>CM073941.1:19190000-20440000 GCA_037179545.1 Sesamia inferens | reverse complement strand
GTCAACTGGTACAGATAAAAACATCACACGCCCATTTCCAATATAAGCAGACTTATCATTGTAGGAAAAACCTATGAAATGCGAGGTCAGCTAAAACTGGAAATGTATAGCTTGATATGTCGTTATGCATAAAGTCAAAATATAACACAATGAAAATTATTGTTTTATTACGACTTTGCGTTTATTTGATTATTTATTGATGTAATTTGACTTTATACTTTTCCGGAACGCGCTCAGATGACGCCAAAAAATGTTATATTTTATTACTGGCTGAACATAATGATTGCAATACATAGTCACAAAACAACTTCTTACTGGTGAATGATTCAATCTCAATGGATATGCTTTTGTACAAGTTACAGGCATGTGTATGGCTTAACTTGCAAAAAGTACTCTTGCAAGTAGCTTTCATGCCATTGTTTTATAGTAACTTCTGATTGGTGATAACGTAGTCACGATGGCACACTTCAGTGCTTCGCACGTATAGTCCTGGCTCAAGCTCCGTTCTTTGTGTTAACGTTTCCAAAAATACGGAAGACAGAGACGCACATGCTTCCATTGTTGTTTTTAAACGACGCGGCGTAGAAGGCGATAGTATTTATAAATATAATTATTAATAAACTGCATTATGAACTATTAATAGTTGTATAGCCTGGTCGAGATAGAGATAAATTACATTCATCCCATTCTATCACACTTTATTACATGCTTTGGACCGCTTTATTAATTCAGTTGGATAAAAGCATTTCATAAACCCATATTAGATAGAACTTTCTTTACAGAAATCTCATTTATGTGGGCTTCGGCGAATATGTGGTGTTATGATAAGCGTGGAACATGTCGGTTACCTCACGATGTTTTTCTTCACCGCTTTGAGATCAGTGGTGATAAAAATGTTTTACACAAAGTAAAGAGTCTGTCTAGGTTCGAACCTACGACTAACAAGTCCACGTACTAGTCTCATTAGGGCTGCTAAATTTACTAAGATATCGTGGAAATTCGCAGAATGACGTAGGTCGCTAGGTATTAGATGGTATTAACACAGATATTAGACCGTGGTGGAATAAACTACGAAGATCGTGAGTTGGTCGTTTAAACTGTGGAGTCTGGCTATTGTAAAACAAAGCTTTTTGCTTTCGTGACAATGATTTTGCTTCTGTAAACCGTAGAGATGTACTTATAATATATTTAGCTTAGTTATAATATACTTAGTTGTTTTTACTGTTTTTAGCTTCACGATTGTTTAAATTACAATCGAGACTTTCAACTCTTTACACTTTACACAGCCTCTTTTGATACAATACTTTTCTATAAATCTACGGTTTCAGAGTAGGTACTATTTTCACTAGTATTTGACATTAAAAGTTCCAAAAGCGCTTTATTCTATCTAGTATATCTTTGTATTCTACAAAGGGCACACATCGAAAACAATTACAACTAGTACTATGAGAGAATGTTAAGCGAACTTTTTATCCTTCTGTACCCAAATTAAAATGAGTCATTAATATTCACGAGGAATAAACGGTCCCTCACAAAGTCTGGTAAACGCCGCATAAATGCCGTATAAAAGTAGGCGTCAGTACATTTTGTTGTGATATCTGACGTACCAAAGAGGGGGCGGTTCTTTTAATCATATTTTTGTTGTTATGTTCAGTTCAAAACATCAGTGAAGATTACTTAAAAACATATTATTTGTTTTGGGTTTTTACTTTCCTAGTTGTTCTTTTTTTCTCATGACGTAAGATAGGCATTTATAATTAAATTTTCTTTAAATAGTTTTGTGTTGTTAATAATAAAACAGAAGTAGAGTTAAAAAAAATAAAATAATAATCACTGTATAATTCAGTTGAACATGTGGGAATTCACAAAACGTTAAACAACCATAGATTATGGATTCAGACAGGTGTTATTGGAAAAGCGTTATACTTTATTATATGTATAACACAACTTTGAAATCTTGACAACTAGTAATGAATGAGTGAAAATAACAAACTAAACTTAAGTTCAGCGAATCTCTTTCTTTCATTTTCATTAAGAAAAGGGCAGAAGATAAATATTAGTTTAGTCCTGTCAAATTAGTCCGCGTCTGACGTAAATCGACGTGTTTTTAATCGCGTCTAAACTGTCTATGGAGAATTTTAATGTAATAGCCCCGTAATTGCGTAACACACCATTACTATCAGTTGGAATCATTCTGAAACTTAACGGAATAGCACCATTGCTCCTAAAGCAAGCGCTAAATAACGCAATGAATGCTGTTGAACTGTCAAAATTAAACCCATCGCTACAGATAATGTGTTACACAATTACCCTGCAGGACTAAATTGTTTTTCTTATTGAAATAGAAAGAAAAATATGTACGGAACTAAAATTAATTTAGTTTGTGAACAAGAGAATTGGTACCAATGCCAAACACAATCAATAAACTAAAACTGACATACCTTCAACCCCTGCTTTCCCCTTCAGCGCAATAACCTTGCTAGCTGGATTCATGATTGCAGAGTCCGCACTGATTGGCCGACGGATGGGGTTTGTAGGGTCAGCCATATCAATGATCACCACCTCTGCAGTCTCACCAACCTTCTCTCGGACACAGATGAACTTGTCCGACTCCATTGTGAGTGTGTTGAAGGATATGGAGGCTGGATTGATACCCACATTTGTGAGCTGTAAGAAGAATGAAATGTATTAGTGTTATAGAAAAGTACTTGTAACATAGGTGTTTGTGAAGATCATAGGTTATGTGTTGGTAGTTGAGTATACTGAATGATTATTATCTATCTAGTTCTGTTCAAAAAACTAAAGTCAGAATACCAACACTGCAACATTTTTTTTTTATTGTTGAAGCATCATGCAGAAATAGGAGCCTTTTGCCCTCATAAAGATTTTCAGATTCATTTTTCTTCATGTTACTATTTTGTCATATAACTTGTTTTTTTTTTTTTTTTTTTTAAATTTGGTTATTTCAGTTTTATGATCTTCCTTTACAAGTTAAAATAAATACTTTTTCTTTCTTTATTTTCTTCTCCTTCTAATTTAGGCTAGTGCCTACTGCTATGTTTGACATAGCAGTAGGCACTTCAAAAAAGCTATGAGAAAGGAGGCAGAAATAATATATTCTTTATTATTTAAGGCAGACTGATAATGAAGCATGGTCCTACTCCTTATCAATTTAAACAAACATTTAATAATTTCAGCAGAATGAAGTTCCCTGCTGGACATGGCCAACCTCAAGAGTTGCCTTATCATTTATTCCTAGTACAGACTGATTATGAAGTGGCTCAGCATCTTTGTTTATCGATACTGTGAGTTACTCCATACATTTAAATTAATGAAAAATTGAGTGGCTAAGAATAGTTATTGTTAACTAACATGTGTTACAGTTACAATTGCCATACTAGTCATAGTATTTAGATTTAATATATGCTAATAAAATCAGTAGCATTCAAATAGTCTACCATTGCTCATACATTTGTCAGAATTGGGGATTCCTCATTCCTCTCAAGTTGGCAAAAATGTATTGGTTGGTTTAATTTTTTAAAAGAAACATTTGATTATGTGGTCATGGACTAAGATTTGGAGGCCTGCTGTCCCAATGATGGATAAAGCATTGGGACACCAGACTTTAACAAACAAAAGAAAACATCATGTTCCTACTAGATTTTAATTTAATTTTATATTTATTTTGCATTGTTATTCTGTGCTGTAAATGGATAGATATATTTATTAATATAACTCCTATTGCCAAATTTTTTGATGATAAGATTCAAATTAAAATGTATAAGATGTTTATGTAAGTAAGTAAGATAACATACTGTTGTCTACAGGGAATTCCCATAAGCTCTGAGTAACAAGCTCCTATAATGGTGTTTAATCTGTGAAGTTCAATGCCTCTAACTAGAAGTTAATCTAGTTTTATATTGGATGATAATAAGATAAGAGCAAAATATAATTTTTCAAAGTCATTATTATGACTAACTATGCATTGAAATAATTATTTAATTTTAATGGTTTTTACCATCAATATTGTTCTAGCTACTCTGCTGTGATGACTAATTACAGATTAAAATTGACAATGTTTGTATAATGACCCAGTAATATTAATTAAATCTCATGTTTTTTTTCAAGTCTTATTAGGTTTCCTTAGATCAGATTCTAATTGGATTAAGATTTGTTATTATATTCGTGTCATGTATGTTCCCAAATAACAGCAAAGTTATTCTTAGTTATTAATATTACAAAGACAAGGCATAATCTTCTCTTACTTTGTGATAATGTAGGTATTTGCTATAGAAAGATATGTAAACTACTAACTTTGACCCGAATGAACGAAATTTTGGCATTGGTTCCCAGACCATATGATCCAAAGGGAATGTGGAACAAATCAATACCGGCCGCTCGTCCCATGGGCTCGGCGCCTCGGCAGATAGGGGGTGGTAACTGTCACTGCGATAATTGCGCAATGTCATTATAGCCGCCACATAACCATCGCAACTTACAAAGAAATTCAAGACATACACCCCATCACATCCCCTGATGTAAACTGATAAATTGCTTCCTCAAAGGAAACGCTATCGGCAAATCCAATAAACCGATGGGCGTACTCACCTGTAAATGCTCCTGAAAACGTATTGGTAATATTTGCGCCATCGTTGCGTATCCCCACGCCCTAAATTAAACGAACCGGACAATAAGGGACCCTTTGAATTCACCAACTCTGAAAAAATTTCACAAATCAATTCACTGCTGTCTCATCCGAAAACACTTTTGACAATCAACATGGCGTTCATGATCGAAAAGAAAATGACAACGACCGAAACGCGATAGAATATATTACAGGGGAAAGTCTGAATCCCGAATTTACTCACATTTTTTTAAATACTACATTAAGATAAAATGGGGTTGGTAAGTTTTGCTATTTCGGAGAAATATGACGAACAATCTACACCCGCGGCTGCCACATATACAAATGAATGAAACGGCAGATAATGTAAGAAAAAGAAAGCATGAGCATTGCGCATTTTGGCTGCGTTCCTATTTAATTTATATTAGACTGATTTCATTCATAATTTCGAGAATCAAACAATGAAATATAAGGAATAGTCCATGATACGTTTCAAAGTAATTTAGAAAAAAACATCCTTATTGAAGTCAGTGCTATTCTCCTAGGGCGTAAATTTGAGAGAAAGTCTTACTTGTCCTATTTTATTACTATTCTCAGTTTTATTCTGGGCTTCAGATTTATTTAAAGTTAATTTTCAACAAAGAATATTAGAAAAGTGAAAAGTTCGATACATTCCAATTTGATAGTGAGATTTTTTTTTAAAACAAAATTTAACTGAACGCAGCAATTTATCATCTGTTTACATTTGTGCTCCAGAACAATTGAATTAAATTGTTACATTCTTAGCATTAAGCTTACTGTATGATATTTTGTGTAATTTAAAGCACTACTTTTCTATTCACTCTTTTACACCTAGCATGACTATATCAACCTTTCTCGCTTATTACACCACCACAGGAAAAATAAAATTGTCTGAGTTGTCTTTTTGGTTGCATTAGTTATATTCATTCTATATGACAAAGGTGTCAAATTGTCAATTATACTCTTTGGTGTCAAATCACAACAAAGATTGACTTGAATTGTTTTGAGGGTGGATTGCATGATTTGCATTTATTTTTCAATCAGTCAAATTAAAAATCAAATAAAATGGTACATATTGTGAGCAGTTATAGTGGGTACATCGAATTTTTTTATTATTTGCTTAACGTACACTTCTTTAGTTTCAGTTCGGGTTCAACATGTTTCACGAAATCAGCAGGCCCTTTAACATGACCTACAAGTGTTATTCTGTCTCTATGTTGCCTGGAAATGAGAGACAAGATGTAGAAAGAGGAGGGAAAAGTAAGTTGCTACTCTGTGTACCTCTTAAACAGAAATAGTAGGGCATAAAAAAAAATTATTTTAATCATGCTACTCAGACTGTTTTCAATAATTGATTGCTTTCCAAGGTATGTATTATAAGGCAGCCCATCCCCAGATGTTGCATTATTAAAGAAATCATTGCTGTGTGGTAACCACCAGTTAATAAGTGCAAAAAATACAAACTCCTATAGACCATTTCGTGATCACAAATGTTGCATGTACCTGTTCAGATGATTACAGCTAGCATGCTGTGTCATCATGCTTTTGATAACACCACAAAGTAAATAAAATTAACTTATTTTTTCCAGTCATTATGCCACCTTCAGCATTGGAACAGCTGACAAGGCTGAATATTGAGTACCCCATGATATTCAAGTTGACAAATAAAAAAACGAAAAGAGTCACACATTGTGGTGTGTTGGAGTTTGTCGCTGATGAAGGAAACGTTTATTTGCCACATTGGGTAATGTATTAAAAATGTGATAATAGTCTTTGGAGTCAGAATATGTGATTTAATAAAATCTGCTGGCAAACCTTAATATTGCTATTGGTTTATAACCAGTATATGTTTCAGTTATGTTATCATCACATTAAATGATAGTATTGTATCAAATGCCATAAAATAAATTACTTTTGATATAGTTAATGCTGGACATTAGGTCTACCAAAATCCCTACTAATATTATAAATGCTAAAGTAACTGTCTGTCCGTCTGTTATGCTTTCATGTCTAAACCACTGAACTGATTTTATTGAAATTTGGTACAAAGATAGAGTTGACCTTGAGAAATAACATAGGATAGGTTTGATTTCAGACTTATGAAGAGTTCTCTGGGATCGTGCTTATATAGACTTTGTTACAGTTTAACAAATTGTAAAATTTTATTTTGATGATAGAGATCAGAAATTACTGTGCTTATTTACGTAAACTTGAACAAAATGCTGATGAAAGAATAATATTTTAGGTTTTGTATATTTACATATTTTAGTACAAAAATATTTCCTTCAAAAATGACGGAATACCTTGTTATACGCCATCTGGTGGTGGTTTTAGAAATATTTATATTTAAAGAAAACCTAAAGTGGAAAACATATTAACAATGTGTCTCGAAAGGTATATCCAAGTTTTTCTTTCATCAAATCAAGTTTAGGTCACAACTCAAGTTAAGTGACGTTAAAAGGTCAAAAATATATCATTAAAAAATTACTAATCACTTGGTAACTTTAAACAACGTTTATGAATAAGGAGGAATGTGTCCCATTCCGAAATGGCACAGTGAAAATGAACATCCAATCAATCAATTATTTTATTTGTAACAAAAAAATTAAGTAACATACTAATTTGTCTCTTGACAGAATACTGTAATGAATCAGTAACCCTATTTGAGTCTTGAGGGAATACCATAGACTTTCGATCTATCTTAAGGTGGATGGAGTTTTTCTCCTTTACTTATTGTTAATCTTTATGCTTTTAGATGATGACTAACTTAGTAGTAGAAGAAGGAGCGCTACTTCAAATTGAGAGTGTGTCACTGCCAGTCGCCACATTCTCCAAGTTCCAGCCTTTATCTGAAGACTTTCTAGATATATCTAATCCTAAAGCAGGTATGTGTTATTTGTACATCTTGATTTAGGAACTTTTTGTTAAATAATAACAGCTACACACGGGTCAATCAATTATGTTAAACAATGCTTCACGTGGTTCTGATGGGTTGGGGTTTAGATCATCTTTACATACCAAGAACCCTCAGTGCCAGGTAACCATGTTAAGCAGTTCGTTCCAGCTGCCATTCGTAAACCTTGGACAGTTGTTATGGGTTGTTTTTTTTTATTATTACTATAAAATAGTACATGACCGCAATCCCACCAGATGGTAAGCAGTGATGCGAATCGACATAAAAGACGAGGCGAAACTCTTCGTTCCGATCGCAGTGGTGTTAACAACGTAAGAGTGGATACTCGCCGTACGACGGGTCGTCCGATGATGGAACGGAAATGGAGGAATTAAGTTGTGCAATTCATGCGCATAATCTTCAAAATGCATCTTGAAACCGTACGGAGGACGGGTCTGAGCAGTTGTGTTGCGATGTGTGCCTGGTACGATGTGCCAATAGTCGGAAATGAAATGAAATCGTTTATTAAGCAAGTAGGATCACTGATCACTTTTACACGTCATATTTTTTTAGAAGCACTCCAGCAGAGCACTCCAAGTATACATTCCAAATAGTAGTAGCCAAGGTGAACGGGGCTCCTTTCGGCGGCGTTGAATGCCACAAGATTGGCTTCGCCCCGATTGATGGTCAGAATCCCGAACGCCAAACAGTCTTACCAATTGGTGTCGCATTACCCTGTAACTGTAGTTGTAAAAGTCAGATACCCAGATGCTCCATGTAAAATAACGTGTGCAGATAAATCCGGATAGATTGGAAGATGACCAGAAAATAGTTCGGGAATGGGATAGTCCGATGATAACCTTGATGTAAGTTATGTTACACCACATCCACTGAAATCATTGCTCAAATTAGGTAAAGAACATTGTTATGGAATGCCAAGAGTTAATTATTCATAAAGGCTGTGCTCTAAGATTCCGTAAAAAAAGTTTATATATTTTCTCTAACAGTGGTTTGGAGTACTTATCATCGAATTTGAATGAAATTTGGCACAGGACTTTAACCAGGAATAAAATAATTATAGGATATTTTTTATCTCGATATTTCTTTATATACAATTATAAACTAGTGCAATTATAAGCAGTGATGCAATCGTTGATGGTACGGCGCTGTAGTTTGTTAAGAGCATATTCACTAAAAAAAAACTGAGTGGATAGGAATGAAAACGGCAGTTGAGCGAGATGATGCAATGTTAAACTCAACATTACTACCAACGATACTGCGCCAGAGGGAGATTGATCTGGAGACCTTTCACGACCAAACTCCCGATACAACAACATTTCTAACAACCCGGCACACATCGCAATACAACTGCTCAGACCCGTCCTAGGTACGGCTTCACCAGACATCATACGAACCTTATGCGGCTAAAATCTATAAACCACTTGTTAATTCTGTATTGTATAATCCCGTAAATGATGTGTTTTTCTCAAATTTCTTTTGTTTCAGTGTTAGAGAACTGTCTACGTAATTTCTCGTGCCTGACTACCGGCGATGTGATCGCTATCAAGTATAACTCCAAAGTGTATGAGCTCTGTGTCCTAGAGACGAAGCCAGGAAATGCTGTCATCATTATAGAGTGTGACATGAATGTAAGTTCAACAGTACTAGACAACAGAGTCAGAATTTCACTAATCATTGTTAATTATTGCAATATAAACCTTATTATCTATTACACTAAAGCTACATACAGGGCAGTTCTTCAAGGAGTCAACAAATGTCTTTTGTATTCATTTAATAACTTTATTATTTTGTAACAGTTTCCCCGTGCTATGCTCCCAAATTGTTTGATATATGTAGAGTTATCTTATAGAACTGATTTTAATTACAATCAAAGTGCCGTACATTGATTGGTGCTGCCCGAATTTGCTAAAACTCTTCGCAAAGAAGTTTTACCAATTATAAAACTGGCCACAATCCACCAATTATTCTTTCCTATCTAATCCAACCCAACAGGTTGAATTCGCCCCGCCAGTTGGCTACAAAGAAGAAGAGCGTATACCCCGCGACGACAGTGGCGCCGCCACCGGCATGGACGAAGACGCGTCGATCATGATGCCCGAACCCAGCGGCTTTATCGCTTTCAGAGGCGAAGGGAATCGGCTGGATGGTAAAAAGAAAAAGCCGGTCAGTGAGAGCGATTCTGAGCCTTCGCCGTCGCAGACTAAACAGGTGAGTAGTTGGACATTTTATCATTACTCTCTTGCCTCTGTGGCGACATCTATATCGTCACATGTGAACTACGCATTACATTGTCATCATGCGCAATCCTGTGTCGCGCAGGCAGAATTTTCCGTGCTACTAGAATAATGTGTACATTGTCAACAACATCCTAACATCAAACGCAGACACGGCATCCGTCTGATCGGCGGATCCTCCCTTTTCTATGGAGTTTGAGTCGACTTTACATCCTGTTCCTCGTAATTACCAAAAACTACTT
The DNA here is from genome assembly GCA_037179545.1 of Sesamia inferens. Taxonomy (NCBI): domain Eukaryota; kingdom Metazoa; phylum Arthropoda; class Insecta; order Lepidoptera; family Noctuidae; genus Sesamia; species Sesamia inferens. The sequence goes on along the minus strand of CM073941.1, from coordinate 20,429,965 downwards.
AGATATAGCGTATTAAAGTTACGGAGTGGGGGCTAATTACGTTGCTATATTTTGTACCACGGCGTGACGTCATGCGACATTTCAAATCAATATATCTTCATAAATATTTGAATGAAAGAAAAAACAAAAAATACGTGTTCAATATTTTTTATAAATCTATCTGATGGACATTAAATTATTTTTAGGATACAAGCCCATTCTATGGTACCCCGGTAGACTCGCGCGGGAAGAGACTCGTCGAACTCTCGACGGATCTCTTCTCGAGCAGCCTTCAGCGGCTGCTCTCCTCACCTGAGTGGCGTGTGTGAACGCGTCACAACGTCAACTTGGCCATATATCTTGCCACCCTGTATTTTAGTTGATAAAACGTGTATTGGAAAGTCAAAAGAGTTATTTAGTTCTTCACACAATTTATACTAGTTTACCCGCGGTTTCACGCGCGTTGACACGATCCGGCGGGGGATATCGGAATAAAAAGTATCCTATTTGTTATTCCTGGTTGTAACTAGGACTACTTTTGACGTGATAACGTCTATTAAATCGGTATGCTGGGAGTCATTCGCGAAAACTGCGTAACGGCCGAATCTGACGCTACACGGAGTCCACGCCTACTAAAACTAACCTTAGCCTTGTAGCTTTAGAGTGCAATATTATTTACCTAAAAGCACGGTTGTATACAATTAGTAGCAGTTTTTCGCATATATGATTAAAGCATTGATAGCCGAGTGGTGAAACGCTCAGATTAATATCGACTCACTCAAGAGGTGCCGCGGATCGATTCCTGACGGCAACGGACGTTTTTTATCCTTTTTAAATTTTTCCTTTTTAATTTTTCTTTTTCTTTTTGCTTTTTTTTTTTATTTTTTAGAAAATTTAAACAAACTATTAAATAAAAATATAAATGTTATACATTACTTTATTTTAAATAATTTCATTGCACCCAGAAAAAATTACCATGTAATAGACGTTATCACGTTCAAATATCGGCAGTAGACGGAGTTCTACAGACAGCCAATTTTGTTTTTTTTACCTTCCTTTTCAAGCACTTCTTTTTTCTACTATAGGAGTACTTTTTGCATGAAAGCGTAACAAACATCCATACATACATCCACACAATCTTTCGCAGTTATAATATTTGTAGGAAGTAGGATACGGTAGATTTTTTTTTGCAATTATTGCGTGACCTGGTAAAATTCTTTAAACATTGCTTTTGATAGACTACACGATAAACTAGCAATTAACGTCAGTCTATTTGATGTCCAGTTGCTAAAGAAAAATTGAGGCGTTGACATGATTCTAAATATTAGCATTGAATACACACGCACTTGCGCGTTGAAATATATCGTAAGTCGTACAGTTTATTAGCTGTCTGAGTAAACTCGTCACGCATTAAAAAAAAAGTGTATCAAAAAATTATGATATCATAATTATATTACGCATATTTTCACCCTTTTTTTAAGATTTCGTGATAAACTAGGAACCCTTATAGTTTCGCCAAGTCTGTCGTCTGTCTGTCTGTCCATCCGCAGATAATTTCAGTGACCGTTAGCACTAGAAGGCTGCAATTTAGTACCGTAAAGTGGGGCTAATTGGAAATCATGGGGTTATTTGGAACTGGCGAAATAAAAGTTTAGATCAATTATATTTTTTTATCTATTGGTATTAGAAAGTATGTTATACCACCTAGGGAGACATCTGCCATTCAACGTCCATTTCACAGAAAATATAATTAAGAATATCGGTGGCAAACATTGTAAATTTTATTTTTTAACAAAACTTGAAATTTTGTTGTCTTTCGAGGTAGTAAAACTTTTGCCTTGAACTAAAAATCAAGAGTAAAGTAGTCTACGAAATAGTGTATTTCCTGAGGTTTCCAGATCTTCTATTTGCTCTTTTTTATTTCTTAAGGACATTTTCAGATATCCTCTAGACATTCCTTTTAAATATAGCTCAAAAATATATAAAAAAAAATTGGCTGTCTGTAGAACTCCGTCTACTGCCGATATTTGAACGTGATAACGTCTATTACATGGTAATTTTTTCTGGGTGCAATGAAATTATTTAAAATAAAGTAATGTATAACATTTATATTTTTATTTAATAGTTTGTTTAAATTTTCTAAAAAATAAAAAAAAAGCAAAAAGAAAAAGAAAAATTAAAAAGGAAAAATTTAAAAATTAAAAAGGATAAAAAACGTCCGTTGCCGTCAGGAATCGATCCGCGGCACCTTTTGAGTGAGTCGATATTAATCCGAGCGTTTCACCACTCGGCTATCAATGCTTTAATCATGTATGCGAAAAACTGCTACTAATTGTTTACAACCGTGCTTTTAGGTAAATAATATTGCACTCTAAAGCTACAAGGCTAAGGTTAGTTTTAGTAGGCGTGGACTCCGTGTAGCGTCAGATTCTGCCGTTACGCAGTTTTCGCGAATGACTCCCAGCATACCGATTTAATAGACGTTATCACGTTAAAAAAAAACAATGCAATGTATTCAGATACCGATTAGCCCCCCATTGTTGCGATAATCAGAACTGAAATTTCAAAATATATCTCTAGATCTAATAACTGGAGCCGTATATTAAAAACAGATAATTATGAGAAACTTATAAAAGTACCGAAAAAATATTCAAACGTACTACATAAGACATTCTGGGCCAAAAAAAAATTACGCTGCAAAACCCAGGATTATTTCCAATGTCTAGACCTTATTCAGACCTTTAAAAAAATATATGACTTAACCCAGTAGCTGTATATTCTGACTAGTTATGGCACTTTCCATATATTGTTGGTCCAAAAAAAAATTGCGCGGTCAAACCTAGAAATAAAACCTTAAATTGTTAAAAGATATAATTACAACAGAAGACGAGCACAATTCAGACTTATGTCAGTAGATATGCCAGAGTTTGTTTACTTAAGACTTTTTATATTTTTTTCTTAACTAAATAACTACTCAGAATATGCAGCTACAGGGTTAACTCATATATTTTTTAAGGGTCTTAATATGGTCTAGATATTGGGAATAATTCTAGGTTTGACCACGCAATTTTTTTTTTTACCAACAATGTATGGAAAGTCCTATAACTAATCAAAATATGCCGCTACAGGGTTAAGTCATATGTTTTTAAAGGTCTTATTATGCTCTAGATATTGGAAATAATTCTAGGTCTGGCCGCGCTATTTTTTTGGACCAACAAAATAATATGGAAAGTGCTTGATGTCCGTTAGTAGCTTTATTTTTCGTAAACATACATTTAAGAAAAAAAGTGCTCCGATCAGTTCCAATTAGTCCCACTTTACGGTACCAATGTGTAAAACAATCACGCCGACAAAGTGATAAAATAAAAAGTGTAAAAAAAATGTTTTATTAGGCAGCTCTCATGCATGTCCACACAATTATATTGTGAAGTTGGGAGTTTTTTTTTTTCTACCCTAACTTGTGATATGTTATTGGATAGATATTGTAGTAAAATTAATAAGGGTTTACTAAAAATATTGATTACAATAATCGCTCCAAAAGTAAAAAAATGCTCTCTAACTTTTGAACAATAAGTTTGAAAAGATGAAAAATATCTCAAAAGTAGAACTTTATCAAAACTAGGAAAATTATTTTGAACATGACAGGATGCATAATTTTTGAAAATTTGTACAAAGTAATTTCGAACTAAGTTTGTACTTTAACTGTATACGCAATCATTCTTTTTTTATATTAGTTTACATATTTTGTTATCCTAAATGTTTAATTATTAAAATCGATTCATCCAATCCAAAATTACCGAAAACCCGACATACATAACCCGTCTAGTTTGTGTAAATTATAAAGTAATCCAATTACCCGAGAGATGGCGCTTTACTATTTTCACGCGCTGTTATGATTTTTCTTGTGTTGATGGGGTCGGGACGGTATGAAATTGCCGAATAGCTGGGTTGGTTTCTCGTTCTCATTGAAATTTGTTCATTGTCCATAACGTACAATATCTACGCATACACTTTCAGAATCAGGACACACATAGTCACCAATCCGCAGACATTGGCGCCGATTCTGTTGTTTACAAACTAAGCTAATTTTAAGTTAAGTGCATCTTTTTCTTTCCATTTCGTTAAGAAAAGGACAGAAGATAAAATGTCACTTTAGACCTGTCAAATTAGTGCGCTCCTGACGTAAACTGGCGTATTTTTAGTCGCCATGTTTATAATCGCGTCTAAACTGTCTATGGAGTATCTTAATTTGACAGGATTAAACTTAAATGTTATCTTCTTTTCTTTTCTTAATGTAATGGAAAGAAAAAGAGTAAAAACATGACGACTAAAAATACGCCAGTTTTCGTCAGGAGTGCACTAATTTGACAGGTCTAAACTGACATTTTAACTTCTGTCCTTTTCTTAATGAAATAGAAAGAAAAAAAATGTACTGAACGTAAATTTAATTTAGTTTGTAAACAACAGAATCGTGGCCAATGACTTGCGACATTTATTTAACCGTAGAAACCTGCGAGTTGCCTTGCCTGGATATCACTCCATGTTACAACCCCTTCCCGCTGTGGTGGGACTCAAATGGCAACATTTTCCGAACTTTCCATGTGCAGTTGGAATCTATAACTCTTTCTTTAGTTATCACCAACCTATTTAGGCCCGTTTTTATGATTGCGTACTTGTCAACTTAATGTAGCAAAAACCAGTTCTTTTAAACTCTTAACTGGGGACACTTATTGTGACGGGTTAAGAAATGGCATGCGTGCCAATAATCTCACACCACAGGATGCTAAAGATTGCGCGAAATGGAGGAAATTAAGCAAGAAAGCGGACCCCGGGCTCCAACGCGAAAGCCGCGGATGCAACCGGGATAAACGCTAAGATGATGATAATGATGACTTATTGTGACGGTCGAGAAACTACCCCGACTTACTACCGACAACACTAACTGGCTCGACACGCTCTTGTCTGAAATTTTTCACACTCGTGTATACGCGCCAAGCTACCCTCTGGCTGAAACAAATAAGGTTCAGTATATTAAGTAATTATACTAGCGCTCTCACGCACTCCCAATTTATAATGGTCCTAAATATTGTTACGAATGCACCTTATGTAAATTGCATAAGGTTCAATTTTGCTTGATATGTCTTACGTAACTTTCAAGCCCTATTATCTTGAGACCCATTGTAGAGGCACGTTCTACTTGGCATTGCCTACTACCGACTGTACCTTCGTTGCAAATAAACTTTAAACCCTTAATCGACATTTTAATACCCCCTATCCCGTAACATTATTTTTCTTATGTGTAAATCTACTATAAAAACCAATTTCATTCTTTCTTTATTTCTAGCCCTACGTTAGAGGTATTCCAGACTACGACTACGTGATAGGCACTCTGAAGTTCATCAGGAACTCCCGGCCGCCCAGCACCAAGGAGGAGGCACCCTTGGAACCCTTCACCGTCTTCAAGGGCGAGGGGTTCACACTAAGATCTTCCAAGTCCAAGAACTGATATAGTAGATAATTGTTAGATTTTTTACTCTTATGGTTGCCTGTAGATGGAGCAGATGTATTTTTGTCATTTGGGAAATTTTGTATGTTTTATTTATTTCATTTTATTATTCAATTTTATTCCACAAATAAAAGTTATCTGTGAATTGAAAAATAATGAGAGAATTACCCTCAGTTTGTAAAAACCTTCAGGGTAATTGTTTAACATGCTATGGGTTTCATTTTGACAGTTAAACAACATTCATTGCATTATGAACATTGTTGAGCAGACTCATTTATCGAACATATAGAGCAATATGATTCAAATTGATAGCAATAGTGTGTTACACAGGCCCATTGATAATCTAAACATGTTATTATAAAATAAGTACTACTTCACTAGCTTACTACTTTATGGTCAAAGTTACCTTTTCTGGGTATTTCGGGCGAAATTATCGGATAATCTTGATGGATAAGACTTTGTGAATTTTACTGTCTCATTGCTTTGATCATTCATACAAAAAACTACTCTGGATGACAACACCAAACAATACATCCTTTAAACTAGCCTCAAGCTGTCCATCAAATATTCCTCGTTTCATACAATCTCAACTGTCATAACATCAAATAAGATATGGTATCACTCCTTCATCTACAGAACAACAAAAAAAAATATATCGTAGAACGTTTTATAATGTTGTGATTGTCAAATTAATGACACAAGGGAACAGCATTTTTGTTGCATGAGACATTTTGTCCAGTATTATGCATTTTCGGGGTGCTGATTTCAGATTTGAACTCAGATTGTTTGTATCAGCTTTCATTTTTGAGTTACAATAAAACGCGTTTATAAAGAAAAAAATCATTTTTATTATAAAACATCACTAGAAAACTACTAATTAAAAATTTTTCTTTTGTATGATTTTCTGGCTTGGGATGGTTCACAAGGGCTGTTTTTAATGCTCCAACAATAGTCCGCCATCGTATGAGCATTCCAGTGACAATGGTAACGTTCCTCTATAGTTCGAATGTCTTGATGGAACCGTTCCCCTTGTTCTTCACTCAGACCATCAAGGAAATTTCAGGAAATTTTCAAGGAAACGGTCCACATAGCTATAGAAGAAATATACCTTAATACTCATATTACAACCAAGCTGCTGGAAGTGTGTCAACATCAATTTAATATGCGCGACATAACTTTCATCCTTTTTGTTTCCCAAAAAATGTTGTGCAACTCAAACAAATTCATTCCAAGCGTTTTTATCAGTATCAGTCATGTAACTACTAAAATGTTCATCCTTTATCAACCGTCTTATTTGTGGACCATCGAAAATCCCGACTTTTATTTTCTCTGTGCTCAAATTATGGAAATTGTTAGAGATGTATTTGAAACAATCGCCATTCTTGTTCAGAGCTTTGAAAAATTGTTTCATGAGCCCTAGTTTGATATGCAAAGGTGGCAATATTATACGATCCCGGGGCACAAGGGGTTCATTTATCACATTCAGTTGTCCCGGAAGCATAGCTTGCCTGGAAGGCCAGGCAAGATTGATTTGTATTTAAAGTGTAACTAGTAAAATAAAAACGTCTGACCGCTATATATCAAGAACAAAAGCTGTTAGAGAAAAAATGAGGGTAGATTTAAAATCAGCGACCTCAAATTAGTAAACAACAGGCATGAAATTCCATGCAACAAAAAAAAGTTAAATTTTGTTCCCTTGTGTGATCATTGAAGCTTGAAGTTCGAATATACAGTATCCGCATTTAAATACGGAACATTGAGTTTTATAAAAAGAGGTTCATTACCATATGATGGAAGTGAAAACTTAGGACTCCCTAGTCCTACGTTTTACCATCAACGATTGCATCACTGCTTACCAACAGGCGGGGTTGCAGTCAAGCACTAGTTTAAAATATTATAAACAAAAAAATTGAAGGACGTAGCACCATCCCGCTTTGCGACTTCGGGGTAGGTAATTGCCTAATACACTGGTATACCAGGCGCCAAATCCTGTATACTCAGAGGGCGCCTGGTATACCAGTGTGCCATTGCGACATTTTCTCTGTGTTTTTTTAAAGTGTCAACTATTCTTTAAATATGATTCACACACTGGAGCAAGTCAATGCTTTTGGATTGTAAGAAATTTTTAATTGGTCAAAGCAGTGCAGAATATTTCGCAATGGGGCAAACAGATACAATAAATTCGGAATTGATAGCAGCGCAGTATAGCTGATAAGCCGCCTTCCTAGTTGCACTGTTGCTTTCATACGAAAGCGTCAAGAGGGCCATGATCATTTTAATATAATTTTCTTTAAAAATCCTAATATATTTATATTTTTGCGACCAGCGCGTTTCGCAGAGCATTGGTATTGTTACGGGCTAGGGGTACTAAAATACCGGTTAAGGGTTACGAAGTTTATTGGCAACGAAGGTACAGTCGATTGTAGGCAATGACAAGTAGAATGTTACTGACGTTGCACCGAAGTATTCACTTACGTCCACGAAGTCCGTGTCGTAAACACACAATAACACTACAGATGTTTCTTCACGAAGTACTCAATGTTCTCGTTACAGTTGTCGCAGTAGGTATTCTCAAAGATCGCTTCTTAAGTATCGCAGTTTTCGCCTCGGTAGTCAAGTGCAGACTGACTCGGCGTCGGCGTCACGGCGCTATATATAGGCCAGCTGATCGAACATTCCAGAATCGTCTAGACGTAATAATAATAGCGCATAACTTCGAGTACATTCAGTAGGTACCTACGGTAATTCCCGGAAACGGGTTTCTAGAAATTTCGATGTCGTCACTTTGTTGACAAAATTGATAAAACCTGTACTGACTAAAAACGCATTCCTAGACTTAAGGTGGCCTATTGAATAGGCCACCTTAAGTCTAGGAATGCGTTTTTATATTACACCTAGACAATGTCTAGATCTCGAGTAATAGGGCTTAAAAGTTACGCACTGCATGTCACGCGATATTGAACCTTATGCCCTCGACATAAGGTGCGTTCGTAACATTGCCCCCTTCTTAGTCATGCTCGTCCCGAGCATGATTTGATCCATAATAGCGAGCTAGGCGGTCTACATGTACGATCTTCAGCTTCCCTCTAGGTCCTTTCTTAATCCGGTAGGTGACATCGTTTATCCTCGTAACTATCGTGTACGGACCCTCCCATTTGGCTTGGAATTTCGGACTCTTTCCTTTTCTCCTTATGCGATTATGTAACCATACCAAAGTTCCCTCTTCAAGTCCGGGCACGTTAGCTTTGCGGTCGTATCGGATCTTCATTTTCTCGCTGGTTTTCAGACCATTCTCTCTCACTAGCTCATGTATTCCATCTAGTTTACGTCGTAGGTCAGCCACATAGTCGACGGCTAGGACAGGGGTATCGGGGGTGTTCCGGTTAGTGCATCTATGGGTAGTCTAATTTCTCGGCCGAAGTTGACTTTCGCCGGTGTACAATTTGTGCTATCATGTGTTGCAGAGCGGTATGACATTAAGAAGAGTGGGATGTGTTGGTCCCAATCCCTCTGGTGTTCTTCAACTACTTTGGCCAAATGATTCTCTAGCGTCTGGTTGAATCTTTCGACCATTCCATCTGACTGAGGGTGATATGGTGTTGTACGAGTCTTATGTATCCCGAGTAGTTGGCAAACCTCTCGGAACAGTGAAGACTCGAAATTTCTACCCTGATCAGAGTGTAACTCCAAGGGGACGCCAAAACGACAGAACACCTCGTGAACTAGCTTTTTGGCGACAGTATGAGCTTCTTGGTTGGGTACTGCAAAAGCTTCTGGCCATTTGCTGAAATAGTCTTGCATGACGATGATATACCTATTCCCTTCTTCAGTAATAGGGAATGGTCCAGCTATATCGACAGCAACTCTTTCCCATGGTGCACCAACATTGTACACTTTCAGCCGACCTCTGGCCCTCGTTTGCGGTCCCTTTACTGAGGAGCAGGCTACACATTTTCTACACCAGTCCTCCTCGTCTTCGCGGCAATGCACCCAATAGAATCTTTTTCTCACCTTCTCCAGGGTTTTCTTCACTCCTAGATGTCCTCCGGATACTCCGTCGTGCACCTGTCTTAGCACCGACGCGACCTTATCACAGGGGACAACTATCTGTAAGGCGACCTCCTGTCCACTAGGTGATTCCCATTTCCTCTTCAGAACTCCATTATCAATTATCAGGCTGTCCCATTGAGCCCAGTAACTTTTTGCTGTTGGGCTAAGCGCTGATATTTCACTCCAGGCGGGCCTCTGGCCACGCTGCTTCCATTCAATTACTGTCCTCAAGACGCTATCTTCCTTCTGTGCATTTTCCAATGATTGATTATTCCAGTCCTCGTCCAACGCGTTTACCTGGATAATCCTCACGTTCTCTGTCTTTTCCTGTTTGCGTTCTTCACCTCGGTCCTTACTACCTGAAGTAATCTGGCGGCGGCAGACCTTTTGTTTTGCCTTTTTCTCGAGGCGCTTCTTCTTACGCGCCTCGTCCTCGACTTCCTTGTCCCGCCTTGCTTCCGCCGCACTCCACGACTTTCCGCGCGACCGCTCGCGCTCTTGTTCTCGCTTGCCGGAACGTTCGCGTTCCCGGTCCTTGACACGTACCCGCTCTCGTTCAGCGGGTCGCTCGCGGCGCCCACTCCGATCGCTCCGCTCGCGCCAATCGACGCGCTCGCTCGGGCGCTCGGGCTCGACCTTGGCGTCGCGCTTGCGCCACAGCAACACCTCTGCGTCATTACGTGCCCAAGAAGCACTTCTTCCCTTAGCTTTCCTGGGACAATCAATTCGAATGTGCCCCTTTTCGCCGCACTCATAACAAGTTGGTCCTCGTCGGGCTTTTATTTGTGCGGTCACTTTTCGAACACGGTCGTGTTGTCGGCCATCTTGACGTACAGCTTCCACCTCCAGAGCATGTGTCAAGGCTGCCTTCAAGGTCTGATGGTGACCCAGACGTACTGCAGCTCTGACTTCTGCATCTCGAATCCCATCAGTAAAGAATCGCAGAGTAGTAGCGTCAATCAGTCCCGGTGTTGATGCATACGCCTTGCGAACCAAACGTTCTATTTCCGTTGCCCACTGTTGCAGACCCTCACTGCTCTTCTGTGTGCGGTCACGGAGTTGGGCCCTGTAGACATGTTCGAGCTGTTTCTCTCCATATCTAGTCTCCAACGCTTCTAACAGACAGGCTAGGGTATTGCAATCGCCGGAAATATTCTCGAGAATTCGTACGGCATCACCACGCAAAGCAAGCATAAGGGCCGTTAGTGCTTGATCGTCGTCCCAATTGTTGCCTTTGGCGACCTTCTCAAACTGTAGACGGAAGGCCACCCATGACGTTGTTCCGTCAAAATGAGGGACTTGGAACGTCGGCAAAGCGCTGGGTACAGGTACACCTTTAATACCTCCTCTTTGTACCTTCTCATGCAAAAATTCTATTTCTTTCCCAAACTCCATGATGGTATTGTCTAGTTTCTTGAAACGCGCGTCATGATTGTCTATACGAGCATCTTGCTGGTCTATGCGCGTATCTTGTTGTACTGTTTTTATTTTAAGCTCGTTGACCTCTTGTTTGGTTTTTTCCCACTTTTCGTTTAGTTCCAATACCAGTTGCTGGGATTTTGACTGGGATTCTGCTACACTTTTAATTTGTGCCTGGGTTTCTGCTTGAGATTGTTCTATTTTTGCCTGGGTTTCTGCCTGGGATTGTTCTATTTTTGCCTGGGTTTCTGCCTGGGATTTATCTATGCTCAGTTTTATTTGCGTCTGGGTTTCTGCCTGGGATTCTACTATGCTCATCTTTATTTGTGCCGTCAAGTGAGCCAGTAACGCCGATAAATCGGATCCGCTACTTCCAAGAATAGTGGTGGTAGTAGGTGCACTCACATTCGTCGGTGTTACGACGGCTGCACCTTCTACGGGTGCAGGGACACCAAGCGATTCTTCCTCTTGACGCGCCAAATCCATCGCTGCTTGTCGTCGCGTGCGAACTCTTTCGTCTTCCCTTGGCGTGACCGGCATTCCGCTTCTGACACCAATTGTTACGGGCTAGGGGTACTAAAATACCGGTTAAGGGTTACGAAGTTTATTGGCAACGAAGGTACAGTCGATTGTAGGCAATGACAAGTAGAATGTTACTGACGTTGCACCGAAGTATTCACTTACGTCCACGAAGTCCGTGTCGTAAACACACAATAACACTACAGATGTTTCTTCACGAAGTACTCAATGTTCTCGTTACAGTTGTCGCAGTAGGTATTCTCAAAGATCGCTTCTTAAGTATCGCAGTTTTCGCCTCGGTAGTCAAGTGCAGACTGACTCGGCGTCGGCGTCACGGCGCTATATATAGGCCAGCTGATCGAACATTCCAGAATCGTCTAGACGTAATAATAATAGCGCATAACTTCGAGTACATTCAGTAGGTACCTACGGTAATTCCCGGAAACGGGTTTCTAGAAATTTCGATGTCGTCACTTTGTTGACAAAATTGATAAAACCTGTACCATTCAATAGGCCACCTTAAGTCTAGGAATGCGTTTTTATATTACACCTAGACAATGTCTAGATCTCGAGTAATAGGGCTTAAAAGTTACGCACTGCATGTCACGCGATATTGAACCTTATGCACTCGACATAAGGTGCGTTCGTAACAGTATGTTTGGTACGAGCTTACGACGTTGAACCGCTTCTCAATTATTTTGTTTTAATCGCACTTTTTGAAGTGAAACTTCTTTAGGCACGCTTGACTTGGGGAGTAAACTAGCGAAAGCGTTACGAAAAATGATAGGAAAAAAAATGATGAAGGCGAACGGAAGCAGAGTATAGTCCTATTTCGTCTGTAATACAAACAAGGAGTTGGCTCATGTAAATATTGCATGACATGTCGATTATGAAGTTGTGAGTTCGCATCTCGCCGAAGGCAATATATACTTTTTGGATCTTTTTAAGATTTGTTAACAATTGAGTCGACTATGAAGTTGTGAGTTCGCATCTCGCCGAAGGCAATATATATTTTTTGGATCTTTTTAAGATTTGTTAACAATTGATTACCTAAGAGCACAAATAAATTTATAAATTTCGTTCTGTTCTGGCCTTTATATTGTTTTATATATTTTTGCTGAACATTTCTGATATAATTGAAAGTATAGAAGCTTGAAGATATCGTCACAATACGATAATTGGACACAAAGTACAAATTGCTTTCGAGCCTCATAAGCTCAATTATTAAGCTAAGTACCTTGATTGATTAAGAACTATGAATTTCTTCGAGAACATGGCGCTGCGAACACCCCCCGACCCCCCTCATTGATTACCTCACCCCCCCCCCGTGGATTATCTCGGGAACCAGAGGTCGTGGACTACTTATTAAGCTAAGTACCTTGATTGATTAAGAACTATGAATTTCATCGAGAACATGACGCTGCGAACACCCCCCGACCCCCCTCATTGATTACCTCACCCCCCCGTGGATTATCTCGGGAACCAGAGGTCGTGGACTACCCGAGTTTGGGGTCCCCTGAATCAGGAGGAGGAGCCCGACCTTTTGTCCCCGAGGGAATCCACTCCCCCTCCCCCTACCCTCCGCAACCCCACGAAATCTACCCCCCCCCCCCTTTAGTTACCTCACCCCCCCCGTGGATTATCTCGGGAACCAGAGGTCGTGGACTACCCGAGTTTGGGGTCCCCTGAATCAGGAGGAGGAGCCCGACCTTTTGGCCCTGAGGGAATCCACTCCCCCCCCTCTCCCCCTCCCCCTCCCCCCTGCAACCCCACGAAACCTATCCCCCTCCCCGACCTCCTTTAGTTACCTCACCCCCCCGTGGATTATCTCGGGAACCAGAGGTCGTGGACTACCCGAGTTTGGGGTCCCCTGATTCAGGAGGAAGAGCCCGACCTTTTGGCCCCGAGGGAATCCACTTTTTTTTTTTTTTTTAAATTGGAGGTCTATGCAAAAATATTAATTTATAAATGAAAGCACGAAATAAATTTAAATATTTATAGAAAATTAATATATGTATATGTGTATACATGTATATATTGTACACACATATATATATATACATACAGATGGTGCGAAAGAAGTTTCACTTCAGTCGTGTGGTCATAAGCAAACTCGTCTTTTTTTTTTCGTGTCGATATATTTTTTGTGTAATTTTCGAAGTCTTTTGAAATTATGATTTTTGTTAGTATAAGAAAATATTTTGGTGAATTAGGTACCTTATAGATCAGAGCCAGCTTGGGGCAAGTGCCCCAGCTTGCCCCAGTGTGGCTACGCCCATGGTCTACATTGCAGTAGGTATGTCATGTTTAAAACAAACAACATTTATGTGTTTCCATTATAAATATAAAAAGTTTAATAAAAACTGTACTGTAAACTGCGTAATCAGAATAATGCGTGCCTTGTCATAAATACGTTTGATCGCCTCGTCCTAAAGATACTATTTTCTCCTAAACTGCGATAATAAACTCCATTTTATCACTCGATGCTAATCTATAAGTATACCTACTCTCAGTTTTCTTTAAGAGACAACACTACTCTTTTACGCTTGGACATTTTCCTTTCATTAATAAACGTTGCTCAATGTTAAGTGTGATTAGTGACTGTTTAACCACACATTGGCCCCGATTCCCTCCTTCGCAAACTAAACTGAATTTAAGATCAGTGCATCTTTTTCTTTCCATTTCATTAAGAAAAGGACAGAAGATAAAATGTCAGTCTAGACCTGTCAAATTACCCCGCTTAACGTAAATTGATGTAATTATGGTCGCCATGTTTTTAATCGCGTCCAAGCTGTCTGTGGAATATCTTAATTTGACAGGATTAAACTAAAATGTTATCTTCTATCCCTTTCTTAATGTAATAGAAAGAAAAAGACGCATACAATTAGTTTAGGTTGTGAACAAGAGAATCTGCGCCATTTCCGAAGTTTGAACGTCACTTTAATCATCGTTAATAAATAAACCTCCTTAAATTTCGAATACAAACTGTAAAAAAGAGGACTACCTTACCAATCAAAGAGTATGACAATATAAAATAAGTACAATATTATGTAAAATGACCCATGATTAGTAATCCATGGCCGCTATTGGAGGATTTTGTTAAGATACCACAAAGGCGAGACACTGAGTAATAAAATGGAAGTATAAGTAGGTATCAAAAATTGTCTTAGGTTATGTGCACAATGTATCGATTGAAATATGCAATCTAATTATTCCAACTTTTAATGTCAAGCTGTATTCGTGAAATGACTAGGTTGTTTTTTTTTTTTCATCAATACTTAGTAAATAATTTAATTTTCAATACTTTGGGGCGTAAAGAATATTCACAATCCCTTATATGTTCTTTACAGTGCAGTAGCTTTGAAATGTCTTAATATAAGGCCATCCGTAAACTACGTTCTTTGCCTCTAGTTTGTGGATAACTTTATTGTCCTTAACCCATTACTTCCCAAGCATTGAAAATATTGGATTTTTTTGATGAAATCTTGTATTAGGGCTCTTAATATGTTAAGAAAAAATAATATGGCAAAAAAATAAATTTAAAAAAAAAACGGTTTCGCTGACTCAGCATGTCCTATAAATAGGACAGTGGGAACATATGGTCAGGAAAAAGTAAAGATAAGAATTATATGGAAATCAGCTTTATTTAAAAATAGGACCAGTAACAGTATCAGAAATAATGTAATAAAAGCTTATTTTGTATGATAAGGTATGAAACAATCACTGCAGAGTGTTTTTTCACATTTAGAACAAAATGTTAAAGGCTTTTTTTTACAGCCTTGTCCTTGGCAACGTCTTTGTTTGTCCCTCTTGGTCATATAGTGACCATAGTTGTCAAATCTTATAGGTTGTAAAAGAACTTCTGAAGTACCTGATGTAAGCTTATTTACTTTGCCTTCCGATTTTTTCATCCAAGAAAAACATACCCTTCTTCTGAAATCAAGCAGAGGTATGGTCTCATCTTTATTTACCTGGTTATAAATAATCCATGCATTGACTAGAGTCATGTCCAAAACACGGATTACTAGAGGCCAATACCATTTTTTACCTCTAAAGCGGATTGGATACTTAGAAATAAGCCAATCATGTTTATCCACTCCTCCCATGTTTTTATTATAATTATGAATAAGCTTTGGCTGATTCACAGCAACTTTGGCCTTTTCTACCTTTGAGTACCTATTAGTTTTTACAAAAGGTTCAACAGTATCAAAATTAGTTAAGAGACATACTACATTGTTATCATGCCATTTCACGCATAATATTTCATTATTTTTATCGAAACGATGATCGGAATAACCACGTTCTTGCTTCTTCATTTCTTGTTTGGTCATGATTGGACATTTCTTAGTCCTATTGTCTCTGACTGTCCCTGTAGCTCTGAACCCTTCAGATTTCAAGTCAATCAACAATTGCATACTGCTGAAGAAGTTATCGAAGTAGACTACATGTGCACTAGGATCAGTACATACTGTAAGCAACTTTTTTACCACTCTTGAACCCAAGCCATCACCAGTATTACAAGATATTTGAGGATCCTTTCCTGTATAAAGCGAAAAGTTATAACAATATCCGCTTACTCCACACAGTGCCCAAAGCTTGTATCCAAATCTTACTGGTTTACCTTTTATAAACTGTTTGATACCATGGTGACCAAAGTATTTGACGATCATTTCATCAACAGCTAAGTTGGATTCAAAAACACCAAACTTTTGGAATGATTTATTAGCTTTATCGATAAATGGGCGAATTTTGAAAGCTTTGTCACTATTATCAATTCTTGAATTGTCATTGAAATGTAAATATGATTTAATTTTATCAAAACGATTCCGAGACATCGCTCGTTCAACAAATGGAATGTGTACATCATCATCTCTGCACCAATATAGTTTGCTTTGAGGCAAGTGGAGATACGAAGAGAAAAACAAAATTCCTATGAATACTTTTAGCTCATTCACGGTAAGATTGAAGTTCAAATCATTTTTATAATTTTTGGCATAGGTTACTGTTTCATGCACTATATATTCTAGAATCTGGTCACATAACAAGTGTTCGAATATTTCTACCGCAGATTTTCCTTCCAATTCCGTAATCATATTTTCTAAACATTGTTTAGCAGTATTAGATTCCGGCTGAATTTCAGAATATACAGGTTCACACTTACGCCAAATGACTGTCTTGTTGGTCCGAGATGTGGTTTGAGTAGGAAGATCTTCCTCGACGTTATCAATTGTACATGAAAATTCCACTTGACCAGCCACATCTGACACTGGCAGAACTCCCATATCGTCGTCATTACCTTCTTCTATATCAGTCATTTCATCCACTTCATCCGGGGGCAATATCGCAACTTCCAAGTCATTGAACTCCTCGTCACTACAATCTTCAATATCTTGAAGATACTCGGTGATTTCAGACACCATCAATGCTTTTTTATATTTTCTTCTCACTGCATCCATGATCTATAAACAATAATTATACATATATAGTAAGTATAAAAATTATATTATATATATATAAATATATATATACATATACCATCCCAAACTAAACAAATATATCGTTAACCACTTGATAAGAAACAAAATCTAATATTTTTGCTTACCTCCTTTGCTTTCCTCAATCTTATAAAAAAATCACAATTTTTTATATTACGAGATGTGTTGTGCTTGACGAAGACTTATCGACTAAAGTAAAGTTTACGAAACACTTGCAAGAAACAAAACAATAGACACGTTTGAACTTATAGCAAGCGTAACAGGATCGAACACGCTTTCACGGCTACTTGTAAAGACATGTTCCCAGTGTCATATTTATAGTACGCCTTTTTTTGAATTAGTATCACAAGCTTCCAAATAATATTTTGTTTTAGTTTTTAATTATAATAGATTCAGTAGAGATCTAAAAATCTATTTGATGGACTTTGAAGCTGATAACTTTTTATTTTCGGTTTTTTATAATCAAATCATAATACTCTTTTTAAGCTGACGAATTTCCTCAATTTAAAAATATGTATATTATAAATACGATAACTTTTTTAAGAGCGAAAAAAATATATTTTATTGGGAAAATAGTGTGAAAATACGAATTTCATCAAAACCAATAAAAATAATAACCCTAACATAGAAAAAAAAAATGTTGAATATAGTGTCCTAAAAATAGGACAGTGGGGAGGAATGGGTACAAAGAAGTAAAGAATATTGTAGGGAAGGGGGGCGGGGGGATACGTGGTCTATGAACGACCCTTTGTAGTAGTGCTTGTATAGAGTCCTTTGCAGAGCAAAACAACAACTTCAATAATGATTTCCGAAACTGTAAAGCTACATATGGGCAATTATACAATATGTAAAGAAAACCCCGTCCGACCTATAAGGATAATAAAGCTTAGGTAATCACATGACCAAATAAAATATGAAATTTTACATAATCATCATAGTAACAATACTAATGAATTTTGGAATAATCTTTTTTTTCCGCGAATTTATTCCAACTTCCCCAAAATTTGGTAATTTAAAAAAAGTGGCAGTGCCATTTTTGACGGTATTTTTATGAGCGATTAGCGATTCGACCGCGTGCCACATACCCTGCCTCCCTTCGCCCGCGCATATAATTATCTACCGCACATATATTAATTTACCTCCTTTTGCGAAATAATATTTATTTTTTTAGGGGATTATTTTTAAGTTTAGGTTGGGTTTGTATGCATTAGTGGAATCGGTTATCGATACCTAACAATACCTTCACGGATCGGACAGGGTTTTCTTTACATATTGTATACAGGCACCTTCATTGGAAAACATTGTAAAGAATCTGGCATGGCCTGGAGCCAAAACTTCAAAGACATGTTGTCTGCCAACTCTCACTGGGCCCGGTGCCTCTGGCTGATTGTGTTGTTTATGTATGGACGACAGCAGGTCAAGTTACCCGAAACAGAAATATACCTAGACAATCAAAATTCAGTCTTAATGCTTTAGCAATAAAGTTGAAAATCCATAAAGTTGGTAAGCCATCAATGGTGTCTTCACAAAAACTGTCTTCCTTTCCTAGGGAGTTTGTTTTAATGTTTCCAGGCTATCATACTGTTTAGTGTCTTCTGATTTATGTCATGCACGAGCTACAATTTCTGCTCTTATGGTCATCTCTATGCTTTAATTCATAGTCAAATATGAGCATTTTTTTTTTCTATTATAGTGATGTAATAACAGACTATAAATTAATAAAATGTGTATTACCTGTTGTTTTTTTTCTTGTAAAAATATTTGTTATAGCAAGAAAGATAAATACATTGATATTATTTCAATAAACATCCTATGGCAGGCCTTGTTTCATTTTTAATATTTAAAAACAAAATTATTAAAAATAGTTTATTAAAATGTATAATACAATCAATCATTTACAAGTCAAAAAGAAATGTTTAAATGCCTTTAAATTTTTGGAATTCTTTTATTTATATTATACTCTAAAACTTATTATTAAAAATGAATGTTTACAATATTAAGCTATCATCATTGTGATATCTTTACATACTTAACACAATACTGCTTATAAATTAAAAAACAATCCCTTTTAGACAGAAATAAAAGCTTCAGGCAGGTTTAAATTGAGTAATTGTTCATGATTATACAGGTTTGCTCTTACAAACCCAACTAATATGCAACCTGAACTTACAGGTTAAAAGTTTATAGTACAAGTAACTTTACAACTCTTTCAATAGGGACCAGATTAATTTATATCTACAAACATTTAACAGTCATAAGGAAAACCATTATTAATTTAGCACTAAATAATGATTACTTTATGCTCTTATTAGTCATACTCATGCGGAAGAATTTTAAATTTAGAATCTCTTCAAGAACTCCTCTGAGCAGATCCTGGCGCGCGCGTTCACAGCCAGTTTCATTTCGCTAATTTCTTTATCAATTTCTTCCATGAAGTATATCACGAAATCGACTAGTTTATGTTTAAACATTTGCTCGGTGTGGAAATTTGTTATTAAGAAACTGATATGATATCCGTCCACTGGTTTCCGCCTCAATACGATAAAGTTTTCCGCTCTCATCATCATGAACCGCATAAACTTTTTGCACAGAATCTTTTCAATTTCGTCCGCCTGCTTGATCATAATGCTCACTCTAATAGAGTTTATAGACGACTCGATCAACACTTTCTCGTTCGCATTACGGGAAATTACAACTGGATTCAATAGCAGCTCTTTGCTTGTTCTAACCTCGACCTCCGGTTTGTTGTATCGCTCCACTACTTGCGATGAAAAATGCTCTAGACACATCGCCGCAGTTAGCGTATGGCGCACCGCTGTTAAATATGGCTTTAACGTTGCCGACATTATATCGAAATAGAATAAAATTTGGATTATCCGTACCACACCTAGAGCGGTTGACACTTTAATTGACAATTTTGACAGATGTATTTGATTACTCATACAAATAATCACGAACGCAGGCATCATAGAAAAGGTGCGTCACATTTACATGATATATTGCCAGAATTAGAATTTCCCAAGCTACCCTAAGCACTGTTTCCACTCTTAGTTTACCTACTTACTAATCCATTTTCACTACATTAATAGACAAAAAAAATATATTTTCGGTTGACTTGCTCGCCTATTATATAGCAGTAGTATTACAACTAACCAACTGAATCGAACTATTCCTGACTTCTAGGTCCATAGTCTTTAATACCTTAGCATAAAAAACATGGTGATCGGTGAAAGCGGTTATAGGCCCAATTATGGAGACGCCACTTGATTCTTTCAAGTCATATTGGAAAAATATTGTGTGGACACAAGACTGCAGGCAAAGAGCAGAGGCATAATAACATAATAGGGTAACTCCAGCTTTCATCATAAAACAGACTTTGAAGAGGTTTGATTGGCTTATATAATTGATAACAGTAATTAGAAATAATATTGTAGTGTCGTGTTTTCCTGTATGAATAAATTATAATGTTCCAAGGTTTTCACTTACCATAAGCCCGGATAACAATATTTTCCTTTGTGTTTTTTTTTAACTGGCAATTAAAAACAATAATGGCGACCGATTGTAAAGTGATGGAAGTGTAACGTTAACGGCATGAGTTTTATTAACGTTTCCGTAGTTAAAGTTGTACTAAATACATTTTTAACATTAATAGTGAACATATGACCAATTAGTGTAATAGTTTTAACTATCTGAAACCATGGCGCGAGAGTTTGACCATCTTTTCAAACTGCTGATTATTGGTGACAGTGGTGAGTGGGCGAGGCCTGTGATGTTATAACTTCATAACCGATATTCGGGTCTGTGCAGCTTAGTCAACGGTGTAATGTTGATATGTTTTAGGTGTGGGTAAAAGCTGTCTTCTCCTGCGATTCGCCGACAACACATTCTCCGGTAGTTACATTACTACGATAGGGGTCGATTTCAAAATAAGGACTTTAGAAATAAACGGTGAGCGAGTGAAGCTACAAATTTGGGATACGGCGGGCCAGGAGAGGTTCAGGACGATTACCAGCACATACTATAGAGGCACGCACGGCGTCATCGTGGTCTACGATGTCACGAATGGGGAGTCCTTCGCCAATGTCAAGAGGTGGCTTCACGAGATCGAACAGAATTGTGATGTTGTTAATAAAGTCTTAGGTGAGTGGAATTTACATCAAAAATATCTTACAGACAATATAGTGCAACCTATTAACTACCAATTAGCTGTACCTACACAATCATTATGTCTTAGAAGTTAGATAGATGGATAATTTAAGGTCTAATGATGCTAATTTTGAGTGATGATTTGTAGGAAATTGATGAAACAGACACATTATTGCTATTTCTCAACTGTATTCACTTGAAATGTAACACTGTCCAAATGTACAACCACAACAAAAAGAATCCTCTGTCACAGTCCAATTATTGTGGCCAGACGGAGTTAATTTATTTTAAGTAATCATTATATAACTAACAGCTTTCTAATGGTTCTAAAAAGGCTGACAGTGCTTTAAAAAAAATCATGTTTATTATTAAATACATTTTTGTGCTATTAATATTTATTATGAGGTTAAATTTTTGTTTGTAATCTCTTTTTTTATCATCCTCCATGATTCATATGGGTTATTCCATTTTGAGTACTCATAAAGTTAATAAATATTATGCCTAAAGTTTTTTTATTTTGCGTTTTTATTATTGTATATGTTATTTAATCTATAGCACTTAGTCTTTATATTTAATGACAAGATTCTGTCTATAATTTCTTCCACATGAAATTTTCAGAAAAATCTGCTCCTGTACTACTATCACATGCTTTTTTTTGTTTTGACCTAAGGTATTTCTAAGTTTTTTATTTTACTCGGTTACATAGTGTGATGTTATATAACCTCATCATTATCCTCAAGAATCAAGCTATCAAATGCAATATGATTTGTTTAAATTTGTCCACAGATTAATCTCTACATACATATAAACAAACAAAACAAAATTACCTGTTTATGATATTATTATAGATGAAACAAAATAGTACATTTGGAATGTTTATGTTGGCCAAACACTGATTCACTAGGCCAATACAGAAAAGGGACTGTTTGCTAAAAGTAAGAGATTGTCACACACAGTATTAGTTATTTACTATATACTAAAGAATGATGACAGTCTCTTAATTTTCTTTAGTCATTTTTTGTACAGTCCAATTACATGGACTCTTCATAAGACGATATCTTCATCAGCTTACAGCAGTCCACTGCTGGACATAGTTATCATGCATTGCATGCTATTGAACAAAAGATTATATGAATAAATATATTTATTTTGGTGTTGCTGCAACATACTTATTTTTCTTATGATGGAAAACATCCCCACAGAGAGAGAATCAAAAAAAGAACAATTTTAACTTAGTTTGATGATAATTTGATCTACAATGATAAACATTTCATTCAATCCACGAACAAAGTTCATTCCATCCCTAGTTATTTGGCCTGCTATTTTAGGTTCAGAGTCAGAGTTTGCCTCAACATCAGTGAGTAATCTGTTATGATAACAGTGCAGTTACGATAACTGCTATAATATCTACAGCTACTGTGTTCTAACAGGAGGAGGAGTATTAACAGAATAAAAAGGAAGTGTTATACTTCCTGGATGTGTATTTGTTATCAAACACTATCAATTTATGATGATTTATAAAGGGTGTCTGACATCGACACACAAACAAGTACCATGGTTCCAGTACATGATTCTGAACCCTCCATTTGTGGAAGTTTTCGTCGGTTTTTTCCTGATTTAAAAAAACAATATGCAGTTTTTTTCACTTTAAATTGTTCATAATTGCTATACTTATATAACCCAATAAGATTTTAAAATAAAAATTAATTAAATTGCTAATTACACAAAAAACTGCAATGTGACCAAACTCGAAAAACTATCGCTATCAGCTGATATAATAGAGTTCACATCAGGGGTTTAACGTCATACCCACAAATATGCGCGGCAGTACACTTGCAACATTCAAAGGCTGAACAGACACATTTTTTTAAACACTGTTATTTCTGTAACCACTCATTAACAACATAAATGACTATCATAATTTTGATGTCAGATACACCCTGTACTTTAAAGTATTGTCTTGTAAATATTTTGGAACATAAGCTTTTCATATATTTATGAATTATTGTCTAAGTTTATAGGTATTGTGATGTGCAAACCACATTTCAAACAAAAATGCCTCAACAAAGGGGATGTTCAGTTTTTCCCGAATTCGAACATTTTCTAAGTACAAATTATTTCGTTCCATAAGAATGTAGACTAACCCAGGCTATCATGGACATTAAAAACAAAGATATCAGTATTGGTCTAGCTGTTCTCAAGTGATAGACAGATTAACAGCATTTAAATTTTATTTAAATAGAAGGTATTTCACTAGATAATTTCCAACTAGCAGAAAATTTCATATATTACTGGTATTTTTATAAATATACTGCTTGATATCTCAACTTGAACACCGTAACATAGACTCTAATAGGTACATATTTTTTTCTTCCCATATTTGACACTCTCTGGCTTAATTAACATTGTTAACAAATATATTATTATGTTTCCAGTTGGTAACAAGAATGATTGTCCGTCAAGAAAAGTAGTAGTGACAGAAGATGCACAGAGGTTCGCCAATCAGATGAACATACCACTCTTTGAAACGAGCGCAAAGGAGAACATTAATGTAGAGGAAATGTTCCTCACTATCACTAAAATGGTAATTATAACTTTTTTATATCTATTATCATATAATTCTCCTGTTCTTATCTCAGTTTATTTTGGGTCGGAGCAACATGTATTTTCCTTCCATGTTTTTAGTCATCATGGTAGTAATCTGTCCCTTTCTGGCCATCATTTTCTTACATTTTTATCCATAATACTATGTACGGACGACAGCAGGTCAAGCTACCCGAAACTGTGAAATATTCCCAACCAATCTTGGGCCTTAATGCTTTAGTGGTAAAGTTGAAAATCTAATAAAGAAATCTGACAAATTGTAGTAGCTTGATAGCTGTCGTCTATAGATAGTAGTAGTCATATTGAACTTGATTTTTATGACTGGTCAACTTGTTTGTAACATATTCAGGCCAACCTAGACAAGATCTGCTTATTACTTAAGCCTCCTCTTCAACATCGCTTATGAATAAGGGGGATTGTGCTCAGTGGTTTTTATTTACTACATCAAATAGGAAAAAATAAATTATAAATGTTGATGGAAGTATACTACTAAAATTATGGTCTAAATTAAGTGAAAGTACTTAAATGGTACACATTGACTACAAAATTAAATTGACTGATTTCATATTGATTTAGCACTATTGAGAAAGTTATAAATATGTTTGTTGTAACATCAAACTTTATTGTGTAGGAATTAAAAGTTATTTTTTCATAAAATCATAGTCACAATGTTACAATAGACTAAGGCACAATATTTGGAAATACGTAGGTATTTATAGAGTGATAAAAATTTACACAGTATTTTATTAATATCCATTTAGTATTGACCTACCCATACAACATCAGAGTGATTGATATAGTTCCAAAGCTTATTATTAATAGGTACCTCAGAAATAATGAGTCACAAAGGACTGTACTGCTTCCATAACAGTTTAACCAATTTAGGTAAAGGAATTATCTAATTGGAGATTATTTAGTCATGAACCTGCTTATTGTTGGCATTATTTTCCTTTGTTGAATGTCTATCTTACTTATCCTTTGTTAATGCCAATGGGATGAAAGCAAAGCACCCTATCTACAATATCTAAAGAAAACCCTGTCCGATCCTTGAAGGTATTGTTAGGTATCGATAACTGATTCTACAAATGCCCACAAAGCCGAGCAAACCTTTAAAAAAAAAAAATCGCAAAAAGAGATAACTTAATTCATGTGCGGTAGGCAATCCATGCGCGGGCGACGGGGGGCAGGGCACGCGCCATGTGGTCGCATCGCTTATAATAATGCCGTAAAATGGTGTTGTCATTTTTTTTAATTACCAAATTTCGGGGAAGTTGGAATTAATCAGCGTGAAAAAAAATTATTTCAAAATTCATTAGTATTGTTACTATGTTGATTACGTAAAATTTTATATTATATTTGGTCATGTGTTTACCTAACCTTTACTATCCTTACGGGTCGGACAGGGTTTTCGATTCCAGCTCAAGGAAGTACCACTGTAACTTTTTTAAGTTATATGTATTTTCTAAGTATATCTTGGACACCAATGACTGATTAAAAGGTAAAGGAAAACATCTTGAGGAAACCTGAAATTTAAGTCTGAAATCGCCAACTCGCATTGAGCAAGCGTGGTGATTACGCTCAATCCTTCTCTCTATGAGAGGAACCCTGTGCCCAGCAGTGGGACAGTAAAAGGTTGAAGATGATATTTTGGGGTAAAATGAAGTGTCCAAATCGCGAACGATTTCGCGGGCACCCCTATTCCAAGATTCATCCCACTCTGTTCAACCGTTTTAGAGTGAAAGTGTAACAAACAAAAAATAATATTATTTTAAATAGTGTCAAAAAAGCAAAAACTTTTTTCTATTCTATACTCTATTTGCGACAGCATTTGACAGAAGTAAAAAAGGTTGCTTATTGGGTAGTTTATAATAAAAGTAAAATAATATATGATTGTGCTTTGGTACAGTTCAGATTGATGAGGTATTTACAATAATCAGCTTGTATACCATCATTATAAAACGTTATTTTTTGTTTATACGAAACCTGAATATAGTTTGTTCAGAATAAGCAACTGAATCGATTCCAATAATTTTTTGTTGGTATTTTGCGGGTGGATAGGGTTGTTGGCCAAATAAAGCGTCCAGGTGTGAGATTCAATTAGACTTTATTGCTCACAGTTATCAAAAGGTACCTTTTGATGTTTACAGTCACTCTTGTTTTGATAAACAAAATCACTATACAACAATCGTCGGATTGTATCACAAACTTTGTTAAATAGGTAAAGAAAATTGGAGCACAATTTGCCAAGTCGCCATACAAAAAGATGCGTAATAGATTATAGCAATGCCGACCTAATCATAGGAAATAGGTTTGGTATTCGATTTCGTTTCGCTACGAAGCGATGTTACATTGGCTACAGGCCCTGTTCATACATTGGGGCAGTAGGGTATTTTTCTTATTTTGCCGGGTCCAACAATCACTTGTCGATACCTGTGAATGCTATCTTACTTGAATTTTGTCAATTTTCGTTTTTCAGTTTTTTTTTTTGTTAATATTAATAAATAAAAACTGTTTCATTTTATCTCGAAAAATAGATGTAGCGCATCTCTTCTTCTATGAACTTCTTCTTTTGTTTCATGCTACCGCGCACGGAGTATAGATTGATAAAATAAATTGTGTTTTGTATACAGACTTTACTCCATTTGGGAAAGTATACTGCATGTAGACTATTTTTTAAGGACTTCCAAAGAATAGATCTGAAAACTGTTGCGGAGAAACTCGATATGTTTTAATTTGCTAGATTAAAATTTCAGC
Organism: Sesamia inferens; assembly: GCA_037179545.1. Lineage (NCBI taxonomy): Eukaryota > Metazoa > Arthropoda > Insecta > Lepidoptera > Noctuidae > Sesamia > Sesamia inferens. The sequence continues at coordinate 20,403,493 of CM073941.1, read as the reverse complement.
TTTAATAATTTTTATCAGCATGTAGGTACAAATGTATGGTATAGTCTAGCAAATTAAAGATCAGAATTTAGTCTAACATCATCATCGTCTGGTTATGTATATCCTAACTATGTTGGGGAAAATTGCCAGTCTAGCCAGTATGTAGCTGAATATCAGTCTGGTTTATTGTAACACTAGCTTTCCGACCGCGGCTTCGCCCGCGTGGAGTTCTGTTATATCGTGCTTTTTAGATTTCTCTCGGGAACATTAAATTTTTCCGGGATAAAAAGTACCTTGTTATTTAATTCGGACTTCTAACTTTACGTCTGTAAAATTTCAAAGCAATCGGTTCAGTAGTTACGGCGTGAAAGGGGAACAAACAAACAAACTCACTTTCCCATTTATAATATTAGCAAGGATACAAAGTCTAATAAATCTATTCTCAAATTCCAGGTACTAAGATCAAAGCTTGAAATGAAGGAGAGGCAAAACGTAACAAAAGACACGGTACACCTAAAGAATAATATCAAGACCAAAAAGAAATGTTGCTAGTGGTATACGCACCGCCTTGTGCCACGGACAATGTTCTCAATGCTCAAATATGAAGAGATATGTTGTACAACCTAGCAGGTTATCTAGACACGTTACCTAGGACATGCTTTTATTTTGTAACATGGTGAAGAATGAATTGACATTAATATGAAGGAATATGGGAGGCTGCAGACATTAAATGAAAACTCTGGTTCTCACACTGACACTTCAAAATGGCAACATTACTCCTAACAGTGATTTAAAACTCATTTGAGTTTGAGAGTTCAAAAATCATTAAAAGACTTGTCTGTATACATTTCATATGATATCAAAGAGAAATGAATCTCAGTGGGACCTTCAAAGCAGTTTCTGAAAAGTATAAATATCATTATCTTGTTGTCTGTGGTCCCTTTCCCGTTAAAATACTGCACTTTTTATGTAATCTCTCACTAAAAGGTGGTGCTAATTTAGTATTGATATTAATTACTTCAGTTTTGGAAAGAAAAATTGGATATGAAAACACTTCTGAAAACGATGCATTTTGTTCGTCACTATGAGTAAATCTTAATATTGTGTTTTTTTAAATAAATAGAACACCATTGTTAAACTGCTCAATAAGTGTATCTGTGCTAGACAAGCAAAATGTATTTTTAAATTAAAACTAACCAAAATATTAATAGGCTAATATGTACCTTGAATACTTGCTAGGTTGAACAATCTCACGAGCATGTACATACTATGGATTTATTTACTCCAAAAATTATTAGAATATAACGAATGCCTAGTTAATGAATGAGTGTAATCTAATTATCAAAATTTATGTGATGGTTCGACGAATGTTAGTTTAAGGAAGTATACCATTAATGTTATTTTTTACTAAATGATAATCATTAAATAGTTACGAACGTTTAGTGGGTCATTGAACGCTTTTCACGGCCAAGATTCACGCGTATAACATTGGTAATAATAAAGTCGGAAACTTCTAGAAAAGACTACACGCGGCAAAGGTATTAAATATTACTTTTATTTGTTGTAGTTCTGTAGCTAGATGAGCAGTGTTTATGGCATTGCATGATTCCATTTCTGTGGCCCTACGTGGCCAAATGTTTGCGGTTGATAATAATACTCACGCGTAAAATTTACAAAGCGAATGTTGGTGCCAACATTTGTAACGGGATATCCAACTATGTCGCCAAGACTAACCAACGTTGGCAGATCAGGATTTCATAAAGACCAATGGCCATTTTGCAAATACTTTGATATTTATGTTTTGGAAACCTTGGCCCCTCAAAATGGCCAACAACACTTTTAAGTATATTGGAAAATACAGAAGTATTATTTCTTGTGAAAGATTGCATACATGCCCATATTCTGATAAAGCTGACCAACCTTTTATCGTATAGACATTAAATCCAGTGTATTTTTCAGTGAGATATTTATATTTTTTATTTTGTTATTGGCAAAGTGTATGTGCAGTATTCTGTATTGGAATTCCAAATTAATTTATTTTGCTCTAGGAGATATTATTTACAACTAAATCGAATAAATTCTGGGTTTTTAATTAAATCAGGTTAACATGTAAATTTAATTAGAAATTAACGCATTATAAGCTGCTAGAATTAGCCAGAAGACGAAAAAAAATGGTACAGCTAGAAGTAATAATTTGTGTTGCTTAACGATGCTGTATCAATCGGCCAATAAGACGCACTGCCGATCGAATCTTTAAAAACTCACCGCAAAAAGTGAGTGTCAATAGTGTTGTGTAGTTAGGATGACAGCTCACACTCCTTGCTCACTTCCCTAAGTTTATTCGGTTACAGAATGGCACTGCTGTGTCTTGATAACGATCAATCACAACTATGCAGGTCCAGCCTAGCAATATAGTGCGTCAGTTGTATCCTAATGTCTATTATAAGTTCTGCTTTGTACAATTTGTGTTGAATTATAAAATTTGACTAACAATTTATAACTTTACCAAACGCCAAGACTTAGCAGTCGGGGTCATGAAATGTGCGAGTGGGTCAGAGAATATTTAGTATGATTTTTTTTTGTTACTGAGTGTCTTGTTATCTTGCTCCTACGTTTTATGACCCCTGCGCAATGGTCATCGACGTGTACAATAGTAAGTTATCCCTAAACTATTAATACATATCAGAATGTTAGACGTAACAGCTAGGGAATGGATTGATAGTAAGTTACGATAATTACGTTTAAAGTTTAGTACACATTGTGGAAGTGACAATAGTTAGCCTAAACACAGAATTAAATATGCAAAGTCCAATATAACATAGAAAATAAAACAAATTCAAAATATGTCCGTTACAGCGTCTGCGTTAACATTGACGAAAGATGGCGCGAGTTCTGTGGACATTAAAAAATATGTGAAAACCCTCTACGTCCATATTTCTGTTGTATTGCCAATATAAAGGATAGTACGAAGTATTTTTGCAATGGTGTAACCTAGTTGATGGATAGCTTCAGTTACTACAGTTTGTATACATTATATTTTATTACGAATAATAATTAAAATGGCGGATAATAAATAATTGTGTTCTTGATTTATGCATGAAGATGGTTTACAAAGACTACACGTTTCTTCCTTCTCTTATTTATGATTCTAATAACACAAATTAAGTAATAGAAATGTATACAGTTTATTTTAAAAGTCCGCTGAAAATGTACCGCTTAGTAAAAATGCGTCGGATTGTGTATTTTTAAATTAAACAATAGGCAACGTCTTCCCTCTATTTTATGTCAATACCTGTTATAATCTCGTGTTTCCACAAGAACACTATTTTCGACACATTTTTTTAAGCTTATGTATCGCAAAACATAATTTTAGCTTTGGACTGAACTTTTATTTTACTGGAGTATAATATCTTATGGCATTTTTTAATTTAAGATTTTTACAGTATGGTAACCATATAGTTTGTGCGCTATTTTTATTATTCTGTTCAATATTTGTGGCTGCCAGTCGAAAGTAGCTTAATTCACAATCGAAAGGCACGTTTTCCAACTGCAGTTTTTGTCAGAAAACAAATTTATGAAATAATTTTAAAGTTCGCAAACACGAAATGGAATAAAATTGAAAATTTTATAGGTTAGGCTACTTTTGCCAAGCCTTGTTCGCATCAATTGGTTTAATAATTGTTACTAGATCGACAAATTAATCAAGTATATAGTGTCCGATTTGTCTGAACTCGAAAGACATTATTAGTTACCCGGCCAGATTATGGAAAACCAATATAATAATTGTTTGCTGACAATCATTCCGTACACATCGTTTGTACATTTATGGCGGTTTTATTTAATTATGCGTGATTTGTAACACGCCATTACTCACCTATTATTTATGGAAAGTATTGTTCATGAGTCATCATTTTGTTTTAATACATAGTTGTAAATATATCCCCTATTTTCATCATAATAACCCAGTGTTTTCTTATCCTGTTTATAATTATTTACATTTTTTGTAGCCATTTGATGTGCGTAATGGAAAGGAATTTTTGGAGTGAGTAATCTTTGTGCGGTATAGTCTCACGTGGTGTTTCTTACTGCGTGGTTTACCCCCACCTGGGTACGCCCATGGCCATTACTGTGTATCAAGGGAGCAGCGTTGCCAACTCTACGTATTTTTACGTAGATCTACGTACTTTAAGCCTTCCTTGCAAACCTACGAACTTTAGTCCCAGAATCTACGTATTTTCTATCAAAATTGTTCAAATTTGCAAAATAGACTAAATGGGCACAATTTCCTTTACTTACGCGAAAAAAAGTTAATAAACGTTCCGTTTCATACTAATGCACACCACTCGCCTCGCCATTCAACACGTCGCCCCACTCATTTAAAAAAAAACTTTGGTCTGTTACTCATGTCACATGTATATGACATTTGAAATGTGACGTGACTCTGTGTGTGTAGTAAACCGTCAAAGAGAATTTAAACTAAGTCTTCGAAGGTGTTGTTTTGTTTCGATATTTTTTAACTTTCTGCTCAATTTAATTGGATTCAATTATGGAAACAAGCAGTGACAGTGAGGAAGAGCAGAATGTTACTCCTACTAAAAAAAGAAAGCTGCATTATGAACAAAAATACTCACACTTGTGGGAAAAAGACAAAAATTATTCAAGTTGGATTAAAAAAAGCACCAAAGGAGATTACTATTGTTATTGTAAGTTATGCAAGTGTGACTTGAAATGTGGTGGAGGTAAGAGGGTTTTGACGAAGCATGCAGAATCTATCAATAATATTAGGGAGGCAATGTTGCTGCTTTACTTATAATGAAGAAAAACAGTATTCATCCAGATCAACTAAGACAGTTAAGACAAAAATGACTTGAATTTTATATTGAAAGCCTTAATCAAATAAAAAATCGCTTTCCCTTTGAAGATGAGTACAGACAAAGATTGAAAAATGTAAAGTTTTTGAACCCCGACACATTGATGGACTCAAATTTAAAACGTTCTGTACCGTCTATAGCTCATTTAGGGCAAATGTTTCCAGGTAATATGTTTATCATTAACTTCAAATATTTCCTTTATGAGTTGAGTCTGCATCTTACTAAAAGTAAGTAAGATGCAGACTTTTACTGATTTATTTCAATTAATTTATTAATATACTAGCTTTCCGCCCGCGGCTTCGCCCGCGTGGAGTTCGGATTTATCGCGTTTCCAATGGAACTCTTCAAAACCTATGTTATTTCTCAAGGTTAACTCTATCTTTGTACCAAATCTCAATAAAATCAGTTCAGTGGTTTAGACGTGAAAGCGTAACAGACAGACAGACAGAGTTACTTTCGCATTTATAGTATTAATATGGATAGCGGCCCGTCCCGGCTTCGCACGGGCATTAAACATTACATTCAGATTTGTTAATTTTAACACATTCATAATAATAATAATAATATGACACATATTCATCCCTTTTTGCGTCGAGCTCCTAAAAAAGAGTAAATAAAAAAAAAATAAGAATAATTAAATTCAGATATTATTTAATGATTTTTTTGTATTTGCATGTTTATTTCGTGATCTTAACCCCCCTCCCGTACCCCTGCCCGAGTGACGCCTACAACGCATAGCTAGCCGAATATAGTTTATTTTTTAATTTTTTTTTTAACTCGTGATATCTTTTGAATGGATTGTCAGAATCGAATAATTCAAAAAGTAATATAAAGATATTGAAGCAGTCTTAAATAATACATCATTTATTTTGATAAGGGTTAATACCAAGGTACAAATAAAGAGCTTTTTGTAGCGGTGGTATTGTAATTTCTTTTTTTCAATAAAAAAACGCTTATTGTGACATGACTGTAATAGTTAGAGATATGCTGCCGCTGATTTTTTGTAGATAATGGTGTGTTCTAAAAAAATGTAGTATATCATTTTGTTCTATCATCAATAGTTTTCGCAGCGCACGCGATGTAAGGTAGTTTTTTGATATTTTTTTCACACCTTGGATTACGTTATCGTAATTTTAGTAAGGATGCCTATTTTTTTTGAAAATGAAATATAGCCTATGTTACTCAGGAATGATGTAGCTTTCCAACAGTGAAAGAATTTTTCAAATCTGCCAAGTAGTTTCGGAGCCTATTCAATTCATACAAACAAACAAACAAACAAAAAATCAAACCTTTCCTCTTTATAATATTTGTATAGATTTATTTTCAGGATTATGTCTAACAAATTTAACAGAATTAGACAGGGAATAGAGAGCTTTAAGGAACACTAATCTCCCATTTCAAGAGAATCAGCTAATCGAAGTAAATGAGTTTTGGCGTCACATTTCAAAAATAAGAAAAGGCGATTTGTCTCAAATGTTTCCTTTATTGACTCACCAGTGCGTATATCGAGCGACTGTTTTCTGCGATAAATTTGATGAAAACTAACATAAGAAACAGGCTTCACACTGACACACTCGCAGGACTACTTTATACTAAAAGTGGTTAGAAAAAAAATCGCGAGCCTTCGCAGGAACACATTAAGCATTTTAATAAATATATGTATAAATTTAATTTACCTGAAAATGATACGCAATGAAAAATAATTTAAATAAATTGATGATGACTTTGAAAGTAGCAAACTTTTTTAATTATCTACAAGTGATATTTATTCGTAGATTTTTTTTGTTTGCTAATAGTTTTTTTTTTTTTTTTCAAATTTATTGTTTGCTGCTGTCTACTACTTCTAGGGTAATACGAAGTGTCGTTTTATTTATTTGCCTACCCTACTACTCTCTTCATTTCAATCAGAAAAAAAAGTACGTAGATCTACGTATTTTCTCTATGGAAATTTCACAATTTCTACGTACTTTTCTAGTCTAGTCTACGCCTTTTTCAAAATCCGAGTTGGCAACACTGCAAGGGAGGGCGCCCACGAGCATCTTTAGTCTGGGCAAATAATTTGTAGAGCGGGTATGTAGCGACAGCTGGAAGACAATATGACATGTTTGGACGCAACTGTCAGTTGCTAGGTGCTAGTTACGGTAACCAGTAGGCCTAGTATGAGTTTTCAATACGAAACTCGATCGTTGGTATCGAGCGCGTTTGGCGCTCTCATTGGTTGAGAGTTCTTACGACCTTGAAGCGGGCCAATCGCTGAGTCAAACGCGCTCGATATCGTCGAACGAGTTTCGTAATGAAAACTCATACTAGGCCTACAGTTGCCAAAACATTCGGTGGGCGCATCATATAGGTAAATCTCGGCGAGGAGACTGTGTCCATGGACGTTGTAAATACAAAAATGAGACTGACCATGGACGTAGTAAATATAAAAATGTTGGTCGGTTGCGCCATCCCATAGACAATAGTAATATTTTAAAAAAACTTATACCCTGCCACCATCTCAGGGCGTTTGCCTTTACTAGCCTTTTAAATCAAGTAGTCATCCATCACCCTATAATGTTTCCAACACGTGCCTACAATAAATAAACTAGGTACCTAAAATATATATAAGCTAGACCTACGAGACAGTATACCATGTTAAATACTGGCCAGTTGGATTGTTATACTTCATCTGGTTTATACCCAGTCTTTGCTTCTGCCACTTGGACTTCTTTGACGTGCCGTGTACACGCATTCTTTTGTTATACATGTCCTATAGTTGTTATTGGTTATTATACTTATTGTATATGTCGTACGTAAACGGTACAGACTTACTAAGAAAACTAATTAAGTTTATTATAGTACCGCCAAGTATTTGTGTTGAACAAAAGGAAGAAGTCCATGCCGGAAGTTATGTGTCAGTTCTGCAAGCAGCCGGTTGGTGTAAGCAGCACCAGGTTAGTGGTCTATAAATTAGAATAATGATGATGTCTCTGTTTTCTAAACTCGGGCTAGTTCACCTCATTTCCCACAGTGAGAGATAACGCATTTATGGTCTCTAGTCTACACACTAGATTTTAATTCTTTCTAATAAAACATTTCCTAGAAATAATATACATCTTAAAACATTTGTTTGGTCAGCTAGAATTTAAACTTGTATAAATTATTATAAATCCGAAAGTTTCGGAGTATGTATGGATTTGGATTTTACGCAGTAATTATACCTAGAACTTTTTATCCTGATATTGCCATGGGTTTGGTCCCAATATTTCATCGATACTTACGCGGGAAAAGCCATGGGGCGCAGCTACTTTACAATAATAAGTAGCACACTTAATAGAAAAGGCTCTTTTACGCGTGCTCCTATTATAGAAGACTACAGCACAGCATGCACGTATACAATGTAGGTCTAAATACGATAAAAATAAAGAAAATCAATAATTATAAATCATAAATACAACATAGGTACATATAATAAATGAGAAAAAAGAAACGTTTTTTAAATATAAAATTCATTGCCCCACACTAGGAATTACTCCTGTATCGTGGGCGTTACAAGCATTAAAACATACAGAAACAAACAGGCCCGGTACAACTACCTGCAGGGCATACAAATATTTGTTCTGCGCGGGAATCGAAACCCCGACACGCAGCGCAGCAGTCGATCGCTCAGTTACTGCACTAACTCAGTCATTGAATTATTGATTTATTTTGAGGAAAATCAAAATAAACATGATGAACGACCTGTCTACTTTTAAATATTTTATATGTTACTATTATACTGTATATATGTTATATTATACTTATTTTACTATTAAATATTATATACAAACATGAATACTAAGCATATCCTCATTTATTTGTTCCATTTAATGGTCTTTACGGATTACGGCTAGTCTTCTGCAACACTTAATGTGTCCTTATTCCCGAATAATACATTCAAGTTTGTCTTCGTTACATCTACTTATTCCTAATTCTTGCTCAATGTTTTAACTTTCTGAACCGTAAACAGGACAGTCTGTAGGTATTTGTACTACCATTTCTTGTTTGTCGGACCCTCATATGCACGATGGGCTCTCCTTGCACTTAAACCTGTTTAGGTACGCTGAGAGACCTGTGAATATTTGGGCCAGTGGGCCTGTCGATTTTATAAAAGCTTCGTCAGCCGGGAAGAATAGTTTTATAACGCCGGCAGTGGCCTCAGATTCCACTCGTCAAGCGTGTCCATACGGATCTGAACTTGACGAATGAAATCGGGCACTGATTATAACCTGGTCTTTTTTTGGTTAAAAGGATGGCAGCTTTAGTCAGGTGGTCTGCGCTCTCATTGCCCTTAGGTTCCGCATGAACTTTGATCCAAAAGAGATTAACTTTTGTGGGTCCGACTGCACCACTTCCGCAGATTTTTCGATTTTGACTGCGAAGGTATGCAGAGAGCGGTGGTTGGGGACCGCTTCCAAAGATAAATTGAAACCGCTGTAAATGCCAAAACTTTCTTTTTGAATGCGCAAAATTTCCCTTGTGGTCTTGCATGTAGCCAGCAGTTCTGCCTGAAAGACGGTACAGTGGAGCGACAGCTTTAGGTTTTGTTTTCAGCAGTATTGCTTCAATGAGACAATGCTGCTCAAACCTTAACCTCAGCCGTCCGTATATATCCGCAATGCTCAAATCTGTGGTTGTTATGTTGCTCCCGGACTGTTAGGCATATGATCTGCAAGTATATATTTTTGGCTGGGTGGGAAGTTTTGTCATATGCGGTGCGTCGCTTGATCACCTTATCTACTAATTCGCACTGAGGTCTTTCGCAACTGCCCCAAAAAGAAATCTCACAGAACGTGTATGAATTCTCCTAATCACTAAACAAAGTATAAACGAGGACTTATCTCTAACTTTTAAATAAACCACGTAGTAGACGCTAACAAAATGCACAAAATAATTGCCAAAAAACCGCGCGCGACTATAGCGCACAATGATTTTCACACTAAAAATTTTACTTGCCCCAAGGCCAGAAGCTGGGTACGCCCATGATCCTGTCCTCGACAACTGCTTATATAGGTTTAATGCATCCTTTAGAGACATTCAACGTCACCTTGATCGCCTTAGGACAATCGACTTCCTCTCCCTTTCTTTAGTTCATCTTTTATTAAAAATAATTATTTCCTAGTCTCTGCGAATATTTTGCCTCTGGCTTATCCTAGCTAAAAAGCTTGTGTTCATGCTTTATAATATTTTGACAAGATCAGCACCCAAAAGAAAAAAAACATTTTAGTCTGTGGTACGTTCCTAGACCGTTCGACGAGGGAAGCGATTTCCTTGAATTTGTAGGTAATTTTTATCCACAATGTCGGCGTGGACAACGTTAAATCGTGTTGTGTTCAAGCGAACATCCACCTTCTTTCTGGCGGGAGCGCTGGGTACTTTCTTCTTCGAAAGAGCTTTCGATGTCGCTTCAGTAACCATCTTCGAGAGCATCAACAAGGGAGTGAGTAATGTTATGTAATTTTCTTTAGGAGCGATGAATTTTAACTATTTCTCGATTCTTATTGATCTAAAGATGTATTTGTTTTTACTATGAATTACTAAAAGAGTTAATAAATTAGTTATTAATATGTGATAAAAAGTACATTTCAAAAACAACCTTAGACGTTAATTTACAGAAACGTTTTCTACTACTGACAACTGTATTTTACGGCTATAATTTGGGATGAGAATGCTTAAAAACAATTATAATTAAGTGAACCAATGCTAACAGCAATAATCATTATCAGCTGTTATAATACATCCTACTTGACAGGCCAATGTTATAATCTACCGCAGATTAAAGCGAACAAAATGTTGTATAAATAAAAATGGGCCAAGAATTTAGACTTATGGGTTCCCCATCCTTAATACAGATGATTTCGCTCACATCAAACTTCTGAATCCTCCTATCACTTAAGGATGAATATCTTAAGGAAATAGATCCCTCTTTAAAAACCGATTATCTAGCCTAAAAGCACTGGTTTGAGTCACATCCCATTTTATACTCATATGTAGTTTACCCATAAGTCCTATATTGGATAACATTTTTTATTTTCGAAAATAATAGTCTTGGGCAAGTAGAATAGTTGCCATACTTGAGAATATTTGATACCGTTCAATATACATATACTATGACTGAAATGTCAATATTTTTTTTTTTCAAATTTTCTGGTTTAATGTTTTAGTAAGCTTACTTCTAATATGTATTATTTATTGCTAGATGAATTTTTGTTAAATGAAAATTATAATATTTTCTATGCCATAAGTCTCTATTATTAAATATTACCTATTATTTAGACAGATAGCCCTTCAGTTTCACCTGCATATGTTTCAATCCATTGGTAACATCGGGATAAACTATCCTATGTTATATTCCTGGTTATAAACCATCTGCGCAGCCTAAGGCACACTCTATTAAACTTTCACCTTTATAATATTATGAGTATTATAAAGCTTATGAATGATTATTTAAATTTTTGTGAACCACATAATTTTGTGCCCTCACTATCTCCGATTTTGGGTTAATGCAAAATCTATGTCTATTATGGTCTATCATTCAAATCATATCTATCTTCATAATATCTAGTCATGTCCTCTTTTACAAATATCACATTGGTTATTTGGTCTGCTCTTAGGGCACATAGGCAACTTGTTTTAGCAACATTTTTCTCGACCTTAGAAGCAGTAGGTTGTATGTTATAGGTCAGGGATGGCGAACAAATGGCACGCGTGCTGTTGGTGGCACGAAACAAAATAATTTCGGCACAGCATAATATCAGAAATTTCATTAAAAACTATCAATGGGCCTCTTCAAGTTGGTTTCAGTAACTAAGAATGCCTTCCAAAGATGGTAACTGCAGGGTCCCCAGAAATGTCAAGAGAGATCTAAAATAACAATATGCAAGTATAATAGTACATAGTATAGTTTTTATCCAGTAATCACTAAGCCATGATTTGTTTGCTGGCATGTCATGAGCACATGAAATTTTTAATTTGTAAATATGGCACATTGTTGCATTGAGGTTCGCCATCCCTGTTATAGGTCATCAGAGACCTACTGCTTCTAAGGTCAAGATTTGTCTCCCATATCGAAAGTATGTAAATGATGTCTTTGTGGCTAAGCACCATTTATTTGGCAGAAGCAACAGGATTACCTGTAATAATTTTTGGATACTAAATTTCTTTTTTATTTTCTTTTCAGAAACTGTGGAAGGACATCAAGCACAAGTATGAGCAATGAATAAAACAAATATTCTTATTAAGATGATTTAATTTATTAGTTTATTTGTTAATTTTACTTGATTAAATTATGTCAAGTTAAAAACGTTTATTATTTAGATCAATTCTAAATGAAGATAGTAATGACTAGATAACATTAAATAAATATTTAATAAACTACTTTATTTTTATTATTACAGATCTGAAATTACAGTGCTTATATACCTAAACTTATGTTGACAAAAGAAGTTTTTTGCAAAAGGCATATCCATATTTAAAAAAAAAAATAGGTTTAGTTATTTAAGCACCGGAATATCCGACCTCTACCTACTTATTATTAATAAATTTTTTTTTAATAACAATAAATGTTAACTTACACACTTCCTATTAAAATTGAAGTTGCATACATTTTAAATGCACAGCCTCACAGGTCACATTATATTAATAGTTTTTGTTAATAAAACTAAGTGTTGTGGCCTAATTGCTGTGATAAACCAAAATCTCACTAAATAGTATGGAAAAATAGCACTTACGTTATGAAAATTTATCAGAAACTTCTATGTATATCATAACATAACACAAACATCGATGGTTTTATGAGACAAATTAGAAATATTTTTTATAGCACCATGTATCTTTGTAGTAGAAGTTACAAAAATATGTCAATTTCTAATATAATACATATTATATTATGTGACTTGTCTATCAGAATAAAAATTGTTATCAAATAATTGTTATAATATGTGTTTGTCTGTACATACAGACAAACACATATATTACACATACATCTGTTATTAGATCACTTTCAGATTATCCGTGTTTTCTTACACACTTTCGAAGGTAAAGTTACGTCAAGTTTAATAACCGAAAAAAATTATTACACTGAATAAATAAACTAGGGATACAGACAAACACATACAGAGTGTAAGGGAAACGCTTCCGAAAACGAAGACAGGTGATAAGGCTAGTGATTCTCGATACGATACCATCAAAAAATGAGGATTTTTTTTAACAATTTTACTTAAGCATTTTTCGTACACTATGCTGTGGGAACAGTTAAATGAGTTAAATGAAACCATTATTTGCGATTAACCTTTTGAACGCCAATCTACATAATACGCGATGTGTCCTCCAGCGCCACGCTACAAATGTATAACGTATCTATAGTAAAACGTAGGGATGGGATTAATGTCCTATCGACAAATTATATTATACGTTTAAATTAATGTTTATTCACCAATTTACGAAGCTAAATAAAAACTGTAACCGTATTTTCATATTTTATTTTATTTCATAAAAAAATCAATATGAAAACATGGATATATTTCCTATAATAAAGAAAAGAATTGTAAATTTATTAGACGTGTGTTCTAGAAGTTCACATCCCTATTTGTCTCCAAATATAATCCTTTTACTTCATATCAAGTAGTTGGCGCTCGAGGCACGTCAAAATCCTTTCTGATATAAGGATGTCTTGTCGACGTATTTCTTGTCGCTGTATTTCTATGGTATTTATTTTTATATTCACTGTGGTAGAGTTAAACGTGCATAAACTCAACCGATTCCTGCATAATTTATTTCGTTTAGTTACAACAAATACAATTAATAGAAGCTAAATACGTGGTTTTCTACATTTTTTAAAGTTCCGTAGCTGGCGTAAATGGCAAAAACGGAACCCTTACAGATTCGTCATGTCTGTCTGTCCGTCCGTCCGTATGTCACAGCCATTTTTTTCCGAAACTATATGATCTATAGGTACTGTTGAAACTTGGTAGGTAGATGTATTCTGTGAACCGTATTAAGGTATTGATGCAAAAATAAAAATAATAATAATAAAGATTGGGGGCTCCCCATACTTAGAACTGAAACTCAAAAAAAATGTTTTTCCTTCAAACATACGTTTGGGGTATGTATGGATAGGTCTTCAAAAATGATATCGAGGTTTCTAAAATATATTTTTTCTAAACCGAATAGTTTGCGTGACAAACGCTTCCAAAGTGGAAAAAAGTTGGTCCCCCCATTGTTTTGAACGAGATCTCGTAAGTAGTTTTTTTTTAATATCTCGTAAATCGCTTATTACCGCGTAATCTTTCATACAAATAACTTTAATCCTTTAATTTCATAAATCAATGGTACGGAACCCTTTGTACGTGAGTCCGACACGCACTTCGCCGATTTCTTTTTATTAAAATTACTGTTTTTCACAGATGTTACAGACCTATTTTTAATGGTTTCGCAAAATACTCGCAATTATTTTTCTGGCTTGTACAAACTAATAAAAAACGGAAGAAAATTCCTGAAACGGAAGTTGACGACTTAACGGAATGTCAAGACGACGAACTATTTCAAAATTCAGATTCAGACTTGAACAACTCGCAATAATTCGTCATATTCACCGTCACAATTTTTTTTGGAAAAACAAGTGCGTCAACTGAATACAACAACAAGATGTAAACATTGCACTACACTAAAATGCACAAAGTCACTATGACCTTGAAACCTGTCCGCTTATGACGTCACAGAGTTACTTCTATACAAGTCGGTGGCCTGTGGGGAGTGACAAATAACTAACTTTGTAGGGATGGGTTTTTCAAACGGTGTTTCACTATCGACAATGATTAGAAAACCTATTTATTCTTGATTAAGGAGAATAAAACCTAGTTTATAGTTTACAATATTTATAAAATATTATAAATTCTCGTCATTTTCTTGCAATAATAGTATTTATGATCATTTCGACGAGATGAAATATAGCGAGGTCTTCATCGTGTCCCATCACTGGCTTACTTAATATCAAGTAATTGGCGCTGGGGGCATTAAAATATTTTCTGGCGTTTTTGTTTCTATTGAAAATAAAACTAATAAGAACTTATTATGCGTGAAAAAGTTAAAACTATGGTTGATAACAGGGAAATTTTCCATAAAAACAAAATAAAAGGTCTTGTAAAAGTCGTAAATTTATTTTATACTGTGATTACTTCTAATCAAGTAGTGGCGCTGAGGGCACGAAAATCTCGAACTTGTATAGAAGTGATTGGCGTTCAAAAGGTTAAACATTTTTTTTTCTTTACAACTCTAACAAGCAATATATTCGTAAATAAATATCAGCTGACGCGCGCGCATAAACTCGGGTTCAAAGACCGCGTGCGGTCACCGACATCGCAACAGTTGCGCGGCTGAACGATCGAAATATCGAAGGTACTTAGATACCTACAGCCGGCGGCGTGGCTGTAAGGCCATAAAAATCCTTTGTAAAGCGCCGCTAAAATAAAGAAAAATAAACATTACAGAGGCGTCAACAGTTTTAAATTGATGCACTGTCGTGAATTTAATAACAGTTTTGTATTATGTCGATAATCGATAGTAAATGAAATAAAGTAAAAGATCGCTGACATCAGCTGTAATTGACTAAAAAATTTTCATCGCATGTACAGTTGCGCCCGTGAATAAATTGAATTTGAACTTTATAACAATGTAGTTACAGTCACACGATGCGTGCTCGTTTATTGCAAGAACTGGATCCTTCATTTAGTAAGTAAACTTAATCAATTTAAAGTGAATAATTAAATTAATTGAATCTAAGAAACCAGTTAAATCTTATTTAAAAGTTAGAAAATGAAAACAGTTTGTAATAAAGCATAAGTACAATTTCCTAACAATTAAAATGAATCGATTTCTGATCTCGTAATTATTCTTTTAGCATTTTCGCCTCTGTAAACACACCGCTTTTGCCTACGCGCCCGCGGGGACGCCCCCAAAGCGTTTGTCGACGTCCGCGCGGGCTTGTTTGATCTTCATAGTACTTCTTTAGTAAATAATAGTAATCTAACAGTGTTCCTTGCCGACTCGGTTCGTGAGCTTGTGCGTTACGTTTTTAACCGATTATTTAATTATTGTTTTGTTAGTTTTAAATTTGTGTTTAGTTATTAGGTATTGTTACGTTTTTAGTGCTGTTTTATTCTTTTTAGTTATAACTTTTTGTTGTTTTAAACAATGCCTGAGGCATACGTGTACAGTGCTCGTGAATACGGCAACATGTTGATGTGTTTAGGAGAAGAATTCTAGGACCAGTGTTTCTACCGCAGCGCCTCAATGGATCAGCATATCTTAATTTTATAAATGGACATTTAAATGATATGCTAGACAATGTGTCTGTGGCTGAATTACGTCGAGCATGGTTCCAGCACGACGGAACCATGCTCGTTACACGTCCCGTCCGCGAGCGTCTCACTGAGCTTTTTAATGACTGCTGGATCGGAAGGCTGGAGCCGCACGCCTGGCCGGCTCATTCACCCGACTTAACGCCGTTGGACTTCTTTTTATGGGGGTATGTGAAAGAAAGAGTGTTTGATCGGAAATGTGACAGTGCTGATGAAATGCGGGGCAGAATAGTGAGTGTTTTTAATAAACTACGTGAAGAATGTGTTGAGGATCCAACACTAATGCCTCGTGTTCACGGATCGACACAGCGACGGGCCTGGATTTGTATTGAAATGAATGGAACTCAGTTCGAGCCAAACCTCATAAGGTCGCAAAGGATTTAGACCGGTACGTAAAATGCCTCTGTCAGCTTTTTACAATAGACTACAATTGCGATTTTGAAAGTGATGTTTGAAAATTGCGTATAAATCGGCTCTTTTCGGCGGCTGATAAGCGCGGGCGCGGTAGTGCGACGTCGCCTTGCGTGTCAGTGAACTCACGTTTCGTACGCTATCCAATGCTTGTTTACGAAATATGAAGTCTTGAAAATAATCAATTTAAAGCGAAAGGTTATTGGTATCCGTTTGCATTTAGGTTGTATGTAATCTACGTTCTGGCTTCGGAAGCGTTCTCCTTACACCCTGTATATTACACATACATCTGTTATTAGATCACTTTCAGATTATCCGTGTTTTCTTACACACTTTCGAAGGTAAAGTTACGTCAAGCTTAATAACCGAAAAAAATTATTACACTGAATAAATAAACTAGGGCCATAGAAACGTTAAAACAAACAAACTGTTGTGAAAAAGGGATAGCTCTATTTATCTTGTATAGCTCCATCTTTGTCTGACACTGGAACCAGGATGTTGTTAACATAGTAACCCCCCCAGCACTCTTATTGCGTAGCACTATTACAATTTGAATAATTTTGATGCAAATTGCTAATGCATTGCTCAATATTATCGAAAAATGTGTCTACTCAATAACGTAAATAATGCAATGAATGTTGTTGAACTGTCAAAATGAAATCAATTGCGGCTGTAAGTTTACTCCGCCTTCATTATTAACAGGGGTATAGATCCAGTATATACTAAAATAAAGCCCTCAATTCAAGTTAACAAAAATCTATCGCCGGCGATTTCAATTTAAGCAGATTTAAGATGGAAACTTCCATGATTAGTGAGATATTGAAAATATTCTCCTTTCTAACTGCGGTGGATTTCGTTTATTCGTCATCCTCTTCTTGCCTGTCGGTGATATAGCCTTTACTAAGCTGTGTCTATCACGCTGTTTCCATCCCTATTATGTATTAATCAGTCTCCACTTTCCTACTCACATTGGCGTCTTTTAATTTTAATTCCAAAATATACAACTCTTATGATTTTCCGCATCTATGTCGGGAGTATTCCGGGTCATCTGTCAGTGTGTCAGCTGATGATGACGACGGCAACGACCTCGGCTGTACGGGAAGCGGTGAGTCGAAGTGTGGCTCCTCTGCTAGAGCCCATATGATGTCAACTAAGAGTGGTTGGGCCAGATTCTTGATAGCGTCCTGCCTCGCGACCTGCGAAATGTAACCCTGTGTAATTGTAAATTGTTATTATTTGGGAAGTGAATCTGAAGCGCTACGACTATGAGAATTAAATTCGGCAAAGAAGGCGTATAGGATTGAAGATTTGTTAGGCACTAATCTTAATCATCTTTTGGCTAGCCATCATAATCTGCCTAGGTTTTCTCGTGATGTTTTCCTTCACCGTCTTGAGAGGATTGATGATGAATTTGTGCAAAATAAAGCACCCGTCTGCGTTCAAATCCTGGACCATTAGCACTGCTCTTATAAAGTTATAAAATTCACTCCACGGCATGACGTTTTGGACGAAAAATTAATGTTTATTTCTGTGATAAGTATGACCTTTAAGTTTTTATACTATAAAAAATATACAACGTAATTTTTTGTTTATGCTAAACCTGAATATAGTTTGTTCAGAATAAGCAACTGGAATCAGTTGCTATAAAAATATATCATGGTGTATGTATATTTTTTCCCAAATAGGGGAGAGCAGGTACGATTCGTACACTTGTTATTCTAAGCCTTACAAAAGAAAAACGAATAGTAATTGCACAACGATTTTAATTCCCTTGTATAGCTACATTATCAGGCTTCATATGTAGTGTTGTTAAATTTTCATATATGTCATTACAGCCGAGATATAACGACTTTACCAAAAAACGGGATTCGTACGAAAGCTCCCCATACGCGTGGTAGAAATTGTTGCAGTGTGGTTACCAAGCGCGCTACGAAGCTTACGATAGATCATAGTACTGCGCATGCCCGTGCAACAGCTGACGCCAGGCGTCAACGCACCGTTCGCCCGCCAGAGCGGAGCATGGACCACATTTTTGTTGGTACGGCCAAGTAGGAAAACAAGCTCATCACTTTCTGGTTTTTCATGATATCTTTTTGAAATTTTGTACATAAATTCTTTACTTAAAAATACTGGACACTTGTTTCGGGTATCGCATAAACAAAAAATTATGTTGTATACTCATTACTCGGTGAGATTGGTCACCCGCAAGCAACAATAAAAATAACTCCATAATAGGCTATTTGACAGTATGATATTTTTTGTGATTATTTGCTTTAAATGCATAAAATGAGGGTTCTTTATGTCACTTACATGAGTTTTAATAAAAAAATAATAATTAATATATCCAAAAACACAAAAATATATTTGACTTTTTGTATCTCGCGCCACATATTGTGAAACGATCCGGATTGGCTAATGTCACGATGACGTCATACGCGCATCAGCACTTGTTGTTCTAGGTGTTTTATCGATGTATTTGTACAACCCGGTACAGCACACCACTGCGGAGCCGAAAATCGTTTATATCCTTGTGACGTCACTTATAAGGCGCGACGCCATATTGCTGAATAAAGCGTTTCGGCGGCTTATTTGAATTTTTATTTGCATGTTTCTTATGAAATACGTATTTAAATAAAAAAAAAAAATACATTCGGTGAACTTCTTAACCGCAACCAAGTACCTAATTCAAGATAGAAATTATAAATCTGTCAAATACCCTATTACGAGTGCAGATAAATTTGATATGAGGCTATTACAAGCTTCAACTTACAAGGCCAAAGTGATGCACGATCATTTTGAGTGCGTACTCCTTGATGTCTGCTGCCCGCATGCGATCCGCTGCTTGAAGAATCGCGAGAACATTTTCTGGCGATACGTTGCTTTGCAGATTGTGTTTGCAGAATACTTGCAGGCGGTTGTTTGTGAAACCTGCAGGATATGAAGATTTAATTAAGATACAGGTTTTGCGTTTTGTTTCCTCTTTTATACGGCATACATCGAGGGACTAGAACAATTTGCCAGCGACGGTGTTTCCGTCACACTACAATTTGAGTATCTTCAAGGCTAGATTGAATATACTCAAACGATAGCTCTTAATAAACTAGCGCGCTTTACCATCAACGATCGCATCACTGCTTACCATCAGGCGGGATTGCGGTCAAGCGCTGGTTTATAATTTATAAAAAAAAGGTAGAGTATACTGAAACCGCATGTTCGTGGGTAACTCTTCGACTAGGAAAATCACCCTTAACGTCGTGGTCATTGTCATTATTAGATATTGAAGTAGAAATGAAACAGAATCAGAATTTTATTTGTCGTACAAATATTAAGATCATAAAACTATTAAAAACTAAAAAAAATAAAAATAAAGTACTCAAGACAAATTAAACTCTCACAAAAAAAAAAAAAAAAAACATTTTTCGGGGCAATCCCTGTTAAACCCTCGGGCTTCGTGAGGGTTTAGGGGTGATGGTGCTCGCTCACGTTGCGAGCTGGTAGAAAGAACTGCTGCTGATGATGTAGGTCATGCGAATCCTCGGGCTTAGTGAGGGTCACATGACACTACGGGTCCCTACGTTTCAAGTTCTGATATCAAAAATGAAACATAGGTTTACTAAATCCAATGTTTATTCTACTATCCCTGAATACATAAAATGTAGTAAATTGAACCTTATTTCCTTAAACTATATATTACTGTCGGAGAATCTTGACACCGACTTCTAATTTTACCACTCAAATAAAGAGTGCCATCTATCTGTCCCTAATATAACTAAAATTAGATTCATGTTCAAAATAACATTGAATTGACTGATAGATGGCTGAACATTCCGCCCACCAAGGACATTTTGTGAACATTATGTCCTTCACACTATTTAGTTAAAGCAATTACAAATTAAAGTTTACTCTCATTTAAAAACATCACAAGTTACAACATACACGTATACATATTAAAGATATCCCTTAAAAAATATCTTGTTATCTATTTACACAAACACACAATAAAAAAATGCTTAAATTACTAATGAGAAGTTCCTACTGAACAATTTGTTTAAGCAATAGGTAGGACACACAGTTTCGAGTTTAGTCATTTAAAATTAGAGCCACATAGCGTAACTACCCGTGTTAGATTATCCAACCCTGGATGTTTCTTAACCACTCTGCCGAGTAGAACCGACAGTGGGCATGTTATCCTCCTTAATTAAAACTATGTCACCTACATATGTTCGGTTTATGACTTTGCGTAGACCGACGAATTATTGGATGTTTACGGTTGTGATCAAGATCTGACCGGCGTAACCTGCCGCCCACCCTCACGATCTGTTTGGAATCCAGGTAAGAACTTAAGGATTTTAAAAAACTCTTCTTAAAAATTTTCCCCTTTTTCAAAATCTCGTCATCGCCTACGAGGGCGTGCATCACGGTGATATCGGAAGAGTTATGGTCAGCAGAAGATATTGTTCCCGATAGAATCCATCCCAGAGAAGTACGCTGTGCCACCGTGCTACAACCTGAAGCCTTTTTCAACCCGTTTTGTAAAACCTTGCAATAAATTTCTGCCCCCAGTAAGAAATCAACTTTATCTGGTTTGTGGTAATTGGGATCCGCCAACTGTATATCTTGGAATTGTACCCAATCCAAACGTGCTGTTCCCCTACTAGGCAATAAAGATGTAAGTGATTTTATAACGTATGCATTTACTTCCAATTCCACAGATGGATCAATCCTAGACCGTATTTTAACTTTAACAACCGAATTCAACTCTACCTTGTGGTTGACATTTATACCAACTATCAAACCCTTAGCTGGTGTTTTCTTTAACCCTAATGTTTGAACAATATGTTCCGTAACAAAGGATGCTTCAGAGCCTTGATCTAACAAAGCCCTAACCGTGATCATAGACCCGTTATTCGATACAGCCTTCACTAAAGCTGTTGCTAATAAAACTTGGTTATTAGCTGAACCCTTTGAAAAACAAGCTAATGTTTCTTGGTTTTCTGCTCCAACCGTATGAGTGCTCTTCTGGCCAACCAATTCCTGTACGCCTTTACAATGTAACAAAGTGTGGTGTTTACGTTGACAGATTCTACAAGTGATTCTACACTTACAAAACCTGGCAGAGTGGTTAAACCCTAGACAATTGAAGCATAAGTGCTTTTCTTGTACGAACTTACGCCGAGCGTCCACACCCTTACCAATGAACTGTTTGCAAGTCCCTATCTTATGCTCATCAGTACAAACAGGACAACTCAAAGCCACTGTGTGAAATACCCTTGCTCTAGTTATTTTCACATTTTGATTTGTACTCGACTTAGATTCTAAGAACTCAAATGCTCTGTACCTACTGGTCAAAAAGTCTTTGAATTGCTCAAACGTTGGTAGCGTAGATGAAACATTCTTTGAAGTTACCCTTAACTCCCATTCCCTGCGACTATCTGGATCCAACTTAAGTGTTAGGATATGAATGATTAAGATATCTTTAATTGCTGTGTCATTCAAATCCAGATTGATAAGCGCATTTAAACAATCAGATGTGGTATCCATTAGATCCTTTAAGCCACTAGCTGATTGATTGGTTATGTTTCTTTGACTGAATAAACGTTTTAAGATACAATGTGAAAGATATTTTTTATTATTGTAACGACTTTCCAATTGAGCCCAGCACTTATCATAATTTGAATCGGATATTGGAATGTGTCGCAAAAGTTGCTCAGCCTCACCTGTAAGATAGCATTTTAAGTAATGAAGTTTTTGCACTTTATCTATTTTATCGTTTTTGTGAATCAAAGAAACAAATAAATCTCTAAAGGTGATCCATTCAGTATATTTCCCAGAAAAGGTTGGGATTGTTAATCTAGGCAATTTTAGGGGCATGTTTCTACTGTCCGAATTTGATGACGACCCCGCAATCGGAGAAGCATCGTTACTACCCTTAAATGTATTTAAAACAGTTTTTAGTTCGCATTTCACCTCTAAATATAATTCCTCGGTGTTGAAGTAAACATCGTTTGTAACATAAGGCGACTTTGTTAACTCAATTGATTCACAATCTTTAATCATCTGTGTATGTGTCAAGTTAAATTGAGTCCACAGCTCTTCAACGTTTTCTAACCTGGCTTCTACATATTGTTTGGTAAACTTATCCTTGGATGACTTCTTTAAGTTACTTTTAGTTTTCGACAAACGAGCATACAGGTCATTCTGTACCTTGACATAGGTTTGTAATTGAGACATTTTTACAACCTTTTTTTATGATATAAATCTAAGTTAATAACAGTATAAAATATTCAAGGAAAGTTTTCCAAGTCCATATGAACAACTAAAATTACTGAAGGTAAGACGAATTTTTCTTTTTTTTTGCAAATATTCTAAGTCGATGTAAACAACAAAATTTTTCCAAGTGTTTTGTTACAAATTTAAAAAAAAAATCGGGCATAGGTTCCCCGTCGGAACGCAATTTGCCTTAAATCTAACTAAGTCTAAGATTACGTTGCACAATCACTAAGTTAATTTTCACTTTAATATTAAGATCACTTTTGCTTGGCAGGAATGAATTTTAAAAGTACTCACGGTTTTCGCTTGTAACACTTAGCTTTAACCACTAAAGTCGTCTGCAGTGCAGCGCCTCCTTGCTGCTGTTGCGTGTATGTCCTGCTCCCTCCGCGCGTCCCGCTGCTGCTGACTCCGAGTCCGGCCGTTGGTCGACCGCTTTGACACCGGAACAACTCCTCTTGAATTGGGCACGTTCGGGCTGATGCTATCCTTATTCACAGTAGGCTTAGCATCTGATGATGAACTGGTTCCACAGGTTACCATCCGGCTCGAAGGACCATGTTAAACCCTCGGGCTTCGTGAGGGTTTAGGGGTGATGGTGCTCGCTCACGTTGCGAGCTGGTAGAAAGAACTGCTGCTGATGATGTAGGTCATGCGAATCCTCGGGCTTAGTGAGGGTCACATGACACTACGGGTCCCTACGTTTCAAGTTCTGATATCAAAAATGAAACATAGGTTTACTAAATCCAATGTTTATTCTACTATCCCTGAATACATAAAATGTAGTAAATTGAACCTTATTTCCTTAAACTATATATTACTGTCGGAGAATCTTGACACCGACTTCTAATTTTACCACTCAAATAAAGAGTGCCATCTATCTGTCCCTAATATAACTAAAATTAGATTCATGTTCAAAATAACATTGAATTGACTGATAGATGGCTGAACAATCCCAAAAAAAAACTTTTTTTCATTAAAGTGGTTCTGCATTTTCTGTTGTACAGTTAATTCATATACTGAGAACGCATTGGGGTCTTCTTTACGTCAGATAGTTTGAAACAATGTCACATTATTTTATAGTCTGTGTTTTGGTATTAGTTTTTTAACCTGTGGCCGCTCTGCTTTTGTTTTTGAGTCCCGATGTTCTTTTGGTAAATGTAGAAAAGAATAACATTTCGTTCTCTATAGTCTAGTTTTTCTTTCCCTTGACCCATAACCAACATTAATTATTACCATAGTTGTGCCATTGATTGCACGTTAAAGTAAAAAAACTATTGTATTATTAAAGTGAAAACTTCTTTAGCATATATACGTTGTGAGTTGAAAGTCGATGAAACGAAAAAGAGACATATAAAATTCATAAGATTTAACGTGGGAGAAAATGAGATAGGAAGCTTGACACAACACCATCTATCGAAAATTGTGATAATTACTAGTGCTTTTTGTCTGAACAAAAACAAAAGCTGTAGCTTCGTTTAAATAATTTCAAATAAAAAATATAGGGCGCACTGGTGTCAAGTCTAAATGACACGGGAATATTTGACGTTATGACGAGTTTTTTATTTCTAGTAAACTATTCAGCGTTGTTTTCGGAATTAACAAGTAGGTATTAGATAGAAGGTTATTTTTTCAATGCATCGCTTTTTCACGGGTACATCCGACACCCCCCACCCCCCGTTTGGGGTTGTCCGGTATTTTTTCGCGACTCACCTGGCAACCCTATCTACTGGAGTCTATTTTCGATTATGTTGGGCTCGGCATCCAGTCTAACCGGATTCAGTTAAATTTGTTCAACTGTATTCTTAAGTGGGCCCATGGGCGTATCCGGGGGGGGGGGGGGGGGGAGTATGGAGCTGCCCCCTGGAAATCTTGCAGAACATGTATGAACATGTATGATGTGCCAATCTTGTAAAAGCCAAAAGGAGCCCGTTCACCTTGGCTCCTACTTTTCGGAATGTATCCTTGGAGTGTACCGACCGCCTTCAGCTTTTGGGTGTTGAGATTTCCTCGAACCTAAACTTTGGGCGGTTCATTGGGTCCAAGGCCAAGGTGGCTGCCAGAAAACTTGGTGTAATCGCAAAGGTCCGGCAGTACTTCACACCAGGGCAGCTTCTAATGTTGTACAAAGCACAGGTCCGTTCGTGTGTGGAGTACTGCAGCCACATTTGGGCTGGTGCTGCTAAGTGTCACCTGGCCACTTTGGATTCAGTGGAGAGGCGTGCGAAGAGGCTGATTGGTGACCCTGATTTAACTCGAGTTGGTCTCCAAAGCCTAGAGCACAGGCGTAGAGTAGCCAGCCTTTCGGTGTTCTATAGGATACATTCTGGGGAGTGTGCGAGGGAATTGCACGATTTAATTCCCCCATCTCCGTTCCACCATCGGACGACCCGTCGTACGGCGAGTTTCCACCCTTATGTTGTTAACACCTCAACGATCCGGACGAAGCGTTTCGCCTCGTCCTTTATACCTCGTACATCGAGGGACTGGAACAATCTGCCGGCGGCGGTGTTTCCGTCGGACTACAATTTGAGTGTCTTCAAGGCTAGAGTGAATAGGCTCTTAATAAACTAGTGCGCTTTACCATCAACGATTGCGTCACTGCTTACCATCAGGCGGGATTGCGGTCAAGCGCTGGTTTATATTTTAATAAAAAAAAAAAAAAAAAAACTCCGCTAATTACTAAACAAAGTAGAAAAGAGAACTTATCTCTAACTTTGAAATAAACTACGCAGTAGACACTAGCAAAATATACGGTGTAATTGACCAAAAAACCGCGTTCGACTATAGTGCACACAGATTACCCACTCTAAAAATTTTACTTGCCCCAAAAGCCTGACCTGCCTTCCCCTAGGCTTGACTTGCCCCCTCCCCCCAGGCCAGAAGCTGGGTACGCCCATGAGTATGCCATATGGATATGATGGAAAATTATACCGTAATATATCGGCGCCTGGAACAGATACAGCGAATCTTCTGTCGGCATGTTGGTGTCGCCGTAGTAAATATACCGCAGTAAGGAGTCGAATGCTTCCTCTGATGGCACCGTATCGCAGATTTGTATCTGTTGGAAAGGTTTTGTAATATCAATCATCAATCAATCATCATCAACCTTTTTATCGTCCCACTGCTGGGCACAGGTCTCCTCTCATACAGAGAAGGATATTGTAATATGTACATAATTATTTATTTGTGATAATTACGTAGAAATTAAATAAGTTAAACAAAATCTATAATAAACAACAATGAAAGACACCGTGGCCATGATATGCATATTCATTTTTGTCGACTTTTTTTCAGTTTGTACGTAGATTTTTTTGGAAATCTGTTGATTTTCATTTTTTTTTTTGTAAATACGGTTTTGATAGTTAAGAGCTGCTGTTTTAAATAGAAAATGAGGCTGGTAATACTAACTTAATTTTCAATATTGTCAAAATTTGCTACAATATAAAATCTTTCTTAATCTTGCAGATTCAATGTAATTATGATCAAAAGACCAGTAAAATTTGTGGGATAGCGAACAGAATTATATGCAAGGTTCTTTAAATTAATGAATGAGCCATGTTAGATAAATTATTTACATTGAGACATTTTCGCCAGAAATGCAAACAACTGTGAATCAATGGAACATTAACTCTAATTCCTACACAAAAAAGTCTAATTTACACTACAACTTTATAATACATTTTTCAATAATGCTAGTCAAGACATTGGTCATAGCCATAAAGGGGGAAAAATGCTAGTCAATTTGAAATCAACTTAATATAACAACATAAATAATCACATAACTTAATATCATAATTAATTGGAATAAAGGTGATATTTTGCACCTTTAAAGTATAACCGTTACTAAACGAAGTTATGAAATTTTATAGGGATAATATTGGTTATATTAGAAGATAAGATAACATAACTCAGATTTAATTTAGAAAAATTAGTGACTGTTTTCTAATATAACCAATATTATATTATCTCTATAAAATTTCATAATTTCGTCTAGTAACGGTTTTACTTTAAAGGTGCGATTTGTTTAATGTGAAATAGGGCGAGGGTGTGCAGTAGTGTAGTATTACTAACGTGACCAGACGTCCCTTTTTATAATTAAGAGTCCCGGTGTCCCCAAAACGAACTCTGGGATGCAATATTGTCACGTTTTCAGAAACCGGGCGAAAATTTGAGTAGCAGATGGCCATTCAGTTTTAGTTCTTATAACGATGATATTGTTACGGGCTAGGGGTACTAAAATACCGGTTAAGGGTTACGAAGTTTATTGGCAACGAAGGTACAGTCGATTGTAGGCAATGACAAGTAGAATGTTGCTGACGTTGCACCGAAATCTTCACTTACGTCCACGAAGTCCGTATAGTAAACACGCAATAACACTACAGATGTTATTTCACGTAGTACTCACAGTTCTCGTTACAGTTATCGCAGTAGGTATTCTCAAAGATCGCTTCTTAATTGTCGCTGTTTTCGTCTCGGTAGTCGAATACAGACTGACTTGCGCTGGCGTCACGGCGCTATACAGTATGTTAAGAAAACCCTGTCCGACCCGTGAAGGTGTTGATAGGTATCGATAACTGATTCTACTAATGCATACAAAACCGGGCTAAACTTAAAAAAAAAATCCCCCTAAAAAAATAAATATTATTTCGCAAAAAGAGGTCACTTAATAAATGCGCGATAACCACCCTTCGCCTGCCGCCCGCGGGGGGCGGGCGGCAGGGCATGCGGCACGTGGTCGCATCGCTATTCGCTCATAATAATACCGGTGTTGTCACTTTTTAAAAATTACCAAATTTCGGGGAAATTGGAATTAATTCGCGGGAAAAAAAAGTTTATTTCAAAATTCATTTGTATTGGTACTATGATGAATACGTAAAATTTTATATTATAATTGGTCAAGTGTTTACCTAACCTTTATTATCCTAATGGGTCGGACAGGGTTTTCTTAACATACTGTATATAGTCCAGCTGATCGAACATTCCAGAATCGTCTAGACGTAATAATAATAGCGCTTAACTTCGAGTACATTCAGTAAGTACCTACGGTAATTCCCGGAAATAGGTTTGTAGAAATTTCGATGTCGTCACTTAGTTGACAAAATTGATGAAACCTGTGCCATTCGATAGGGCACCCTAAGTCTAGGAATGCGTTTTTATATTGCACTTATACAATGTCTAGGTCTCGAGTTATAGGGCTTAAAAGTTACGCACTGCATGTCACGCGATATTGAACCTTATGCCCTCGACATAAGGTGCATTCGTAACAATATTGAGAAAACAAGGAGAATATAAAAAAAAGTTTTTTTTTTATTGAAATCATCACCAGCAAATATATCTAAGTACCGTTTTTCAAATCTACTTTTGATTAGGAACGGTTAAGCCAATTTACTTTATCTGAAATAAGTAACTACAAATAGTTTCTTTTTCATTGACTACCTATTATTATTTGACTTAAATAAACCAATGTCCCGTTTTGAGTCAAAGAATGAAATGGTCACGTTAAGTATTACTATGAACAGAACGTATAAATAGGTACTCACATTAACGATATTATCGTGTGGCGAGAAGGAGCGGAACATGGCCTCGAAGTAAGCCGCGCGTGCCGCGAGCACGGAGCGGTGAGCGGCGCGCGAGGCCCCCCCCACTCGCAGTCGCACGTCCGCCAGCTCCGCGCCGCCCCCCAGCAGCACGCACATGTCCTGCTCCAGCGTCGTGCCTGCACCACACACACACACACACGTCACAACTGCTTTACACACTAATCAAGCTACCAATGACTTTCATTTCGACAGTTCAACTTTTTCTCAGTGGTAGGCCATAAGATCAACTGCCAGCAGAAGTGACCACCCACCAAACAAAATCTTGCCGCCCAGCGATTCGTCGTGTTCCGGCATAATGTCTGGTGAAGCCATTCGGAGGACGGGTCTGAGAAGTTGTGTTGCGATGTGTGCCGGGTACGATGTGCCAAATGTTGTTGGTCGGGAGTTTGGTCGTGGAGGGTTTTTTTTTCATCTTAGTGAATAGGCTCTTAATAAACTAGCGCGCTTTACCATCAACGATTGCGGGATTGCGGTCAAGTACTCGTTTATATTATATAAAAAAAAAAAAAAAAATTCATTGAGTTGTTGTTGAGCGGATAAATTTCTCGAACATATGAGCAGCAACGGATTGCAAAATGCTTCAAATTGATAGTAATAGTGTGTTAAACAATTAAAAGTGCTGTGTGGCTATCATGAGTTTTCATTACGAAGACTATCATCGATATCAACCGCGTTAAACTCATCAATTGGCTCGCTTCAAGGTTTTAAGAACTCTCAGAGAGCGCCTCGCGCCGAGAGCGTTGAGCTTATGATCGGGTCTCGTAATGAAAACTAATGGTAGCCACACTGTAGCAAAAGGCCGGAAAATCTCTCAATTTACGAAATTACTTTTCATTTTTAAATTTATGTCCATTTTTAATAATCTAACTCACGTTAGAAAACGAAGGTAGCCACTACCGAAAGTAACGCGTCAAAGTTTTTATATTAATACCAGGGATGTTACGGAGATTCGACTCCGACTCCCTTAAGTCGGAACTTCCGATTATCATACCTTCGGTTCCGATACTTTTAAATCGGAGGTTATTAAAGCATAACATATCGGCGGCGACCTGTCGACTTTTATGAACAGGTTCATAAATATCGCGGGGGGAATTTCCTGACTTGATGTGCACCCTATCGTCAATTATTTTTTTCATTTGTTATTAGTTTGCTACGCACACGACATGTTCATAGGTTATAGACATTTGTTTTGAATGTTCACTAGTTTTGGAGTCACCACATTTGGTTTAATTTGTTTCAAAGCTTATATTTATTATTTGCTTCATATGGAAACATGTCAATTTTCTTTTCACTGTTTGTGTTTAATTTTACAATAAAAAATGTAAATGAAAACATTTACAGAATAATGTTTTCTGTGTTTAAATAAAAAATCTCTCTCCTATCACCACTTCTGACCTTGCCTCCGCCACCGGTTCCGATTCCGATAAATCAAATTTAAAGACTCCGCCTCCGGTTTCGGTTCCGATATAACCACCTCCCTAATTAACACTATGTCGTTTGTAACCATAATGTCAATTTCATGCATAAAAAGGGGAAAGCTGAGCTGTCCTAACAATTTTAAAGTGCTTTCACTTTTTCCACGATCTGTGGTTAGTAAATCCAAAGCGGATAATATAAAGGGTGTATCTGACATCGACGCACAAACGAGTACCATTGATCCAGTAAATGATTCCGAACCCTCCAGTGGTGGAATTTATCATCGGCTTTTTCATGATTCGAAAAAAAAAAAAAATGTACCTAGTTTTTTTTCACTTTAGACCGTTCATAATTGCTATACTTTTATAACCCAATAAGATTTTAAACTAAAAATTAATTAATTCACTAATTACACAATAAGGCGCAATGAGAACAAAACTCGAAAAACTATTTTATCAGCTGATTTGATAGAGTTCACATCAGGGATCAACGTCATACCTACAAACCAGGGATGTTGCGAATATTCGCATCCGCATCCGCATATGCGGAACATCCGCATTGATTTTGACATTCGCACCCGCATCCTCATCCGTATAGATCGATGCGGAGCTGATGCGGATGCGGATTTGTAGCAGGTCGCGACAAGAAAGAAAGGGGTGGTCCCAGTGAGTGGCGTGTGTCAAGCGCATGTGTTGATTGACCAGAAAATATGAAGGGCGTCAAACAAAAATGTAAAATATATCGACGCATTTTAACCATTCTACAATAGCCCAAAAACAACTGCACAAAATTCAGGATAGGCTCAACCAACCACATCTCAAACTTTTTCAAGATTGTGTTACGCGATGGAATAGCACTTTTTATATGTTAGAGCGTTTTTTGAAAACAAAAGATGCCTTAAGCCTTTACACAAATGACAGCGAGATTGACCCTATTTTACCAGAAGAGTGGAAAATCATAGAATATTGTGTTGAATTATTGAAACCTTTTGAAGAAGCCACACGTGAACTTAGCAGCTCTCAGTCTCTCATTTCATCAGTGATTCCAATAATTAGAATGCTGACGCAAAAACTTAGTAACTATTTGACAGCTACGCCGGAATCTCCAATTCACCATGCAGCTACATCTTTAAAATCTGAAATTTCAGGAAAATTTTCAACTTTGTTGGAAGAAGACAACTCATATGTCATAGCCACGTACCTGGATCCTCGTTATAAAAACAAATTTTTTACATCAGTAACGGAGGAGAAGATTAAAGATAACATATTGAAGATTAGCAGAAACACCGAAGACATCTTGGCTTCTCGAACAATATCTCCAACTTCTCCAAGTACCGAAACGGTGAAGAAAACCAGAAAGATTCTATGGAAACAGATACGGCACGACCAGGAACCTCTGGTACAGGACGTCAGTCCTGTTTAATTAGTGATCTTGCCATTATTCTCGATTCATCAAGTGATGATGAAAGTCAAAAAAACACCAGAAATAGGCAGTCCTGACGCAATTCTCAAAAAGGAGTTACTTACTTACCGCAACAAGAAGCAAATTAATTTAAATGAGAGTCCTCTTAAATGGTGGAGTGTTAATCAAAGCGAGTTCAAACTTTTATCTAAAATAGCACGCAAATTTTTATCAGCTCCACCAGCCAGTGTTCCAAGTGAACAATTATTTAGTAGCGCAGGATTAATATACGAACCTTTGCGAAACAGGCTGGAACCCGAAAAGGCGGCCATTCTACTTTTTATAAAATATAAAGCTCCTTTTTTAAAATTTAAGTATTAAGATAAACAATTACTAAAAATATTTCTTTTACTACTTATTATTAAATAAAAAATTATAAATAATACTGTGTTCTTTTCTCTACCAAACCAACATTTAAGTTTTTTGTACAGATCCGCATCCGCATCCGCGGATGTGAGTATCTTAGAATCCGCATCCGCATCCGCGGATGTGGAAAAAAGTAGATCCGCAACATCCCTGCTACAAACTCTCACGGCGGCACGCTTGCAACGCCCAAGGGCCAAGCCGACACTTTTTTTTAAACATTTTGAATTCTGTAACCGTTCATTAACGACATAAATGACTATCATAATTTTGTTAGTGGCATGCGGTCTAGCCCTTCCGCGAAGTTTGCGTTACGATGTCAGATACACCCTGTACCTGTATTTAACCCGTCCGCAAATTACGAACATTGTCATGGTGTTGCAAAAACCAGCCCGTATTACCTATTACCTAACCTTTAAATGCAATATAACGATTAACCTAACCTTTATATGCAATGGGGCGAGGCCCTCGAAAAGAATAGATATCTTGAAAGCCTTCGACCGGCTATGGCACGCTGGCCTTTTTAGTAAGCTTCCAGCGTACGGCATTTCCACTGGCCTGACTGGCTGGGTAAAACATTTGCTGAGTGAATGGTCTCTCTCGAGTTGTTGTCGACGGATGCTCGTCGGAGCCCATGTCGACTAATGTTCCTCAGGAGTCTGTTCCCTCTGCAACTATCTGCCTGCTGCATATTAATGATCTATGGATACGCAGATGACAGCATGGTTGTAGAGAGATACCTGCTGAATGCTCGGGATAGTACGGAAGCAATCCAGGCCGAAAGAGAGGCTATGGTAGAGCGTAGGAATGTCACACTTTAGGCGGTCTCCGAAGGGGCGCGGCCAATCTTGACTCTTTCAGCGCCCCCAAAACGCAGGCGTGCCAGTTCACAGTGAAAAGGGGCCCGTTACCTTGGTTCTTGCTTTTCGGAATGTATCCTTGGAGTGCACCGACCTGAAGCTGTTGGAAATTGAGAATTCCTCAAATGTAAACCTTGGGTGGTTCATTGAGTTCAAAGCCAAGATGGCTGCCAGGCCACTGGACGAAATTGCAAAGGCCCGGCGGTATTTCACACCGGGACACCTTCTAATGTTACATGAAGTGCAGGCTACAAAATGCCACCTGGCAACTTTGGACTTAGAGTGCGAAGAGGCTAATTGGCGACCCTGATTCGATTTAGAACAATCTCATGAATTTCTCAATCGTAGCCTAGGACACAGGTGTAGGGTAGCCAGCCTTTCGGGGTTCTATAGGATGCATTTTGGAGTGCCCGGAAATTGCATGACTTAATTCCGTTATCTCCGTTCTATCATCGGACGACTCGTCGTATGGCATCCACCCATATGCATCCATATCCATGGTATCCACCCTTACTTTCTTGACACCGCCACGATCCCGAAGAGAATCGCCTCGTCTTTTATAGCGCATACTTCGAGGGACTGGAAAAATTCGCCTGCTGCCGTCTACCCGTACCCCTGACTACAATTTAAGTGTCATCAAGGCTAGAGTGAATAGGCTCTTAATAAATTAGCGCGCTTTATCATCAACGATTACATCACTGCTTAACATCAGGCGGGATCGCGGTCAAGCACTATTTAATAACACATTTGGCAACACTGCATTGTGTATTAAAGTTATCCTTAGATATGTACTTATTGGCTCATATCTATTTATTCAAATTTGTATACAAACTATTTTGAGTGAAATGCCGCAAAACCACTCACCAATAATTTCTTCATCATACTCCTGTTGTACAACCGCGTTGGTTTGTTTGGGCGGCGGCTGTTGTCGTCTTCTGATTACTTCCACCATCAGACTCTGTTCCATCTCCTCAAACTCCTTCGACATCACTATCGGAGTGAAGTTGTAGTCTTTCACCACGAATCTGAAACAATAGAGAATTAGGCATAAGGTTCAATCTTGCGTGACATGCCTTACGTAACTTTTAAGCATTATAACTTGAGACCTAGGCATTGTAGCGGTACGAACTAAAATTGCATTGCTAGGCCTAAGGTGATCTATCTGACGATATAGGTTTCGTCAATATTGACAACGAAAGGTTGGCATCGAAATTACTAGAAGCTTCGTCTCCTGTGAAGTACCTACGTTATTTACAACCAGCAAGTGGGCGGTTGTAAATAAGAACGTACTGGAAATTAAGCGCTATTTTTATTACTTCTAGACAGATCTGGAATGTCCGATTAGCTTGCCTAAATAAAGCGGCGTGAGTCAGTCTGCATTTGACTATCGAAGCGAAACAAGCGATAAGTAAGAAGAATAGAGAACATCTACAGTGTCAACTGTAACGAGCACTTCAAGGACTACGTTAAATAACTTCTGTGGTTCTGTTGTTGTGTGGGTACGACGCGGGCTTTGTGGACATAAGAGAAGTTTTCGGCGCAACATCAGCTACGTTCTACTTGTCATTGCCTACGATCGCCTGTACCATCGTTTTCTGTACATCGGCCGCCGGCAGAAATTACCACCCACCAGACAAAGCCTTGCCGCCAAGCGATTTGTCGTGTTCCGGCATGATGTCTGGTGAAGCCGTACGGAGGACGGGTCTGAGCAGTTGTGTTGCGATGTGTGCCGGGTACGATGCGCCAAATGTTGTGTTGGGAGTTTGGTCGTGGAGGGTCTTCAGATCAATCTCCCTTTGGCGCAGCATCGTTGGTCGTGTTGTTGGGTTTATCATTGCATCACCTCGCTCAACTGCCGTCTTCCTTCCTATTCGCTCAGTTTTTCTGAGTGAATAGGCTCTTAATAAACTAGCGCGCTTTACCTTCAACGATCGCATCACTGCTTACCATCAGGCGGGATTGCGGTCAAGCGCTAGTTTATTATAATTAAAAAAAAAAAAAAACGTCGCAATCCTTAAATATTATTTTAATACCCCTAGTCCACGACAATATCCTTGGTTAGCAAATCAGAGTACCGACAGCACAAGACCGGTCCAAATTTAATCCCAAAAATCTAATCAATGGTTCATTAATCTTACCAATGGTTGTCGTATTAGTCAGCATCTGGGTTGTGGAGGTCAGATAAGCAGTCGCTCCATGTAAAATAATGATACTCAGCTGCAATAGCAATATCCAACTGCTGCAAATGTATAAATTGTCGTGGCCTAGTGGTTAAAATACCAACCTCTCAAGTATGAGTGCGAGGGTTCGATTCCAGGTCAGGCAAGTACCAATGTAACTTTTCTAAAGTTATATGTACTTTCTAAGTATATCTTGGACACCAATGACTGAAGGTGAAGGAAAACATCTTGAGGAAACCTGGACTTTAAGTCTGAAATCGCCTACCCGCACTGAGCATGCGTGGTGATTACGCTCAATCCTTTTCTGTAAGAGAGGAGACCTGTGCCCACCAGCGGGACAATAAAAAGGTTGATGATGATCATGATGATGAGCTGCATCCGGTTAGACTGTAAGCTGACCCGCATAGTTGGGAAAAGATTCTGCAGATGAACTTATTGTTAAGCTACGATACGGCCGACGATATACAGTACTTAAAGAAAACCCTGTCTGATCCGTGAAGGGATTGTTAGATATCGATAACTGATTCTACTAATGCCCACAAAGCCGGGTTTAACTTTAAAAAAATAAATATTATTTTGCAAAAGGAGGTAACTTAATACATGTGCGGTAGGCAATACACGCGCAGTCGAAAAGGCTGTTGTCACTTTCTAAAAAAAATCCAAATTTTGAGGAAGTTGGAATTAATTCGTGGAAAAAAAGATTATTTCAAAATCCATTAGTATTGTTACTATGATGATTATGTAAAATTTCATATTCAAGTCAAATCAAATTAAATCTTTTTATTCGTCAATGCAGGTGTATAATACAAAAGGTGTTAGAGTTACAGGAAGTTCGCTACATTGTGCCTGTGGGCATAGGAAAATTATTTTAAACGAGAATTACTTATATTCTGTTAACCTATCATTATGTATATAATACTATCACATTTATATAATACTAATTCCATCACTTATATCCAATCATTGCTTAACATATAATAATATAAGGTTTTTATTTTTTAAATTTATATTAATTATTTGGCTTTCTTACTCTATTATATTTATACATATATAGTAATGTTAATCTCTATTGTAATTATAATTATTTCTTCTATTATGCATACACATTTATACAGTCTGTTTCGAAAACTTTATTGACCTAACCTTTATTATCCTTATGGGTTGGACGGGGGTTTCTTTATACATACATATATTGTACTAGCGGCCCGATACGTGCTTCACTACGTATAAAGTGAAATAATAAAAACGTTTAATGGATCATCAAAATGATTTATTCAAACATAAAATATTTTTTTAATTGCTAGCAATTTTAAAACTTAATCCAAAACATTTAGATAAACAATATTCTTTGTTTTTCGATTTCTAGCATGTATAAACAAACGACTGAGGGTACCGACTCTCGAACAGGCAACATAAAGTTCACCATGTGAAAAACATGATTCCTCCAAATTCACGCCACAAACGTGAAATGTTTGCCCTTAGGCTTTGTTGATGGACATAACAAATGATAAACGCACAGGATATTGTAATCGTTTGAACTCAAATGGCATATTAGTTGGGATCATAGGGATACACGGTATCAAACAAACTTTTCCTTTTGATTTACCAGTTAAAATCGTAGCTTCAATTAAATTTGGCAATAAGTTTCTCATTGTCAATCTGTTGCCATTACACAGTTTTGGTGGATTATAAATTTACAAAGAAAGTGGCATTGATTTATATATCCCCGTTCATTGAATTCATTTGTTACAAAAATGTGATAAATAAAGAACCGCTCTACCGGTTTTGTTCAAACTTCACATAAACCATCTACTAATTAGTCACAACAAAGCCTAAACATTTGGTTTGGATAGGTGAGTCTGTTCTTGAGTTATAAAATTTTAAAGAAAGTGGCATTGATTTTTATATATATTGTATAACTCGCTCGCTCACCTTAAACAATACTCTTTGATGCACGTCAGGTTGGCGTGATGCGCGGCGTGCAACGCTTGCAACACGTTGCCGTAACAGAGGTTCGCTCGAAGGAAGCGCGCGCATAGACCACGCAGGCGCGGGATGTTCAGGCGCAACGCGAGCCGTAGTACTGCCATCACGAGCAGCACTGTGGCCGGGGAGGCTGGATCCTCGTCTATGGAGAAGAGTTATAGGGTGAAACAAGAGGTTAAAAAAAAATAAAAAATGGCTTGAGGAAAACAAACTCCGGCAAAGATCGAGTCAGGCCCACACACAGATCCTTGGAAAGGTCGTTTTTCTTTTTCAGCCTATAAAGGTCCACTGCTGGACAAAGGATTTTATTACATTGGCGGGGGGGGGGGGGGGGGGGGGGGGTTGCCATAATCCCCACGCTTGGCAGGCGGGTTGGGGATTACAGCAGTTTAATATTCCACAGGAGAAGCGCTGCTGCCCGCTTCCCTAGTGAGAGTTCCCTTACTCTCCTCTTGCAATACCCACGGGAGGACATGGGATGGTACTATTCTAAGCCCGGTACCACACGGACATGCCGTAATTAAAAATTAGGTGCTAGCTTCTAAACTAAGGGAAAAGGGAGTTTTTTTCTTGATTTCTAATAACGTGATATTAACAGTGGTTACCTTTCTCCGTGGGGTCTATCCTGTCGGTGTATATGTAGTTGAGCACCATGTTGAACGACTCAGGGGTGGCTTCGGGCAGCAACACACACAGTTGTGGCGGTATCTTGTAAGAGCACGTTTCGGATGCTTCCTCCTCGCCGGCTGCTATGCGTTTTGTTAGATCGTCTCTAGCTTCCCTGTGGAAAGAATGGAAGGTAGTTTTGAATCGAAGACTTTCTTCTTCTTTTCGATCAAGTATTCATTAGACCACATAACTATTTTATCGTCATCCACCAGACATTTCCCAATTAAGTTAGTGTCAGCTTCCAGTCAGACTAGATTCAGCTACAACTCGCGCGAGTTAACTGTGCACCTAGCTCTGTGACGTCATTCGGATGGTACCGTTTGTAAAAAATGAGAATTATATTAAAAAAAATATAAATTACATTTTTTTTTATGTTAATAAAGGTCGTTTTGATGATAAAGCGTCATAATACTAGATCATTTTACTCATAACGTTTTGCAATTAAATTGATACATATAGACTGAAATACAATGTTGGTGCAACCAACAAGCTTCACTAATGAGTCGAAAATGTAAAAAAACAAACTTAATAATAATAAAAAAAAAACTTAACAAAAACTCCACAGAAACATTCATAACAACAGGGGGGATTTAAACTGAATTTAGACAATTGTAACAAAGATGCTATCGCTACTCAGCGCTTACGGCGAATGCGGGGCGTCGCTCGGGGAAGCGGGAGGGGGGTCGCATTCCTGCGAGATGCAGTGTTAACTCGCGCGAGTTATAAATAACAATATTTTACATGGTGCGATGGCCGTAGTACGATGCCATTTGGTAACCGATCACCAGATCAGAGTTTCGCGCTTTACCTGATCGATCGACTTGTGTGTCCATTATTATTTGCGTTAACTTACTTGATTTTAGCTCGTAGAAATTGCGACCTGGCGGCTAATATGGCCTGGTGGGCCAAAATAGGCGTCTTTTCAGGGCCCACTAGTATCTGTACGTCGCAGAACTGATGAGACTTCAGTATACGACCGAAATCATCGTGGAGTGTGCAGCGGGGGTAGTTTGATAACTGTAGATAGAAAATTTAAGCGTAGACTTTTGTTGCTTGTTTAGAACACGAATTGTCGAATTTTCTTGTGTTGTTTGTTAAAGTTAGTGGATTACTTTTAAGTCTACTGGTAAAATATGGCTGAACCATTTTTGTCGCCATGTTTTTATTCATTTTTAAACTGGAGTATCTTAATGTCCTTTACTTAATGACACGGAATGAAACAATGCACTGACCTTAAATTTGGTTTAGTTTGTAAACTGTTGAGGTAATACGAAGAGCGTGAGTAGTGCCACCTATTAGAAGTAATTAGCAAATGTTGATTGTTCAGTCACGTGTTTGCCCGCTCACATTGATGTAATCATTGTCTTTATTAAATATAGTTTATAACTGTAAAAGCACCTGCCTTTTTATCCCATATCCCTTCATAAACACAGAAAATTCGCAAGATCGCATCCACAATAGTAGTATTATTTAGTTTAGTAGCAATTTTTACCTGAAATCGGAACAACTCCCCGCTCCTGACGTTATTGTCGACGGTGCCTCCGAAGATGTACAGCGCGTCGCCCACCACGGCGCCCGCGTGGAACAGACGACCTGAAGGGATCTGCGAGTCCGAGGCCGGCTGGACCACGGACCTGAGATACGATAAAGTTTCCATGCAACTGCTGTAAGAACTTGAAACGTGGTTGATACCTAATTTAATAGTTACGATTATACGAAACCTAATCTAACTACCTAAAATCTAAATTACAAAATTGTTCCTCTAGTTATTATTTAGAATTCGCCGAATAGCTCGCCCGCGCGACGGCGATTGGCCGGTGGCGTTGCAGACGGACGCCACCAAACATCGTGCATATATCCAACAAAGAATCAAACGAAAAACCGACAATAATACTGTCGATAAAGGTGTTGTCACTTTTTAAAAATCTATCAAAATTTGAGGAAGTTGGAGTTAATTCGCGGAAAAAAGATTATTTCAAAATTCATCAGTATTGTTATGATGATGATGATTATGTAAAGTTTCAGACTTTATTTGGTAATGTGATTACGTAAACTTTATTATCCTTATCGGTCGGACGGGGTTTTCTTTACATATTGTATAGTAACTATGAAGACTGATCTAATAGCGGAGAGTGTACCTCTTAGCTGCACCAAAAAGGCCCAGGATCAACAAACATAGAGCCATACAAATTTTGAGTTAGTAGGATAGTGAAGTTAGGTTACCATATTTGCGTGTCCAGGTCGTAGCAGTGCAGGTCGTTGGGCAGCGTGTTGTCTGCGGCGCCGCCGAACACGTAGAGGTGTGCGCGGTGCGACACCATGACGTGCCCGTAGCGCCGCGCCGGCGCGCCGCCCGCCGACCGCAGCAGGTGCTCCGTACACACGCGGGACCAGCTGTACACCACCTCTATAGTTAATATCTGAACACGTAGAGGTGTGCGCGGTGCGACACCATGACGTGCCCGTAGCGCCGCGCCGGCGCGCCGCCCGCCGACCGCAGCAGGTGCTCCGTACACACGCGGGACCAGCTGTACACCACCTCTATAGTTAATATCTGAACACGTAGAGGTGTGCGCGGTGCGACACCATGACGTGCCCGTAGCGCCGCGCCGGCGCGCCGCCCGCCGACCGCAGCAGGTGCTCCGTACACACGCGGGACCAGCTGTACACCACCTCTATAGTTAATATCTGAACACGTAGAGGTGTGCGCGGTGCGACACCATGACGTGCCCGTAGCGCCGCGCCGGCGCGCCGCCCGCCGACCGCAGCAGGTGCTCCGTACACACGCGGGACCAGCTGTACACCACCTCTATAGTTAATATCTGAACACGTAGAGGTGTGCGCGGTGCGACACCATGACGTGCCCGTAGCGCCGCGCCGGCGCGCCGCCCGCCGACCGCAGCAGGTGCTCCGTACACACGCGGGACCAGCTGTACACCACCTCTATAGTTAATATCTGAACACGTAGAGGTGTGCGCGGTGCGACACCATGACGTGCCCGTAGCGCCGCGCCGGCGCGCCGCCCGCCGACCGCAGCAGGTGCTCCGTACACACGCGGGACCAGCTGTACACCACCTCTATAGTTAATATCTGAACACGTAGAGGTGTGCGCGGTGCGACACCATGACGTGCCCGTAGCGCCGCGCCGGCGCGCCGCCCGCCGACCGCAGCAGGTGCTCCGTACACACGCGGGACCAGCTGTACACCACCTCTATAGTTAATATCTGAACACGTAGAGGTGTGCGCGGTGCGACACCATGACGTGCCCGTAGCGCCGCGCCGGCGCGCCGCCCGCCGACCGCAGCAGGTGCTCCGTACACACGCGGGACCAGCTGTACACCACCTCTATAGTTAATATCTGAACACGTAGAGGTGTGCGCGGTGCGACACCATGACGTGCCCGTAGCGCCGCGCCGGCGCGCCGCCCGCCGACCGCAGCAGGTGCTCCGTACACACGCGGGACCAGCTGTACACCACCTCTATAGTTAATATCTGAACACGTAGAGGTGTGCGCGGTGCGACACCATGACGTGCCCGTAGCGCCGCGCCGGCGCGCCGCCCGCCGACCGCAGCAGGTGCTCCGTACACACGCGGGACCAGCTGTACACCACCTCTATAGTTAATATCTGAACACGTAGAGGTGTGCGCGGTGCGACACCATGACGTGCCCGTAGCGCCGCGCCGGCGCGCCGCCCGCCGACCGCAGCAGGTGCTCCGTACACACGCGGGACCAGCTGTACACCACCTCTATAGTTAATATCTGAACACGTAGAGGTGTGCGCGGTGCGACACCATGACGTGCCCGTAGCGCCGCGCCGGCGCGCCGCCCGCCGACCGCAGCAGGTGCTCCGTACACACGCGGGACCAGCTGTACACCACCTCTATAGTTAATATCTGAACACGTAGAGGTGTGCGCGGTGCGACACCATGACGTGCCCGTAGCGCCGCGCCGGCGCGCCGCCCGCCGACCGCAGCAGGTGCTCCGTACACACGCGGGACCAGCTGTACACCACCTCTATAGTTAATATCTGAACACGTAGAGGTGTGCGCGGTGCGACACCATGACGTGCCCGTAGCGCCGCGCCGGCGCGCCGCCCGCCGACCGCAGCAGGTGCTCCGTACACACGCGGGACCAGCTGTACACCACCTCTATAGTTAATATCTGAACACGTAGAGGTGTGCGCGGTGCGACACCATGACGTGCCCGTAGCGCCGCGCCGGCGCGCCGCCCGCCGACCGCAGCAGGTGCTCCGTACACACGCGGGACCAGCTGTACACCACCTCTATAGTTAATATCTGAACACGTAGAGGTGTGCGCGGTGCGACACCATGACGTGCCCGTAGCGCCGCGCCGGCGCGCCGCCCGCCGACCGCAGCAGGTGCTCCGTACACACGCGGGACCAGCTGTACACCACCTCTATAGTTAATATCTGAACACGTAGAGGTGTGCGCGGTGCGACACCATGACGTGCCCGTAGCGCCGCGCCGGCGCGCCGCCCGCCGACCGCAGCAGGTGCTCCGTACACACGCGGGACCAGCTGTACACCACCTCTATAGTTAATATCTGAACACGTAGAGGTGTGCGCGGTGCGACACCATGACGTGCCCGTAGCGCCGCGCCGGCGCGCCGCCCGCCGACCGCAGCAGGTGCTCCGTACACACGCGGGACCAGCTGTACACCACCTCTATAGTTAATATCTGAACACGTAGAGGTGTGCGCGGTGCGACACCATGACGTGCCCGTAGCGCCGCGCCGGCGCGCCGCCCGCCGACCGCAGCAGGTGCTCCGTACACACGCGGGACCAGCTGTACACCACCTCTATAGTTAATATCTGAACACGTAGAGGTGTGCGCGGTGCGACACCATGACGTGCCCGTAGCGCCGCGCCGGCGCGCCGCCCGCCGACCGCAGCAGGTGCTCCGTACACACGCGGGACCAGCTGCATTCTCAAATCAACTTTATTCACTCTACCGTATGGGTGATATTTGTTTGAGTGGATTTTTAAATCTTCTTCTTTAGCCTATAGAGGTCCACTGCCGGACAAAGGCCTCCCCAAGGCTTTCCACGACGACCGGTCTTATGCTGCCCGCATCCTCTGCTTCCCGCGACCTTCACCAGGTCATCGGTCCATCTTGTTGGGGGCCTCCCTGCGCTGCGTCTTCCGGTACGTGGCCGCCACTCCAGAATCTTACTGCCCCATTGGCCATCAGTTCTACGAGCAATGTGCCAATGTCCCACTGCCACTTAATTTTAGCGACTCGAAGAGCTATGTCGCTGAACTTGATTCTTTTGCAGATCTCCTTATTTCTGACTCGATGGCGCAGAAAATCAGTTATTAAATTGTCAATAATATTTTTGGTGGTGGCAGATCGTTTTCAATTTACATACACAAACAACCAGACCCGCACCAACTACATGTAGGTCAACAATGTATTGAATGAACTTTACTTACGTATGAGATTCGAAATCGAACTGAAACAGCGCGTTAGTGATCTTTGCGCCGCTCTGACCACTGAACACAAACATCTTGCCTCGCGCGACGGCCACGGGAAAGTTGCAACAGGTGGGGGGACATTGACCCTTCTGCTCTATCCGCTCCCATTGGTGGTTTTCTCCCTGAGGAAGAAAAATGGTAAACCTAGATTTACAACGTAAATTAAATTATTGGAACACTATCTGCATCCCGCAGTTTCCTCCGCATAAGTTTTGATCCCTTAGAAACATCGGGATAAAACGTCCTATGTGGCAGCACGGCGTCACAGGAAAGCAGTCTGCTTACCTCAGAGCGGAGCAACTCAGCTTAATCTGTAAGGAACAGATGGGTACTAATGTTCATGGATCCGTAGCGGTGATAGGAGTGGCTCCGGAAGCAGAGGCTCGGCTTCGGCGTTCCATCGCCATTGAAATTGGGGGTATGATGGACGCTAAATTGACTACTATTGCCAAAAGGTTACTAGCCCAGTCATATTAGGTAAAAAAAGGGGTCAACCTCGGAATGAAAGATAATAAGCTGCAAATTGGTATGAACCTTTGTTTTGTCATTCTAAATGTTGTCTCAAAAGTCACAATCGTTATCGTGTCCGCGTCTCAAGATATTCAAGGTCAAAGGTCACAAAAATCGGTTTTTCGCGAATATCTGGCTTCCTATCGGTTAAATGAGATTTGTATTTATTATAAAAGTTGTAGGCTATAAAATTCCCTACAACTTTTGTTTAAACTTTTTTTTCATACGACCAACCGTTTTGAAGGTAGAGCGCGAAGAGTGCACATCGTACAGTCATATACGACCTAATGCAAGGTCAAGCGTAAGTTATGGTTATCAGTACGTTATAAAGTCAATTATTTACTTGGAAATTATAATTATTAAACAATGCCCATTATTTATGTACTAACTATTAATTATTATTAGATTTAGATAAACTGGTGGAAGTATTTCAACAAGAAAACTGCCCAAAACAAACATTATTAGAAAATGGAGTGCGCATCTTGTTGGCATTATATAATGCTCCAAAATCTGAGGACAACATTGATCATTTCCGCTACACGCAATTCATCAAATTTACAAAACTAAATAAACCTGTACAACTGTCAACACTTCCACCAACAAGTGTAGCAGCTCATCAACACATAAAACGTGTCTACTACCAGATTCAAATGTGGTTAGGGAAGGACTTAGAACCTCAAGAATGGGGCTGGATGCTTGAAAATGAAATCCTGGAGCCCATACGAACGT
The DNA here is from genome assembly GCA_037179545.1 of Sesamia inferens. NCBI lineage: Eukaryota > Metazoa > Arthropoda > Insecta > Lepidoptera > Noctuidae > Sesamia > Sesamia inferens. The sequence continues at coordinate 20,359,312 of CM073941.1, read as the reverse complement.
TATTACCTCCAGCACCAGCCGAACTACTAAACGTAATATTTTGCAATTGCAAAAATCGTTGTGGTTCCCGCTGTGGATGCAGAAAATCAGGGCTACAATGTTCTTTAGCTTGCGGCCAGTGCAACGGACAAGCTTGCCTCAACGCTTCACTGTATCCAAGTAATCCCGATGAAGAAAATATATATGATCCCGATATTCTGGAAGGTTTGGAGATGAACATGACAGATAATGAGGATGATGACAATGAATCGAACATTTTTGAGCGACAAGAAGAAGAAGACGACGAAGAAGAAGAAGATAATTAGCTTCCATTTCCAATTTCATTACAATTAAAATCAACAAAGATACTTTTGATATTTGAACTCACATTTTGATAAATGTATATTATGCCGTATTTAATAATAAATAAAAATATGTGTAAAATATATACTCTTACTATCATTTTAACTTAAAACTAAAATATATAATCCAGAATAAATAATATTTTATACTTAAATAGTTAAATATGAATAATTATATATAAATAATCAAGTTACTTACTTTAATTAAATATAAATAATTAATAGTTAGTACATAAATAATGGGCATTGTTTAATAATTATAATTTCCAAGTAAATAATTGACTTTATAACGTACTGATAACCATAACTCACGCTTGACCTTGCATTAGGCCGTATATGACTGTGCGATGTGCACTCTTCGCGCTCTACCTTCAAAACGGTTGGTCGTATGAAAAAAAAGTTTAAACAAAAGTTGTAGGGAATTTTATAGCCTACAACTTTTATAATAAATGCAAATCTCATTTAACCGATAGGAAGCCAGATATTCGCGAAAAACCGATTTTTGTGACCTTTGACCTTGAATATCTTGAGACGCGGACACGATAACGATTGTGACTTTTGAGACAACATTTAGAATGACAAAATAAAGGTTCATACCAATTTGCAGCTTATTATCTTTCATTCCGAGGTGAAAGCCCTAATATGACTGGGCTATACCTCTAAAAAAGTCATTGCGTCCGCCTCTTACATCCGACACAAAGAGAGCTGTGGATCTATTGCCAGTAACGCAGAAAAAAGAAGAAAAAAGGAAAGGGTAAGGGAAAGTAAAAAGTGGGATGGTGAAGTCTGTGGCTCCGGTGAAGGAACTACCCCCTGTACCTGTAGCAACCGCACAGGTCTTACAGCTCGTGTCAAAGGGTGAAACGGAGGCTTGGTCGACTATGGCAACAAGGTAAAGAGGCCCCAGTCTAATGCAGCTGCCCCACCCACGCCATCCGCGTCCTCCACAAAGAGGAAAAAGCAGCCGGTCAAGCTGCCTCGTGTTCCAGTTTTGGTAGCGATTACCATCACCGTAAGGGAAGGATCATCCGCCACTCTTGCAGAGATTCTGTCGGCAGCGAGGCAAGATTCGGTGGGCTTTATTGCTCCCAGCTCGACAGGGGACAGGGATAATATGGCAATGAAATGGAGACATCTGGCCGTAGTGGGCTGCTACGTGTCTCCCAATATTTCTCTCGCCCAATTTGAGGGATACCTGGACGGGGTTGCGAATTACATTCGAAACAAATGGTCACCCCGTCCAGTGCTTGTCCGGGATGATTTCAATGCTCACTCCAGAGCATGGAATAATACCCGGGATAGGCCGACGGGACATGTATTTCAGGACTAGGCGGCTTCGCATGACCTGCGACTATTGAATAGAGGGTCTGTTGCCACATTACCTCACATGGGCGACTCCTGTAGCTCGCATGGTATCGGAATGGAAAGTAGCGGAGGAAATTGTCACTCTGTCAGACCATCGCCACATCGTTTTTGACGTAGCAGTCCGTTCTTCCGGAGCCCCGAGTCGTCCAGCCTTAAATCCACCCGCGCGTCGTTGGCTCTCAAACAGCTTAATCGAGATTTGCTCGTCGCAGCTGCAAACGTTGCGGCATGGCTAGATGATGGTGGTATCCAGGCGACCTCGATCGATCCAGAAGAGAAGGCAAACTGGTTCCGGTACACAATATCGTCAATTTGTGACGCTCAGGCGTGTCCAGCGTCCTGGCGCTGTTTACTGGAGCGCCCAGATGCAGACTGCTAGCCTTAGAACTCGGTGTCAGTCTCAGCGCACCAGACGCAGAAGGCAGCAGAGAGCTATGGAGGAGGAGATAGCCAGAGTTTACAGAGTTTACCGAGTAGCGACTATGGCACTTCAACACGCCATCGCGGATGCTAGGTCTCGGTCCTGGAGCGATCTTCTCAAAGGGCTGGATAGGGATACTTGGGGGAAACCCTATAGAATGGTCATGGGCAAATTACGCCCATGGGTTCCTCCCTTCATGGAAACCACGGATCCGGGTCGGCAGGACAGAGTCTTAAATACACTCTTTCCGGTAGTAAGTCAGTCCCTCGCCGACCCCTTCATTCTCAGACTGATCTGACGGGTTGGGTGTGACTGAAGTGGAGCTTAATCGAGCCGTGAAGCAACTGAGGGCTCGCAACACCGCACCTAGTCCGGATGGTGTTCCTGGCCACGCGTGGGTCCTAACTCTGCCTACTCTGGGTGTCCGTCTGAGACAACTATTTTATAATAGTTGTTTACGTGCATATTCCCCTCCAGTTGGAATGAAGCTGGATTGGTTCTATTGAAGAAAGAAGGCAGGGTCGCAGAGTCTCCCTTAGCATACCGTCCCATATGCCTGCTTGACGAGACTTCCAAGCTCTTTTAAAGAGTGATTGCTGAGTTGTGTCTCAGTTGCTGCCTTCAACTCTATATCCTAGGCTGCAATTATGGAGGCACTGATGCATCATGAAGTGCCGCCCTACCTGCAAGGCATTGCCGGGGTAACCTACGCGGTCGACACATTCCCTGTTTTCTTGTGGTCCCAGGATTTTGTCCCTTTAATGGGACCACGAGGGACAACAGTTTCGCGTAGTCCCATTTCTTTTTTCAGTGACGTATTTATCCTCCTGTATATATTCTTCCCGCATAGATACATTTCACAGTGGAACGCATATGGAGAAAGACATTCACTATTAAATAAAGACGAAGAAACGCCATCCCAAATCTTTATTACGCCTATTAAACATTCTGGTTGGTAGAGAACTATAGAAATCTATAAATCATCAGAAAGGAGACGAGAATTTGCTAACCGGGATGAGAACATTATGCTTTACCAACTACAGCTGATGCAAGGTTCATCCGACACCTAGGGTACTCAAAAGGAAGGTAATTTAAACATCTTTCCTACCTTGACAAATTAGACTGGTACAAAATGAATACCCTGAAAGCTCGAATGGAAGTCTTGGATTTGAGCTGCGCATATGAACTGCTCAATAAAGCCATTCACTGCCCACAATTGGTACGTAGGTTCAACTTCAGACTACAACTTCGTTATACAGTGTCTAGTGCTAATTCACCTGTACTTCGCATGTACAGATTTAATATAAAAATAAAATTAAAAAAAAAAACACCTACATAATATATATAGATGATATTTTAATTATCGTTGTATTTTGGTACCTACATAATATACCGGATGTACATACACAACAATGAGACTACGAGAAACTATTGTCCCTCGTGGTCCCATTAATGGGACAAAATCCTGGGACCACGAGAAAACAGTGGACACATTCACTATGTCGGCCGGGACGGTAGCGTCCATCGGAGAGAGATCACGTGTGTTCGGCAGGGGTCAGATTTAGGTCCTTTCCTGTGGAACCTAGCATGCGATGTGCATCCTGCGTGTCGATCTCCCCGTTGGCCTTGATATCGTTTGCTACGCAGACAACACTTTAGTGCTGGCCGGCGGGGTCACCTTTGAGGGAACCATCCAGCTTTCAGAGCTCGGAATGGCAAAAGTCGTGGCTTCAATCCACGGGCTGGGTCTTCAGAAGACTGAGGCGTTATGGTTCCATAAGCTGCCGAGGAACAGAGATCCACCAGCCCTTCGGTCCATGTCGGAGATGCGCAAGTCCAAGTGGGGCGATACATCAAGTATCTTGCCCTGGACGGTCGGTGGAGCTTCGAAGAGCACTTCGACCGCCTGGTTCCTCGGATCGAAAAGGCAGTGGGTGCTTTGCATAGATTGCTGTCCAATCTCGGGGGACCTCAGGAGGAAATTCGCCGTCTCTATGCGGGTGTTGTGCGATCGATGGTCCTTTACGGAGCGCCTGTTTGGTAGGGAAGATGGTCAGGTGTCCGACGCTGCAGAACTAAAGTCTTCTCTGTACCCTGGCTAAAAAGGGGGGACCGCATCTCCTTTAGGCTCACCCAGGTGTTCACCGGACATGGTTGCTTCGGTGAGTATCTGAGCAGAATTGGGGGAGAAGCCATGACAAATTGCCATCACTGTGGAGGCATCTAAGATTCCGCACAACACACGCTCGAGGAGTGCCCAGTGTGAGTTTCGTAGCGCCGACCGAGACCTGCCTCTGCCAGCAGTAGTGAAGGTTATGCTGGCAGCGGCAGAAAATTGGACAGAAGTAGCTTCCTTCTGTGAGACCATGATGCTCAAGAAGGAGTCGTCAGGGAGGTAACCGCCTTGGCGCTTAATACGCCTTAACGCGCTTACCTAGCAAAGGTCACAGGTCGCAGGCGCATAGACTCTCAGGACTCTGAGCACCCATCAAGTGAGCCCAAAGAAACATCAAGCAATAGGGATGTATCCAAGATATGAAAATCAAAAAAATAATTAGTCCGTCTTGTAGATAACAAAAAAAATTAAGAACCGTATTTTTCATTTTGTCGAAATTACCAAAAACTACTGAGATATAGCGTATTAAAGTTACGGAGTGGGGGCTAATTACGGCACGCCGTTGTATATTTTGTAGCACGGTGTGACGTCATGCGACATTTCAAATTAATATGTCTTCCTAAGTATTTGAATGAGAAAAAAAAAAAATTCGTGTTCAATATTTTTTATAAATCTATCTGATGGACATTAAATTATTTTTTACGATACAACCCAATTAAAGCTATTAGTTTAATTACTTTTAAAGCTATTAGTTTAACAAAAATAAAGACCAACCGCAACCGGCACTGGGCGCGCGTGGTAGATTACTGCCCACTCTCTCTCACCGAGAGGATGCCCGAGTCCCAGAAGAACATTAAATAAATATATACTGACAAATCACACAGATTGAGCTAGCCCCAAAGTAAGTTCGAGACATGTGTTATGGGATACTAACTCAACGATACTATATTCATAATAGATACATATATAAATAAACATCCAAGACCCATGCCAATCCTGTATCTTGCTAATGGATATAGTGGAAGTTGAGCCTTGCACATATCATTTTAACTTATTTATTTTACAAGTCAAAGTGCTGTATTTTTCACAAACTTATAATATAATTACAAAAGTCAACTTGTGCAAATATGCTTGTGGAAGAATACTTGCGCAAGTTGATTTAATGAAAAAAAAACTTACTTACCAACAGATTGATAGTCCACATGTCGTTCAGTCTCGCATTGCCATCGTAACCAGCGAATATCCATAGCTTGTCATCATACACTGCGGCCCCGTGTGCTGACCGAGGCACGGGCTCTCTGAAATAATTTCAAACGTGACAAATCTTGATGAAACCTGTACCATTCGTTAGGCCAACCTAGGTCTAGCAATTTTTTTTTATATCATTTCTCTACAATACCTAGGTCTCAAGATATAGGGCTTAAAAGTTACGTAAGACATGTCACGCCATATTGAACTTTATGCCAATGAATTAAGCTGCATTCGTAACAATATGATCAAAAAATGTGTCGAACAACAACGTGAACAACGCAATGAATAAAAATACTGGACGTGTTTCGGGTTCCGCGTAACCAAAAAATAATGTTGTAAGTACGAGGGTCAAACTGAAAGTTCTTAGAACTGGCCACTTATAAACAATATAATAAAAAAATAATTCTAAAATTTGAAAATAGAACTCTTTGGCAATATTACTGAGTATATATTTTATTCATTTGTCATTAGTTATACGATTTGGCGGCAAATTGAAAATTGTCTGTGTCACGTCAACATGAATTTAACACGAGAAAATTTTCGTGCAATGATTTTTTATGACTTTCGATGTCATTTAAGTCAACAAGAAAGTTATGATAGACTACGATTGGCCTTTCACGATGAAGCCCCATCTCGTGCGACTGTTTACAACTGGTTTAATGAGTTTAAACGTGGTCGCACTAATCTCACTGATGATTTGCGTGAGGGATGGCCTTCTACGGCGACGACTGAAGATAACATCTGTGTTGTGCGGCATATGATAGAGACTGACAAAAGAGAGACCTATCAGCAGATTCGGACAAGCTTAGGCATCGGTATGAGTCAAGTGCACAAAATCCTCCACGAACATTTAGCGGTCAGGAAGCTTTGCGCCCGGTGGATACCTCATAATTTGACTGAGGCTCAAAAACTCCATCGTGTGGATTGGTGCCGTAAAATGATTGAAAGATTTAACGGAGGTGCCTCAAATGCTGTGTTCGACATACTAACAGGTGACGAAAGCTGGATTTACTGTTATGATCCTGAAACCAAAAGACAATCTGCTCAGTGGGTGTTTCCTTTCGAGGAGTTGCTAAAGTGAAGAGAGATCGAAGTGCGGGAAAAAAAATGGTGGCCTCGTTCTTTGGAAGGATAGCTCATTTCGCAACAATTGTGTTAGAGGATCAAAAAACAGTTTCTGCAGAATGGTACACTAGCAATTGTTTGCCACTTGTCTTGGAAAAAGTTCGAGAGAAACGACCTCGCAGTAGGATCCTCCTTCACCACGACAACGCCTCGTCGCACACCGTCAAGCGAACGATCGACTATTTGGCGACATCAAACGTTGAATTACTGGGTCACCCGCCGTATAGTCCCGACCTCGCGCCTTGTGATTTTTATTTATTTCCAAAAATTAAAGAAAAACTTAAAGGAAAGCGGTTTATGAATGCTGAAGAAGCGGTGGCTGCTTATCGCGATGCCATTGAAGAGACCCCTAAGGACGAGTGGGCAAAGTACTTTTCCCAGTGGTTCCATCGCATGCAACGGTGTATTGACGTGAATGGACAATATTTTGAAAAGATATAATAAAACTAATGACTGGCTAATGTTATCAGTTTTTGATTTTCTAAGAACTATCAGTTTATCCCTCGTATATGTAGGTATTGTAGGTATATATATTACACTCACTGTCCAGTAAACTTCCATTGCACCCACTGCGCGCTGGGGAACTTGTACTCAAACAGATCATTCTTATTGGTCAGATTGGAGTTCGCTAGGATGTCGCCAGTGTAACCGCCGAACACGAACATTGATGAACGATGTACCTATAACAGGAAAAATAGATTATTAAAGAAGTAATAACAACCCAATAGCAACTTAAGTATAACGACAATAAAGGTCAATGTAATTTTTATAGACTTCTCAATGGCTGCAATCCAACAGCATCCTTATGACAAGGAGGCTCACTGTGATTTGCTAAAGATGCAAAATCAGAGATAAAAAATAACTGTACATTAATTTAAATTCAGTCATTGACAAACAACGCTCAGTATTTAGGCTACTAGGCCTAGAAGTTTGCAATTTTGCAGAAGAGTTTTCTCGGTGGTAGGCCAGAAGAGTCAATAGACTCTTAATAAACCAGCGCGCTTTACCATCAAGCGGGATTGCGGTCACGCACTAGTTTATAATTTAAAAAAAAGTTCCTTATAGCATACGGAACATATAGAATGAATGAAATGAAGCATAAGTGTCCATAACCATATGCGTCGAAATTCGAGGAGTACAGTAATAGCCACATACTTGATAGCCACTAAAGTGTTTTGCTATCCAGTTACGGGGTTTCTTAACTTAAATAAATTGGACATGGGTTTAATACAATCAGGGTGTCCACTGCTAATAAAGTTCGAAAAAATTCCCTGACTTTCCCTGATAATTTTTTTCAAAATTCCTGACCAACTATGTATATTCATTTTACAGAAAAATAAAATACAATATATTTTTTTGAAATACATACTTTAAATTTTACAGTATTTTTGGCAATTTTTTAAACTAAATGATATGACAATCATTTGAAGATATTAATGCCGAAAGATAAATAAATAAAAAACATAATTATATTTAAACATTTGGTTAGTAAGACTATTAATTACGATACTAAAACAAATATCCACTGAGTAACAATCTACATATTAAAAAAACAGATAAGTTAATAATGGCGCCGATTAAGTTGTTCACAAACAAAACTAATTTTAAGATATGTGCATCTTTTTCTTTCCATTTCGTTAAGAAAAATATAGAAGATAACATTTTAATTTAATCCTGTCAAAATGATATTCCATAGACGGTTTAGACACGATTAAAAACATGGCGACTAAAAATAAAATACGCCAGTTTACATCAAGAGCACACTAATTTGACAGGTCTAAACTGACATTTTATCTTCTGTCCTTTTCCGAATGAAATAGAAAGAAAAAGATGCGCTTAACTTAAAATTAGTTAAGTTTGTGAACAACAAAACCGGCGCCATTGTTTAAGCGATAGCTAGCGCTATAGCAAAAAGTAAAGTGTGCCTAAAAATTAAAAAAGCGACATCAAGGGTTATAATTATTTGGCACTCTGGTAAGTGTTTATAATGTGATTATCTTATAGATTCCTTTTCTTAACTTGTAAAGCTCTTTTTAACGTTTCTAATTCCACAAGTTTTTGTTCTGTTTGTATTTTTTTTCTTATACCTCCTTCAACTGTTGATATATTTTTCGTTGATTTTTTTATTATTTTATTTTTCTTTTGTTCATCTGATATTTTTCTTTTTTAAATTTAGATTTTCTTGATACCTTCTACGTGAGATTCGGAAAGACCGATCAAAGATTTTGTGATTGTAAAATTCTGAGGACCGCCGATATTTTTTAAGGCGTCATATATCATTCTTTGGGATATTAACGACACTTCCAATAAATTTTCCACTAAGAGAGATTTGTTAGTGCAAAACCCTCCCTCCACACTCGCTTTGCCGTGGGAGAGGATAAAGCAGATCTTCATGACGCTCCAGATGTCAGCGTATTGTTTATCAGCCCCGATAAACGAATGGTAAAACTCATTGACATCCATTTTGTCATCATTACTAAAATCTTCAAAATATTGGCTCCAAGGGTTCCTCGCTTCGAAAACCATTTTTTGATATTTCCTTTTGGCATTGTCAGCCACATGCCCTTAATTTTGTCCGATTCGTGCATAATTTCCAATAATCCATCTACGCGTTTATTGGCTACCTCAGGTTGATGCTTTATGACTTTTGGATCAAAACATGTTAAACCGCGTACAAAACGATACTTAATAGGGTTTTTTTTCCAACAAATTTCTGAATCAAAGTTATAATCAACTTTCGGAAAGCGCCTTGAACAAAAGTATGTCTTTGTCAGTACATTTTGCTTATTTTAAGAGACGCTTTGCTTCACACCCAATGTGGACGTTTTCCGTTGATAATAAATTTTCCGTGTTCTTCAAATCCAGATCAATATTTTTTGACTAGAAGCGTTCTCAAGTTTTGTAGGCTTCACTATCTTTGCCATTAGCGTTCTTATTAACTCCACGATGGCAGTGTACAAAAATGGCGTGAATGGTTTCTCGCTTTGAAATCTTTTTAAAAATGGTTCGCAGTCAGATATAACTGACCTTATAGCTGCCAGTTGGGCTTTGAGCAAAGGATCTTTCATTGCAGCATTTAATTTTTTTTTATTGTGTGTTTCTGGAACAGAGGAGTTTGTAACGAATTTCCTTATATTATCATAAACTTTTAAAGTTATTGAAGTGAACTTCTGTGGGAATTCCGTACCTCCAGTAATTGCTGAATACAAAGCTCGACGAGCTGGCGAGTCTTTAAAGAAATTATACATTGTTCTTAAAAGTTCGTATATTTCCCAACCAGTTTGTTTAAGTCCAGCCTTAGCAGCGCCATTCACGGTGTGCAAACCACAAACACCGATGTCTATTAATGGAGTTTTTGAATTTTCCGTGGCGAGTTCAGTCTTTAACTTTTGAGAAAGCTAAGATTCACGTTCGGTCCGTCCATTGAAATTTGCAACAACTTGTCTCGGTCTAGATTTGATAAACTCTCCAAAAATCCATCCAATAGATTATTAGCAGTCGAATTCCCTAGTAAAATGCTTGTCTAATATCTTGTCTCAACTCTGTCGGTATTCTTATTCCAAAATCTTATGACCATGTCCATTTAGCATTTTTGTGAGACTTTATTCAGTGATTCATCAAAAGAAATGACGTAAAATAGACAATATTTAAGCTCTGTTTGCAAACACGATATCTAAAATACGGAGCAATTCCGTGATTAATCAGATATGATGTTTTGTTTTTGCCAATGAAAAATTTAAGGCTATTCTGCTATCTGGAAACATTCTTTTAAAGGCAATAGTGCTTCTGTCGCTGGAATTTAGTAACATTTTATCGAATACAATTTGCAAGGCCCAAAGTTTCTAGGCGGACGTGACGTCATCATCATTGTATGCATAGTGTTGTATATTTCTTGGTTCTACGGTTTTTGGTTGATTATCATCACCACTTTTGGTACTTTGAGGTAATTCTATGCTGACTGTTGTTGAAGTTGTAGTTTCAGATTTGGTAATCTTTTGCGAAAAAAAAAAAGAAATGTCTAGTTGCCCTTTTTTAACTCAATATTTTTAATATGTTTAGGTCCCTTGGCATATGAAAATAGAGCTTGTCCATCCATATTACTTAGTTTAAATGATTTACAACATACTTTACAGTATGCTAATCCTGGTTTATCTGGGACATCATTTAACCAATCCGAAAATTCTAAACTGAGTTTAGGATCTAGCCACACTTTATAAATGTACATTGTTTAGCACTAATTATAGCACTGTTGCCCGTTTACTATATTAAGTATATTAATAGCATTCACAGTGAATTGCTCACTAGTCTGCACTCTATAATCAAATCAATAAATAATTATTTGAAAAAGAAATACAAATAAAGATAACTTATACTTAGGACTTTCACATTCACATTAGAAAATATATTACTGAAACAAAAAGTATAACTATTGAAACAAAAAGGAGTCATCTGTATCCTCCTCCTTTATACCGCGTACATCAAGGGACTGAAAGAGTTTGCCAGCGACGGTGTTTCCGTCGGACTACAATTTGAGTGTCTTCAAGGCTAGAGTGAATAGGCTCTTAATAAACTAGTGCGCTTTACCATCAACGCCTGCGTCACTGCTTACCATCAGGTGGGATTGTGGTAAAGCGCTAGTTTATAATTTAAAAAAAAAAAAAAAATGTCATAATGTAGATGACTCCACTCCATTAAATAGAAAATAAAAAAGGTGTAATTTAATTATGACTAAAAACGAAGTCATAATGTAGATTACACCAAACCTGAAAAAAAAAATGCTTCGATAGTCAAGATTAAGAGTCTACTAGAGCATCAATTAATTATATCCCTCATTTTACAATCACTGGGAAATTTTAGGTGACAGAGTGTTTTGGGGGACAAAATCTTCATTTCTCCCGGACTTTCCAGGTGACCCCTCTATTTCCCTGACTTTTTCCAGAATGTGGACACCCTGACAATCCAGTTTGTCAAGATCAGTGGTGACAAACAAGTTGTGTCGTTTAATAACAGTTCTACATAATATGAATAGCTTAGTTTTTTTTTATTATTTTATTACATTTTGTACTGTGTTTTGTAAGTAAGATCAGTGTAAAGGGGAGCTGACATATCCCCATAAAGCCCCAAAATAAAATCAGATTAAAAAAAAAAAGACTACTTACGGGTTCCATCACATCAGCTCCAAGTTCCTAGATTTCAAATTATAGTTTTGTCATTTGAACTAAATATACCTATCTTCAAAGCTTCCTTTCGATGCGGATATTGGAAGTAGGTTAAAATATTGACGCCTAAGATTTTATTACATTGTTTGTTAGTCACAAGTGAAAAGCGTGTTAAAATTGTAATAGGATATTGAACTCACCACAGCAGAATGATGGTACCTCGGCGCGGGCGGCACTCCCATGCATCCAGTCTTTGTCCACGACTTCTCTCTAATATCAAATCTGATCAGATCATTTAACATGGACTTGCCATTGTCACCCCCAAACACGTAAATGGCGTCTTTGTATGCTACAGCTGTGTGTTTGCTCCTCCTGAAATAAGTAATTTATTTTATTAGATTCAGCTATAATTGATTATTGTTTACTCACAAACTTTCGCATTAACAAAATTACTAGGAAAAACTGAGGTGTGAACCACGCGCGCTGCCACCTCGGGTCCTGATGTTTGGGGGGGCTAGAAGAGGGCGTTATTCGCCCTCCGCCGACGCTCGGTGCACCTGCTGCGGGCCGGGTGAGAGGACGAGACCTCTCCCCTCCTTTTCCGCAGCCTCCTTCTGCGAAACCGTTTCGCAGAAGGAGGACCACGCATCCCAGGATCTTCGCTGCCGACTATCGACTCAATTACGGCCGGCAGTCACAGGTACATGAGGGCACAGCGCGGGTCCTCCGGCATGCTCTGCCAGCGTATGCCGCGCCATGTCCTCCCGGCAGCCGACGCATTGGTGACACCGGGCGTCCGGCTCCCTGTTTATGCGACACAGGTACTTTCTTTAGCAACCATGCCCCTAGAGCACCTGTGTCACCCGAAACGTCAGGGAGGCGTGCCTTTTCCCGAGCCAGTCCGCTAGTACCGGCTGGATCGCTTCGATGGTGGTGAGGCAAGGCGTGAAAATTGACTGCACGGTTAGCGCAGTGGTTAAGTTATTGACTGCTGCGCTGCGTGTCGCCGGTTCGATTATCGCACGGAACAAATATTTGTATGACCTACAAGTAGTTGTTCTAGGTCTGGTTGTTTCCCCGGCAGCGCCCCCCACCCGACGCCCACATTTATGTGGAGGGGGTGAGGGTCGGGGTTGAGGCCCAGATGAAGTATCTGGGCCTCATGCTGGACAGCAGGCTGCGCTTCGGCCCGCACTTTAGCGGGCTGTCGACGCGCCTGCTGAAAGCCGCGGGCGCCCTCTCATGGCTCATGCCGAACATGGGAGGGCCGAGCACTCGGTGCCGGCGGTTATACGCCGGCATACTGAGGAGCATGGCCCTTTACGGGGCCCCAATTTGGGCGGACTCCCTCCACAGGAGGGAGAACCTCACCACCCTTCGGGCGCCCCAAAGGGCCATCGCTCAGCGGGTAGCGCGGGCCTACCGCACGGTAGGTTTCGCTTCGGCATGCGCTCTGGCGAGCACCCCGCCTTGGGAGCTCGAGGCCTGGGTGCTCGCCAGAGTGTACGAGTGGACGGCGGGGCGCAGGGCGCCGGGCGCCGCCGGGAGGCGAGGGACGCCATCGTCCAACATTGGACGCGCGACCTCGCCTCCGCGGTGTTCGGCCGTCGCACCCTCGACGCCATCGGGCCAGTCCTGAAGGACTGGCTCGACAGGCGTCACGGGTTCCTCTCCTTCCGTCTGGTGCAGGTACTCTCCGGTCACGGCTGCTTCGGCAGGTACCTGCACCGGATAGGACGAGAGGAAACGCCGTCGTGCCACGGTTGCGGCGCGGCGGAGGACACGGCGGACCACACCCTCGCGGTGTGCCCGTCGTGGGCCGTGCCGCGCCGCGATCTTGTCGCGGCGGTAGGAGGGGACCTCTCGCTGCCCGCCGTCGTCAGAGCGATGGTGGGGAGCGAGGGGGCCTGGGCGGCGATGGCCTCCTTCTGCGAGGTCGTGATGTCGCAGAAGGAGGCCGCGGAGCGGGAGCGGGAGGAGGATCCCCTCGCTCCGGCGCTCCGCAGGCGGCGTAGGGGCAGGAGAAGGCGGGATTTCGCCCGCTTTCTCCCGCCCTGAGGTGAGCGGCGGGCGTGAGGCACGGGGGTGCCCGCGCCCGCCCTGCACCGCTCACCACGCGGGAGCCACGGCCCTTCTTTAAGAGGGGCAAATGAGGGCCCGCCTTCCTAGGCGGGTTTCGCCGGTGGGGGAGAGGTAGCTGAGGCTGTGCTAGTTTCCCACTCCCCCGCCACTATGGCGATGCCGGAGTTGCGCTGGGGTTTTTAGTGGGTATACCGGGAGGCTCTCTCCCGGGGAGTCCCACATACCCTTCCCGTCCCCCGACGGGAGGGGATGCGTAATTGTCATTTTCCCCAGCGAGAACAAAAAAAAAAAAAAAAAAAAAAAAGGTCTGGTTGTTTGTGTGTTTATATATTTGTAAACGCATCCACGATACAGGAGAAATTGCTAGTGTTGGGCAACGTTTTTTTTTTTAAAGTCTACCCTAAGACGCTGCATCGGCCGTTCGCTCTGTTCCCTCGCCTCCTCACGCAACCGATACAGTGACGCGAGGACCTTCGCCTCCAGGTCCTAGAGCGGGGATCTAGCCAGTAGGCAGGTCGCCTCATAAGAGATCGTGCGATACCCACGTATGACTCTGACGGCCATCGCTCTCTGCGGTTTCCCCAGTACAGCGATGTTGCCAGCCGTCAGGTCGCCCACACTAGGGAGGGTCCCGGTATGAGGAGTGTGTGTGTGGGGATACAGGGCCATCGATCGCACGATTCCCATGTAGAGCTGCTTGCAGGTGGCGCTCGGGCCCCCCAGATTGGGAAGCAATGTTGAAAGCACCAGGTTTCATAAGTTGGTTTAAGCAAAATAAAATATACTGATATGGGCTGTCATTTTTGTGGATCTTCAACATTTGTTAGTAGTCATTTGAAGCCCAAAAGTCTGACTACCAGTCTAATTTCAAGGGGTATTACTCAATAACCAGGTTGTGGAGGACAGATATAAATTTGCTGCATGTAGAATACTGGTATTCTGTTACATCTAGTTAAACTGGAAGGCAACCTCAATTTGGTTGTGAAAACGCTAGGCTGATGATGTATGTACATACAGTAATACATGGGTTCATAAGCAGATTCTAGCACTATTTGTTGTTATGAGTTTGGTTTCTGCACTTAGTCCTTCCAGTGAACCATTGTGTATGGAGCACTATTTTCTTTGGATTTGGATCTGTGGATTAGTGATGCAACGGATCTCTGTTTCTGTTTCTGCAAGTGCGGAAGCTCCGCGCGATTTTCAACATCCATTTCTGCTTCTGTTTCCGCAACTTTTATAATGGAGATTTAAACGGAAGCTTACAACGTTTCACATGCGCGGCGTGCATAGTATATTTTGAATATCAATAAAATGTTCAGTTGCAAAGTTGCAATATTGTTTTCTATACTTAATAGATTCCTAATATATCTATTTCTAATTTAGATTTAGTGTATTTGATACTTAATAAAGAATTATAGTTGTAAATTTGTTTTTTTTTTTCATGTTATTGTATACACTTCCGTTTCTGCATCCGTTTCTATTCCTGTTAAAAAAAATTGATATCTGTTTCCGTTTCTGGTTCCGCTAACATACTTCCGTTGCATCACTAGTGGATGCACCAGCTGTAGTAGATAAGTACTTAAAATTGGATTTGACATACCTGGCACCAACAAACTCATAGCACTCTGACATGCGTTTCCACTTGTGTACTGTTTCAAATGGACCAAACTCCATTCTGAGGCTGATGTCCAGCTCGTTTGGATTGCGGAGCTGCTCCGTTATCATCTTCCCAAGGTTCTGATTCATTTTTAATGGTTGCTGAAACATTTTTAACAATGGAAGTTTTCAAAAGATATTTTGCAAATAGCTACCTTCACCAACATGAAATAATGTATTCTTCATTATATTATACTTGTAATCAATACTCTATTAATATATGCATATTATTTGAAGAAAAATTTAATATTATTGAAATATTGAAAATTACCAAAAATAAAAGTCTATAAAAATAATGTATATTTTTCCTTTCATTATTTTTGTTCAAAATATCTGTGTTAGTATAGAATACACTTTTTTAAATGTTAACCTATGCTGTTCTACAGCTGGGTAAAACTAAAAAAAGAGATTAAAAAGCAGGCTGTCCACCAGTTCTACAAATTAAATTAATAAATGTTGTTTATAGTTTTATGGATAATTAATTCATGTAGTTGTCTTACTTGATGCACTTTTCTTATTAAATTCTAGTAAAATTCCACCAGGTTCCACTTTAAAATGCACTGAAATAAGATATTCTCTTTAAAGAAAAACTAAAATACTTAATAAACATTCAGGAACTGATTGAGACATATTTGTTATTTTAATAAAATTCAGCAGCTACCTATGAACAGCTTGTTACAGAATCGGATTCAATAAAGATCCGGAATACTAATAACAGTCAGCAGCGATCCGGAACTGCGTTAAAATAGGAAGAATGCTCAAAATAAACTAGCCGAACTGCTAAAAAATAGGTCGCCGAAATATATCATTAAGTCATTGACTTTTTAGGTTTTACACACCATAAACAGCTACATATTGCTGCTATAGCTTCAGTTTATGTTGTGTTGTTTGAACAGTTATTATTACCTTGGACTGTTTTAACCCCGAGAATTAAATACGGAAACCACCAAAATACAAATAGTGTTTTAAAACTTCGTAAATCAATAAACTTACTATGACATTTGACATAAGTGATGTGAATGAATCGTTTGTTTTACGATCGACCAAAACTAATGAATAAAAAATATTTCATTGTTTGAAAGATCTTTTTTAAATATGGCAATGAAATGATACTAAAAAAAACAGTGGTGGTCCACACGATTTAAAATGAAAGTTATAGTTTTTGAAGTCATGGAATAAATATATAGTTATGAATTAAATATTTGTAAAAACAGTAGCATAAAATGGTTCTCACTTTTGTATTTCATTAATTTCGTTTCGGACATTATACTTAGGTACTATACTCTTTGCGGAACATCCATGTTGTTTTTTTTTTTGCTATAGATAAAATAGTATAATGGACAATCATTCGGTCGTAATTGTAAAATTAAACTTCATTCAGTAACCGAACTTCGCAGAGTTTGTTTATAATTTACTGAATTAATTTCTTTTGAAAAGAAAGTAATTAAATTGCAATAATGTCGACACCGGTAAGTACTGGGTTGATACTTAGCAGCAGTTACCATTCGATTAGTTATTCATTGTTTTCTTGTGATTAGAAAATGTATATGATTGTTTTTGTTCTCGTATGGGCAGACAGAAGAAAGCGTACGGCGCAACAGCGAAAGCGAAGGAGGTGAAGTGGAGACGCCTGAGCATGATCCTCACTTTGATCCGATCGTGTCGTTGCCCCTTGTGGATGTCCACACAAATGAAGAAGAAGAAGAGGAACTCGTTAAAATACGCGCCAGGCTTTATAGATATGATACGGGGGACCATGAGTGGAAGGTAGGACAATGGAAAACAGTAATTTCATATTCTTATCGGAGTATCGGTTGCTCGGCCTAAATATACATACTTAAGACAAAGCAAAGGAATATGATGAGATATAAGCATTGTTCCTATTGCAGGTTAGGCCTGACTCATAGACTTTTTTGGTCTATTGAATAGATAATGAAATTAGGTTCAATTAATTACCATGAAACAGCTTATAAAAAAATTGCAGGTCTCATTATTGTCATTTCTTCACTGGGATGTTTTATTTACATGTTTTTAACTTTTATAGGAGAGAGGCACTGGTGATATTAAACTACTTCGCCACAAAGTAAACAACACAGTCCGAGTGGTAATGAGACGTGATAAGACTCTCAAAGTATGTGCGAACCACTTCATCACACCAGACATTAGAATGAATGTTCACTGTGGTTCAGACAAAGCATTCAATTGGTCTGTGTTTGCTGATTTTGCTGACGAACAAATGAAACAAGAGCTGCTGGCTATTAAGTTTGGAAATCCTCAGAGTGAGTTGAAATCTGAAATTATTTTCCTTTTTTTTTTGATTGCCCTGCTGTTGAAGAATTTACTTTAGCTTCTTTTGAATAGATATGATAAAAAAAAAACTATTTTAGCTCTGATAAATATTAGTATGTACTATGTTTAAAATTAAATCTGAAATTATTTTCTTTTCTTTGTGTAATATTTTGTCTTACAGCTGAGGTCTATTATACAAAGAAACTACTTAAGCCTATGAATTTATCCACATGCAGTTCAACATACTACACTTTAAAATAATATTCAATCATAATCAGCCTATACTGTTCATACTGCTGTGGGACAATCCTCTTGTGAGGAATGGGCTATAATTCAACATTCAGGCCAAATGAAGCTTGGTAGATGTCACATTTCTTTTAGGATGTGCTGGTTGCCTCCTTCAGTGGTGATTAAATTATTTAAAGTATCTGTTAGGCTGTTTTGGCTTTTGCATCTAGACCACCACTGCTCTGACATCTTAAATATATCCAATGGCATTCAACAATAGCATAAATTTTGATCATATAAAATTTTTATGATGTTACATCATGTAGCTCTCAGCTTCTACAAACAAAAAAATAGATTGTTTGGCAAGGGAGCAGACAGATATTTTGAAGATGATAGTGCTTTTTTCAATCTAGAGTAGACAAAAGGATTCTAAATTTGAATCCTGAGCACAGCAAGGGATTCTAAAGTTGAATCCTGAGTACAGCAAGGGATTTTACGAAAGCGCGGGAAACCTTGAACGTGGCGGGCGAGTTTTTTCTGCTTCTTTAACTTTTTAGTGTAAATAATAGTATCATTTAGGTGGTTGTATATATAAATAAGTTTAATTTTACATATTTAATATAGTAATTTTATATATTTGCTGATTTAGGTAAGTTTTTTTTTCTTTTACTCTTCGTGATGGACGACGACCCAGACGACCCTGGTGGAGGTTCGCCTCCGGAGGTTTCGCTTGTAGTCACGGTTCCACATTCAGAAATGGATACAGAGGGTTCCCTTCTAGATACAGATGCTTCCGAGAGCAAAAGCAACAATAAGAGAAAACGTATCTCCTCTCGCAAAATATGCAGGCACTGTAATAAAAAACGCAGGCGCCATAAATCTTCTGAAACAATATGTGAAAATGACTGTCAATGTCCTTCTAAGAATGCTCAATCTGAATTTATACCCCCTATATCAACTAGCACTTCACAACCACTATCATCCCAACAACCCAATACTCATAAACAATCATCTGACCCAAGCACATTGGTAGGTAGAAAACTATATGAGGCGAATGATGCAGCTCCTTACACAATCCACATCCAAAAGATACAAACAAGTCCAAATGATAATGTTTTTATTCACCCAGTCTCTTTTGGTCATTTTCTAAAAAAGAATTGCATAAAAAATATAGTAAATGGTAGTCTGAAAAAAATAGGCAGAAACAGGGTTTTAATCTCATTTACCAATTTCACAGATGCAAATTCTTTTCTAGAAAATAAAACATTGGAACAATACAACTATAAGGCCTTTATACCCTCCTCATCAGTCACCCGGATGGGTGTGGTTAGAGGAGTCCCTAAGGATTGGTCTGAGGAGGATATACTGAATAACATATCTGTGCCTATTGGATGTGGAAAAATTTTAAAAGTACGACGCATCAATAGAAAACATATTGTGGATGGTAAACCAAACTACATTCCTGTTGAAACTGTTGTAATAACATTTGACGGCCAGGTGTTACCCAAAAGAATATTCTTATGTTACAACTCTCTTCCTGTTGAGCTTTATATCTTCCCAACAGTCCAGTGTTTCAACTGCTGTCGATATGGACACATCAAATCACAGTGCCGCTCAGCTCCACGGTGTTTTAAATGCGGTAATAACCATACTGGGGACAGTTGCAATGTAGATGAGGATGAGGCTGTATGCTTTCTTTGTTCCGGATCCCACTTTGCCACAAATAGGAAATGCCCAGAGTTTAGTCGCCAAAAAGCCATTAAGGAAACTATGGCTAACAATTGCATTTCATATGCAGAAGCAGTTAAGTTGCATCCTCCTGTTAACAAAGCATATTCAGAAGTTTTAACTTCTGTTGCAGTTCCTTCACCACCTTTAAGGCAAACATTTGAATCCTCCTCCAAAGGTACTAGAAACAAACAAACAAGTTCATATAAAAAAACTGTATTTTTTAATAAACCCAATAATTCTCCTAAACATAGTACAGGATATGACAAATATACTCATTCTGCCCTAACAAAAGATTATGATATTCCTTTACCATCCATTGGCACAAATATTGACAGTAATAATTCCATAAATAATAAGTCAACTAGAGATTTAATTATCATTTTAATTAATTTGCTAACAAAGAATATGTCTGAACCGTCCAACGCTGCTATACAAAGTATTAGTCAACTTTTTAATAATATCAATAATGGATCAGCTGTCAACAATCCTTCAGTGGAATTGTCGCAGTGTTAACTCTAAAAAAAGCGATTTACTACATCTTATTAATGTGTATAAACCTGTTGTTGTCGCATTGCAAGAAACCTGGTTGAAGCCAGGTTATAACTTTAAAGTCTCCCAATATTTATGTTTAAGAGAAGATAGAACAGATGGCTATGCTGGTGTTGCTCTGTTAATTCATGACACAATACCTTTTCACCACATTCCCATTGCAAATCATAGTGTTGATTTTTCTATAATAGCTGTATCTATCAATAAAATATGTTTTGTATCTGTTTATGTTCCCCACCCTTCATCATCATTATACAACGAAATAGAAACCATAGTAGCAAAATTACCTAAACCATTTTTAATTATGGGTGACTTCAACGCTCAGCACCAGGCTTGGGGTAGCTCCAACTCTAGTTATTACGGGTCAAGGATATTAGACATTTTGGATTCTAATAACCTCTGTATCTTGAATACAGGTCTTGCAACACGTCTCACTAAACCTAATGAAGGGATCAGTGCCCCAGACCTCACGATAGCCAGTCCTAGTCTTGCGCCTACAGTGACCTGGAATACCCTGCCTTCGACTTTTGATAGCGATCATTATCCCGTAATAATAACTATGACAAAATTTATCAAATCTCTATCCAGACGCCGACCAAGATTAGCATACAAAATTAAAACTTCTAATGACAGTATTGACAATGACAGATGGAGAACGTTTAGTGAGCGAGTTGAGCAGAGACTATCCAACCTTCCTGAAAATGCATTAAGTTCATCGACAATTCTGGCTGATTCTTTTGCATCACTCTTGTTGGACGCTGCTAATGAAACATTCCCAACTAAACGATGTAATAATAACATTCCGTCGCCCCCATGGTGGGACAATGAATGTTCTTTAGCAGTGCGCCAACGAAAAGAGGCTGAAGTAAAATATAAACAGTGTACAACATTAGAAAATTTTAATAACCTCACATTAATTATGAACAATACTCGTAAATTATTTAAAAGGAAGAAATGGGATGGTTGGCGTCGTTTCTGCACTTCGCTATCGCCTGACGTTTCTCCGTCATTAATATGGCAAAATATACGACGATTCAGATCAGCATTTAAGGAAACAATACCTCACTATCTGGATGAATCCGTTGCAGATAAATTTTTAGACAAGATAGCTCCTCCTTTTGTTCCACAAATGTCCATCATTTCATCTCATCTCCCTTTCCAATCTCCTGTAGAGGATGTAACGGGCCTTGACAGTCCTTTTACCCTTAAAGAATTGAAAGGTATTTTATCCTACGTAAAAGATTCTGCTCCAGGTCATGATGGTATTCCTTACTCATTCCTTGCAAATTTAAGCGACTCAAGTCTAATTTACTTTTTAAACATAATCAACTCCACAATAAGTTCTGGTATAATCCCTTCCTCATGGAAAATATACGAAGTCATCCCCATTCTAAAACCAAATAAACCACCGTTAGATCCTAACTCTTACAGACCGATAGCCCTTGCCACTGTGTTTTCAAAACTAGCTGAACATTTAGTTAAAAACCGTTTAGAATGGTATGTAGAAAGTAAAGGTTTACTATCTCTGAGTCAGTATGGATTTAGGAAAGGAAAAAGTACCATGGACAGTCTAGGGATTTTCATTACAGATGCGAGATTGGCTTTTTCAAATAATGAATCCATGCTTGCTGTTTTCCTAGATATTTCTTCTGCATACGACAATGTTGATTTAAATGTTTTGAATACTAAACTTTATAAACTAAAAGTACCTCCCATATTCTGCAATTTCATTCTTAATCTTCTCTCAGGCAGACAATTACAAGTTGACATAGGTGAATCTGAAATGAAAACAAGATTAACCTGGAAAGGACTGCCTCAGGGTTCGGTGTTGAGCCCACTTCTTTATAATATATATACCTCTGATTTAGAATTCCATATTTCTGGTAAAGCCAATATTTTACAGTATGCAGACGATCTAGTTCTTTATGTATCAGGACGCTCTGTTGAAAAACTAAGTTCCTCTCTAAACGTCGCTCTAAAATTTCTTAAATCATGGTTGGACAATAATTCTTTGTGTCTTAGTGTTAACAAAAGTAGCGCTGTTTTATTTTCTAGAATGCGTTTTCCTCCTCCATATTCAGTTGTGTATGATAATCAACAAATACCTGAAAATAGCGAAGTAAAATTTTTGGGTATCCTTCTAGACGGTAAACTTACAGGTTTACCACACTGTTATTATGTATTGGCTAGATGTGAACGTTTATTAAATATTATGCGCTGTCTTTCTGGAGTTTGGTGGGGTTCCCATCCATTCGTGTTAAAATTATTGTATAACGCTATTATTAGAAGTATCTTAGACTATGGGACATATTTCTTAGAACCTTGTAGTGCTGTAGGTCTGACAAAGTTAGACTCAATTCAATCAAAAGCCTTGCGTATTATAACTGGTGCCATGAGGTCTAGCCCAATTAACGCACTCCAAGTGGAATCTTTGGACCCTCCTTTAAAACTTCGTAGACAGTACTTATGTGATAAATTCATTCTCAGAACTCTTCAATTTTCCAACCACCCACTTTATCAAAAACTTTTGTATCTTTCAGAAAAAATTGAATGTTCGTCTTATTGGTCAAATAAATCTCTTCCATGCTCTATTATAAGTTTCCGTAAATTTACTTCACTTCAAGCTCCCACACACCGCTCTCAGTATCTTCCAATTTTTTCTGTCTGTTACGAAGCTCTTATTTTTTCCCCTCAAATAAACTATAACTTTATATCGCTAAAGAATGATCGTTATGCTAACTCTAACTTAAACTTCATAGTCGAAAGAGACTGGGCTGATAGGCATTACATTTACTGTGATGCTTCCAAGCACCCAGTTTCAGGCACGATTGGGGTAGCTGTATATCATGAACAATATAACATTCATCAAAAAATAAAATTACCTTCTGAAACATCAGTTTTTTCTGGAGAATGTTTTGGAATTTTAAAGTCCCTAGAATACGTACTTCTTGCGAAACTCAGCAAGTCTATTATTTTCACTGACTCGAAGTGTGCTTTACAAGCACTGCAAAAGTTTCCTTGGTCAGGTTCAAATCATCCCTATGTTATAGAGGCCAGACAGCTCCTACTAAATTGCAAATTTAAAAATCTTGATGTTTTTTTGGTGTGGATACCTGGCCATCACAATATTCGCGGCAATGAGATAGCAGACAAATTTGCTAAAGACGCTGTAGATGATGGTGATAAGTTTCCATATAATAATGTTGTATCTGACCTTCACTGTCTTCCTAAAGATCATCTGTATGATGCCTGGGAAAATTTATGGAATATTTCAAGTAGTCGTAAAGGTCAATATTATAAACGTATACAACAAAGAATACCTCTCAAAGTATGGTTTTCCAAATTAAAACTTTCCAAGCTTGCAACCTCCAGTTTGATACGAATGCGCTTGGGTCATGTTTGCACAGCCTCTCACCTTGCTAGACTTGGGATTATTCACAATAATTTATGTTGTTGTGGTTGTGAGGAAGATTTGAATCATATATTTTTTGCATGCCCCAACCGTGACTCTTCTTCATTCATTAACTCCCTTATTGAACTCTCTGTCCCTCTTCCTACATCAATCCCTACATTGTTAAGCTCCTTAAATTTTGATATTTATAATTTAATATCTACCTTTATAACTATTAATAATATTAAAGTATAAGTTTTTTTATTTCCCAACTCCCAATTTTAATTTCTATTTAATATATATGTTTGGTATATCATTATTTATTTATTATATTACCACCAAACCTGATCCTATTATCCTTTGTTCCAAAATTCCGTAATCCGTTCCTACGCATTTCAATGAATTTATTTGGTTTCCCTACCTTTATACTTGTAGTGGCAAATGCACAAACCGTGCGAGCCAAATTAAAAAAAAAAAAAAAAAAAAAAAAAAAAAAAAAAAAAGGGATTTTACTTTATAATGCAGCCTGATTCTTGTTCCAAAATCAAATCACTTTTAGTCCCAACTTATGGATTTTTAACTTATTGATTGCTCTGTTCTTGAAGAATTTACTTTAGCTTCTTTTCAATAGATATGATAAAAAATCTATTTTAGCCCTGATAAATATTAGTATGTACTATGTTTATATAGAATAGAATATAGCTTAATTTCTATTTAATGGTTTGAGGTTTAAGAACATACTTGTAATTATTATTAAATGTGTGATGATTAAATTAAAGTAGTGTAATGGTACACAGGTACACTACTTACATTATACTACTTATTGTAACAGAGCTGTGCTGCTGGGGTGTTGGTTCCGCCACTTCTTCATCCCAGCACAAGGAAGTTGTGAAGGGCTGGCTTTTTGTGTAACTGCCTTATGTAGTATTGACATTCAAAATGTGCCATTTCTCAGCCTAATTTGAATAAATGACTTTTGGATTTGCTGCTGATTTTATTACTACACACACGCTTATTTACTCATTTGTGAAACAAAATAATTAGTAAAATTTTCCTCAACAGATGCTGAACTATGGAAGACAAAATTTGCAGAGGCTCAAGAAATAGTCAGAACAAAGTGTAGTATCTACACACAGGATCTATCATCAGATGATGAGAGCAGCATCACAAGGAGTGAAGACACTGATTCCCCAGAACCCAAGCGCAATGACAAAATCTCAGATAAAGATGGCAAAAATATTGAAAAAGATGAAAAGGAATCTGACGGAGTAGTCTTAAAATTGAAGGAACTGAAAGTAGAAAGTGCAGAATAATTTCTTTTTAATTTTAAAGTTATAAGAGGCCAACATGTAACTTCATGAGGTTGTCAGACAACTATATTTTAAATATAATAATGCATTTACAATAAAAATATATATTTTCTTTTATGGCTAGTGATACTAATGGTATGTTTGGTTTATTATTTTAATTTTGTATTGGAATAATATTAGTATGTAACTGGCAACTTTTCCTACAAACAGGGTTCAGGCTAGGCTGCTGCAATTTTTGATGAAATGTAAATATTTTCTTAAGAATTGCAGTCTGTTACTTTGAAACAAGCATTTTGAATTTTTTGCATAATAATTATTAATTACTGTTGGCAATACTTTTAACAAAAAAAAAAGGCCTGAGCAATGAATGTTTGTTTTAGAATTTGATATTCCATGAAAACTCGAATAAGTGTAGAATAATAATAAATAATGTATGATCATAGTTTCGGGTAGAGCAATATTGTGTTGTCCTACTTTTAGGTTTTATTCATTGTAGGCATACAAGTTTGAGTCTTTGTCAGAAAACAACAGCTGCAATGCTGACCGTTCCAGGACCAAACCACATACAGTATCGATGACAATATTTTTTATAACCAGATCATGTGGAACCCATACCAAGGATTCTAGATATGTCTCTATCATCATCTCTCAGTATGTCAGTGGTTACAGTTTTGAGCTGGCCTAACATAGCATGACAACATCTCAAACTATAAATTTCAGTGTCAGTTGACTTCTCATAATTTATTTATGTTTGCAAACACACATTGCTGTTGAGATTGATTTAAATTTATTACCTTACACTACAAGTCCAGTTGAAAACGAGCATCACGAATCTGGCATTTTTGCTAAACTGGGTCTTTTTGCCATAGCCCTTTAGTACACTTTCATGCCAATATCTAACACGTGACTTAAAGTTTTATTATTTGATGAGTGTGTCTGTTATACTACGTGTCTTCTTTTCTCATTGCATGAAAAGCCATACACATTATGCAATGCTAGTTCAACTTAAACTGGAAATCTTGATGTGTTATTGTGTGTCCTAGGTTTCAATAGAACAAGAGGACTGCAGGGTATTTCCGTAACACACTGTTACTAGCAATGGGTTTCATTTTGATCATTCATTGTGTTATTTACATTGCTAAGCTGACACATTTTTGAACATATGAAGCAATGGATTAGCAATATGCTTCGAAATGATTCCAACTGATAGTAATGGTGTGTTACGCAATTAGGGTGCTGCTTATACTGTATCCGTAACTACTGACGTGAAGGTCGGACGTATATAGAACCTTTTTACTGAAACCTACTTCAAAAATAATTCATTTAATTATTTTGAAAAAAAAAAAACATGTTAAAATGTTGCTCTACTCGAGGTCTTGTATAATACCTGAGCAGATCACGTATGTGCATGTGGATTGTGCTTGTATGTTCCAGTATAACATCGTCCATAGAGATTCATTAGAACCGGTGCGTTACAACACGCCACGCGCAATTTTATAGGCCAGGCCAACCGCTTAACTGAAACTACAAATTTATTCTCTTGCCAACTTACGTGCTGGTAACCTATACATTACAGCGAGAGCTCAGTGATAGGTTTTAATTATGTCAGCTATCACCACACTCCGGCAACCTCTTACCTAAGCGGTCGGCCTATAGTCTGCTCAGGCTTCCATGTTGTCAACATCGTACTACATATCAATTTTATTGTCTATTAACTAGTAAAAATATTCGGTTTTTGTGTCGGGAGTATAGTTGTCTTATTTACCGCTGTTTGATAGTATGTAAGGCTGAAAACGATTTTAATGGAAGTTGACAAGCTATCTTCAAGCTAGTAGTTTTGCTATGTAGATAGAGAAAGGCTACAGAGTTTATATACGGTTTCGTTACTATCTGTACTTCGCCTTATCTGGCTAATATTGTTGTATCATTGTTATATGGTAATGTTGCAAGCTCCAATCAAGAAATGCCATTGATACTTTTGGACTCTGGAAGTTCATGCAGAGAGGCATTCTATTACAATTGATTCAGGTAGATACATGATTCTTGACTTACTGTGGGCTGAAAAATTGCGTTGGTTATTAAAAACTTTTGTAGAAGACTGCTAATTTTTGAGCAGTTTCCTATAAAAGTACAGATGTCAGCACATCAAGCTACGACAATCTGTCGAATTTATTTGATAGATTCTCAACTTTAACGGTAAAGTATTCTGGTTCAAGGTTGATTGGTTATAATCCCCTAATCGGCGAACATATTTTTGTCAAATGATTGCGACTAGTTGGGATCGTTTGGATCACCCATTGGTCCGTTCGGTCCAAACAATCCCAATTAGTCGCAATCATTTGACAAAAATGTATTCGCCGATAATATAAGTATAATATAATTAGTATTTTACATGCCCAATTTGAGATAACGGATCATAAAAAAATATGGCGCAATATGGCTTGTTTTTTTTTCGATTCAATAGAAATAAATAAAAAAAAAAAATGAAAATGAATTAAAATAAATCTAGAAATGAAGTCTTAAGACTCGTTTTCTGCGTTGAGTGAGTAGCAAATTTTTGCAACAGTGCTGTTTACGGAACGGTACGCCTTGGTTACCTACATCTACACCTTCAATGAAATAAAATTAATTACTTTTATATAATAGATACATAAATATGTATCTTCCAGAATATAAATGAATGTGAATGAATGTTATGTTGCAAGGAATTGATATGCTTTAAGTGTTGTAAGTCGATATTTAAAGTTAAAGGAGTTATTTGCATCGATGTTCACGTTATTGTAGAATTTACTATACTCTTGACACATGTTTTAAAATTCTTTTATTTCGTCATAGGTAATTACAGTACACGGTCGCTTAATAAAATATTTATGGCACATTTTTTGAACGAACATCGTAAAATTAATGTCACATATTGTCACTAGCGCTGTGATTGCCCGTTTTTATTGCATTTAAACAACCACAGCAGTGTACGAGCGCTTGACAGTTGCTATAGTAATTTTACGATAGTTTTCGTTTGCCAAACTATATGCCTAGTATGAGTTTTCATTACGAAACTCGATCATCGATATCGAGCACGTTTGACGCTCTCATTGGTTGAGAATTCTTACAACCTTGAAGCTGGCCAATCGATGAGCCAAACGGGCTCGATATCGACGATCGAGTTTCGTAATGAAAACTCATACTAGGCCTACAGGCCAATAGAGTTTCAGAAAATAAATCGGCTTTGTAGAGCGTACCATCTTTGTTACTTAAACCTTCGCACGGGAGATTTTCTGCGCATTCGATTTTTAATAACGCTCTGGGAAGTGCCGAGAGTTATAAGTCGAATAGTGTGTTTTTGACGCTCTAGGATATGCTCTGATAGATTCTCAATGCTCGGGCCAACATATAGAGTTGATAATCCTGTGCGCAGTTATATGGGCTTTCTAAAACTCTAGCTGTATTTTCGACCGGATACTGTAATAATTATATTTTTACATGTATGGGAGCCATTTTGTCACAGCAGTATAAATGCATGTAACATTCCAATTTATATTGTAATAAAATATTGCGAAAATTTGATGTGACGAAACTGGCAGCTTCAATTTATATTTTAATAATATACATTTCAAAATCTGAATAGATGTATTTCACGAATGGTTGCGTTTTATTGTTATACAAAACTGGTTTTTTCATTGGTTCTGTAGTAGCGAGTGCTATTTGGGAACTTCAAGGTCATACCGTCTCTTCCTTTCAGCCTATAGAGGTCCACTGCTGGACAGAGGCCTCCATTCTCAAAGCTTTCATTCCATTGGGGGGGCATTGCCATAATCGAGTTGGGGATCGCAGTAATTTGTTATTCCACAGGGAAAGCGCGAGAGTTCCCTTAGTCGCCTCCTACGACATGACATCCACGGGAGGATATGGGTTGGTACTATTCTATGTCCGGTTCCACACAAGACAAACAATAGGGATGTTTCCTGGGTAAAAAAAAAATTGATTCTATGTTCTATGTTATTGGTTTGGTTTCCGCACTCAGTCCCTTCAGTGGACCATTGTGCGTGGACCATGGCGGCCTTTGGCGGATTATTCCAGCCAGCCCACCTCCCTCCAAAAGCTCATCAGGTCTCCTAGCCTGTTGAGAACATCTGTGTAAGATCTTGGTGCTCCTATGAATTTATTCCTAATTTGGGTAACGCCTGTACACTCGAAGAGTACATGCGCAACTGTCTCGTCAGCCTCTATGCAGGCTCTGCACAGAGGGCTGTCCGTTATGCCTACTGTGTGGAGATGCTTATTCAACAGGCAGTGGCCCGTAATGATCCCCGTCATCAATCGTAGGGTTTTCCTATCCAGGCGCAACAGCCTTTTGGTAAGCTTGCCATCTAGGGATGGCAAAGCCTCCTTGGACTGCCTGCAGCCCGGTGACGAGGACCACCAAATCTCCGCTTGTTCGTAGGTATACCTTTGTAGCCATCTTCGTATTTGAATGAAGGGGATAGGCACAATGGGCTCCGGTCCGCTGACCAACGCGCTGGATGCCCTTCTGGCCAGCTCGTCAGCTGCGTCATTACCCAGTGAACCGCTGTGACCCTTTATCCATTGTAGTGTCACGGTATTGCGGTCTGGTGCGGTTATCCGTTCCAGTGCATCGTGGCACTCAAGTATTAGGCTTGATGTGATGCATCCCTGCTTTAGGGATTGGAGGACGGAAGCACTGTCAGTGAGTATGCGGATGCGTGTGTCCGCAACTCTCCTGGCTTTTATGGCTAGGGCTGCAAGGGTTATGCCCACACATTCTGCTTGATAGACCGTGTTGAGCATCCCTAGCGATCTGGATATATTTATGTTGAGGTCCTGTGAGAACACCCCGACGCCCGTTCCCTGGTCGGTTTTTGATCCGTCGGTGTATACTCTCAACTCCTCCGGGCCTGAGTAATCGCACTGCTCTTCCTCAAGTACTATCTGATAGTGCTTTTGAAAGCAGTATTGCTTTGGTACTCTGTCATTGGGTGCTTGTATCCTTGGTTGCCTTTTGATTGCATCTAGCATTAGGCGCGTATGTTTGACCCTGGAGTCTTTGCTCAGGGTTCAGGGATTGATTCTATTTAGTCCGTCATTCAGATTATAGAAAACATATTGGATACGTATATTTTTTTTATCAAATTAATCAAAATTAACAAATATAAAAGGCATCAAAGATCAGGAGTAGTGGCTGGTGACATCACTGCTCGCTAAAAAGTGTAGCGTGCAGTGACGTCACACGAGTTTTCAACGCACTGTCGTTTTCATTTTTTGTTTAGATGAAAAAAGAAAAATACGTGTCTAGTATTTTTTTAGAAATCAGACTAACGGACTAATTAGTTTTTTTTAGTCAACTACCCTATTATGGATGTCGTCTAGGTACAAAATATTTTTTTCTCAAAATGAAGTTTGCAGAGGTTCTTGATGAAATTGTTAAGCAAATTAACATCTAATGTCGATTTGCCGTTTTATAACCATTTCACTATCTAAGAATGACAGTTGTGCTTTTTTGATGCACAGTTTCAGTTGGTAGTGGTAATAATTACTTTCAATAAGAAGGAAGTTCCTACAATACTACCTTGTGGACTGTGGTACTCCAAAGCCGGCTAAAGCCATAGTTATTTTTCGCTACCAGTAAGATTGCCTCTATTAAATAAAAAAAAAAAGAATATCCGTTATGGCGAGACCATCTCTTTTTTAAAAGTTGGTAGTAAGTGTAGTGACACATCTGCGTACGTTCCGCAGATGTGTCGCGACATTAAAGAACACTAGTTTATTAAGAGCCTATTGACCTTAGCCTTGAAGACACTTACAATTGTAATCAGACGAGAAAACCGCTTCAGGTCTAGAGACTCGAATGTCCTCTTATGATGGTGGAGAAACACCGTTAGAAAATTGTACTTGTTTGTTCTTAGTTTAAAAATTCATTTATTGCAATCACTCATAAACAACTTCTTAGTCCATTAAGTAACTGGGGACATATTTAATGCAAATATGATAAAGATTATATTATTAATAATTGTAATAAAACATTATTTATATATTGTTCAATACATAACCATCATGCGGGAGGAAGAAGGAAAGAACAAAGGAAAAAAGGGCTCTGATAATGTCAGAGGACACACAGGCGAAATTATATATATATATATATATATATATATATATATATATATATATATCGCACTAATAATACAATAGTGTATCAACTCAAAATCGATCATTTTTCAGAATTAACAAAAAACTTATTACAGTAAAAGCTCCTTATTCGCGGGATATACGGTCCGTAAATATGCCGCGAATACAGAAACCGCGAATATGGAATGGTAATTAGTATGGAATTATAGGGGATACGTTCCAAGGTACCAAAATGAAACCAAAATGTATGAAAATATTATCAATTTATTGCTAAATTCTACATTAAAATAAATCATTTCCGTCAGATTTAGGCAAGGGTTTAAAGAATTTAGTAATTTTTTCTTGCTTTGCTGCTTTTAAGAGGTCATTAAATTCTGATTGATATTGAGCTGTAGCATCAATAATTTGCCGTTTAAAAATAAGGCTCCTTTCCATAGATGGATCAATATTCACGAAGAAATCACAAAGATCATTTGCCATACGTAAACCTTCACTCAGATTTTTTAAGTTAAAAGTCACCTTTTCAGTGGTTTCTGAAGGCTCTTCTTCAGTGGAATGTGGAGTTAACATTTCCTCTAAGTCGGTTTCGGTCAACTCATCCTGCGAATCAAGCAACTCTTGAATGTCACTTGGTTCTATCTGTTCGAAGCCATCTCGTCCTATTCCATTTGCAACGTGAACAACATTGTCAGTTAAAGATTGAATTTGCTCAGATTCATCAACATTTCCGGCAATTAAATTAGGCCACAGTTTTTTCCAGCATGATTTCAATGTGCTTGGCTTGAGTTCATCCAACGATTCTTTTATGTTAACAATACATTTTGCTATGTCAAAATTTTTCCAGCACTGTATGACATTCATATCGGGATTAGATTCCATGGTGTCCATTATGATTTTGAATGTTCGTCTGATGTAATAAAGCTTAAAGGCTTGGATTATTCCTTGGTCCATGGGTTGGAGTAAAGCTGTCGTGTTAGGGGGCAAAAATATCACCTTTATATTTGGATGCAAGGTTTCAAGCTCACGAGGGTGACCAGGAGCATTGTCCAAAGCTAGAACGGCCTTAAAGTCCAAATTACTTTTTTTCAAATAATTTTCAACTTCAGGAACAAAACAATTACGGAACCAGTCACAGAAAACTGCACTTGTAACCCACGCTTTTTTATTCGCACGCCAAAACACTGGCAGGAGGTCCTTGTTTTGATTTTTTAAAGCACGAGGATTTAAAGATCTGTAAAGCATCAGTGGCTTTATAAGACAATCTCCAGATGCGTTAGAACAGAGAAGCAGTGTTATCCTATCTTTTGCCGCCTTAAAGCCGGGGGCGGATTTCTCACTTTTGGAAATGAAAGTTTTGCTTGGCATTCTTTTCCAGAATAAGGCTGTCTCATCTGCATTAAAGACTTGCTCAGGTTTGTATCCACCATCATTTATTAACTTTAAAAATTCTTCTGGATATTTTTCTGCTGCGGTGGTGTCTGCGGATGCAGCTTCTCCAACAATTTTAATGTTATGCAATGACTGTCGCATCTTGAATTTATTGAACCATCCCTCCGAAGCTTGAAACCCTCCCTTTGCCTCTGTGCGTTCATCACCAGTAAAATGTGCGTAAAGACGCATTGCTTTGTCACGGATCAAAGGACCATTTAATGGCACTCTTTTCTGGTTACGGTCTTCAATCCACAATGACAAGGCAGCTTCCATTTTTTCAATTGCTGGATCACGAACAATTTTGGCTGATAGTGAGGTGGAGGCTATGGAATTCCTTATTTTTTCTTCGGACTTCTTGATTGATCGTACAGTTGATTCATTAACATCGAAAAAGCGTGCTACGGATGCAAATGACTCGCCAAGGCGTAAACGGTCAAGCATTTGTATTTTTACTTTAAGTGGCAACACTACCTTCTTCCTCTTCGGAACTGTTTTTTCTTTCTTTTTCGTCGGAGCCATTTTTTCTTTTTCCACTCGAAATTTTAAATTAATTACAAAGAAGAAGACGCGTGTTACTCATTGAAAATATTTGCATCGAATGACGAGTTGAAACTACATATACAACACCAATCGTGCCAAAAGCGGCGTTTATCAAAAGACAAAGCGAAAGAAGGCGGCATTCAAGAATGGCTTTTATGTAGTGGCAGTAAGGCACTCGGTTACGTCCTTTATAAACACCGATGCGGCACGCGGCAGTACTCAAAGAACGCCGACACTTTAATCGAAAAGACAAAGCGAAAGAAGGCGGCATTCAAGAATGGCTTTTATGTAGTGGCAGTAAGGCACTCGGTTACGTCCTTTATAAACACCGATGCGGCACGCGGCAGTACTCAAAGAACGCCGACACTTTAATCGAAACCGAATCCGTTTGTTTAGGTACCGATTGCATCCGCGAATAGTGAATTTTTTAGCCGCGAATACAGAAACTGGGTTACAATTTTCTTACCCGCGAATAATGAAAACGCGAATAAAGAAACCGTGAATAAGGAACTTTTACTGTACTCACTTCCTATAATAGTTGCAATTTGAATAACTGCCATATGAGCTATTAAACCGAATTGAAATGAATAATATGTTTACAAAAATAAAAAAAGAACACAAATAGTTTAATTATTTAGAAATTTTGAGTTAAGACTGTCTTCCTCCATAAACTTTTTTCAAAATGAAACATTATTTTTAGTTAAATCATTATTGGTGAAATAATTTGTGTTGTTACAGTCAGTCCCTCATTTTGAGAGTGACCGCGAATCAAAAATTTGTGCGTAATACTTTTAATATTCATTTTTTGTACTGCATACGCATAAGCTGAAAGGAGATACTTATTTTTCTGTTGCCCACAACTATTGTCAGAGTAAAATATAAAATCTAATTCTTTACCAGGATTAACCTGTATAATTTGCTCAATGTATTTCAGCTCCCAATCTCATTTGCACCACGTTTGCCATTTGTGTCGTCCCAAAAATAATAATCAACATTTTTTTGCGTATAAGTCACTTACAGTAAAATTATAGCAGTTAATTCTACTTTTATAATAAAATAACGAAATTTGACCCTTTAGTATTGGCATCACAGTTCGTAAATCATATACAGCAACTATTGTAGAATATGGGTTAGCCTTTTTGTCTTTTTCTTTCTCTTGTTTGTCATCCTCATTAGCATTTTTGAATGTTTCACAAAGATCACACAGATATTTTTTTGGTGTGTGAAAGGAAGTATTAAAATCTTTATTAAAAATACGGTTGAAAGTAGAGGCTGACAATTTGCGTCAGCGTCTACTTTAAGTTACGGTACGGTTACGGTAAGTTTTTTTTTTTTTTATTAAAATATAAACCAGCGCTTGACCGCAATCCCGCCTGATGGTAAGCAGTGACGCAATCGTTGATGGTAAAGCGCACTAGTTTATTAAGAGCCTATTCACTCTAGCCTTGAAGACACTCAAATTGTAGTCCGACGGAAACACCGCCGCCGGCAGATTGTTCCAGTCCCTCGATGTACGCGGTATAAAGGACGAGGCGAAACGCTTCGTCCGGATCGTTGAGGTGTCAACAACATAAGGGTGGAAACTCGCCGTACGACGGGTCGTCCGATGGTGGAACGGAGATGGGGGAATAAAATCGTGCAATTCCCTCGCACACTCCCCAGAATGTATCCTATAGAACACCGAAAGGCTGGCTACTCTACGCCTGTGCTCTAGGCTTTGGAGACCAACTCGAGTTAAATCAGGGTCACCAATCAGCCTCTTCGCACGCCTCTCCACTGAATCCAAAGTGGCCAGGTGACACTTAGCAGCACCAGCCCAAATGTGGCTGCAGTACTCCACACACGAACGGACCTGTGCTTTGTACAACATTAGAAGCTGCCCTGGTGTGAAGTACTGCCGGACCTTTGCGATTACACCAAGTTTTCTGGCAGCCACCTTGGCCTTGGACTCAATGAACCGCCCAAAGTTTAGGTTCGAGGAAATCTCAACACCTAAAAGCTGAAGGCGGTCGGTACACTCCAAGGATACATTCCGAAAAGTAGGAGCCAAGGTGAACGGGCTCCTTTTGGCGGTGAAGAGTAGCCAGAGTATTTTTAAAAAACGTTTTACAGACTCGAATGTGTACGTCGTTGACTAGAAAATTAAACGCAGTGTTTTTCTTTCAGGTATTTATTTTTTATTTGCAGATTCATACGCTTTGCCAGTATTAAGAAGTCGTTTAGCTACACTATGTTTCCAGGCTTCGACGTTACGTACCCTCATCCTGCCCCTGGTATGATTACTTTGGTCTTCGGTTGAAATATTTGATTCTGTAGTTAAGCTACTGGTTGCAAGCAAGCAAGGAGCTTCTTGAAGAAGAATCACTTGGAGATTTTGTTGTTCGACCTCGAAGTAGATTGGGGGTTCTGCTTTGCGTATCAGGAACAAAATGCGGATCATTATCAGAATCATCAAAGTCGCTCTGGCCTGGGTGGATGGGTAAAATGTAATATTTCTTTTGGTTGCATTTTGTTATCAGGCTAACGTTACTAACCATATTTGGAGAACTGTTTACGTCAGTTTCTTGAAGTACTGGATGAATTGTTGATGTCGATGGTATAGAAAGTGTTGACTGTTCAATCGCATCATCTCTGTCTTCTCTCTGTGTATTTGTACACACTGATGATAATAATGACGGTGACGAACTCCTGACAAGTTCGTGATTTTCCTTATCGTGGTGGCTGCTTGTAATACTTCTTGCCATATCAACAAGTACATGGCCACGGTACATACTGAACCTACAAATAAATAAAATTTTGGTGAAATAAATAATTGGTTGATGGCTGTCACAAATAGTGTATTAACTCTAAATTATTAAAATAATAATTCTAAGTAAGCATTTTTCTCATAACTCTTGTACACATTCGAATGAGTTATAGATATTACTGCAATTGACATATAGATATTATGAATTATAAATTTATAAACCATACAAAAATCAACTTAACCTCGTGACTCAACAAAACTGTATCATATCAAAAATTACTAACCAAATCAATTATAGTGTCATAAGTAGAAATAATACTTTAATTATTGTTTTTGCAAATCAGTAATAGTGTAATAACTCTAAATAACACCAAGCGCGTGTTTAGGTCAAATCAACAATACTGTGTTAATTCAAAATAAAAATATAAATTTTACATACCTGATTGAGTAATACTGTTGCAACTCAAAATATTACGCCAAGCGGCACGTGCTCTCTCGATCGCTGATGGTCGCAACTAAAGATGACACAATATTGTGGGAGGGAAGTGGCAACCGAAATATCGTAAATAGTGACTTATAGGGCCATCTCTTATCTGTTTTTTGCACTATTCGAACGACGGTTTTGATGACGTGTGAGGAATTAAATTTTACGTGTGTTTATAGTATTATGTCAAGTACGACGTATTTTGAGTTGATACACTATTGTATTATTAGTGCGATATATATAAAACCATCATGCGGATAAAAAATAAGTAACTCCGTAGTCAATGACCAATATCCATAGTCTATGCTAACGGCAAAATGAATAGGTCCCAAAAAATTAAATTGATCTAATCACAGGTCTTCTTTAGCAACCTTTGCCTGTTTGTTTAAAAGAAATGACTGCAGAATATTAATTTGGGTTTCAAACTGCTTCTTCTTCTTATCGGAGACTTTCTCGCTGCGTAATTTCTTTCTCCAATCGGTCAAGTTCAAATTGAATGAAATCGTCACCTTGTTTTAGTATGTTCTCCATAATTGTTTTATAGATCTTTTTGGTAGAGGACTTCTGAAAAAGCATGACTATATGAATGACCAAATATAGATTAAGCCAATGGCCTCTTCTCATTTAGAGAAGACATGAGCATTGGGTAACTACACGGTTGCTCATGCCAGGCAAGTAATTTTTTTATTTATTTTAAGTAGGTATAAGTCGGTTCTGTAATTATCTCACCGAGAAAACCGAGGTGAAGAGGACATGGAGTGAGCTGTCATTCCAACTAATGTTAGACACTTGACAGCTCATTTCAAAGAGTTCTCGGCAACGACATTTACTAATGGACATGCCTTAGAGATAAGAATTGTGGCACTCCGAAAGAAAGAGACGAAACGAAGTTTCGTCTATCTTTATCTCTCTCAAAAGCAGCAATCATCTGTAGCGCGTAGGTCGTGTCGCGTAATTAAAACTCAGATAAATCGAACTTTGTGTATTGCACGAATGTAAAAGAGTACAATGTATTTGACGTGTAAAATGACGCGATACAAGAGTGTGATCAAGGAATGGATATAATAATGATGTTGTATAATGATGTTGTACAATGATGTAGAATATGATAATAATGTGTCTTACAAGCTATGCACTCACTTAAATACTAACTATCTCTAAACTAACTATCTCTAAATGATAGTGGGGTAACCAATAACGAATCAGCTTCCGTCCTGCGATGCCCACGCGGTGTTGCGTGCGTTCTTGATGCTGATTCGTTGATCGAGGCAGGCCACTGCGTATGACTGGTTAACGTAGAACGCGCGCTAATTCCGTCACGTGCTAGATGACTCGTTATGGTTCCCACGGACGTTGACCGTTGGACCTGCAGATGTGTTTCGGGGTGAAGAATGAGAACCCTCGCTGCGGGAGTGAGGGTCGGAACCCTCGCTGCGGGGGTCAGGGTCGCTGGGATGCGCGCCATGACTTCCGCGATCCTCGTGTGATTAATAGTCGACCTGATTTACAGTCGACCGTAAGAGGAAATGTGTAGCCTTTGTACAACGCCACAATAGCGAACACGTGTGGCATTTGTACAATGCTACAGTACTCCCCCCTTTTTAGCAAAGCGTACGTAGCGTGCAGGCGTCTTGACGATCCTGCCTGATCTGGTACGTTGTTCCCTCGTATGCGGGTCTGGATGTAGGCTGGTTTGCTCATCTGTGGTAGCTGCAGGTGCTTGATTGGTCTCGCTGTTCATATGCCTGGGATCATCTTCTGTGTTGATTGTGTACGCAGGTTTGAGGCGATCTATCGATATATTGCTAATTCGTCCTGGTAATTGGATTGTAAAATACTTTTCCTTACGTTCGATGATCTTGTATGGACCTTGGTATGGATGCTGCAGAGGTTTGCGGACGGTGTCATCGCGTACAAACACGTGGCTACATGTTTGTAGGTCGTTGTGCACGAACATACATCGCTTATTTGCATGCGATTTGTATGTAGGTGTGAGCTTGGTGATAACTTCTTGCAGGTGATTGACGTAGTCGTGGTCCATTTTCGGTGTAGCTGGTGTTGGTGATATGAAATCGCCTGGTAGTCGTATTGCTTGACCGTAGGTGAGTTGCGCTGCGCTTGTGTTAGAGTCGGAGCGGATAGCGGCTCTGAGACCCATTAGAACAGCAGGCAATTCGTCGATCCATTTGTTGCTGTTTTCTAGTCTAGCCATGAGTGCGGCTGTTAATGTCCTGTGCCAGCGTTCGACGATTCCGTTACTCTGCGGGTGGTATGCAGTAGTACGGGTTTTTTCTACACCGAGTAATTGAGCGAGGTCTCGGAATAGTCTACTTTCAAACTGTCTTCCTTGGTCGGTAGTGATTCTTATTGGACAACCGAAACGAGATATCCACACTTCGTAGAGTTTTCTTGCGACGATTTCAGCGGTTGTCTCCTGAAGTGGTACAGCTTCAGGCCATCGTGTGCACCTGTCGATCATCGTGAGCAAGTATTTGTGTCCACATGCTGGCGTCGGTAGCGGTCCAACGATATCAACGTGAATATGTTGAAATCGTTCGCTCGGTGGGAATGTTGCGATGTCACTATGATTGTGTCGCTGTACTTTGGAGAGCTGACACGAATTGCATGTCTTAGTCCACTGGCCGATGTCGGTATTCATTGACGGCCAAAAGAATCGCTCTTGCATCAGCTTCCGTGTGGATCGTACTCCTGGGTGGCTTGGGTTGTGCACGGCGTTGAAAGCTATGCGACGAAAATCAGCTGTTAAATATGGACGAACGTGTGACGTCGATGTTTCGCAGAATATTGGCTTGTTAGTACCCGGTAAAATGATTTTCTTGAGTTGTATGTTGGTCTGTTGAGACAATGTAGGGATACAACTGTCGTTTTCTTGAGCTTGAGATAACTCGTCGTAGTTGATGGGTGAGGGCACGTCGATAGTTTCGACGCGTGATAATGCATCTGCTACAACGTTTTGAGCTCCGCTCACGTGTCGAATATCAGTAGTGAACTCGCTGATAAACAGTAGCTGCCTGATTCGCCGTGGTGTGTCGTTATCGGAAGGCGGCTTACGAATTGCGTAGGTCAGCGGTTTATGGTCAGTGTAAATCACGAGTTCTTTGCCTTCAAACATCTTTCTGAAATGTTTTATTGCCATATGTATTGACTGGAGCTCCCGATCGAAAGTCGAGTACTTTTTTTGTCTTTCCGAAAATTTCTTTGAAAAATATCCGAGTGGCAGCCATTGTCCTTTGCTTCGCCTTTGTTGTAGAGATGCCCCGGCGCAGGTAGCTGAGGCGTCCGAAAAAATAGCGATTTGGTCCTCTGGCGAACTGGATGGGTAAGACAATAAAGCAGCGTTTATTATGCTTTGTTTGCACAACTCAAAAGCTTTTGTCGATTGATTGTCCCACTTTACTTCCGTCTTGTCTCGTTTTTTTGAATTATGAAGGAATGCATTCAGCGGTGCCTGGATGTTTGCGGCATTTGGGACATTGTCTCGGTAAAAATTTATCATGCCCATAAATCTTCGTAAGTCTTGAATGGTTTTGGGTTTTGGGTACTCTGCGATTGCTTTGACTTTGTCTTGAAGTGGTTTGATCCCCTTGCTTGATACTTCATAACCTAGGAACTTGACGGTTTCGCTGCCGAAAACACACTTAGAGGGATTTATAGTGACACCATACGTGTCTAATCGGCGTAAAACTTCCTGCAGATCTCCGATGTGGCTTGCTTCACTTTCAGATGCAACGATAACATCGTCGATGAATGGGAACGCGTAGTCTATTCCGTTGAGTACTTTGTTTATGAATCGTTGGAATGTCTGTCCGGCGTTCTTGAGACCTGGGCACATTCGTGGGAATTCGAATAAACCGAATGGTGTAGTGATCGCTGTCTTTTCGATATCAGGTTCGAAGATAGGTACTTGAGAATAAGCTCGGTTTAAATCGAGAGTACTGAAGATTTTCTTGCCGTGAAGTAGGTAGGTAAAATCTTTGAGGCGTGGGACTGGATAGCGATCGGGTTTGGTGACGTCATTGAGTCTTCTGTAGTCACCACAGATGCGTAAGTCGCCGTTTTTCTTAGGAACGACGTGTAGCGGACTGGACCAAGGGCTTTTGCTTGATCGGCAAATTCCTTGCTGCATCATGAGCTCGAATTCTTTCTTCACGGGCAGGTAGCGATGTGGAGGAAGAGGTCTGCACTTGTTGAACACTGGTGGGCCAGTAGTTTCGATGTGGTGTTCTACCTTGTGTTTGGGAGTATCCTTCATGCTTGATGGTCGCAGGATATCAGGAAACTTACTGAGGAGCTGGTGATACGGCTGTTCCATGTCGATACTTCGAACTGTAGGTTCGGCGGAACGAATGACTGATGCTCTGACGGTCATGTTGGTAACTTTGTCGACGAGGCGTCGGCCGGCTATGTCGACAAGAAGTTGATGACGCTTCAGAAAGTCTGCACCGATGATGGGTTTGCTGACTGCAGCGACGATGAATTTCCAGGTGTACGGCCGTCGTAGGTTGAGATCCAGTTGTAGGGTTTTCTCTCCGTACGTTGGAATGATCGTGTTGTTTGCTGCGTACAAACAGAAATCGGTTTGCTTTGCTTTCCCGCCTTTTGTCCTCGGTATCACGGAAACGTTTGCGCCCGTATCAATTAGAAATGACAGACGCGAATTCCTATCAGTTATGAATAGGCGGTGGGAAGTGTTGTTCGCGTCAGTTGCCGCCTCAACCGACGCAGGCGTTAGTTTTCCGACTGGGCACTGTTGTTGTTGAAGTTGTTGTTGAAGTTGCACGGGCGTGTACACTTACGCGCCTCCGTGCCGTACTTGCGATGGTAATAACAGATAAGTGATTTTTCTGAATACTTGCGGTTGCTATTATCGTTGCTTGTTGAACGCGATCTTGAACGCCGTCTGTCGGATGATCTGTGTGATCGTGGTCTGGATTCTTGCCTGTTCTTGAGTTCTGCCAGCTCCAGAGATAACTGCCTTATTTGATCGTGTAGGGCAGCCACATCGCTCGTGCGTGAAATTTGCGCGACCTGGTTAGGTTGCGCGATACTGTCCATTACACTGTCTGCTACTTGCGATAACTTTTCCAAGTCTGTAGTGTTGCTCACGGTGAGGACAGCGCGTAATGAGGGTGGAAGTAGCCGGGTCCACATGATGCGCAGTGTACAGTCTGGTATTTTCTGTCCGGCTAGTTCCCGCATTTTTCGCAACAGCTGTGAGGGTTTCTGATCTCCGAGTTCCATCTCATCCATCAGCTTCTGCAGCTTCCGGCTCTCGGATTCCTCGTAGACACTGATGAGTCGGGACTTCAGGGCTTCGTATTTGTTTGCAATGGGCGGGTTGGTTATAATATCACTTACTTGTTGAAGTGCGTCCAGGCCTAGTCGGGCGATAGCGCGCGTCATCACCTTGTCTCTGTGGCGCCATTACTGCTTCGAAGTGTGTAAACCATAGTCTGGGATACGCCGGCCAAAAGTCAGACAGCCGTGCTTGTAGTGTGAGCGTGTCGACTTGCCCTCCTACCTGTGTTGCGTTGCTTACCTGTGTTGCGTTGCTGGTCGCCATCCTGATTACTCTTCTGGTGTATCACGCAGCAATACCGTGAATATAGCCTCTTGAAATCCTAGTAGTGAGACCCGCTTGTGGGAAGCCACTAGAATGTGCTAATCACGAGTACCGTCACGTTTGTCTTGATTCACGTCGCTTAGGTCACCACTATAGCGCGTAGGTCGTGTCGCGTAATTAAAACTCAGATAAATCGAACTTTGTGTATTGCACGAATGTAAAAGAGTACAATGTATTTGACGTGTAAAATGACGCGATACAAGAGTGTGATCAAGGAATGGATATAATAATGATGTTGTATAATGATGTTGTACAATGATGTAGAATATGATAATAATGTGTCTTACAAGCTATGCACTCACTTAAATACTAACTATCTCTATACTAACTATCTCTAAATGATAGTGGAGTAACCAATAACGAATCAGCTTCCGTCCTGCGATGCCCACGCGGTGTTGCGTGCGTTCTTGATGCTGATTCGTTGATCGAGGCAGGCCACTGCGTATGACTGGTTAACGTAGAACGCGCGCCAATTCCGTCACGTGCTAGATGACTCGTTATGGTTCCCACG
The DNA here is from genome assembly GCA_037179545.1 of Sesamia inferens. Taxonomy (NCBI): domain Eukaryota; kingdom Metazoa; phylum Arthropoda; class Insecta; order Lepidoptera; family Noctuidae; genus Sesamia; species Sesamia inferens. Next base: position 20,316,801 of record CM073941.1, on the reverse strand, counting down.
GACGTTGACCGTTGGACCTGCAGATGTGTTCCGGGGTGAAGAATGAGAACCCTCGCTGCGGGAGTGAGGGTCGGAACCCTCGCTGCGGGGGTCAGGGTCGCTGGGACGCGCGCCATGACTTCCGCGATCCTCGTGTGATTAATAGTCGACCTGATTTACAGTCGACCGTAAGAGGAAATGTGTAGCCTTTGTACAACGCCACAATAGCGAACACGTGTGGTATTTGTACAATGCTACACATCTATGAGGAAAGAGATAGTGATAGGCCATCTCTCTCACTCTTTTCAAACCAAAACATTACTGCAGACTATAGGTACGCGTACGGCATGTCCGTTAGTCCGTGTCTATGGTTGTCGGTGGTAGGCCATAACATCAGCTGCCGGCAGATGTTACTACCCACCATACAAAGTCTTGCAGCCAAGCGATTCATTGTGTTCTGGCATGATGCCTGGTGAACCCGTACGGAGTACGGGTCTGAACAGTTGTGTTGCGATGTGTGCCGCGTACGTGTACGTTGCATCAAATGTTATTGTGTCGGGAGTTTGGGCGTGAAAGGTCTACAGATCAATCTCCCTCTGGCGTAGTATCGTTGGTGGTGTTGTTGGGTTTAACATTCATCACCTCGCTCAACAGCCGTTTTCCCGCCTATTCACTCATTTTTTTGAGTGAATAGACTCTCAATAAAGTAGCGCGCGTTACAATCAATAATTGCATCCCTTCTTACTATCAGGCGGGATAGCGGTCAAGCACAAGTTTTTAATTATAAAAAAAATCCCTTAACTTTTCACGGTATGATTTATACAAAATCGATCGGCAGCCTTGTTGTCATGATGTTTTCCTTAAGTTAGTGATGGTCAAGATAAACTTAGAAAGAAGGTAATATGTATGATGAATGATAATCGAGCATGAGAGGTGAGGCGACATGTTCGATCGCCGAAACTGTGAGATAACTACCTTTTCCGTATTTTTAAGTTGTTTTTCAGTTTTCTTCAGTAATTTCTTTCTCTCATCTTTTTTGCCTTTCATGAACTGTATCGCAAGTTTTATCGAATTCCTTCACACAGCCCGGCAAACTTAAATATAAGCGACTATTGTCTTGTACAAAACGTCGCAGCTCGTCGCTTGTAAACACTTTCCAATCTTCAAATGATATTGGCTTCGATTTACCTTTGACGAACAGCATAACCACAGGCAAGTTGTTCTTGGTTACTCCATACTTCTTCGCCAGGGCCTCGTTGGTTTTGTCAACGGAGTCATTCATAAGGACTTCCGCAATTAAAAGGTCTTTCTCATGTATCGATTCCTTGGCGAAAGCCTTGAAGGCTTTATGCTTGTCACCAAACGGCAATGAAATATCAAACCTAATAAAGCTTGCTTCAAACTTGTTGATTACTTTATCAAAATTGAATTTGTCTAATTTGATGGATCCAGACGTGGTTGATGCGTGGTTTGCGTACGATACAAATAAAATTGTGTTAAAAAAAATGAAGAACGCATTCTTAGGAACTAGTCTACAGCCGAGATTATCCAAACGTTCACCACTGAAAGCAGATATGTAGTACTTAATATAGGTATAAGCACCGTGAATATATTTTATAACTTGCAACGCCATTTCTTTGATACTCTGCATTACAGTTTATTTCTATAGGTAATCTTTTTACACTTTATGGCTAGGTAGATAGAGGTACAGACGACAGCACATCAAGCTACTACAACCTGTCAAATTTCTTTATTAGATTTTCAACTTTATAGCTATAGGTACCTAGTGTTAAGATTGAAAGATGGGTGAAAATATTTGACAGTTTCGGGTAGTTTGACATGCTGTCATCCGTACATTTAAAGCGCACTACACACCATATTGTGTATTCCATGGTTACAAAATTTGACAGGGATTGATAATTTATCGGTCATCGACTGTAGCGCGTAGGTCGTGTGACGTAATTAAAACTCAGATAAATCGAACTTTTTGTATTGCACGAATGTAAAAGGGTATAATGTATTTGACGTGTACAATAACGTGATACAAGAGTGTGAACAGGAATGGACTGTAATGTAATAGAGTGTCTCTTACAAGCTATGCACTCACTTAAATACTAACTATCTCTAAATAATAGTGGGGTAACCAATAGCAAATCAGCTTGCTGTCCTGCGGATGTCCACGCGGTGTTGCGTGCGTTCTTGATGTTGATTCGTTGATCGAGGCAGGCCGCGGCGTTTGATTGGTTAATGTAGAAAGCGCGCCAACTCAGAGTTTGGTTCTCACGCACATTGACGATGGTCAACAGATGTCTTCCGGGGTGAGATTTTTGGGAACTCTCGTCCCGGGGGTCAGGGTTGCAGCGACGCGCGCCATGACTTCCGCGGTCCTGGTGTGATTTATAGCCGACCTTTCCCAGCATCTGCTACAATGCTACACTACTAAAAAAAAAATTGACAGGGAACAAGGTAGTAACTATTTCTTCAAGAGGAAGAAAGTTTCAAACAAACACTGCTAGGAGCATTACTACAAGGCTCTGCATTACTATGTTAGAGGCTTTTTTGTTTTTTAAATAAATTATAAACCAGCGCTTGACCGCAATCCCGCATGATGGTAAGCAGTGATGCGATCGTTGATGGTAAAGCGCACTAGTTTATTAAGAGCCTATTCACTCTAGCCTTGAAGACACTCAAATTGTAGTGTGACGGGAACACCGCCGCCAGCAAATTGTTCCAGTCCCTCGATGTACGCGGTATAAAAGAAGAAGCGAAACGCTTCGTCCGGATCGCAGTGGTGTCAACTACGTAAGGGAAAGTCGCCGTACGACGGATCGTCCGATGGTGAAACGGAGATGGGGGAATTAAGTCATGCAATTCCCTTGCAGACTCACCAGAATATATCCTATAGAATACCGAAAGGCTGGCTACTCTACGCCTGTGCTCCAGGCTTTGGAGACCATTTCGAGTTAAATTTGGGCCGCCAATCAGCCTCTTCGCACGCCTCTCCACTGAATCCAAAGTAGCCAGGTGACATTTGCTTTGTCTTTAAGGGGTTACACAAAGAGTATAAAGCGCACTACACACCAAAACCGCCGGCGGCATTTGTCGGCAACATTTTGTCGGGGGGCTAGGTTGGCGGCTTCAGTGTGTGCAAGTCTTAAAACTTTGCCGGCGGCATATCGGCGGCTCGACATCAGAAACTTACTTGGCAGTTAGTGATTGCTGTATGTCGAAAGAGTTTTATAATTTTCGTGCCATTCTCAAGGATAATTCAGTAAATAAAACTAAATATGGACGATGACAGTGATAGCAGCTTGTGGAATTATTATTGCTGGCTCGCTCCAAAGTGAACGAAGCTGTTGGATAAGACCTAGTTTATTGAGTCGAAATTATTACAAAAAATTTGAAAGCAGACGATTTGATTGTAAAGAATCCCATACATTTTAGAACATTTATGAAATTAACCTACACCGAATTTAATATAATAAAGATTAAATTTAATAAGGATTGATTATCTTAAGAGTTTTTTCCTCGTACCACTCCATGTTGCAAAAACAAAAATAAGTACTAGCACGTCACTACAGCTGAAATATCGCCGGGCAACTGAGTACTTGCGTACGCTAGTTCCGGCACAAGCCGCCGACGTGTCGGCGGGCAACAGGTGCGCGAAGGTTGCCGAAATGCTTTAGCACACTACACTCCAAAGCCGTCGACCCGCCGACGCAACCCGGTGGCTTATGTTGAAATAAGCATATCAGCAACTATCGCCCGTGCGTGTTGCCCGGCGACATTTCAGCTGTAGTGACGTGCTAGTATTTTAACTGCTAAATAAGTTTCTGATGTCGAGTCGCCGACAAAGTTGCAAATTTGCAATGACTGATGCCGCCAACCTAGCCCGCCGGCAGAATGTTGCCGACATATGCCGCTGGGCGGCGGCTTTGGTGTGCAGAGCGCTTAACAATCTGTCAATCAATGTTTCTGACCCTTGTCAAAGCGATGTAAATAGCTAATCAAAAAACATGTACATGTAACCTATTCGTTTGTATGACAGATGTCAAGAAAGTTCCTCCCGTCGCCTGTACTGTAGTATAGTTTGTAGCTCAATGTTAGTACAGACGACAGCAAATCAAGCTACTACAATCTGTCAGATTTCTTTATTAGATTTTCAACTTTATCGTTAAGGCTTTAAGACTTTAGGTTGATTACCCCCACACTAGGAATTTCTCTTGTGTCGTGGGTGCGTTTACAAACATTTAAACTCGCACACAAACAGCCAGAACCGAAACACTAGGTACTTGTAGGTTATACAAATATTTGTTCCGTGAGAGATCGAACCCACGACACGCAGCGCAGCAGTCAATCGCTTAGCCACTGCGCCAACCGTGCCTATCGAACTACTTATTCAGATGTTGTAGTTACACCGTCATGTACTTATAGTATTTTTATCTCACGAAGCGGCGCGCGCTTTACTTGTGATAGTCAAGTGTACAAACACGTTGAGTGTTAATAGGTGTGTGTATGCGCAAGAGTTCTCTGTACCGCCCAAAACAATGGTCAAATCGGAAGTGAGCCAATGCCGAAACAATGCCATGTTCACGTTCAGTGTGTTTGGATTTATACACTACGAGCAAAAAGTGCGCGTCGTTTCGTGAGATATCCTATTGTATAATTACAGTATTATAAATGCGAAAGTTTGAATGTATGATTGAAGTCTTTCACGCAAAAACTTTTGAGTGAAATTTGGCATAAGTACAAATGATTTGTAATCAAGATTAACATATACCTACTTAGAATCGAAACTTATGCCAACGAACTCGCGGGATTGGCGTCTACTGATCGTTTGGTAGATGCCTAAGTGACCGACAGCACAGGTTTCGCCACAATCGGTCAACTGGGGTGTATAATATGGGGTGAAAAATGGGGAAGCGATTGCCGTCTCCCTAGATGTCTCGAAAGCCTTCGACCGGGTATGGCACGCCGGCCTATTGAGTTAGCTTCCAGCGTATGGCATTTCCACTGGCTTGACTGGCTGGATAAAAGATTTCCTGAGTGAATGGCTCCTTCCGAGTTGTGTTGTTGACGGATGTTCGTCGGAGCCCATGTCGACTAATGCCGGGGTTCCTCAGGGGCCTTTTCTCTCTGCAACTCTATGCCTGCTGCATATAATGATTTGCTGATGCCGGGATTTTATGGGTAGCTACGCAGATGACAGCATGGTTGTAGAGAAGTACTTGTTAAATGCTCGGGGTAGTACGGAAGCAATCCAGTCCGAAAGAGAGGCAATGGTAGAGCGTACGAGTGTCGCATTTCATGCAGTCTCCGAATGTGACAAAGTCATGTCACATTCAGCGCCGCCAAAACGCAGGCGTGTCTGTTAACAGTGAAAAGGGACCCATTCACCTTGCTTCCTGCTTTTCCGAATGTATCCTTGGAGTGCACCAACTTGAACCTGTTCGGAGTTGAGATTTCCTCAAACTTAAAATTCAGTCAATGAACCTTGGTCGGTTCATCGAGTTCAAAGCTAAGATGGCTGACAGGTAACTAGGCGTTATCGCAAAGGTCCGGCGGTAGATCACACCAGGACAGCTTCTAATGTTATACAAAGCACGGGTCTGTTCGTGTGTGGCGTACTGCAGCCACATTTGGGATGATGCGATTGCCACCTAGCAACTGTGGATTCGGTGGAGGGGCGTGCGAAGCGGCTAATTGGCGACCTAGATTTAGCTCAAAATGGTCTCCAAAGCGAAGCGACAGGCGAAGATAAGGTAGCCAGCCTGTCGGTGTTCTATAGGATCCATTTAGGAGTGTGCGAGGGAATTGGATGACTTAATTCCCCCATATCCGTTCCATCATCGGACGACCCGTCGTACGGAGGGTACGACGGGTTGTCCGATCAGATGGAATGTTGCCCTACGTTGTTGACACCACTACGATCGAGAAAAAGCGTTTCACCTCGTCATTTATACCGCGTACGAGGGACTGGAACAGTTTGCCAGCGGCGGTGTGTCCGTCTGACTACAATTTAAGTGTCTTCAAGGCTAGAGTGAATAGACTTTATTAAAACTAGCGTGATTTACCTTCAACGATTGCATCACTGCCTACCAACAGGCGAGATTGCAGTAAAGCACTTGTTTATAACTATAAAAAAAAAAAAACTACGGTCTGTAGAATTTCTGAAATACTTAAACATTTTTGCGACTGATATCCGTGGTAAAGAGATCTGCTTCCCCAGTAGATAAGCTACCAGAAATGGCAGATTTTCCCAATCAGCCTTAAACCTTAATGCTTTACCAATAAAGTTGAAAATCTATTAAAGAAATTTGGCAGATTGTAAGATTGTTGTGCTATCTGTACACCCAGCAAATAATTAATAAATAAATACCCACAACACATAGTTTTAAAATTATTTATTGCGACCATACTCACAGCTGTGCATCAATAACTTAGATAACTCAACACAATTTTGAATCATACCTGTAATTTTATATTTTTAAGATATGCATTTTTAGCAAGTCATTTTGGAACCATAGTAAATGAACTTATTTTAAATTGCACAACAATAATTTAAAGCAAATGTTTGTGCAAGTAACCTTAGGTCTAGTATCCTCAGAACAAGGGCGTCGCCAGTCGGTTGCTTACAGCGGGGTAGTAACAGCATGGGCGATGGAGAGGAAGTTCAACACGGGACAATGTTCGCACTTCCACACAATAGTCATAACAAAGTCTTCAATGCAGAGCTTGCCTGGAAGTTGAGTAAACCGTTGTGCAAATGCTTTTTCAATGCACAGACATCACCCAGATTAGAACCAAATTAGGGATGTTAGGGAGCTCCGTAACCGTAACTATCGGATATCCGATATAAAAAATCATACGTAAAAGTTTCGCATAGTATCGGATAAGGGCGGAGCCTAATTGAGACACGTTATGACAAGTTGTTTTCACACACAAGCTACGCGCATTGTTTGTTTTTTTTCTTCTTTTGTCGTCATAACATTCTCGTAAATAACTGACTTGTGACCAATTCTATAATAGCAAATAGTTCGACGAGTGTGTTGTGTTACGATATCGATTGAACTTGTACAAAATGCGTCCTAAATCGAGTGCAGTTTGGTTATTTTTTGATGAAATTACCGATTCACGACGACCTCACAGACTGATTGAAATTCCTGCCAAAAACTAAGTAAAACTACTTTATTACCTTTTTGTATTTTACTTTTGAAATTCCTTAAAAAATTAATATTATCCGTTAATTAATTATTATCCGTATCCGGTATAATAATCATTCCTAAATCCGTATCCGAAATTTCATATCCATAACATCCCTAAACCAAATCCTTCAGAGTACCCAGATCTTGAATTTTCTATTTGAATTTTCATTACGAGACTCGATGATTCGCATCGACCGCGTTTGGCACTCTCATTGGTCGAGTTCTTACAACCGATTTCGATGATCGAGTCTCCGTAGGGAAAACTCATGATAGCCACACGGGAGACAGAATCAAATTGTAGAACTTGTTGGTTGTTGGAATAACCACTGATGGCTATACCATAGAAAATATTGGTTTGTAGAGTATTTATTGCTTTTGATTGAGGCTAAGGACTCAAGAAGCGGTTTTCACCCGCGCCCGCCGCGGTAGCGGAATGGGATTTTATTTGCAAAACTCACGAGACTTGTACACACATTTTTGTAAAATAGTTATCAAGCTAATAAAAACTAAGTATGGGGTACACCATAGCCTGTAGATTGATATGTACAATTTCATGTATCAAAATGATGCTTACACAAACATAGCATTAAATACAACAAAAAAAAGTAAGAGTTATTTAACAATAGCACAGTAAACCTGTATTATTGGACATACAAAACAGTGCTTAACACCCATGTCAGACCAACCGTAACTATTAGGAAATAAAACCAGCTCAATATTAACTATAGTTATATACTCATAGGTATAATGGAATGTTGGGAATTCTAAAGCTTTGGTATTACTAAATGCAATTATGACTAAATACTATTGTGCAGTGGCGAAGGGTGAAATTTTGACAAAGGGAAGCCGGTCCAAAAAAAAAAAAAGGTTTCTTTGTCTCTTTCTAATAGAGGAGAGGAGAGAACTGCAAGCCGTTTGACATTAGCCTATATTTATCAAGTTTTACCGACAGTTAGCGAGCATTAGAAAGAGATGGTCTGACACGCTCTGTCTCTTTTCGCCTCATAGTAAAACGTTGACCGAGGTAAGCCGACATTCGTCGAGTTGCCTTCATGTACGAGAAATTGAAGCGCTGATTAATTTACGACTATAAAATGAAATGTGATACTTAGGGTATTGCTAAGAATTACTATTGCTATTGTAAATCGCGCAGGCATTTGATTAATAATACTTTGTTAATGAAATAGAATGTAAATACTTTTGTATGAATATGGAACTGATTTTTGAAAGGTAACCCGGTGGGAATCGGCTTGTATGGACTCTTCGCCACTGCTATTGTGTTACATCAGTTGTAGTATTTTTAGGTCCTTATTGTACAGAAAACATAATTATCTCCTGCCTGTTGTTTTAACAATGTAAAATTCTGGCAAAATTGTAACTTTATTTTTAATTAGCATACTTTTTTATAGGGAACCCCTATAAAAAAGAATGCTAAGTAGCTACTAACTGTAACATGATGTTAAATAGCCTATAATCCTCCTTCAAGTATAAGACTATCAAATCCAAAAAAAAAAATTATACCATATGGTGGTGCCAGAGATAAATGTTTGCCAACTAACAATTTTTTGAGATTTATTATTATAATATAGGTAAAGACAGTATCTAATAGTAGATGTTATTCTGTGATTACCGTCAGATATGCATAGTCACCATTAAAAAAATGCTCATATAAAAATAATGGAGCATTTTAAAGAATTCATAAAATATGTGTAAATAAAAGTACATAATTAGATTTATGGGAAAAGTTGCCTCAAACAGTTGTAATATTAAGTACAAGTCCATTTCAATAAATAAGCTCAAAGTTTTGGGACAGATGCTTTTGCAATACATAAAAAAAAAAACTATTTATAGCCACATTTGTTAACAGGATATCTATCTCTATGATCATTCTTTTATGTACATCCTACAGATTTAGAGCCACGCTGGGGACTAAGAAAAATGAACTCCATAGATAATGTAAATTATTCTACAACATGAATTAGTGCCAAAAATTAGGAATTTTCAATCACAGGTCTTCTTTTGCTACTTTTGCCTGTTTATCTAACAGCTGGAATGTCTGCAAAATATTGATTCGGGTTCCTAACTGCTTCTTCTTCTCATCAGAGACTTTTCCACTGAGTAACTTCTTCACTCTGTCAAGTTCAGATTGAATGAAATCATCACCCTTTTCAAGAACCTTCTCCATAATTGTTTTGTAGATCTTTCCAGAAGAGGACTCCTGGAAAATAAAAAATTGTTACTGCTGAAAAGCATGCTTATGTGAAGTTGCAAATAATGGTTAATTGTGAAGGGGTGGCAAGTTGTTGAAACTATGAGATAAAATTAAATGAACTATATATACCTTGTTCATATTTTTTAGCTCTTCAGTTTTCTTCAGTAATTTCTTTCTCTCATCTTTTTCGCTTTTCATGAACTGTATCGCAAGTTTATCAAATTCCTTCACGCAGCCCGGCAAACTCAAATATAACCCACTATTTTCTCGTACAAACCGTCGCAGCTCGTCGCTTGTAAATCCCTTAGCGTCGTCGAATGGTATCGGCTCAGATTTACCTTTGACGAACAGCTTAACCACAGGGAAGTTGTCCTTGGATGCACCATACTTTTTTGCGAGGGCCTCATTATCTTTTTCACCATAATCTTTCACTCCGACTTCTGCAATCAAAAGATCTTCCACGTCTTTCGAATCCTTTGCGAGAGCCACGAATGCTTCATGTTTGTCACCATACGGGAATGCCACATCAAATTTAATAAGGCTTACTTCAAATTTGTTTGTTATTTTATCAAAATTGAACTCGTCTAATTCGACAGAGCCGGATGTGGTTGATGCTTGATAAGCAAAAGATACAATTAAAACAGTGATAAATAGTAACGAATAACGCCGCATTGTACGATATTGAACAAGACTACAGCCTGGAATGTTCCGTGTTTCACTGCTAAACGTATTTTACGAAATAAAGCCTGTAATGTCACACACACCGTAAAGCGAACTGCAGCAATACTGCGAGATTTTTATTGACACATTCTATTCTTGATTTCTTGGTTTGTTTTCTTCTTTTGCAATTTACACTTTTTGGTTTGGTGACTTCGTTTTACGAATGGTATGAGGATAAGAATTATAAACTACTATATTTGTTACTCATTATAATATAACTTTTTTTATATATACAAACATTTTATGCTGTCTATATTACGTATTGTATTTTATTACATTTTGGTCAAAACTACAACTATAAAATTAGGTTTATTAATAACGATATTCAGTATTTTATTTGAAATGGATCGTAATGTTCCGATGTCAATTTGACAGTTAACCGTGTCAAACCGTGTGCAGCCGTGATTGGTTCAAATCCCCTAACAAGTCGGTACTAATTTATTAAATAAAGTCTGTTTTCGGTTACGTGTCCATTATCGATTTTTTTTTTATAAACTAAACACTGTCAAGTGCATATTGACCACGCGTTTAGAAGGGTTTATTGTTCGCAAAAATATATTTAAATTAATATCTTAATTAAACCAATTTTTGTTGATAGGACTATTTCATTCTACTAACTACCTACAAATTATTTAGAACTTTGCATAACCTTTTACAGATTTTGGGGAGATTTTATTTATAAATAGACAGGAGAAATCTCGCAAAATATGGAGCATTGATATTGTTGGGCCAGGTTTAATAATAATTTGATTTCTTACACGGAAAATCTATAGATAACCAAAGGTAAACTCTAGATCAATTAATTCCATTCAATTTCTACACAGAGGAATAGTGATTCTCTAAGATGTGAAACACGACCAAAACAGATCTCTCTTCACATTTGATGATTTGACCAAAATCTAAATAGTTTAAAGCCAACGAACATACTACATAGAAGCCTATTTTATCATAATTAGACCCATGTACAGACGCCAGCAAGCTAAGCTTGCCTAAACTTAAATTTTACTCATAATAAAGTACATTTCGAGTTTGACTAACTCGAAATGTACGGACGATAGCAGGTCAAGCTACCCGAAACTGTCAGATTTTCCCCATCAAAGTTGAGCCTTAAAGCTATAGCCATAAAGTTAAAATCTTATAAAGAACTCTGACAGATTGTAGTAGCTTGATGTGCTGTCGTCAGCTGTACTTTATTTATTTGACCATGATGTCTGGTGAAGCCGTAAGGAGGACGGGTCCGAGCAGTTGTGTTGCGATGTGTGCCGGGTAGGATGCACCAAATGTTGCTGTGTCGGCAATTTAATCGTGCAGAGTCTCCAGATCAATCTCCCTCTGGCCCAGCATCGTAGGTCGTGTTATTTGGTTTAACATTGCATTACCACGCTCTAGTGCCGTCTTCCTTCCTATTCACTCAGTTTTTTTGAGTGAATAGGCCTAATAAACTAGCGCGCTTTACCATCAACGATTGCATCTCTGCTTACTATCATTCGGGATTGTGGTCAAGCCTAGTGCTTGACCACAATCCCGCCCTAATCCCCTTATAATTATAAAAATAAAAAAATAAAAATACGCAATTTAAAAAGTTAAAGAATAATATTCAACATTGAAAATTATTGCTTCTGAAATAAAGTTGAAAATCTATTATAGATAGACTGGTAGTAGTAGCTCTATGTGCTGGGAGCTGTACCTACCTAAGTAATTTTATATTGATTTATTGATTGGATCAGTTTACGAGCTACAATACAAATAAAAACGTAGGATTGGATTCAAAACTGTTTAAAAATGTATTTTTTATAGATTTAGTATTTTTGAAACACATTCATACCCGATATAAAAAATGGAGGTTATGAGATTAACACATTGCCTATGTTTAATCATACTTGTGTTCTGTCATTATGTGGCTTTGGAAAACAGTGAAACAGAAGACTGGGGTAATAAACATTGGTGCCGACTCTCTTGTTCATAAACTAAACTACTTTCCAGTTAAGTGCATCTATTCCTTTTCATTTCGTTAAGAAAAGGATAGAAGATAACATTTTAGTTTAATCCTGTCAAATTAAGATACTCCATAGACAGTTTAGATGCGATTATAAACATGGCGACTAAAAATACGCCAGTTTAAGTCAGGAGCGCACTAATTTGACAGGTCGAAACTAACAGTATATCTCCTGTCCTTTTCTTAATGAAATATAAATAAAAAGATGCACTGAACTTAAATTTAATTTAGTTTGTGAACAACAGAAATGGGGCCAATTTTTGTATTAAATTTATTTTACTACTAGCTGACCCGGCGAACTTTGTTCCGCCTTAAAGGCAATAAATATCACATGATCACATTTTTTACTTTTTAAATTAGGAACACTGTAAATAAAAAAAAAAAGTATTCCATGATTTTTTTATTTGTCATTTATTTAGTGTAGCACCTTGTGAAATAAAATGAATTTCTTCTTGTGCTTCGTAAATTATCTAGCTATTGATCTCTGAGATGTCGTGGTGGCCTAGTGGTTAAAACACCAGCCTCTCTTGTATGATTGCGCGGGTTCGATTCCAGGTCAGGCAAGTATCGATGTAACTTTTCTAAAGTGATATGTACTCTCTAAGTATAATATCTAGGACACCAATGACTGAACGTGAAGGAAAAAATCTTGAGGAAACCTGGACTTTATAAGTCTGAAATCGCCACCCCGCATTGAGCAAGCGTGGTGATTACACTCAATCTTTCTCTGCATGAGAGGAGACCTGTCTCCAGCAGTGGGACGATAAAAAGACTGATGATGATGATGATGATCTCTGAGGTTTGTTCGCCGATTTCACATTGTCAACGGAACAGTTTCACGGACTGCCGCCTCCCTTTGCTCTTGTGAGTGAGAAGCACGAAGTCGAGTCATAGTAAGGCGGCGCTCTGCACGTGCAATTTCTTGCTCTTCTTCAGTGCTTTCATTCAGAATGTTTCGATTTACTCTTGCATTACCGCTTTGTCGAGAAAGATTTGATGGTCTTGGTCACGGCATGATATTTTTATTGATGATAAATGGCACAGCAATACAATATTAGAAATTTTGAAGTTGAAGTTGGCTTTGTGGTTTTTTATTAGAAACTTTAAACCAGCAGAGAGTATTTATATTCTTTGCTTTAAACGATTGCTTCAACCGGTTAGACTTTTTTTTAAATATGCTCAGCTGTCATTTGCTTTTTGTTATACCATTTTTGGTATATGAATTGCTGACTTACATTTTGAATGAGTTGGACCATGTCCTATGTCACGTCACACGGGAACGACGGGGACGGGTTCTTAACTACCTCCCACCAATATTCAGCTAAATCGGTTCAGCCGTTCTTGAGTTATATATAAACAGTGAATAAGCAACTGAATCGATTCCAATAATTTTTACACCATGTTATATTTTGTCCCAAATACATTTAGAAATTGTTACAGTATAGTTACCGAGTGCGTCACGCAGCTTACGATACATTATCATAGTATTGTGCGCGCGCAACAGCTGACGCTAGAGGTCAATGCACCGCTCTTGCTCGCCCGCGGATCTTTGACCATATTTATGTTGGGACAACGAAGTAGAATACACGTAGCAAGCTTATTATAACTTTGTGGTTTTTCATTATATCTTTTTGAAATTTTGTACATAATATTATTAACTTAAAAATACTGGACACGGGTTTCCTACTTTGTGGAGGTGCAAGGTACCAGGGTAGCACAAAACTGTAGGAGAAGTCGAAACAATAAACCTCATTCATTCATCATTATCACAAATCATCATAATACATGAAAGAAGTTTTATTGTGCATAGTTTGTGGACGTGCAAGGTACCAGGGTAGCACAAAAGTGTAGGATAAGTCGAAACAATGAAGCTAATTCATTCTCATGGGATCGACGGGAACGGGATAAAAGGTATCCTATGTCCTTTTCCTAGTGTTTAGCTACCCCCCTACCAATTTTCAGCCAAATCGATTGAGCCGTTCTTGAGTTATAAGTGGAGTAACTAACACGACTTTCTTTTATATATATAGAAGATAGTGAATAAGCAACTGAATCGATTCCAATAATTTTGACACCATGTTATATTTTGTCCCAAATACATTTAGAAATTGTTACAGTGTAGTTACCGAGTGCGTCACGCAGCTTACGATACATCATCATAGTATTGTGCGCGCGCAACAGCTGAGGCTAGAGGTCAACGCACCGCGCTCGCTCGCGCGCGGGTCTTTGACCATATTTATGTTGGGACAACCAAGTAGAATACTCGTAGCAAGCTTATTATAACTTTGTGGTTTTTCATTATATCTTTTTGAAATTTTGTACATAATATTATTAACTTAAAAATACTGGACACGTGTTTCCTACTTTGTAGAGGTGCAAAGTACCAGGGTATCACAAAACTGTAGGAGAAGTCGAAACAATATACCTCATTCATTCATCATTTTCAAATAATCGTAATACATGAAAGAAGGTTTATTGTACATATTTTTTTTTGACGTGGAAGGTACCAGGGTAGCATAAAAGTGTAGGAGAAATCGAAACAATAAAAAAGCTCATTCATCATTATCAAATCACGAAAGAGGTTTTATTGTGCATAGTTTGTGGACGTTCAAAGTACCAGGGTATCACAAAACTGTAGGAGAAGTCGAAACAATAAACGTCATTCATTCATCATTATCAAATAATCATAATTACATGAAAGAAGGTTTATTGTGCATATTTTTTGACGTGGAAGGTACCAGGGTATCACAAAACTGTAGGAGAAGTCGAAACAATAAACTTCATTCATTCATCATTATCAAATTATCATAATACATCAAAGAAGGTTTATTGTGCATATTTTTTTGACGTTCAAGTTACCAGGGTAGCATAAAAGCGTGGGAGAAGTCGAAACAAAGAAGTTCATTTATTCCCACAGGAACGACGGGGAGCGGCATAGAAAGTATCCTATGTCCTTCTCCCAGTTCTTAGCTACCTCCTTACCAATTTTTAGCCAAATTGGTATAGCCGTTCTTCAGTTATAAATGATGTAACTAACACGACTTTCTTTTATATATATAGATGCTACCCAAATCACTACATAATTAATATAATATAGTATCATCTACAGTCGTTTTATAATCGTTGGATATTGATGACAGACGAAGAATTATGTTTTATATAAGTTTAAGGCAAAATGCATTTTGCCAGATGTTATGGGGTCAAGCCTAAAAAGGTATTTGTATTGTACAGACGACAGCACATCAACCTACTACAATGTGTCAGGTTTCTTTATTAGCCTTTCAACTTTATCAAAGAGAATATTAACTTGGTAAACATAAGTAAAAAGCGCTTGGCTACTTGTGGTAAAAATCACTACATATCTATATATCTATAGAAAAATCAATGCCACTTTCTATGTGATTTTATAACTCAAGAACGGACGCACCTATCCAAACCAAATATTCAGGCTTTGTTTTGACTAATTAGTAAATGGTTTATGTGAAGTTTGAACATAATCCGTCGAGCGGTTCTTTATTTATCACATTTTTTGTAACAAATGAATTCAATGAACGGTGGACATTCATGCCATCTACATATACAATACTAGCTGACCCGGCGAACTTTGTTCCGCCTTAAAGGCAATAAATATCACATGATCACATTTTTTACTTTTTAAATTAGGAACACTGTAAATAAAAAAAAAAAGTATTCCATGATTTTTTTATTTGTCATTTATTTAGTGTAGCACCTTGTGAAATAAAATGAATTTCTTCTTGTGCTTCGTAAATTATCTAGCTATTGATCTCTGAGATGTCGTGGTGGCCTAGTGGTTAAAACACCAGCCTCTCTTGTATGATTGCGCGGGTTCGATTCCAGGTCAGGCAAGTATCGATGTAACTTTTCTAAAGTGATATGTACTCTCTAAGTATAATATCTAGGACACCAATGACTGAACGTGAAGGAAAAAATCTTGAGGAAACCTGGACTTTATAAGTCTGAAATCGCCACCCCGCATTGAGCAAGCGTGGTGATTACACTCAATCTTTCTCTGCATGAGAGGAGACCTGTCTCCAGCAGTGGGACGATAAAAAGACTGATGATGATGATGATGATCTCTGAGGTTTGTTCGCCGATTTCACATTGTCAACGGAACAGTTTCACGGACTGCCGCCTCCCTTTGCTCTTGTGAGTGAGAAGCACGAAGTCGAGTCATAGTAAGGCGGCGCTCTGCACGTGCAATTTCTTGCTCTTCTTCAGTGCTTTCATTCAGAATGTTTCGATTTACTCTTGCATTACCGCTTTGTCGAGAAAGATTTGATGGTCTTGGTCACGGCATGATATTTTTATTGATGATAAATGGCACAGCAATACAATATTAGAAATTTTGAAGTTGAAGTTGGCTTTGTGGTTTTTTATTAGAAACTTTAAACCAGCAGAGAGTATTTATATTCTTTGCTTTAAACGATTGCTTCAACCGGTTAGACTTTTTTTTAAATATGCTCAGCTGTCATTTGCTTTTTGTTATACCATTTTTGGTATATGAATTGCTGACTTACATTTTGAATGAGTTGGACCATGTCCTATGTCACGTCACACGGGAACGACGGGGACGGGTTCTTAACTACCTCCCACCAATATTCAGCTAAATCGGTTCAGCCGTTCTTGAGTTATATATAAACAGTGAATAAGCAACTGAATCGATTCCAATAATTTTTACACCATGTTATATTTTGTCCCAAATACATTTAGAAATTGTTACAGTATAGTTACCGAGTGCGTCACGCAGCTTACGATACATTATCATAGTATTGTGCGCGCGCAACAGCTGACGCTAGAGGTCAATGCACCGCTCTTGCTCGCCCGCGGATCTTTGACCATATTTATGTTGGGACAACGAAGTAGAATACACGTAGCAAGCTTATTATAACTTTGTGGTTTTTCATTATATCTTTTTGAAATTTTGTACATAATATTATTAACTTAAAAATACTGGACACGGGTTTCCTACTTTGTGGAGGTGCAAGGTACCAGGGTAGCACAAAACTGTAGGAGAAGTCGAAACAATAAACCTCATTCATTCATCATTATCACAAATCATCATAATACATGAAAGAAGTTTTATTGTGCATAGTTTGTGGACGTGCAAGGTACCAGGGTAGCACAAAAGTGTAGGATAAGTCGAAACAATGAAGCTAATTCATTCTCATGGGATCGACGGGAACGGGATAAAAGGTATCCTATGTCCTTTTCCTAGTGTTTAGCTACCCCCCTACCAATTTTCAGCCAAATCGATTGAGCCGTTCTTGAGTTATAAGTGGAGTAACTAACACGACTTTCTTTTATATATATAGAAGATAGTGAATAAGCAACTGAATCGATTCCAATAATTTTGACACCATGTTATATTTTGTCCCAAATACATTTAGAAATTGTTACAGTGTAGTTACCGAGTGCGTCACGCAGCTTACGATACATCATCATAGTATTGTGCGCGCGCAACAGCTGAGGCTAGAGGTCAACGCACCGCGCTCGCTCGCGCGCGGGTCTTTGACCATATTTATGTTGGGACAACCAAGTAGAATACTCGTAGCAAGCTTATTATAACTTTGTGGTTTTTCATTATATCTTTTTGAAATTTTGTACATAATATTATTAACTTAAAAATACTGGACACGTGTTTCCTACTTTGTAGAGGTGCAAAGTACCAGGGTATCACAAAACTGTAGGAGAAGTCGAAACAATATACCTCATTCATTCATCATTTTCAAATAATCGTAATACATGAAAGAAGGTTTATTGTACATATTTTTTTTTGACGTGGAAGGTACCAGGGTAGCATAAAAGTGTAGGAGAAATCGAAACAATAAAAAAGCTCATTCATCATTATCAAATCACGAAAGAGGTTTTATTGTGCATAGTTTGTGGACGTTCAAAGTACCAGGGTATCACAAAACTGTAGGAGAAGTCGAAACAATAAACGTCATTCATTCATCATTATCAAATAATCATAATTACATGAAAGAAGGTTTATTGTGCATATTTTTTGACGTGGAAGGTACCAGGGTATCACAAAACTGTAGGAGAAGTCGAAACAATAAACTTCATTCATTCATCATTATCAAATTATCATAATACATCAAAGAAGGTTTATTGTGCATATTTTTTTGACGTTCAAGTTACCAGGGTAGCATAAAAGCGTGGGAGAAGTCGAAACAAAGAAGTTCATTTATTCCCACAGGAACGACGGGGAGCGGCATAGAAAGTATCCTATGTCCTTCTCCCAGTTCTTAGCTACCTCCTTACCAATTTTTAGCCAAATTGGTATAGCCGTTCTTCAGTTATAAATGATGTAACTAACACGACTTTCTTTTATATATATAGACTAGCTGACCCGGCGAACTTTGTTCCGCCTTAAAGGCAATAAATATCACATGATCACATTTTTTACTTTTTAAATTAGGAACACTGTAAATAAAAAAAAAAAGTATTCCATGATTTTTTTATTTGTCATTTATTTAGTGTAGCACCTTGTGAAATAAAATGAATTTCTTCTTGTGCTTCGTAAATTATCTAGCTATTGATCTCTGAGATGTCGTGGTGGCCTAGTGGTTAAAACACCAGCCTCTCTTGTATGATTGCGCGGGTTCGATTCCAGGTCAGGCAAGTATCGATGTAACTTTTCTAAAGTGATATGTACTCTCTAAGTATAATATCTAGGACACCAATGACTGAACGTGAAGGAAAAAATCTTGAGGAAACCTGGACTTTATAAGTCTGAAATCGCCACCCCGCATTGAGCAAGCGTGGTGATTACACTCAATCTTTCTCTGCATGAGAGGAGACCTGTCTCCAGCAGTGGGACGATAAAAAGACTGATGATGATGATGATGATCTCTGAGGTTTGTTCGCCGATTTCACATTGTCAACGGAACAGTTTCACGGACTGCCGCCTCCCTTTGCTCTTGTGAGTGAGAAGCACGAAGTCGAGTCATAGTAAGGCGGCGCTCTGCACGTGCAATTTCTTGCTCTTCTTCAGTGCTTTCATTCAGAATGTTTCGATTTACTCTTGCATTACCGCTTTGTCGAGAAAGATTTGATGGTCTTGGTCACGGCATGATATTTTTATTGATGATAAATGGCACAGCAATACAATATTAGAAATTTTGAAGTTGAAGTTGGCTTTGTGGTTTTTTATTAGAAACTTTAAACCAGCAGAGAGTATTTATATTCTTTGCTTTAAACGATTGCTTCAACCGGTTAGACTTTTTTTTAAATATGCTCAGCTGTCATTTGCTTTTTGTTATACCATTTTTGGTATATGAATTGCTGACTTACATTTTGAATGAGTTGGACCATGTCCTATGTCACGTCACACGGGAACGACGGGGACGGGTTCTTAACTACCTCCCACCAATATTCAGCTAAATCGGTTCAGCCGTTCTTGAGTTATATATAAACAGTGAATAAGCAACTGAATCGATTCCAATAATTTTTACACCATGTTATATTTTGTCCCAAATACATTTAGAAATTGTTACAGTATAGTTACCGAGTGCGTCACGCAGCTTACGATACATTATCATAGTATTGTGCGCGCGCAACAGCTGACGCTAGAGGTCAATGCACCGCTCTTGCTCGCCCGCGGATCTTTGACCATATTTATGTTGGGACAACGAAGTAGAATACACGTAGCAAGCTTATTATAACTTTGTGGTTTTTCATTATATCTTTTTGAAATTTTGTACATAATATTATTAACTTAAAAATACTGGACACGGGTTTCCTACTTTGTGGAGGTGCAAGGTACCAGGGTAGCACAAAACTGTAGGAGAAGTCGAAACAATAAACCTCATTCATTCATCATTATCACAAATCATCATAATACATGAAAGAAGTTTTATTGTGCATAGTTTGTGGACGTGCAAGGTACCAGGGTAGCACAAAAGTGTAGGATAAGTCGAAACAATGAAGCTAATTCATTCTCATGGGATCGACGGGAACGGGATAAAAGGTATCCTATGTCCTTTTCCTAGTGTTTAGCTACCCCCCTACCAATTTTCAGCCAAATCGATTGAGCCGTTCTTGAGTTATAAGTGGAGTAACTAACACGACTTTCTTTTATATATATAGAAGATAGTGAATAAGCAACTGAATCGATTCCAATAATTTTGACACCATGTTATATTTTGTCCCAAATACATTTAGAAATTGTTACAGTGTAGTTACCGAGTGCGTCACGCAGCTTACGATACATCATCATAGTATTGTGCGCGCGCAACAGCTGAGGCTAGAGGTCAACGCACCGCGCTCGCTCGCGCGCGGGTCTTTGACCATATTTATGTTGGGACAACCAAGTAGAATACTCGTAGCAAGCTTATTATAACTTTGTGGTTTTTCATTATATCTTTTTGAAATTTTGTACATAATATTATTAACTTAAAAATACTGGACACGTGTTTCCTACTTTGTAGAGGTGCAAAGTACCAGGGTATCACAAAACTGTAGGAGAAGTCGAAACAATATACCTCATTCATTCATCATTTTCAAATAATCGTAATACATGAAAGAAGGTTTATTGTACATATTTTTTTTTGACGTGGAAGGTACCAGGGTAGCATAAAAGTGTAGGAGAAATCGAAACAATAAAAAAGCTCATTCATCATTATCAAATCACGAAAGAGGTTTTATTGTGCATAGTTTGTGGACGTTCAAAGTACCAGGGTATCACAAAACTGTAGGAGAAGTCGAAACAATAAACGTCATTCATTCATCATTATCAAATAATCATAATTACATGAAAGAAGGTTTATTGTGCATATTTTTTGACGTGGAAGGTACCAGGGTATCACAAAACTGTAGGAGAAGTCGAAACAATAAACTTCATTCATTCATCATTATCAAATTATCATAATACATCAAAGAAGGTTTATTGTGCATATTTTTTTGACGTTCAAGTTACCAGGGTAGCATAAAAGCGTGGGAGAAGTCGAAACAAAGAAGTTCATTTATTCCCACAGGAACGACGGGGAGCGGCATAGAAAGTATCCTATGTCCTTCTCCCAGTTCTTAGCTACCTCCTTACCAATTTTTAGCCAAATTGGTATAGCCGTTCTTCAGTTATAAATGATGTAACTAACACGACTTTCTTTTATATATATAGACTAGCTGACCCGGCGAACTTTGTTCCGCCTTAAAGGCAATAAATATCACATGATCACATTTTTTACTTTTTAAATTAGGAACACTGTAAATAAAAAAAAAAAGTATTCCATGATTTTTTTATTTGTCATTTATTTAGTGTAGCACCTTGTGAAATAAAATGAATTTCTTCTTGTGCTTCGTAAATTATCTAGCTATTGATCTCTGAGATGTCGTGGTGGCCTAGTGGTTAAAACACCAGCCTCTCTTGTATGATTGCGCGGGTTCGATTCCAGGTCAGGCAAGTATCGATGTAACTTTTCTAAAGTGATATGTACTCTCTAAGTATAATATCTAGGACACCAATGACTGAACGTGAAGGAAAAAATCTTGAGGAAACCTGGACTTTATAAGTCTGAAATCGCCACCCCGCATTGAGCAAGCGTGGTGATTACACTCAATCTTTCTCTGCATGAGAGGAGACCTGTCTCCAGCAGTGGGACGATAAAAAGACTGATGATGATGATGATGATCTCTGAGGTTTGTTCGCCGATTTCACATTGTCAACGGAACAGTTTCACGGACTGCCGCCTCCCTTTGCTCTTGTGAGTGAGAAGCACGAAGTCGAGTCATAGTAAGGCGGCGCTCTGCACGTGCAATTTCTTGCTCTTCTTCAGTGCTTTCATTCAGAATGTTTCGATTTACTCTTGCATTACCGCTTTGTCGAGAAAGATTTGATGGTCTTGGTCACGGCATGATATTTTTATTGATGATAAATGGCACAGCAATACAATATTAGAAATTTTGAAGTTGAAGTTGGCTTTGTGGTTTTTTATTAGAAACTTTAAACCAGCAGAGAGTATTTATATTCTTTGCTTTAAACGATTGCTTCAACCGGTTAGACTTTTTTTTAAATATGCTCAGCTGTCATTTGCTTTTTGTTATACCATTTTTGGTATATGAATTGCTGACTTACATTTTGAATGAGTTGGACCATGTCCTATGTCACGTCACACGGGAACGACGGGGACGGGTTCTTAACTACCTCCCACCAATATTCAGCTAAATCGGTTCAGCCGTTCTTGAGTTATATATAAACAGTGAATAAGCAACTGAATCGATTCCAATAATTTTTACACCATGTTATATTTTGTCCCAAATACATTTAGAAATTGTTACAGTATAGTTACCGAGTGCGTCACGCAGCTTACGATACATTATCATAGTATTGTGCGCGCGCAACAGCTGACGCTAGAGGTCAATGCACCGCTCTTGCTCGCCCGCGGATCTTTGACCATATTTATGTTGGGACAACGAAGTAGAATACACGTAGCAAGCTTATTATAACTTTGTGGTTTTTCATTATATCTTTTTGAAATTTTGTACATAATATTATTAACTTAAAAATACTGGACACGGGTTTCCTACTTTGTGGAGGTGCAAGGTACCAGGGTAGCACAAAACTGTAGGAGAAGTCGAAACAATAAACCTCATTCATTCATCATTATCACAAATCATCATAATACATGAAAGAAGTTTTATTGTGCATAGTTTGTGGACGTGCAAGGTACCAGGGTAGCACAAAAGTGTAGGATAAGTCGAAACAATGAAGCTAATTCATTCTCATGGGATCGACGGGAACGGGATAAAAGGTATCCTATGTCCTTTTCCTAGTGTTTAGCTACCCCCCTACCAATTTTCAGCCAAATCGATTGAGCCGTTCTTGAGTTATAAGTGGAGTAACTAACACGACTTTCTTTTATATATATAGAAGATAGTGAATAAGCAACTGAATCGATTCCAATAATTTTGACACCATGTTATATTTTGTCCCAAATACATTTAGAAATTGTTACAGTGTAGTTACCGAGTGCGTCACGCAGCTTACGATACATCATCATAGTATTGTGCGCGCGCAACAGCTGAGGCTAGAGGTCAACGCACCGCGCTCGCTCGCGCGCGGGTCTTTGACCATATTTATGTTGGGACAACCAAGTAGAATACTCGTAGCAAGCTTATTATAACTTTGTGGTTTTTCATTATATCTTTTTGAAATTTTGTACATAATATTATTAACTTAAAAATACTGGACACGTGTTTCCTACTTTGTAGAGGTGCAAAGTACCAGGGTATCACAAAACTGTAGGAGAAGTCGAAACAATATACCTCATTCATTCATCATTTTCAAATAATCGTAATACATGAAAGAAGGTTTATTGTACATATTTTTTTTTGACGTGGAAGGTACCAGGGTAGCATAAAAGTGTAGGAGAAATCGAAACAATAAAAAAGCTCATTCATCATTATCAAATCACGAAAGAGGTTTTATTGTGCATAGTTTGTGGACGTTCAAAGTACCAGGGTATCACAAAACTGTAGGAGAAGTCGAAACAATAAACGTCATTCATTCATCATTATCAAATAATCATAATTACATGAAAGAAGGTTTATTGTGCATATTTTTTGACGTGGAAGGTACCAGGGTATCACAAAACTGTAGGAGAAGTCGAAACAATAAACTTCATTCATTCATCATTATCAAATTATCATAATACATCAAAGAAGGTTTATTGTGCATATTTTTTTGACGTTCAAGTTACCAGGGTAGCATAAAAGCGTGGGAGAAGTCGAAACAAAGAAGTTCATTTATTCCCACAGGAACGACGGGGAGCGGCATAGAAAGTATCCTATGTCCTTCTCCCAGTTCTTAGCTACCTCCTTACCAATTTTTAGCCAAATTGGTATAGCCGTTCTTCAGTTATAAATGATGTAACTAACACGACTTTCTTTTATATATATAGATGTAAAGAAAACCCTGTCCGACCCATAAGGATAATAAATTTTACGTAATCATCATAGTATAATCTTTAATTTTTTTTGTATCCTCTTCCCATTCAGATCAACAAAAGACCGAGGCCAGTTTTGATTGGCCATCAGGGATCGTTCCATATTTAATTGAACCACACTTCGGTGAGTAATCTACCGATTATGATAAATAAAGTTCTGTTTTAGTATAGCAACTAATATTTTATTTAAATGAATGTTAAAAAGATGTTATGGCACATGTCATGCAAGCTGGGTACCTAGATTGCATGGCGAGTGCCATATCGACTTTTGGCGAATACCACAAGGACATCCAAGCGACTTGCTTATCTACTTTTATGAAAGTAACAGATATGTGTATTCCGGGCTTTATGTATAGAAAAATAAATGTGCAGTTTTATATCTGCGTTGGTACTTAACGTATGTACCGACGACAGTACAACAAGCTAATACAATCTGTCAGATTTCTTTATTAGATTTTCAACTTTGTCACTAAAGCATTAACGTTCAATATTGATTGGGAATATTTGACAGTTTCGAATAGCTTGACCTGCTGGTGTTGTCCGTACTTTAGGTAAAGTACTGTGTGGCTACCATGAGTTTTCATTACGAAGACTCGATCATCGATATCGAACGCGTTTGACTCATCGAATGGCCCGCTTCAAGGTTGTAAGAACTCTCAACCAATGAGAGCGCCAAACGCAGTGGATGCGTATGATCGAATCTCGTAAAGAAAACTTATGGTAGCCACACTGCGCGTACTACACACCAAAGCCGCCGGCTCGGCGGCACAGCCGGCCGTCACAACCGGCTTATGTTGAAAGAAGCATGTCGGCAACTTTCTTCCGTGCGTGTTGCCCGCTGATACGCCAGAGGCTAGCGTACGCAAGCGCCCAGTAACAGTTGCCCGGCGACATTTACAAACCCGGCGACAAACTTATTTGGCAGTTAAAATACTTGCACCTCACTACACGTGCAAGTATTTTAACTGCCAAATAAGTTTCAGATGTCGAGCCGCCGACATGCCGCCGGTAAAGTTTTACGACTTGCAGTTACTGAAGCCGCCAACCTAGCCCGCCGGCAAAATGTTGTAGACATACGCTGCCGGGCGGTTTAGGCGTGTAGAGCGCTTTACAGGTTGGCAAAAAAAAAAAAAAAATCGGATACGAATTTTAAAACGACAATTAACCATTTACCATTTTGATATTAGATGATATAATAGTTGCACGGATACGCGCTGCTATGACCACTATAGAGAGCTATTCCTGTGTGGTCTTCAAGGACATGAAAACGCCGCCGCCGCTAGAACCTTACCCCATGACGTGGCTTCTCATCCAGAACCCCGATGGTGTCAGGGAATGTTCGCATTCGACGCTACGAGAACAATTTGAGCATCCGCCGACAAAAGCTGTAAGACTTTTAAAATAAAAAATAGGGTAGTTGACTAAAAAAAAACTAATTAGTCCGTCAGTCATATTTCCAAAAAATACTAGCAATGGAATAGCAGTATGCTTCAAAATGATTCCAACTGATAGTAATAGCGTGTTACACAATAAGGGTGACAAGACTTAAACTGTATGTACTGGAATTGGCAATGAATAGATAATAATGAATAATTGACATCTTACAAAATTTTTAAGTTTCTTTCACCATCTTGTTTAGATCCTGATCTTGGGATACGACTGCATGCAGCACCGGGACATACTGCATGCATTGCTTCATGTACTAGCGTTCAACGACGAAGTGACGCATCCACAGCGGGACATGTACGTCAGGGTCATGTGGGAGAATATACAACCTAGTGAGAAGTTTTATGTATATACAGTATATTAAGAAAACCCTGTCCGACCCGTGAAGGTGTTGTTAGGTATCGATAACTGATTCTACTAATGCATACAGAACCGGGCTAAACTTAAAAAAAAAATCCCCCTAAAAAAATTAATATTATTTCGCAAAAAGTGGTAATTTAATAAATGTGCGTTCACCTTTCCGCGGGCGGCGGGCGGCAGGGCGCTCGGCACGTGGTCGCATCGCTATTCGCTCATAGTAATACCGGTGTTGTCACTTTTTTAATAATTACCAAGTTTCGGGGAGGTTGGAATTAATTCGCGGGAAAAAAGATTATTTCAAAATTCATTTGTATTGGTACTATGATGATTACGTAAAATTTTATATTATACTAGCTGACCGGCAAACGTTGTTTTGCCATATAAACAATAGATTAAATTACTAAAATGGCTATTAAAAAATAAGGGTTGATCGTAGAAGGGTGAAAATTGGGGATTGTATGTATTTTTGTATGTTGTATCATAAAAAAATAGAAATTAAAAATTTTGTCTATAAAATAAAAAAAAAAAAATTTAGAGGTGGACTACCCCTAACATTTAGGGGGATGAAAAATAGATGTTGGCCGATTCTCATAGATACCGGATAAGCACAAAAAAATTCATCAAAATCGGTCGAGCCGTTTCGGAGGAGTTTAAATCCGAACACCGTGACACGAGAATTTTATATATTAGATTTGGTCATGTGTTTACCTAACCTTTATTATCCTTATGGGTCGGACAGGGTTTTCTTAACATACTGTATATATCTAAGTATATACAACATTATTTTTTGTTTATGCGAAACCCGAAATATGCGTCCAGTATTTTAAAGTAAAAAATCTATGTACAAAACTTCAAAAAGATATAATGAAAAACCACAAAGTTATGAGCTTGAAATATGGTCGCACCACTCGCCCGAACGCCCCTGCAGCTATGCGCTCGCGTTTAGTACTACGATTTACCATCAGCACTGTATTGTGCCCTTGGTAACCACACTACAACTAGTTCTTGTAATACATTTGGGATAAATATAACACTCAGTTGCTTATTCTGAACACACTATATTCAGGTTACGCATAAAAAAAAAAGTTTAGACAACGTTATTTTAAGCAGAACTGTCGCTTGACTGCGACCCCGCCTGATGGTGAGCAGTGATGTAATCGTTGATGGTAAAGTGCACTGTTTTGTTATGAGCCTATTCACACTAGCCTTGAAGACACTTATACAAATTATATTCAAACGGGAAGACCGCCCCAGACATATTGTTCCAGTCTCACGCTGCGTCCAGATCGTAGTGGTATCAACAGCGTAAGTATTGATATTTACTGTACGACCGGTTGTTCGATGATGGCGGAGTTAGGTCATGTTTACCCTCTCTAAAATGTATCCTATAGAAACCCGCAAGGTCAGCTATCCTAAGCTTGTGCTTCAGATTTAGTAGATTTGTCTTAATCTTGAACACCAGTTAGCCTTTTCACACACCGTTCCATTGATTCCAAAGCAGCTAGATAGCATTTTGCAGCACAAGACCATATGTAGTTGTAGTACTCTACATTAGGGTTGTAACGGAGCATCGCCTCCGCTTCCGTTACTGCGGAAGTTCCGCAAGAAATTGCACAGTTTTTGCGGACTTATAACGGAGGTTTATTTACGTATTTATAAAATAAATAACGCGCAAGCTGCGACACTCGACAACAGTCCGGCCGCGTTTGAGCGTGAAATGGTCAACAATCAATTAGTGCGAGACGGGAATGCGGCAATTACCTACAATTTGACGGGAATGCGGCAAATACAATTTGTTTCTCCTTAATTTTCATTACTAGAAGGTAATATTTTTTTACTAAGTGTACTACTATTAATGTACGTATTTAAAAAAATTGTTTTCATTACCTAACCATAAATTTCAATTTTTTATATATCTACTTTCACCTCCGCCTCCGCCTCCGTTAACCTCCGCATCCGCGAGGTGAGACTCGTCGCCTCCGTATCCGCCTCCGCCTCCGCTAACAAGGCCTCCTTTACAACCCTACTCCACACAGGATCGGACCTGTTACACACTATTAGTAACAGTTGGAATCATTTCGAAGAATAGTGCTAATTCATTGCTCCATGTGTTCGAAAATGTGTCTGCTCAACAACGTAAATAACGCAATGAATGTTGTTGAATTGTCAAAATGAGGCCCATTGCTGCTGATAGTGTGTTACGCAATTATCCTGCTGTACCTTGCATAACGGAAGAAGCTGCCCCGGCGTGAAATACCTCCTTTTCCGAAGTAACCGGCTATAGCTGAATACCAGAATTTTAGCCAGAGGGACTGCCATCTGATCACCACAAAGCATTTACTGTGAAATACAACACCCAGGATCTCTGAAAGTATCAATCGGATTTGTAAATTTATTTTTGTATATCTTAGCATATTTCTTGAGGAAATTTAATAAGCCATTTGAAATCACTCTACGACCTGACTTGAAGACCAGGAACCAGACCTTAGTCTGCTATTTTTATAAATGTGTCATTCCAACACGATTCCATTGTCATTGTGCTAAAAGTTCGTAATCTGCTAAATTCATTATGATCGATCAATAATCCACCTGGAATTAAAGGAATGGTGATAGAATGACATTGCCGTATCGCCATTATTATAAAACCCGTTAGTACTTCTGATTTTCTAAAAACTACTAGTCATTTTAAAGATTCATTAATGTGAAGGAGAGTGCCAGGGATTGACCACTAGAAAGTCATAATGACGCCATTTTGTTACTAGATTAAGAAACATGTCAAAATCGACCATTATGAGTTCACTGACCGACCATTTTGACACCATTGTAATAGCAGACTAGGACCTTTGAATGAATGATGATGTTTAATAGAAACTTATTCAAGAATTGGTCTATGAACTGCAAAAAGATGTTCCAGAGATTAGAACATCGAAATAAACGAACTCTTCAGCTTTATTACTTGTGTAGATTTTGTAGAAGGAGAACCTACGTGAGTTACGGCCTGCTTATAAAATTAACCCTTCATACTTGTTCACAGAGTACCGGTCCTTATTCTGGGTAAGAACGGGTGGCAGGCCGCACAAACTGGCGGAATACGACCCCTTGAGTATCATGCACTTTCACAATCGAGCTTACAGCGTCAACGGCGGAGCTACTATAGTACCATTGGTATGAATAGCCTTTGTACGTTCGTATATCTTAGATACCAAAAGTCACCGACATATGTAGCTCTTCGAGTCGCTAAAATTAAGTGGCAGTGGGCGGGGCACATTGCTCGTAGAACCGATGGCCGATAGGGCAGTAAGGTTCTGGAGTGGCGGCCGCGTACCGGAAGACGCAGCGTAGGGAAACCCCCAACAAGATGGACCGATGACCTGGTGAAGGTTGCGGAAAGCCGATGGATGCGGGCAGCACAAGACCGGTCATCGTGGAAAGCCTTGGGGAGGGCTATGCCCAGCAGTAGACTTCTATAGGCTGAAGAAGATATCTTAGATAGCCGTTACGAGTAGTCGGTAGTTCTATTATATTGGAAACTTTTAACCTCGACTTCGTTGAAGCTTAGGTATATTGATTCGCTATTGCCTCTGCTATGTGAATGGTGATATTATATAAGTACACTCGTTTGGCATTATTATAAACTAGCTTTCCGCCCGCGGCTTCGCTCGCGTGGAGATCGGTTATATCGCGCTTTTAGATTTCCCTCGTGAATATATTTTTTTTCCGGGATAAAAAAGTAACCTATTATTTAATCCGAACTTCTAACTTTACGTCTGCAAAATTTCAAAACAATCGGCTTAGTAATTACGGCGTGAAAGCGGAACAAACAAACAAACAAACTCACTTTCCGATTTATAATATTAGGATATTTGGTGTACACATACAAATATTCCAGTAATCTCCCTTGGGAACTTGATGTTTTTTTAGGACCAAAAGTAGCCTATGTTACTCTCCATCTTTTCAACTAACTGTATGCCAAAAATCAGGTCGATTGATTGCTTAGCTACGGCGTGAAGGAAGGACAAACAAACAAACAAACTCACTTTCCGATTTATAATATTAGGATATTTGGTGTACACATACAAATATTCCAGTAATCTCCCTTGGGAACTTGATGTTTTTTTAGGACCAAAAGTAGCCTATGTTACTCTCCATCTTTTCAACTAACTGTATGCCAAAAATCAGGTTGATTGATTGCTTAGCTTCGGCGTGAAGGAAGGACAAACAAACAAACAAACACACTTTCACATTTATAATATTAGTATGGATACTCTACAAAACCTGTCAACATGCTGAAGTAATTCAAAGGTAAACGTTTTGTGACGATGGAAAAATCCGCCCATAGACACAGGAGAAGTATCAGTCAATCTTTCGTCCCGATTTATTTATTATTATATTATATATATTGTAGATATACCTTAGTTTTAGTTAAGTGCATCTTTTTCTTTCTATTTCATTGAGAAAAGGACAGAACAAAAATATTAGTTAAGTCCTGCCAAATTAAGAAATTCACACAGAGTTTGGATGTGATTAAAACACGGCGTCTAATAATCCGTCAGTTTACATCAGGCGCTGGCTAATTTCACATGATGTTTAGCTAGCCCTAAAGAAGACCTAACTTTTGGTTAACCGACGCCATCACCCAAGTCATAAAAGTAAAAGTATTGTTACGGGAGTTTCAGCTCTTAGTGTTAAACTGAGCATTGAGAATCCCCCAGGGCCACGGGTTTTTCTAAAGAGATACCGTGGTCCCTGGCGCATAGACAAATACAGGAACACGGGTGGGTTTTACTGAATAAAAGTCTTACACGCCCATCCGCTTCGCCCAGAGCAGGAGAGGTCATTTGATGATTTCCTTAAAAAAAAATGACATTGTTGAATTTTCATCAATCGGGGTTAATAGTGGTAAATCGTATCTGGGCGTCTCCTATTGAATGTATCGATGGCCATCTTGGAAAATGTGTCAGGAATTTAACTACCCTAATTTCGCCAAAGGCAATCGAGAATCGTGTACAATGCTAAGATACATATCTCATCCTTAGTACCTAGATCATGATCTGTACATCACAGGGTAAACTGATCAGTTGTGTTCAGTTTCTTTATCCCTATGTATTTAAAATACCTTAATTTTCAGAATCCGGAGTTAAGGATAATCCCTTCGAATACGTTATCTCAACTTGACATCATGAAACTCCGGTTAGCATACGGTCACGAATGCAACAAGCGCAAAGTTGGGAGCCTGCTTGATACCTGTCACGATGCGCTTAGAAACTCCGATGAAGATAAATCGGAAGATAAATTAGGAGATAAACAGGAAGATAAAACAGAAGATAAACCGGGGGATGAACTAGAAGATAAATCGGAAGATGAACCGAAAGATATATCGGAAGATGAATTTGTGGGATCCACGTCACGAATTCCCCTTTCACGAAAACCCTTACAACATTAGGGCGTGTAAACCATAAATACCTAGTCTTACTTGCCCCAATGTTGCCCACAGTTAGGTAAGACAAACTGCATCCGAATCGGGAACACACTATCAATGACAATCCGAGAGTTTATAAGGATATTGCTAAACTATTCCTGCATAGGTTTGAATAATTCGACTCAACCACATAATACGTTATTGACAAGAATTTTGGAACGTGGGTGAATTGTCAAAATTGATTATTTAAGTTTTTCATGAATTAAAAATATTTAATTAAATACTTTGATTATTTTTCCTGTTTTAATTTTATCACTCTTCCATCCAATATACATACATATATGTATTATAGGATGTAGATAGGATTTTTAGAGTCGAGATTAGCGCTAGTGACTTATCGATATGACTTTTATAGCGTACATAGTGGTGGCCCAAAATGAAACATCTTCTTTAAGTTCAGTGCATTTCCAAACCTTTTTATTTCGTTAAGAAAAAGAAAGAAGCTAAATATTAGTTTAATCCTTTCACAGAGAGAAAGTGGGCCTTAATTTACCACGCAGGTCCAATGCGGGTTGGTAAATGTCCAATGTCTTCAATTAATTGTTTCTAGGTTGTCAAAAATTTACAGAAAGTAAAGCGCTTACCTGGTTACGAACACACAGCCTACATTCGTAAGTTGTAGTCTTCCACTGGATCACTGTTCTCTAGTAGGTAATAAGTAAATACTATTTTTTAAAACTAATTTATTTTCGGGTTTTAATATTACTGTCTGATTAGGCTTTGAATATCTACCTATATTAATTCTGTTAAGGCTTTGAATATCTATATTAATTTTGAATATCTATTCAGGTCCTCGTGTTCTTTCTTCCTCCTCATTCTGTTCTTTCTCGTCTTCTGTCTCGTCTTCTGTCTCGTCTTCTTCTGAGTTTTTGGGCTGTGATTCTTCGTGTTTAATCTGTTGCCTTCTCTCCAAGCATTGTTTGAAGTACAGAAGATTAATCTTCTGGACGTCAGTTGCACTCAGGCCCTGCCAATGGCCCATTGTCCAGCCATCGTTCTGTAACAAAAATAAAAAAAAAACCTTGTGCGTCCTTAAAATATAATAGAAAACTTTGTTAACAGACAAGAGTCCATAAGTGTAGTAACAATTTGAGCCCTTGAGCGATTAAAAACGATGATAAAGAATCATGCTACACTTACCCATATCGGGTACATGATATTAGTTGCTCCGTTCTTGATCTGCAGCCAGGGGTAATGCATCACGCTCTGGTAGTCGTACGGGAAGCCCACGGATGCAGCCGGCGGCAGTTTCCTCTGCATTTCTTCTTTTACGTCTGTTCAAATGAAAGATTATGGTATAAAATACCCTCAGGTTTCATTCAAAAATTCAGGTATATTCAAAAGCGAATCAATCTTCGTAGCCTTTCAGTAAAATCTATAAGTATCAGTAGTAAATAAGCGAATACAGACAAGATTTTCGTAAAGACGAAAAAAGTTCTAAATTTAATTGAAATATTGGTCAAGTAATTACTTTTAAGAGCAGTGCATTAAAACGGAGAAGAAACTCATGAGAAAACCGGAAATAAAGAAATCTTAGGCATGTGGCATCGCTAATTCATACTAGGGCCATGTGGTGGATTATGGCTCAGGCCCTCTCACGGACAGAAGATTTTTGTTACAGTACTAACGTTAAAAGCCGATAATGCTACGTAGGTGGAGTATATTACCCGGTGTAAGTTTGTCCCACACGATGTGCAGGTAGGAATCCCTGTCATGCATATTGTGCTGGTGATCCAAACCCAGCACGTGCACGAACAGATGTAGCAGGTCGTTGACAGAGTTGAAGCAGTCCGTGTTGATATATAACAACTGTAAGTTGGTAACAAAGGTAATTGTTATAATTTTTAAGACGTTC
The DNA here is from genome assembly GCA_037179545.1 of Sesamia inferens. Taxonomy (NCBI): domain Eukaryota; kingdom Metazoa; phylum Arthropoda; class Insecta; order Lepidoptera; family Noctuidae; genus Sesamia; species Sesamia inferens. Next base: position 20,283,583 of record CM073941.1, on the reverse strand, counting down.
GTGAACTTAGAGCGTTTACTATTCACGACTGGCAATGTCACAATTTAGTGTCATATGTCGTGGTATTTAACCGATTTTATGGCCTACCAGCAAGACATTATGAACACATGTGAGCTATAGAATAAGAACTAAGAACTTCCAGCAGGGTAATTGCGTAGAGATACCGTGCGGCGTGCGACATCAACGGCTCGAGTTCAGTCCATAACGACCACGACCATTCTGTCAAGAGCGAAGCGAAGAAGATGAAGAAGAATTGCGTAATAAATATATTAATAGTAGGTTTTCATTTTGGCAGTTGCATTATTTACTCTGATAAGCAGATTTTTATTCAAACATATAAAACAATATATTTCAAAATTAGTCAGATTGTGATTAATAGTGTATTACGCAATTAGACCGAGCGTTAATTTTATGTTAATTGATTATTAATAATAGATTTAAAATAGAGCTGGGAAATTACATAGCTTCCATCAGGTTTCCCAGGTGGGGGACACTGGCAGCCAGGTTGTGGTGACCGGGCCAACACCAGAATGCTGCTGGCATGTCTTCTCGTTGGAAGAGATGGAACCGCTCTCCTTTTTCGAAGTACAGATTGCTTTCCTGTAGAAATGTGGAACTTTATATCAATAAGACGGGCTTTAGTAATTTAAACCCAAGATAAAAGTATTAATTACTGCGTGTAACAGGGGCATATTTAATTAGCTAGCGGGTCTCCGTCGATGCCATAGTTATCGATATCTACGCACAACAATTTTCATGCTTTCCGCATCTAGTAGTTTTGTACCGGAAGGCGTAGAGTTGAAAATCATCCCACAAACTCGCCCGGAGGTTTAAGTTATTGCAGAAAGAAAGAAATAAAAAGTATTTACTGCGGAAAAAGGAGAATGTAAACGTTAATGTGTTTTCATTATAAGGATCAATACGTAAAGAGAACAACTGTACAACGAAGCGTAAAGGCATAACACACTAACTTTCTTTTGATCGCGTGCAGCTCATAACACTAACGTTACATCAGATTGCATTTTGTTTCATAACTGTGTATTTCAGTTTGGCTACATTTCAAACGCTTTCTTAGCCGGACGGTGAATCGTATAATTACTTAAGTTAGGAATGATTTTGTTCATGGGCGTACTCGGCAGGTGGGGCCAGCTGCTCCCTGGAAATCTTACAGAACATGTCTGAACTATCTTAATTACTAATCGAAGTATAAACGGGGTCTCATATCTAACTTTTAAATATACCACGCAGTCGACACTGGCAAAATGTACGACGTAATTCCAAAACACCGCGTGCGACTATAGCGCACAAAGATTACCAAATCTAGCCAAACGTTTTCACGCTTGCGCTTGGCTATGGGTAATCTTCGGTGGGGCGTTGTGAGCTGAGGTCGCGAACGATTAGCATTTATTTTATTTGATGTTTAGACCCTAAAAATCTGACATGCCCCAACCCCCTGAGCAATACCCCCGACTCACCTATCTTGTAAATCTGGTGTATTACTCTATATGATCTTAAGAATTTTATTATATATACGCTGGATAAGGGTTCAGTCAAGCACGCTCAACAATAAACGCAATTAACAGTGCTTGTTTTACATGTCATTTATTGATTTATATTAACACAAAATTATTCGACACACTGTATCTATTCCAAAATTACATATTTATTTAAATATATTTTAAGGGGGCAGACAATTATCATGATATTAGTTGCTTAACGACTTTTTTTTTGGTGTGGATGGGGAATCTCTCCCTCTCTGGGCGGAGCAACCCTGGCCCAGGCATCGTTCTTTGTAGAATCCGTGACAATGTGCTGATATCTCTTTGTGGCGCGCGTGAAAAACAACGCTTTGTTTTGGCCGCCGACCCGGGCCTGGTTCTTACCGGGCGGCGAGGTACCCATTGCTCGCCGCCCGCAAGTTCAATGTTGTCTCTCGACCAGGGCTTGGCCTGCGGCGGCTGGAGATTCCTGCTCTCTCACGAGCTCCGCCTCCTTCATTGCCAGTACCACTGCTTCGCAGAAGGAGATGACGGCCTGCCATGCACTCCCGCTACGTATTTTGGCTTGGGCCAGGGTGGGACGCGAGAGATCGCCGCCGATCGCCGCTATGAGGATACGGCGATGCTCCACCGTCTCCTCAGGGCGATACCGATAGTTGTGATACCCTGGCGTTGTTTAAAGATTTGTGTCGCGGGCTGTACCTACTTAAGGACTACAGATGAAAATACATTTATTCAGCACAGGCTTGAAAGACACAAAATACAATTTTTTTTTTATTCGAAGCCTGATTATAGTTTGTTCAGAACAATTAACTGAATTGATCCCAATAATTTTTACACCATATTACATTTTTTCCCAAATATATAATATACAGTATGTTACAAAAACCCTGTCCGACCCGTGAAGGTGTTGTTAGGTATCGTTAGCTGATTCTACTAATGCGTACATAACCTGGCTAAACTAAAAAAAAAATACCCCCTTAAAAATAAATAACTTAAATAAAATAAATAGGTAATTTCATGGCAACACAGGCACAGGTCATGACCTCAGTTGACCTCATGCATGTAGGTATTGGTAGTCTAACCACGTTTATCGACTCTAGAAAGAAACAATGATACCTACTTAGGCAGCTCGTGAAAAGAACTTTTTTTTAAGTAGAAAGGTCGTCTGACCCTCCGAATGTATCTTCGAATTTCATTCGATGAGCACAATGGCTGTGGCGGAGATGTTGTTCCATATTTCGTTCACTAAGAACGATACCGGCCTGGCACCGTCCCACGAGATTAGCACGGTGTTTCACAACGTTAGTCCACTCCTACCAATCCACTGCTCGCCGAACTGATAGTGGAGGTACTCACGTACAGGTCGGCAAAAATATGGTGGGGCACCGTCATGCTGGAACCACATTGACCAAGAAGTAGTCACATCCGAATCGTTCAACACCTGATCACAACACAACACAATTGCAGTTTCACTAGGTACCTTCCATCAGCAGGTTACATTACGTTAGAAAACTATGTGATCACACAATAAACGATACGTCTACACGGACGCCATGTCTACGCGAAACTAATAAATTTAAAATAAAAATGATTTTTATTTCATAAAAATAGGTACTCTAACTGCACGGCGGTGCCCTTTGACTAGAGGTGTGAAAGTATTCAAAATATTTCTCGTATCGATTTTTGGTATCAATTTTGTATTTCAGAATTTCACGCATCGATTCAACATCGCATGGCATTCTTTAGATTTTAGAACTTTCACATAACTTAAATCAGGTGAACTTAAATGCTTTACATTGTTTATAATATTCTCCTAAAATCGTATTTCATAAGACCTTTCTAGTTCCTATTTACTAATAATAGGTACTTGTGTTACAATATTGTTATGAGTAATTAATCGATAATCAAAAAAAGTACTTTTACCATTAGGTAATCTGTGTTTTTACAACAAATCATTCGGCCAGGTACAGTTTCGAATAATAGCGACAAAAACAAAACGTTATTACGCAAAAATTAGTACAGCTCTAATTATTCCTTTGCCGCCGTCGGCGGCTAGACACACTGACGCCGCTAAAGAACCTAAAAAAATAATCAAAAGAAAGCCGACAATTATAAGGTCTAAAATGGTGTTTACACTTTTTTAAATTTCCCGAATTTTGGGGAAGTTACAGGGTAAAAAAGATTATTTCAAAATTCATTAGTATTGTTACTATGATGATTATGCAAAATTTTATATTTTATTTGGTCATTTGTTTACCTAACCCTTATTATCCTTGTGGGTCGGACAGGGTTTTCGTAACATACTGTAAAAAATGTTGCAGTGTGGTTACCGAGGGCAAAAATACAGTTCACAGCGGATTATAGTGTCCTAGCTTCCTAGGGCCCTCGCCGCGCCGCGCCGCTGTAGGCGCGAGCGGGCGTGCAGTGCAGTTGACAATATTTTTGTAGGGACAACCAAGTCAAATAACTTTGTGATTTTTCATGATAGCTTCTTGAAATTTTGTACACAAATTCTTTACAAACACTGGACAAGTGTTTCAGGTTTCGCATATACAAAAAATAACGTTGTATATTTAAAATAAATGTAAATCAGGTGGCAAATAACAAGTAAAAACCCAGATGTAAAAAATAGGAGTAAAGTATGGTGCGCGGCTGCACCAAAAAGGCACATTGTTCAAATTCATTTATTTGCATATAGGTTTTAGAAGACATTGCAACAACCCAAAAAATTAAAATGCCAAAACACTTACTGGTAACATTGACAGTCTTTCCTTTGGCGCCAATATTAGCATCCTTTGTTTTAGCTGCAATATTGGCAGTCTTTCCTTTGGTGCCAATATTAGAATCCTTTGCCATGGCGGCAATATTGGCCGTCTTTCCTTTGGCGCCAATATTGGCATCCTTTGCATTGGCGGCAATATTGGCAGTCCTTCCTTTGGCGTCAATATTGGCATCCTTCCCTTTAATGCGAATATGTATATTGGTATCTTTATCCTTGCCGTCAGTATTAGCCGTTTTTCCTTTGACACCATTGATATTTTTACCCCCCATCGATTTTCTGATAGCTTTAACAGGATCTATAATTAAGTTGTCTCTGATAGAATTATACTCCTCGGTTTCATCGTTCGACGGTTCATTGTCTTCATTTTCTTCCACAGCGACGTCTGTGCCTTCATTTGAACTGGTAAGATCTCGGAATTCTATACACGTCTCATTTTGTAAGTGAGCTATGACTGCGTTTATATTTTCTATTTCTTCGGAAGCTGAAAAATAAAAAAGTAGTAAATATATGAAGTTTTACTTTGCTCAAGAATTATCAAACCGTCAGTTAAAGGTCCCAATAGTTTTTATATAAACTTCCAATGGTTTTTGGTGTGTTAACTAGTCTAATTGTATTTTATATTAAATATTAGCTAGCTCAATCTGTGTGATTTGTCCGTATATATTTATTTTATTAATTTTAATAACGTATCTACGAACATCAAAAGCTCCCGTTTTATGAAATAAAGTATACTTTATCATACAGTTTTTCGAAACATTGCACAAAAAGCCTTACACGTTAACATTTTTCTTCAAACACAAGCTGTTTCTTGCGTATTAAAACATTTATGGATTAGTGTATACCATTCACAAGAAAACACAAACCACAACATGTCTAACTGACATAGGTTTTGAGGTTTAATTAAACCTTTCCCTCTTCGCCCGCGCGCGGTATGTATTCCATATATAAAAAAAAACATCGTGTATTTTATAATTACACAAAAATCTGAATAGCCATGCTTCTTGACGCTTTTTTGTAATGTTTCGATAAATCACGAATAGGAGATACAGCTTTATGTAGAAACTTACAAAACTCCAGCATATCTCTTAATTTATAATTGACAACTCCGTAGGGCCAAAGTCTATCTTGGAAGTAATCATCTATAGCTCTCTGTGGGATTTCTTTTGGTTTTGTGTCAGATTTGACCACACTGGGACAGGTCTTCAGAAGATACTCTCGATTGCGTTTGATGCACTCATTTGCATACAATAGTTCAATTTTTTCTATATCCATCGCGCTGAGACCTTCGCGTTGACCGATTTTAATGCCAGGCTGGGAGGAAGTAGAGTTGTTTAGATAGGTCGAAAAAAGAAAAAAAAAACCGCCTCTAAATATTTAAGCTTGAAAACTACGAAAAAGAAAAAAATATATACTGCCGTCAAAATGGTGAATTGGCCATTTTTGGAGAATGCTCGTGGCGGGTAGTGCATAACGCTGGCGTAGTCATAAGGAAGGTTCTCAACAATATGCTTATTATGTATTTCGAAATACTTTCGGTATCCTGAAAAAGATGGTACAACATTGTTGTTAATTTTTAAAATATGTCAGCTCTTGTGAAATAACAAATTACTGCGATCCTCAACCAGTCTGCGCGGGGATTATGCAATGCCCCAATGGGATGAAAGCCTTGGGGGAGGCCTTTGTCCAGCAGTGGACCTCTATAGGTTGAGAACAACATCATACAATCATACTATCATACAATCTATATAGCCCAGTCATATTAGGGCTTTCACCTCGGAATGAAAGATAATAAGCTGCAAATTGGTATGAACCTTTGTTTTGTCATTCTAAATGTTGTCTCAAAAGTCACAATCGTTATCGTGTCCGCGTCTCAAGATATTCAAGGTCAAAGGTCACAAAAATCGGGTTTTCGCGAATATCTGGCTTCCTATCGGTTAAATGAGATTTGCATTTATTATAAAAGTTGTAGGCTATAAAATTCCCTACAACTTTTGTTTAAACTTTTTTTTCATACGACCAACCGTTTTGAAGGTAGAGCGCGAAGAGTGCACATCGTACAGTCATATACGACCTAATGAAAGGTCAAGCGTGAGTTATGGTTATCAGTACGTTATAAAGTCAATTATTTACTTGGAAATTATAATTATTAAACAATGCCCATTATTTATGTACTAACTATTAATTATTTATATTTAATTAAAGTAAGTAACTTGATTATTTATATATAATTATTCATATTTAACTATTTAAGTATAAAATATTATTAATTCTGGATTATATATTTTAGTTTTATTTTAAGTTAAAATGATAGTAAGAGTATATATTTTACACATATTTTTATTTATTATTAAATACGGCATAATATACATTTATCAAAATGTGAGTTCAAATATCAAAAGTATCTTTGTTGATTTTAATTGTAATGAAATTGGAAATGGAAGCTAATTATCTTCTTCTTCTTCGTCGTTAGTCGTACTTCGTCTTCGTGATTAATTAAAGTAGGTAAGTATGTAAGATAGTGTAGGTATAGGGTTTAGGTATTTAGGTAGGTATGTTAGATAGTGTAGGTATAGGGTTTAGGTATTTAGGTAGGTATGTTAGATAGTGTAGGTATAGGGTTTAGGTATTTAGGTAGGTTTGTTGGATAGTGTGGGTAAAGCTTTAGGTAAGTAGGTAGGTATGTAGGTTAGGTAAGTAGCCTACAAACTAGAATATATAATCCAGAATTAATAATATTTTATACTTAAATAGTTAAATATGAATAATTATATATAAATAATCAAGTTGCTTACTTTAATTAAATATACAGTATGTTACGAAAACCCTGTCCGACCCATAAGGATAATAGAGGTTAGGTAAACACATGACCAAATATAATATAAAATTTTACGTATTCATCATAGTACCAATACAAATGAATTTTGAAATAATCTTTTTTTCCAACGAATTAATTCCAATTTCCTCGAAATTTGGTAATTTTTAAAAAGTGACAACACCGGTATTATTATGAGCGAATAGCGATGCGACCACGTGCCGCGTGTCCTGCCGTCCGCCCCCCGCGGTCGGCAGGCGAAGGGTGGTCAACGCACATTTAATAAGTTACCTCCTTTTGCGAAATAATATTTATTTTTTTTAGGGGGATTTTTTTTTTTAAGTAAAGCCCGGTTTTGTATGCATTAGTAGAATCAGTTATCGATACCTAACAACACCTTCACGGGTCGGACAGGGTTTTCGTAACATACTGTATATAATTAATAGTTAGTACATAAATAATGGGCATTGTTTAATAATTATAATTTCCAAGTAAATAATTGACTTTATAACGTACTGATAACCATAACTCACGCTTGACCTTGCATTAGGCCGTATATGACTGTACGATGTGCACTCTTCGCGCTCTACCTTCAAAACGGTTGGTCGTATGAAAAAAAAGTTTAAACAAAAGTTGTAGGGAATTTTATAGCCTACAACTTTTATAATAAATGCAAATCTCATTTAACCGATAGGAAGCCAGATAATCGCGAAAAACCGATTTTTGTGACCTTTGACCTTGAATATCATGAGACGCGGACACGATAACGATTGTCTTTTGAGACAACATTTAGAATGACAAAACAAAGGTTCATACCAATTTGCAGCTTATTATCTTTCATTCCGAGGTTGACCCCTTTTTTTACCTAATATGACTGGGCTAATATGATATTGGTAAAAATAGTACTTCGTGGGAGACCACGAAGTACCTACTATTTACTTCGGACTGGTAGAGATACCAGTTCTAAGTTTGTTCATTCGAAAATTTTCTACCGTAGTAGTACTTTCTAGGTTCTGTTCTTTGTAATCGAAGTTCGGTTTCTCACCTGGTTTAATGTTGTCCCATAAGATGGTGATGTACTGGTCCCTGTCAGGACGCAAGTGTTCGTGTGAAAACCCAAGCACGTGCATAATCTCATGAACGATATCACCGAGGGTCATGCAGTTGTAACCGAACACGATCATCTGTGGTTGATCATTAAAAATTCGGTGAAGGTGAAGTCGGGTTTAAGCCTTAAAGAGAAGGCGATAAGGCGGCCCTCGAATTGAAATCATAGGTTTAATATAATTAAAAGGAGTTGCTAATTTACATTTGCCGAAATCCAGTGAAAGTGGATCGGTTTGTTTACAGCGTGATTACGAAAACAAAAAAAAGGTATAATTGTGTATCCAAAGAAATAATGGATCAATATTAATCAGCATAAAATAAAGTCATGTTAATCAAAATACGACCTATGCCTAGGTAATAGGTCGTATTTTAATAGTATTTGTTATGTACAATGTTGTACTAATCTACCCATATAGCATCCTTCTTTTTATTCCAATCGCAATCCTGCTTAAGCAGAATGTCGACCTTAAGTAGTACTGGCTGGCAGTAAAATATCTCTGGTTGCGTTCGAACATTTAAGTAGCGAATTTAGAACAAGATTCAAAATTGTATTAGGTTTTCGTTTATGACGTGTTCATATGAACACGTTTCTTTGGAATAATAATTTGAAAAATTCCACACTATACTAATTAAAGTATTTACCTGAACCCCTTTAATTTCGGCCCTCTCATTGCTGTGAACACACTGCTGGAGGCTTGAGGGGTTGGTGATGTACAACCAGACAACATTCTGCAGTGACTTCTGGTCTGAAGGCCTCTCCCGGAGGCGCTGCAGACGGATACACGTAACTTTCTCAAAGTAGTCGAACGCATTCATTATTATTTCTGACAGATGCGTGTCTGGAAATATTTTTGTTATGAATACCTAGAATAGACATAACATGTCTTCACTTCTCCACTGCTGGCATATAAAGCACGTGTGCCCATTGCGGGTTGTAGGATGTCACTAGGTCTTACAATTTTTGGATTTAGGACATGCTCGTTTCCTCACCACCTTTGCTGAAAAGGGTTCGATTAGATGGAAGGTTTATTTATTAGTTTCTTAAAAGCTAAAAGAGATTGTGATGAGTCATGCCGAAACGTAATGCAACGCAAAATATCTTTTTATTTTTATTGCTATTTAAACTAATGCTTGAGGCAGCGGTGGCCTATTGGTATCGGCCGCGACTTACAAGTTGTAGGTCGTAGGTCGTAGGTTCGAACCCCGTCAGGCACTTAATAAACATAACATGTTGTGCACGAGCAAATAGATATTTTTTCATGTCAGCCGAGTGAATTCACAAAGATTTTGTTATATAATTTGTGTTATACAGATAGATAAATGATAAAAGTAATAATTTTATTTAATATTTAATTAGTGTATTGTAAGGACTAGCATTGGTGTTTCAGTTATTATTATTATTTTATTTTTTGTTTTGTTTGAATAAGCTAATAAGTATTAAGTTTATTTTGGTGTATGGCTCTCTAAGTATAAGTAGATGTGTAATGTACCAAATACCTTGTTATCGCATTGGGTCTTAATAACCTGTAATGTTAACAAAGAGAGGATAAATAAATAAATAAATAAATAAACAAATAAATAAATAAATAAATAAATAAATAAATAAAAAAATAAATAAATAATATAATGTTCACACTCGTGGGACACAGGCCTCCTCTCGGTGACAGGGAGTGAGCCATAATCTAATACGCGGGTCCAGTGCGTGTTGGTAGCTAGATGTCACATGTCTTTGAAGTTCTGCCTCTAGGTCAAGCTGGTTTCCTCACAATGTATTCCTTCACTGTTTTAGAGCAGTGGTGATGAAAATATTTATTACGTAATAATTTATTTTTTAACCGACTTCAAAAAGGAGGAGGTTACTCAATTCGACCGGTATAAATGCTTTTTTTTTATGTTTGTTCGCGGATAACTTCGTCGTTTATGAACCGATTTTGATAATTCTTTTTCTGTTGGAAATAAGACATTCCCAAGGTGGTCCCATGAGGACATCAGGGTTTGATGGTGGAAGACCAGAGAAATCAAGGGGAACTTTCAAAAATCGTAGGGGTAACCAGTGCGTTTGTAAGTTTTTTTATTGAGTATTTTAGCGTCAGCATCCAGTCTAACCGGATGCAGCTGAACAGTACTTTTCATCACAACTAAAAAGTGTAAAACAAAAACTTTTTTTACAAAAAAAAACAACCGACTTCCAAAAAAACATTACAAAATGAAAAATAACTAATTTCGGAAGTCGGTGTCAAAAACTAATACAAAAAAACCAAAGACATCGACTTCCGAAATTAGTTTACAAAGTAAAGCGCCTGACTGTGGATTCGAACCTACGATCTACAGCTTGTAAGTCCTATTTGTAAGGCGCTTTGCATACTTTGTGTAAATTATTTCTTCACCACTGCTCTTAAAACGGCGAAGGAAAACATCATGAGCAATGCCTTAGAAGGAAAAAAGATCGAAGAAATATGACATCTACAAACCCACACTGAGCCCGCGTGGTAGATTTCGGCCCACTCACTCTAATCGGTAGGATCCTGTCGCAGGAGTGGGAACGTTATCTAGGCTGATTATGTAAACTAGTGCTTGACCGCGATCCCGCCTGATGGCAAGCAGTTCCTCATCACTTTCGTAAAATTTCTATGAACCAATGGACACTATAGGTTTTTATGTGAAAATCGGTTGCTGGCCATTAGACCACCATAGTGAAGCATTGAATGCCACTAAAAGTTTAAAAGCAATCATGTCTTATATATTGCCTTGTCTATTATCCTTGTGTTCCTCCGTGGCGCAGCGGTGAACACGCCTGCCTGCGACGTGGAGGCCCCGGGTTCGATCCCCGGCCAGGTTTTCCTGATTGGCCTGGGTCTTGGATGTTCATCTATATATGTATATATTATAAAATATAGTATCGTTGAGTTAGTATCCCATAACACAAGTCTCGAACTTACTTTGGGGCTAGCTCAATCTGTGTGATTTGTTCGTATATATTTATTTATTTATTGCTGTTTAGGTGTTGTCTTTTTGTTCCAAGAGTTTGAAGGCAGAATATATTTGATAAGGGTATTTTTTTTTTAAGCGGCCATCAAGAATCCATTATAAGGCCTTGAGTTCTTGATGCAGAACGTCACGTTCGCTAAATGTCATCATAATCATAATCAGCTTATAATTTTCTCGCTCCTGGGACAGGCCGCCTCTCAATTAGATGGAGTGGGCCTAATCTACCACGCGGGCCCAAGTTGTGCCTCTAAGACATGCTGGTTTCCTCAGGGTGTTTTCCTTCACCGTTTTGAGAGCAGTGGTGATGAAATAATTTACACAAAATAAAGCGTCTGACGGGGTTCGAACCTACGACCTTACAACTTGTAGGTCACCGCAGCTCTCAAAATGTCGTCTTGACCAAACCCCGTAAAGCGTTACGTTTTGGTTTAGTATTTTTTTAACTCGCTTATATCTTGTCTTTTTTTAAATAATTATAAACTAGTACTTGACTGCAATCCCGCCTGATGGTAAGCAGTGAAGCAATCGTTGATGGTAAAGCGCGCTAGTTTATTAAGAACCTATTCACTCAAAAACACTGAGTGAATAGGAAGGAATACGGCACTTGAGCGAGGTGATGCAATGTTAAACCCAACAACACGACAAACGATGCTGCGCCAGAGGGAGACTGATCTGGAGAAGGTCTCCATCTCCACGACCAAACTCCCCAGTCCCGACACGGCAACATTTGGCGCATCGTACCTGGCACGCATCGCAACACAACTCCTCATACTCGTCCTCCGTACGGTTTCTCCAGACATCATGCGTGTTCCAGCGAACACGAGAAATCGCTTGGCGGCAAGACTTTGTTTGGTGGGTGGTAACTTCTACCGGCAGCTGATATTAGATTATTTTATCATACTGTACCATAACTTCTGGAGTCAATAAAATAAGGCACGATGGCTTGGGGGAATCGAACTGATTTATTGCCATCGGGTATGGGGGTAGTCTGGTTGTATATGGGTCCGTCAATCCTGATTGGAGCGAAGGGGAACCTCCTGCCGGTCTTGTTTGCGGGCCACTAGACATAAAAAGAGAAAACTTAATGGCTGTTGGAACTATCGCTCCGGTTGAGGTTAAGTAGACGACAACGTCATAGACTGAAATAAAGGCGACCAAAAAAAATAGTCAAAATGATAGTTCCGAGAATAAGCATGTTCAAACAAACAAACTTTCTGCTTCTTCTTCTCAACATATAGAGGTCCACTGCAGGACAAAGGCCTCCCTCAAGGCTTTCCACGATGACCGGTCTTGTGCTGCCCGCGTCCATCGGCTTCCCGCGACCTTCACCAGGTCATCGGTCCAGCTTGTTGGGGGCCTCCCTACGCTGCGTCTTCCAGTACGTGGCCACCACTCCAGAACCTTACTGTCCCATCGACCATCGGTTCTACGAGCAATGTGCCCCGCCCACTGCCACTTAATTTTAGCGACTCGAAGAGCTTTGTTGGTGACTTTGGTTTTTCTGAGGATCTCCTCATTTCTGATTCTATCGAGCAAAGAAACTCCGAGCATAGCTCTTTCCATCGCCCTTTGTGTGACTCTGAGTTACAAACAAGCAACCAAACAAAAACAACAAACTTTATATCTTTATTATTATTTTAAATTTAAGTAATAAACTGTTTTTACCATTTTTTAATTATATACAAGTGTATCTGACATCGTAACGCAAACTTCGCGAAAGGGCTAGACCGCATGTCACTAATAAAATTATGATAGTCATTTATGTCGTTAATGAACGGTTACAGAATTCAAAGCGTTTAAAAAAAAGTGTCAGCTCGGCCTTTGAGCGTTGCATGCGTGCCGCCGTACGAGTTTGTAGGTATGACGTTGATCCTTGACGTGAACTCTATTAAATCAGCTGATAAAATAGTTTTTCGAGTTTTGTTTTCATTGCGCTTTTTTGTGTAATTAGTGAATTAATTAATTTTTACTTTAAAATCTTATTGGGTTATAAAAGTATAGCAATTATGAACGGCCTAAAGTGAAAAAAACTACATATTTTTTTTTTTAAATCATGAAAAAGCCGACGATAAATTCCACCACTGAGGGGCTCAGAATCATGTACTGGATCCATGGTACTCGTTTGTGCATCGATGTCAGATACACCCTTTATACTTACCACTAAATTATACTACTTACGATATTGCTATTCACTTCAGCCTTATTCATTTCCTTGCGTCTATAAGCGATTTTCTGTCCCTTCTCTAAAAAGTCATCGTATATTTTATCGACAATCGTCTCAACTCTTTCCTCATCTTCTACGTTTAAAGCTGGGTTTACATTATTCAAGGCTCTTTTGAACCTACGTGTCTTCACCTTATGTAATAGCTTTTCATTTTTTTCTTTAAGTTTTAATTCCTTCTTTCTTTTATCGTATTTATTGAAGGGAGCAGCTTCTGCTTGGAGGTTTGCTGCTATTGCTTCTGAATTAAACCTCCTACACATGTCACGGGTGTCTTGGCGTTTTCTTTCGATTAGTTTTTTGTCGACTGAAATTAAAAAGTTTATTGTCATGGAATTAAGATTGTCTCGTGGATTAATGGGCAAAGTTGCGTGGTTAAGAATGAAGTGTCAAGTTAAATTATTAGTTTAGACAAAATATTGTTTTAATAATTTGTCAATAGAAGCCCGGAGTCTGGATTTGTGGCCTAGCTGATAGACTGGGTCGGACCAGTGGGGAAATGTGAGTTGTCAACCGCTTTGGTAATTATTTAAAATTTTAGATTTAATATTAAGTTAATAACTTACGTACCTATTCGAACACTCAATTCATCAGTATTTTGGCTTGGATCACATTTTATTACAATAAAATGAATATTAAACAAAAAATATATCTTTAACAATACCCACATTCTGGTGGGAAAGTATTTGTTTTATTGTGAAAACTCTCATTATATTTCAGAAAAAAATTTTACTTGTAAACTATAAAGTTTTAACGGAAATTGAAACAATTTTATTTATATTACTTAATCGTAGATTTTATGACTTTATTCTTTTATTCCAATGCCTAAAATATTATTGAAAATGCAATACCCGAAGTACCCCGTACCAAGTACATACTCAAGATTGCAATAATTGAAAAGGTGCGGGGATCTCTGAACTGCGACCTCTATTGTATCATGTATGAAACTCACAATAAGCCCCCTTTCTCACTGTCTGACTCAAACATGCGACAGGTTTCGCCGGTGTAACACTGGCTTCACCTGTCCGATGTATTCGCAAATTCGAATTTAGAAAGTTAACTTTTTATTCCGGCACAAGTTTAACGAGGTTGGAGGTGTGGATTCGAGTGGCAGTCGCAGTTTGTGTGTCAGTGAGAGACCACGTGTATCGCGTCGTGCCCGCGAGTGAACGAACTTGTTTGTTACCCTTGTTATTTGTTGTTACTGCCAAAAAGGATTTATCAAAGTAAGTTTGGTTTCTTTTTCTGATATCTTTTTGTGTCATAAATGTTTATTTTAGCATTACGTCATTTGATAACGTGGAATCTGTGTGAATTTATACCGGTGTCGTTTTTTTTCAATTTGTTGACATGGCTTTTTTTTTACCTTTTGTGACAGTAAGTAATAGAAAACGTCTGATTGAATTATACCTGTCTACCGTTATGATATCTGTCGATGATTTAATTGAGAGGCAATGACGAGGTCGGGCATAATTGGGTTCGTGATCTGTGAACTATAATTATAAGTCTGTAGCCTTTACATCTTCGATTTGACAACTGTATTCTCTATCCCGCCAAAAATATGCACACGAATATAGTTCTTATTTTTTGGTACAGAAGAAATAATTTTCTTCACGTATTAAAAGTGGTACAGAATCACCTGTGCACATTTGTTAGATTTTGTGAATTGTGCGAACATAGATCTTGTGTTGCTATCTCATAGAATGTGATAGACTTTCACTGAACATAAAGCCTTGTTTACACGCTCTATTTTTTAGTAGAGTTGATACGATATGTAATCTGTATTTTAATATACATAGCTACATATTATTGCATTGAATGTAGTATGTTGAATGTTAGGTTTGATAGAGGGGAGTTTACTATGTTAGCTTGGCATTTAATTTTTAATAAATATTCTAGCATTAAATTAAACTGAAATCAAGAATTATCATATTAAATTGTCCTTTCGTATGATTTTTCATAATATTCCACGTGATATTTGCGCGCTGTCAGTGGCAAAATATTGAGGTCTCTGGATTATTTCAAACACCTATAAAAAAACAACACAACGAATAAAAAACGTTAACCTTGACTTTTAAACAACAAACTAAGTAATTTAGTATTGAGTTAAGTGGTTTTAAATTGGTAAAAACGGGTCCCACAGGAGACAGTAGATATTTTCACATATTCTTTTGCCCCTATAATAACAAAGAAAAAAGTTATTTTGTACGGAACCATCCGGGCACTAGTCTGACTCGCAGTTGACTAGTTTTTACATGCTTCTTCTTTTTTTGTATGTACATACCTTACGGTGTGGTACGGTGTGGAGAAAATGTGTTTTTGATACATGTCCATACTAGAGTACAGTAATTGAATGGGGATTTAAATTAAGAGGCGTTTAAACGCTAAAAATGTATTATTAAACAGGCGTTATTACTTTAAACAATGTTTATAAATAAAAGGAAATTTATCATACTAAAAGAGTCGATTCAGTAGAGAGGCGTGCGAAGAGGCTAATTGGCGATTTAGTTCAAAACGGTCTCTAAAGCCTGGCCTGGAGCACAGGCGTAGAGCAGCCAGCATATCGGTGTTCTACAGGATGCATTTTGGAGAGTGTACGAGGGAATTGCATGATTTAATTCCTCCATCTCCGTTCCACCAGTTTCTTCCTTTACGTTGTTGATACCACTATGATCAGGCTGGATTGCGATCAGGCACTAGTTTATACTTTATATTTAAAAAAAAAAGTTATGAGCAGATTTTTTTTTTAGTTATCATCAAAATGTATGTTATGTAATATTTTTTTATTAAGCTGTGTAATCAATTGCAGGCACGCGGCGGAAGTTGAATGAATGCTTTCCATTTCCATTGTTAAAGTTCATTAATTAATCTTATAATAACATACGGTTTAAGAAATTACGATAAAAATATAAAGAAAAAAATCAATACATTTTTCCAACCAAAGTTATATCATTCAAAATATTAGCAGAGAATCCTTGAATCATAGATAGCTGGAAAATTGATATTTCTTTGCCTTGAACCTATTTCTATATTCTGTACTAACAAGTAAGCAGCACCCTAACACACTGTGGCGAACCTTACTAATTGTTTGTGGTTCCCACCGGATCTATAAGCACACCACTAATGTGTCTCGAGATGTCTATGGACGGGGGAGTTTTGGCGGGAAAGCTAAGATGAGTGCCACGCTTATTTATAGTGTCGTTTACTAAATAAAAACGCGTGGTTTATGTAGTAAAAAGTGCATTTAGTGAATAATTCATAAAGAATATTTAAATATTGTAGCATAGTGACCACATAATGACTTTGTCCCAAATCTTCCTCCGAATCGGTTAACGCGGGAAACGAAAGCAGATCTAAATCTATCTGCTTTAAGTTAAGTTTTGCGTTAAGTTAAGTTAGATTAATTAGGATAGGATAGTTGAAAATTAATTACTGAAGATATGACAGTATGGTCTCTGACCTTAGCCGGTTCCAAATGGAACAAACAAAACAAAAAAAAAATGTCTATGGACGGCAGTTTTTTGAGTAAGATCGCAGGTGACAATTAGCAGGTAACTAGCTAGTAAGGATCTCTTGTTCATGTGAACCACCGTTACTGATCTAACATTCTACCTGAGTATTCTTACGCTGCCATTGTACAAGCAACATATAGATAGACAGTCTCGAACAAAACTCTTATCAAAAATGGCGACAAGTATTAAGCAGTCTAAAGTAGTCAAAATAAATATACATTCATTTAAAATCAGCCTTAAGTGCAGTGTATAAAGTTCTTATCACAAAGCAGTACAAAAAACCCTTATTTTTTACGACCGAGTCTGCCATCAAACCGAATTCAACCTTACACGCATGCATTAAAGTCAGAATTCGTAAGTACTAAGTGAAAGAAGCACCCAAGGACTGTGTGTTATGCGCTTGTTCAGTTCAACCATATTTTTACGATTAGATTCATAATCAGATCTAGTGTATAAGTGATCGATGACAAGTAACGAGGAAAGAAATAAAGACCTGCTGAACTATACCTACCGAATTTCATTGCCTCATTGGTATAAACAAGGTGCCATATTGCGCCTAATACACTGTTACAATCAGTTGGAATGATTTCGAAGCATATTGCTTTATCCATTGCTGTATATTTTCGAAAACGTGTCTGTTCAACAACGAAAATGATGCGATGAATGTTGTTGAACTGTCAAAATGAAAGCTTACTTATAGTGTGTCGCAATTCCAGTTCAAATTACTGTAGGTCCAGTCCCAACCGTTTTTAACTTGTGTCGTCCCAGTACTGGGGAAAGGTCTTCCCCACAGTTTTACATTATTTCCTTGTGAACAGCTGTTCTTGGTTTTGTCTGACAAATCTTCCGTAGATGCCTCTTATGTGATAACGACGTTGTTTTCTAGATGTCCTTCGGCTACGCAGCGACGGAGATTCTCGTTTTCTGACTCCCACAGCATATAGACTCTAGCTTATGGGCTAGATAATTAAGAGATATGTCTCTTAATTGGCCGGACCATATGTATAAGCATAATGAATTAGGTATACATATACATATGGCCTAAATAATTCCATAACAGTCTTGTAGTTAATTGCGCACTAACCACAATTGCAGTAATGATTAAGATAAAAAGGACTTTATTGATGTTCACATTAATGTTATAATAGATAAAATCGTTATCAGATTTGAATTCTAGCTCTTTTTTATCTACGGTAAGAACATTATGGTGACTAATGACAATGACTAATGGCTTAAATAATTATATTAAGACACCGACACTGCGACCCAATCTTGTAGTTACAGTTGTCTAATTCAAACACTCATCATCATCGTCATTATTTTAGCCGAAAGACGGCCACTGCTGGACAAAGGCCTCTCCTAAGGTTCTCCACGACGACCGGTCCTGCGCCTCCCGCATCCAGCGGTTTCCCGCGACCTTCACCAGGTCGTCGGTCCACCTTGTCGGGAGCCTACCCACGCTGCGTCTTCCGGTGCGTTGTCGCCAATCACGAACCCGTCGGCCCCATCGGGCACCGGTCAATGTGCCCGGCCCACTGCCACTTTCATGTTGCAATTCTTCGGGCTATGTCGGTTACTCTCGTTCTTCTGCGGATCTCCTCATTCCTGAGTTATTCGTGCAGGGAAACTTCGAACATAGCTCTTCCCATTGTCAGCGACCACGTAAATTTCAATTCCATACTTCATCACTGGCAACACACACTGGTCGAAGACTTTTGTCTTGAGACACTGCGGTATTTCGGAAGAGAAGATTCTACGTAGCTTCCCAAAAGCAGACCAGCCGAGTTGGATTCGGCGATTGATCTCTTTCTTGAAGTTGGACCTTCCTAACTGGATAGTTTGTCCAAGGTATACGTAGCTGTCAACAAGAACAGAGCCTCCAATCTTTTTAGGAGTCGGTACAACATGGGCATTAGACATGACTTTCGTCTTGTCCATGTTAATTGTAAGTCCGACTCGCTCGGAGGCTCTACTGAGGTTTTCGAGCAATGTGCTCAGATCCTCCGCAGTCTCAGCCACGACTACGATATCATCAGCAAACCGAAGGTGTGTAATGTACTCGCCATTGATGTTGATGCCCAGTCCTTTCCAGTCCAGAACCTTGAAGACATCCTCCAATGCAGCGGTGAACAGTTTCGGAACATCTCCCTATCTGACATCACGCTGCAGAGGTATTGGTTTCGAGGTCTGGTCCTGTATTTGGACTGACATGGTGGCGTTTTCGTACAAACCCTTCAGCGCTTCAATATACCGATAGTCTACTTGGCACCGTTGGAGAGATTGCAGTACAGCCCAGGTCTCGATTGAACCAAAGGCTTTTTCGTAGTCCACAAACGCCAAGCAAAGGGGTAGGTTATTATACTCCCCCAACATTCATTCATTCTAATTTAAACAGACTATCAATTTCAATTCGAATCATTTTGAAGGATAATGATAATCCATTGCTTTATATGTTCATAAATTTGTCAGCTCTACAAAGAAAAAAAAAACGGAATGAATATTGTTGAACTGTCAAAATGAAAACTATTGCTAATGCTAGTGTGTTAAGCGTAGTCGTACCTAATCTTTGTGAAGATTTTCTTCTAATTGCATGGATTTTCCCTACAAAAGCATACTGCTAAAAACCTTAGCACTCGTTGGACTGACAGCTTTTCCACGCACCCTTTAACTAAGTCTTCACGGTGAGAAGGTTACCCAACAACCTTCTGATATTTAGCGAGCTATCAAGTAAACCAGCTTCATAATCCCTGCCTCGGTGGTAGGCCACAACATCGGCTGCTGGCAGAAGTTACCACCTACCAGACAAAGCCTTGCCGCCAAGCGATTCGTCGTGTTCCGGCATGATGTCTGGTGACGCCGTACGAAGGAGGGGTCTGAGCAGTTGTGTTGCGATGTGTGTCGGGTACGATGCGCCAAATATTGTTGTGTCGGGAGTTTGGTCGTGGAGGGTCTCCAGATCAATCTCCCTCTGGCGCAGCATCGTTGGTCGTGTCTCAACTGCCGTTTTCCTTCCTATTCACTCAGTTTTTTTGAGTGAATATGCTCTTAATAAACTAGCTCGCTTTTTTATCAACGATGACATCACTGCTTACCAACAGGCTGGATTGCGGTCAAGCACTAGTTAATAATATAAAAAAAATATAATATATCTACCAATCCACTCTGGGCCAGCGTAGAATACGGCCAACTCGCTCTTACCGACAGAAGGTGTTCCAGGACTGTGAACATTATCGGCTAATTATGTTATGTATATTAACAACCAGGGCACTGCTATAATCGGTGTTATACCTACGATTTACTGCTGATGATGTTTAAGAACAAGATTTACCGCAAGCGCATCGTCATTAACTGTAAACGTGCACGTAACGGTTACGCGACGATTACGCAGCGATCGGTCACGCTACAGCTAGAGTCGGCAGGAGAAAACTAACTAACATTATAAATGCGAAATTTTGTGAGTATTGATGGACGTTTGTAACTCTTTTACGCAAAAACTAGTGAACGGATTTAAATGAAATTTGGCACACAGATAGTTTATAACCAGGAATAACAGATAGGATACTTTTTTATCCTAATATTCCAGCGGGATCGAAAGTTACGCGGGAGAAACCGCGGGGCGTAGCTAGTTAGAGAATAGTTATTGATTTAAGAATTTCTTTTTGTTTGGCGTCGCGAGTTCATCATCATCAACCTTTTTATACAGATACAGAGAAGGATTGAGCGTAATCACCACGCTTGCCCAATGCGGGTTGGGGATTTAGACTTAAAGTCCAGGTATCCTCAAGACGTTTTTCTTCACCTTGTAATCAGTCATTGCAATGGTGTCCAAGATATACTTAGAAAGTACATATAACTTAGTACTTGCCTGATCTGGAATCAAACCCGCACACTCTTGAGAGGCTGGTGTTTTTAACCACTAGGCCACCACGACGATTGATCAATTGATGGAGGTATTTGGAAAGTGCTTTTTTATTTTCCAATATAGTGTCTTTTATTCTGTTTATCTTTCAGTATCGAAATGTTAAGATTTTTGGTTTCATTCTGATTGTTTTTGATCTCGATTTTCTCTATAATTGTTACTGTATCATTTTATGTATAATAGCAGCGCTCTTTGATTGTACTCGCATAAATTTCGATCCCAGGGGAATATCCGAATATAAACTCTCACCTATATGTCAAGCCTGATTATAAACGACTTATGTGTAAAATTTTATCCAAATCCGTTTAGTAGTTTTTGCGTGAAAGAATTACAAACATTCACTTTTATAATATGTAATTATTAGTAAAATAATAACAGTTATCTGACTAATATACATATACTGGTTTGAATTAATATTAATATTCAAAACTATTACCTACATATTACCTCTGGCATTGTGACGGTCATTAAAATTCAATTTTACATTATTTTCCTTTGCTCAGTATAAATTTAGTAGCTTTCCACATACATAATTATATATATAATTTACCTACTTATACAAAAAAAAGTCCAATATCATTTTTCAGCGTCTCAGGATTTTTCCGTTCGGACTCACTATACTTTTGTTTACAATCTGACACATTTCTTTATTAGGTTTCAAGTTTATCGCTAAAGCACAAAGCTCAAGTTTAATAGGGAATATTTGACAGTTTCGGGTAGCTTCACCTGCTGTCGTCGATACATTATTTCATCAACACTGCTTTCAAAACGGTCAAGGGAAACATCGTGAGGATACCGGGATGACCTAGACAGTTATATCTATGAAATATACCAACGCAACACTAGGTTCGAGTAGAGGATTACGGCCTATTTCTTCTCAAAGAGAGGAGACCAGTGTCCCAGCACTGGCAACATTAGTGTCTTCCACAGTTTCTTCTTTTTCTCAAAGCAACACTGGGCTCACGTAGAGAAGTAGGGCCTATTTCTTCTTAAAGATATGAGACCAGTGTCCCAGCGTTGGCAACATTAGTGTATTCTACAGTTTCTTCTTTTTCTTAAAGCAACACTGGGCTCGCGTATAGGATTACGGCCTATTTCTTCTCAAAGAGAGGAGACCAGTGTCCCAGCACTGGCAACATTAGTGTCTTGCACAGTTTCTTCTTTTTCTTAAAGTAACACTGGGCTCACGTAGAGGAGTACGGCCTATTTCTTCTCAAAGAGAGGAGACCAGTGTCCCAGCACTGGCAACATTAGTGTCTTCCACAGTTTCTTCTTTTTCTTAAAGTAACACTGGGCTCGCGTAGAGGAGTACGGCCTATTTCTTCTCAAAAAGAGGTGACCAGTGTCCCAGCACTGGCAACATTAGTGTCATCCACAGTTTCTTCTTTCTTTATTTTTTTCTAAATTGTTTTATGTTCTAAAACGATTATCCAGTAATCTGTCAGCTGTCATTAACCGTTATAAATTCACGGCACGTGGCTCTAACAGCACCGCAATTTGATATACAATGTTGTTGCCAGGAATTGTATTGTCCGTGTAATTGGGTTGTATCCTAAAAAATAATTTAATGTCCATCAGATAGATTTATAAACAATATTGAACACGTATTTTTTAAATTTTTTTCTTTCATTCAAATACTTAGGAAGATATACATGTTGATTTGAAATGCCGCATGACGTCACGCCGTGGTACAAAATATACCACGGCGGCGTGACGTAATTAGCCTCAACCCCCTAACTTTAATACGCTATATTTCAGTAGTTTTTGGTAATTTCGACGTAATAAAAAGTCGGTTAAAAATACGGGCCTTAATTTTTTTTATTATCTATAAGACGGACTAATTTTTTTTTAATTTTCATATCTTGAATACATCCCTATTAGATGAAAAATCTATAGTAATGCTTTTCATATTTCGAAATATTTTTTTTGTTTGTTTTTGATGTGAAATCATCAAATGACCTCTCCGTTCTGGGCGGAGCGGAAGAGCGTGTCAGACTTTTACTGACTAAAACTCACCCATCCCGGGGTGGAAACCAAAATACATAACGATTTTTACTTTTCAATTGAAAAAAAAAATCATTATCGCCATAGAGTTTTAGTTTTTTCCTGTATCGTGGATGCGTTTACAAACATATAAACTCGCATACACGAACAGCCAGACCCGGAATAATTTGCAGGTCATACAAATATTTTCTCCATGCGGGAATCGAACTCGCGACACGCTGTGCAGCACGTTATCATTTAACCACTGCGCCAGCCGTATCGCCAAACTTTCAACTGTACATACATACGCAATGCCTATAATGTTTCCACTGTTGAGACACAGGCCAGCTCTCGATGAGTGGGCCGTAATCAACCACGCTGGTCTAGTGCGGGTTGATAGATGTCATCGAAGTTTGTGGCTCTAGGACACGCCGGTTTCCTCACGATAGGGGGCCCTGGTCTGCTATTTTTATAAATTTGTCATTCCGACACGATTCCATCGTCATTGTGGTTAAATATTCGTAATCTGCTAAATTCATAATGATCGATCAATTATCTCAGTCGTCTCGTAATGGAATGGTGATAGAATGACATTACCGTATTACCGTTATTATATTTGAACATATGGAGTGTAGTATCGGTGTTTGACCACTGGAAAGTCATAATGACGCCATTTTGTTAGTAGATTACGAAACTTGTCAAAATCAGGCATTATGAGATCACTGATCGAATATTCTAACACTATTGTTGTAATAGCAGACTAGGGCCCCAGTGGTGATGAAATATTTTATACAAAGTAAAGCGCCTGATGGGGTTCGAACCTATGACCTACAACTAGTAAGCTGCGGCTGATACTACTAGGCCACCACTGTTCTCCACTAATTTCATTTGTCAATAAGTTGATTTTAGAGTGACTAGCACTATTGAAAGATTTACAAAAATGTTCGAAATGATCCGATTTTCTTTGATCCAACTGCCTAACGAGAGCCTCAATAGATGTTGGTCGAGGCTCTTGGCTATCATTATTATTATTAACATAATTTTAGTCGTCATGTGTTTAATCACGTCTAAGCTCTTTATGGAATATCTTAATTTATCAAGACTAAACTAATAATTATCTTCTATCCTTTTCTTAATGTAGAAGACAGAAAAGGATGTTCTGATCTTAAATTAACTTTACTTTCTGAAAAAAGGAATCGACGCCAATATTTATTCTAAACATGTCCGTATTAACTCTTTGTTCGTTTAGTTAGATAATTATAACTAAATACTAAGTTATTTGTAAGTAATTAATAGAAGTTATTATTATCTAAAAATAAAGAGTTGGTTTCATGTCATTGGACTTTGACATTCAAAGCGAGATTAACATCTACCGTAAGAATGCCAACATCGTCACCAACGCTAAGGAATTCATTTTAATACCTTTGTAAAATAATGAAATTTTAAAAATCATTTTTGATAAAAAAAAAATACTATAAGCACAGACGACAGCACATCAAGCTACTAGAATCAGTCAGATATCTTCAACACAACACACATAAATCCCTCGCACACTCTCCAAAATGCATCCTATAGAACACCGACAGGCTGGCTACTCTTCGTCTATGTTCCAGCCTTTGGAGGCCGTTTTGAACTAAATCTGAGTCCTTAACAAGAAAATAAAGTTTCTTTATTAAACACGTTACTGTTTAGGTTTCCGTATCCATACTATAACAACGAGACGTAGGTGCCCTACGAAAAAATGACCCAACCGTGACCCTCCGTTTGCCCGTCTATCAGCGGTCTGTTTGTGTCATAAGAGGTAGACATTCGCAGAGTATGTGTTACTATTCGTACCACAATAAAAACATAGCTACAAGAAACGTGATTTTTCCTAATGACTGAGTGAGCCTGAGTCGTAACCGGTTTTTCTAAACTCATCACCGTCGTCATTATCATTCAGTCGAAGAACGTCAACTGTTGGACCACCTCCTGTCTTTCCCAAGTATCCCTTCAGGCCTTCACCCTGTGCCTCCCGCATACAGCGGTTTTTACAATAATTTCTGTAGAACGTGTAAGTGAATTCGCCAGCCCTGTTTCTACTACATTCACCAGTTGCATTAGGTCATTGACACTTGCGCAGGTATTGCAGAGAGCGGTAAGTCTAACGAATACATTAGCTATAGCCGAGCCTGGCCTTCGTTTGTCACTGTCAAGGCTCAAAGTGTTTGTCCTGGAGGTCATTTGACTCATAGTTCGAAAGTGTTACCAACTTGTTTGAATGTTTATAGCCTGGTAGAAATTATTTCGGTTTTTAAGGTATATAAGGATGCTTTTGATCACTATTACCCAGATTCTTGCCAATTTCGATAATTCTGCAATAGATTCATATTGATTGATCTTGATTAGGAACTTAAGTATGATTTTAGTTGATATAAGGTATGCTTATTGTAGTTTTGATGACTGTTTTCTCCGACTTCAAAAGGTTCATAACTCTTTTGTTGGGCTTGGTACAGCTTTTTTATAACAATATACCCTCTGCTTTGCTAGACTTGCCTTACAATGCATTTAAAGCACAAATCAAATTTAAGCTTTGTTCAAAGGCATATTATTTCGTAAATGACCATTTAAATGATAAGAATAGCTGGTCGCCCTGATTAACTCAAGACAATGTTTGCGTTCTTTCTCCGGAATTAGATTACTGACACGTTATATGAGTTCATATAATTTATTATTTTACAATGCATAAATATGTGAGCTGTCACGCCCTTTATGCGTGGGGCTTTTATTTAGGTTATACGTTATTACTTATTTACATTTCCATTTTAAAATATTTTATTTTGGCGTGGCTAGCTGACATATGGTAAATAATTTCATCATTGTTGTGTTTTCTTGTGTTTATTACTGTACCTACATAGGATTGTATAAGGTGACGTGTTGTTTTAAATGAACAGACAGCTGTGCTGCTGGAGAGTTTGTTAGCGATAGCACAAGGAAGTGTCAATGGCGTTTTGGGGGACTGTCTTATGTACTTAATATTTTCGTTCAAAAGTGCTGATTCTCAGCCTAATTTGCATAAATGACTTTTGGTTTTAATTTTGATTTATTCTCGCACTTCTGTGATAATAGTTGTACCTACTCTCTGGATTCCAAACGCGGACATGGCCGACGTGACAGTACTACGAAATTCTGTTGCAATTATTTTATTGGGGTTTTTGTAGTAATTCCTATTTGCGCTGTTACGTAGTTGATAGAAGTTTTTCTTATTTGGAGGTGAAGTTGTCTCTACCCAAAATTTAGCATGTCAGCAGTTTTAGTAATTTAGCATGTAACGAGCATAACTAAATAGAAAAGGTTGACATTACGGTGCTGGAACCGTAATTTATATGTAGTCTGAGTTTTAAAGCTTAATATCGTCACCGTTCAAATTTGGCTTTGAAAAAACACGACAAAGTGAAAAATTATTTGAATTTCGGAAGTTTTTCGATGTCTATGCTTTTGTATTTACATTCATATGCTAATTACCTAAATAACAGTGACGGGAAGTGACTATATCATCACTAACATTCACTAAGTGGAGAAAACATACATAATAACTCTAAAACTACATCAGGATTTGACCACAGTCTGGTGCACCTCAGGCATCGATATCAGCATTACTATAACTATCAATTAGAATAACTTATAAGCCTATTGCTAGTCCATTGCTCCATAAGTTCGAAAAACGTATCTGCTGAACAACGTTAAGACCGCAATGAATGTTGTTTAACTGTCAAAATGAAACCCATTGCTACTAATAGTGTGATACGAATAATAAAGATAAGTTACAAATATATATATATATATAGGAAAAGAGCAATCTAAAAAGATGGACCAATGCCGCAAAAGAGCAAAGCGGAAAAAAGCGAATTGGCATTAAATAAAAAGAGCAAATAAGATTTCTTGCCACGCAAGAAGGAAAGACGACAACGCCCTGTGATGACGGATGTCTTTATAAAAAAAAAAAAAAAGTGTGTTAAGCAATTACCCTACTAAATCTAATACTAAGGCATTTTTAAACAATTGGTGTATTTGCATTCTATATAATATTATACTTGAGTCTATATAAGAATGACTGTTATGTAAGAGGTCATTATGTTTATTATCTAGGTACTTAAGTACATATATTTGAAATAAACAAGTTTTTACATACTTAGATATCTCAGATATAAATAACACTATAAAGTTCATGAATTATGGTATTTTTTTATAACACCGGTCTTCATTCTTCAACCGGTTTTCGTCTGTGGTAAGGAACCAATGTTAGCTGGCCTCTTATTCTATAGAAATTCCGCAGTAGGCAAGTTGAAGATCAGTGTTGCCATATCCCAGACATGTGCTGTTGTACTGTATTATTAGACTCAGTTTTTAGTTGTTATTGACGTTATTTTGTAGTAGGTACATGTGTTTTTATGCATTGTCGTAATCACATGTCTGATTGTTTTTGCTATATGTAGAAGCTAATAAAACATAACTACATAATTACTAATTTAATATTATGGTGTTATTATGACGTGTTAAAACCATCATTGAATCGTGGTGAAAAAGGGATGGCGCTATTCAACCTGTATAACTCCATCTTTGTTTGACACTGGGACCATGATGGTTTTAACACGTCATAGTTTTTTTTTTTTTAATTATTATAAACTAGCGCTTGACCGCAATCCCGCCCGTTGGTAAGCAGTGATGAGATCAATGATGGTAAAGCGCGCTAGTTTATTAAGAGCCTATACACTCAGAAAAACTGAGCGAATAGGAAGGAAGACGGCAGTTGAGCGAGGTGATGCAATGTTAAACCCAACAACACGACCAACGATGCTGCACCAAAGGGAGATTGAACTGAAGACCCTCCACGACCAAACTCCCAACACAACAACATTTGGCGCATCGTACCCGGCACACATCGCAACACAACTGCTCAGAGCCGTCCTCCGTACGGCTTCACCAGACATCATGCCGGAACACGACAAATCGCTTGGCGGCAAGACTTTGTGTGGTGGGTGGTCACTTCTGCCGGCGGCCGATGTTATGGCTTACCACCGATTAACCCCCAGATGTTTAGACTTATGTGTATATTAGAATAGAATAAAAAAAAAACATTTATTGTAGGTATAGAATACCCATTAAACACAACAGTTTTAATAAATTAATTAAATTTAAGTGAACACACAGAAAAACACAAGTAAAAAAAAAAAAAGTGCAAGTTACTGACGTAGCTCAAAATAAGCGATAAGCTAAGTGGAACTCGCCTGGCCACGTCTAACGTATGCCTATTGAGGATTGGGCCATATTAACACTCCGTTGAGCTCCGATGCAGCTGGCAGCCGTCAGGCAGACCCCGGAAATTAAACAACCAGTGGTTGATTTTAATGCTGGGTCAAAAGAGCTGGATGATTATGGGGAGAGTAATTTGCCCAGCATTTCGATATTATAGAATAGAAAATACTTATTATTATGTACACAATATAGATTACAAAACATAAATATAAAGATTTTACAAAGGGTGACACAATGGGTGGTCTTATCGCTTGGTCTTATTATGTGCAAGTTATTCTTTCCTCGAGTTGATTGTCTCGTTATTCTAGTTGTCGCAAATACTACTGTTGAACATGAGGACCTGCACCCTATTACTATCAATTGGAATCATTATGAAGCATATTGTTAATTCATTGCTCCATATGTTTGAAAAAAGTGTCTAATCAGCAACGTAAATAACGCAATGAATGTTGTTGAACTGTCAAAATTAAACCCATTGCTACTGATAGTGTTTTACGCAATTACCCTGCTGGTTTATTTTCGACTGTTGGAAATTCCCATTCGAATCGAATGTGAATATTAAATATCAAATTGTTAACAATTAAAATTGCCAATTTGAGTCAATTGTAAGGAAACACTTACAAGACAGAAAATGTATGAGGGCGTATATATCTACTTATTTATTTCTTACCGTAATTTTGCAATCTAATCAGTTTGAGTTACATATTCCGAGCTTGTGTTATTAATTATCGGACTCAAAGTACATGATGCTGTGCCTGGTTAACTGGGTTAGTGAGGTGTCACAGATGCACTAGGTCAGGTCTAATTATTAATTATCTACGGAGCGGTGGAAGCCCAGTGAGTGGAAGATACGAGCATCAGGAACTATGTGGGGAAGTTATTCAGTCAATACATATCAGATATTCATTTTGCGGCAAGACTGGCCTATGACCTTGTAGAAACTAGAACCAATTTCCGTGCGTTCAGGCGCTTTTGCCAATTGCCATACCTATTATTGGAATCAATTGTAACAGCACATACCTACTTAGGACCCATTAACTTAATCAAACTTTATTCCGTAGTGCTTGGCAATCTGGGCTTCTCCCAGTTGCAATAATGTCCCTTTGTGCCGATTGGCCTAGTTCTTTTCTGTCTTATCTATCTTATCATATCTTTTTTCTTACTCCTCCGCTATTCTTTTCTGATTAATTTCGTCGCAGGGCCCAAGACAGTTGAATCATTTCTCCGGGACTCGTCGAGCTTCATGTTCACGTTTTTCTGGCGGTCTCCACTGTTGATTCTGGCTTTCAGGAGTTGCAGTGGGTGGGAAAAGTGTGGCGGGTTTTGTCCCAAATAAAAAAAAAAAGACTGGCCTATTTTAAGCTGGGAATCTGCAATACGCATGCCGTCTATTGTTGTAAGTGGAGCAAAAAGTCCATATTTGCTATACAAAATTTACCATAATCACATTTGCATTCACCATAACCTCTATCATATTGCAAACCCTTATCATGTTCCACTCTAAAAAAGTAAAATCCCTAATTACATACGACAATGTTGCCAGTTTTCTAAATGTCATTTCTTTTGGAGAAAATATACATCAATCTACTTTTAACTACACCGGCGTCGATCCTCTTGTTCAGAAATAATTTTTATGTTAAGTGCATCTTTTTCTTTCTATTTAATTAAGAAAAGGATGGAAGATAACATTTTAGTTTAATCTTGTCAATTTTTTTTTATAGGAGTTTTTAGCTTGGTTGCTAAGACCTTTGAGCCATTTCTTCGTTATTATTGTTTTCTTTCGTAACTTATCCTAATTTAACTTATCTCCTTTCGTTTCCCGCGTGAGCCACGTGGCCACTATGCTACAATATTTCAATGTTCTTTATAAATTATTTACTGAATACACTTTTTACTACATAAATCACGCACTTTATTAAATAACAAAACTATAAATAACTTTAAAAGTCCAATGAAAAATGAGCGTAACACTCAGCTTGACTTTCCCGCCAAAAACTCCTCCTGTCAAATTAAGATACTCCATAGACAGTTTAGACGCTATTATAAACATGGCGGCCAAAAATACGTCAATTTACGTCAGGAGCTGACTAACTTGACATGTCTAAACTAAGATTTTATCTTCTGTTCTTTTCTTAACGAAATAGAAAGAAAATAATACACTAAACATAAGTTAATTTAGTAACAATGGAATCGGGGTCGCTGTTAAAGAAGTCAAGTAATGTAATGTAAGTACTTACCTGTTAAAAACAACATACTGGTGGTAATTTTGTTGCGTTATAGTAAATATCCATGAGAGACTGACGTAGGTAGTCTCAGTACCGGCTTTCCATGCCTCACTTTCTACGTTAGAAAGTGAATTTCAAACATTACGAAATTGTGCAAATAATGCCTTAATTTTAATCGTAATTCGTAATAAACCCAATAAAAATTACGTGAGTCATTGTTATTTAAATAACTGGCAAAATTTGAGTGATGTAAGTTCTTTTTTTGAGTTTAAATTTTTAAAAGCAAATAGAATTGAAGAGTGTTATAGTTCGTTAAAAAGAGTTTTTAATTTGACTTTTTAGTCAAGAATGCCAATTATTTTCTGTTTTCGAGACATATAATTAGTACTTAGATAAATATACTACAATTAACAGTTTAACTTTGTTTCGTTCAGTAAACTTGGCTCGTAACTACATAGGTCCCGTACGGCACTCCAAAAGATAACAGTGAATTTAAATTCCTTACACTTGAAGTGTAGTTACACTTGTAGGTTGCAGTAGATAGCGGAGATAAAATTCTCTGCAAAGTTTAATTACTACTTTCAATAAATCAACCTCCTTAGATGGAAATATTCGACTGTATTGTATATTTTGAGCGATTAAGATGAAATTAAAATTTGTATATTATTTGATAAGGTCTGGCAGGCTAGATGTAAGTTAAAATTACGTACACATAACAAAAAAAAATGCTCGTAACTTTTTTGTTGATCTCAGCCACACTCAAGTACGATTGCATACAGCTAAATTTCACCTAATTAAATTTACAATTAGTGAATTCCGTGATAGCTGTTACATCGCTTTCAGCACTGGTTGGCAGGTAACCGTTCGACCTGATCACCTGACTACTCGTGATGTAATAACTTGTTCTGATTGCATTTCTATGGACGTGTGGACTATTTGTTTGAGCTAGATTATGTATGTGAGGTTTAGTTTTTTTATTTAAAGGCTTTCACGGTTAATTAACAGGCTACTTAATTAGAGTCTGCCTCAAGGGACTGACTTTGGGCCAATTCTATTACGGAAGATTCAGCAAAGTTAAATGCATTTCCTTAGGTACTACTGGTTGGCGTTAATCACCGCGTATTACGTATAATTTTGGATATCGCAGTTTCTGCAACCAGTGAGTAGGATTACTACTGCTTACTGTTATGGCATAATATATAGTCGACAGACAAAGCAAAAGTTACACGGATATTTATTTAGTTTTTTTGAGCGGGAATCTGATATTAACGTTTTTAGCAAAAAGTTATTTTAATACTTAAACAAAAATTATATAATAGGGTACTAACTTATGTTTTGCTTTGCTATTAAAATGAAGCGTTATTTTATTACATAATAAATATACGAAGGTCAGGTTTCTATAACAGTCAGGTTTCTAAAGTACCTAATGCCTTTTGACGTAATATGCTGTATCATTGTATTAACTAACATTTAATTCCTGATTATGTAAGTATGTAAAAAGTGACATATGCAATAAAGAAATAAATTCCTTGCTCGGTGGTAGGCCATAACATCGGCCGCCGGCAGAATTTACTACGCACCAGACAAAGTCTTGCCGCCAAGCGATTTGTCGTGTTCCGGCATGGTGTCTGGTGAAGCCGTACGGAGGATGAGTCTGAGCAGTTGTGTTTCGATGTGTGCCGGGTACGATGCGCCATATGTTGTTGTCTTGGGAGTTTGGTCGTGAAGGGTCTTCAGATCAATCTCCCTTTGGCGCAGCATCGTTGGTCGTGTTGTTGGGTTTAACATTGCATCACCTCGCTCAACTGCCGTCTTCCTTCCTATTCGGTCAGTTTTTCTGAGTGAAAAGACTCTTAATAAACTAGCGCGCTTTACCATCAACGATCTCATCACTGCTTACCATCAGGCGGGGCTGCGGTCAAGCGCTAGTTTATAATTATTAAAAAGGAGGACCTGAGGACCTGAGTACAATGCTCGAAGACCTCAGCAGAGCCTCCGAGCGAGTCGGTCTTAAAATGAACATGGGCAAGACGAAAGTCATGTCTAATGCCCATGTTGTACCGACTCCTATAAAGATTGGAGACTCTGTTCTCGAAGTTGTTGACAGTTACGTGTACCTGGGACAAACTATCCAGTTAGGAAGGTCCAACTTCGAGAAAGAGGTCAATCGTCGAATCCAACTCGGCTGGGCTGCTTTCGGGAAGCTACGAAGAATCTTCTCGTCCCAAATACCGCAGTGTCTCAAGACAAAAGTCTTCGACCAGTGTGTGTTGCCAGTGATGACATATGGAATTGAGACGTGGTCGCTAACAATGGGCCTTATGAGAAGGCTCAAAGTCACTCAAAGGGCAATGGAGAGGGCTATGCTTGGGGTTTCACTGCGCGATCGAATCAGGAATGAGGAGATCCGCAGAAGAACGAGAGTAACCGACATAGCCCGAAGAATTGCAACACTAAAGTGGCAGTGGGCTGGACACATTGCCCGTAGGACCGATGCCCGATGGGGCCGACGGGTTCTCGAGTGGCGACCACGCACCGGAAGACGTAGCGTGGGTAGGCCCCCGACAAGGTGGACCGACGACCTGGTGAAGGTCGCGGGAAACCGCTGGATGCGGGAGGCGCAGAACCGGTCGTCGTGGAGAACCTTGGGGGAGGCCTATGTCCAGCAGTGGACGTCTTTTGGCTGAAATGATGATGATGATGATGATGAAAAAAAAATATTTAAAATTTTAGCTTGATAGCCATTTCATTAATTGTCGGGTCGGAGTTGATTGAATTGATTTATTTAATAGCCAGTAAATCGCAGAATATCTATCTCTGAATTGTATACTAACATGTTTTTATTGACCGTGATGTGACGGTTACATTGAAAATTAAGACAGCAGTTAGCGGTTAAACCACATCTAATTTTTCACTATGATGGATGATTTTGGGAAGTATAGAAACACACCCACGATACAGAAGTAATTCCTAGGGCAAAGTTATTTTTAAAAAAAGAAAGCTTTTGTTTTGGACAGGAGTCTATAAGGTTGGTAACAATGTTACTTAACTTCAAGTATTAGTAGACTCAAATATAGAACATAGATACATAAAATTAATACTTAGCGGGGAGCTGCATTCACCTCCGCAATACCGGGGAATCAAACTGACGAAAATGATGAATAAAGTAGCGAAAAATAAACAACTGCCTACGAACCAGACGCTGAAGGCGGATCGAGATTTCATTATTGTATGCAAATTTAATGTCATATTTATTTAAAATACACATAAACCTACGAATAAAATAAATAGTAATGAAAATTGGATTAAAATTGCGTACTTAGTTTAGAAGATCAACGCGGTCACACGAAAAGCGACTTTAATAATATAGGAAGTAAGTACAGAAATGAAAATGTAAATCCTCTTTCATTTCTCACGATATTCACTACGTTATTCGATGAATAGAGAGTTATCGGTTTGATTGCTTGAGACTAGATAATATTCGGTATTGTCTGGTGTCTCCCTTTTCCGAACAAAACCCTCAGACTCCATTCGGTGGTGAGGCGCCTCTTCTTTGTACGGAACCAAATCGAAATTCAATGATGTAGGGGTACGAACGGCAGCACATCAACTTACTACAGTCGGTCAAATTTCTTTATTAGTTTTCAACTTTATAACTAAAACGTTAAGGTTGAAGGTGTTGTGTGTGAACCTGCTGTCGTCCGTACATAAACCACTTCTTCTAGCTTCTGCCCGTAACTTTTGAAATTTCTTCTTACGCAAAATTATGATATCAATACCTGCTGTTGATTCCCATTTCCATTAAATCAGTTTTGGAATCAGATTCGCAGGACAATTGCGTAAATCATTATCACTATCTATGGGTTTCATACAGTTCAATTAGATTCGTTGCGTTATACACATACGTTGTTGAGCTCAAAACGGTCTCCAAAGCCGAGAGCACAGGCGTAGAGTAGCCAGCCTTTCGTTGTTCTATAGGATAGGACCCGTCGCACGGCGAGTTTCCACCCTTACGTCGTTAACATCACTACCGATTCGGACGAAGCGTTTCGCCTCCTCTTTCATACCGTTTACATCGAGGGACTGGTACAATTTGAGTGTCTTCAAGGCTAGAGTGAATAGGCTCTTAATAAATTAGTGCGCTTTACCATCATCGATTGCGTCACTGCTTACCGTCAGGCGGGATTGCGGTCAAGAGCTAGTTTATAATTTATAAAAAAAAAACATGGAGCAATGGATTAGCAACAAAATTTAAAATGATTAAAAGTGAGAATAATCGTATGTTCCTCAATCAGGCTGCTGCTTGATTATTATTATTGCATAAGACACTTTCAATCAGAATCTGAAAGATTTCGAGGATATGTTCGCAAAATTGTCTGCTTCAACAAGGTAAAGGGCGCAGTGAATTTTGTTGACCTGTCAAAATGGAAGCCATTGATTGCTACGCAGGAAGATTCTCTCTTCTCTACGTAAAAACCGACAAACTTTACTACTATATTAATTAACACAGAAGTTGGTATAGAAGATGCAGTAATTATAATAGCTCTCTGTATGTTAGTAATATTGAAGCGGTAATGAACGCTGTAAAATTATGTTACAGGCTATAGCCAGGATAACATAATGAAAATAATGTTTTTCTACCGGTGATTAGGTGAGATTGATTTATTCAAGTATACGAGTACCTAATGATGACCGCGTTCTTTATATTATTGCATAATGTATGAATAATTATTAAGTTTGGTTTGGATACTTAATTCTTTTTATTTTAGTTCAAGGCTTGTTTTGCATAGTTAGAGGCATACATTTCAAACATAGATTACATAAAAAATACAATATACTACTAAATATTAGTGATGCAATGGAAGTGTCTTAGCGGAACCAGATGTCAAAAGTAAATTTTAGCAGAAACGGAAACGGATGCAGAAACTGAAGTGTATAATAATATGAAGTAAAAAAAAAAAAAACAAATTTACAACTATAATTCTTTATTAAGTATCAAAAGGCGTATAAAATCAAACACAGCTAAATCAAATTATCATTTTTTTTCACAAATAAAGAAAAACGTAATTTTGATATTTTTAGGCTAGATACATTGTACGAATTTCGTTCTAGACATATAGAGAAGTTATTAAAGGCTCATGGATAATTAATACATTTAAACTACCATAGTGCAAGGTTCTTTTTATATTGAATTAATTAAAATGGACGTAGCCCGTACTGAGCCCAACTTTTGGATTTAGACCGGACATAGCTAGCTTTGTTTCCAATAATTTATTGATTACGCCTTTCCTGGCATAGCTTCTGGTACACCAAGATTTTTATTCTCTTTTATTTCCGAAACAACCCAAAAACCCAAGTTTTCATTAAAATAACACCACACAAAATGAACTAGATAGTATGAGATCTGCCAGATTGGAAGCACAACAGAGCTCTCTGATTGGTAGATTATAACTTTAGCTGTCTTTGATTCTCAGGAAGCGGGACATAGCTACCTCTGTTTTAACTGCATTTTTATAATGATTTTAAAGGTGGTACTATCTGCTTTTTGTGCCAAAGAATTGAGGACATAGTTAGCATTTTGCTTAACGAATAAAATGGTATACCCAGCTTAAAAATGACCAAAAATGGAATTAGCTGTTTTTGATTTTATACGCCTCTGATATATTAGAAATCTATTATAGAAAACAGTATTGCAACTTTGCAACTGCACATTTTATTAATATTCAAAATTTAGTATGCGCGCCGTGCATGCGTAACTCTAAGCCGTCGCGCGGCGGTTGTAAACTTGCGTTTAAATCTCCGTTATAAAAGTTGCGGAAACAGAAGCAGAAACGGATGTTAAAAATCGCGCGGAAACAGAAACAGAGATCCGTTGCATCACTACTAAATATACAATTGGCGGTCTCATCGTTACTGCAATCTCTTCCAGGCAGCCGAGATTTTCCTGAACATAAAATGGGACGGTGAAAATATTAGAAGTACGGACGACAGCAGGTCAAGCTACCCCAAACTGTCAGATATTCCCTATAAACCTTCAGCCTTAATGCTTTAGAGATAAAGTTTAAATCTAATAAGGATGTGCTGTCGTCTATACATACAATACCCTAAATAGATACACAGATAAATATTATTCAATTCATAAAGAAAACCCTATCCGATCCATGAAAGTATTGTTAGGTATCGATAACTGATTCTACTAATGCCCACAAAGCCAGGCTAAACTTAAAAAAAATCCCCCTAAAAGTACATATTATTTCGCAAAAAGAGATAACTTAATACATGTGTGGTAGGCAATACATGCTCGGGCAACGGGGTCTTATGATTATTGATGAAACGATTGTATTAGTAAGACAAAACCGTTTCGCTGCAGGAAAACAACCATTAAAATTCCATGCTGTATTATGTTAAGAAAACCCTGTCCGACCCGTGTAGGTGTTGTTAGGTATCGATAACTGATTCTACTAATGCATACAAAACCGGGCTAAACTTAAAAAAAACCCCTAAAAAAATTAATATTATTTCACAAAAAGAGGTAACTTAATAAATGTGCGTTAACCACCCTTACGCGGGCGGCGGTCGGCAGGGCACGTGACACGTGGTCGCATCGCTATTCGCTCATAATAATACCGGTGTTGTCACTTTTTAATAAATTACCAAATTTCGGGGAAGTTGGAATTAATTCGCGGGAAAAAAAGATTATTTCAAAATTCATTTGTATTGGTACTATGATGATTACGTAATAGTAGTTTATGAAACTGTTACATAATGAGGGATATTATGCACGAGTGTGAGTTTAAAAAACGAGCGAAGCGAGTTTTTTAATAGTATCACACGAGTGTGTAATATCTAACTATGTACAGTTTCATACACTACTTTATCTAATCTCATATATTTAAAGAAACAATAATAATCAATTATGTGTCCAGTGAAACACAACAACGACTCGCAATGCAAAGAAACGTATTTGGCGCCAAAATTCTGCACCCTGCATCAAAGCGCACGCGCCAAATCGCGCGCAGCCACAGATAAAAAAATTAAATAGTGCTATCTATGGTTTGTAATCTGTACGGTAATGAAAAAAAAAATTATTATGACATTATTTTGTTAGAGAAATAATGTTATAATATAATTTTTTAATTTCCTTTCGATATACTATGGGTAAAGTACGTCAATATAAACTCCTTTTTAGTTTTATATTTTTAATTTTTTGATATGAGAGTAGATATATATTATATTTGGTCATGTGTTTACCTAACCTTTATTATCCTTATGGGTCGGACAGGGTTTTCTTAACATACTGTATATTCGTGTATCAATAAGGTATTGTGACAGGCGAGACGCGAAGTTTCGACCTGATTCTTGTAGACCAATTTCCATGAAATTTTCATAGTTTTTGTGTCTAATATCGCATCGCACTGTCACAACGCACTGCTTTTATTTGGAGAGGTCACCAAAATTCATTGCGTATTGACGTTGTTACGCAGACAAATTTTCTAAGAGTTTTTTTTTTTTAAATTGTTGTGCTTGTTTATGTATTAGCAAATTCTTGTTTTGACACTTAGTGAGAACTTACGATACAGGTCTGTATTCCAGAACAACACTCAACCATTGATCTCTGTTTAAACATTATTTAAAACTAGTTTCAACCAATCAAATGGCTTCAAACGAGACTTAAGTAGAGCTTGAGTTTTGAGTGACGTTCTGTAGTACGGACCTAAGAGTCAAGCTTTCATGACTTAAGTACGTTTTTATTTAAATTGTTTAAAAAGTTTCCATCGGTCCAATGCATTGCCATTTTATAAAGTCATGTTAAAAAAATTGGACGTGTAATTTGTTTTTTGTTTGAATTTATCCCTTTAGGGTCGATTGCCTTGATAACCTTGGAAAGGGCAAAACGAATATTAAGACTTCTCAAAAAATGTTTGTGTCGGGTTTCTTTTTTGCGCGTTGCTTTTGAGATGTTTTCTCGCTCATTTATAAAGCAGTTCTTTTACCTTATTTAATAAAATCATTGCCTTACTACTTACCATCAGGCGGGATTGCGCTCAAGCACTAGTTTATAATTTATAAAAAAAAAAAACGCCAAGCTGCACTGGGCCAGGATGATAAATTATGGCCCACTACCCTGCCCCCCTTCGCCCGCACATGTATTAAGTTACTTCTTCTTGCGAAATAATATTTATTATTTTAGGGGTTTTTTTTTTTAAGTTTAACCCGGCTTTGTAGGCATTAGTAGAATCGGTTATCGATACCTAACAATACCTTCACGGATTTATGGATTCACATATGAGTACACTTTGTAATAAAAGTGTACCTAATATAGCTGTTATAGTGCTTTATTATTTATTTTCTTTTTTTTTTATAATTTTAAACTAGTGCTTGCCTGCAATCCCGCAACATAATTAAGAGGTTGGACTTACAGGGGGGCTTCAGGCAATCTACTCCTGGTGTGCTGGAGTGGATGGAGGTCTCCACCAAATGTTCTCTTAGCGCATTAGACTTGCCGATAAGCTCACCGGCCGGTGACGGTTTGGATTTTGGTTGCTTGATGTTTGTTCAAACCGGGGTTAAGATTGATGTTGAATTTATTATAAACGACTTATATACCAATAGTAATACTTAAATCAACTCATTTGAACTATCAATCTTCTGAATTTATGAGGCTTTTGATTAATTAATTACTTTAGTTTTAATTAACTCATTTACTTTAGCTACATAAGTATGTCATTCATTTGTCGACTAATGGACGCAATCGTACTTGTTTTTTGCCGATTTTCGTTATTTACTCGTTATTGTTTGTTTTTATTTTGATATTTATTAAAATTGTTTGAATTTCTCTGGAAAATAAGATGTAGTACATCTCACATCATGAGTTTGTTTCGGCTATTTCTTCTCAGAGGTAGTCAGTTAGGAAATGCCGGCTCCATTTAGATTAAAAAAAAAAAAAAAAAACATGACGTGTAAAAGTGATCAGTGATCCTACTTGCTTAATAAACGATTTCATTTCATTTCTGCTTCTACGAACCCCTATTTATCTAAAGTTAACACGATCGGAGTAAAGGTACGTCGCTTTGTTGAGTAGATATACTTATCGAAAATTTGAAGCAATGGATTAGCAATTTTCTTCAAACTATTCAGAATGCAATTAGGGT
Organism: Sesamia inferens; assembly: GCA_037179545.1. NCBI lineage: Eukaryota > Metazoa > Arthropoda > Insecta > Lepidoptera > Noctuidae > Sesamia > Sesamia inferens. The sequence goes on along the minus strand of CM073941.1, from coordinate 20,244,085 downwards.
GCTCATAGTTGACGATCAACTTTTCAAAAAAAGCTTCTAAATTATGACTTTAATATTTTTTCCGCATATAAAAGCAAATAAACAGTTAGTGCAAAAGCTTATCTTAAACAAATAGCGATTGCGGCACCACGTCTAAGAAATGAACTTTTTGCAAAATAAGAACAATGAGATTTGGGAAGCTCCCAAATCTTCATTTGAATCTCACATAACCAACCACTCTCCATTCTCGTCCAATGATTAATATGCTGCCTAGAAAGGTTTACTAAAAAGAGTATTTGAAAGTCGCGTGATGACATATAATAACATAAAATTATTATTGTTCCAGAAACAGAACGTCTGCGAGATGTCAGCAACAAAGTACCTGCACCCTTTCCTGCGTGGGCTCAAACCGCTGCCTGAGGGTTATGATGACGAGATACAGCAGATCAGGGAGTGGTGAGTACGGCTAAAGTTTTTAAGGTCGTAAACGTAAAGTTCACTCATACTCCATAGAACAGTCATGCTCCCCCGAATAAACGAGTGATATGTAAAGTGGGCAACTGTCCGACGAATGATGTCGGGAAGTTGTATGTATGCTAGTTACACCGTAAATTCTGCTTTCGCGATGTAGAATTTTTCCTGAATGATGTCGGGAAGTTGTATGTATGCTAGTTACGCCGTAAATTCTGCTTTCGCGATGTAGAATTTTTCGTTTCGTTAAGGAATTACTTGTTTTATCTGTAATAAGAAAAGCTCAAGAATCAAGAGATTCATTCTCTTGTTTCTTGAGCTTTTCGGTCGCAAGGGCGAGCAATACAAGTCTGAAAATTTTTGCACACTATCTTGAATAGTATCTGTTTTCATTGGGGGGTCATTGCCATAATCCCCACGCTTGGCAGGCGGGTTGGGGATCGCAGTAATTTTTATTCTACAGGAGAAGCGCAGCAGCCCGCTTCCCTGGTGAGAGTTCCCATAGTCGCCTCTTACGATACCCACGGGAGGATATGAGTTGGTACTATTCTAAGCCTGGTACCACACGGCCTGAACCCTCATACAAAAATAAAAAACACAGATCTTATTTTATCGAATCATGACGTAAAGTTTCAGCTTGTTTTACAGCAGTTTGGGTGTGGAATGTGGCTTTAACCTAAGCCTTTGAAACCAAACTTTACGTAAGGGTAGGCTGCCCAATATAGCTAACTCGGGGTTAGCTTAGATCTCTCTTGCATCCTAGATTCTATATTTTATAACAGGCTTTCTTAGGCGCGTTAAAATACCCACTGTCCCTAATCCATAGTACTTAGTTTTAAGTTTATCATTCTGCCTATGTTTTTAAATTTTTAATCGCGGGTTTTTTGCTCAAATATAGTTTTAAGCTATTAATGCAAGCAAATCATTCTAATTCTACTCCTTGCTATGATTGTGTGTGTGGGTTTGATCATGACCCTCTTGATGGATCGCACCTGGGTCGTAAATTGTATATTGTTTACTTCGTCTTGAAGTCTCCTGCTGATATTCCTCACAGCCAGTCTTTTACCAGTTTTCCAGCCTTGTGCCAGTTGTCTAGATCTTCGGCTTTTGCTAATTGAGTCCCGTATCACCGGTTAGTTTCCTTCAGTCTTCAGAAATTCAGCTGCCTTAATTCGATAGTTTCCAGCGTTTGTCAAATTTCGTCGATGCTTTTAGATGTACAACAGCATTTATTCGTCCTAACATAGATTGAACTGAGGTTCAAATTTTTTTATCTCTTTGGCTAATCCGCAAATGAATCATCGTCATCATCAAGCTTTTTATCATCCTACTGCTGGGCACAGGTCTCCTCTCATACAGAGAAGGATTGAGCGTAATCACCACGCTTGTTCAATGTGGGTTAGCGATTTCAGACTTAAAGTCCAGGTTTCTTCAAGATGTTTCCTTCACCTTGTATCAGTCATTGGTGTCCAAGATATACTTAGAAATTACATATAACTTTAGAAAAGTTACATTGGTACTTGCCTGACCTGGAATCGAACCGGCACACTCATTCTTGAGAGGCTGGTGTTTTAACCACTAGGTCACCACGACTGCTACGCCAATGAATGTATCAGATAAAAGATCTCGGGAATTTGTCGCGATTTTTTTTATTATTCGTTATTACTAGTTATATTATCTTAAACAGGTACTTCTGTTCTTCGTATATTTCGATACACAACACCTGTTTGACCAGTTTTCCAGCAGGAAAACTTTCGACCTTGTCGGAGTCGGACCACGTAACAACATGTTATGCCACAAGCTTCACCTGTTGTTTTAAATACGTAACATTATTTAAAGAAAACTTGATTTTTATGAACTGTGTCAGTGGCTTTGCTTGCATGTACTGGTTTTATGGGTACGAAAGGGAAATTATCTATCAATGGTTTGTGAAATGTGATTTGATTGGCCGTTGTGGTTTACGTTTTTCAATTACGACTGCCTAACTCCTCAAGTCATTTTTCTCATTACTGATGGTCGTGATGTCCCTGTAGAATTATCCTCCCCTTTACACTAGTTCGCCATCTGTTACGATCCCTGGCCGCGAGTATAGCATCATACAGGCCGGTGTCCACAGATGAATGAATTTGGTCAGTCCACCTGATTGGACTGGGACCTCTAGAACGTCGTCCATCCATCTTCCCAGTAACCATCAAGTTGTCTCCATTCTTTCTGGCAATATGGCCAAAATATTCCAAAATTCTTCGGAAGCAGACAGAGGAGAGCCCTATTGTGACACACTTAGATAAACTACCCTGGAGGTAATAAAGAGCATTTCTATTCTATTCTGGTGTTAAAAAGTTACAGTCTGCTACTCAATTATGCTCCACTCTTTGTCTGAGCTGTCAGAGAAGTAGAGAGACTTTCTATAAGCATAACATAATAAGCCTATAATGACCCCATTGGTGGTGACCTAAATATAATTTTAATGTCTTTGGTGGTGACACAGGCTTAGAGAGCGAAAATCACATTTGACATTATTGACCATGCGGACCTAGTGCGGATTAGTGAACACGTCTTCGGAATTTAATAATTTTAGAAAATGTTGTTTTTTTCACGAGGTTTCCTTTCACGGTTTTAAAAGAACGGTAATGAAATAATTTGCAGAAAGTAAAGCTTCTGTCAGAGTTCGAACACCCCTCTTCATAAGTCATGATCGTCAACATTGACTCTATCTATATCATATTCAAACCATTGTTTGTATAAAACATTTATGCTCTTAATTTACCTTGATTTTTAAGTGATTAACTAGTATCGTCTATTAAAAAGACTAAACTTGAAGTTATAACGAAAACAAAATGAAAAAATTTTGGGTTATAAAGTTATTTTTCAAAAACACATTAGGTAGTTTACATGTTTGGAAACTAAATTGCAAACGCAGCATAATATATGTAAATTGTGTAATAGGATACTTAAATAGTAAGTATGTACTTCATTTGTAACTATTGTGCGTCAATTGATTTGCACAGGTGTTGTTTTTGCGTTTGCATATGTAGTGTAGTGTAATGTAGACCATTTTATAGCAATCATCATCATAACCATGGTGACGCTTGGTGTACAGGCTTTAGTCAGTAAAAGTCTGACACGCCTTTCTACTCCGCCCAAAGCAGGAGAGGTTATTTGATGATTTCCCATCCTCAAAAAAAGCCTTGCCCGAACTACATTTATGGTAGCATCATTTCGTGGTTTTTGCTTCAACTTTGAAGCTACATATATAAAAATAGGTGAGTAAGTAAATAGCTGAGCGTCTTGCTCCGTGCAGGCTCTCAATAATATGGTAATGGCCCGATAAGTCCTTTGTTCCCGGAATGCGGGTCGGATGCGTACTACCAACCTACATTCGTGTTCGACGTCCTATGTACTGGTTGGAAACCTGACTTTGCTTGTGGTAACGTTTTAAACTAAGACCTTCTTATTACAAAACGAAATCTAACTTTAGTTTCAGATTTAACCTTTGCGTCAGTATTTGTATTTCGAACTTTAGTTAAAGTCAAAGTTCTTAATACAAAAGTGACAACTTGGTACCCAACTAAGCTGCCATTTTTATATAAAGAACTGTGTTTCTATTCTGGTTAGGTTCATAATTCAGTAATCATTTAGGTGGTTTATACCTGATTTAAATAAAATCCATGCTTTGTAATAAAGGGAGAGAGTTTTTAGTTGTGAGCAGAGCGTTTACTATGCACAACTGGCAACGTCGCATTTTGGTGTAATTTTTCGTGGTTTTAATTAATTTTTTTTAATTTAACTGGAGCTTTATTATAAAAATGTGTTCTGCTAACTTTTTAGAATTGGATGAATAGTAGATAAAAAGTAAGTATCCGTAATATTTATCTATGAAAATAACGCCTTGCAAGTTTCCAATGCATTATTTGCATATAAATAGAACAATAAACGCAATGATTTCTTGCCACGTTTCAACTAATCCTAAATAGTTTGTAGTACATATTTTTAAAATATAGTTCCGATTAAATAATAAAATTGAAATCCACGAAATATGACACTAAATTGCGACGTTGCCAGTCGTGAGTAGTAAACGCTCTTAAATTGAAAAAAAAAAAAAATGATTTGAATTTTACTCTTGCAGTTCATCCCTAACTCAACGTTTGGAAATCTGAATTAACACTTTCATTGTTCTCTAAGGAGATAGGTATCTACTAAACCACAAAACATATGGCTGAGGGTAAAAAGGGTCATAGGCGGATCTTCGAAAACCGCTTTCACCTCCCGACATTACTTGGTTCATAGGGCGGAGAAAGGGTTAAAGTTCTGAATCTGAAAACAGCAACCGTATTCCTACCAATTTGAAAAATTTTGAAGCTTATGTTGATCCATTGCTCGGTATACTCGAAAAATGAAAAAAAAAAAACATTAAAGAACTGCACTCTGATTGTTTCTTTGCCGTCTTAAAATTCTTAGCTTCTATTAAGATATACAAGTATGTAAATTGTCGAATCATATCATACTACTCGACTTTTGTTACTGACCGTACTTCGACGCGAAAGCTGCTATCATGGATTCAATACATGATTCCGAACGCTCCTGTGTTGTGTAGGAATTTTTCGTCGGTTATAAAAAAAATCTGTTCCATTAATTTTTGGACTTAACTTTTGCAATAGACAGGATTTATTGCAATTTTCTTTGATATTTCATTTTTATTCAATATATTTTTTTTTATAGCCAGCCAGAAATGTTTATCTAGACTCTAGTGGCCGGCCATGAAAAAACGAAAAGGATATTCCTAATCCATTGCTTTATATATGTCGCATTTGGGTTTTCTCTACTTACGATTCCTAGCTATCACTACGTACCACAATGGCCTGTATTCATAGTTTTAAGATTTATAAATAAATAAACATATTTTCGAAGAATTTGTCTGTTTATCAACGTTGGTCGTGTTATTGGGTTTGACATTGCATCACCTCGCTCAACTGCCGTCTACCGTCTTATTCACTCAGTTTTTAGGGAATAGACTCTTAATAAACTAGCGCGGTCTACTATCAACGATTGCATCACTGTTTACTCTCAGGCGGGATTGCGGTCAAGCATTAGTTTATGGTAATATTAAAAAAAAATGACAGCTCACGTCACCTAATTTCCCCGGTGAGACAGTTACAGAATACTGAACTAGTTCACTCCAGTTCACATTGGCATTTCTTGTTAGGTTACATTTTTTGCCGTGCACTGGACGCAAGGAATCGCGTGGTTAGTTAAAGGGAACGGAATCGTTAGCATGCAACCGCGTTCATAACGCGATAGCAATTGAAGCGTGAACTGAAATATTTGTTACCTTAGCGCGTCTTAGATTTCATTGTCGGAAATTTTATTGTTTCAGGATTTTGTCACGATATGAACAAAGTCAAAACTCGACCCATTCATCTTCGTTTACAATGTCCAGCTCCCAATTTTGTTATTGTAATTTACGTTATACAATATGTAAAGAAAACCCTGTCCGATCCGTGAAGGTATTGTTAGGTATCGATAACTGATTCTACTTAAAAAAATCCCACTAAAAATAAATATTATTTCGCAAAAGGAGGTAAATTAATACATGTCCGGTAGGCAATACATGCGCGGGCGAAGGGGGGCAGGGCATGCGGTACGCGGTCGTATTCGCTCATAATAATACCGTCAAAAATGGTTTCACCTGCGTAAGTTTCGATCCCGTGTTAATATCGGGATAAAAGGTACCCTATGTGTTATTCCTATCGCACGAACAATGTTTACTTAAACAAAATTTTCCGAAACTGAGACGATGTCCGCTCTTATGACAATACTTCTAGCTCTCGTTTCATCTTTCCAGGCTTTTAGAAGACAAAAAGAGCCTGCTTGTTAAGTTTGCCCATCTTTCAGCTCCATGGTCTTTTCTGCTGACTATTTGTGCCTGAAATAGATTGGTTGGACCGCAGCTAGGCACAGTAGTTAAGCTTTTGACGGCTGCGCTGCGTGTCGAAGGTTCGATTCCCGCACGGGACCAATATTTGTATCTACAATTGGTATTCCGGCTCTGGCTGATTGTGTATGTGAGTTTATGTTTGTAAACGCACTCGCGATACAGGGGAAAATGTTATTGTGGGGCATTTTTTTTACAATACCTATCTACCTATAATTGTGGGAGTGTGTTCTTTGGCAGAATGAACGCAATATTATGTTGGATAGTGTACAAGTTACATCCGGAGTCGTTTATTATAAGGATCTTGTAGAAACTAGAACCAATTTCCGTGCGTTCAGGCGCAGGCGCCTTTTATTGGAATCAATTGTAACAGCTAATACCTACTTAGGACCCATTATCTTAATCAAATTTTATTCCGTGGTGCTTGGCAATCTGGGCTTCTCCCAGTTGCAATAATGTCCCTTTGTGCCGATTGCCCTAGTTCTGTTCTGTCTCCTGCTTGTTATGGAGGGAAGTGGAAAAAATATCTTTTGAAGTGAAACTTCTTTAGGCACGCTTGACTTGGGGAGTAAACTAGCGAAAGCGTTCCGAAAAATGATAGGAAAAAAAATAATGAAGGCGAACGGAAGCAGAGTATAGTCCTATTTCGTCTGTAATACAAACAAGGAGTTGGCTCATGAAAATATTGCATGACCTGTCGAGTATGAAGTTGTGAGTTCGCATCTCGCCGAATCCAATATATATATTTTGGATCTTTTTAAGATTTGTTAACAATGGAGTCGAGTATGAAGTTGTGAGTTCGCATCTCGCCGAAGGCAATATATATTTTTTGGATCTTTTTAAGATTTGTTAACAATTGATTACCTAAGAGCACAAATAAATTTATAAATTTCGTTCTGTTCTGGCCTTTATATTGTTTTATATATTTTTGCTGAACATTTCTGATATAATTGAAAGTATAGAAGCTTTAAGATATCGTCACAATACGAATAATTGGACACAAAGTACAAATTGCTTTCGAGCCTCAGAAGCTCAATTATTAAGCTAAGTATCTTGATTGATTAAGAACTATGAATTTCTTCGAGAACATGACGCTGCGAACACCCCCCGACCCCCCTCATTGATTACCTCACCCCCCCGTGGATTATCTCGGGAACCAGAGGTCGTGGACTACCCGAGTTTGGGGTCCCCTGAATCAGGAGGAGGAGCCCGACCTTTTGGCCCCGAGGGAATCCACGCCCCCTACCCCCCGCAACCCCACGAAATCTAACCCCCCGCCGCCTTTAGTTACCTCACCCCCCCGTGGATTATCTTGGGAACCAGAGGTCGTGGACTACCCGAGTTTGGGGTCCCCTGAATCAGGAGGAGGAGCCCGACTTTTTGGCCCTGAGGGAATCCACTCCCCTCCTCTCCCCCTCCCCCTCCCCCCCGCAACCCCACGAAACCTATCCCCCTCCCCTCCCCCCTTTAGTTACCTCACCCCCCCTTGGATTATCTCGGGAACCAGAGGTCGTGGATTACCCGAGTTTGGGGTCCCCTGATTCAGGAGGAAGAGCCCGACCTTTTGGCCCCGAGGGAATCCACTTTTTTTTTTTTTTTTTTTTAAATTGGAGGTCTATGCAAAAATATTAATTTATAAATGAAAGCATGAAATAAATTTAAATATTTATAGAAAATTAATATATGTATATGTGTATACATGTATATATTGTACACACATATTATATATATATACATATATATATACATATATATATACATACAGATGGTGCAAAAGAAGTTTCACTTCAGTCGTGTGGTCATAAGCACACTCGTTTTTTTCTTACTCCTCCGCTATTCTTTTCTGATTAATTTCGTTGCGGGACCCAAGACAGTTAATAATAATAATAATCTTTATTCAAAAACTTACACAACATTGTAAAATAAAAGCGACAAAAATATTCTTATAGAAATACATACATATCTTATTGCCTAAATAAAAGCTAGGTATTATGTGTGACTAAAAATATACATAAGGTCATACAGAACGTATTATTATACAGAGAATCATGTAAAATTAGCGACATACCCGAGCTAGGTTTATTAAACCTGTGTTTCAGGCGATCACTCTACATCAGAATATATTAATAAGTCCGTAAGATTTAATCATGCAATGTTATGGACTAGGAATTCAATAAACAAAGAACTTTAGTTATTTTTCATGCTATTTTATGTTATACTTTTTCACAATACATCACAAGATATATTTATGAAAATCTTTTGTATGCTCATAAAAACATTTTTTTTTTTTAAATACAGTGATGTCCATAATATAAATACTAGAAACAAGCACAAATTTATTGTACCTACAACAATGCTCAAGAAAATAGGTGGCTCTTTTAGATGCCAATGTATACATTTTTACAATAGACTTCCAGAGGTGGTTCAAGATCTGAGCCTGAATAAATTCAAATGCTTCATTAAACGTAAGTTGTGTCAGAAAGCATTTTATAGTGTTAAAGATTATATTGACGACAAAAAGGCTTGGACTTGAGCTGCGTCCGATTTCTATGCTAACACTGATTGTTCTTTGATTTTTCCTCTCGTAGTTTAAATTTGCAATTGTTTGTTTTTTTTTTAACTCAAAGCCAGTACACACTATGTAGCCAGGCATATTGTACGTTACGGAATTGCATCGCTGACAGGGGTATTCGGCACTGGTGCAGCTGCACAGGAGCTAAACTTAGCATTCGGGAACACCGTTGGAGCTGCTGAACCTTGGACAAAACTGTCTTTGCATTGTGTAGATTTAATTTCTTAGTATTGTATAATTGCATGGAACACGTGTGAGCACGATCTATTTACTGTAAAGCATCTATTTGTTGGGTTAGTCGTTTATTGACTTGATAGTGCTATGGCTGTTGAGAGTATGTCATGCTCACTCAAATGTCTCGCTGGTGGTGGTGTGTGTGTTGGGTCATTAGGTTCCCTTCAATATGGTTGAGCTGAATGATGCTGATCCATACGTCATATTCGTGAACGGACGCCGTCAGAGGGGACTGGTCATCTCTTAGCTGCTACGGCGTATTTTAATTTCTGAATTGTTGTTTTTTTTCCATAATGGACGCTCTCAGCGTACAATATATTTCTGCATCGTTCTCACACGATTGATTTCAAAATGAATGATGTAATCAAATATTTGTATCAATAGCTTGATATTTTAAAAGAGTGTCCATGGAGTTTCTTGCCCGTTCTACTCCATAGGTAACTACTCTTTGGAATGGGCGACTAGCTTCACCTTACTGACTGACCGACCTTCTGACAATTCAAAAGTGCCTGTAACTGGTTTATTTGAAATAAATGCTTTGATTTTTTTTTTGATTTTTTTTTAATAACATAATTTAATAATATAGATGAAAGTATTTTGTTCGATAGTAATAATAACTTTATAATAATAATTAAAAAATAATAATAATTTATTAGGACACTTTAAAAACATATGTGAGTACACAGGATCAAAAACGAATTTTTTAAAAACGAAATTAATTGTATATCTAGTCTAACCTTTATCTGCGAACTATCTACCTACTTTTCTGTGTCTGAGTAATTGAGATTCAATAAGTACTCCGATATTACTTGACTACATTTTTTATAATTTATACTGTATATATCTAATAGTTTGTTGAGCTTGTTATATAAGAAAGGGCCTAAAAATACATAAAATCTGCAGACATAAGCATGTCTCGTCTGTGGTTTTGTGCAAACCATGTCTTTTCTCCTCCTGGTTAAAGGTACTGGGTCAAAAGGAAACTCAAAGTGCAGATGAAGTACGGTATGCAAAATAAATAGTTGACGTACGGTTAGAACCTTGCATTCCACATAAAGCTGATGGGTGGGAAATCTGAACGGACGGAAGGTTGCAACCTTTAGAATAGCTCTTTGAGCACGTTCTAGAGGAAGCAGTATGGTCTTTGCCGCACCACCCCATGAAGTAATACAGTAGGTGATAACAGATTGGCACAAAGCTAAATAAACTTGTTTTGTTAACTGATAGTCAGCTATGTGGCGTAGGTTTTTGAAAATGTATATTAATTTACGCACTCTCGTACACAGTAACTCGATATGTTTACGGAAATTGAGATTTGTGTCAATCGTAACACCCAGATATTTTATGTGGTCAGCTTTAGTTAAAGTGGGACAAGTCCAAGCAGTGTCAGCATGAATACAGTTGTGTGCATATATGTTTATGTTATTAAGCGGAATGTTAATGTTTCTCATTGAGAATAAAATGTATTTGGTTTTTTCTACATTTAAACTTAGAAGATTTTGATGAAGCCAATCAGACAATATTAAAGCCGTTCTGGGCATGTTTGTATGCCTCATCTTTGGATTTAGCGGAAAACACTAGTTCAGTGTCATCGGCATAAGATAGTATTATCCCGTTATGTAGATCTAGACTGCAAAGGTGGTTTATATAAATTAAAAATAATGTCGGGGACAAAATACTACATTGGGGTATTCCAAAAGTACTACTTTTCATCTCAGAACTAGTGTACTGACCTATTTTGACACATTGATAGCGGTCGCTAAGATAATCAGAGAATAAAGAAAGTTGCCCTCCTCTTATACCAAGTGATTCAAGCTTGTGTAATAATATAGAACAAGAAATAGTGTCGAAGGCCTTGGCTAGGTCCAGAAAGATCCCTATAGTGTGCAAGCCATTATCTAAATTAGTACTTATATACTCTGTCAGCCCGTGAACTGCTTGGTTAGTTGATCTGTTGGTTCTAAACCCATATTGGTTATTGGAAAGCAATTTGTTAGTTTCAAGATATTTAATTAATCGACTGTTTATAATTTTTTCTAATATTTTGGATAGTCCTGTCAGTACAGAAATGGGTCTATAGTTATTAACACATTTTTTATCTCCCGCTTTGTACACTGGTGTAACTACCGCTTTTTTAAGCAATTTGGGGAATATTCCGTTTGACAAACATGACTGAAAAATATGGGTTAATGGAGGAGCAAGAAAGTGTTTAAATCTTTTTAGTATATTATTATTATTAATTCCATCCCACACAACAGCACAGTTGTCTTTTAAACCGGTAATAATTCCTAAAATTTCATTGACATCAGTGTCTAATAAAACAAAAGAATTTAAAGTATTCGAAGTATTGAACACTGTTGATGATGGCTGTGAAAAATGATTACTCTGGTTTAAGGTTTTTTCGGCCAGGGTTTTGCTAACGTTTGCAAAAAAACTGTTGACTTTATTTGCAGCTTCGATGGGGTTTGTTGTAATTGACAGTAATTCGAGTGGACAGTAATTCGTTTCTCCGGGACTCGTCGAGCTTCATTGCTCGGCGTTTTTCTGGCGGTCTCCACTGTTGATTCTGGCTTTCAGGAGTTGCAGTGGGTGGGAAAAGTGTGGAGGGTTTTGCCCAAAAAAAATAAAAAAAACCTATCAAAATGATTTCACCTGATAGTAATGTAATAAATACATATGTAGTGTGTTACGCATTTAGGTTTCAGGTTTGAGAGTAACTTCTGCTCGGGGAAGGGACATAAAGGGTTACGTCGCCAAGAGAAATTCATTTTATATGCGTCCCGATTGGCAGCCAACCAATTGAGTTGAATATAAAGTGAATTTGGAGGGACAATAGCATGACCAGAAGGGTACTACGAGGTTAAAAGGAGATTGAATTTTATTTCCCCCTGGTTGTGCTTAGACTCATCGAGATCTTATATAATATTAGGAATGTGAAAGTGAGTTTGTTTGCTTGTTTGTTCCGCTTTCACGCCTAAACTACTGAATGGATTTGGATGTTTGACACATGAATCTATACTAATATTTATAAAGCTGAAGAGTTTGTTTGTTTGAACGCTCTAATCTCAGGGACTACTGGTCCGATTTGAAAAAATATTTTTGCGTTGGATAGCCCATTAATCCGGGAAAGCTTTAGGTTATACAAAGTGGTGCTGACAATACGACAATAAATTAAACATCGTGTACCTCAACATATTCTCAGTCTACCCATAAAAAATCATATAAATATGTCAATGAGTTTAGTCACAAGAAATTATTTTTCATTTTTCACATTTTCTACGTGATATGTTGATAAGGAAGCGCTTACAGGTTAATGACCGCCGCATTCTACGGTACCAAACTTTAATAATAATGGCGCGCCAAAAGCAAGTCGATACAGAATCGCGCTGTCGCCGATCGGAGGTCAGTGAACCGATATTTTTAAAGGATCTTCTATTCCGTTTGCAATTTTATGCGATTTAGTTTGTTTGAAATTTTTATTTTTTTATTTTTTATGCTAGATTTTTTTCTGTGGTTTAAGATAATTCCTATGAACCAGCATTGTTCGTGTTTTCATTTATTGTCGTATTGTCAGCACCACTCTGTATTGTTGCTGCGACCAATAGGAGCGGGGCATATAAAAAAAATGCAGGCGAAACCGTGTGGCGCAGCTAGTGGCTTATAACCAGGAAAAACACATATGATACTTTTTATCTCGATGTTCCCATGGAACCGAAACTTACGCGAGTAAAACCGCGAAGCACAGCTAGTGCTAAAACGCAATCCCGCCTGTTGGTAAGCAGTGATGTAATCGTTGATGGTAAATCGCGCTACTTTATTAATAGCCTATTCACTCAAAAAAACTGAATAGGAAGGAAGACGGCAGTAGAGCGAGGTGATGGTAATTCTAAACCCAACAACACGACCAACGATGCTGCGCCAGAGGGAGATTGATCTGGAGACCCTCCACGACCAAACCCCCGACACAACAACATTTGGCACATCGTATCCAGCACACGTCGCAAGACAGCTGCTCAGACCCGCCCTCCGTACGGCTTCATCAGACATCATGCCGGAACACGACAAATCGCTTGGCGGCAAGACTTTGTCTACTGGGTGGTAACTTCTACCGGCAGCCGATGTTATGCCCTACCACCGAAAAAAATATATACCTAATGTTTTGTTCATTCGGGAAACGGATGTCTCATTGACGTCACGCACTTTGTTAAGGATATCGCTTATGAAAATAACACTTTTTGCAAGAATGATTGTTGTATACACAATCTGTACAATGGTAGTGTGAAGATTGGTTACCCATCCAAGATTTAATAGTAACATCTTTGCTTACCGTAGCTCGATCTGTCTGCACTTTTGGCAAAATTACTCTTAACAGTAATTGGGAGATAAATGTTTATGTTTTCAAAACATGGTAGAAAATACACTTGGCATATGTATATCTCGGGGATTGGTTGCCAAAAATAATTGGGATTCGCATAAAGAATGCTATATTTACATCTACTCACTTGATAGGCATCATGTATTTATTACATTATGTACTTTATTTAAGCTTGGCCTTATTAATGTAAATAATTGCTTAGTTACTTTTGTTCTGCCTGATTCAAACAAAACATTTTCGCTGTATTCGCTAAGAGATGTTTAAAAAAATATATTTTATCAATTAGGAATACATATTCGCTACTTCTGCAATTTTCTATATTTTTTTTTTTAATAATAGGGTATTTGAATAAAAAAAACTAATTAGTCCGTCAGTCAGATTTCCAAAAAATATTAGACACGTATTTTTTTGTTTTATCAAATCAATAAAAATTCACAAATATAAAAGGCATGGATCAGGAGTGGTGGCTGGTGACGTCACTGGTCGCTATAAAGTGTAGCGTGCAGTGACGTCACACGAGTTTTCAACGCACTGTGTCGTCTTCATTTTTTGTTTATATGAAAAAAGAAAAAATACGTGTCTAGTATTTTTTGGAAATCTGTCTGACGGACTAATTAGTTTTTTTAGTCAAATACCCTATTCTAGAGTACTCACTCCTACCGGGTATAATTTTCCAAATGATCAGATTGGCCATCTCGCCTAAATTCTTTACCTAATATTGAAAAGCTCATACACATTTACAAAGTCGTGGTGGCCTAGTGATTAAAACGCCAGCCTCTCAAGTATGAGTGTGCGGGTTCGATTCCAGGTCAGGCAAGTACAGATGTGACTTTTATAAAGTTATATGTACTTTCTAAGTATATACTGGACACTAATGACTGGTTACAAGGTGAAGGAAAACATCTTGAGGAAAGTCTGAAATCGCCAACCCGCATTGAGCAAGCGTGGTGATTATGCTCAATCCTTCTCTGTATGAGAGGACACCTCTGCCCAGCAGTGGGATGATAAAAGGTTGATATCGAAAATACCGTCAATCTTATCTACCACGATTTACATCACAAGTTGAATACTACATAGAGCAATCAACCTGCAAACGAGTTCTAATAACTAGGCTGTACGCTTTATGCCGTTGCCCTCGTTTTTATGACAATGCGGTTACAAAATGGCTGCCCTATTTCACCTGTTTGCTAATAGTTCATGGTTTTCGTCTACCTTTGTTTACAATAACATTATGTTTTTTAAAGAATGAACCTTCAAATTATCCAATCGAAATAATTCTACTGATATTTTAAATGCGAAAGTTTGTATGTATGTATGGATGTTTGTTACTCTGTAAAACAAACACTATACTGCACTCTAATTGCGTAACACACTATTACTACCTATATTTTTTTAACTCTTCATTTGGCATGTATTACTATAAATTGGAATCAATCTGGAGCATATTGTTAATCCACTGCTCCATACGTTCTAAAATTGTGTCTCCTCCACAACGTAAATAACGCAATGGATTTTGATGAACTGTCAAAATGAAACCCATTGCTAATGAATGATACTGTGTTTCGCAGTAGGGTAGTTGACTACAAAAAAACTAATTAGTCCGTCAGTCAGATTTTCAAAAAATACTAGACACGTATTTTCTCTTTTTACATATTATAAACAAAAAATGAAGACGACACAGTGCGTTGAAAACTCGTGTGACGTTACTGCACGCTAACCTTTTTAGCGAGGAGTGACGTCACCAGCCACCACTCCTGATCTTTTTTTCCCAGGAAACTTCCCTATTACCCTACTAAACGGATCTGGATGAAATTTGATACACAGATTGTTTATATCTAATCAAATCAAATCAAAGCATTTATTTCAAATAAACCAGTTACAGGCACTTTTGAATTGTCAGAAGGTCGGTCAGTCAGTAAGATGAAGATAGTCTCCCATTCCAAAGAGTAGGTACCTATGGAGAAGAACGGGCAAGAAACTCCATGGACACTCTTTTAAATTATCAAGCTATTGATACAAATATTTGATTACATCATTCATGTTGAAGTCAACCGTGTGAGAACGATGCAGAAATATATTGTACGCTGAGAGTGTCCATTATGGAAAACAAAAAAACAACAATTCAGAAATTTAAATAACCCAACAAATAGATGTGCCATGCAATTATACAATACTAAGAAATTGAATCTACACAATGCAAAGATAGTTTTGTCCAAGGATCAGCAGCTCCAACGGTGTTCCCGAATACTAAGTTTAGCTTCTGTGTAGCTGTACCAGTGCCGAACACCCCTGTCAGCGATGCAATTCCGTATCGTACAATATGCTTGGCTACATAGTGTGTAATACTGGCTTTGTGTAAAAAACATAAACTATTACAAATTCAAATTACAAGAGGAAAAATCAAAGAACAATCAGTGTATAGAAATCGGACGCAGATCAAGCCCAAGCCTTTTTGTCCTCAATATAATCCTTAACACTATAAAATGCTTTCTGACACAACTTACGTTTAATGAAGGATTTGAATTTATTCAGGCTCAGATCTTGAACTACCTCTGGAAGTCTATTGTAAAAATGTATACATTAATGGCATCTGAAAGAGCCACCTATTTTCTTGAGCCTTGTTATAGGTAGGTACAATAAATTTGTGCCTGAAATAATACAGGTTTTTTTTTTTTAATAATTATAAACTAGCACTTGACCGCGATCCCGCCTGATGGTAAGCAGTGATGCGATCGTTGATAGTAAAGCGCGCTAGTTTATTAAGAGCTTATTCACTCAGAAAAACTAAGCGAATAGGAAGGAAGACGGCAGTTGAGCGAGGTGATGCAATGTTAAACCCAACAACACGACCAACGATGCTGCGCCAAAGGGAGATTGATCTGAAGACCCTCCACGACCAAACTCCCAACACAACAACATTTGGCGCATCGTACCCGGCACACATCGCAACACAACTGCTCAGACCCGTCCTCCGTACGGCTTCACCAGACATCATGCTGGAACACGACGAATCGCTTGACGGCAAGGCTTTGTCTGGTGGGTGGTAACTTCTGCCGGCGGCCGGTGTTATGCTTTTTATTTCAACATTTCCACAGGATCGGGACCCACGGGGAGAAACAGCGAGGCGCTGCTAGTGTTACATAAAATTTGTAGTTTTTTACTAAGTTTATCTATATTATTGAGGACTATTTCTTCTTTTTTGACCAATATTCTTACTGTAAACATCTGATATTACGGTTTTTATTGCGTACTACTTTCTGACTAGTTTGAAATGTAATCGCCTTGTTTATAAGTACCTAGAACAGAACCGCCTACGGTTGCATCCTTGTAGACGCTGACACATTGATAGCAAGACAGCGGCGGATCATAGTAACATGGCTTCCATAAACTATATTAAATTAATAAATCAAAATATTCGATAGCGAAAGGTAGGTAGGTTATATTGCATAATTCATGCAATAGATTTATATAAATTTATGTAATATTTCAAAATTTCAAGTAACCAAAAATTTCCTTTTCTATGGGGGAAGCTAGAATAATTATGAAAGAAAAGAAAGAAAATACATTTATTTAGCACTGACTAAAAGACACACAATAATCAGATAAAGGCAAAATGTAGTTAAACAATTAAAATCAAGTAAAATGTGAAAAAAACAATGTAGGAAAGTACATTGTACATCCCTCTCGGCTGCGCTAAAAAGGCCCAGTTCAGAAAAATGACAGACAACTAGTGCTTGACGCTGGTTTTTAACTGAATCTAATGTGTTATGCTAGAATATGCATGTACCTACTCCTCAATACATAGGACCTAAAAACAGAAATGTGGGCGTACACCTCAGTCCATCCGTTCGGCCAAACAAGGCGATAAGTATGTACAGGCGACGGCACGTCTAACCCCTACAATCTGGCAAATTCCTTTATAAGATTTTCAACTTTATTGCTGAAGCATTAAGGCTAATGTTTGAGTGGGAATATTTGACAGTTTCGGGCAACTGCTATTGTCCGTACCTATGTCTAAAGCAAAAACTGTTAGCGTAAACCACGTGATTAAAATTGCAAACTTTTCCTCCACAATTTGTTTAATTATTCTACGATAATTAAATAAACCTCTCATAATTCCAGGATGAAGAGCCAGCCTCACCTGCCCCACATATCTGATGAGTACGTGATCTTGTTCCTGCACTCCAACTACTTCAAGGTGAAGGAGACGAAAGACACCATCGAATGCTACTTCACCTTAAGAGCCAACACCCCGGAACTGTTCACCAACCGCGACCCACTCGCGCCGAAGAACAAAGCTATTATGGACATTACGTAAGTTATCTTAGTATCATAATTGGCATCTTTTTCAGCTTCTAGAGGTCCACTGCTGGACAAAGGCCTCCCCCGAGGCTTTCCACGATGACCGATTTCGTGCTGCCCGCATCCATCGGCTTCCCACTATCTTTACCTGTTGCTACAACGTTAAAGAAACGACGGTCACCATCAAGTCTCCATCAAATGCGTAAAATCACAGGCGTAGGGTAGCCAGTCTTTCGGTATTCTGTAGGAAGCATTTTGGAGAGTGTGTGCAGGAATCACATAACGTAATTTCACCATCACCGTTCCATTATCGGACGACATAGGGCGAGTACGTTGCGGCGTTACGTTGATTACACCGCTGCGATCCGGATGAAGTTCTACGCCTCGTCTTTAATACCGCTTACATCGAAAGACTGAAACAATTTGTCTGCGGCGACCTTCTCGACTGTTTACAAATTAAGCGTCTTCAAGGCTAGACTGAATAGGCTCTTAATAAACTAGCGCGCTTTATCATCAACGATTACATAAGCAGTGATGCGCTTACCATCAGGCAGGATCGCGGTTAAACGCTAGTTTATAATGTTAAAAAAAAGAATGGTATTTTACCTTGCAGCCAAACATCCCAGATCACCAACAGCTGCATAATTCAGCCAAATGACTACCATTGGTGTGTGCCTGTTTTCTCCTAATCAACGTCAATGAAAGGATAAAGTTCCCTTTAACTAGAACCCCTAATATCTAACTATCTCATCCCAATGTCAACGCTTGGGACTGTCTTGTCATATTTGGGGTACACGCATGCATGCGCATCTACTTCTTCACTGCTGGACAAAGGCCTCTAAAAAGGCTTTCTACGCACACCGGTCTTGTGCTGCCCGCATCCATCGGCTTCACGCGACCTTCACCAAGTCATAGGTCCACTTTGTTGGGGGACTCCCTACGCTGCGTCTTCTGGTCTTCAGAACCTTACTGCCCCATCGGCCATCGGTTCTACGAGCAATGTCCCCGCCCACTACCACTTAATTTTAGCGACTCGAAGAGGAATGTCGGTGACTTTGGTTCTTCTACGGATCTCCTCATTTTAAATTCGATCGGGCAGAGAAACTTCCAGCATAGCTCTTACTATCGCCTTTTGTGTGGCTTTGAGCCTTCGTATGAGGCTCATTGTGAGCGACCACATGCATGCACATGTCTTTTGATATTCTTCCGTACATCTTCATAAGTTACCATCTTAGTATTTACCTCCTTTCTCACATCAGCATTACTAAATCGATCACTCTATCTTTCCGAAGTACGAACGACAGCAGGCCAAACTACCCGAAACTGTCAAATATTCCCAATCAACATTGAGCCTTCATGCTTTAGAGATAAAGTTGATAATCTAAGAATGAAATCTGACAGATTGCAGTAGCTTGGTTTGTTGTCGTTTGTACATCTCTGTACTTAAGGCCATTCCAATTTGCACTGAAATCTTTTGTCCCTACATCTGAAACCTTTGAGTTTGAAATCTTACTAAATGATGACCCTGGAATAGTGACACATGATTTTGTAACACATTAGATTTTAGAAGAATTCTACTAATTAAATTGCGAAAGTGTGTGAGTATCGATATATGTATGTTTGTTACTCTTTGACGCAAAAACTACTGCACAGATTTAGATGAAATTTGACACACAGATGGTTTATAACCAGGAATAACACATAGGATACTTTTTATCCTGATATTCCAGCGGAATCGAAAGTTACGCGGGTGAAACCGCGGGGCTTTAATAAAGAAAGTAAATATTTTCATATTACAATTTCCAGTAGTCGGTCCAATCAAATCTATGTGCAAAGGGGTGAATGAGCGCATACCTACCCACATATTGCAACGCTTAATTTAAAACCTTTCCAGTATAACAATGCAAGCGAGATAATGTAACTGCCTGCATCAATTAATATCATTTACACACAATAGTACATGTTTTCCGCTATATTACTTGCCTTTTCACATGATTTTGTATACAAAGGCTATGTATATGTAGGTCAAAGTGGAAGTAATTGGAAAAAAACTAAACTAGGTATGTATGTGTGAACGGACTGTAGTCCATATGTAGTTGTTATTTTACTTCTGACAATAGCAACGGAATAGCAACCTTATTATATCGATAACAAAGTCCATTACTACTTTAAAGATTTTCTAAATGAACAGACAGTTGTGCTGCTGAGAGTTTGTTCTGTCACTTCTTCCCAGGAAAAGCACTAGGAGGTGATGAAGTGCGGGCGTTTTGGGGGACTGTCTTTTGTCATTTTGATATTCTAAACTTTCGAACGTGCTGTTTCTCAGCCTTATGAGAATAATTTTGATTTCGATTTTGACAGATTTCTTGTTTTTTTTTTTTTTGGTTGGTTAATAAAGAAACCATGGCCCTAGCACACACGCAAGTGAAGGAACACGGGTGGGTTTTAGTCAGTAAAAGTCTGACACGCTCTTCTGCTCCACCCTGAGTGGGAAAGGCCATTTGATGATTTCCAGTAAAAAAAAAAATTGCTAGCAGTGATGCGATTGTTGATGCTAAAGCGTGCTTTTCGATAATGATGCAAAACCAAATTGTTAAAGCACTGTGTATATGATGAATCACTTTCTGGTTATGTTACCGACCTAACTATACAGGCATATCGATGGAAAATTGCACCGGTTTTTAAGCCACCACAAACCTGCATCTGTTTTTTACTAAATTACTAAAAATGTACTTACACAATAACAGTTTGTGCGAGTTTATCCTTCTCTGTATGAGAGGAGAACAGTGGGTCGATAAAAAGGTTGATGATGATGATATAGCAACAGCATTTTTTTTCTCTGATGAAGAATATGATCGTCCTGAATCATGTACCGTAACAGGTTTTAAATTTAATCATCGCCGCCACTATATAGAGCGATGCCTGATACATAGAGTACAATATACTTTATTTTATACTATGGTAATTGCAATACAATAGTCTTTAATTTTAAGGGCAAAGGCTGTCCTCATTAATTTCTAAATAAAATGCCTACTTTACAATATAATTGACTAGTGATGTGATAAAGATCAGTGTCTGTTGCAAATTCAATTTGATATAATATTCCAATATTTATGTTCTTCTCACACTAAGAATCTGCGTTCTTCTAACAATCTTCTCTTACTCTACCCTTCACATATGTCTGACTTTGTTCATTCTTCATTTCATATTCAATGCATTTTTTTGTGGAAAGCGCTTTCTCTTAATATCTAGATGGCCGCCAGTCGATTTACATTTAAGCGGAATTGCAGAGTTATTTTCTTAACAATTATGGTAGGGTCATTTCAACACCTCTCTCCCAACTTTTAGATTTGTATATATTTCAAGCTTTGGAGTCTGGGGTCCGCTTTTCCAGTCTAACTTGTGATAAACTTCGATATTTTCCGTGAAGCGACTGCCGTCTGACCTCCACAACCCGAAGGCGATATACAGTATGTTAAGAAAACCCTGTCCGACCCATAAGGATAATAAAGGTTAGGTAAACACATGACCAAATATAATATAAAATTTTACGTATTCATCATAGTACCAATACAAATGAATTTTGAAATAATCTTTTTTTCCCGCGAATTAATTCCAATTTCCCCGAAATTTGGTAATTTTTAAAAAGTGACAACACTGGTATTATTATGAGCGAATAGCGATGCGACCACGTGCCGCGTGTCCTGCCGCCCGCCCCCCGCGGGCGGCAGGCGAAGGGTGGTCAACGCACATTTATTAAGTTACCTCCTTTTGCGAAATAATATTTATTTTTTTTAGGGGGATTTTTTTTTAAGTTTAGCCCGGTTTTGTGTGCATTAGTAGAATCAGTTATCGATACCTAACAACACCTTCACGGGTCGGACAGGGTTTACTTAACATACTGTATAAGCATTGTAGTTAGACCTATTGTTAGACTTTTGAGGGCTCCAACAACCCGTAACGACTGCTACTAGATGTTTGTATGGCAACCGGGACCAACGGCTTAACGTGCTTTCCGAGGCACGACCAGACCAGTGCAAATATTTATATTCATGCATACAAATACTTCCACTGTGCGGGGATCGAACCCGCGCTTCCTTGCACAACGGCCGCGTTCGGTACCGCTACGCCACGGAGGCTGTTTAGTTTTGCATTTATTTTAAGTTTATATTTTGGTAGTAGTATGTATGTGTATATAGCTTATTTATGTATTTAATTAAATAGTGGTAAAAGTATTTGTGTTTTTTTCTTTCTTTATAATATTTTCTAATAAAGCACCTGCCATCTAATCTCTTCACCACCTATGGTTGACTGGTAGAGAATGCCTAAGGCATTAAGTCCGCCTCTGTACAGTCCATGTGCGCAAGTGTAAATAAATAAATACTTATTTTGTTTGTAGACAAAAGTTATTAGTATTATTAATTAATCAGTAGCGTAACTGAATGAAAGCCTATTCAGTCTTCATATCTGAGCTGGGAGTTTCAGTCCATTGTAGAAAGTGTCAAGCATTCTTGTCAAGCTGATATCTTGTTTACGTATCTCCACATTATATCTCTGTATTGAATTATTTCGTTTGTTCATCTCCCTTATGAAGGTATGGACTAACTGCTTCATACAAAACCGTTCCATCATTGTAATGATGAGTAACTTTGTATGCCTTAATCATAAACAGGACATGAAAGCATGTTACTTTCCGAATCATACATATTTTGTTTTGTTTTATAACTAAGTATTACAAAATCCAGTGTCCAAGTAATACGTTTTCATACAATTGATAATATCCCTGAGTCCTACAAGATAGATTTCAATTTTTGTACCCCAAAAAATTGTGTAAACAATTTGCAACGTTTCTAAATGATTATTTGTGTATTGCAGGCACATGGTGGGTCTACCGCTCAAGACTACGGAGGGCTACCACGTGCTTCTCTACCGGTTATCAGAGTACGATTACAGCAAGCTAAACTTCGCGGATGCAGTCCGAATGTTCTGTATGTTCAACGATGTGAAGTTGTCTGAAGACCACTTGTCTGAGGGTTATATCGTCATCTTCGACATGAAGGGCTGCAGTCTTGGTCATTTGACCAGGGTGACGTTGCCGGCGCTTAGAGCGTTCATGCACTATATCCAGGTTGGTTTATTTTGTAATAATTGTAATCGTATATAATTTTTCAACTCAAACTGTTTTTAATTAGCTTCAGAAAGAGAAGGGACTTCAGTTTTTAATTTGTTGTTTATAGGTAGTTGATATTAACTAAGTATTTTCATTTCGTATTTTATTGTCCTTAAAACTTAATGAGCTTCAATAAATATTTTGCTAATTTCCGTCTACCAACTTCGGCAGAATATTTATCACCAGAGAGATCTGGCCAGAACTCAGCCTGAATCGAATGAATAATGTTACTAAATTTTATCCATTCATAAAAAAAAATTTGGTCTTTCTTCTTCCAGAACGCCCATCCGTGTCGTCTGAAGAAGATCCACGTCGTACACACGGTCTCCTTCATCAACCAGGTCATGTGCCTCGTGAAGCCGCTCATCCACTCCAACCTTCTCAACCTACTGAACTTCTCCTCCGAAGGACCAGAGTCCGTTGTCGACAAGGAACTCCTGCCCGAAGACTTTGGAGGACCTCTCCAACCTGTGAAGCAACTCCACGAAGAACAAAGGAAAAACATGGAAGATAACTATAGGGAATGGTTGATTGAGACAGAAATCTTTAAAGCTGATGAGAAAAAGAGAATTAAGAAGCCTAGTAAAGGCATGTTTGCTTCCTTTACAAGCAGTTTTAAGAGTCTGGATATTGATTAATAGGCTTCCTTGTCTCTGTCGCGCTAGGGACCTGAGAGTTTCGGTTTCGCGTTTGAGTGATACCTCAATGCTTCTAGAACGTTATCCAGAATTATAGGTTGTTTTATTGTTAAATAAGACCTTTTAGGAGCAATGAGGCGGAATGTAAAACGTCTTTTTCTTAGTCTTCCTTATTTAAATCTTCGTGTTAAATAAAACGTTTCTTTTTTTTTCTAGATAGCTGAATTTTAAGGTGTCGAATTTAACTATTAAATGTCTGTTGATAATTATTATGTCTTGTAAGTACACTTTTATTTTATTTATTTTTTGTACGATTATATTGAAAAATATTGACATAAGAGATATTTTTTCTACCAGCGCGTAAACTGTAGCTACGAAATCAGCATATGAATCTAGACTAAACCTGGCGAAAAACTTTTTCATCGGCTATAATTTTTAACAGAATCATTCGTTGAATTCGTATCTACAGTTTGCGCACTGGTAAAAAATGTATTCTGTTCAAAAATTATTTTTTGCACATGCAACAATTACACGTAGTCCTTAGAACCTAAGGACTAGTATTCCAGACCGAAACTCAAGCGTTGATCTCTGTTTAAACATTACTTAAAACTAGTTTCAACCAATCAAATGACTTGAAACGAGTTTAAAATTAATGCTTGAGTTTTGAGTGAGCTTCTGGAACGGGCCTAAGTTCTCAAGTTCTTCGGGTACTAAGTAAGTACTCTGAGTTGTCATGACTGCTTCGTTATAAAGCATTATGCTGTGTATGTTTTAAAAGCTTTTCTAAGTGTTGGTATTTCTTTATTTTTATCTTTTTGTACAGGTTTTGAGTAAAAACTTTTTCGGATAATAATATTGACTGTTGACATGTAAAAAAAAAAATAACCGTAAAAATTTCAAAATTATTTTTCGAATGAAGTGATTGAAGATCTGCTCCTAAGCAAATTTTTATTTTATCTAAACTGTCATCATTTTAGGTTTAGTGCCTTTGTGTATTTTAAGTTTTATTTGTATATTCTTTAATAAATTAGTAGTGTTCTATATTTAATTATGTTATTTTTATTGCTCAATATTCTTTTTAGCTATTTGCCCATGTAGTTTTTTTTTTTTAATTTTTATTTGAATTTATTATAAACGAAATACTCGCGGTGGTTCAGGGTTTTCTTGTGATCATGTAAATATTTTATTATCAATTTTGACGCGTAGCACGTGACTTTTATTAAAAGTTACCATGATTTTATAGAAGTTTTATACGGTTAGGCATCTATTTGTACATATTTAGGCACTTCTAGTGGTTTTCTATGTTATGTTTAAAACTACGCTTGTTAATTAGAAAAAAAAAAAACAGAGTTGTCTACTGTTGCAGCCTTTTTGAATTTATTTTTTTATATCTTTTATAATGTTGTATAATATCAATGTGTTACAATATTATACTTAAATGTAACAATGCCAAATCGTTATATTTTTATAAGTATACATAATATTGTAAATAGTCAAATAAAATTATTTTACTATCTATCTTGTAGTTTTTACTAACCTATGGTAGGCCATAACATCGGCTGCCGTCAGAAGTTACCACCCACCAGACAAAGTTTTACTGCCGAATGATTCATCGTGTTCTGACATGATGTCTGGTGAAGCCGTACGGAGGACGGGTCTGAACAGTTGTGTTGCGACGTGTGCTGGGTACGACGAACCAAATGTTGTTGTATCGGGAGTTTGGTCGTGGAGGGTTTCCAGTCAATCTCCCTCTGGCTCAGCATCGTTGATCGTGTTGTTGAGTTTGAAATTACATCACCTCGCTCAGCTGCCGTCTTCCTTCTTATTCACTCATTTTTTGAGTGAATAGGTTCTTAATAAACTAACGCGTTTTACCATCAACGATCGCATTACTGCTTACCATCGAGCGGGATTGCGGTCAAGCACTAGTAAAGGGTCTTTCAACAAAAACTGGTCGAAGTTAAAATTTAATAAAACAAGATGGGTGTGAGATATTAACGAATTTAAGTTTTTATTTGAAAGGCCCATTTTTGCCATTATGGATGGAATATAATATCGTTAAAATGTCCGCCACGGCTTCGTATGGTGGTCAATTGCATAGATCCGGAATCATTGAATCTGAGCGATGGCCTGCGCTATGATGGCTTTCATGGCAACGGTCGAGTGTGGTTTATTGGCTTGGCACAGACCTGCTATTTCAGAAAACGCCACAAAAAATAAAAAAAAAAACTAGCGGAGTCAAATCACACGATCACACGATGTTATATTCCATCCATAATGAAATGAAATGAAATGAAATCGTTTATTAAGCAAGTAGGATCACCGATCACTTTTACACGTCATGTTTTTTTTTTTTTTCTTTTTTTTTTTTTTTTTAAACTAGATGAAGCCGGCATTTCCTAACTGACTACCTCTGAGAAGAAATAGCCGAAACAAACTCAGGGATCATCGTCTTTTTTAAAGACCAGACATTAAAAATGAAAATGTTTACAATAATTTACGTTATAATTACGCATATTGCTTAATAACAATGCTTAACAGAGCGAGCAGCTCAGTCCCAAGCCTCTCTATCCTCTAAATAATCTGAGATTTTATAATACCCCTTTTTGCAAAGTTTGGCCTTTATATAGGTTTTATATCGTTTAATGGGTAAGTTTCGAATATCCATGGGAAGCTTGTTGTAAAAGTGTATACATTGACCCATGAACGAGTTGCCTACTCTGTGGAGACGAGTGTGATGTACAGCAAGATTGTGTTTGTTCCTGGTATTTATATTATGAACTTCGCTTATTTTCTTAAAATTAGATATATTTTTATGTACATACATAAGATTTTCAAATATATATTGCGAAGCTACAGTCAGAATGTTCACCTCTCTGAATTTTTCTCTAAGAGAATCTCTAGGACCAAGGTTGTAAATGGCTCGAACAGCCCTTTTCTGTAAAACAAAGATGGTATTGATGTCCGCACAAGTTCCCCAGAGAAGAATCCCATAAGTCATAAGACTATGAAAATAACTAAAATAAACAATTCTGGCTGTATTCACATCAGTTATCTGTCTAATTTTCTTAACAGCATAAGCGGCAGAACTGAGTCTACCCGACAGCTTCTCAATGTGAGGACCCCATTGTAACTTGGAGTCAATAGTCAATCCAAGAAAAACTGTCGACTCGACAGGGATCAACTCTACTCCATTCAGTTGAACATTGGTACTTAACTGCCTGACATTTGGCGTAGAAAATTTAATGAATTTAGTTTTTTTTTTCATTCAAAAGAAGGTTATTTACATTAAACCAATGGACAACTTTCGAAAGTGCATTGTTAACTTCGTCAAAATTTGCTAGCTGACGCTTGACTTTAAAAATAAGAGAAGTGTCATCCGCGAACAATACTATGTTGTGATTATCCCTCACGTGATGAGGTAAGTCATTAATATAAATTAAAAACAAGAAAGGACCTAGAATTGAGCCCTGCGGAACGCCCATGGTGACCTCAGATCCTGCAGATTTGTTGCCATTAACATCAACCCTCTGAATTCGATTATTCAGATAAGAAGTCAGAAGGTCGAGAGCTCTGTCCCTTAAACCATAATGGTACAGTTTCCTAATAAGAGTATCATGATGTACGCAATCAAAAGCCTTGGACAAATCACAAAAAATACCAAGAGCATCTTGCGATTCCTCCCAGGCCCCAAATATGTTCTTTAGCAACGCCACGCCCGCATCGGTAGTTGAACGACCCTTTGTAAAACCAAATTGTTTCACGTGCAATAAATTATATAAGTTGAAATGTCTCAACAACTGTTTCAAAATTAATTTTTCAAAAATTTTGCTCAAAGTTGGTAATATAGAAATTGGCCGAAAATTCGTGGGATCAGTTGTACTACCAGATTTGAACAGTGGAATTACTTTGCTAAGTTTCATCAAATCAGGAAATATACCAGATGTGACACAAGAATGATAATGGCATAGAATACTCTTTATTATGTACACCATATAGATTACAAAAACATAAATATAAAGATTTTACAAAGGGTGACACAATGGGCGGTCTTATCGCTAAGAGCGATCTTTTACAGACAACCTTTGGATGGAATAGTAATAGGAAGGAGAGAGAAATAATGTAGGTAGGGCCTTTCAAATAAAAAATAAATTTGGTTAATATCTCACACCCATCTTGTTTTATTCAATTTTAACATCGATCCATCCTTGTTGAAAGACCCTTTACCTATATGCATAAAAAAAAAAATTGGCGTTCTCAGAGCAGGCTTATTTATAAAGTAACTTTTTGGAAAAAAATATAATATTCAAGAATATAAACTACGAAAAGCATTTTCTGATAAGTGTGCATTTTGAAGTTTGGTTGCGTATAAGGAGAGAATAAGGGATCTACACAACAGAAATAATATATGTAGGTACAAAGTTATTTTTTGATTATGCAAAATCCGAAACAGGTGTCTAGTAATTTTTAAGTAATGAATGTATTACAAAATTTCAAAAAGATCTTACCTGGTTGTACCAATAAAAATATTGTCAACGCGCCGCTCGCCCGCCCTCGCCTTCAGTATCTTGCGTTTATTGATAATAGTTTCTGTTTGTTTGTTGTATAATTAACTAATGATAATATTTTCCATCACAATTGCAGGCTTTGGACTGTCGTAACGGTCAAGTGTAGGTAGGTCAGCCGTAAGTGAAACAATAAAATGTAGTATAATTTACTAAACGTATTGTACCCCTGGATGGGAGAGGGGCGGGGGGGGGGTCTCTCCCACCATGTGCACACGCCTAGTAACACTATGATTTTTCGTGAACTGTGTCGTACGCTCGGTAGCCACACTGCAACAATTTGTAAATGTATTTGAGAAAAAATATAATATGGTGTAAAACGACTGGAATCCATCTACCATCAGGATTGCGGTCAAGCACTAGTTTATAATTTATAAAAAAAAGGAATCGATTCAGTTACTCATTCTGTACAAACTATTTTCAGCTTACGTATAAACAAAAAATAACGTTTTACATGATGATGTGTGAGGAAGAATGCCTAACCAAGGTACTAAACTCTAATCATATACTAGATTGGGTAAAGTATTTGTTTTTAAGTTTGTATAGTACACCCAAATTGCACCTATTATATTTAGGTCCCATCTAATATTCCAGCTGCCAGCCTACGGTCATCAACCGGTCACAAACCTAGATTCCATACGTAATGCCATACCATCATACAAAAATTCTATAACAACCAACCATAATATACATCAATACACACAATTAATAACTTGATTTACGGAAACCAACAACCCGAAACTGAAGAGCTAATTAATTATTATCTTCGATAAGCTTCCATAACTTGATTACTGCCACTCAATCAGATACAGTAGACGATCAACAATATGAAATACAACTGGGCATCTGTTACAAATACGGTTAGAAATATCTTAAAAAGAATACTGTCTATATTATTATGTGGCAATATTTTTAAAACTAAAACTATTTCTAATACTGACACTTTGCGTAACCATTGGAGTCCTAAAAAGAAAAATATTTCTTTACCTATACAAACTGATGATGTGCGAAGTGGCGTGTTTTTTATTGGAGTTAAAGATTCTGTTACTGTTAGTGATAATGACAATGTAAATAATGGTGGAGATAATACTGTGGAGTATACTAAAAGTGATGGTGTTTTAGACGGTGGTGAAATTGGAAATGTGTGCGATGGTGAAGATGGTAGTGCTTTCTACTGTGATGTAGTAAGTATTCATGTTAATAAAGTCATAGAAGCCAATGCTGAAATAGAGTATTTTCGCAAATCACTTCGCTTTATTCCTTACAAATATTTATAATTAGTTATAAAGTGGACTGGTAGCCTAGGTATAAATATATTAGTCCCATATCCCATTTTTACAAAACGAAATTTAACTTTATTTCTATCCTAAACCACTGAATCTGTATTTGGAACTTTATTGATTTAGACAAAGTTCTTAATATATAAGAAAGCGAAAATTAGCAACGAACTAAGCAGTCATTTTTGTATTTCTAATAGCGATTAGATTCATACTTCAATAACCATTTAAATGGATTAAACCTGGTCTAAAAAAGTCCTTGTCTTTATAATAAGGGGGATATTGTCCCCGATTCTCTGGTTCTCAAACTAAATTAAATTTAAGTTCAATACATCTTTTTCTTTCTATTTCATTAAGAAAAGGACAGAAAATAAAATGTCAATTTAGACCTGTCTGCTCCTGACGTAAACTGGCGTAAATTTAGTCGCCATGTTTATAATCGCGTCTAAACTGTCTATGGAGTATCTTAATTTGACAGGATTAAACTAAAATGTTATCTTCTATCCTTTTAATAATGAAATAGAAAGGCAAAGATGCACTTAACTTAAAATTAGTTTAGTTTGTGAACAACAGAATCAGCGAATATTGATATACCTACTAGCACCAATATTTTTATCTAGGTAATTTAGCTACCAACATTTTAAATAAAAATAGCAGTTTAAAAAGGTAAGCTAAGCTAAGCTAGCTAGGAAAGGAATTATATCTATATCACAATTACGTAGCACACTATCACAATCTGAACATTTTGCAGCATATTATCTGTCTATTTCTTCATATGTTCTAAAAGTATGATTGCTCAACAAATGAAAGCCACTGTACTGTTAACTATAATCATACTGCTGAACTTTAAATCAAAAGATAATTCAATCAAAACAGAAAACTATGATCAATAATTTAATAAACGAAGTCACACGAAGAGTTAGGTAAAGTTACCACTAAACATGAAAGTTTCAGTTACACCGGTTACACGGCCCATCTGCGGTTAAGTGTCGCCATCTGTGGGCAATTTCAGACTTTTCTCACCATCGATTAGAACAAAGTAAAATAAAAACTTCTTCCGATCACAAACAAGGCGAAATAACAACAGAAGATAGAAATAATTAAAATTTTTCAATTTTAACAATATGAAACAAAATAAAAATGCAAAGCAAAAGAAGGATTTCAATTTTATTTTCAACCTTCATTCATTGGCGGCCGCAACTCCAATTAAAAGCCTTCAATTTTCTGATAACCGTGTACTGATTCGCAGAAACGCATTTTGAATACAATAAAAAAAGAGACACCTTTTGACAGGCCACACGTCATATCAGTTCGCGGAATCAGAATCAGAGCGTCTGGTTGTATTAATTGGTTGGTGTCACAGCCTTCATTATGTTATAGACAGCGTCCGAGTGACTGATAGCCAAATAATGAACTTGGTTGAGGAGGATCACTATATTAACATGAAGCAGAAGGACCATTCATTATTGTGCTTTGACATACGGTAGCTGCAAGCCGTCAAAACTTCAAACGCGTGTAGAAACGCATCGATACCTATGTGGGAGTAACTTCAACCTATACTGGAGTAGGACTATGCTGTTTATATTGTCACTTAGCCTCAAATATATATATGTAATCGAATAGTCTAACTGGTAACTACAGGATAATACCTACTACTAAAGGAAGATATTTTTTTTTCTAAACGTTTAAAGAATTGTTTATGACTCCGTGACGTGGAAATTCTACGGAATCTGGTTGGGTTTCCAAAGTAGGCCTGCTGTAAAAGTCCCTGTTCAGGGAGTCGTCGGTAGAGCGGTGAAGCAGCGGCGACGGCGGCGGCGCTCCATTGAGGCGGGCGGCGGCGCAAGTACGGCGACTGACGCGCGCCGCCCCTCGCGCACGCGCCCGAGTATCGAGCGGCATGTGCCTCTCGCAGCCGGCCGACCGCTCCGCCCGACCGATTCACACTTTTTTATTTTCCCACCGAACGTAACCACCGCTGTGACATCCCCATTTTCACACAAAAGCCCGCTCGAAACGTGAACGCGATCACAGCCCGCGTTCGGCGGGCCTCATCGCCATCTCCGCTTTTCAACCCGTCCCCGTCGATACCAAAATGGCAGGACGAAGGGTCCGGGGCCGCGCGCGAGTCCGCCTCTGACCGAGAGGTGTTGTTCCTCAGCAGTGTCTCGTTATATAAATGTTACGCAAGTTGAGCTCGGAGTGGCCACGACGAGGTGCATCTGTTGTTACACGAACTAAGTCCCGTGCTGTGCCCTGGAGCCCATGTACCCGCGACACCACACCACTGACCTGTGAGTACTCTAACGCTCAGCACTTGATGAGCTACTTATTGCATGCGCTTGTAACGTAATCGTAACAACAACGCTAGTAAAGCCAGTACTTGCTAATGGTAATCGCATTCGAGTTTCGCTTTTATCGATCGGATCGTTATCCGGAGCGAGTGGAAATTGTTTTTGTATTTCCTCTCCGTATAAAGAGAGGTGGAATATTGCGGGTTAATGGGAAAATAACGAGCTGTTGCAGTAGACATTGTGCCATGGCGATAGTTGGTGTGTCATCACTACTGACTCGCATGTGAGAGCACTTATTGATCAATCTCCTTATTGTTTTTGGAAGCTCTCTATATTTGATGAAGTTCGTAATATGAATGACCTTCTGCTATCGAAGTTACACGAACCAATGTTATCGATAGAATATTTGATAAATCTGTGTGTAATTAGAAATAGATTTACTTGTACGTTACAAATTCTACTAAATGTAGGTTCTAACTACCGAGGTTAAAAATGATTTAACATGTGAGTAACCTAAATACGTCAGTTTTAGTATTTCTATTTTCATAATCACAAGTATTTTACTTATGACTGTACTTATAGTTAAGTTATGTTCTATCATCAACACAATTTGATGAAAGACTACATAAAACTGCGCAAAATAGTAGCTGACATTATTAGCCAAAAGCAATTTAAATACGAGCACAACACCTTGCTTTTAGGATGAAGTAGTAGATAGCATATTTCCTAGATCCCATACTCCATCAAGGATATAAGACGCTGAGTTGTTTGATAGCATGATAAATGACAAAATAGGGGACCATAAAAAAATTGTTTCAAGATATGTTTAAGATTTCTTAGATTATGAACTGATCTAGTTTTCTACAAAATTGACGCCTACCAAGATCCAAGAATTTCGCGATACATACGTAACGCAGACATCTAGTCTCCTGAGCTACTCAAAGATGAGTCAGGACCGAATGAGGCCAATTATATGAATGCCTGAAGTTGTTTATTCAGTCTCCAGAGTCTAGCCTAAGTTGGATCGGTAGTGGTTTCTGGTAAATACGGGATTGCCACGCCCCCATTGTAGTTGGCATCAGGCCGACCGCTTCCCGCGTCCCCGTTTTTATACCCACATAGTTTTTGTACTGATTTCATATAAAAAATAACCTAGATACGAGTTCGTATGAGCAAGCTTTCGAGCGAGCGAGTTTTCGTCTCTATGTACGCACGGACACACATCAAGCTAATCATAACCAGTAAAAGCTGATTGCTGATTGCACAAAGAGCCTGTACAATGTGAGGTCAGATAAAACTAGAAGTGCATAGAGTGCTGTATCGTCAGTGTCGCCTTGTTTACTGTACGTCCTTGAATGTAAGGACTAAAGATTATTGTTCTTATGCTTGCATAAGTTTCATCTTCATTTTACATATCATCTTTGATCTTCCATCTCTGTTAAAGTTCATTCGAGTAACTTTTATAATCTGCCAATGTAAGTATCAATGAAATCAAAATTACATTCAGCACAATATATTTAAAAAAAAAAAATGGTTGGATACGTCGATTTATTTAAGCCTCATGAATGTGTGCCCTAAATTTATTGCTTGCAAATCGATCTACAATGAACCAATGCGATTTTGACATCTTGGAATCGTTCAAAACGATAAGTACCTATTTCCCTGCCATAAAATACTTCATACAATATGAAGTCGAGACGTTTGAAAGCAACGTCGGAATGAGTCCATTCATAAGTTTTTCACCTGTAAGAGTGAGTAGAGCTAGAGATATAGCTATACACGATTATATCTTTATAACACATTACCATCTAGTTTTGGCAGTGTTATAGCGCTCAGTGTTAACTTCTATATCCAATAAGCTAAGTTGACTGCACTTTTGCGTTCATCGCTCCGTTCTTATACTTACAAAGGCTTCATCTACGTTGTTATGGAACGATGGTTGCTGAATTTTAGCGAGTGCGCGCGCGTGTTTAAGGAAGTTTAAATCGGATTAGGCGTTAGGGATCATTTTAGTTTTATAGACGTAGAGTGTAGACTTTCCGTTAGCTAGGCCAAGAAACAAACGATGTACAGGCAGAATGTCGATAATATAAAAAGGGTTCCGTACCATTATCATTAAAAATGGTAAAAAAATCACGTTTGTTTTATGGGAGCCCCCTGATTTTTTTTTAAATCTTTAGTATTTGTTGTTATAGCGGCAACAGAAATACAAAATCTATTGCGGTTCATGAGATACAGCCTGGTGATAGACGGACGGACAAACGGACAGTGAAGTCTCATGAATATGGTTCCGTTTTACCTTTTTAGTACCGAACCCTAAAAAAACTTTAAAATATAAAAAAACTTTTATTTATTCAACCTTATCCGAGTGGCCACATGAAATCAGAATCAAACAACAAAATACAAAATAAAAGGCCATTGTGCCGAACTCACTTCGAGTGAAATATTCAGCGGTTATCACGCGACCCGGCCGCTCGTTTGTTGAGGAGAACGTCACAGAATTGTGTCATATTCATAGTTTACTGATTTGTGGTTTAGGCTTACAAATGTTTTCCAGAATAAGAGAAAGACAAAACGTTTAGTTGTATTGGAGGCTTGGATATTTTGCGCCGGAATCGGGTCAAAACTTAAGTAGGGTATTTATAGTAGTTCCAAGTCCTTTGTCTTTATTTTATCCTTGTATCTGAGAGTTTTCGTTTTCCATATTAACAGATTTCATAAGTCATGTATTTAGTTTATAACATTTTTATGGGCAATAAATAAATCGGGAATCCTTATTTGGACATGAACCAAGATTCCGTGTTTCTATACAAACATTCCATCTTCAGTTTTGTAGGCTTTATCATCAACTTTTTTATCGTCCCACTGCTGGGCACAGGTCTTTTCTCATTCAAAGAAGGATTGAGCGTTAATCACCACGCTTGCTCAATGCGGGTTGACGATTTCAGACTTAAAGTCCAAGTTTCCAGATGTTTTCCTTCACCTTTTAATCAGTCATTGCTGTCCAAGATATACTTAGAAAGTACACATAACTTAGAAAAGTTACATTGGTACTTGCCTGACCTCGAATCTACGGCAAACACTCATATTTGAGAGGCTGGTGTTTTAACCACTAGGCCACCATGACAGTAGGCTTGTAGGCTTATCTTCAAAAAATTTGATACATACATACTAACAAATTACCCTTCTTCGAAAACCGTTACATTATTCACAACACCTTTTTTGACAAGTTTCTTAAAACCAATTCAAATGTGCTTAACAATTTCTTATCCACAATCTTTTCCGTCTTTGAGACGACAGTTAGCAAAAAAAGCGTGGATCATGATCCCCTCCCCTGCAGCCATTAGCGTCGTGGTCCATGTCAGTAAATTGATGGATTGTCGCGAAGACGTCTTCAAGATATTTGCCAGTGAATGCGGTTCGATCTGGCATGGCTGCTACTACGAGAATTTCAGTAACGATGAAATGTATTGCTCAATTTGTAATGTTAAGGTAAAATAATACACGTAGCTTATAATTTGATTACGACTATAATTATCTACTTATAAGTATTAGTAAGCTAGAGAGAGCGGTTGCGACTTACAAGTTGTAGATCGTATATTCGACCCCATCAGGCGCTTTCATCATACTTTGTGTAAATTATTTCATCACCACTGCTTTTAAAACGGTGAAGGAAAAGTTCGTGAGGAAACCAACTGTCCTAGAGCCAAAAACTTCGAAAACGTGACATCTACCAACGCACTGGGCCAGCGTGGTAGATTACGGCTCACTCCTTTTTACCGAGAGGACACTTGTGTCGTAATAGTGGACATTATAGGCTGGTTATGATTATGTAAGTATTAGTAAATACGTTTTAAAATGACTATAAAATTCTCAATATAGCTATTTGTTTCCAAACCACTCCAACAGGATTTCACATAAATTACGATAGTTGAATTGACCTTGCAATTACTGACTGTCTGATGTACGAATGGAAAATCACTTTCAACGCTGCATCCCGATTCCCAGAATATGGCGCTCCATGGAATACAAATGTGTGTCAGGGGCACGCACTAAGCTAATTAACGATCGGGATGCTATTCTGTTTACGCTCATCGAAACACGTGGGTGATGGAATTTGAATTTAGAATGGGGTAGTGAATTAAAGTGTGGTAGGGACTTTATCGAATAAGGATGCATGGAATTTTTATGTTCTTGTTTTAAGTGAATGATGTCTATGGATCGTAGTGTGAGGTCCGCTCGCGCGGCTTGCGATGAATGCACCATGACCATAATAACAGTTCAGTGCAGCATTACAGAAATGACGCACATGTATTAAGTTACCTCTTTTTGTGAAATAATATTTATTTTTTTAGGGGGATTTTTTTTTAAGTTTAGCCCGGCTTTGTATCCATTAGTAGAATCAGTTACCGATACCTAACAATAACTTCACGGATCGGACAGGGTTTTCTTTACATATTGTATAGGTATATTTATTTCCATAGATTCTTCAAGTCTTTCAGTCGAATACATAATATACGGACAGCCTCCGTGGCGTAGCGGTAGCGAACGCGGCCGCTGCGCAAAGAGGCGCGGGTTCGATCCCCGCGCAGTGCAAATATTTGTATGCATGAATACGAATATTTGCACTGGTCTGGTCGTGCCTCGGAAAGCACGTTAAGCCGTTGGTCCCGGTTGCCATACGAACATCTAATGGCAGTCGTTACGGGTTGTTGGAGCCCTCAAAAGTCCTACAATTGGTCTAATTGCAATGCTTCGATATCGCCTTCGGGTTGTGGAGGTCAGACGGCAGTCGCTTCATGGAAAATATCGAAGTTTAGCCAAAATGAGCAGTTAGACTAGTAAAGCGGACCCCAGACTCCAAAGCTGAAAAGCTTCGGATACGACTGGGATTAACGCTGAGATGAAGAAGACGTAATATATGGAACTTTTTGTATCGTCTATAATCATAGGGTAGCCAACTATTTTTATATTTAATATAGGATTATTGAAGCCTTTTTCCGTTAAAATATACAGTATGTTAAGAAAACCCTGTCCGACCCGTGAAGGTGTTGTTAGGTATCGATAACTGATTCTACTAATGCATACAAAACCGGGCTAAACTTAAAAAAAATCCCCCTAAAAAAATAAATATTATTTCGCAAAAAGAGGTAACATAATAAAACCACCCTGCGCCTGCCGCCCGCGGGGGCGGGCGGCAGGGCACGCGGCACGTGGTCGCATCGCTATTCGCTCATAATAATACCGGTGTTGTCACTTTTTTAATAATTACCAAGTTTCGGGGAAGTTGGAGTTAATTCGCGGGAAAAAAAGATTATTTCAAAATTCATTTGTATTGGTACTATGATGATTACGTAAAATTTTATATTATATTTGGTCATGTGTTTACCTAACCTTTATTATCCTTATGGGTCGGACAGGGTTTTCTTAACATACTGTAGTAGAACGTGTAATAAAATCGTTATTATTTTACTTTTTTTTTTATTTCATCTATCACTCTAGCAGTTAAGGTTACCATTAATTCAGCTTTTATGGGACAACACACAACAACAAATCAGCCTATAATGTTCCCACTGTTGGGATACAGTATCCTCTCTATGAGAGGGAGTTTAATAGAACTTATTAGCCATATTACGTTCTTCTCGACATTTTATACTGAAACGAAAATATAATAGTTTAGCTTCCTATTTTTTTAAAGGATTTTTTTATAATAGGGTAGTTGAAAAAAAATAATTAGTCCGTTAGTCAGATGTCCAAAAAAATACTAGACACGTATTTTTTTCTTTTATATAATCAAAAAATTAAGATGAAACAGTGCGTTGTAAACTCGTGTGACGTCACTGCACGCTACACTTTTTAGCGAGCAGTGACGTCACCGGCCACGACTGATCTTTGATGCCTTTTTTATTTGTAAATTTTTATTAATTTGATAAAACAAAATATATGCATCCAATATTTTTCTATAATCTGAACGAGGGACTAAATAGAATCAATTTTTTTTTATCCAGGAAACATCCACATTACAACATACTTATGAACAAAAACATGTCGCAGATTAACTTAACATAACTTCACGAATTTAAGTAACTATAATACTTCATTTGATTCAAAACTAATCAAGGATTCGTGAAGAAAAGATTTAAAATATTGATAAAAGTTATCGCTAAACTGTTCAAAAATCTTTTCTAAACCTTATCAGATTACACATTAGTACTTAGTGGTCGTCGCAGAATCCCTGAGTACCTAAATCGGAGCCAACTATTGCGTCTAGA
Source organism: Sesamia inferens (assembly GCA_037179545.1). Classification (NCBI taxonomy): domain Eukaryota; kingdom Metazoa; phylum Arthropoda; class Insecta; order Lepidoptera; family Noctuidae; genus Sesamia; species Sesamia inferens. The sequence goes on along the minus strand of CM073941.1, from coordinate 20,206,004 downwards.
CTCGTCTATACATCTGACGTCATTTAGTAAAGTCCCACTCGTTTTTTGAGATTGGTTTTAAGAAGTTTGCAAGTTAGCAGTCTGGGTATTTGTTTGTGTTAGAATTTAAATTAAGAAGATGAATCTATATTATCAGTGTTAATAGGTTTGTACTTTTGTTTTTATTTATTGCCCCGACTATGATCCAAAAAATGAAGAAAATTAAAGAAATTGAAAAAAAATTGTAAACCATTTAAATCGTTAGATTTCCCTCACCGTATGCCACGCGAAAAAGTCTCCATATTGAAAAGAGTGAACGCACACGTTTCTAAACCAATCAAGATACACATGCGGCCATCTTTTGACGTTTAATCTAACCATCTAAATCCTTGGATATTAAGACTACTTAACTAAAGAAAACTACACTTAGTTGTCACACAAGTACCTAGAAAAAAAAATACTGTTTTATGTGTGGGTAGAACCCCTCATTACCCGCACACCTCACACGCTATAGGTACTCCATTGCGGGCTGCGGCATATAAAAACGCAATATTGCCGCCTTTCGCCAAGTCGCAGCCGCCATACTTGTCCCAACGCAACTTGGCACGTACAAGTTTCGCCAAGCCGGCCGCCAAGCTTCGCCCAGCCGATGGGAAAATTACAAGTTATAGCCGTGGCGTGAGCGCTGAGTGCCACTTTGTCGTTTAGATTTAAAATGTTTTGTGTCAGTACATGTTTAATGTTTTTAAATGGTGTTCCTGAACTGCCTTATCATGTATTGGGTTGAGGGCTGCGTATTGAGATTTTTTTTATTAATGTTTTGCCCTCTAGGGGTGGTGATAACCAACTATTTTATCTTATTGGCGAATAAAAAGATAAGCTCTTATCGCAAGACTAATTTCAGTAGGTGGCTGATTGCCCAGACTATTGATGACCATTGCTGGACAAAGGCCACCTTTTATGAATTATAAACTAGCGCTTGACCGCAATCCCGCCTGATGGTAAGCAGTGATGCGATCGTTGATGGTAAAGCGCGCTAGTTTATTAAGACATTCAAATTGTAGTGTGACGAAAACACCGTCGCTGGCAAATTGTTCTAGTCCCTCGATGTACACGGAATAAAAGAGGAAGGGGAACGCTTCGTCCGGATCGTAGCGGTGTTAACAACGTAAGGGTGGAAACTCGCCGTACGACGGGTCGTCCGATGGTGGAACGGAGATGGGGGAATTAAATCATGCAATTCCCTTGCACACTCACCAGAATGCATCCTATAGAAGACCGAAAGGCTGGCTACTCTACGCCTGTGCTCCAGGCTTTGGAGACCGTTTCGAGTTAAGTCTGGGTTGCATATCAGCCTCTTCGCACGCCTCTCCACTGAATCCAAAGTAGCCAGGTGAAATTTCGCAGCACCAGCACAAATGTGGCTGCAGTACTCCACACACGAGCGGACCTGTACTTTGTACAACATTAGAAGCTGAAGTGTGAAGTACCGCCGGACCTTGGCGATGACGCCAAGTTTTCTGGCAGGCACCTTGGCCTTGGACTCAATGAACCGCCCAAAGTTTAGGTTCCAGGAAATCTCAGCTCCCAAAAGCTGAAGGCGGTCGGTACACTCCAAGGATACATTCTAAAAGTAGGAGCCAAGGTGAACGGGCTCCTCTTGGCGGTGAAAAGACACGCCTGTGTTTTGGCGGCATTGAATGCTACAAGGTTGGCTTTGCCCCATTCGGAGACCGCCTGTAGTGCAGCACTCGTACGCTCTACCATAGCCTTTCATTCGGATCGGATTGATTCCTTACTAGCCCGAGCTTCCGGCAGGTATCTCTCCACCACTGCTGTCATCTGCATACCCATAGATACCGGGCATCAGCAGGTCGTTAATATGCAACGGAAACAAAGTTGCAGAGAGAATAGACCCCTGAGGAACACCGGCATTGGTCGACATGGGCTCCGATAAGCATCCAGCGACAACAACTCGGAGGGACCGTTCAGTCAGAAAGTCTTTTACCCAGCCAGTCAGGCCAGCGGAAATTGCGGAAACCCGGTCGAAGGCCTTCAGGACATCTAGGGAGACGGCAATCGCTTCCCCATTTTTCTCGAGGGCCTCGCCCTACAAGTGATTGGCATACACTAGTAGGTCCCCAGTTGACCGATTGCGTCGAAGCCCGTACTCTCAGTCACTGAGGAGATCGTTACCTTCCAGGTAAGCCAAGAGGCGCGAGTTCAACACACGCTCCATAATCTTGCAGAGTATGCAGGTTATTTAAATCGGCCGATACTAGGTAGGATCGGCACGACTATCCTTTTTGCAAGCTCCCAGGACTTTGGCACTAAACCAGTCCTAAACGAGAGGCGATACAAGCACGTCAATACAGGAGACAATTCGGGCGTATCTCGGTCGGTACTCCAGGTCCTAATTTGACAGGTCTAAACTAACATTTTATCTTCTGTCCTTTTCTGAATGAAATAGAAAATAAAAAGATTCACTGAACTAAAATTTAGTTAAGTTTGTGAATAAGGTAATCTGGGTTATTATCTTACATGTCGTAGCTACTTACCTATTGTTATCGTGGTCGACTCATGGGACACTCATTTTGAGTTTGAAATCGATTTTTGTTTTCCTTTTAAATCCTGTCCCTATTTATTTAAACAATAAATCTAATGTAGGTACCTACTAAAACCATTTTTGTTTGTCACAAAAAAAAATATGGTATAAGTTTTTTTCTTAATCTTATTTAATCCTAATCGTTTTAGGACTGATTAAATTTTACTATGTTAAAAATGTAATCCGCACGACTTGGGAATTTTTAAAATTATTGTATAGGTAATTTTGTGTTATAAAATATTTTAAGTTCACATTAAGTTAAATAACAACGATAGCAGCGTGATTTTAAGAGGTTTGTAACTTAATTTTATTTAGGACTTGGTTTTCTAAAATATTGTATTATGAACAGATCACAGCATTGTATAAAGTCAGTGTAAATGAGTTTTTTTTTAACCGAGCAGGCAGCATTGCTGCTGGGAGTTTATCCGCCACTTCATCTTCTCAGCAAATCGCTACCTAAGTAGGAAGTGGCGAACTGCAGGCGTTTTGAGGGACTGTCTTATGTATTACTGAAGTTCAAAAAGTGACTATTTTGATTAAATAACTTTTTATTTTGTGTTCGAATTTTTGGTTTTAGGACATACCGGTTTCATTTTTTTTTTGTTCTGGTTGGGAAATCATCAAATGACCTCTCCCGCTCCGGGCGGATCACTTGCCTGTGTGCCAGGACCACGGTTTCTTTTTTAATCAAACCGCAACCATGACATTGGTCTTCGTTGACCCCGTCCCCATGTGCTGACCTCTCTTTGAGACGCGCGTGAAACACAACGCGCTGTCGACCCGGGCTTGATCGCCTACGGTGGCCGGACTTCGATATTGTCTCCAGACCAGAGCGTCTCCTGCGGAGGTTGGAGGTGTGAGGGCGCTGGGATTCGCCTCCTCCTTTGCCAGCATCACTGCTTCGCAGGAGGAGGTGAAGGCCTGCCATACACTCTCGCTCCGGACTATGGCCTGGATCAGGGCCGAACGCGAGAGATTGCCACCCATCGCCGCCACTAGGACACGGCGTTACTCTAGCCAAGCCGGGCAGACCTCCACAGTATGCTCCACCGTGTCCTCAGGGCCATACCCATAGTGGTGACACTCTGGCGTTTTCTCCCGCCTTATCCGGAACAGGAACCTCCCGGAACAGCCGTGTCCGGTGAGGGCCTGCGTCAAGAGGAAGGTGAGGACGCCGTGGCGCCTCTCTAGCCACTCCTCAAAGAGGGGACTTACCGCCGCTATTGTGGCGTGCCCAACATGCTGGTTTCCTCATGATGTTTTCTTTCACCGTTTTGAGAGCTACAGTTTTCATGACGTTGAATCATTTTAATGCCTTGTGCTTATACTTAGGAGACATTTGAAGTTAACATTAAAAAATCACGTGGTAACTAATAGGTACCTACAGCAAGTTAATAAATTCCTAGCAATATAAAGCAAAAAAAAACACACAACGTTAATAGTCTAAATCATAGTTAAAGAAAAACAAGATTAACATTCACAAAAAAAAAAAAATATATAGATATATAAAAAAAAACAATTTCATAGCAATCAAAAAATATAAGGTTTCATTGTTTTCCACAGTTAGGAACAATGTTTATTTTCCCGCAGGCGTTTGGCCTACCCACCTCTAACCTTTGCGACATCAAACGATTTTTCCGCTAGAGTGGTGCTCGGATGATTGATACAGTAGGGGTAATAAACCCGAGCCTTTTGAACACGTGCACTTTTTATATTTAATCTGTGTAAGTAATGGAAGGGATACAATTTTATTACCTATGTTTAAATTTATTGGTTTAATCTGTGGGATTTCTCTGTATCTTGGTTGAATTTCTGAGTTAGGATTTCAGGTTGCTACCCGAAACTAAGTACCTATGTTAAGGCGACAAATGAACTAAAAATACGATTTTTTTAAAGTTAGGTTTGATTAAACCACTATTTATTTTAAATTAAGAGAAATCAATTGTTTAGCAAATTGATTTATCTTAAATTACCCGTACCTACAGCCAAATCACAACTCATATAACACCGCCAACTGGTGGTAGAGCGGATACATAGTGTGGAGGCTGAGGAACAGGGAGTAAAGTTCACTCATCCTCCATAGAAAAAGGGGGGATTCTCCGACCAGACTGGTGTTATGTCTGGCGGGCACTTGCCCGATGGTTGAAATTGGCAAGTTGTATGTATGCTAATTGCACGGTAAACTCTGATTGCGAGATGTAGAATTCGTGTGACGTCAGTATGACGCGTCGTTCTTTTTGTGGCGTTTGTAGGTACTGCTACAACAGCAAAAAGGAGATGTTTCATTTTGGGCCACCACTATGTACGCTATATAGATAAAAAGGAAAAAAAAAAAGATTTTCATAAAAACACTACTAAATTAATTTGAATAAAAATACAAGTATATACAATATGTAACAAAAACCCTGTTGTTCCTTCAACCTACGTTTTAAGAATCGGCATACGGACTTAATAAACCAAGTAATTTATAAAAAATTATAATCTGTAACTGATTTCTTAGCTCTGCAATTCTGCATGAAGAAACTAGACATAAGTAGAACGTTCCCGTCAATTTATTTAATTTATAAAATCAGATATTCTAAAAATAATTCGAATTTGTCGGTTTTAATAGGTATTTGATTGTGACCCCTCGACTAGACAATGATTACTGTTTTCTAATTATGACTTCATTAATGATGTGCTTGTAGGTAAAATTATATGTCCCTGAAAGGAACAACAGGGTTTTTGATGTGCTGGCCCAGGTTCCATACATTTCTGACACATCTCCTTTCGTTGATTTGGAAAAGCTTATGTTATGTTCATCCAAGTGTAAGAGTCGTTTTTTGCAAATACTGGGCAACATTCTGCATTTAAGAGTGTATTTGTACCATACCTACATAGGAAGAACCGTATATTATACTACATATGACTGTGATTGTCTTTTTTTCTGTGAAGCGCCAAAGATTTGACTATTCAGCGCACTGATAAAACCATTTGCGAACTTAATGGCTATTTACCTATCTCCCTTGCCCACTGTGCATTTGCTTAATACTACAATTAGTTGATAAAGTTAGTGTGAACACGGACTCCGCTATAGATCACACGAATGAACCACAGAAAGTCACCACGTCTGGCGAGGTGCCAAGAGCGGGGATTCTGGCAATTTACACTGTGTGCTACGGTCCCGTATTAGTTTATGGTATGATATTATCAGTGTATGGCTATGTTCCCGCGTAAATCATTGTTGTTTATAGTTAGTTCGCTTAGCTTGATAGATTTGACATTTGTGAGTGGCAGTCAGTATAGTTCATAGACATATATTAATGGACATGACGTACGCGTATAATCTGCAGTAATTTTTTGGTTTGAAAAGAGTGAGAGAGATGACCTATGCTTTCAGTCTAGCACTATGTCTTTCCTTTTAGATGATTGATGATTTTAAGAGAGATAAAGATAGACAAATTTTGTTTCCTCTGTTTCTTTCGGAGTGCCACAATACTCATGTCTCAGGCATCTCCATTAGTATAATATATCGAATGTATCTTCTTATAAAATTCTTGGATGGTATAGTTTGTCTAAGAAATGTTGGGTCACATGACACAAACTTCAATAAATGCATTTGTGTAGTTTATTAGATAATTAATTGTTTGTATAGCTCTTATAACGCCGTTAATTTTAAAAAGATAAGCTGAGTAAAATAGAAAGTACTTAGTAGAAATTTTTCATTCCCTCTCATCTGTCACAAGTCTATGTGACTGATATTACTGAATAAGATCTATACAAATATGTATTTTAAATATAAAAATAACTGTGTCTGTCTTTTACCTTTAACGTCTTAACGGCTGAACAGTTGACCTGTATGACTTCAGTATCTACTTTTCATCCTGGTAGCTGGTGAGGGATCATACCCGATTCTCACGCGGAAGCGGAACTGCAGGAAAAATAAAGTTGTCTTAAAGCATGTTTAGGTAATTGCTTTCTTGTTTCATGTAAATTGTATAATTTACGTACTTCGATTAGACCTTGCACAGTCGCGTTTGACCTTTTACTTACCACGCACGCACAAAAAGGTGCTGAAAACTCAATAGTCAATAGTTCTTTTATTTTTAAAATGATGAAATGATTGAACTAGAATGAACGAACTAATGTAAAATAAAAAAAGATGATAATAATACAGTTTCTATAAAAAAAAAAAAAAAAATAGAAGATGTTTTAACCAGGTACGTCATGTAACAATTCACTGGATGGAACTGAAATTCAGCTGATAATGATTATAAGATGATTAAAATTAATTATTCCATCTTGATTTTTTATGATTCACACGAATCTATATATAATGGTAGAAACGACAGCACATCAAGCTACTACAATCTGTCAGATTTCTTTATTAGATTTTCAGCTTTATCTCTAAAGTATTAAGGCTCAAGGTTGAGCGGGAATATTTGACAGTTTCAGGTAGCATAACCTGCTGTCGTTTGCACAGTCTATTAAAGATAACTTAAAATTATTTAAGTTTATTAGATTTATAAAATATAAAGTGTCCGATCAAGTTGATGGCCCCATAAACCCAAACTTTTTAAATCTGTGGCCACCCTGACCATAAACTATTATTATTACGTATTCTGTAATCTGTGTTATTATTATTACTAAACGCCCGTGATTTGTCGACTCAGGGCGGCGACTGATGAACGTCTTGGCCCAGACCCTGTCAGGCGATTCACTGTAAGCTCTTTCATAAACTATAGTCACAATAAAACCATAGACCATTAAAACAATCCATTAATAATGTGAACTATAAAAAGCACCAAGCTATGAAATTGCCCTGTATACCTAAAGCACGTGAGAGCAGGGGTAACGCCAGACCACGCGCCCAATTTCCCTGCCAAGGAGTCTGGGATCTCGAATGGGGTGTTCGGGGAGGTAGGAGGGGAGTTGAATCAGGTCAGCGCACTTTTCCGTCTTATGGCGTAGGAGACAGGGCGGCGGCGGCGACCGTCGAATCTACAGTCTTAGGGCGGACAGACGCGTTGCGTAAACATGCTCGGGAGTTACGTTTGTGGGAAGTTTTATGTTTTTTTTTGTCTGTGGTGTGATCTATCTATGGTCATGTTATATGTATAAAGAACCCGTGCGTGTAATATTCTATTACTAATATTATATTATAATATATTTTACTTACATACACCTAAAACAATTTTTAATACGAATTACCTATACATTTGTCATCATCAGTAATTTTGTTTACCAGTCATGTGCATACCTATGTATTTACACGCCTATATAATCATTGTAACTAAATAAATATAATAACTAAAACACGTCATAACTGATAATAACTGATAGGAATAGGGTACATGCAATCTAGAGATTAATTAGAGGTTTAGAGATTATTGATTAGAGAGAGAATTAGAGGTCAAGCTACTTGAAACTGCAAATACTCTCAATCAAACTTGAGTCTTAATTATTTAGCGGTAAAGTTGAAAATCCAATTTAAAAAATATCTGACAGATCGTAGCAGCTTGATGTGCTCATCATGCTGGACATCATTGCATAGCAAATATCAATATAAAAAATAGTGTCGTGATTACATAATTTGTGTTCTGGCTTTTGCATTAAATTTAGACTTTGTCTAAATTTAGACTTTGTCTAAATTTAATGATAATTTACACATTTGACAATTCATGTGCTGTCGTCTCTACCATTATAATGTAGATTCGTGTGAATCATAAAAAATCAAGATGGAATCATTAAATCACATCATCCGTCACATTTTGATATTTTGCTTAGTAAAATTTAGTCAACCAATCACAGTTTTGCTCAACGTTGGCTCCATCTAAAAAAAATATAATAAAATTACGTTTTCAATATAAAACTGACTAGATACGTCTAATCATCAATAACTCTTCAGAATAAAATCTGATTGCTTCAAAAAATATACCTACATGAAAATATAACATGTTTGGTAATGGCAAATACCCATCCATATCCTTAACTTAATCTATCTTGCATAAACTCATCCGTCGAGACATGGTCGGACTCTATTCATTATGCCTCGACCCGCCAAGGTCAATAGAGGGGCTCCTTACAGCCAAATATTTAGTAATTCATTCAGCCTAGTTGAACTAGGGTAGTAGCAAATAATCAATATGGCTGCGACCTTTTTCGATTTAATTTTTGATTCGATACCTGCTTGTATGTTTGTTGGTCTCTCGTATTATCCCTATCCTGTAACAAGATATTGTATATAGGTAACATTTTTGAGTTTGTATGTAGGGGATAATCTTCGGGTAGTTCAAAGGAAATGAAATGAAATGAAATCGTTTATTAAGCAAGTAGGATCACCGATCACTTTTACACGTCATATGTTTCTATGACCCGATTCCGAATTTTCTGTCACTATAATGGGCGGATTTCGGAAGATGCGAGAAGCGAGAGATAGCTGGGAGGTATCCTTCACTACGCTTGCTGATATGCAGTCTCCACTCCAGGACTTGTCTACTCTTGCGGGCCTTTGATATTTGGACAACCGATGGATCACTTCAGTTTGTCATCATCATCATCTCAGCGTTAACCCAATCGTTTCGCATCCGTAGCTTTTTCAGCGTTGGAGTCTGGAGTCTGCTTTACCAGTCTACTGCTGATTTTAGCTAAACATCGATATTTTCCGCGAAGCGACTGCCGTCTGACCTCCACAACTCGAAGGCGATATCGAAGTATTGCAGTTAGACCAATTGTTGGACTTTTAAGGGCTCCAACAATCCGTAACAACTACTATTAAATGCTCGTATGAAAACCGGGGCTAACGGCTTAACGTGCATTCCGAGGCATGACCAGACCAGTGGAAATATTCATATTCATGCATACAATGTGGGTAATTCCAGTTCTTTTGCGGATGGTTTTTTAGCCATGCCTAATCAGCAAAATATACACAATTTTATGATGGGCATCGATAATCTCACCAGGAATCGGCTCAACTGCCCAGACAACCATACATTTTTGGCTCTGCTACCACAAACTGAGACTGGTTGCTGAAAGTAGAATACAGCTCAAATTGTCTTTAAAAATAATTGTAAAAGTGTTTGTACAGACGACTGCTACTACAATCTGCCAGGTTTCTTATTAAATTTTCAACTTTATCGCTGCAGCAATAAGGCTGAGGTTGACTGCGAATATTGGACAGTTTCAAGCAGCTTGACCTGCTGTCGTCCGTAAAAACTTATTGATAAAATAAAAACATTATTTACTTGTTTATTAAAATTTGATATAAAAGTAAAATTACTGTACAAAGGCGGTCTTACACAAAAATGACAGGTATCATCATCATCATCATCATTTCAGCCGAAAGACGTCCACTGCTGGACATAGGCCTCCCCCAAGGTTCTCCACGACGACCGGTCCTGGGCATCCCGCATCCAGCGGTTTCCCGCGACCTTCACCAGGTCGTCGGTCCACCTTGTCGGGGACCTACCCACGCTACGTCTTCCGGTGCGTGGTTGCCACTCGAGAACCCGTCGGCCCCATCGGGCATCGGTCCTACGGACAATGTGTTCAGCCCACTGCCACTTTAGTGTTGCAATTCTTCGGGCTATGTCGGTTACTCTCGTTCTTCTGCGGATCTCCTCATTCCTGATTCGATCGCGCAGGTATGAATTTTGGAATTTTGTATCGATGACAGGTATGCATGTATGGTAATGCATGGCATTTATCATTTATGGGGTAATTAATGTGAACAAACTTGCACAGGGCCCGCGTGGTAGATTATAGCCTCACCCCACTTTGGATTAAAAGATTCGTGTGTTTCCCTGCTGTGATAGGTTGGTTACGCTTATGTGAACACCACAATAAAAGTATTTTAAAATAAACTTTTCAATCTGTATAATTATGACACCAACGCCTAATCTAAATTTAAATGTATAATCTCGTTCCTAATGGAGGATGATTTAAATTATAAGTCTCGACTGCAACTCGGAACCTAAATCAAATCAGAACCGTATTCCCAGCTTAGCGCTCACAACCATTAGATCGCCGTCGCAGCCAACACGGTATAATACCTATGTATGAACATCGACACCTAAAAGTGTTGTGATTAACGACTATCCTATCGACTATCGATAGGTAGGTCGCCTTTATCGGATGACGTCAGAGACGTGAAGGGCGAGCATCGCAATTTACTCGAATTTAACATAAAATCGATAAAATATTCCTATATAGTTAGCTTGATAAAGGTTTTCGGTTGAACGGCGACTGCCAATTGTCTCTGGCGTCTAGGTCTCTGTAAATAGTTTCACGACTTAGTGGTCCTTTGAACATTGACAAGGGTTTTTTTTCATAGATGTTTGACATATTATATGTTTGTATAAACAATAATGATATGAAAAATAATATGATCGAAAAAATAATACAACACCCAATCAATAGGAATGTTTCCTGGGTAAAAAAAATGATTCTATTTAGTCCGTCATTCAGATTATAGAAAATATTGGATACGTATATTTTGTTTTATCAAATCAATAAAATTTGACAAATATAAAAGGCATCAAAGATCAGGAGTGGTGGCTGGTGACGTCACTGCGCGCTAAAAAGTGTAGCGTGCAGTGACGTCACACGAGATTTCAACGCACTGTGTCGTCTTCATTTTTTGTTTATATGAAAAAAGGAAAATACCTGTTTAGTATTTTTTTGGAAATCTGACTGACGGACTAATTAGTTTTTTTAGTCAAATACCCTAATTCTTTAGAACATTTTCCAAAATAATAATCAGGAAAATATTCTTCTTTTGGCAAAAGCATTTCGTGGTGGTCTTTACTTCCTAATTATATTCAGCAGTGCATAAATCACAAGCTCTTTACTCATAGAAAGAAAGGTATAGGAATAGGGAATGCACTCATGCGAATCCGGAATCCCACAAAAGCGAGATCTGACATTGTCATTTCTCGGTGGTAGGCACAACACTGGCCGCCGGCAGAAGTTACCACCCACCAGACAAAGCCTTACCGCCAAGCGATTTGTCGTGTTCCGGCATGATGTCTGGTGAAGCCGTACGGAGGACGGGTCTTAGCAGTTGTGTTGCGATGTGTGCCGGGTACGATGCGCCTAATGTTGTTGTGTCGGGAGTTTGGTCGTGGAGGGTCTTCAGATCAATCTCCCTTTGGCGCAGCATCGTTGGTCGTGTTGTTGGGTTTAACATTGCATCACCTCGCTCAACTGCCGTCTTCCTTCCTATTCGCTCAATTTTAGTGAATAGGTTCTTAATAAACTAGCGCGCTTTACCATCAACGATCGCATCACTGCTTACCATAAGGCGGGATTGCGGTCAAGCGCTAGTTTATAATTATTAAAAAAAAAAAAAATTGCAAGATTACATTGCGCGTGCGGGGTCCGCAAGATTTTATTTTTCCAACCTAATTGACATACAAATAACGTTCTGTAGCCCTAGTATGAGTTTTCATTACGAAACTCGATCGTCGATATCGAGCGCGTTGGCGCTCTCATTGGTTGAGAGTTCTTACAACCTTGAAGCAGGCAATCGATGAGTCAAACGCGCACGATATCGACGTTCGAGGTTCGTAATGAAAACTCATACTAGGCCTACTGTACGGCACGATTTCATGATAATAGGGGGATGCCCAAATCCATCGGCGGTGTTACTTACAAATAATACTAGTTATGTATTATAATATAACGAGAAATGACTCTTCGAATGTTGAAACAGAGGAAAGTATTTAGAAGCAACTTATAACTATGTTAGTCCGCTCCACCTGAACTTGCGTTTTCAGCTGCTAGTTGTACAGACGAAAGCATATCAAGCTACTGAAATCTGTCAGATTTCTTTATTACATTTTCGACTTTATCTATAAAGCTTTAAGGCTCAAGGTTGATTGGGAATTTTTGACAGTTTCGGGTAGGTTGTTGCACATGCAGTAAAATATGAAATATGATAAAATATAAAAGATGTAACTTAAAACACCTTATATACTCCACAAATCACAAATTGTAGTTTATTCAAAATTTAACTCATGCTGTTAAAGGTAATTGGGCGCAATCCAACCCGGTCGTGGACATAAAATATAAAATGAAAGAGTATAAATTCACGCAGCATTATAAATGCTTATTTTATTTAGAATCCACGGGAGATCAAAGTTAGAAATATATATAATATATTTATTCAAAAGTCTAGTACTAAAATTAAATATTAGTCCGTCTGTCGGACCGATCATGTTGTCGCCCCAAACAACCCAGAAACGAACCCAAAACATAACCCCCCTTATTCATAAACGCTGCTTAAAGTTAACTAGTGATTAGCGATTTTTCAAACATACATTTTAGACGCTTGCAGGTCACTTAACTTTAAAAATCGATTGTGAATAAACCCCTTAAACACTGTGGTGTTTATTCATAAAGGATGATTTAAGTTAAGTGACGTTAAAAGGTCAAAAATGTATGGTTAAAGAATCGCTAATCACTCGTTAACTTTAAGCAGTTTTTATGAATAAGGGGGAACATTTGTACGCACGAGTCGTGGCGACTCTGCTTATATACTTACGTTCTTTTTCTATAATTATAAACTAGTGTTTGACCGCAATCCCACCTGATGGTAAGCAGTGATGCATTCGTTAATGGTAAAGCGCGCTAGTTTATTAAGAGCCTATTCACTAAAAGAAACTGTAAATAGAAAGGATGACGGCAGTTGAGCGAGACGATGCAATGCTAAACCCAACAACACGACTAACGATGCTGCGCCAGAAGGAGATTGATCTGGATATTCTCCACGACCAAACTCCCAACACAACGACTTGTCAGAGTGCGACAATACTACACATATATTTAAATAAACCCACCAAGACAAGGAAGACAATGTGTTGGAGATTATTACTGCTCATGCATACACTGCCGAATCGTCGGAAGCTGCGCGCATATCACGCATAGTTTTTTTTTATCCTGGGCTAGGCACCAACAACAAGTTGAAACCCCGCGGTATTTTTAGATGAAATCACCGTTGATATTGATCTCGCCGAATAAATAAGGTGAATATAATTAAGTTCTTTTTTTCAATATTCCCACACATCACAAGAAAGCGACGCTTACCATGATAAACTAGAGACATTTATCTATATTATCCTCAAAATTTCATTTCTGTACGCCATGGGTTTTTCTCCCAAACTATTTGCCCATTTACCTCTAATCTATACTAATATCTACTACTATTAGTTTATTATAAGTCTTTTATTTCATTTACGAAGTAAGAAAATCATTTTTGGCCTAATCTTTCTAAAGTATCTTACAATCCTGCAAATTTTGAGTATCTGCCGGATTGATGGTCTCGATCTTGTGGATTTAGAAGATTGTCTTTTGGATACTGGATTGCATTCCCAAGATACGAATTATGAATACAAGAAATTTGGTTATCTCTGCGATACGAACCTTCTAGATTGAATGATGGTTTTGATTTAGTTGATGGTGATAGTTTGGTATTGGTTATGGTTATATGGTTAAGACTAATAATGGTTATAAGTGTGAAAATTATGTTGGCTTAATCTACAAGATGGTTTGTATGGTTTTGGTCTGTTTTGACTGACTTATAACAAACAGTAGTAGAAAGAGAGTGTGCTTGATTTCCCGTGTAAGTAGTTTATAATTTGACTCTATCATGATATGTCGTTATAAGTTAATAGGAAAAGTATTAGTGTAAACCACTTCAAAAGAAGCTTTTAAAAAAAAGCTTGTTTCGAAGTGGTTTTTTCATCTCGATGTATTTGCAGCCTACGATAGTACAAATTCCACGGCTTGATGGGAACAGTAGATCACCAACTGTCGCTGATTTTCTTGTTCAGACGACAGCACATACAGCTACAATCTGTCAGATTTCTTTATAAGATTTTCAGCTTTATCTCTAGAACATTAAGGCTCAAGATTGATTGGGAATATTTGACAGTGTCGGATAACTTGACCTGCTTTCGTCCGTACACAAACTAATTTTAAATTAAGTGCATCTTTTTCTTTCTATTTCATTAAGAAAAGGATAGAAGGTGACATCTTAGTTTAATCATGTCAAATTAAGATACTAAATATTGTCGTGTTCCGGCATGATGTCTGGTGAAGCCGTACGGAGGACGGGTCTGAGCAGTTGTGTTGCGATGTGTGCCGGGTACGATGCGACAAATGTTGTTGTGTTGGGAGTTTGGTCGTGGAGGGTCTTCAGATCAATCTCCCTTTAGCGTAGCATCGTTGGTCGTGTTGTTGGGTTTAACATTGCATCACCTCGCTCAACTGCCGTCTTCCTTCCTATTCGCTCAGTTTCTCTGAGTGAATAGGCTCTTAATAAACTAACGCGCCGTCAACGATTGCATCACTGCTTACTATCAGGCGGGATTGCGGTCAAGCGCTAGTTTATAATTATTATTAAAATTATTAAAACATGGTGACCACAAATAATAATCAATTACGTCAGGAGCGGATAAATTTGACAGGTCTAAACTAACATTTTATCCCTAGTCCTTTTCTTAGTGAAATAGAAAGGTAAACATATACTGAACTTAAAAATTTAGTTAGTGATGAAGGGAATCGGGCCGCTGAGATGTGATGTGTGTATATACAGTTAAATGTAGCACACCGCTTAATAGTAGCACCTCGTAATGCGAGGGAATTGCACGATTTAATTCCCCCATCTCCGTTCCACCATCGGACGACCCGTCGTACGGCGAGTTTCCACCCTTATGTTGTTAACACCTCTACGATCCGGACGAAGCGTTTCGCCTCCTCCTTTATACCCCGTACATCGAGGGACTGGAACAATCTGCCGGCGGCGGTGTTTCCGTCGGACTATAATTTGAGTGTCTTCAAGGCTAGAGTGAATAGGCTCTTAATAAACTAGTGCGCTTTACCATCAACGATTGCGTCACTGCTTACCATCAGGCGGGATTGCGGTCAGGCGCTGGTTTATATTTTAATAAAAAAAAAAAAAAAAACCTCAAAACAGTCCTGCTCTATCCCGAGTGGTGACTAGACGTGCCCCTTCAGCTGTGTGTACTTACTGATAATTCGGTGGTTTTACTGCAAACCTCAAAGCCCCTATAAGTGATTATAGTGAACATATAAATAACGATCCACGCAACGCGTCGCAGGTAACGCGCCCACGTGCGTGATTTTTAACATTCACATTCAACAAAAAGCTTGTTGACCAATGAATTAGCATCGTCATACAACGCCGTAACAGCCTTTTGGGTGCGATGCGGTAAATAAATTTGATTTTTTAAAATTATATAATAACTAGCTTTCCGCCCGCGGCTTCGCTCGCGTGGAGATCGGTTATATCGCGCTTGTAGATTTCCCTCGTGAATATAATTTTTTCCGGGATAAAAAACTACCGTATTATTTAATCCGGACTTCTAACTTTATGTCTGCAAAATTTCAAAACAATCGGCTTAGTAGTTACGGCGTGAAAGCGGAACAAACAAACTCACTTTCCGATTTATAATATTAGGATATTTGGTGTACACATACAAATATTCCAGTAATCTCCCTTGGGAACTTGGTGTTTTTTTAGGACCAAAAGCAGCCTATGTTACTCTCCTTCTTTTCAACTAACTGTATGCCAAAAATCAGGTCGATTGATTGCTTAGCTACGGCGTGAAGGAAGGACAAACAAACAAACAAACACACTTTCACATTTATAATATTAGTATGGATAACTGCGCAGTTTCACCCGCGTAGATTTTGATTTGTTTTTCTTTATATGCTCCGCTCCTATTGGTTGCAGCGTGATGTTATATATCGGAAAAAAAATCGGACCAGTAGTTTCTGAGATTAGCGCGTTCAAACAAACAAACATACTCTTCAGCTTTATACAGAGTAGTGCTGACAATACGACAATAAATTAAACATCGTGTACCTCAGCACATTGTCAGTCTACCCATAAAAAATCATATAAATATGTCCATTAGTTTAGTCACGGGAAATTAAATTATTTTTCACATTTTACATTTTATACATGATGTACATGTTGATAAGGAAGCGCTTACAGGGTAATGACCGCCGGATCCTGCGGTACCAAACTTTAATAATAATAGCGCGAAAAAAGCAAGTCGATACAGGATCGCGTTTGTCGCCGATCGGTTGAAACAATATTTTTAAAGGATTTTCCTTATGCTATTTCGTTTGCAGTTTTATGCGATTTAGTTTGTTTGAATTTTTTATTTTTGGTACTAGGTTTTTTCTATGGTTTAGGATTATTCCTATGAATCACCATTGTTCGTGTTTTCATTTATTGTCGTATTGTCAGCACCACTCTGTATATTAGTATAGACTAGCTGCGCCCCGCGGTTTCTCCCACGTAGGTTTCCATATGTTTTTTTATATGCTCCGCTCCTATTGGTTGCAGCGTAACGTTATATAGTTTAAAGCCTTCCTGGATTAACGTGCTATCCAACGCAAAAAGAATTTTTCAAACCGGGCCAGTACTTCCTGAGATTAGAGCGTTCAAACAAACAAATTCTTCAGCTTTATATATTAGTATAGATGTAAAGAAAACCCTGTCCGATCCGTGAAGGTATTGTTAGGTATCGATAACTGATTATTCTGAATGCCACTCGTAGTTGTTTTAGAATATGTATACCTGGGTTAAACGTTGCAATTAGGGAAAAACAACCTCGAGAAGGAGGCAAACAGAAGGATCCAGCTGGGATGTGCAGCATTTGGTAAACTTCGTTGGGTATTTTCGTCGCCCATACCCCACTGTTTGAAGACTAAAATCCTCAACCAGTGCATCCTACCCGTCATGACTTACGGAGCCGATATGTGGGCACTAACGGCCAGACTAGTCCACAAGTTTAAAGCCGCTCAGCGAGCTATGGGGCGAGCTATGTTGGGCGTCTCTCTGAAGGATCGCATCAGAAATGAGGTGATCCGACAGAGGACCAAAGTCACCGACATAGTTGAGAGGATTAGCAAGCTGAAGTGGCAATGGGCTGGTCACATATGCCGCAGGACCGACAACCATTGGGGTAAACGAGTCCTCGAGTGGAGACCGCGTCTCGGCAAACGTAGCGTAGGACGCCCTTGGGCGAGATGGAGCGACGACATCAAAAAAGTGGCTGGTAGTGGCTGGCGGAGAACTGCTCAGGATCGAGCTTGTTGGCGTGCCATGAAGGAGGCCTATGTCCAGCAGTGGACGAGTAGAGGCTGATGACGAACTGATTCTACTAAGGCCTACAAAGCCGGACTGAACTTAAAAAAATCCCCTAAAAAAATAAATATTATTTCGCAAAAGGAGGTAAATTAATACATGTGCGGTAAGCAATACATGCACGGGCGAAGGAGGGCAGGGCACGTGGCACGCGGTCGTATCGCTATTCGTTCATAATAATACCGTCAAAAATGGTGTTGTCACTTTTTAAAAAAACAACCAAATTTTGGGGAAGTTGGAATTAATTCGCTGAAAAAAAGATTATTTCAAAATTCATTAGTATTGTTAGTATGATGATTATGTAAATTTTCATATTTTATTTGGTCATGTGTTTACCTAACCTTCATTATTCTTATGGGTCAGAGGGGGTTTCTTTACATATTGTATACTAGCTTTCCACCCGCGTGGAATTCGGTTATATCGCGATTTTTAGATTTCCCTCGGGAATATCATTTTTTTTTCAATAAAAGGTAGCCTGTTCTTTCTCAGGGTCTAAAGATTGTCTGTATCAAATTTTATCAAAATCGGTCGAGAGGTTTAAGCGGGAAAGCGTAACAGACAGACAGAGTTACTTTCGCATTTATAATACACTTCTGGACAGATCTATTGGCCCACCTTACATTTTCAGTTTCGTTTTGAACCTGGCACATTCACAATTTCATTCAATAGTCTTTTTTTTAATTTCGAACACAAAATTTAAAGAAACAGAAGACAATTTGGAGCCTGTTTGTTGATATCAAACAATCGAATACTAAGAAAACTTAATTTTATTGGTTTACTTGGATTTAATTCCTGAAAAAGTGATTGATATCTTTGGTTTTGCAACAAACATTACTTATACATACTTACTTAACATTAAGGTGAGGTTCTATCAATAATCTATGGATACTTCACCTGAAGTCGCCGCCTAAGCTGTGCCACTTATTCAAGCCGGACACAGCCAAAGAAATGTGAGTGCTCAACTTAATTTCACTAGATCCGCGGTCCCAAATGTTTATCGGAGGTACCTAGAGACTGGCGGCTTTGTTCCTTGCTAAGGAAGGCCACGATCTCGGGTCACAACTGAAAGGCAGGATCGATTCATCGTGACGACCAGCTTGAGAAATCGTCACCTTACCTCCATTGAGATACAAAACCAACTTCGAGACTTCCACGGAGTATCTGTGAGCGCTCAAACTGTTCGGAGAAGGTTAAAAGAACGCGATATCTTACCACACAAGCCAGCTAGTGGGCCCAAATTAACGCGAGCCCACCGAACAGTGCGCCTTCATTTCGCACGCACTCATTTAAATTGGACACAGCAAGATTGGAGCCGTGTACTCTTTTCTGATGAGTCTAAAATTGTGTTACATAGCAATGATGGAAGGAAGAAGGTCTGCCGACGTAAGGGAGAGCGTTTCACACAATGCTGTTTTGAAGAGAGGGTTGCTTATGGCGGTGGCTCATGGACTGTCTGGGGCGGTATATCCGCGAGCGGCAAAACTCAACTTTAGGTTGTTACAGGACCACGGCTGCCAACATTAAATGCTGAAAAGTACATTCGTGAGTGCTTAGAACTTCACGTGATACCATATGCGGACTATGTGGGCCCAAATTTCCTTTTTATGCATGATAATGCAAGAGCCTATATGGCCGGCATCGTCAGGGAATATCTTCGGGATGTGAAAATCACAGTTAAGGACTGGCCAGCCAGAAGCCCAGACATGAACCCCATTGAGCACATGTGGGACAAGCTAAAAAGACGTGTTAGGGCTCGTCAGCCAATTGCCCAGACGATGCAGGAGTTGAAAACTGCCATAGAAGTGGAATGGGAGATGATCCCTCAAAATTTCATAGAGCGGTTGATAAACTTTATGCCTAATCATATGAGAGCTGTGGTAGATGCCCATGGAGGCAACACGCGTTACTAAATTAAACTTTTATTCGATCCTTGTTTTTTATTCAAAAATTAATTGCCTTTAACACAGCGCATATCCGACTTATTAGGCGTAGCTCCATGTCGTATGGTATTCTGAATTCAAATTTAAAACAATACGATCGAAAAAGATGGTCAAATTTATCAGGTTTAAAACTGCATCAATAGTTTTTGTTCAATCTAGCTATGATATTTCGGTAGTGGCCATCGAAATCTAAACTTTAAGGTGGACCAATAGATGTGTCCAGAAGTGTATTAGTATGGATTGTACGGGTCAACCACCATCGTATAGTAAGTAGATTTACTTGGGTCATCATTATTGCATCACCCAGTATGTTTCCTCAGTATGTTTCCACCTCTTATATTATTGCACTTACAGTGCAACAGTTTAGTACGTAGGTAATTCGGCGACACACCGTCCGCGTTCACCTTTCATATTTAATATAAATTAAACTAAATCTTATATTTGTGACAACAAGCAATAAAGTGAATCTATTAATCTTAAACTGACTTTCATCCCTTAATGCATCCTTTCATCATCATCAACAACCTTTTTTTATCGTCCCGCTGCTGGGCACAGCTCATATAGAGAAAGAAGGATTGAGCGTAATCACCACGCTTGCTGAATGCGGGTTGGCGATTTCAGACTTAAAGTCCTGGTTTCCTCAAGATGTTTTCCTGTACCTATTAATCAGTCATTGGTGTCCTAGATATACTTAGAAAGTACATATAACTTAGAAAAGTTGCATTGGTACTTGTGTGACCTAGAATCGAACCAGCGCACCTTCCCCCGCACCCTTTATCTCTATCATAATTCAACCCGGAACATTCGTCTAGTACTTAGTGTAAGTACTGTAAAGGTTTTGGCGGGAAAGTTAAGTTGAGTGTCACGCTCATGTTTCATTGGAATTTTAAAATTATTCATAGTGTTGTTTACTAAATAAAAGTGCGTGATTTATGTAGTAAAAAGTGCTTTCAGTAAATAATTCATAAAGAACAGTGAAATATCGCAGTATAGTGGACACATCATGACTTTATCTCAAACCTCCATGGTAAGACGGCACACGCGGCCGTCGTGGCATTGGCTAAATGCACAAATCGTGCGAAGCCATAAAAGAAAGAAAGAAAAGGTCATGGAATTCTTTAATTTTTTTTTTTTTTAGAAAATGAGCGGGTACGGCACAAGCATGTCGGGGGGCGGCGACACAGACGCGCTGGCCCGACGACTGCGTGACGCGGAGCGTGCACGGGCCGACGCGGAGCGAGCTCACGCCGACGCGCTCGCTCAGCTCCGGCAAGCGCAACGCTCGCCCATAGATCAGCACAATGTCGAACAACTGCAGTCCAGAGCGCGGGAGCTGGAGAAAAAGGTAACTATGTCATAATACAATCGAATACGATCGTCGTTCTCCGTGGCGCAGCAGTCAACACGCCTGCCTGCGACGTGGACGCCCCGGGTTCGATCCCCGGCCAGGTCATGATGGAAAACGATCTTTACCTGATTGGCCTGGGTCTTGGATGTTTATCTATATACGAGGGTCAAACTGAAAGTTCTTAGAACTGGCCACTTATAAACAATATAATAAAAAAATAATTCTTAAATTTGAAAATAGAACTCTTTGGCAATATTGATTTGGCGGCAAATTGAAAATTGTCTGTGTCACGTCAACATGAATTTAACACGAGAAAATTTACGTGCAATGATTTTTTATGACTTTCGATGTCATTTAAGTCAACAAGAAAGTTATGATAGACTACGATTGGCCTTTCACGATGAAGCCCCATCTCGTGCGACTGTTTACCACTGGTTTAATGAGTTTAAACGTGGTCGCACTAATCTCACTGATGATTTACGTGAGGGACGGCCTTCTACGGCGACGACGTAAGATAACATCTGTGTTGTGCGGCGTATGATAGAGACTGACAAAAGAGTGACCTATCAGCAGATTCGGACAAGCTTAGGCATCGGTATGAGTCAAGTGCACAAAATCCTCCACGAACATTTAGCGGTCAGGAAGCTTTGCGCCCGGTGGATACCTCATAATTTGACTGAGGCTCAAAAACTCCATCGTGTGGATTGGTGCCGTAAAATGATTGAAAGATTTAACGGAGGTGACTCAAATGCTGTGTTCGACATACTAACAGGTGACGAAAGCTGGATTTACTGTTATGATCCTGAAACCAAAAGACAATCTGCTCAGTGGGTGATTCCTTTCGAGGAGTTGCCAACTAAAGTGAAGAGAGATCGAAGTGCGGGAAAAAAAATGGTGGCCTCGTTCTTTGGAAGGATTTCGCAAGAATTCTGTTAGAGGATCAAAAAACAGTTTCTGCAGAATGGTACACTACCAATTGTTTGCCACTTGTCTTGGAAAAAGTTCGAGAGAAACGACCTCGCAGTAGGATCCTCCTTCACCACGACAACGCCTCGTCGCACACCGCCTATTTGGTCGACATTAAACGTTGAATTACTGGGTCACCCGCCGTATAGTCCCGACCTCGCGCCTTGTGATTTTTATTTATTTCCAAAAATTAAAGAAAAACTTAAAGGAAAGCGGTTTATGAATGCTGAAGAAGCGGTGGCTGCGTATCGCGATGCCATTGAAGAGACCCCTAAGGACGAGTGGGCAAAGTGCTTTTCCTAGTGGTCCATCGCATGCAACGGTGTATTGACGTGAATGGACAATATTTTGAAAAGATATAATAAAGCTAATAACTGGATAATGTTATCAGTTTTTGATTTTCTAAGAACTTTCAGTTTAACCCTCGTATGTGTCTATTATAAATATAGTATCGTTGAGTTAGTATCCCATAACACAAGTCTCGAACTTAATTTGGGGCTGGCTCAATCTGTGTGATTTGTCCGTTATATATTTTATACAGTATGTTAAGAAAACCCTGTCCGACCCGTGAAGGTGTTGTTAGGTATCGATAACTGATTCTCTAATGGATACAACACCGGGCTAAATTTAAAAAAAATCCCCCCAAAAAAATAAATATTATTTCGCAAAAAGAGGTAACTTAATAAATATGCGTTTAGCACCCTTCCGCGGGCGACGGGCGGCTGGGTACGCGGCACGTGGTCGCATCACTATTCGCTCATAATAATACCGGTGTTGTCACTTTTTTAAAAATTACCAAATTTCGGGGAAGTTGGAATTAATTCGCGGGAAAAAAAGATAATTTCAAAATTCATTTGTATTGGTACTATGATGATTACGTAAAATTTTATATTATATTTGGTCATGTGTTTACCTAACCATTATTATCCCCCCCCCCCCCAAGGATTTACAAAAAGAACGGTTGGACGCGGCCTGCATCCAGCGCTTCCATGTTGCGCCATCACCCGTTTATGTTGGGAGCTCCATCCTTGAAGCTGTAGATCAGTATATATATCTGGGACAGCTGATCCAGATCGATAATTCCGGCTTCAAGCACGAGGTGTTTGCACGAATCCGACTCAGCTGGGCAGCGTTGGGGAAGCTCCGTACTGTCGTTTCGTCCAAAATATCTCAGTGCCTAAACACAAAAGCATGCCACACACAATGATGCCACTAAACCGAACACTGCTATATTACCTTGAAAGATAAACGATGTTTAAAGTTAACTAGTGATTAGCGATTCTTTAACCCATACATTTTAGACGTTTGCAGGTCACTTAACTTTCTTTTTTTTTTAAACTTTGCCCCACACTAAGAATTTGACCTGTGTCGTGGGTGCGTTTACAAACATATAAATTCACATACAAAAACATCCAGACCCGGAACTACTAGGTCATACAAATATTTGTTCCGTGCGGGAATCGAACCCGCGACACGCAACGCAATAGTTAATAGCCTAACCACTGCGCTAAACGTGGAGTCCGACTTAACTTTATTTATCGTTTATGAATAAACCCCTTAAACACTGATGTGTTCATTTATTAACGATGATTCAAGTTAATTGACGTGCAAACGTTTTAAATGTATGGTTAAAGAATCGCTAATCCTTGGTTAGTTTCGTGTGAATGTTCATCGTTTATTAATGGTGAGTTACTTTGTAGGCGGCTCTAGAAACAGTTCGATGCGAAGAGCTACAATTAGAACTGTCATCGGCGTTACGCGCTCGTGGTCAGGGCGGCGTCACCACGTGGTCAACACAGTCAGCACAACCAGCCTCCGAGATCGAGCGCATCATGGCCAAGATCGAGCAGGACAACCGAATCCTCGCTGAGTTAGAACATACTAGATCCACCACACACGGTAATAAACAACTCCTATTTTACTTTTATATTGCGATGCTGTGATAATACCCTCGAATTTTTAAAAGGTCGCAAAATTAACTTACCTATAAGGATGTTTCTCTTTCTGGTTGGGTTTATATCTCAGCAGCACTCCTAACTATGTTCAAATTACGAGGTAGACACTCCGGTGTCGGTCAATTGACCTGATTTCTGGATGGAACTAGATGGGTCTAGTGTAGGGATAGCGAACCTCAATGCATTTATGTGCCCATATTCACAACTAAAAAGGTCATGTGGGCATGACGTGCCAACAGATAAATGTTGAATTTATGACCACTAGAAAAAAAAAACTTGCGTATTATTGTTATTTTAAATAACTTTTAACATTTCTCGGGACTCTGCAGTCCCGGACCTTTGACTGAAGAGGCTTATGGGAAATTTTAAATTAAATTTCAGAAATTATATCGTGGCGAAATTATTTTGAAACGTGCCACCAACGGCACGCGTACCATTGGTTCACCATCCCAGGTCTAATGCAACCGAATTGACTAAAAGGGTTTTTTTATTTTATTAAGCTTCATTTACAGAACGATAATGTTTTAGTAGTTTATGGTTTCCCAGGTATCCAATCAAGCGGATCTAATCAGGCGTTAGGCGAGTACCACTCGCCGACGCCGTCTCCGCTGCCACACTCGTACACCAGCACGGCCGGCCACGTCGCCATTTGCCAGAGCAGCACCATGCCTACTCTGTCCTCGCTGCATGCCACGGGACAGTTTACCGCCCCCTCCTCCAACTCCGTCGCTTACTCCATGAGCGCGCACAACCCCACCTCATACTCCAACCCCGTGTCCGCCTACTCGAATACGTACGGCCTTTCGAATACCCACCAAGTCACCTTCACCAACCCCGTCACCGCACCACTAGTCAACAACATAGGACAAATCTCCAGTACGCTAGCCGGACTGCAGACCAACCTGCAGAACCTAACGGGCAACGTGTCGGCTCTGAACCTGGGCTCAGGCCTCGCTCCAGGCATGACGGGGACCATAGCGGGGTCCGGCCTCACCAGCTGTTTGAACAATCCGCAAAATAATTTATCAGGTGGATTATCAAACCCTCTGGGAGGATTACAATCCACCTTAACAAGCGGGTTAGGAAACGCTCTCTCGAACTTGACTGGAACGCAACTAGGAGGACTAAACACAAGTTTAGGCGGCACAAGCGCATACGGAACGGGGACAGGGACGTATACAAACCCCCTCCTCTCTGGCGGCCTCGGAACAAATCCTATGAATATAAAACTTAAACCTCTAGATGAAATAGATCTCGGACTCGGTAGATATGGGAATACGACGGGAGTGGGGCGGGTAGCCACGCCGGTCACGCCGCACCAACCTTCGTGGAATTTAGGATTAGATAGCCAATTCGGAACTGATAGACTAGGGGGCTTAGACTCGGGGTTCAGCCACGATCGAAACCAAAGAGCTATAGCGCGGATTATGCCTAATACCGGCTTGGAAATGGAAGGTGAGTGAAATCCAATTTTCTCCTTGCTTTTTGCTAGAAGGGAATTGTTTTAAACGATGCACATGTTTCAGTTGCACGAAATGCGTCACATTTTATGAATGGTGCCTCCGATACAGTTGACATGTTGGACATCCCGGGAAAAGGTCGCTGCTGCGTGTACATTGCCCGGTACTCTTACGACCCACCTGAGTAAGTAGAAACTTGACCAGCCATGAAATTACATTTATATCTCTCAGAATTTGATTGTGTAAATGAAAATAGTAATACTTTCAGGATTGAGACTGCAGAAGGTGAATTGTCAATAACCGCTGGGGATTATTTGTTGGTGTGGGGTCCCCCAGACCCCAACGCTCCTATGCTTGACGCCGAACTGTTGGATGGACGACGAGGACTAGTACCTGCTAATTTCGTTACAAGATTGATCGGAGATGACCTGTTAGAGTTCCATCAGGTGATAAATAGATTCTTTTCAATAGTTTTATTTTGATAAAATTGCGTGTATCGATTATTCCACACCAGTGAAATATTGTACAAACGTATCTTGAATTCTTGATTGATTGGTGATGAGACCGCTAATAAAAAGTATTACATTCGCTATAATAAAAAAAATACAAAACAATAAAGTTTTCAATTAGAATTTAACATTTGATTATTAATTAGTAAAAAGACAATGACTTGGAAGGTACTATTCGTACATTACAGTAGCGAAGTAAATAGTAATGAAAACTTTAAAATTTTTAAAATATAAATAATATATGATTTTGAGTCAGTGCTTAAAAAATATTTTAAAATTTATCATATAGATGGATATAAAAAAAACAAAACCCTGAAACCATTCTATACCTTTGGAATGACGTTATAAACTGCGAAAATGATTAATTGTGCAAAAACTGATACATGGTTTCATTTTAACCTCAGGCGATTATTTCCACGCTGAGAGATGTTGATGAAGCCACTACAGCAATAAGCGAACTGTCGATCAGTCGTGACGTCGCTCGTCTAAGCGAAGTGGTCGAATTAAGCGAAGGACCAGAAGATGATGACAACGGTAAGCACGCACACATCAAATTCCACACATAGAACTAAAACTAGACTCGAAACGTAGACCAAAAAGTACTTGAAAATGTGATCAATCTATGTAGTTAATGGTTTTTAAATATTTTTATTAATAGACTTTTGATGAGATAGAGATTTAGACGAAATTTAGCTTAGAATTTGAAATATTAGTATTACAATAATATACATTTCTTCGTCATTGAGTGAAGTTTTACATTTCGCATGCAACCTAAACGCATCGAGCACTGAACTACCATACTAACAGTAGTATTAAACAATCATGACGCTTCGCGCAGTGATACAATCAAAACGCTACACAAACGACCCATGACATTTGTTACGATCATTTATAGAAATAGTTCTATAGTCGAACCTTTATCCCTCCCCGTTCCCCCTCCCTGGACTTCGCTGCACGCTTCTTCGCATTCTCACGCACTTCGCCTGCCTGGCCGCATTCCTCGATATGCCCTCGGACCTCAACAGCAGAGCTGTTTTTCTCGTCGCTAGTGCCGGCGCCGCGGCAGCTCACCCTGGAGAGGCAGCTCAACAAGTCCGTGCTCATCGGGTGGACTGCCCCCGAAGGTGTGCAGCAAGCGAACATCGAGAGCTACCACGTTTACGTCGATGGAGTCCTCAAAACGACCGTCAAGGCCTCGGAAC
Organism: Sesamia inferens; assembly: GCA_037179545.1. Classification (NCBI taxonomy): domain Eukaryota; kingdom Metazoa; phylum Arthropoda; class Insecta; order Lepidoptera; family Noctuidae; genus Sesamia; species Sesamia inferens. The sequence continues at coordinate 20,178,880 of CM073941.1, read as the reverse complement.
GCACACGAGCTCTCGTTGAAGGAGTAGATTCTAACCGGGTGAGTTATATTGATGTTCAATTAGCTGCTTCTCTTTATATTTCTACAGTTAGTAGTCATTTTTACATGTTGCCAGTGAGCACAAATTCATTTAGTTCGTCGTCGATTTGATTGTTTATTTTTAGATGTTATACTTTTGTATTTGTTTCCTTGTAATGTTTCCAATAACAGCGGTAAGATTTATGGTATTTTTGTTCCTAAAGCCGCATCGGATCAGCGTGCGCTCAGTGACAGTGTCGCGACGCACGTCAAGGGACGCAGCTTGCACGATGGTGATTGGTAGAGACACAGGCAACATGGGTCCAACCTGTGTCAGAGCCACCGGGGTGACCTGCTCGCAAGCTGTGATCTCTTGGCTACCAGCCAACTCAAACCACCAGCACGTCGTCTGTGTAAACAATGTTGAAGTAAGCACTTGAAACATTAAAATGCCGCCATTAATCAATAGGATAGACTAGACATGCATTCATTGATTACAGGTTCGAACAGTGAAGCCAGGAGTTTATCGCCACACAATCACAGGTTTATCACCTAGCACACAGTATCGGGTAACTGTAAGGGCTAAACACTTAAGAGCTGGTCCGCCACAACCTGGAGCTCCAGTACAAGAAGAAGCTCCTGGAGCTTACACAGACTTCAGAACACTTCCCAAAGGACTACCGGATCCGCCAAATGAAATTATGGTACGTGCAAAGTAATAATCCAACAGTCAGCATGACGTGAATTGAGCATGCTTTTTGGATCCAAACTTATACATCTTACACTCACATTCCTTGCTCGCTGATGTTATATGATATCTATATATATTAGTCGGGAATCAGAATTATAACAATCACACAGTGGATAGTGGAAATTTTTAATTAAATAGAGAGGTAAAATAAATATTGAACTATGGCTTTTCAAGACAGTAACTCTGAGGCGTTTTTGGCACGCACTAGGTAGTTTTTCCAATTCTCCACGAAAGTGTGATCATACAATATGAATACTCACAAAGATCGACTGTCACACCCCTATTCCTTTCAAATAATTCACAACCTGAAAGCACACAGCACGTCTCGAGGAAGTCGCGTCAATCGCAACCATAAATCCAGCTCCAGGAAAATTATCTTGACGTATCCCAATGCTCACCTCGTTACCTTAGCTACCCCCATCTGTTATGTCAGCTCCTCCCTCAATGTGGCTTAGTTCAACGTTGGCCCATATGTACTAAAGTTGAAACCCAATTGGCTTGCCTCACTATTGTTCGGCTGGATTGTTGGTGGTGATTGGTGCGGTGTCGCAGGTGGAAGCCGGACCTCAGGACGGGACCTTGCTGGTGACTTGGCAGCCAGTCGTGCGTCCGCCCGCCTCGGGCCCCGTCACTGGGTACGCTGTGTACGCCGATGGCAAGAAGGTGACCGACGTGGATTCCCCAACCGGTGACCACGCTCTCATCGACATTGGCAAACTGATCGGCCTCAATCCTAAATGTGTCACCGTAAGTATAGCTGTATGGAGCTTGATTTGGCTATGTGAACGCTATGTTAGAGATATTAAAATAGATATATGGTGTCGTTTGTCTAATTGGTAGAATTATATTTGTGTTTATTGTTTAGATTATCGTTTTTTATCGCGATTCCTGTGTTGTTGTTTCCAGGTGCGTACTAAGTCAAGGGACAGTCAGTCCAGTGACAGTACACCCACGCCGATTCCACCAGCGGTGCTGCGCGGTGTCGTGACCCGGATGCCACGCGGGCAGGGTCCGGGCCCCAACCAGCCGGGGCCCGGCGGGTATAGGGGCGGGCCCGTGCAGCGCCCTCAACCCTACCAACATCACCAACAAGTTATAGAGCACGATGAGAATCTCTCCGATAAGGAGATATTCCCATCGGTTAACCGCCACGACCCACACGCTGCTCAGGTGACCAAACACATTTTATTTATGTTGTCTAAGTATAATCCCTTTATGATGTTAGTAATAATATCTCGCTATGTCTGATATAATGGAGTCTTTGTCCCAACAAATTGGCTTTAACTAAAGATTTTTTTAAATGACAAAATTATACATTGACTTTTTTCTGTACTTTCACACATGTTATTAATGGTTTCTTTGCTACCCGAATTGGAATCTTGAAACTTTTGTCAAAATTAAACTTAAATATCAAAAATGTGTTGAACTAAATGTTGATCGGCATAGCACTTTGTCCATATTTGGTTTGCAATTCAATGTTGTACATTTGTGTGTAACGTCAAGTTTCATTTTGCCAGTTTATTTCGTTGAGGTTGATTCAGTATTTATAATATGTGCTTTATATTTTTGATTTTATCTCTGATAATTTTCTTCGTCTGTGTCTTCTTAGCTATCATTATAACGATCAGTGTCATATGCTCTCTTCTTACGCAACAAACAGTCTGGTCTAACAACTTGTATACCTCCATCTACTTCAAAGACATCTTTAAGTTTTCTGAGTACGTGTATACAGACAGTTTGTCGCGTGATATCGGTGTTGCAAACTGCACTCTTTATACTTTCTCCTGTGGTTCTGTCGCTGGCATCTTCTAAATGTCCAGTATTTAGTTCTCTGCCGACGGTTTCACGACACGACCACCGCGCCATCGACTATAGCTGCACTCGGCTCGATCGTTCAAAATTAAATGCATACTGCTTGCGACTAGATCAGTAGTCTCTAGTGCTATTGGCCGATACCCGACAACGCACGACACCATACAGATACAACTTAGAACAGATAAAGAGCTTGTACTTTGTGACACAGACAATACCGCCCATGAGTTGTGATCATGCCCACTTAGTCTTACCTTACCTCGCTCTCTCACATAACTGTTATACACCTTTCCATAGCCTACGAGTGGATTCGGCACAGGCCTCCTAAAGAGTATATTCGACAAAATAACCCCTTCGGTAAGGAATTTTAACACGTCTTTTCATATTTATCATTATTTATTTAATTCTGAAGTTTACACACGACTGATTTATTTAGCGTTCTATGAATTTTATTTTAGTTTTGAAAGCGTTATTTTTTGTGTTATTAGTTTTGTAATATATTTTTTTATTGTTTTCTTTGAATTTTTATTAATACACAGTGTGCCCGTATATTATTCAAATAGTGTCATAATACTATATAATATTGTAGCCATATAATCAGCATATGAAGACAATATTTACTTTGAGTATGCTTTTATATTTATCTGAAAGTAGACAAAAATATGTAGAAAACAAGTATACTAGCTAAATGCATATATATTTATATAAAGAAAACTAGGTGTTTGGAATCAAACTTCTGTTTAGCAGTTGTACGATTTAAAAGATACATAGATAGTATTATATTACAATTATGTAACCTATAGCTTAAATAGAAAGGGTTCTTATTTGACACTGCTATAGAAGAAAACCACTTTATATATTACTTAGGAGTGGTAACGTTTAAAACGATTTTTTCATAACAGTTCACGACTCATATACATAATGACATCACTCATAAACATTCACACATCATCCATAAATATCCGAAAGGTGGAAACAAAACAATCGTGCGTTTAAAACTAGGAATAGAATCAAGTAAAACAAAAGCCGATCGCTTTCACGGCAGTGAACTTCTATTTTTCCACTTCGCTTCCTGTACAGGCTTCACTTGCTCTAAACCTAACGCCTGATGTATTAACATTAAGAGAAAAGTACTTTGTAACTCACTCTTCAACAGCTTCTAATAAAACGCTTGATAACCTTTCCGTATACTGTGTTGTACTTCTATTTGCTTTAAAAAGTAATCCAATAGTTTCAAGAGAAAAAAAAATTACCTACGCAGAGTATGAAGCAAAGAACACGTCCGAAATATTGCGAGCACCATAGTCATCAATATCGCCCATATCAGCACGATCATTAACTCACTATAATTTGTGTCGTTATAAAGAACTGTGTATATGCTAAAATATTGAATGACCATGTGGTATTAGCAATCGGGGATACCGGCCATCGAAATCACTAAAGAGAGCGCGACGGAGCTGGGTAGTGAAGACGAGGAGGCGCCGCGCCGCCGTCCGCAGGTCTGCGATATCTCCTAGCTGTCATCGATGTGCTCTCCATGTGCTAGCACTATTCACTATGCTCTATTTCTCTCAATTCTGTACGATCTCCCGATCACAAGTTTCTGAGTTTCACTTCTCGGTGTTCTGTGTTGTCATCTTCACTTACTGTACCGTCCTCGATGTTGCCCACACACGACTCTGGCTCGCCACACGTCAATCGACACCCGCACGTCCCTACTGACGTCAGACAGTTAGAAGAATTAGGCCCACAGAGCACTCGATACAGACAACACTGGAGCATGTTCGCGTGTTTGTATGATTGTTCCTGCATGCTGTCTTGGCTTCGACGCGTATCAATGCCGTACACTCACTCCTCTCAAACACCTTCCACACTTCAATGTCTTATGTTATCAGTTAAGGTATTCAGTTAACGAAGGGACATCGGTTAATGATACGATTTTTCCGTTATTGTTGAATTTAAATTTTGTTCTGTTAAACTTGTGACAAGCACATTTGGAACCGACTGTTTATATCTGCTATGAATTATGTGGTTTCAAGTGTAAGCGCTGCACGCTAGCTTTCGTTGTGCATGGGGGTTGACTAGTGCTACAACGGAATGTCTTGTTTTTCTTATCGTCCGAGGAGAAGGTAATATTTATATCGCTTTGAAACGCAATGCCAATGAGGATAATGGCTATGAGCTTGTTCGATTGCTGTTGGCTTTGTTATGGAAAATCTAACCTTATTAATGTGTTGGTTCGTACGGACGTCAGCAGCAACCGTCCCAACCAACGCAAGCGTCGCAGCAGCCTTCGGGTCAGCCGTACCCGAGTACACAAGCCTACCATGGCACGCAGCAACCCCAATATCCACCAGCCGGCCAGTTTCAAAGTAACACGGCGTACCCCGGGGCGGGCGGGACCAGCGCGGCTCAACAGTACCAGAACCCGCCCCCCCGGAACCACCACGAGCGAGGCCGCCCTCCTAACCCACACCAAGTCGGACATCACAACGAGCAGGTATGGTATAAGTTCTTTTTTTAATTTCTTTTGTTATATTTTTTCAATAACTTTAATCTTAATATAATATTCACGTCAAATTACAAAGGACATGGCTAAACTGAAGTATGGAAGAGACCCCGCAATGAAAACCCATCTACAAATATGATTCTTAGCAATATGATATGCTGAATAGCTGAAAATTTGCATTTTGTAATTAAAAAGGCTTAGGAACTTGTCATATCTGCACAAAAATTAAAATAATATCGCGTAACTCCTATGACAAAGGTACAAAAACTTCAAACAATAACAATACTATGAACATTTATTTTGGGCATAAGGTGTCTGCGATGATTTTTATTGACCATTGTGTTTTTTACTGGTGATTTTGCGCTAAGGTACCTACTTGAAGTCAATATGTACAAAGAGTTAATTACTAGAAAAGAACTTGATACAATAGATTTGCGATACTCCCTGATCTTGTCATATCAAACCAAAATAATGCAAAAAAAAAAAAAACAATTTAGAAGCTGTTTTACGTTTATTAGTTCACGAAAGTTATAAGAAAATTTAATACACTAAAAAATTCATGAATGAATATATAAATATTACGTGTTAGTGTGAAATTTCTATTCGTTTAACCAAGCTGGGGCCACCGTTTAGCCATCTCTTTTATTTACATAATCATACTATTTTCTAATACAATACGACATTACAAAAAGTATCTATGATTGTGTAGAGTAATTAACATTAGGAAACACAATAAATACATTAAATTCTATTTCTGTCATATGTCTCTTCCAATACTCCAACAAAAATATTAAAAACTGTACTCAAGCAATCACAGAAAGATTATATGTTTCATAAACTGAATCATTTACCATCTATATTTACGGTCTGTAAGTGAAGGAACACGTGTGGGTTTTTGTCAGTAAAAGTCCGACACGCCTTTCCGCACGGTCCAGAGCGGGGGAGGTCATTTGATGATTTTTCATAAAAAAAAGTACACACACGACAGTAGGTCAAGCTACCCGAAACTGTAAAATATTCCCAATCAACCTTGAGCCATGCTTTGGACTTTAGAGAAATCTAAAAAAGAAATTAACAGATTTCTTTCTTTTCTCGGTGGTAGGTCATAACATCGGCCGCCGGCAGAAGTTACCACCCACCAGAAAAAGTCTTGCCGCCAAGCGATTTGTCGTGTTCCGGCATGATGTCTGGTGAAGCCGTACGGAGGACGGGTCTGAACAGTTGTGTTGCGATGTGTGCCGGGTACGATACGGCTAATGTTGTTGTGTTGGGAGTTTGGTCGTGGAGGCTCTTCAGATCAATCTCCCTTTAGCGCAGCATCGTTGGTTGTGTTGTTGGGGTTAACATTGCATCACCTCGCTCAACTGCCGTCTTCCTTCCTATTCGCTCAGTTTTTCTGAGTGGATAGGCTCTTAATAAACTAGCGCGCTTTACCATCAACGATCGCATCACTGCTTACCATCAGGCGGGATTGCGTTCAAGCGCTAGTTTATAATTATTAAAAAAAAAAAAAAATAGTTGTCTGATTGCTATCGTCTGTAGGTACACAGATGTGTCAGATAGTAAATATACGCGATGTATGAATTTTAGATGATAAAATTATATTTTCTTCTATATCCGTTTCCAATATACATATATAAAAAATCAATATACGCGTCTACACGAGACCCTCCGTCTTTTTATCTACGGTTAAAAATATCAAATATAAATATTTCTATCATAAGCAAGTTCTAACAGAACTCATCATCATCATCATCTCAGCGTATTATCCCGGTCGCATCCGCGGCTTTCGCGTTGGAGCCCGGGGTCCGCTTTCCGGCTATTACGCCTCCATTTCGCACGATCTCTGGCATCCTGTGGTGTGAGATTGTTGGCACCAAGTTCTAACAGAACTACCTATTAAAAAATATTCACATGGCCACCAAAAACAGTGAGATCCATATTGTTAACATCAGAAATAAGGACAAACTGTGAGCCCCTTTTCACCGACTTCAAAAGGTTCATAACTCTTTTGTTGGGCTTGATATAACTTTTTATAACAAGATACCCTCTGATTTGCTAGACTTGCCTTACAATGCATTTAAACCACAGATTAAATCCAAGCTTTGTTCAAAGGCATATTATTCTGTAAATGACTACTTAAATGATAAGTCGTTCTGATTAACTCAAGACAATGTTTGTGTTTCTTCTCCAGAATTTGCTTACTGACACATTATATGAGTTCATATAATTTGCTTTTTTTTTACAATGCATAAATATGTGAGCTGTCACGCCCTTCATAGCTAAGGCTTTTATTTAGGTAATAAGTTTTTACTTATTTACATTTCCATTTTAATGATATTTCATTTTTGTTTTTGCTTTTCTGGTATTTTGGCGTGGCTAGCTGGCATATGATAAATAATTTGTTTGTTGTTGTATTTTCTTGTTTACATCACTATACATAGTATTGTATAAAGTCATCTGTTTTTTTTAAATGAACAGACAGCTGTGCTTGTTCCACCACTTCTTCTTCCCAGTGAAAGCACTAGGAAGTGTCTATGGGTGGGCGTTTTGGGAGACTGTCTTATATGATATTGACGTTCAAAAAGTGCTGATTCTCAGCCTGATTTTGATTTATTTCTCTTACAGCAGCAGCAGCAGCAGCAGCAACAGCAACAACAGCAGCAACAGAGCCAGCAAGGCAGCAGTATGCAGTACACCGCACGCGGGGGCCAACCCCAGGGACCCCGCGGGCCTCAGCCCGGCACCAGGCACGCGCAAACCCACCCTCAGTCCAAGAGAAGCCGCTACTTCATCGCCCTATTTGATTATGACCCCCAAACCATGAGTCCGAATCCTGAAAGCTGTGATGAAGAACTGCCCTTCAGTGAAGGAGACACTATCAAGGTTGGTTTTTTTATAATTATAATCTAGTGTTTGACTGTAGCCCGCCTGATGGTAAGCAGTGATGCAATCGTTGATGGTAAAGCGCGCTAGTTTATTAAGAGCCTATTCACTCAAAAGACTGAGTGAAAAAAAAGGAAGACGAAGAGTGATGCAATATTAAACCAAACAACATTACTAAGGATACTGCTCCAGAGGGAGATTGATCTGGAGACCCTCCACGACCTAACTCCCAAAACAACAACATTTGGCGCATCGTACCCGGCACACATCGCAACACAACTGCTAAAACCCGTCTTCCGTATGGCTTCACCAGACATCATGCCGAAACACGACGAATTGGTTGGCGGCAAGACTTCGTCTGAGGGTGGTAATTTCTGCCGGCAGTGTTCAAAAAACGTTGCTTTTGCTCCTCTCTCCCCAGATGTAATATTTCTTCTCAATGATATTCACAGCTTGAGTTCCTTTCTTGTCTTTCTAACCTAAATATTGCAATTACAATAGCGTTTCTACTTGTACCAAGTTCTAAAATATCATCAACTGCCTTTTCCCAACTATGCTGGGGTCGGCTTCCAATCTAACCGGAGGCAGTATTAACAAGGAGTGGCTACCTATCTGACTTCCACAACCCAGTTTCTGGTTAATATTCTTTGGTAAGACCAGACATTCTCTTGGCTACCAGTAACGTCTGTCAAAGATCTAAGAATGACGGCTTAACTTGCTTTTGGGAGATCAGTGGAAGACCCTAGTGGCCGCGACTTACTAGTTGTAGGTCGTAGGTTGGAACCCCATCAGTCGCTTTACTTCGTGTAAATTATGTCATCACCACAGCTCTCAAAACGATAAAGAAAAACATTGTGAGGAAACCGGCATGTCCTTAAGCCAAAAACTTCGAAGGCATATGAGAACTACCAACCCGCACTGGACCAGGGTGGTAGATTAGGGCCCACTCCCTCTCATTAAGAGGAGGCCTGTGTCTCAACAGTAGGAACAATATAGGCTGATTATGAATGTGATGTATGTGCTTTCTGATACACGGAGGGATCTCGATATGTAACGATGGTCATCCATCCACAGTACAACTGCAGCAAGCATAGGCTAACCAGCTATTCAATTGACCTGTGTTGTTCTTAATGAGCCATGGTCCCTTGTGAAGTCGTGAAATATTTACCTAAATTGAAAAAAAGGGACTAGTTTTCGCCGACTGTTGTTCACTTTAATTCTTTTTCTTTCACCTTGCAAGTGACAAAGAAAGCCCATTTTCAACCTTGGTTTATCAATCAGAGCACCGGTAGCCTAGTGGTATAGGTCGCGACTTACAAGTTGTAGGTCATAGTTTTGAACCCCATCAGGCGCTTAACTTTGTATAAATTATTTCATCACCGCTGCTCTCAAAAGCTTACGCTTTTACGCGTAGCTGATTAATTATATTAATGATCTCTCTCAACCTTCAGGTTTGGGGCGACAAAGACGGCGACGGCTTCTATTGGGGCGAGTGCAGGGGTCGTCGCGGATACGTGCCCCATAACATGGTGATGGAAGTATCGGAGCAAGACGTCTCGACCCAGCCGACTAAGCGAGACCGCTGGAACGACGCTTACGCCAACCAGCCAGTACGCCGCATGGTCGCACTATACGACTATGACCCTCAGGAACTCAGCCCCAATGTGGATGCAGATGTAAGTATGCTCTTCTTCTCTTCCTTCCTAAATTATGTATGGTACCTAAATATTAAATACCTGCTGTGTTGATGAGTAATAAGCCCAGTCGTACCACTTTAAAATATTCAGTCAGTGTGTGCCTCACTCCCTCCAATCTGAGAAGGCCCACAGTGGGGGGCCGATACCTTGGCGATTGGGGGTTGCGGAAGCATCGTTCGTTCTCGCAAACAAACGTAGATGTGAGATGAAACAACGGAGTGCTTTTAGTCAGCAAAAGTCTGACAGATCCCGCCGCCCGCCCTAGGGCGGCGGAAATCCATGAGAATTATCCACCTCAGGGGAAAAAAACTGTGTCGGTGAAATGTTTCCGAACTTGATTTTATTAACGAAACAAGATTAATCGTTGTCAATACGAGAAAGCATGAATATCGTACTACTTATCATGTATCCTATTTATTTATTAAGCTTAGTCGGAGCTAAAGCATACTGAAGCTGTAATACTCTCGAGAGATCTTTGTGCTTGATGGACAAGCTATCCTGTAAGTCAGACCATTATTGGATAACTTATGTCACAGCTAATGGAGGAATGCTGCAAAAAAAGTTAACATTCTGTACCCTATATTGTTGTAGCGAATGACCTTCATTGCTAGTAATCTTCAAATTAAATATGGCTTTAGGTGTTTGAAAATATATCTGTTGCTTAATGCCTAAGACTGCAGTATGTGTTATGTTTAGATATTTAAATACGACATTTTCGACTCTTGATACAATCTTGTTGTTCTAGTGAATTCTAATCTTGGACAGCCTATTTCTTTCCCTATCTTTACCTCATTATTACCTTATCTTGTGCAGACAACAGCACATCAAGCTACTACAATCTGTCAAATTTCTTTATTACATTTTCAAGTTTATCGTTGAAGCATTAAGGCTCAAGGTTGATTGGGTATACTTGGCAGTTTCTAGCTTGACCTGCTGTCGCCCGTACCTTTGCTTACGAATGTATATCTATTTCCACACTCTTCACCCCTTCCTCTATTTTATATCTTACTATTGACTCTAACATTTCTTTCACAATTGATTTTTTGTCACTCAGAAACTTTTCCAGGCTGAGCTGAGCTTCCAAACGGGTCAGATCATCCACGTGTACGGAGACATGGATGACGATGGCTTCTACATGGCTGAGATTGACGGCGTCCGAGGTCTTGTTCCGAGCAACTTCCTCGCCGATGCGAACGACCAGTATACGGCACAGCACAGTAATCAAGGTGAGTGGAACATAAGCCTATTTTCTTTAAAGTAGTGTTAGAGTTTTATAGGATATAGATTTGTGGTATAGTGGATTTCGTCAAGGGATATTATCACATAGATATAATAACTCAGATTTATGTTGAGGAATTTAACAGTAGATTTGTAGAATTGAAAACTAAATTTTAAAATATGTTTGGAATTTACAAAACAATATCATTATCCCTTCGAGTTCTATGCAAGTAAAAACCACGCCACACATGAAAAAATCTTTCATTTTCGCAAGAGTTCTACGTTACGTACGTTAGACGTTGAATATGCAATGAATAGGTTAAATATTAGAGTGATGACAATTGTGGCATGGAATGTCAAGCATTGATATTGGGTGCAGGGGTCGCGGGCATGTCTTCAGCTGGGCAGGGCGCGGGGCGTGGAGGCGCGGGGCGGGGCCGTGGCGCTGTGCCCCTGCCAGGGCCGGGCTGCGGCCCCGGCACCAAGGGTCCGCCGCCGCCGCCACGCGAGGGTGTGCCGCACCACGGACAGCACGCGCAACATGCGCAGCACGCACAGCTCGCGCAGCACGCCGCGCAGCAAGCTCAGCAGCGCAACCACCACCGCCGCGCAGGTACGGCACCCCCAACTACCTCTGCTCCTCCACTTTTCTCCCTGAGCTGCCACCGCTGCTCTTGCCCTCGCTCCCTATTTTAATACTAAGCCGGGTCGGTCGGCTCGTCGATTACAGAAGAGCGATGCACACGCTTTAGACAGATCCTGTTAGAGTCACTCGTCACTTACATGACACGAATTAACTAGTTTGTTTCGTCCTGCTTGTCAGTTTCACTTCAGTTAAACATCAGAACTTTTATAATGAAGTCCCACTAAAATATTGACTTCAAAAGTCCGTACACTGAAAGTAGTCATGATCAAATCGCTTTCCAAAGAGATCGCCGAGCCGACCTCCCTTAGGTAAGTTCGGTGAAGACGCGTGTCTTCACCGTCCACTGAGAGCTTTGAGTGTTTCATGTTTGCACCTTGGACTTGCTATGTGACTACTGAAAGACGCTAGCTATTTCGCTCTGGAATTCTCTATCATCTTTCCTGTACACTTGCGATTGCGACGGGACTCGCTCAGCGAGTTTGTGTTTTAGATTTTCCATTCCGTTTTGCCTCGTTGTCCCCTTAAAGAATTGGACTTTCTGAACTTTAAGATTCCTGTCAAAACTTCTTGTTTGCGTGCTGATTTTAATACGACATTGAAACTCACAATTTCCTATCCAATCAATCCTGGATTTAGCCAAGTGTGTCAGTGATGGTAAAACGGAATGTATGAAAGCGAGTCCGGTTGCAATCTACGGAGCACAAAGACTCTTGGTGTACACTTTGCTAATGAACACTCTATCTTGGATTACACAGTCACTAACATCGTTCGAAGAGGTTCTGATTTCTTACAAAGACTTGCTATTATAAGTGTGTCCTTATTACCAAACCACACTACTCAAACCACGTCGTCAAGACTCGAGGATACCTTTTTTTATTTTCATCTATCCAACTCTCTATCCTATTGTTATGTTTTGTTTGTCACACGGTATATATCCTGGCATTTAGACACACAGCGGGTAGGCTGCTCGTACAAATACACGCAACATAATCTCGCTCTGAACCCACGGGGTGTTCGTGAGGTGTGATCCAAGATTCCAGTGGTTGTCTGTGGTCACTATATATGTTGTGTGTATTGTCTGTTTGCTAGATGCCTGCCCTCCTTCCTCTATGTTAGACCACAACACATGCGCCAGTAATCCAGAACAGGCGAATTCTCAGGTAAAAATACCGTTTGTAATCGACCCACAAGAATACTTTCAAATATACTATGCAACGATACTAGACGTTTTTTGTTCGACTGTCACTTCATTATCTTTAGATTTTATTATTTTCACTTTTTCCTTTTCTTCATTTATTTCTTTATCTATATTTCCTTGCGTTTCATTACTACGCTCAGTGTACAGCGGGCATCTGGTACTGTGACCGCCATGGTCACTAGTCTACTAGCAAAGTGGACTGACGCTCATGATTACCATAAAATTATATTGTTTACACATCATTAGCTGTCATCGCATACTGGACCAGATCATACAGAGACTAGTACAGAACATACACTGGCGTACTTCACTCACATCAGATACCATAACCCATTCACCATATTACTACAATGTCTGAGGCCTGTGAATGTGGTCCTTTACTAAACGATTGCGTTGGTGATGACGTCACGTTTACTATAGCAACCTCTTTGACGTTTATATGACGACTCTTGTGCATCATTACGTAATCGAATAGTATGTTCTATTCAAGCTTTTTGTTGTAGTATAACGAAGCATGACGAATGCATTGAATGAATTGACATACCCTAACGAATTGAGCTTCTATTTACAACCCTGACGAATTAATTTCTTCCAAAAATACATAAAATATTGTGTCCCCGGTTGACTGAACTAGTAATTTTCTTTTTAAAAAGCCACCTGCTTTGTTTATGGCAATGCATGTTTTTTTATTGCACATTTTAAACTATATTGATGTGTGTACTATGAATATTTTTGTAAATAATAATGTTTTGTCTCAATATTGTATAGCATGATACACAGAGTGACTTAGGTATTGATGTAAGTGTATTTTAATTACCTATATGTAAATATTTTAAGACACGCATAACGATAACTAAATATAATATCTGTCTATAATATCTAACGTAAATTAATCTATCAGAGTTTTACCAAGACCTTTGGCAAGGCTAGGCCCCGGTCCCAGTCATAACGAATTGCTTGTTGTATTTACCTCACGCTAATTGAAAATGAATCTTAATCAACTGTTTTATTTGTTTTGAGAAACGTTTCTAAACTGAATTGAATTTTGAAAACGCCATTATGACAATGGAAAATCATCAGAAACTTTCCGAGAACAGGTAAAACGGTTAGCGTAGCCAACAGTGCAATATGTGACATGAGTTTGGCGAACAGGCGAGGGGGAGAGGCGCGGCGAGCGGGCAGGCAGCGAGCACGATCGCGCGCACGAGCGCTGGTAACGCCGGGACGCCCGCGCAGTCGCCCGGCGCGCCGCCCGCCGCGGCCGCGGGACCCGCCGCCCCCGCGTCCCCCGCGCGGCGCGCTGGCCCCGCCGTCGTGCCTGCGCCGGCCGTGCAGCCGCCGACCGTCTCGACGCCCGCGCAGCAGCCCAACCTCATGCAGAAGTTCTCCGAGATGACGGCCCCCGGGGGCGACATCCTCAGCAAAGGCAAGGAGCTGATCTTCATGAAGTTCGGCCTCGGCGGCAAATAATGTCGGCGGAGCGAGCGCGCGGGCGCGGGCTCGCGGCTGCTGTCTGTCGGCTGATCCTGCTGCGGCTCGCTGTGGAACTCGGCTCGATGGTAGAACGAATTCTATTATAGGCCGCGTTACACGTCGGTACTTGGGCCGCACTTAGAAGATGATGTACATAGTAAAATTTCAATAAACGCACAGTCTAGTGAATATTCGAGTATTAGTGCTGTCTTAATAGCAATCATGGTTGGAGTTTTAACACCCGAACACCTGGTTAGTCGTGTATTCCGATGCTTTCTATATCTTGGACTCGCGTCCATCTGTTAGGTTAGATTATGGTATCGAGTGAATTGTTTACACGTTAATGGAGCGCATTATTTATTATGTGTAGGAACAGTTCGTAAAGTTATCATATGTATACCTAGTTATTAGGTACTACACGATCCTTATAAAATAGAATTGTTGTGATTTTCTACGTTACGTTTTTGATCGCTAGCTGTGAGTTACCTGAATGTATCCTAAATGAGTAGTTGAAACTTAAATGTTTATTTCACAATATTTCAATGTAAGAACTACATTATTACTAATGTTAACACTACAAATGTATATTAAATAAATTTCAAATTATTTGAGCAATATTGCAAGCACCAGTATGCTGCTGCGACCGTCCCATTGACCAAACGTTGAATCAATACTATCTTTAATGAATTTCTATAAACTCAACTTTACCTATCCCATATGCTCCATTCATGATCAAAGTATTACATTGTGAAATCGAAGTTCCGTTACCAGCGTTGAAGACATCATCGAGTCATCTATATAGATAAGTCGTTCCCCTATGTAAAAAATTACATATTACTAAATAAAAGTTATATGTATATCTGAAATCCTGTTCATTAATATAAATAACAATACTATACGACAGTTGACTATACGTAAATCTTGGGAAAATGTAAGTATAGGTGCCTACTGAGATTTGCCGATATCCGTTTGTAATATCCAACTGCTATAACTCAATATACTTACTTGATAAAGATATTTTAAATAAGAAAATTTGTGTAAGCGCATTAAATTTATACGCTGGTTCTTTGATTATTCTCGAAATAATAATATTCTGTGATAGTAGACGTGATACCATCTTTATCATTCTAAATATTATATTACCTACTTACTAAACAATATTGCGTCATTTGTCACTTAAAATAACTGAAGATGTGTTGTACTCTTATTTCATCTCCAACGTGTAACATAGGTGGTATATACATACTGAGAGCATGGCATCTTTACATGATATCAAACGATGTTGGAAGGGTTTTTAATCCTATCTCTTTATGTTAGGAAGTCATGAGAAAATACACCGCCTGTGATAGGCTACTACCATATCCGGCGCACAGAATTATTGAAGACATTTATCCTGATTTTGGCAAGTAACGTGATGTGTAATGAGTAGTTATTAACGTATGTAGTGTGGTGCCACATTTGTTATGATTTGAATTTAAGAAACACACGAGACCGAAAATTTGGTATACGTTTTTTGAGTATTTTATTTTCAGTTGAAACCCTTCCGATATCATTTGATATCATGTAAGGATGTCATGCCCTTAATATGTATATACCCTTTAAGTTAAACGCTGTATAACGTAAATGTATTTTGTTGTCAAAGCATTCTTCACCAGCTTTTTCATTATGAAAATGAGCAAAGGTTTGTGAGAAACGAATTTTGTTGATGAATCAAATCATAGTCTGATCAAAGCACGTGTTTTCTTTCAAAACAATTTGGTTTCTGAGTTGACCTTTGCTTGTTTCATTTAGAAAAATTTCATACAATTTTGATATGGAGTTTTTAATAAAAAACAATAATAGAATGTGAACTAATTCTTATTGTAAATCAGTTGGCGTGGAAAGGGACATTATACCTAACAGTCGAATGTTAGTGTCGTCTCCAGCTGACTCAAGACTGCTTGCATGAAATATTATTACTTTTAGAAAATATATATATAGAATTCGTTAAAATTAATATACTTCATTGCGACACAAACGTGTTAGATAAACAAAATATTAATGATACAAGAAATGTTTCATACTTTTGAATAACTATAATTATTGACTAATTGATGAAACCAATCGACCTAACCAATTTGTCGGAGATACCTGCGAGGACGCACTACATAGCGATGTTGAAGGATCTAAATAATTTATAAATGTTCTAAAGTTGTTGTGTACATATTGATCGGTAAGGTCGCTTGGATTGTAGGCTACTTGGAGATTGCTCACTTTGTACAAGGGATTCTCTTTAAGTCCTTTATATTGCTTCGTATCTATCCAAACAAAGTTCTTGTTCTCGTGTATTTCAACCTTTTCACGTATAAATCCAGATTTAGCTTGCGATTCCTAGTGTTAATCACTCGTAAAATATATAACCCCACAGTTTAGTCCACTACGATGTATATCTACTTATGTATATTACCTGGTTGTACATAATCATGCGTGCGCCCGCGTTCCAATGTTTTAGCTAAGCACCTGCTACATATCTACATTATATTATATGTATAACCCATATTTGAAGTTTTTCTATCATTAATAAAGAATATTCTAGTGTTGTTTCTGACACGGTTCGAAGTTGTTCACTTGTTTATATATTGTTATAAATCTGTATTCATATCTTTTATCACATGTGTAACTAAATGTATGGTTATTTATACCTATGAGATAATATAAATTATGTATATTAATCGTGCATTCATGTGTGCATAATTTAATATAAAGAGTTGTATATTACTTATATACTAATGAACTATGGCAAAATCTCTAACAATGTACCAATGAAATATGCTGGAAAAATAAATAATACGAACGCCGCTTCTTTATTTATTGTATTACTATAATACTTAACCACAAACAAATAAATTATATTACATCATAAGGTTCATATTGTAGCCGCCATGACAGTCTATGGAGAAATAAGAGTAAGTAACATTAGCAGATAAGACTTAGAAAAATGAATATAATAAAGATGTTACTCCTGAAATACAATATAGATTCATTCTGTTATATCCTCATTTATCAAGATTATCATGGTTTTACATGATTTTGTAGGTATTTACTTCCGATCGTCACCACAAAAAATAAAACGAATTAGGTACTGTAGGCCTAGTATGAGTTTTCAATACGAAACTCGTTCGATCGTATCGAGCGCGTTTGGCGATCTCATTGGTTGAGAGTTCTTACGACCTTGAAGCGGGCCAATCGCGGAGTCAAACGCGCTCGATACGATCGAACGAGTTTCGTAATGAAAACTCATACTAGGCCTACTGAAATATCTTATGAACGACGGACACATGTTTAGCAATGCATCTCAGAACATAAATTTTGAAATATCTGTTATAATAATAATGATCATCTTCCTCATGCATCTTTGTAATCAAGTTGGATTCGTCTAATGATAAGTACTAAAATTTAAGGTTATTATTGGACCTACTTAATCCAATTACTATACGTATACACACATCTTTTTATAATTTGTTATGATAATCTCTTCTTATTTTTTTAAGGTCGGGTTAAAGTACATAAAATAACTAATTTTGAATATCTGCTTTAACAATTCAGCATTTCGTGTGTTATTAGGTCCTTACATATGAAATTGGCGTTTTGTATGGGAGGAATAAAAGTCGTTTATTTATTAAATATAATATTATATTTATTTAATCAAAGTATGATCCATTGCCATCTATGCACTTCTGCCATCTCATAAATAGTTCGTTTATGCCTTTTCTGAAAAAAACATTAGGACGAATCAATAAAATCTTTGAAGGCGGTTTGGACTGCCTCATCGGAGTTGAATTTTCTCCAAATTTCTATAAAAAAAATGGTAGTCTGTTGGAGCAAGGTCCGAGGAGTACGGTGGATGATTTAAACATACCAATTGAAGCTCCTCTAATTTGGTAGCAGTCTGTTGTGCAGTGTGTGGTCTTGCGTTGTCCTGAAGCATCAGTGGCCTTGTGCGATTGACCAGTCTCGGTTGTTTAGCGGCTAGTTTATCCATCATTATGTAGAACTGCTCACAGTAGAGATCTGCAGTAATCGTCTGGCCAGATTTAGAGAAGCTGTAGTACTCCACACCGGCACTAGTCCACCAAACGCTGTCCAATAACTTTTTTCTAGTCAATTTTCTCTTGGGGCAGAATTTGGATGGTTCACCGGGGTTCAGCCATTGCGATGTGTGCTTCCTGTTGTTGTAGAGTATCCACTTTTCATCACAGGTAATGATTCGATTTAAAATCCCTTCATTATTGTGCCGATTCAGGAATGTAACGCAGCTGTCGACGCGCGTTTGTTGGCTTGCTTCACTCAATTCATGACTCAATTCACACCTTTCGAGCTTTCATATTTTCCCAATTTGTTTCAGAACGAAAACGTTGGAACCAAAAACGCACTGTGCTTTCTCTAGCGACACCACTGCCATACACATCATTCATTCTTCGAGCCGTTTCTGCAGCACTGGTGCCACGGCGGAACTCATATTCGTAAATAACGCGAAATTTTAAATTTTCCATTTTGTAAACTCAATGACGCAGAGAAAACACCAAAGGAACAAAAAAAAAAATACGGTTTTCGAGACACAAATTGATGAGTAGAGCTGTATAAATTTGAATTTGGAATTCTAAACCAAAGAGGCGATATTTGAGATCAAAGTGGCAAGTACGACAAAATGCCAATTTCATATGTAAGGACCTAATATTTAGTGTTTATTAATTTTGTCTAACAATGATTTCTTCATTTCACATTGAAAGCTGCCAACAATTAACTGTCAAATATTATCGTTACGTCTTATCATCTTCTGCCTAGAATTTCCCAAACAAAATTGGTGGAGTTTTGGCGGGAAAGTTAAGCTCGCGGGAGTATCACGCTTATTTTTCATTGGACTTTTAAATTATTTATAGTGTTGTTTACTAAATAAAAGTGCGTAATTTATGTAGTTAAAGGTGCATACAGTAAATAATTCATAAAGAACATTGAGATATAGCAGCATAGTGGCCTCATCACGACGTTGCCTCAAACCTCCCTTGTAGACGGCCGTCACATGGCCGTTTTTCGACATAAATATTCATACGTGACATTGGCTAAACGCAAAAACCGTGCGAAGCCAAAAAAAGAAAGAAAGAAGAACTTTTGAAGATTTTTCTTTTACTTGAAATTGGCAAATAGTCATAACTAGTGCCAGACTACAAAACAAAACAATATTGGAGTCTAGCCAGATTCAGTCTCCAATCTAGATACTATCAGTAGCAATGGGTTCCATTTTGACAGTTCAACAACATTCATTGTATTATTTACGTTGTTGAAAAGACACATTTTCGAACACAGGGAGCTATGGAACAGCAATAAACTTCAAAATGATTCCAACTAATAGTAATAGTTTGTTACGCAATTAGGGTGCAGTATTTTACTTAGAACAACAGCCTATCTGACCTACAACCCATTTACTATGGGTAATAAGATACCTCTTGGTAAGATGTCAAAGTTTTAAACTTCCGACTACCCGCCTTTGATGACTGTTAAAGATTTATGAATGACAGCCAAGACCAAAGGCTTAACGCGCCTTCCGAGGCACCCGCCCCCGTGCCTCGGAAAGCACGTTAAGCCTTTATTTTTCATTTTTTTTTAAACCATGGCCCCACCCTAGGAATTTCTCCTGTGTCGTGGGTGCTTATGTGACTGAACCCGGAACAACTACTTGTAGGTCATACAAATATTTGTTCCGTGCGGGAATCGAACCCGCGACACACAGCGCAGCAGTCAATAGCGTAACCACTGCGCTAACCGTACTTTGGTCTCGGTATTTTTTGTTTATGCGACACCTGAATAAAGTTTGTTCAGATTAAGGAACTGAATCGATTTCAATCATTTTTACACCATGTTATATTTATTCACAAATGCATTTAGAAATTGTTGCAGAGTGGTTACCGAGCGGTTACGATAGTTCATAGTAGGTACTTGCGCCGCGCGCCACAGCTGACGCCAGAGGTCAATGCACCGCACACACTCGCCCGTGCGGTGCTTTTACCATATTTTTGTTGGGACAACCAAGTAGAAGAGCAAGCTCATAACTTCGTGGTTTTTCATGATATCTTTTTGAAATTTTGTACATATATTCTTTACTTAACAATACTAGACATATATTTCGAATTCCTAATAATATTATATAGGTAATCTGGTATTATTAAAATGTGGTCCTTCGAGAATCTGGTATTTATTTATTTATGTATAGGTACTTTATTTCACAACAAAAATATACATTACTTAAAAATACATTCAACACTACGAAATATACAATGGACGGTCTTATCGCTAATGCAATGTCTTCCAGGCAACATTAGAATGGACGGAGATGTTCCTGGCCACTAAATGAGACTGCCGCTGGTGCAAATATTATACGTACAAAACACGTAGGTATATACGTATAATATCTGGTATTCTGAGACGGAAGGATATTTTAGACTAAGCTTTTATCTTCTTTAGAAGGCTGGCACGTCAAACCATTGAAAGACCTTGTCACCGGTTGTGTTGTAAGAATATTCCACACATTTGGTTTGGAAGAACCTGAAAAAACATAAACGATGAAGCGAATAGATATTTTTTTAAAGACCACTAAAGTGTTGTTCCAGTGAAACTATAACTGCTCTTCGATGCTAATTTTGTATTATTGGGTAAACAAAAAATGTACAAACACATCAAGCTACTACAATCTATAAGATTTCTTTGTTAGGTTTTCAACTTTTATCTCAAGTTTGATTGAGAATATATAACAGTTTAGGGTACCTGTCGTCCGTACATAGAGAATTTTTGACCATTGAACAAAAAAAAAGGGTATTTGAAAAAAATATATTTTCGTGCCATAGACTTTTTTCCGATCACCGTTTATACCTTGTTTAGGTATGTCCAGACAATAAAAAGTGAGCCTGTTTGTATAAGTATTTAAAATTCTTAACCTACCCTCCCTTTTTACTGCATCCGGTGACTGGATAGTCTTTTCTGAAACATTTTGTTTGCAGCGTATTAAAGTATATGACTCCAATATACTTCGCTGTCTTTGTTTTCGTAGCCTGCAGGCAATCGTAGAATTTATTATCGCATGAGCAACTCAGTCTGAAAAAATAATAATTCAATTTTAAAATGGTGCGCAACCAAATACAAACTTGTCTCGTCTGTAAAAATAAAAATTAAATATCTTATGTCTATATGTGATTCGATTGGTTTTGGCGGGAAAGCTAAGATGAGTGCCACGCTCATTTTTCATTGGACTTTTAAATTATTTATAATGTCGTTTACTATATAAAAACGCGTAATTTATGTAGTAAAAGGGCAGTCAGTGAATAATTCATAAAGAACTTTGAAATATTGTAGCATATTGGCCACATCATGACTTTGTCAAATGCTTTATCAAAATAATGAAATCAAAATTCAAGCATGTTTTTTAAATTTGCAGGTCACTGTCAGGTCGTATGTGGATCAAAATATAATTTGCGACCGTAGAAATGTATTCAATGTGTATTTACAGGATAATAAACATTAGCATCATCAAAACAACTCAAAAGTAATGACTATAAGAAAGAGACCCATTAATTTCAATAAGGTAATTTTAAAAACAATTTTAACCACAGCATGACCCTGTTATTAAAATAATATCCCCCTACCTATAGGCAACCAGATTCTTTATAGCACATTTATTATTCGGCTGAAAATATTGGCGCCCAACACAAGTTTCAAGCAAATATTTGGAGCCCAGCGTGGGACTCAATAAAATGGCGCCCACAATGGGACTATATCGAAAGAAATAGCACTTTTTATCTCGAAATCGGAGAAAAATAGAAATCGGTTGTCTGTAAAGTCGGTTCACTGGCGATAGTTGATCGTGACAACGCCATAAGAATATACTGATGGAATGGTTGCATTTTTCAAATCTTTATCGCCATAATTATGGTTATTATAAACAATTGACACCATATTCACTTTTCACTGCAATTCATACTTGACGAAAACATGTGAATGTATTATTGTGTAGCACGCGTACGCATCGCTCACTCAAGTTGGAGAGAGACAGATGTCGAACGCTGCTGAACGCGGAGGCCGATTGTGCCTCTTTATCGCTTGTTCCGAGCTCTCGCTTGCAATTATAGCCTTAAATGGAACGGGGTAACGCTGCGTGAGTCATGTTTTTTCATGCGTGCAGCCGATTTCATCGAAATTATAAAACGTTGTCACGTCAAAAATACATGTCTGTAATAATCCTAGTTCCTACTTATCTATAAATGTGAAAGTTTGTCAGAATGTATAATACGTTTTTGTTACTTTGTCATGAAAAAACTACTTAAAGGTATTGATTCAGACGAATTATCACACACAGCTTGGCGCAGCAAGTACCTTGTATAAAAGGCTGTGTTGGTCAAGTTGTACTTTGTTTCTCCTCCAGGGATTATATCGGGACAGTGGTCATGTTCCCTGCAGCACATGTCTGTCTCTTTTTCCTCTCCTAGATCGTCATAATTGTCTGCCACGTTGCCAGCTCCGCACCATTTTGTTCCTAGAGTTAAAAAGCAATATTAAGGAGCAATATTGAGGATTCAGGACGTAAGTAGTGCTTTTAGTAACTAGCCAGCCCGCAGGGTAATTGTGCAACACACTATCAGCAGCAATAGCATTTTGACAGTTCAACAACATTCATTGCGTTATTTACGTTGTTGAGTCGATAGATTTTTCGGAAGAAAGAGAAAGAGCAATGGATTAGGAATATGCTTCAAAATGATTCCAATTGATAGTACCTAATAGTGTGTTAAGCAATTAGGATGCCGTTGTAGATACACCTGGCAAGTTACTGAAGAGTATTTTGTTCATTTGTCTGATCGTGCTAATTTGAAACTTACCCATTGAACGATTTAAAAGCTATATTAAGACCAAAATTTGTAAAATGGGGTATTTAATATCACGCACAATGGTCCGACAAAGGGACTGAGTGCGGAAACCAAACCAGTAACATAGAACATAGAAGGGGTATTATAAAATCACAGATTATTTAGAAGACAATAAAGCTTGGGATTGAGCTGCTCGCTTTGCTAAGCAATGTCATTAAGCAATATGCGAAATTATGCTACAACTAGCCTTCCGCCCGCGGCTTCGCCCGCGTGGAATTCGGTTATATCGCGCTTTTTAGATTTCCTTCGGGAATATCAATTTTTTCAATAAAAGTTAGCCTATGTCCTTTCTCAGGTCTAAAGATTGTCTGTGCCAAATTTCATCAAAATCCGTTGAGAGGTTTAAGCGGGAAAGCATAACAGACAGACAGACAGACAGAGTTACTTTCGCATTTATAATATTAGTATGGATTATGACATTTTAATCACTGTTTTTTTTTAAACATTTTCATTTTTAATGTCTGGACTTGAAAAAAGACGATGATCTCTGAGTTTGTTTCGGCTTTTCTTCTCAGAGGTAGTCAGTTAGGAAATGCCGGCTCCATCTAGTTTAAAAAACTATGACATGTAAAAGTGATTAGTGATCCTACTTGGTAGGATCGTCACTTCCAAGCACCCCAAGCCGAGCTTTTGGGTGAGATTAAGAAATTCATCAACATACGCACCTGTTGTAAGCCTGGCTAATAATCATAGAGCCAGACTAACCCGACACTACACCGACGATATCCCGGATGTCAGCCTGTACGAGATTGGTATAGCCCTGAAACAGCTCAAGAACGATAAGGCTGCTGGAGATGATAGAATTACGACTGAGCTTATGAAAGCGGGTGGCAAACCGGTTCTTAAAGCGCTTCAGAAGCTATTTAATTTCGTCATTCTTAAAGGCGAAACGCCTAAGGCGTGGCACAGGAGCGTGGTGGAGTTGTTTTCAAAAAAGGTGACAATGCCCTCCTGAAAAACTACAGACGGATATCCCTGCTGAGCCATTCTAGGGTCATCACAAATCGTCTCGCTCGTAAGTTCCACGACTTCCAGCCTCCCGAATAAGCAGGCTTCCGAAAAGGCTTTAGCAACATAGACCACATTTATACGCTGCGGCAAGTTATACAGAAGTCCGAGGAGTATAACACACCACTACGCTTGGCGTTTGTGGACTATGAGAAGGCCTTCGATTCGATCGAGACTTGGGCGGTGCTACAGTCTCTCCAGCGGTGCCAAATTCACCATCGATACGTTGAGGTGATAAAGTGTTTGTACAAAAACGCCACCATGTCAGTCCGCCTCCAGGATCAGGACTCGAAACCGATCCAACTGCAGCGTGGAGTGAGACAAGGAGATGTCATATCTCCCAAAATGTTCACTGCTGCGTTGGAAAATATCTTCAAGCTCCTGGACTGGAAATGACTTGGCACTAACATCAACGGCGAGTACATCACTAATCTCCGTTTTGCAGATGATATCGTGGTCATGGCAAGACTTGAGCAAACTGCCCAAAGACCTCAGCAAAGCTTCCCAACAAGTGGGTCTAAAGATGAACACGAAGAGGTAATTTTTCAAACGTAAAGTTAGAAGTCCGGATTAAATAATAAGGAATGGTTATGGAAAAAAATGATATTCCCGAGGGAAATCTAAAAAGCGCGATATAACCGATCTCCACGCGAGCGAAGCATCGGGCGAAAAGCTAGTTTACTATAAGCGAATAATGACATTATAGGTAAGTTTAACGACGCATCTACTTCATTTAAATTTATTAGGCCTATTCCTGAAATGATGGCTTCTGATCACGGCGCCTCCGTTGACATTTAGTTCATTTGTTTGTGTTTCGTCGTGACTACTCAATTTGAATTTAGAATCGCACATATTACATTAGAATTTTAACAGTAATCCTATTTTATTTTCTTTTATTTAGTGTAACATTCTTCAATGTACAGACGACAGCAGCACAAGCTACCCGAAACTGTCAAATATTCGCAATCAACCTTGAGCTTTAATCCTAAGATAGAAATAAAGTTGAAAATCTAATAAGGAAATCTGACAGATTGTGGTAGCTTGATGTGCTGTCAACTGTACATCCAAAGCGATTGTTACAACCAACCGACCCCTTAAAAAAATGTTGAATATCAATGATTCTCCTTCCATTAACTTTTATAGGCTCATTAATTGGATTCTGTAAAAAAGTATTAAATCGTCAAAGTTGTTTTAATTGGTTTATATTCAAGTTTATTGCTACTTACCTCTGCAGAAGAACTTATGTAATATAGTATAATAAAATACTTTGAAACTTATATTACCTATAGGTACATAAACTTTGAATCATATATTATATTAAAATATTTTGAATTTTCCTGTTACGTGACATTTTCACCCCTAGTTTATTAATTGGTATAAAAATAAATAAGGGGTAATAATCACAACGTCTCAAGATGTTTAGTCCGTCTCACTCAACGCTAGCTCGCTACACTGGTCGCGGTGTAGATAGCTGCGCACACATCAATAGGTAATGTTGCCGTCATTTACCTAAACTCGAGCGTTAAAATTTTGTGAAATGGTTCTTAACTGCCCTAGCTACTAAACGTTGTCCTTATATCCTTTCTCAGGTCTAAAGATTGTCTGTGCCAAATTTCATCAAAATCCGTTGAGAGGTTTAAGCGGGAAAGCATAACAGACAGACAGGCAGAGTTACTTTCGCATTTATAATATTAATATGGATTATGACATTTTAATCACTGTTTTTTTTTTTGTAATGACGTAAATTATTGTAAACATTTTCATTTTTAATGTCTGGACTTGAAATAAGACGATGATCCCTGAGTTTGTTTCGGCTTTTCTTCTCAGAGGTATTTATTTATTTATTTATTTATTCTTTATTGTACACCAATCAAACATCGAACAAAATACATGGAACAAAAACATACAATGGGCGGTCAATGAGGTAGTCAGTTAGGAAATGCCGGCTCCATCTAGTTTAAAAAACTATGATATGTAAAAGTGATTAGTGATCCTACTTGGTAGGGTCGTCACTTCCAAGCACCCCAAGCTGAACTTTAGGGTGATATTAAGAAATTCATCAACACACGCACCTGTTGTAAGCCTGGCTAATAATCCTAGAGCCAGACTAACCCCACACTACACCGACAATATCCCGGATGTCAGCCTGTACGAGATTGGTATGGCCCTGAAACAGCTCAAGAACGATAAGGCTGCTGGAGATGATAGAATTACGACTGAGCTTATGAAAGCGGGTGGCAAACCGGTTCTTAAAGCGCTTCAGAAGCTATTTAATTTCGTCATTCTTAAAGGCGAAACGCCTAAGGCGTGGCACAGGAGCGTGGTGGAGTTGTTTTTCAAAAAAGGTGACAATACCTTCCTGAAAAACTACAGACGGATATCCCTTCTGAGCCATTTTAGGGTCATCACAAATCGTCTCGCTCGCAAGTTCGACGACTTCTAGCCTCCCGAATAAGCAGGCTTCCGAAAAGGCTTTAGCAACATAGACCACATTTATACGCTGCGGCAAGTTATACAGAAGTCCGAGGAGTATAACACACCACTATGCTTGGCGTTTGTGGACTATGAGAAGGCCTTCGATTCGATCGAGACTTGGGCGGTGCTACAGTCTCACCAGCGGTGCCAAATTGACCATCGATACGTTGAGGTGATAAAGTGTTTGTACAAAAACGCCACCATGTCAGTCCGCCTCCAGGATCAGGACTCGAAACCGATCCAACTGCAGCGTGGAGTGAGACAAGGAGATGTCATATTTCCCAAAATGTTCACTGCTGCGTTGGAAAATATCTTCAAGCTCCTGGACTGGAAAGGACTTGGCACTAACATCAACGGCGAGTACATCACTAATCTCCGTTTTGCAGATGATATCGTGGTCATGGCAAGACTTGAGAAAACTGCCCAAAGACCTCAGCAAAGCTTCCCAACAAGTGGGTCTAAAGATGAACACGAAGAGGTAATTTTTCAAACGTAAAGTTAGAAGTCCGGATTAAATAATAAGGAATGGTTATGGAAAGAAATGATATTCCCGAGGGAAATCTAAAAAGCGCGATATAACCGATCTCCACGCGAGCGAAGCAACGGGCGAAAAGCTAGTTTACTATAAGCGAATAATGACATTATAGGTAAGTTTAACGACGCAACTACTTCATTTAAATTTATTAGGCCTATTCCTGAAATGATGGCTTCTGATCACGGCGCCTTCGTTGACATTTAGTTCATTTGTTTGTATTTCGTCGTGACTACTCAATTTGAATTTAGAATCGCACATATTACATTAGAATTTTAACAGTAATCCTATTTTATTTTCTTTTATTTAGTGTAACATTCTTCAATGTACACACGACAGCAGCACAAGCTACCCGAAACTGTCAAATATTCGCAATCAACCTTGAGCTTTAATCCTATGATAGAGATAAAGTTGAAAATCTAATAAGGAAATCTGACAGATTGTGGTAGCTTGATGTGCTGTCAACTGTACATTCAAAGCGATTGTTACAACCAACCCCTTAAAAAAATGTTGAATATCAATGATTCTCCTTCCATTGACTTTTATAGGCTCATTATTTGGATTCTGTAAAAAAGTATTAAATCGTCAAAGTTGTTTTAATTGGTTTATATTCAATTTTATTGCTACTTACCTCTGCAGAAGAACTTATGTAATATAGTATAATAAAATACTATGAAACTTATATTACCTATACATAAACTTTGAATCATATATTATATTAAAATATTTTGAATCTAAACTTATTTTCCTGTTACGTGACATTTTCACCCCTAGTTTATTAATTGGTATAAAAATAAATAAGGGGTAATAATCATAACGACTCAAGATGTTTAGTCCGTCTCACTCAATGCTAGCTCACTACACTGGTCGCGGTGTAGATAGCTGCGCACACATCAATAGGTAATGTTGCCGTCATTTACCTAAACTCGAGCGTTAAAATTTTGTGAAATGGGTCTTAACTGCCCTAGCTACTAAACAATGCTTAGGAGAGGCCCTCTTAGAGTCTCTCCTGGAATGCGCCTTACAGGCATTGCGCAGAGAGGGTTCCGGAATTGGTCTTTTAAGAGGAACCGGGACCTCACTGGGTGGTCACCGGGGTAGTTTTAGGGAGGTAAAAATCCCACACTACCCGACCTCATTCCTCGGGGGTCGGGTGCCTTATGAAGGTTTCCCCCCGAAAACAAAAAAAAAAGGTACTAAACAATGTATAAACGAGGACTTATCTTTAACTTTTAAATAAACCACGACGTAGACACTCGCTTTAAAAGTTTGACTTGTCTCCGCCACGAGGCCTGACTTGACTTGTTTCTCTTTCCTAATTTACATAGGGACTATTTAGTGAGATAAAATATTCTATTAATTTCATTACCTGTCATTTATGAATGCGTGTACTCATATTTGTTTACTTTTATAACGGTCTTCAAGGAACTAGTTTACAACTCTGGAGATAAATAACCTTAACGAAATGATTACAGTGCAGGTACTTCTCCACATAGATAAGACGTATATGGTACCGATGCTGCAGGTACTAAGACAGAGATTTCGACATCTATCACGATAGTAAAACTGTAGGTAAGCCCGTTGAAGAACCACAAGCCTGGTGGAAATACCTATATATGGGCCAAATTCGATAAAGAATACAGGTAAACAAACCGCTGCTAGGCAACGACTCGTTTACACCTGAAAGGAAGATGTTAGCAACCTTTTCTAGATACTTAGATGAATTTCATACAAGTAATAGGTAATCCTACTTCCTATTAATGTTACCACCAGTACCAGATAAGTTTATATTAGCTAATTTCCTAATAGGTTAAATTTTTATACATAAATATTATACTTAGTCCATACTTGAAAGTATTATAATGCATGTGTTATGCAGTTAATTTGAAAAGTAGTTACCGCAAAATTGTATTGACAAATGCCTCAACTTTATTAATTGGCTGAATTCCACAAAATGTGTTTAATTTAATACCTCCATTTCATCCATGTTTCTTTTTTTCTAGGGCTATCACGTAAAATTAATGTCGACTTTTTCGAAATAACAAGTTAATATGTTATTTTGTGATTTTACTGAAACTTGCTGGAATAGGAATTTTTAATAAATAGTTAGCATGTAAATTGGAGGAAAAATATTGGAGGTTTGTTTACCTCTATTCTTTATCGAGCTTGGCACAAATATAGGTATTTTTTCTTAGAGTTCCGTAGTTCTCGTCTCTGAACCCTCACAGTATCAGCAAGTCCCTCCGTCCATCCTCGGCTTATCTTCCAAAGAAATCTCTTAATTAAGAAAAGGATAGAAGACAAAATATTAGTCCTGTCAGATTAAGAGACACCATAGAGAGTTGTGTCGTGATTAAAAACATGGCGTCTAAAAATACGTCTTTTACCGTAATGTCTAATTTGACAGTACTAAACTAATATTTATCTTCTGTCCTTTTCATTATTAAAAGGAAAGAAAAAGATGCAGGGAACTTAAAATTAATTTAATTTGTGACCAAGGTCTCGGAATCTGGGCCATTGACATCTCTCGTCACCTAAATTTTGACGGTGAGTTTGTATATACGATATCACATCAAGCCACTACAACCTGTCAGATTTCTTTATTAGATTTTCAACTTTATCCTTAAAGCATTAAGGCCCAAGGTTGATTGCGAAGTACTTACTGACCGTCTGATACTAGGGTTTGACGATATTACAGCTCATTATAATCTTATGACTATAATTATCACTTTATCCTTTTCGTGGTTAGATTTTGACACTACTACATATTGGCTCCAATTCCCTTGTTCACAAACTAAATTAAATTTAAGTTCAGTACATCTTTTTCTTTCTATTTCATTAAGAAAAGGAAAGAAGATAAAATATTAGTTACGACCTGTCAAATTAGTCCGCTCCTCCCGTAAATTGACGTATTTGGGTCGCCATAATCGCGTCTAAACTGTCTATGGAGTATCTTAATTTGACAGGATTACACTAAAATGTTATATCGTCTATCCTTTTCAGGGCGGCGTTTTATCTCCTTTACTTTTCGCAATATTTATCAACTCCATCACCAAAAACCTTCTTTCCTCCTACCACCTTTATGCAGATGATTTTTTTTTTTTTTTTTTAATAATTATAAACTAGCGCTTGACCGCAATCCCACCTGATGGTAAGCAGTGATGCGATCGTTGATGGTAAAGCGTGCTAGTTTATTAAGAGCCTATTCACTCAGAAAAACCGAGCGAATACGAAGGAAGACGGCAGTTGAGCGAGGTGATGCAATGTTCCGCGCGGTATGGGGTGTACCGCGCGGCCCAGGAGACTCTGTGGCTGGCCATCGGCGACTCCAAGTCGCGGGCCAGGGAAGAGCTGCTGGGGTCCCTAGATCGGGACCCGTGGGGGCGCCCCTACCGTTGGGTACGGGGCAAGTTGCGTCCCTGGGCGCCCCCACTGGTGCAAAGTATGCAACCCCAGCTGCTGGAGGCGGTGGTATCCACTCTCTTCCCTGAGCGGGCGGGACATGTTCCCCCGGCGATGGTTTCACCCTCAGCCACAGACTCTCCAGAAGAAGAGGGCACCGATGTCCCCGTGGTGACGCAAGCAGAGACGGGAGCGGCCGTGTCGCGGCTCCGGGCCAAGAATAAAGCGCCCGGACCCGACGGAGTTCCTGGCCGAGCTCTCGTCCTTGCTCTGAAGGAGCTAGAGCCCCAGCTGAGGGGGCTCTTCACGGCATGCTTCGAGCAGGGTCAGTTTCCCAGTGTGTGGAAGGAGGGGAAGCTGGTCCTGCTCAGGAAGGAGGGGCGCCCCGCGGACTCGCCGTCCGCGTATCGGCCCATAGTGCTGCTCGACGAGGCGGGCAAACTTTTTGAGCGCATAATCGCAGATCGCCTCGTCGGCCACTTGTGCGGAGAGGGGCCGAACCTGGACGACAAACAGTTCGGTTTTCGTCGGGGGCGCTCCACCATAGACGCCATCATGCGCGTGAGAGCCCTGGCAGAGGATACGGTGTCCCGGGGTGGGGTGGTGTTGGCGGTGTCTTTAGACATTTCCAACGCCTTCAACACCCTACCCTGGAGCTGTATTAGGGAGGCCCTGAAATACCATCGGGTGCCTCCCTACCTCCGCCGCATAGTAGGGGCTTATCTGGAGGACAGATGCGTCATCTATCGGGGACGTGACGGTGCCGGTCGGCACCAAATGTCGTGCGGTGTTCCACAGGGATCGGTCTTGGGACCGCTCCTGTGGAACATCGGCTACGACTGGGTGCTGAGAGGCGAGCTCCCGTCGGGCGCCGACTTGACGTGTTATGCGGACGACACGCTTGTCACTGCCCGGGGGAGCTCGTACAGGGAAGCGACGTTGATAGCCACGGCTGCGGTGTCACAGGTGGTGAACCGCATCCGGCGCCTGGGCCTGGAGGTGGCCCTTGACAAGTCGGAGGCCATGGTTTTCCATGGCCCCCGGCGTGCGCCGGCGCCGGGATCACATATCGTGGTCAGTGGGGCCCGGATAGCTGTCGAGTTCACCATGAAGTACCTGGGATTGGTGCTCGACAGCCGGTGGGATTTCAGACCCCACTTCCGGCGGCTGGCGCCCAAGCTGATGGGTGCAGCGGGCGCACTATCAACGTTGCTTCCCAACATGGGGGGCCTGAGCGCCGCCTGTAGGCGGTTGTACGTGGGAATCGTGCGGTCCATGGCCCTGTATGGGGCCCCTGTGTGGGCGATGGACCTGACGGCCGGAACACTCGCCATTCTGCGCAAGCCGCAGAGGGCGATGGCCGTCAGGGTCGTCCGCGGGTATCGCACGATATCCTACGAGGCGGCTTGCGTCCTGGCCGGATCCCCGCCCTGGGACCTAGAGGCGAAAGTACTCGCGTCATTGTACCGATGGCGCGAGGAAGAGCGGACACGGGGCTCCAGTCCGGTGCAGCGGCAGATCGAGCTGCGCCGAGAGGAGCTCCGTCAGGTCCTGGTGGCGGACTGGCGGCAGAGGCTTATGCGCCCTACCGCCGGCCTCGCTACCGTCGAGGCGATCCGGCCAGTACTCGACGACTGGCTCGGGAGGAGGCACGGCTCCCTGTCGTTCAGGGTGACGCAGGTACTGTCGGGGCATGGCTGCTTCGGCAAGTACCTGCGTCGCTTAGGCAGGGAGCCGGACGCTCGGTGCCACCACTGCGTCCAATGCGGGGAGGACACGGCGCAGCACACGCTCTCCGAGTGTGTAGCTTGGGAGGAGCAGCGCCGTGTCCTCACAAATGAAGTAGGAGGCGACCTGACGCTGCCGGCAGTAGTGCGGAGGATGGTCGGCAGCTCAGAGTCGTGGGACGCGGTGGTGTCCTTCTGCGAGGACGTGATGTCGCAGAAGGAAGCTGCGGAACGGGAGAGGGAGATATCAACTCCCTTCCCGGGCCGTAGAAGACGCACCGGGCGCCGAGGAAGGGCGGATAACGTCCTCTTCCGCCCCCCATGAATGGGTCCAGGGGCGAGGGACATGGGGAAGTCCCCGCCCCCCATTGATGGACCCCGAGGCGGACGCGCGCGCGAGTGTCGGCGCGCGCCTTTGAGGCGATGCACGGGGTAGTTTAACACCCCACTCCACGTGCAGGAGACGAGGCCCGGACAGACCGGGCCAGCACGAGGGTGGGGCCGTGGAAGAATTTAGACTCCCGCGGCCCCACGTGCGCTCGTGATAGAAGACACACCGGGGTGGTTTTAGTCAGTAAAAGTCTGACATACCCCGTCGCCCACCCCAGGGCGGCGGGCATCCTATGAGGATTTCCACCCCGGCAAAAAAAAAAAAAAAAAAGGTGATGCAATGTTAAACCCAACAACACGACCAACGTTGCTGCGCCAAAGGGAGATTGATGCGAAGACCCTCCACGACCAAATTCCCAACACAACAACATTAGGCGCATCGTACTCGGCACACATCGCAACACAACTGCTCAGACCCGTCCTCCGTACGGCTTCACCAGACATCATGCCGGAACACGACAAATCGCTTGGCGGCAAGACTTTGTCTGGTGGGTGGTAACTTCTGCCGGCGGCTGATGTTATGGCCTACCACTCAGATCTAGCTGGCGCCATTCAAATTATCAACAAGGATTTGTTCTCAATCTGTGAGTGGAGTGAGGCGCATGGGTTGCATGTTAACCCATCGAAGACTCAGGTCATTGTTATTGGCAGTTCAAGGATGTTCCCCAGGATAGACTGGTCGCAACTTCCCCAAGTTCAATTTAATGGTACTGCTATTCCGTTCAGTGAGAAGGTTAAGAACCTTGGGGTTTGGATCGACAAGCATCTTTCCTGGGATCCACAGCTACAACATGTCAGTCGCAAAATTTTTGCATCTGGTAAGTCTCTGAGACGGTTACGGAACTTTCTTCCTACTGCCACTAAAACTGCGCTTGCACAATCACTTCTACTTCCCATCCTTGACTACGCAGATGTCAGTTATCCAGATCTTACTGAGGCACAACTAGATAAACTTGAGCGACTTCAAAACTTTTGCATAAGATTTATATTTGGCCTGCGCAAATATGATCACATATCTGAATTTCGTACAAAGCTTAAGTGGCTTCCCATACGTCTTCGCCGGAATTCTCATATACTATTTCAGCTCTACAACATTTTGTTTAATCCTAAAACCCCCTCTTATCTTAAAGAACGTTTCAAGTTCCTTCATGACACACATAATAGATATCTGAGGTCATCGGAAAACCTGATATTAGACATGCATTCCACTAGTTTTTATGATAAATCCTTTACTGTACAAGCAGTTCGGCTATGGAATGACTTGCCCGTGTCCGTAAGGCGTGCTCAAACACTGTTTACTTTTAAAACTATGATAAAAAAGCACTTCTTCTCCCTTTAAACATATTATTATATTTAATGTGCTCTTGTATGATATTTATTAATTAGATGTATAAATTTATTTAAACTAGTATGATACACTTAACGTATATATTTATTGTATAATCTATGTAAATAGTACACTGTAGACTACCTACACTATTTCTTTATCCTACCCCTTAGAATTCCATCCAAAGGTTTGTCTGTAAAAGATCGCTCTTAGCGATAAGACCGCCCATTGTGTCACCCTTTGTAAAATATTTTTATTTATGTTCTGTAATCTATATGGTGTACATAATAAAGAGTATTCTATTCTATTCTATTCTATTCTACGTCAGACAAGGTACGAACGGCTGGATCGAAAGGGTGAGCCCTTTCGATCCAGCCGTTCGTACCTTAGCGATAAGACCGCCCATTGTGTCACCCTTTGTAAAATATTTTTATTTATGTTCTGTAATCTATATGGTGTACATAATAAAGAGTATTCTATTCTATTCTATTCTATTCTACGTCAGACAAGGTACGAACGGCTGGATCGAAAGGGTGAGCCCTTTCGATCCAGCCGTCCCTTGCTGTCCTCTCTAGCGACGCCCTAAGCCGAAATTCGTACCCCACAGGGAATGCCCTTAGTGCGTAGTCGCCTTAATATTAGCTTAGTTTTAAGTGCCTCTGGATGGAAGCTTTAATTTTACTTATGGCAATCCCAGGAAAGTCCGGTTAAGTAGTCATGGCCTCTAATGGTCAACTACAAGATGCCATAACAAAAAAAAATGAGACAAGGTCTTGCCGCCAAGCGATTCGTCGTGTTCCGGCATTGTCTAGTAAAGTCGTACGAAGGACGGATCTGAGCAATTGTGTTGCGATGTGTGCCGAGTAGGTTGCGCCAAATGTTGTTGTGTCGGGAGTTTGGTCGTGGAGAGTCTCCAGATCAATCTTCCTCTCGCGCAGCATCGTTGGTCGTGTTGGTCTTGGGTTTAACATGGCATCACCCCGCTCAACTGCCGTCATCCTTTCTATTCCTAAGTTTTTTAAGTGAATAGGCTTAATACACTAGTGCGGTTTACCATCAACGATTGCATCACTGCTTACCATCAGGCGGGATTGCAGTCAAGCACTAGTTTATAATTATTAAAAAAAAAAACTATAACACTGAAAGATTCTAAACGCCCTTAAACCTAATACCAACAAATTGTCTGTCTATAACACTGAGAGATACTAAACGCCCTTAAACCTAATACCAACAAACTGTCTATTGTGTTGTCTTCAATAACCTTCAACAGATTACACGATGCGGCAAATAAGCTGAACAGGAAATAAATTTGTACTAAGTAAATAGGAACTTCACTATAACTGTACTATTAATAAAACTGAAGAGATTTTTTGTTTGTATGACCTTTGTAATTACTATTTGTGAAATTAGAAAAAATCCTCTCCACTCCTATGATATAGGCCTACTCGCGGTGAGGAGTGGACGTAAACTAACACGCGGACCCAGTGCGGGTTCATAGTTTTTTTTTTACAATAGGGTAGTTGATTTAAAAAAAACTAATTAGTCCGTCAGTCAGATTTCCAAAAAATACTAGACACGTATTTTTTGTTTTATCAAAACAATAAAAATTGACAAATATAAAAGGCATCAAAGATCAAGAGTGGTGGCTGGTGACGTCACTGGTCGCTAAAAAGTGTAGCGTCTAGTGACATCACACGAGTTTTCAACGCACTGTGTCGTCTTCATTTTTTGTTTATATGAAAAAAGAAAAATACATGTCTAGTTTTTTTACGGACTAATTCGTTTTTTTTTTTAGGAGTAATACCCTATTATAAGTGCTTAACCTCAATCTCACCTGATGGTAAGCAGGGCTGCAATCGTTGATGGTAAAACGCGCTAGTTTACTAAGAGCCTACTCACTCAAATTACACCTAAGTGAATAGAAAGGAAGACGGCAGTTGAGCGAGCTGTGGTGCAATGGTAAACCCACAACACCACCAACGATGCTGCGCCAGAGGGAAATTGGTCTGGAGACTCTCCACGGCCAAACTCCCGACACAACAACCTTTGACGCATCGTATTCAGCACACATCGCAACACAACGGCTCAGACCCGTCCTCCGTACGGCTTCACAAGACATCATGCCGTACATGAAGAGTCGCTTGGAGGAAAGACTTTGTCTGGTGGTAACTTCTGCCGGCATAGTACCAATACAAATGAATTTTGAAATAATCTTTTTTGCCCGCGAATTAATTCCAACTTCCCCGAAATATGGTAATTTTTAAAAAAGTGACAACACTGGTATTATTATGAGCGAATAGCGATGCGACTACGTGCCGCGTGCCCTGCCGCCCGCCGCCCGCGGAATGGTGCTTAACGCACATTTATTAAGTTACCTCTTTTTGCGAAATAATATTTATTTTTTTAGGGGGATTTTTTTTAAGTTTAGCCCGGTTTTGTATCCATTAGTAGAATCAGTTATCGATACCTAACAACACCTTCACAGGTCGGACAGGGTTTTCTTAACACACTGTATAGTACCTTTGTTAGCGTATTGTAATTATAATCTTCAATTAAATAGGTTCCGAACCATCGAATATCAGTTCCTACTTCCTTGTTATGGATACTTAGTGTTGTATCATACATCACTACTCTGTAGTCGAGTAACTAATACCATCTCTATGTATTAGTGTCTATGAATATAGTCTATTGTCTTGTCATTGTAACTTAGGATCTGACCTAGAAGAGGTCGTTTCCAATAATATAATTCTACAAGTCAAAAAGTCTTAGCCGAGATTCATATCTTAATGATGAGTACAGACACAAGTCTGAGGAATCTCACACAACAAACACTTGTAGAATTATTACAGCAAAGTCAACACATAGTAAACAGGTCAATACAGTCGAGTCAAAAGAAAACAAATACTATTCTAAACAGTCATGGAACATAAACATTTTAGTTGGTCATACACAAATTAATTGCATTGTTGATTCAGGAGCTGATGTCAATATTATGTCAAAGAAAACTTTTCAATCTTTGAAATGTCAAAGTCAAATGTCACTTGAGAAATGTCAAATAAACGTTAGTGGGTTTGGTGGTATATCAATACCCATTATGGGCAAAGTCAATGTAAAATGTAGTTTATCTTTAAATAATAGCACTATTAGTGTAAATATAGTGTTTATAGTCGCAGATTTAGTTTGTCCGAATGTTTTAGGTCTACCAACTTGTGAAAAATTAGGTATAATTCAAAGAGTTTTCTCTGTGTCTCAACAAAATTTTAGTGAACAAATTCTTACACAATACAATGATGTATTTCAGGGTCTTGGATGTCTACCTCAAGTCTGTCGCCTGAAACTCAAACCTGAAGCAGTGCCATGCGTGGATGCTCCGAGAAGAGTACCCTTCGCTTTACTGAACAAACTGCGCGATGAATTGGATCGCATGGAGAAAATGCAGGTCATTGAAAAGGTTTTTAAACCTACAGAATGGGTGAACAGTATAGTGATAACAGTCAAAAGCACGGGTCAGTTACGAATTTGTTTAGATCCTAGAAATTTGATGCATTTTAGATGCATTTTCAGGATTTTGGATGCTTAAACTAGATGAATATAGTTCTGATTTATGTACATTTCAAACACCTTTCGGTAGATATAAATATTTAAGGTTACCTTTTGGTATTAATGCATCGTCTGAAATTTTTCAAAGAGTCATGATGAATTTGTTCGGTGATTTAGAAGGAGTTCTAATATTCATCGATGATATTTTGGTATATGGACCAAACGAGTCAGTACATAATGAGAGAGTACATAAAGTCATGCAACGAGCACGTGAAGTCAATTTAAAGTTCAATAAGTCTAAATGTAAATTTCTAGTTTCAGAAGTCTGTTTTTTAGGGTATGTTTTTAGTAAAGATGGTGCTAGGGTTGATGAAGAGAAAGTAAAAGCAATTGTCAATATGCCCACACCAAAAAATGTCAAAGAATTGCAAAGAATATTAGGTATGATCAATTATTTAGGTCCCTTTATTAGCAATTTGTCTCAAAAAACTCAAATTTTAAGAAATCTTTTGAAGAAAGATTCAGTCTGGACTTGGGATGAAAATCATAGTCAATGTCTTAAGAGTTTAATCGATGAAATTACAAATTCACCAGTTTTAGCTCATTATAATCCCAATGTACCATTAGTCTTGTCAGTCGATTCGTCAAAGTCAGCATTAGGAGCAGTCATTATGCAGAATAATAAACCTATTGCTTATAGTTCAAAAACATTAACTCAAACTCAGTCAAGGTATGCTCAAATTGAGAAAGAATTGTTAGCCATTCAGTTTGGTTGTGAAAAATTTCACCAGTATGTGTACGGTCATAAAGTAACTGTTCATACTGATCATAAACCTTTAGTCTATCTTTTTAAAAAGCCATTACATGATGTACCAGCAAGATTGCAACGTATGATGTTAACTTTACAAAAATATGATTTGGAAGTTATACATGTTCCAGGTAAAGAAATGTTTATATCTGACACTCTGTCTAGAGCAGCATTGAAAGAACATTATATACCTGAGAATGAGTCAGAAATATCTTGTCATGTCAATTTAATGCATTCTATTCTAGCAGTCACAAAGGAGTACTGTACAAAATTGTTACAGAACACTAAGAAAGATGATACTTTGAAATTGTTAAAAAAGTATTATTATGAAGGTTGGCCAAAAAATAAAAATAATGTCAGTCTGTCAATAAAACCATTTTGGAACATACAAGCTGAAATTCATGTAGTCAAAGATTTGTTGTTCAAAGGGTCAAAATTAATAGTACCACAGTCAATGTATAAGGAAATGTTAGGTAAAATTCATGAAGGTCACCAAGGTATAAATAAATGCTTAAAACTGGCTAGAGAGTCTTTGTACTGGCCAAGCATGTCAGCTGATATTAAAAACTTGGTAGAACAATGTTATGTATGTGCACAATTTAAACCTAATAATCCAAAGGAACCACTAAAAAATTTTGAAATAAATAAATATCCATGGCAACAAGTAGGTGTTGATTTGATGTATTTTGATAACCTTACTTATTTAATTGTCACAGATTATTATTCTAAATTTATAGAAATAGCTTTGTTAAATAAAAACAGTACAGCAAAGAATGTAATAACACATTTAAAGTCCATTTTTGCTCGTCATGGAATACCTTTATCTTTAGTGTCTGATGGTGGTCCTCCTTTTCAGTCATTAGAATTTAAGAATTTTATGCATGAATGGGACATAGAACACATTGTAACTAGCCCATATCATCCACAGTCAAATGGTCAAGCAGAGAGTTCAGTCAAAATTATCAAAAATATGTTAAAAAAATGTAAAAGAAACTCATCTGATCCATACATAGCTTTATTACAGTATAGAAACACACCTAAGAATAATTTACCATCTCCAGCTCAATTGTTAATGTCCAGGAATTTAAGAAATAACATTCCTATGTCTTATAAGAAATTAAAACCTAAAGTGGTTACATTCAAAAATTATGAAGAATGTGTCAAGCAAAATAATAAAAATAAGTCTAAATATTATAATAGAAATACAAAGTCATTGTCATTACTGTATCCCAATGATCATGTATACTTTAAAAGAAAGCCTGATAGCAATTGGGAACAAGCCATTGTCAAGCTAA
Source organism: Sesamia inferens (assembly GCA_037179545.1). NCBI lineage: Eukaryota > Metazoa > Arthropoda > Insecta > Lepidoptera > Noctuidae > Sesamia > Sesamia inferens. Next base: position 20,139,221 of record CM073941.1, on the reverse strand, counting down.
GGTTGGCTAATAATAGGTCATATGTCGTTGAGGATGTCAATGGAGTTAGGTATAGGAGGAATAGGGTTCATTTAAGACACAAATATTCTCCTATGCTATCCAATTCGTCGCAGGGGAGAGAGGAAGGTAACAGGCAGGAGTCTAGACCTCAAGAGCTCTCATCTCAATCCTCAGTCAGTCAACATGTAACTCGTTCTGGAAGAGTTGTAAAGCCAACCAGAAGGCTAATTGATGAAATAGATTAAGTAGAACATTGTATCCTAGATTAAGACCTAACCATAGTCTTAAGTCATTGTCTAAATTGTAACTAAGTCAGGTTTCTATAACATTGTTTGTCAAGGGTTAATTTAAACTTAAACAGGGGGGATGTTGTATCATACATCACTACTCTGTAGTCGAGTAACTAATACCATCTCTATGTATTAGTGTCTATGAATATAGTCTATTGTCTTGTCATTGTAACTTAGGATCTGACCTAGAAGAGGTCGTTTCCAATAATATAATTCTACAAGTGTAATAAACCAGTCTAATTATCTAAAGTCTTTAATATTTACCAACCGAACAATCATACACTTAGTACATTTTTTAAGAGTTTTGTTGGTTCCGGAAAAACAAAAAACAAAACGCTTTTTTATGTACCGAATCGTCACAAGTACGAGCCTCGACTTGTTTTAGTCGGCTTGATTTGAATCGATTTCCAATCCTGAAAGGGTCTTCACTCTACGTCTAAACACGATGATATACTCTTTCGAACGTATTTAATCCGTAGATGGCACAGTTGACATAATTTCTAAATGAAAAACCCCAAATTTTCCACCCGACCGGAATCAAACCCAAGACTCTACGTAGCAGGCGCTCAGAACCACTAAATTCAAATACAAAAATTTTATTTCGCTTAAATATATAAATATTCATATAATGTCAGTAAAAGTAAGCTTAGCCTAATTTTAGTAATAAATTAATTAAATGCATCTGGGGTCTTATCCACGTACGTAAGAGGGGGGAGTCCCACCGGTCTGAAAACACAGGATGCCTTTGGAGGAGAAACGCAAACACGCCATCATGGAAACGCAACGTTTCCGCATGATCGCAGCGAACCCGTTGACCCTTGCCTCCGCGAACATCCCTGAGGCGCTACAAAATGCCATCAGCCATGGCAACCCCAAGAGCACCCTGAATGCATTGTTGTACTTACTGTACGCACTAATCCCGTGAACAGTCAAAAATAAACAAACTGGAAACTCTTACTCACCTGGGAATATTATATTGATTCGTCCACCAGAGTCCGGCAAATCGTTGTCAACTTCATCGTAACTAATTCCGTTGTCGTTCAGTATCCCTTGACTCAACATTTTGGTGTTAATATCAGTAATCCAACAGTAACAGAAATCCACTGTGAGGGACAGTAGACATAAATGCAATATAATTTTCGACATTACTACGAAAAAAAAGTCGAACGTTTTGGAATTAAGTCGCACGAAACTTGAAAATTAAGTCGTACCAAACTATTGGAAACAAAAGGGCCACAATAAAGGTATAAAATAATATAGTCCGCAATTAGCTAATTACTTCAAGTAACATGGGCCGAATAATACCACGGATAGAAGGAACTTTTATGTTATATAGCAGACGGTTTTGCCAAGGCTGAGGTGCGCTTGCGCGCGGAGCGTGTCGCTTCCCGCTACACGCTATGCTTATGCCAGTCAGAAGTATGTTTAGCCTGTGTGTGTATTTAGGAAAAAAAAATGAGAATAATCAATAACTAATATTAATATGATACATTTACCTTTCATAAGTACTTATACCAAACCCCCTCTCACTCATCACAGTTTTTATATAACACATTTTTTTGCATACACTAGTCACGTTGCTGTATAAAACTGTTTTACATCCGTCACCTCACACATCGGGCTCAGTTGTAAACAAGCATCAGGCACAAGTTTTCTGGCGTTTTTGTTGAACTGGGCCTTTTTAGCACAGTCAGAAGGAACACATTGCTGCTTCACACTTTATTTTATTATTATTATTATACTTTTTTTTAATAATTGTCTTTATCTATATTTTATTATTATTATTTTACTTTTTTTAATAATAGTATTGTGTGTCTTCCTTCTTTCTTCCTTTCTTTCTTTTTTTCTCCTAAATCTGAAAGTTATTTTTAAATATAGTTACATGATAATCCGAGAGAATTTAATCATTATCGTCAGCTGCCTAGCCTGCCTACAACCTACCCAAGTCTTTTGGGGCCAACTTCCTGTCATATTGGATGCAGCTGAATACCTTCCTGTATTTTATATGGAGTGACAGTCTATCTGATCTACAAAACTCAATTCTTTGCCTTTTATTCACCAGAAATAACAATTACAATAATTGACACATATTTTTTTTTATTTCTTATAAAGTTAGTCACCATAAGTCGTGGTTAAAACATCAACCTCTCAAATATGATTGCGCGGGTTCGATTCCAGGTCAGGCAAATACCAATGTAACTTTTCTAAAGTTATATGTACTTTCTAAGTCTATCTTGGACACCAATGACTGAAGGTGAAGGAAAACATCTTGAGGAAACCTGGACAGTTAAAGTCTGAAATCTCCAACCCGCATAGAGCAAGCGTGGTGATTACGCTCAATCCTTCTCTGTATGAGGAGACCTGTGCCCAGCAGTGGGACGATAAAAAAGGTTGATGATGATTTCTCGTAAAGCGAATAATCCTCTATTACTTACCTGGTGTGATGACTTCTAAATACATTCATCTTTATACAGACATATTTATTAGAATGCAATGTATGCCTTCTTAGTTGTCTCCATAAAAGGTAACACCAGTGTGTCACACATAATTGCGCTAATTCTCTTGTTCATAATTATTCATCATTATCAACCTTTTATCGTCCTACTGCTGGGCACAGGTCTCCTCTCATACAGAGAAGGATTGAGCGTAATCACCACGCTTGCTCAATAAGGGTTGGCGATTTTAGACTTTAAAGTCCAGGTTTCCTCAAGATGTTTTCCTTCGCCTTCAGTCATTGGTGTCCAAGATATACTTACGAAGTACATATAACTTTAGAAAAGTTACATTCGTACTTGCCTGACCTGGAATCGAACCCGCGCACTCATACTGGAGAGGCTGGTGTTTTAACCACTAGGCCACCACGACTTGTTCACAACCTAATCATTAATTAATTCATACTCCTCCTCGAAGCATTATGTAATGGATTATACAAAGTGTGTCAAATTTAATCCAAATCGTTTCAGCTATTTTTGTATAACTGCATAACAAACAAACTCTTTTCCAACATCTTGAACAATCATCTATTTCCTGTATGTTTTAACGGGTAACGCACTGTCGGAGTACCTCATGGGGCCAACTCGAACGTTCTGTTTTTAGTATAGTTCATAGAGTCATTGAGTTTCTTGAGTTCGAATTAAGTTTCCGAGCTGGAGAGGTCTACTCAAGTCTGAGTCATTATTTCCTCAATAGACCATATCATATAACCTTAACCTCATATACAGTATTTTAAGAAAACCCTGTCCGACCCATAAGGATAATAAAGGTTAGGTAAACACATGACCTAATATAATATAAAATTTTACGTAATCATCATAGTACCAATGCAAATGAATTTTGAAATAATCTTTTTTTCCCGCGAATTAATTCCAACTTCCCCGAAATTTAGTCATTTTTAAAAAAGTGACAACACCGGTATTTTTATGAGCGAATAGCGAGCGACCACGTGCCGCGTGCCCTGCCGCCCGCCGCCCGCGGAAGGGTGCTTAACGCACATTTATTAAGTTACCTCTTTTTTGCGATATAATATTTATTTTTTAAGGGGGATTTTTTTTTAAGTTTAGCCCGGTTTTGTATCCATTAGTAGAATCAGTTATCGATACCTAACAACACCTTCACGGGTCGGACAGGGTTTTCTTAACATACTGTATATCGGTAAAAACATGGAAGTTTATTGAACATGAGACTTTCATACAAATATACCTCAGACGGTGAAAGTTCTTAAAATTATGAAAATTACCCCTTGCACTGTCAATTGGAATAATTTTGAAGCATATTGCTAATTCATTGTTCCATGTGCTACAAACATATGTCTGCTCAACAATGTAAATAATGCAACGAATGTTATTGAACTGTCAAAATGAAGTCCATTTTTACTGATAGTGTATTACGCAATTATCCTGCAGATTCTAGCCGTATCTTAGAAAATAATATGACTAATTTCTTTAAAAAAGTTGTCACGTATGCAATAATAGTCCACTTTGTCTATATACATAATGCAAAAATTATAATTTCTTGGCTTGATACCAAACTCTACTTGACATTGCATTCTAAATCACATTAATTATTCAATTTATGTGTACTGGAGTTTACGCTTACTATAGGACCATGGATCAACTAATAAAATGTGATAAGCCCAAATGAAACTCAAAGGAATTTTTCATCATTGTTTTCCTTACATTTCCTAAATTATATTCCTAGTTAAAGTTTGTAATTTTAGTTACACATGAATTAACAAATATGATAAAAAAAAATAGCAATCGTAGGACTGACCGATAGAAGAGAAAACAGTTTTTTTTTTATTATATTTTAGTGCTTGACCGCAGATCCGCCTGATTGTAAGCAGTGATGCAATCGTTGATGCCTATTCACTCTAGCCTTGAAGACACTCAAATTGTAGTCCGACGGAAATACCGCCGCTGGCAAATTGTTCCAGTCCTTCGACGTACGTGGTGTAAAAGAGGAAGCGAAACGCTTCGTCCGGATCGTAGTGGTGTTAAAAATCTAAGGGTGCAAACGGGTCGTCCGATGGTGGAACGGAGATGGGGGAATTAAATCATGCAAATTCCTTGCAGACTCACCAAAATGCATCCTATAGCATTACTGTGTCCTGTTGTGTCGTGACTTGGGATTAACCAATCAAAAGAATACGTCACATACAAAAGAGTTTTGATTGGCACACACCGCAGCACAATAATATGACTCTAAACTTTTGCATTTATTTTTTATCGATTTAATATTACCTATTAAATAATTAATTTTTCGAGTAATACCTACTAATTTAAAAAAAGAACAAAAGCATAGTATATCTATCTCTCTGTAACGATCACGGTTTCCGGTCGATCACACTCACGCTAATTCGCTTTTTCCTCATCAAACAAAAGTGCTCAACGTTAAAATTAAACATTTCATAAAAAAAGAAAATATATACACATTTATTTTTTGTTTATGCGACACCTGAATACTGTTTGTTCAGAATAAGCAACTGAATCGATTCCAATGATTTTTACACCATGTTATATTTTTTCCCAAATACCTACATCTAGAAATTGTTGAGTGGTTACCGAGCGGTTACGGAAAAGGTTACTTAAAAATACTGGACACGTGTTTCGGGTTTCGCAAAAACAAAAAATAATGTTGTAGGTTTCTATTTTTTAGTCACACGAAGTCCAATGCTGGACATAGGCCTCCCCCAAGGATTTCCAAAAAGACCGGTTGGACGCTGCCTGCGTCCAGCGCTTCCCTGCGATTTAGGTCAGATCATCCGACCACCTAGTGACTAGGTCCTAGTCGGTGAGTGTCTGACGCTGCGCCAGTACGTAGTCGCCATTCAAGAGTCTTTCTGCTCTATCGGCCATCGGCTCTACTTGCTATGTGCCCGCTCAATGCCACTTCAAAGTATTTTAATACTTATCGATCCTTAAGTGTTATAATCAGCAATAAGTAATAAAATATACCTACTTATATTTGAGCCAAATTCGATAAAGAATAGAGGTAAACAAAACCGTTGTTAGGCAACGAGTAGTTTACGCCTAAATGACCGATGTTAACAACTTTTCTACATAGAAGATTTTCATAAGAGTAATAATGCTACTTCCTACTAATCTAAACAGTTTGCTTATGTTTAGATATTTATAAATATGACACACATGTAAGCTAATTTCCTAATAGGTTAAATTTTTGGTACATATATATTATACTTACTACTTAGTCCATACTTGAAAGTATTACAATGCACGTGTTACGTAGTTGATTTGAAAGTAATTAAAATACGCAAAATTGTATTGACAAATGCCTTAACTTTATTCATTGGTTGAATTCCACTAAATGTGTATAATACCTGGATTTCATCCATCTTTCTTTTTTTGTAGGGCTATCACGTAAAATTAATGTCGACTTTTTAATGGTTTTTCGAAATACCAAGTTATTATGCATGTTATTTTAGTGATTCTGTTGAAATATGCTCCAATAGGAATTGTTAATATTTATTAACAATTCCAACTGCTCATTTTGGCTAAACTTCGATATTTTCCATGAAGCGACTGCCGTCTGACCTCCACAACCCAAAGGCGATATCGAAGCATTGCAGTTAGACCAATTGTAGGACTTTTGAGGGCTCCAACAACCCGTAACGACTGCCATTAGATGTTCGTATGGCAACCGGGACGCCACGGAGGCTGTCGAAAAAGAAATTTGATAGATTGTAGTAGCGTTTGTAGTGTCGTCTATACTTCATTCGTTTATTGTCGCTGCTGTGATGGGCTATAGGAACCATAGGAGAATAACGCTACTAGTTGGATATTACAATCTTACATAAAAAATTGGCTGTCTGTAGAACTCCGTCTACTGCCGATATTTGAACGTGATAACGTCTATTACATGGTATTTTTTTCTGGGTGCAATGAAATTATTTAAAATAAAGTAATGTATAACATTTATATTTTTATTTAATAGTTTGTTTAAATTTTCTAAAAAATAAAAAAAAAAGCAAAAAGAAAAAGAAAAATTAAAAAGGAAAAATTTAAAAATTAAAAAGGATAAAAAACGTCCGTTGCCGTCAGGAATCGATCCGCGGCACCTCTAGGGTGAGTCGATATTAATCCGAGCGTTTCACCACTCGGCTATCAATGCTTTAATCATGTATGCGAAAAACTGCTACTAATTGTTTACAACCGTGCTTTTAGGTAAATAATATTGCACTCTAAAGCTACAAGGCTAAGGTTAGTTTTAGTAGGCGTGGACTCCGTGTAGCGTCAGATTCGGCCGTTACGCAGTTTTCGCGAATGACTCCCAGCATACCGATTTAATAGACGTTATCACGTCAAAACATGCAGAGAGAGCAACGGTGGCCTAGTGGTAAGTACATATAAGTCGTGACTTACAAGTTGTAGGTCGGAGGTTTGAACCCCGCCATGGCGCTTTCTTCTTATTCAGCCTATAGAGATCCACTGCTGGACAAAGGCCTCCCCAAGAGTGAGGGGCAGGGGGGTTGCCATGATCCCCACGCTTGGCAAGCGGCTTGAGGATCGCACTAATTTGATATTCCACAGGAGAAGCGCTGCTGCCCGCTTCCCTGGTGAGAGTGAGTTCCCTTAGTCGCCTCTTACAAGCACGCTTAGTTAGTATAAATTATTTCATAATAACTCCTCTCAAAACGGTGAAGGAAAACATCGTGCGGAATCCAGCATTTCCTAGAGGCAAAACTTCGAAGACATGTAATATCTACCAACCTGCACTGGGTCCGCGTGGTAGATTATGGCCCACTTCCTCGCATCGAGAGGAGGCCTGTGTCCAAGGAGTGGAAACATTATAGGCTCTTTATGTAACAACACGCTTGTATATGGCTCTAAGAGGTAGGCAGACACACCCACGTTTCGCAAGCGCAACTTACGTGTAGGCAAGTCGGACATAAGAACTGAAGTGTCAATCCCATGCTTAACAAATAAATTTTGAGGTCAAAAAACTGCTGATTCGCATCGTTCTTTCTTCATTTTTCATCATCTCTTATTTAAATAAAAGACTTATGATTTTGATTTCGAAAAGGTGCCAAACCTTGAATTGACAGAGTGTAGCCGGCTAGACATTAATAAAAAAATAATTTTTATGCGATTATACTGATTATACCAAATTATTTTTTATTCCGGTAATTCCGCAATAGGGTAAGCATTTCATATAAAAATAAATGATATGCCTCGTAATATCAAAATATGTTGAAATTCGCAATGGCGTGGAAACAACGCTCGGGGAATGCGGCTCTGATAAGTTTTTGAAGATTTTTTTGATACATTGAAAGGTTTTTATGGCTTAACTATGCATTATTTATTATTTCAAAGGGACGGTTTATTATATAGTAATAAATAATAACTCAATAAAGTTATAATAAAGTTGTAATTTGCACTTAAAACCAATTGTCTAGTATACTTCACGCTGCCAAATGCTCGCAATACTATTACTGTTTTTGTTTGGGATGCGGGCTGGACAATGCCAACTAATAAGTATTTTGGTTTTGTATGGGCTGCATGTATTAAATGAGCTTTTCATTTTGTTTAAGCGACTGATATGAGTAGGTTAGTTTCTTTAATACTGACTGGACATACATGTTCCGGTTCCACTGACGCATCGTCGACCGAAGAACTTCAAATTAACAACCAGACGACAAACAACCACGGCTTTTCGGGTAAAAGAATTCTAATTTCAGTGGATTAAGCCTTAGAAGACTTGAGTAATAAATACAATGAATTTACCATTGACACCAATCATACAAAATTACGATAGGTACCCCACTTAATTCAGTGCAAAAAAAAAAGAAAAAAAAAACATCTATGAAGTTCTTTCTGAGTTACAAGTGGACAATTGGGTTTTGGCGGGATAGTCAAGCTGAGTGTTACGCTCGTTTTTCATTGGACTTTTAAAATTATTTATAGTGTTATTTACTAAATAAAAGTGCGTGATTTATGTAGTAAAAAAAGCATTTAGTAAATAGTTCATAAAGAACAGTGAAATATCGCAGCATAGTGGCCACATCATGACTTTGTCTAAAACCTCCATCGTAAGACGGGTCACGCGGCCGTCTTTTTCGACATGAACAATTCATTACGTGACATTGGCTAAATGCACGAACCGTGCGAAGCTATAAAAGAAAGAAAGAATACATCGCTGATGCCGAGGGAAGACGAATAACTTCTTTTGGTTTTTTTTTTAGCTTATTTTGACCGAGTATAATAAAGGATATAATTGATCAAACGAATCTGTGCTCTGTTCAGGTAAAAAGAAGATCTATACAATTTACTCATAAGCAATTTCTAACTTTTCTTGCCATACGAATTATAACTACATATGCTGCATCTATTGAACTTACAAATATTGCCAATCTCATGTCACTAAAGCAATACCAAACAATTAAAACAAAATTGATTTACAAATTTGCATCAAATATAAATATAATTAATACCTATGTTAAATCAGTTTTTCATTTATTTTCCCACTATTCAATTTACCTTAGTAAACTTGACAGTGTCCAGTATACTGCACATATGATTTTCAGGAAACTGAAAGTCTTATACTTAATTTTATTTTCATTTTTTACAATGTCAATGAAGTGCTAGAACTTGACTCACGGTGACAAATATTCAATTTAAGTAGTTATTTTTATTGTTCTGCCAATTTAAGGGTTTATTATTATTTAAATGTATTGCCTCCACGAGTAGCAATGCATTTAAATAATAATAATAAATTTTAAATATCTGCACGATAGTAAGAAAAGTTCATGCAAATTGAAAAAAATTAAATCACTCCTTTTTTAGTATACATATTTAATTTTAAATTTATTCGTAAAATTGAAAAAAAAAACACCACAAACTCGGAACATTCAATTGGCTTGGGCCCGTTAATGCATGTAGCTAAAAATAGCTAAAAAGCTTAGAAACAAAAGTAGGCCATAACATCGGCTGCCGGCAAAAGTTACCACCCACCAGACAAAGTCTTGCCGCCAAACGATTAGTCGTGTTCCAGCATGATGTCTGGTGAAGCCGTACGGAGGACGGGTCTGAGTAGTTGTGTGCCGGGTTCGATACGTCAAATGTTGTTGTGTCGGGAGTTTGATCGTGGAGGGTCGTCAGATCAATCTCTCTCTGGCGCAGCACCGTCGGTCGTGTTGTTGGGTTTAACATTGAATCAGCTCGCTCAACTGCCGTCTTCATTTCTATTCACTCAGTTTTTGTGAAAAGGCTTAGAGTGAATAGGCTCTTAATAAACTAGCACGCTTTACCATCAACGATTGCATCACTGCTTACCATCAGGTGGGATTGCGGTCAAGCATTAGTTTATATTAATAATAAAAAACCTTCCCCCATACTATACATAAATAATCTATATAAAACTAAATTTATATACGATTATTTTGCAGGGTCGGCGTTGTGACAGTTTTACTTTTCCCTGGATGCTGTCAAAAGAGGGGATTGAGTAGATTGTATTTTTCCCTAATGATGACGTGCATTTCTATGAATGCCAAAGCAATAAACAAGCGCGTTGGATAAGCTGCATTTCTTTCATGTTTGATGACGTAGTAAGTGTAAAATCCTTAGTTTATAGGTACTTACTACTTATATAATATTATACATAAAGTGGTAAAATTCGTTTGTTTATGTGTGGAAGTAATGCCTGGTACTAACATGTGAATAAAAAAAAAGATTGTGTGGTATTATGAAACCACGGTAAAAATGAAACTTTGTTTCACATTATAGACATTTAACTATAAATTTTATAGGCGCCCCATATTGGCCTTGGCTGCTCTGACGAGCGCCTTTAACTTTATACTTACTCCGCGGCCGAACGGCACGCGACATGCAACATACAGATGAAAAAGTTTGAGATGATGTAGGTAGGTAATGAAAGTTTCGCATTATAAACTTTTTCTATGTGTTTGTTCACAATTGTACGACAATATTGGTGCGGTGGTTGAGTGATCGACTATTGCGCTGCGTGTCGCGGGTTCGATCCCTGCACGGAACAAATATTTATATGGCCTACAGGCAGTTGTTCTGGGTCTGGCTGTTTGTGTATGTTACATTAAATGTTTGTAAACACACCCACGATACAGGAACAATTCTTAGTGTGAGGCAACGTTTAAAAAATAAAAACAATTCTTCAGAAAGGCTAGAGGGTGGCTAGAGGCTATTAGACACCACGCTATGCCACTTAGGAGCTGACTATAAAGAAATAAAGTAAGCGAAAACGAAGTGATGCCATGCGACTGATTGAAGGTAAAAATAATTTTACGCGGACAAAGTCGCAAGGCTTAAGCTAGTAACTATATTATGACAATGACATTTACAATAGGTATTTCCAGTGACCAGTTTTTATACACCTGTAACTGTACAAACTTTCCACATAATAATATGTAAATAGGTACCTATGTATGTAGGTACAGCCGTCAGCACATCAACCTACTACAATTTTTAATATTTCTTTATTAAGTTTTCAACCTTATATCTAAAGCACTAAAGCTTGACCTGCTGTCGTCAGTACATACTAATGACTATGGCGTAATTTTCCACTGTGAATAAAATATGTTCTAAAACTTGCATATTCTATTAATTTCTAATACCTATTAAATATGATTGTCTATTGAGTTGTTTTAAAAGTTGTACTTATAATTCTTAGATTAATAGCTGGATAATTGTTAGTTTCAACTAAGTATCTTTATGTAGTCCATAAACTTTGGGGCTCCTCATTTGTATGCTATCTAAACCCAGTTTACATTAACTTATCGTTGAATTAGTTAAATGTTTCCTGTGTCTACGGATCGTCTTGAAGTGCACTATCAGTCTCCGTTTTAAAAGTGAAAACCCATTAGCATCAAGCGTGACAGGAATTTAATTAATAGATAGTAAAGTTTTATGTAGATACCTAATATTAAAAATGCAAAAGTTTGTGGGAATGTACTGACGACAGCAGGTCAAACTACCCGAAACTGTAAGATATTCCCAATCAGTGGCGTAACTGCAACATTCGAGGCTCGTGGCAAAATTCATCGGATGGGCCCCCCTATTACAAAAATCAAAACATTTTTCTATTTATTGTGTATGTGTTATAATTATGATAAATGTTGGGAATTGATATTTTCATCTGACCGGGGGCCCCTTCCGGCTGGGAGCCCGTGGCATTTTGCCGACTTGCCACCCTGTAGTTACGCCACTGTTCCCAATCAACCTTGAGCCTTACCCCCTTATTCATAAAAACTGCTTAAAGTTAACGAGTGATTAGCGATTCTTTAACCATACATTTTTGACCTTTTAACGTCACTTAACTTAAATCATCCTTTATGAATAAACACCACAGTGTTTAAGGGGTTTATTCACAATCGATTTTTAAAGTTAAGTGACCTGCAAGCGTCTAAAATGTATGTTTGAAAGATCGCTAATCACTAGTTAACTTTAAGCAGCGTTTATGAATAAGGGGGTTAATGTTTTAGAGATAAAGTTGAAAATCTAATAATGAATCCACACAAATTGATGTGCTGTTGTCTGTACGGATGGATGTTAGTTACTCTTCCACCCTTTTTTTGATAAAGGCATCTCGTAGTAGACCTTGAGAGGTCGTGACTACTTAACAGGACTATCCTGTGGCTGCCTTAAATGAATTTAAAAACTAAACGACAACACGCTAACGGCATCCCCTGTGGGGTACGAATCTCGACTTAAGGGCGTCGCTGGAGAGAACAGCAGGGACGTTTGAACAGCAGAGGGTTTGATGTCTAGCCAGTAGCCCCGAAAAGAAACACGGAAACAAACACAATAGGTCATAGTCGGGATTTTATATACAGGCTCAGCTGCGGCGCGGGCTGGCCTTCATCGGGAAAAGGATTAAATTTGGCATACAGTTCCAGCACCCTAATTGCGTAACAGACTATTACTGTCAGTTGGAATCATTTTGAAGCTTATTGCTATTCCATTGCTCCATAAATGTTCGAAAGTGTGTCTGTTCAATAACGTAAATGACGCAATGAATGTTGTTGAACTGTCAACATGAAACCCATTGCAGGGTATTTGACAAAAAAAAAAACTAATTAGTCCTTCAGTCAGATTTCTAAAAAATACTAGACACCTATTTTTTCTTTTTTCATATACTTAAACAAAAAATGAAGACGACATAGTGCGTTGAAAACTCGTGTGACGTCACTGCACTGTACACTTTTTAGCGAGCAGTGACATCACCAGCCACCACACCTGATCTTTTTCTTTTTGATCTTTGATGCCTTTTATATTTGTCAATTTTTATTGATTTGATAAAACAAAATATACATATGCAATTTTGTTCTATAATCTAAATGACGGACTAAATAGAATCATTTTTTTTACCCAGGAAATATCCCTATTACCCTGCAGGAAATGTAGGATACTTTTCATACCGATGTTTCCACGGGATCGGAACTTACACAGGTGAAACCGCGGGGCACAGCAACTAGTTAATAAACCTACTAAAAGCCAGTTTTACCGAACCGTAACATTTAAAAGTAAGCATTTAATATCAGTTAAATGATTACAAAAGTTACAATTTGATTAAAACAATGGTGAGGAACCCGTATAATGATTTATTAGGTTAATTATTTATTTATCTGTCGGTCATTGCCGAATGTACCTAACATTAATTTTATTTTATCAAAATCAAGGACAAGAAATTATTTGTCTTTCATTATATTAACAGTACAAAACCATTTTTTTTTTAAGTAGGTTAGTTTTATGAGTGTTTGTAATACTTTTTTTTTGTTTTCGGGGGGAAACCTTCAAAAGGCACCCAACCCCCTATGAATGAGGTCGGGTAGTGTGGGATTTTTACCTCACTAAAACCACCCTGGTAATCACTATCTCGGCATAGGGGTGGCCCGGTTCCTCTTAAAAGACCAATTTCGGAACCCCTAATTAAGTGTTGTAATACCTAGAATTAGGTCAGAGATTTCTCTGTTTCGCAATATCGTTGTGAAGTATGACGCGTTGTTCACACGTGGCATTTGTAAACACCGCTACATCAATCACCTCCGGATCTCCGGTCAATAATGGGCTGAGTCTTGTATCTTGCGATGCTTGACAGGGTAGCTGATAATCGGTTTTGCGGATGAGCGGTTCCAGTAAGTCGGAACCGGTTGCCGCATAGCTTAAGGTGAGTAGGAACTGTCTACGGAGATACCCCAGCGAGTCCGGGTGGTGATGATGCGTTATATTTCAGTGCGCTGAATGTTGTCCGTCGACCCGTCGACCAAGAGAGATTGGACTCTCCTTGCTGACTTAACGAATATACAGTGTGCTATACCGAGGTAGCTGATGGGGCTGAGGGTAATGACCAGGAATGCACGATGGCTGCATGATCGTAGTCAGGATATCTGTTGAAGCCGGGATGCTGGCTGACCACTAAAGCTTGCAGGAGTGCGTCACGCTAAAGTTTTTGCACGAAGGTTACGCTGACTTTCATGTTTGGGGTCACCATTATGGAGGAATAAGGATCAGGGTGTAAAGTTCACTGTATGGAAAAGGGAGGATTCTCCGACCAGACGGGTGTTGTGTCTGGCGGGCAATTGCCTTACGGTTGATGTTAGGAAGTTTTATATATTATGTTGATTTGTCGCCAGTATGACGAATTGGTTGCACGTGGCGTTCGTAAATATACCGCTACAATAGCATTACTTACTTTCTTACATAGATAATAGCAAGCAAACTTTTTTCAAATTTCTGTATTTATGTGCACTATGCATATGAGTTATGGTCGCAAAATAAATGTTTTTTTTTATTATACATCTTTTTAGTTAGTTATAACGTTGAAAAGACAGATTATAGCAGCTTGATGTTCTAGGGTCTCTACTATAATGTAACAAGTTTATGATCACCAAGCAGTTGTAAAAATCGAACGGAAATACGGACGAATGTCAAAACTCAAATGAGACTGGCTGTAAGGCTCTGTACCATTGCCTTTCCTTATGGGAAAAGAAGAATACTACTACTGTCTTCTGTCAATGTCTGTCAGTGTCAAGCACCGTAACTTATGTTTACGTTATGATTTCTTAAACGCGATCATTTCCTTAATACTTTGACACAATAACGAATTATTAAATTTTATAATCAATTCCTGATATAGATATAAACATACCAATAAAATGGAGAACCTGAAAAATATTTGGAAACCGGAATGTAAGTTACTTTTTGAATTACTTTTTATGTACGAATATTCCTTTATAATAAACTTGTATTTTTCAGTGTATAGAATACAAATGGAAGCTCCGAAGCCAAAGCGTGTGCCGTGTGATAATTTGGACGATAGACCAGAGTTCTATGGGAGGGAATATCATGGTGTAATGAGTCACAAAGAAGCTACATTAGTTCTTGAAAACGAACCCAACGGCGCCTTTTTAATAAGAAAAGGGAGCCAGAGTAACGAGTTTTATACATTAACTTTAAAGTAATAAATTTTTCACTTTATAAAGTATAAGATCTTCTAAAAATATTGATTATATCTTAGAAGAATCCATTGACAATACTGCAATTTTTAAACTTATTTATTTAAAAATTATTTTTAATAATTTATTACTTTCTTTATCATAATCTTGATGAATAAACTATGTAGAATGTAGATTGAGTCAGTGTGAGTCAAGAATATATCATTGTCTTATTTAGGTACAGAATGAATGATTGTTATTGCAAACTTTTATCAGGAAAAGTTAAATGGATAAGACTCTCTATAATGGGACAGCCTTAACATTTTAGTTTTTTAATTATCTTTATAATCTGTCTATAAAATAATTAGAAAAAAAATAAATTACCCATGAAAACATTTCAGATTTGATGATAAAATTCATCACTACAAACTTTACTATGACGGAATGCATTACATTGGAGCTAAACAATACAACACTATTTATGACCTGGTGGCTGATGGTCTCATCACATGTCATATGGAACTCAAAGCTCATCACATTATGGAGATGATTAACTCTAGAGCAAGTTACCCTGAGAGTCCGTATGTTACTCTGAACAAACGCAAACTAAATACACTGTCAAAAATGCAACAGTAAGTTAATCACATCTTTTTCTAGCATAACTTAAAATTTATTTTACGAGCTTCAATATTGTTTATTGAGTCTACTATTATCAACCCAATATCATAAAATAGAAAACTCTTTATTATGTACGAACAAAAGCAGGTCAAGCTACCCCAAACTGGCAAATATTCCCACTCAACATTGAGCCTTAATACTTAATAGATAAAGTTGAAAATCTAATAAAGCAATCTGACAGATTGTAGTAGCTTGATGTGCTGACATCTGTACAACATGCTCATCCTTTCTATAACAGAAAATACATAATTATAGTGATAAGAACATTGACAGCCCCCGTGGCGTAGCGGTAGCGAACGCGGCCGCTGCTCAAGGAAGCGCGGGTTCGATTCCCGCGCAGTGCAAATATTTGTTTGCATGAATGTGAATATTTGCACTGGTCTGGTCGTGCCTCTGAAAGCACGTAAAGCCGATGGTCCCGGTTGTTGGAGCCCTCAAAAGTCCAACAAATGGTCTTAACTGCAATGCTTCGATGTCGCCTTCGGGTTGTGGAGGTCAGACGGCAGTCGCTGCACGGAAAATATCGAAGTTTAGCCAAAATCAGCAGTTAAGACTGGTAAAGCGGACCCCAGACTCCACAGCTGAAAAGGCTACGGATGCGACTGGGATTGACACTGAGATGATGATGATGATGATGATGAGTGATAAGAATATTATAATTATATTTTGTTAAGGTGTCTTAACTAGGTAACTAAGATATACAATAAATAAAGAAAAACCCTTTTTTTTTTCTCGAGAGGAAATGCATTTAAGCACCATACCCGTTGCTAGCTAGGCGACGAGCGTGTGTAGGACTCGCCCGGCCGAAGCCGGGAATACCCACTAAAACCACCCGGTTACCCTCGGTTGAGAGTGTCACGGGGTCGGCCCGAAGGCCAAGACGCCGTGCCACTCTCAGGGCTTACCGGCCTTCTTAAGGCCGGTTTCCGCGCCAAAGTGGGATTACCCGGGTAACCGGAGTAACCCCAGACGTGGTGACCGGTGCAATGCGCGTGCGGGGCTACCCACACGCGCTGGCCACACTCTGGGGCTAAAGGAGACGGGGGTTCGTCCCCCGCCTTCTTCGTCCCACCCGTCTACGCCTGAGGGGAGCGACAAGAGCATCCTCTTCCCGCTCCCTCTCCGCAGCCTCCTTCTGCAAGAGGACGGTCTCGCAGAAGGAGGCGGCAGCCTCCCATGCACTCTCGCTTTCAACCATGGCTCGCACCATGGTTGCCAGGGAGAGGCGTCCGCCTCCGAGCGCCGCAACGAGGTCGCGGCGCTCGTTTCGCCAGGCCGGGCACTCCACGAGGGTGTGCTCGGCCGTGTCGTCGAGAGAGTCGCAGTGGTGACACCGCGGCGACTCCTCCCGACGGGCGACCCTGTGCAGGTAGTGACCGAAGCAGCCATGCCCGGTCAGTACCTGCACCAAGCGGAAGGTAAGGCTGCCATGCCGGCGCCCAACCCATCCCTCCAACACCGGACGAATCGCTCCAATCGTCAGGTGGCCGGCAGCTGGGGAGCGGAGCGCCTCCCTCCACCGGCTCAGGGGTAGGCCCTGAGCCGCTATTCGGACCCGCCTTACTTCCTCGAAGGCGGGTCGTTTCCCCCGTTCCCGGACCGCGACACGGTGTCGATGCACCTGGGACAGAACCAGGGCATCGACCTCCCATGGGGGCGTGCCCGCGGGTACGCAGGCCGCCCAAATAAAGAAAAACCCTGTCCGATCCATGAGGGTATTATTAGGTATTGATAACTGATTCTACTAATGCCTACAAAGCTAAAAAATCCTAAAAATAATAATATTATTTCGGAATAGGAGGTAACTTAATACATTTCATAATTCATTAGTATTGTTACTATGATGATTATACAATATGTAAAGAAAACCCCGTCCGACCCGTAAGGATAATAAAGGTTAGGTAAACACATGACTAAATATAAATAAAATTTTACGTAATCATCATAGAAACAATACTAATAAATTTTGAAATATCTTTTTTTCTGGCAAATTAATTCAAACTTCCCCGAAATTTGGTAATTTTTAAAAAAGTGACAACACCGGTATTATTAGAGCAAATAGGGATGCGGCCACGTGCCGCGTGCCCTGTCCCCCGCCGCCCGCGGAAGGGTTGTTTACCGCAAATGTATTAAGTTACCTCTTTTTGCGAAATATTATTTATTTTTTTAGGGGGTCTTTTTTTAACTTTAGCCCGGCTTTGTATCCATTAGTAGAATCAGTTATCGATACCTAACAATACCTTGACGGATCGGACAGGGTTTCTTTACATATTGTATAAAATCTCATATTTTATTTGGTCATGTGTATACCTAACCTTTATTATCCTTTTGGGTCGGACGAAGTTTTCTTTACATATTGTATATATTTTACTTATTCCTTACCAATTTATTTAAGGCTCGCACCGCATGTCTATTCTTATAACATTCCATATTTTTTCCAGAGCCTCTAACAATGCAAGCCCCATAATAACAAAGACTGATAACATAGGCGCAAACGAAGTAGATGGCATGAAGAAACCTCCGTTTGATCTCACACCGTCCATAGAGGACAATCCGTTAGTAATGAAGTATTCCAAGTCACACAGCTTCAAAGTACATACATTTAAGGGTTTGAATTGGTGCGAACTGTGTGCCAACTTCCTGTGGGGATTTACAGCACAAGGTGTTAAATGTGAAGGTAAAACAATTACAATTCGTTTTTTTTTTTTTTATTAAAAATGCAGCCCCACACTAGCAATTTCTTCTATATTATGAATGCATTTACAAACATATACAACTCACATACACATACAGTTTACAAACGGCTTACAAACATAAAACTCACATACACAAAATGTTTACAAACATAAAACTCTTATACACAAACATTTTACAAACTGTTTTCAAACATAAAACTCGCATACACAAACAGTTTACAAACATAAAACTCTTATACACAAACAGTTTGCAAACTGTTTTCAAACATAAAACTCGCATACACAAACAGTTTACAAACATAAAACTCACATACACAAACAACCAAACCCAGAACAACTACTTGTAGGTGTTGGTTACTCTTTCACGCAAAAACTACAGAACGGATTTCGATGAAATTTGGCACACAGATACTTTGTAACCAAGAATAATACATATTATGATACTTTTTTTATCCCGATATTGCCACTGGATCGAAAGTTACGTAGGTGCAACTGCGGGGCGAAAATAGAAACAACATGTATAATATGGCAACCAACGCACATTTTTGCGTGTAGGTACTTACACAACCTGTTGGCAAGACACAGATGACCACAGATTAAAAAATATTTTTAAATCTCGCAATATACAGTATGTTAAGAAAACCCTGTCCGACCCATAAGGATAATAAAGGTTAGGTAAACACATGACCAAATATAATATAAAATTTTACGTATTCATCATAGTACCAATACAAATGAATTTTGAAATAATCTTTTTTTCCCGCGAATTAATTCCAATTTCCCCGAAATTTGGTAATTTTTAAAAAGTGACAACACCGGTATTTTTATGAGCGAATAGCGTTGCGACCACGTGCCGCGTGCCCTGCCGCCCGGCCCCCGCGGGCGTCAGGCGAAGGGAGGTTAACGTGCATTTATTAAGTTACCTCTTTTTGCGAAATAATATTTATTTTTTTAGGGGGATTTTTTTTAAAGTTTAGCCCGGTTTTGTATGCATTAGTAGAATCAGTTATCGATACCTAACAACACCTTCACGGGTTGGACAGGGTTTTCTTAACATACTGTATACTTATTATGAACTGATGGTGTTTTAATTTTTCATTGATTCGGTAAACCTGATATTTCCAGCTAGTTTTATAATAAAAATATGTATGTTTACGGCGAGTTATTTATCTATGTGCCTGGAATAAGTAAGTAAATAATTTATGAGGAAAATAAAATGCCACCAGAAATCATTATAATATTTTAATTCACAAAATATGTGTTAATCAAATTTATTTGTCATAATTTCCTCATGCAACTAGAGGAAAATCATAATTAGACATTCAAGAAATATACGTAAATTCAAATAAGTATGTGCATTCCATGGTAATGGTATTTAAAACTTCTTTAAAAATTATAAATACGAATATTTGAATGTATGTTATTCAATAAATCTATGTATAACATCATTATGAAGTTTTGCACACAGACTTTGGGCAAGATTCGCCGACCACACATCAATAAGTGTGAAGGGTCTCATTTCAATATGAACAATATTTGTACGATAATAATGTTGATATTCGTATGAAAAATTTGTTTCATATTCTCTTCTAAGAATAAACATTTATTATAGAAAGGTTCACTTACTTTGTGACGTAAAATCCACTAGCGGACCTTGCTCTATGCTGTCAATTATAGTATGGATGACAGCAGGTCAAGCTACCAAAAACTGTCAGATATTCCCAATCAACCTTGAGCCTTAATGCTTTAGAGATAAAGTTGAACATCTAGTAAAGAAATCTGACACATTGTAGTAACTATTATAGCTCTATTACCCGCTCAGGCGGGTTTGGTTTCGCAGTAATTTGATATTCCACGGGAGAAACGCTGCGGGCCACTTCCCTGGTGAGATTTCCTAAGTCACCTTTTACTACACCCACGGGAGAATATGGGTTGATACTATTCTAAGCACGGCTCGGGTTCACGGGACAGTAAAAAAATTATATTTTATTATAACTTAAAGGCTATCTTTCCCAGATTGCGGTTTCATAGCCCATTCAAAATGCTCAGAACGCGTTCCAAACCACTGCGTACCGGACTTGAAGAAACTCCGCGGAGTGTTCGGTATAGATCTCACTACGTTATTGAACGCACACTCAAGTACTCTGCCATTCGTGGTCAAGAAATGTGTCAATGAGATAGAAGAGAGGGGTATGGATTCAGAAGGAATATATAGGGTCTCTGGGTTTGCTGATGAGATTGAAGCTTTAAAACTGGCTTTTGATAGAGGTAAGGAAACAATAATAATAATAATAATCTACGTAATCATAGCAAAGATCTGACTGATACACATTTAATCTTGTACTGTGGAGCTGTCGCGATATGTCGTGTGGCTCATGTTAAATTCCCAGACAGTGACAGAGCCACACGACCAAAATTAGCTGTACCAGCTTGGCAGTGCAGGATTGAACGTCGTATCGGAGAGACTAGAGCACTCATTGGCAAGCTAATTAGTTTTAGGGAGGGCAATACACGCCCTAGAGTGATGCGCTTTGTGAGGCGGGCGTTCTCGGGGACTGATATTAGTACCCGAGACTATTTGTTCCGCGTCACAGAGCGCATCGACTTTCTTAAACAGAAGATATATGCATGGGCAAACCGTATTCGTCGGTACAAGCGAAGAGTGGAGCGGTATTCTCAGAATCGCATATTCCAAAGCGATGAAAGGCGGGCCTGCGATCCAATACCAGAAATGGGGGCTATTACCATCTGCCCCCAAGATGTAGCTCGTGCAGTCCGTCCGTTGCCTAATTGGAAGTCTCCAGGGCCGGATGGGCTGCATAACTTTTGGATTAAATGGTTTTCCAGGACGCACGCTCGCTTGGCATCTCAGTTCCAGACTGCTTTAGAGTCTGGTTCGCTACCCGAGTTCCTAACAACAGGAATAACCCACCTGCTCCATAAATCAGGTAGCACCGCGGAACCCAAAAATTATAGGCCGATCACGTGTTTACCGACGGTCTATAAGGTTCTTACATCCATTTTGAAAGCTAAAATTAACACGCATGTTGACAGCAACTCCATCATGTCTGCCTCTCAAAATGGATGTGGGAACGGGTCCCGCGGTACTAAGGAGCTACTCCTTATTGATATGGCCATTAGCCAAAAGGTTCGTCGTTCCCGAAAGGATCTGTCGACATGTTGGATAGATTATAAGAAGGCCTTTGACTCGGTGCCACATACATGGCTCATGCGGGTGCTAGAGTTGTATAAAGTAGATGCAACTCTGCGCACCTTCCTGATGACATGTATGGCGCAATGGAGAACTGTCCTTCACTATCCAGGATGTCGAAATATTCAGAGGAATAGCGAACCGATAAGGATCGAGCGAGGTATATTTCAGGGCGATAGTTTGAGTCCACTTTGGTTTTGCTTAGCCTTGAATCCTCTAAGCACATTGCTTTTGCTGGAGGATTCAGGTCTCGGCTATAGGCTGAGGAGAGGTGGTCAGGTTATATCGCACCTCCTCTACATGGATGACCTAAAACTATTTGCTCCCAACGATTTGCAACTGAGGGAGCTACTGAAAATTACTGAAACTTTCAGTAGCGCCGTCAGGATGGAATTCGGTGTGGACAAATGTGCGGTCATGCATGTACAGCGAGGAGAGATTGTGGAATCCGTGGGAACCCAACTCACTGGTTCCATAAACCTTAGAGCCCTCTCCGCATCCGACACCTATAAGTATTTGGGTATGTCGGAAGCGTTGGGAATCAATGTTACTGACATGAAGCAATCGTTGAAGGAGCGCTTCTTTGGCCGCCTGAAAAAAGTACTTAATAGTCTTCTATCAGGCGGAAACAAGGTGCGTGCCTTCAACGGTTGGGTTATGCCGGTTTTGATGTACTCTTTCGGCATACTCAAATGGACTCAGACCGAACTCGACGCCCTGGATCAGAGGGTCCGTACGTTGCTGACTGCAAATCGATTGCATCACCCACGATCATCGGTTATGAGACTGTATATCCCGCGAAAATGTGGAGGTAGAGGCTTTTTAAACGCTAAGACACTCCACAATCGCGAGATATGCAGTCTCAGGGAATATTTCCTTAAAACTGACGTGGGAATGCATCGAGATGTGGTCGCGGCTGACAAGGGCCTCACTCCGCTCTCCTTAGCTAAAGAGAACTGGCGCAAACCATTAGTGCTTGAAACTAACGATCGCATGGAGGTATGGCAGAGCAAGGAGCTGCACAGACGCTTTTTTCGAGCCCTACACGGGCCCGATGTAGATTTCCAAGCGTCCGTAGCCTGGCTACGTTTCGGTGACCTTTTTGGAGAAACCGAAGGTTTTGTCTGTGCAATTATGGACGAAGTTATGATGACGAACAATTACCGGAGATTCATTGTGAAAGACGGCACAGTTGACATCTGTCGGGCATGTCACCGGCCGGGAGAATCAATCAGACATATTATTTCCGGGTGTTCTCGTCTAGCTAATGGAGAGTACTTGCATAGACACAACCTTGTAGCCAGGGTAATCCACCAGCAACTTGCTCTTAAATATAACCTTGTGGACTCGGAAGTGCCGTACTATAGGTATATGCCCGACCCAGTTCTCGAAAATGGCCATATCACATTGTACTGGGATCGATCCATCATCACTGACAGGACTATTGTTGCCAATAAGCCTGATATAGTGCTGGTGGATCGATCAGAGCGGCGTGCAATGATTATTGACATAACTGAGAAAGATAAACAGATCAAGTATCTTGACTTGGCTCACGAGGTTGTCGACATGTGGGAGGTGGATTCAGCAATCATTGTACCGATAGTCGTGACAGCCAATGGCTTAATAGCCAAGAGCCTCGACCAACACCTCAGGAGGCTCTCGTTAGGCAGCTGGATCAAGGGCTTGATTCAGAAAGCGGTACTGCTGGACACGGCTCGCATCGTCAGGAAGTTCCTCTCTTTTGAGCCATGACTGCCGGAGCTTGGACTCTGTTCCCGATACCGGTGGGCTACTATTTTTTATATTTTAAATGTTTTTTATGTATTTATATAAATATTTAAAAATGTAAATTATATGTATGTAAAATAAATAAAAGAAATAATAATCTATACTAATATAAAGTTGAAGAGTTTGTTTGTACGAGCTAATTTCTGGAACTACTGGTCCGATTTGAAAATTCTTTTTGCGTTGGATAGCCCATTAATCCAGGAAAGCTTTAGGCTATATAACATCACGCTGCGACCAATAGAAGCGAAGCATATAAAAAGAAAAATACCCAAACCTACGCGGGTGAAACCGCGAGGCGCACCTAGTTTTTAATAATTGTATTTTGTTTCATAAGGATAGAATACTTGAGAATGCATTACTTAAATAACATATAAAATAAAAATACTTAGAAACGTCATATAGGTACCTACAAAAGAAACTCCCAATAAGAACTTTTATAATTGTGCTGCCAGTTTCTAATTTATTTATTTATTTTTTTTTTTCTAATTTATTTATTTTTTTATTTAGTTATTTTTTTTTTATCTAATTTATTATTTTTTTTATTTTTGGACTGCAAACATGGACTTATTATGACAGCAAAAGAATGAACGGTCTAAAATCATAGGTCACGCCTGTTTACCAGCGCCATGGAAAAATAAAAAATATTTCGTCTAGTAAAACTGCGCTTATGGAAAAATAGATAATGTTTCGTCTAGCAAAACTGCGCTTATGGAAAATAGATTTAGTACTTAGTCTAGCAAAACTGCGGTTATCGTAGACCACGTGCTAAAGTAGGTACATATTTAAACTGACAGTACGACTTTTAAACGCGTTCTCAGGAACTTTCGCTTCATTTAGTATTATTAATTAACCTGCTTCCTAACCAAAAACTTAATTAATTAGCTAAATACAGTTAACGCACGACAATAATATAGTAGTTAAAGGTACAATTTTTAGTTTTTTTTTAACATTGTGAACTAGTGCTTAACCGCAATCCCGCCTGATGGGGTAAGCAGTGATGCAAACGTTGATGGTAAAACGCGCTAGTTTATTAAGAGCCTATTCACTCTAGCCTTGAAGCCACTTGAATTACAGTTAGACGGGAAGACCGCCGCAAGCAAATTGTTCCAGTCTTTTGATGTACGCGGTATAAAAGACGAGGCGAAATTATTATTAGTTGTTTTATTAGCTCTTGAAGTGGCAGTGGGCGGGGCGCATAGCTCGTAGAGCCGATGGCCGATGGGGCCGATGGGGAATGAAAGGCTCTTGAAGGGCGACCATGTATCGGCAAGCGCAGCGTCGGACACCTACCGACCAGCTGGTCGGATGACCTGACCAAAATCGCAGCGAAACGCTGAATGCAGGTCGCGTACAACCGTTCTTTTTGGAAATCCTTGGGAGAGGCCTATGTCCAGCAGTGGACTTCACGTGACTGAGATGATGATGAAGTAGCGACACCTATAGTTAGTTTTAAATCTTATCCCTCCTATTTTTCCAGACGGTGAAGCAGCCGATTTAAGCGTGTATAGTAACATCAACGTGGTCGCCGGCACTCTCAAACTGTATCTACGACTACTGCCGGTGCCCCTTATCACGTATGAACTTCATCCCAAACTGGTGCAGGCTATACGTGAGTATAAAGGGTGTATCTGACATCGACGCACAAACGAGTACCATGGATCCAGTACATGATTCTGAACCCCCCAGTGGTGGAATTTATCGTCGACCTCTTCAAGATTTGAAAAAAAAAATATATGTAGTTTTTTTCACTTTAGACCGTTCATAGTTGCTATACTTTTATAACCCAATAAGATTTAAAGTAAATATTAATAAATCGCTAATTACACAAAAAAGCGCAATGAAAACAAAACTCAAAAAAACTTATCAGCTGATTTAAGAGAGTTCACATCAGGGATCAACGTCATACCTACAAACTCGCAAAGCGGCACGCTTGCAACGTTCAAAGGCCGAGCCGACATTTTATTTTAAACACTTAGAATTCTGTAACCGTGCATTAACGACATAAATGACTATCATAATTTTATTAGTGGCATGCGGTCTAGCCTTTTCACGAAGTTTGCGTTACGATATCAGATACACCTGTATAATATGTGGCTGAGTTTTGTTCGAAGGAGATACCGTGGCCCTGGAACACAGGCAAGTGAAGGAACATGGGTGGGTTTTAGTCAGTAAAAATCTGACCCCTTCTGTACCGCCAAGAGGGAGGTCATTTGATGATTTTCCATCCTTTTACTCGGCGGTAAGCCATAGCATCGGTTCCAGAAGTTACCACCCACCTGACCTTGTCTTGCCACCAAGCAATTTGTCGTATTCCGGCATGATGGCTAGTGAAGCCGTACGGAGGACGGGTCTGAGCAGTTATGTTGCGATGTGTGCCGGGTACGATGCGCCACATGTTGTCGTGTCGGGAGTTGTATCAGCTTGTTCAACTGCCGTCTTCCTTCGTATTCACTCAGTTTTATTTAGTCAATAGGCTTAAAAAACCAGCGTGCTTTACCATCAACGATTGCATCACTGCTTACCATCAGGAGGAATTGCGGTCAGGCACTAGTTTATAATAGTTTATAAATTGACTAAAAAAAACTAATTAGTCCGTCAGTCAGATTTCCAAAAAATATATATTAGACAAATATTTTTTCTGTTTATATAAACAAATAATGAAGACGACACAGTGCGTTGAAAACTCGTGTGACGTCACTGCACGCTACACTTTTTAGCGAGCAGTGACGTCACCAGCCACCACTCCTGATCTTTGATGCCTTTTATATTTGTCATTTTTTATTGATTTGATAAAACAAAATATACGTATCCAATATTTTTCTATAATCAGAATGACGGACTAAATAGAATCAATTTTTTTTTACCCAGGAAACATCCCTATGGTTGGCAACACTTTTTAATGTTACGATTTAGTATTGCCAGTGTTTTAATTTATTGGGACTTGATATAGGTATATGATGTTGTTTATAATTATGTAGAGCTATGAGGAACAGGGAGTAAAGCTCACTCATCCTCCATAGAAAAGGGAGGATCCTCCGACCAGACGGGTGTTATGTCTGGCGGGCACTTGCCCCATGGTTGAAATTGGCAAGTTGTATGTATGCTAATTGCACGGTAAACTCTGATTGCGAGATGTAGAATTCGTGTGACGTCAGTATGACGCGTCGTTCATTTTGTGGCGTTTGTAGGTACCGCTACAATTACATCATCATCTCAGCGTTAATCCCAGTCGCACCCGAAGCTTTTTGGAGTCTGGAGTCCGCTTTACCAGTCTAACTGCTGATTTTGGCTTCAATATTTTCCGTAAAGCGACTGCCGTCTGACCTCCACAACCGAAGGCGATATCGAAGCATTATTAGACCAATTGTTGG
Organism: Sesamia inferens; assembly: GCA_037179545.1. NCBI lineage: Eukaryota > Metazoa > Arthropoda > Insecta > Lepidoptera > Noctuidae > Sesamia > Sesamia inferens. Next base: position 20,112,267 of record CM073941.1, on the reverse strand, counting down.
ACTTTTAAGGGCTCCAAAAACCCGTAATGACAGCCACTAGATGTTCGTATGGCATCCGGGACCAACGGCTTAACGTGCTTTCCGAGGCACGACCTGATCTTGTTTCTAATCTACTTCAAATAAAGAAGTGGGTCCCTATTACTATAAACCAGTGTTGTTGGTAGTTATTTTCAACACCGTATCTGTTGGTTTTTTTTTTTTTAATAATTATAAACTAGCGCTTTACCGCAATCCCGCCTGATGGTAAGCAGTGATGCGATCGTTGATGGTAAAGCGCGCTAGTTTATTAAGAGCCTATTCACTCAGAAAAACTGAGCGAATAGGTAGGAAGACGGCAGTTGAGCGAGGTGATGCAATGTTAAACCCAACAACACGACCAACGATGCTGCGCCAAAGGGAGATTGATCTGAAGACCGTCCACGACCAAACTCCCAACACAACAACATTAGGCGCATCGTACCCGGCACACATCGCAACACAACTGCTCAGACCCGTCCTCCGTACGGCTTCACCAGACATCATGCCGGAACACGACAAATCGCTTGGTGGCAAGGTTTTGTCTGGTGGGTGGTAACTTCTGCCGGCGGCCGATGTTATGACCTACCACCGAGGAAGACACCTTAGACACCTACCTTTTGGTACACTTCAAAAGCCTAATATTTAAACATGAAACTTTTAGAGATGAAGACGCAGGCGCAACAAATCGCATCCCTACGAGAATGTCTGGACTCTCTCCCGCCCGCACACTTCAACTGTCTACAATACATGGTGCAGCATTTACACAGGTTAGTTGGACGCCTTATCATTTATATTTTTTTACAAGATCTTTTACATCCATCACCTCACACATCAGGTTCAATTGAAAATCAGTGTCAATGAAATGAAATCGTTTATTAAGCAAGTAGGATCACTGATCACTTTTACACGTCATATTTTTTTAAACTAGCAGGAACCGTCATTTCCTAACTGAATACCTCTGATCTATAATTGAGGCCTGCAGGAGCGGCCGTCGTGGAGATCCTTGGGGGAGGCCTATGCCCAGCAGTGGACGTCTTTCTGCTGAAATGATGATGAAGATGATGATAACTTGTATATTTGTTCCCCAGAGTATCTCAACTGGCAGATTTAAACAAGATGAGTGCTCACAACCTGAGCACAGTGTTCGCACCCACATTGGTGGCTACACCACCGGCGATCACCGACCTGGCCTTCGAGATACGAGCTCTGCAAATGCTGATCGAACACTGCCCTCAGATATACTACGGCAGTAAATGAATTGGCCTGAAAAATATGGTATATGGTGAATCTGAAAGGTTGTAAATAACATCAAGATGGCCGCCAGTCGGTTTACATTTAAGCGGAATAGGGTACTTGACAAAAAAAAAAACGAACTAGTCCGTCAGTCAGATTTCCAAAAAAAAACTAGACACGTATTTTTCTTTTTTTATATAAACAAAAAATGAAGACGATACAGTGCGTTGAAAACTCGTGTGACGTCACTCCTTGGTAAACTTTTTAGCAACGAGTGACGTCACCAGCCTGATCTTTGATGACTTTTATATATTTTCTCAATTATTAATTCATTATTGATTTGATAAATTAAAATATACGTAGGTATCCAATATTTTTCTATAATCTGAATGACGGACTAAATAGAATACATTTTTTTTACCCAGGAAACAATTAATATTACTCAAATCTCCAATACATCTGGAGTACGCGTGGTGATCAATGGTCATCCCTTCTCTGTATAAGAAGAGGCCTTTGTCCTGCAGCGGGACAATAATAGGCTGGTATTATTATTATTATATGCAAGCGGATTTCACCGTATGACAGTGACATAAAGGTGATATGACGCGTGCTCGTAAACCGTATTATGTATAAGTAATATGGACCTAAAAATTTGTTTCAAACAGTGAAAAATAGACTTTGCGATTGAGTATTTTAAGCGTAGTTTCGCAACAAGACATAAGGGTCATTGCAATTTGACCAACCATTATACATCAACAGTTTTCATATTAATATTGAACTATATTACTACTAACAAAGAGTTGAAAATAGCATTCATAATACACGCTACAGAGAATTATCTCTTGCATGCTGTTTTCGACTCTATTGTAACCATCACTTGTTCATTATCAATGAAAGGTGCTCCAGCAATCGATGCTCAGTTTCGCTGGCCGTAACTATTCTTGTGCTACTGAAGTAGACTGATTTTTTTTTAAACTTTATTTACGTTATATAATATTTCATGTGCGTATTTTGTTTGCATGTAAACTTGTATAGGTACACATACGTGGGACACTTAGAAAGTTATGCGACAATAAAAAGAAATGTATAGGTACATATATTTTTATTACATCTTTTCAAAGTACTCTCCACCAGCCTCTATACAAAGAAGTCACACGGTGCTTTAAGGAGGGAGTTTGACCGATGTACTGTCCAGGAAGTCCCTCGTTTTGATTGCGGTGTGGGCGTGCGCATTGTGGTGAAGCAGTAACCCGCGGAGCCCTGTTTGAGCGCTTGTTGCTCACAACAGAGAAAACTTTTGTCAAGCATTTGATAGTATACCATTCAGCGTTAATGCTTCTTTGGTTTCGTAAAGGTATTGACACCAAGTAGCCAGTCAAACTGAAAAGCTCGCGATCAAAATCTTACCCCCGGTTCTAGATCGCTTCACTTAGGTAGGCGTTGATTCGTTTTGAAACACCCAAACTGTCGACTAGCGCTTCGTTTCTGGATCGTATTGATAAATCCAAGATTCTTCACCTGTAACGGTGTCGTAAACACGCCGAAACAAGCCTGCTTCAAATTTGTCTATCATATAATGGCACCATTCCACCCGTGCCTGCATCTAAGCATCGGTGAGATTGTGCGGCACCCAGCGTGAGTCCTCCGCAACCGAAGATGCAATTTGCAGTTTATGCTGAATTTCTTGGTATGTAATTCGTCTATTGTCTTGCATCAAACTTTTCACTGCTAGCATGTTCTTTCTGTAACAGCCGTCAAAGGGCGACCACTTCTTTCTTCGTCCCCCAAAGTTAGCTGACAGCGCTTAAATTCATTATACCACCGATACACAGTTGCCTTAGAAGGGCCTTATCGTACGATAGGCGACATTTGAAATCGTAAAAAATCATAGCGCGAAAATGTTCTCGACGCAAATCCATTTTTCAAAGAAACACGATAATTAACTTAGTAAACATAAATATACTTAACGAAAAAAAAAACTTTTGAATTTGGAACGTACCTATTATTAGTTATATCAATAATTATGTCTTTAAATAAGTAATATCTGGCCAGTTTCTCATACATAAAAACTTTTTGTCGCAATACTTTCTGAGTGGCCTGCAGCCTAATCGGCAAACAAATTTTTGTCAAATGATTGAGACTAGTTGGGATCGTTTGGACCGCCCATTAGGTGTTCGCCGATTAGGGATCTGGTATATATGTATAAATTATTATCATGTTTGATCCCTGTGTAAACTTTATTTTATATATTTCTATCGTTTTAATGGAAGCATTTACCTAGATTAAGATACATACGAAGTAGGCCTTTTAAGTCTTGTCGTTTGAAGAAAAAATACGTATCTAGAACCTTTTATTGTTTTCAAAGTATCCACCACGTAGCTTTACACTTTCCCAGTCGCTCAAACCAGTAACATTTATTCCAATCTAAAGTGAGGTTTCAAAATGGCTGACTTGAAAGCATCGACTGCTTCTTCTCCGAACTTGAACCTTTGACCACGAAGACTGAAGTGCTTCGAGAGCGAACAACTTTAGTCGGATTTGGCTCGTCTTAAATCCAGATAGTAGATTGTTGTCTGGAATCAGGATCGTAGGCCTATGCGCGCGGCCCGCGTTAGATGGTGTATGGAGTGTCACCACTGATGATATTGTGGACGTGATTTGACACTCCTCAGTAGAACCTTTGTACTTTTTACACCATCTAACGCGGGGCCCCCTTATGATCTTCGGAAAGCAGATGCGTTATCCAAGGGTAAACTAGCTTTCTCAAACCAAACGCTATATGCAAGATCTTCTCAATGGTTCCTGAGAAGCCTGATGGAGCCCCCATCTTTCGATACGTCACATGACGATCTTCGAGAATTATTTTCTCAGAGCAATTATATTATCTTTAGTGGAGGCGGATTTTGGGTGTCACTAACACTAGTATGTCCACGCTGGAATTCTAAATATCAGCGTCCGACAGTCCACAGACATGGGGCTTCATCACTGAACACAGATGTTCGCTCATCAAAACACTGAAGCCGTGTCAGGCCTCTTCTAAAGTTGTAGAAAATGCACGAACATTTTTCTTAGAAAGATTAATTTTCGTACGTAACTTGACAAATTCCGCTGTGACGAAGCAATAGCATTAATCCTAATACTTTCCACTGTTTTGAGATTCAAAATATAAACACATTCGAATATAGAACAGTTCCAAATTCAAAATTGCCGGGAAATAATGGAAACGACAGCAATTAAAAGGCATCCTTACTACAATGAGGCACAAAAGGTGCATTTAGAAACTCATTAAAAATATTCTCACAAATTAGCTATTAAGTTAGTTTTACGTGCAATATACCTAATTATTTATCTCTATAAAAAATGTGATATTGGAATATCTATCTTTCTAAAAGAATAATTTGTCTTATTTTCTACCATTCCAGGTTGTGTAGTTTTAGTTATAAGTTTTATAACCAAATCAGAAAGTTATTTTAAGAAATCATGGTCTTATGCGAGGTCCTCCGGGCTTCATTTATTATTTATGAGAGATTTAATTTTATTTCTTGGCTATACAGAATTAGACTTATAGAGTATTGAAAGCGGTAGTAGACAACATTACATCTACCATCAAAGTCACATGGTCTTTTTAAAAAACAATTAAAATTAACAAATAAAATGATTTGATTTGAAATTATTTTGCCAGTCTGGTTAGCCAGTTGACTAAACCGGACACATGCAAAGAGTATTGAACCATGGTGGTTATATCTCAAACTTGGGCCAGGCTTCCCAATTCTTGTTTGAAGGATAAACTTAACTTTGCAATTGAAAAAATATTTGAGGAAAGTGGACAGGCCCGAATTGACTGGAATGAAGTGTAAATGTTACTTCAAGATATGGGTTAAATTGTTGTTAAATTTTTAATCTGACTGTTATCAACTTCAACTTGAAATCGCCATGCTTTTCTGAGAAAAAGGATCTGGACAGAGAGACTACTAGGTATCTACAGGGTGTATCTGACATCGTAACGTAAACTTCGCGAGAAGGCTACACCGCATGCCACTAATAAAATTATGATAGTCATTTATATCGTTAATGAGCGGTTACAGAAATAACAGTGTTTTAACAAAATGTGTCGGCTCAGCCTTTGAACGTTGCAACCGTGCCGCCGCGCGTGTTTGTGGGTATGACGTTGACCCCTGATGTGAACTCTATTAAATCAGCTAATTGGATAGTTTTTCGAGTTTTGTTCACATTACGCTTTTTTGTGTAATTAGCGAATTAATTAATTTTTATTTTAAAATCTTATTTGGTTATAAAAGTGTATTAATTATGAGCGGTTTAAAGGGAAAAAAAAGCACATAAATTTTTTTTATCAGGAAAAAAACCGACGAAAAATTCCACCACTGGGGGGTTCAGAATCATGTACTGGATCCATGGAACTCGTTTGTGCGTCGATGTCAGATACACCCTTTATAAGTTAGATTATAAATAAGAGCTCAATTTTTCATTTGCGGTACTTATGGTAAAAAAAAAAATAATCCAAGGGTTAAATATTTTCTTTTAAATCTATCATTTAAAATAAAGAGCAAATTATCTGTCATATCTCGTTTGCTGTTTCTTTTACATTATTGCTCTAAAGACCTAAGACTTATGTAAACTTTTATAAGTTTTTATGTAAACATTGAATATAATTATTCATTTTATGTATAAATAAAACAGATTAGATTGAGTTTGAATTATTTTATTTATTGTACAATCAAGATTTTTTCCGTTTCTTCTTAGGTTTACCATCATCATTGCTGTCTGTGTCATTTTTTTGGAATTTCTTTAAGTCTGCACAAAAAAGTACCTGTAACAAAATATACAAAACTATTGGAATTTATAAATATTTCAAAACGGCGACATTACACTGAATCCTGCTAGTAAAAAATCATTTAAGTATTTTGTTTTCATACATTTTAAATAACACAAGGTAATATTGTACAGACGACAGCACAAGCTACTACAATCTGTCAAATTTTTTTATTAGATTATCATCTTTATCGCTAAACGTTAAGGTTTAATGTTGATTGGGATTTTTTGACAGTTTCGGTTAGCTTGACCTGAGGTAATTCTACGAATTTTAGGAATAAAAAATACGTCTAATTTTTTTTTTTTTTCTATAATTATAAACTAGCGCCTTACCGCAATCCTGCCTGATGATAAGCAGTGATGTGATCTTTGATGGTACTTCACGCAGAAAAACTGAGCGAATAGGAAGGAAGATGGCAGTTGAGCGAGGTATTGCAATGTTAAACCCAACAACACGACCAACGATGCGGCGCCAAAGGGAGATTGATGTGAAGACCCTCCACGACCAAACTCCCAACACAACAACACTAGGCGCACCGTACCCGGCACACATCGCAACATAACTGCTCAGACCCGTCCTCCGTACGGCTTCACCAGACATCATGCCGGAACACGACAAATCGCTTGGCGGCAAGGCTTTGTCTGGTGGGTGGTAACTCCTCCGGCGGCCGATGTTATGGCCTACCACCGAGAAAATTAATATTAATAATACTAATTAATATCTCTACATTTTGACACGTTTTTGACATTGTTAGTCGCTGAGATGAGACTGCGACTAGATTTTGAATGTTTTAAATTACGAGAATTGGGGCTCTGCTGTCGACAGTAACCCGATCCTAAAGGTGACTCTAGACTAGAGCATTTACTTGTGCCAAAATATCGAGCCGCTCTTTATCAAACATTTTACGAATCGGAGGCTTAATTTTGCATCTCTGCTTAACCATCAGGTGGGATCGCGGTGAAGCACTAGTTTAGAACAAGAGCTGCGGTGGCCTAGTGGTATCGGCCGCACAATTACAAGTTAAAGGTCGTAAGGTTCGAACCCCGTCAGGAGAGAATCCATTTGTCTAAGTTAGTTTCATCAGCACTGCTCTCAAAACGGTGAAGGAAAATATCGTGAGGAAATCGGCAGTCCTAGAGGTGAGCCAAAACTCCGAAGACATGACTGCGGTATTGGTATACCGCAGTCACGTCTTCGCGGGCTCAATGCGGGTTGGTATCCGCATTGAGTCCGGACCATGGCCTGGACCAGGGTTGGACGCGAGAGATCGCCGCAGATTGCCGCCACGAGGACACGGCGGTGCTGTATCCAAGCCGAGCAGACCTCCACCGTATGGTCCACTGTGTCCTCAGGGCGATCTACACAATGGTGACAGTGTCACCAGGGATGTTAGGGAGCTCCGTAACCGTAACCGAAACTATCTGATATCCGATATAAAAAATCATCCGTAACCGTAACCGAATCCGAAATAAAAGTTTCGCATAGTATCGGATAGGGGCGGAGCCTAATTGAGACACGTTATGACAAGTTGTTTTCACACACAAGCTACGCGCATTGTTTGTTCTTTTTTTTCTTCTTTTGTCGTCATAACATTCTCGTAAATAACTGACTTGTGACCAATTCTACAATAGCAAATAGTTCGACAAGTGTGTTGTGTTACGATATCGATTGAACTTGTACAAAATGCGTCCTAAGTCGAGTGCAGTTTGGTTATTTTTTGATGAAATTACCGATTCACGACGACCTCACAGACTGATTGAAATTCCTGCCAAAAACTAAGTAAAACTACTTTATTACCTATTTGTATTTTACTTTTGAAATTCCTTAAAAAATTAATATCCGTAACCGAAACTAACGGATAATCCGAAATAATTTATTATCCGTATCCGTAACCGTATCCGGTATAATAATCATTCCTAAATCCGTATCCAATCCGTATCCGAAATTTCATATCCATAACATCCCTAGGTGACACCCTGAGGTTTCCTCCCGCCTAATACGGAACAGGAACAGAGGTTCAACAAAAAAAAAATGCATCTTACGGTATGAGCCCATCCTGCCATATCTCCATACAGCATTCGGAAATGATCTCCAATTTCCGTGTACATTTTCTCTGTGACATTCTTCTTGCCTCGCAAGTGTGGGAGGTAGTTCTGAGCGGCTATCTGATACACGTGGGTGTCCACAGGAAGAGCTTCTAGATGGTTTAGGGACATCAGGCAAATGCAGTCAGCTACCTGTAGAGGAATTTATACACTGACAGGTGAAAATAACAGTGGACATTAATGACTTACAAAAGAATTTAAAATACTTTTTCGGGCACATAATATTTACTCAGTTTTAATACAACATTATTTTTTGTTTATGCGAAACCCGAAACACGTGTATTTTTAAGTAAAGAATGTATGTAAAAAAAAAACAACAAAGTTATGAGCTTGTTATCCGACTTTGCTGTCCCAATAAAAATTTGATCCACGCTCCGCTCGGGCGGGCGACCCGTGCGTTGACCTCTAGCGTCAGCTGTTGCGCGGACGTGCGCAGTACCATGATCTATTGTAAGCTGCGTGGCGCGATCGATAACCACACCGCAACAATTTGTAAATGTATTTGGGAAAAAATATTACATGGTGCAAAATGATTGGAATCGATTCAGGTGCTTATTCTGAACAAAATATTTCAGGTTTCGCATGAACAAAAAAAAAAAAACCGTTGTATATGACTGTACTGCAAAAATTTAAGCAAAAATGCTGTATAGTTGTATTTTCGATTCAAAAATTATTCAAATTTACAGTATGTTTATAATAGAGATGCAACGGATATATGATTAGTTTAAGTTTTATATTTTAAATCCCACAATAGTAAATTAATGTAATACAAAAAAAAAAATATGAATTAGTACTCATACTGCACTAAGGGCAAATTATGGTGAATGAATACTAATTTCTTTGCATTGGGAGGTAGCAGACGAATGCAAAGGAGGTTAAGTTGCTTCATAAATAAGGCCAGCTTCCGAAAAAGTCTTTCGCTATACACACTGCTGCAAAGTGCAGAAAGGATTTTAGCAAAGTTTCTTAAATTTGGGTATTGTATGGCATTAGCTGTCCACCAAGAATAAGGGTCGCAATTGCGATTAATTCGCACTGACTTGAGATAAAAATCCAAGTTACAGGTTATCGCCGCCTGAGCAAACGGCTAAGTTTCGCCGAATATCCGGCTATCCGGCCACTTGGTCGGCCGGATATCCGGTATCCGGCCAAACTGCTATCCGTTACATCTATATTTTATAGTGTATTCAGGCTGGCCAGTAAGACAAAAATGTATTTGTTATTTTGCACTTCATATCATTAAAGATAAGATTAAAATCACCTAGGCTGTACTTAACAGATAATACAAAAACTACTTAGTTTACCTTGGGCCCAATGCCGTGTAGTTTCATCAGCTCTTGCTTGGCCTCCTTATACTTCATGTCTTGCAAGGTATTGAACCATTCCACTCCTCCCCACTCCAATATCTGAGCAGCAGATTTTTGTATGAACTTTGCTCTGTACCCAAAACCTAAATTCCTGAGTTCTGATTCTACCTAGAAATGAGAAAAAAAAGCAATGAAAAATTCTAACAGAATATACATTTAACATTGGGTTACAATAATAGTTCAAAAAGATATAGCAACTAATGAATATGTCACAGCCTGGTTAAATTAGCCATTTAGCCTGAACAAATCCACTCTAAACTATAATTTATTGAATATCATCCAGGCGATTAGTAGAACGGCCGCCGTTTATATTGCAGCCACCTGGGTGTGCGTACGCGCAGCGGAATGTTGTTGAATTTAAAGATTTTAATTATGTAGATATTTAGTGTATGACGTCGTATAATTGTGTATTATAAAAAAAAATTGTGCACCCAGCCATTGTGGAAATATTCACCAAAAACTGATTACGCTGGGCGAACGTTGTCCTGGTGGAATTTTTTTTAATCCATGGACTTTAGTGGATTTTAGACATGAAATTTTGCATGTGAATAGTTGAATGAATACACTAATTATTGACATACATTTTACCATGCAACTCCTTTAGAACGTCGTGATATTTGACTGCTTTGTAAACAGTGATCTATTCATGGTAAATTGTCCTATAATTCTTTAATTACCTACTAAAGGAACATCATTGATACTTGGCAATATGTTGCAGACACTTACAAGGTTTGTAAAAACGTGAAAATCTAGACCCCAAAGTGCATATTTTAAGACCTAATAAGCGTATTTTACGTTTACATTTTTATCTTTTAAGCCTTACGATTTTTTTCTAAATCTGTTTTTTAAACAAATATAAACAAATTCAAAACAACGTATGTAAAAAATCTACAGCTCTCTATGTAAGCGCTTTATATGAAAACTAGCTAATGGCCAAACGTTCGCGCAGCGGAAACTTGAATTTCTCCGAAGTTATATACCTACAGTATGTTAAGAAAACCCTGTCCGACCCGTGAAGGTGTTGTTAGGTATATTTTTGGACACATCTCTTTTCTTCTAAGTCTATGGATTAAAAAAGTTCCGCCAGGACAACATTCACCCAGCGTAATCAGTTTTTGGTGAATTTCTCCACAATGGCTGCGTGCACAATTTTTTTTTTTTACCATACACAATTATACGACGTCATACACTAAATATCTGCATAATTAAAATCTTTAAATTCAACAACATTCCGCTGTGCGAACGCACACGCCACCTGGTTAAATAAGTTGTTTAGTTATTTTTTTTTTATTTTCTTCCTCTTTTTTCTTGTCGTTATATACGACAGTTTGGCGCCATGGTGAACTAAAGAACTAATTTAACCAATTGGCTTCAATATAAACTAAACAATATTAATAAACAATATATAAAACAATATATAACTAAAAAATATAAACTAAACAAAATATAATAAACAGCTTAAAAACAACAAGGCGCCGGGCGATGACGGAATAACGGCAGAGTTACTGAAGGCGGGTGGTGAACCGATCCTTAGGGCCCTTCAGAAGTTATTTAATTCCGTCATAGTCGAGGGAAAAACGCCACAGGCATGGCACAGAAGTGTGGTGGTACTCTTTTTCAAAAAGGGTGACAACACCCTTTTGAAAAAGGAAAAACTACAGACCCATCTCACTTCTGAGTCATGTCTATAAGTTGTTTTCGAGAGTCCTCACGAATCGTCTCGCCTGCAGGTTTGATGACTTCCAGCCACCCGAACAAGCCGGTTTCCGAAAGGGCTTCAGCACAGTCGACCACATACATACGCTACGGCAGGTTATACAGAAGACCGAGGAGTATAACCTACCCCTTTGCTTGGCGTTTGTGGACTACGAAAAAGCCTTTGATTCGATCGAGACCTGGGCTGTACTGCAGTCTCTCCAGCGGTGCCAAGTAGACTATCGGTATATTAAAGCGCTGAAGGGTTTGTACGAAAACGCCACCATGTCAGTCCGAATACAGGACCAGACCTCGAAACCAATACCTCTGCAGCGTGGTGTCAGACAGGGAGATTTTATCTCCCCGAAATTGTTCACCGCTGCATTGGAGGATGTCTTCAAGGTTCTGGACTGGAAAGGACTGGGCATCAACATCAATGGCGAGTACATGACACACCTTCGGTTTGCTGATGATATCGTAGTCATGGCTGAGACCGCGGAGGACCTGAGTACAATGCTCGAAGACCTCAGCAGAGCCTCCGAGCGAGTCGGTCTTAAAATGAACATGGGCAAGACGAAAGTCATGTCTAATGCCCATGTTGTACCGGCTCCTATAAAGATTGGAGACTCTGTTCTCGAAGTTGTTGACAGTTACGTGTACCTGGGACAAACTATCCAGTTAGGAAGGTCCAACTTCGAGAAAGAGGTCAATCGTCGAATCCAACTCGGCTGGGCTGCTTTCGGGAAGCTACGAAGAATCTTCTCGTCCGAAATACCGCAGTGTCTCAAGACAAAAGTCTTCGACCAGTGTGTGTTGCCAGTGATAACATGGAATTGAGACGTGGTCGCTAACAATGGGCCTTATGAGAAGGCTCAAAGTCACTCAAAGGGCAATGGAGAGGGCTATGCTTGAGGTTTCACTGCGCGATCGAATCAGGAATGAGGAGATCCGCAGAAGAACGAGAGTAACCGACATAGCCCGAAGAATTGCAACACTAAAGTGGCAGTGGGCTGGACACATTGCCCGTAAGACCGATGCCCGATGGGGCCGACGGGTTCTCGAGTGGCGACCACGCACCGGAAGACGTAGTGTGGGTAGGCCCCCGACAAGGTGGACCGACGACCTGGTGAAGGTCGCGGGAAACCGCTGGATGCGGGAGGCGCAGAACCGGTCGTCGTGGAGAGCCTTGGGGGAGGCCTATGTCCAGCAGTGGACGTCTTTCGGCTGAAATGATGAATATATAATGAAAACCCTGTCCGATCCGTGAAGGTATTGTCAGGTATCGTTAACTGATTCTAATAATGTCTACAAAGCTAGGCTAAACTTAAAAATATATATATTATTTCGAAAGAGTGGGGTAACTTAATGCATGTGCGGTAGGTAACACGTTAGGCATACATGCGCGGGTGAAGGGAGGCGGCAGGCGGCACGTGGTCGAATCGCTATTCGCTCCGTTACGATGATGATTAAGTAAAATATCATATTTTATTTGGTCCTGTATGTATCTAACATTTATTATCCTTTTGTCCGACCCAAAAGTTTTGGGTCGGACAGGGTTTTCTTTACATATTGTATAGGTATGTGTACATAACATTGGCTACAATTTGACAATGATTCCATACTACCAAGACTATTCCAAATTTTCTTTAAAAAACCAGCATCACATTTAATTAAGAAAAAATATTTGCTTACACCCAGTGCAGATAACTTCTCGATCTCCGGGAATGCATAGTATGTGTCTCCTTCATATTCACATATTTTGTCCCCATAATGAGTGCACAGCTTTTCTACCATGGTTGATATCCTGTAACACATAAAATATTTGTACAGCTTATAACATCCTTTGTTTTTTTTTTTGTTTAGGATGGGAAATCACCCAAATAACCTCTCCTGGCAGAGCGGAAGGGTGTGTCAGTCTTTTACTGACTAAAATCTACCTGTGTTCCTTCACTTGCCTGTAGACCAAGGCCACGGTTTCTTTTTTAACCAACCCGCAACCCTGATCCAGGAGGCATCGGTCTTCATGGACCCTGTCACGATGTGCTTCCATCTCTTTGAGGGGCGCGTGAGAAACAACAGTTGTCATCTCGGCCTGGTCCTTAGATACCTAGAGATTTCCGCAGATAGCTTATATCTAATTTCTAAACTGTGCAAGTATTTAAAACAAAAAAAAAAAAGTGTTATGAGAAATTTACTCCGCTTTTGTTGGGCTCTGCTGTAGAACCAACATAAAAATATTTAAGTCCTTTCTCAGATATTTCTTTTTTAAATAAATATTTATAAAACATAATACATCCTGTATTATGGGAAAAAGGAACAAACTATTCAATGAGTAAAAAAATCAATATTTACCGTGATATATGATTATTCTGGCTACAAATAAAAGAGAATAAGTTCTCCACAGGTTCTTGCCGCAACATTCTGATGCCATAAAACTGTTGGCAGGCTTTCCCAAACAGTTCGTCTTTCTCTGACCATTCTTTGTAATATTCTCCTAGGTTCAAATCAAGTCTAAAATAATCTTCAAGTAGCTTTGTAAAATCAACATCTTTTTTTGTACTTTTGCTTTTGTTGGACTTGTTATGCAGGGAGCCTATGACTTGATACTGTAGATTATCATCATTTTCACGTAACTTCCAAACGGTTTTTGAGAAAACTCCAATCCATTCATTGTTTTCCTTATTGTGTGTCCACCTGAAGAAGAACAGTTTTATTATTTATTGAGTTCCTTACTAAGTGTTATGTATCTATATGAAAAAGAGGGTAGTTGTAGGTCATAGGAGTTAGAAACAAAGAAAAAGTATTTATTGGGACTCGATAGGAGGAAGGAAGGTAATCAATAAATAAGTAAATAAAAGTTAGTTAAAAGCCCAATTAGGCCATGGAGAGTAATTTCAGCGGAGGCCAGACTTCGGCGTCGTTGTGGACAGACACATGTTCAGTCTCTCTTCATCTTCTCTCACTCATTGTCCGATGAGAAAGCAAATCAATTCGACTGGTCATGCACAGGGCCAATGAGTTAAAGTGCTTTCCCAACCATGTGGGTATCACACTGTCAACTTCCAAAATCCAGGCTGTTACTAAGAAATTGAACTAAGTCATACAACATACCTAATCAATTGTTATTACGATAACATACAAACGAGTCACTATCAAAATGTACTGTATAACAACATCACGCCTGTGTTGCACGAAAGGTATGAGCAGAGGAGTACGCTGAATGAACATACAGGTAATTAGTAAAAATACTTAAAGGTATATTTAAATATTTGCAAAAAAATAACATGCACAAGACGAACCTAAAACTTTGACCGCCAGATAACGTTCCCATCAATTGAAGCTCCCGAAAGTTACACAACAATTTATTCCAAGTCATTTTTGTTGGCTACAAATTGTATTTCTTACAATTTCATTGAAAACTGTGAAAAGAAATTGCATTTTAGTGTTTTAGACCGGCGCGAAATTTGACTATGACAAGTATGACAGAAACTGATTTTTTTTTTTTGGTTCACTTCTTTCCGTTACGAGGAACGGAAAAGGCAAAGGCATAGTACGCCATACAGCCTAGTCTTAAGTAACTTTTTTTCTTCAGTTTATATCCTAACTTATCCTAATTTATCCTACCTTATACCTTTTTTTTTTTTTTCGCTGTGGGAATGCTTTGTTTACACACCATACCCTGAAGGGCGTGTGTGGGACTCGCCCAGCCGAAGCCGGGAATACCCACTAAACCCGAACAGCGGCACACCGACATCGCCTTAGTGGCGTGGTCATGGGAAATAGCAACCTGCCGACCAATCCCCCGCCGGCGATTCCCGCCCAAAGGCAGGCCCACAGTGGGCCCTCCATAGGGAGGGGCCCGGCTGGGTACGTCTTCTTGTGCGAGAAGACGCAGCAGCCAAGGGTTTTTTAGCGAGGTGTCCTTCCTCTTAGCCCCACTCGTTTGCCCGGAAGCAAACGGGGCCCCCAGCTCCTCTCAGTCAGGAGACCGGGTTGCCCGACGGTGACCCGGAGTTCGGGTCACGTCAGCCACCTGGAGTGGTGGCCGACCCGCCGCACGTGATCGCCGAAGCGGTCCCCACTTCTGGTTTTGGTCCGCGCCGGTAAACCGGTAACCCCCATATCTGGGGGCCGTTCCCCTATCCGCCACCTGGGGACGCGTCCGATGGCAGACCAGAAACTGCACACGGAATCCTACCTTATCCTAGCTTAACTTAACTTAACCTATCTCCTTTCGATTCCTACGTGAGGCCGACCAGGAGGGATTTGGGGTAAAGACATGATGTGACCACTATGCTACAATATTTCACTGTTCTTTATGAATTATTCACTGAATGCACTTTTTACTACATAAATCACGCGTTTTTATTTAGTAAACGACACTATAAATAATTTAAAAGTCCAATGAAAAATGAGCGTGGCACTCATTTTGGTTTTTCTGACAGGAACTGACCGGCCGTCTTTTTTTTTTTTTGAGTTTTTGGCTTGTACAGACGACAGCACATGAAGCTACTGCAATCTGTCTTATTTCTGTATTAGTTTTTCAGCTTTATCTCTGAGTTTTGACAGGAAAGCTAAGATGAGTGTCACGCGCATTTTTCATTGGACTTTTAAAATTATTTATAGTGTCGTTTACTAAATAAAAACGCGTGACTTATGTAGTAAAAAGTGCATTCAGTGAATAATTCATAAAGAACATTGAAATATCGCAGCATAGTGGCCACATCATGGCTTTGCATCAAATTTCCTAGTAGGCGGCTCACGCGGCCGTTTTTTCAACTGTCACTGGCGATATCTGCCATTATTGTGAAATAAAATTTTTAAAGAATTTTTATAATTTGTTACACGTGTTATTGGCAAAATTGTGGTATCTAACCATAGAGGCCATTGAAGAGTTGTAGTAGTATTCACTCTAAAGAAAAGAAAGAAAGCTTTATCTCTAAAGCATTGAGGCTCAAGGTTGATTGGGAATATCTGACAGTTTGGGGTAGCTTGACCTGTAGGCCTAGTATGAGTTTTCAATACGAAACTCGTTCGATCGTATCGAGCGCGTTTGGCGCTCTTATTGGTTGAGAGTTCTTACGACCTTGAAACGGGCCAATCGCTGAGTCAAACGCGCTCGATACGATCGAACGAGTTTCGTAATGAAAACTCATACTAGGCCTACTGCTCTCGTCCGTACTAGATTAATTTGCTGGCGTCTCACTCGTCTGTATAGTTGGCCACGTTTTCATATAAATAAGCGCCCGAGACTAGTCGTGGCCTAGCGGTATCGGCCGCGACTAAGTTGTGAATCGTAAGTTCGAACCTCATCAGGCGCTTTACTTTGTGTAAATTATTTCATCACCACTGCTCTCAAAACGACGAAGGAAAATATCGTGAGGAAACCGGCATGTCCTATAGCGAAAATTTCGAAGACATATGACATCTACCAACCCGCACTGGGCCCGCTTGTTGTAGATTATGGCCCATTCCCTCTCATCGAAAGGAGGCCTGTGTCCCAGGAGTGGGCAAATTATAGGCTAAATATGTAAGCGCCCGTCAGCGAGATGTAGATAAAGCACATGTAATCGGGACTCGAATACATTCAGTACTTTTTTTTTTCTTCTCTTTGGCTTCGCACGGTTTGTGCATGCAGCCAATGTCAAGTATTATATTCAGTACTTACTTACTATACGTCTTGTTTTATGGAGACTGGCGTCCCTAGTTGCCAAGTACTTAGTAAAATTACAGGGTGTATCTGACATCGTAACGCAAACTTCGCGAAAAAGCTAGACCACATAACAAAATTATGATAGGTAGTCATTTATGTCGTTAATAAACGGTTACAGAATTCAGTGTTTAAAAAAAGTGTCGGTTCGGCCGTTGAACGTTGCAAGCGTGCCGCCGTGCGGGTTTGTAGGTATGACGTTGATCCCTGATGCGAACTCTACTAAATCAGCTGATGAGATAGTTTTTTTGAGAGTTGTTTTCATTGGGTTATAAAAGTGTAGCAATTATGAGCGGTCTAAAGTGAAAAAAAAACTAAAAATATATTTTTTTAAATCATGAAATAGCCGACGAAAAATTCTACCACTGGGGGGTTCAGAATCATGTACTGGATCCATGGTACTCGTTTGTGCGTCGATGTCAGATATACCCTTTATACAGGGTGCCAGGGAAACGCTTCCGAAAACGAAGACAGGTGATAAGGCTAGTGATTCTCGATACGATACCATCAAAAAATGAGGATTTTTTTTAACAATTTTACTTAAGCATTTTTCGTACACTATGCTGTGGGAACAGTTAAATGAGTTAAATGAAACCATTATTTGCGATTAAACATTTTTTTTTTCTTTACAACTCTAACAAGCTATGTATTCGTAAATACTTATCAGCTGACCCGCTCGGGTCAAATACCGCGTGCGGTCACCGACATCGCGACACGCTACGGTTTACCTTGACCTTGACGCGCTTAACCTTGAGGTCCATATCGAAGGTACTTAGATAAAAAGACAATAGTTTTAAATTGATGCACTGTCGTGAATTTAATAACAGTTTTGTATTATGTCGATAATCGATAGTAAATGAAATAAAGTAAAAGATCGCTGACATCAGCTGTAATTGACTAAAAAATTTTCATCGCATGTACAGGTGCGCCCGTGAATCAATTGAATTTGAACTTTATAACAATGTAATTAAAGTCACACGATGCGTGCTCGTTTATTGCAAGAACTGGATCCTTCATTTAGTAAGTAAACCTAATCAATTTAAAGTGAATAATTAAATTAATTGAATCTAAGAAACCAGTTAAATCTTATTTAAAAGTTAGAAAATGAAAACAGTTTGTAATAAAGCATAAGTACAATTTCCTAACAATTAAAATGAATTGATTTCTGATCTCGTCATTATTCTTTTAGCATTTTCGCCTCTGTAAACACACCGCTTTTGCCGCGGGGACTCCCCAGTCCCCCAAAGCGTTTGATCTTCATAGTACCTCTTTAGTTAATAATAGTGTTCCTTACGACTCGGTTCGTGAGCTTGTGCGTTACGTTTTTAACAAATTATTTAATTATTGTTTTGTTAGTTTTAAATTTGTGTTTAGTTATTAGGTATTGTTACGTTTTTAGTGCTGTTTTATTCTTTTTAGTTATAACTTTTTGTTGTTTTAAACGATGCCTGAGGCATACGTGTACAGTGCTCGTGAATATGGTCCGTCAACGTATGGGCTGGTATTTTTAATGGACGAATTCTAGGACCAGTGTTTCTACCGCCGCGCCTCAATGGATCAGCATATCTTAATTTTATAAATGGACATTTAAATGATATGCTAGACAATGTGTCTGTGGCTGAATTTCTTCGAGCATGGTTCCAGCACGATGGCACTCCACCGCATGTTACGCGTCCCGTCCGCGAGCGTCTCACTGAGCTTTTTAATGACTGCTGGATCGGAAGGCTGGGGTTCACCCGACTTACGCCATTGGACTTCTTTTTATGGGGGTATGTGAAAGAAAGAGTGTTTGATCGGGAATGTGACAGTGCTGATGAAATGCGGGGCAGAATAGTGAGTGTTTTTAATAAACTACGTGAAGAATGTGTTCACGGATCGACACAGCGACGGGCCCGGCTTTGTATTGAAATGAATGGAACTCAGTTCGAGCCAAACCTCATAAGGTCGCAAAGGATTTAGACAGGTACGTAAAATGCCTCTGTCAGCTTTTTACAATGGACTACAATTGCGATTTTGAAAGTGATGTTTGTAAATTGCGTATAAATCGGCTCTTTTCGGCGGCGGCTCTTTTAAGCGCGAGCGCGGTAGTGCGACGTCGCCTTGCGTGTCAGTGACCTCACGTTTCGTACGCTATCCAATGCTTGTTTACGAAATATGAAGTCTTGAAAATAATCAATTTAAAGCGAAAGGTTATTGGTAACCGTTTGCATTTAGGTTGTATATAATCTACGTTCTGGCTTCGGAAGCGTTCTCCTTACACCCTGTATTATTGTTTGGGAGGTTCCTAATGAAGAGAAACAAAAAATACAACCGACTTCCAAAAACCCCTACAAAGTGAAAAATAACTAATTTCGGTATCTTTGGTTTTTGTATATTCGTTTTTGACACCGACTTCCGATATTAGTTATTTTTCACTTTGTAGTGGTTTTTGGGAGTCGGTTATTTTTTTTTTTTTTGTAAAAATGTTTTTATTTTATATTGTTTAGTTATATTGTTTATATTGTCACAGACAAGATCTATGTATTCAGTTGCATCCGGTCAGACTGGAAGCTGACGCAAATATAGTTGGGAATCGACGTAATTTTATTTAACTTTAATTTTTAGCCGTAATTTTGAATAATTCCCTCGACTGTCTATGGTCTTCATCATCAGATTTACTGCAGACCATTATTTTAACCCAATGGGTGCAAAGTTCTCATCAATATACTTAAATGAATTAAGTCCAAACACAAAGTAGCTACTGTAAACCATTGAGGAGTTCCCGGAACTGGCCTTCATCATCAGAGCTCTTATGCCAGTCATCTAGGTGTAAAGTTCTTATCAATACAAATTAATCAAGCGGATCAAGCCCAAACACAAGGTAGCTGCTGTGTATCTATTGTTGAGAAGTTCCTTCGACCGTCTCCCGGCTCCATCATCAGATTTACTCCAGACCTTTATTAAATTGTAGTGCTATAAAATACTTAATGAAAATACTAAGAAATGCATTAGTCGCCGCTACGATTTTTGAAAGTTTCCCTTGATTTCTCTGATCTTCCATCATCAGATCCTGATGTCCTTGTCATGGGACCACCTTGTAAATATCTTCTTTCCAACAAAAAAGAATGATTAAAATCGGTTCATAAACGACGAAGTTATCCGCGAACAACATAAAAAAAGCATATGGTCGAATTGAGTAGTCCTCCTGTTTGAAATTGGTTAACAAATTAAAAACAAAGCACTGTGATAATTTATTTATTAGCGAGTCAGACATAAAAATAAACTTATTTTCTACAAAAGATGGTGACGTTGATTCCCTTGTTCAGAAACTAACTAAATATACTTACTTTAATTGCATAGAATAGAAGATAAATTTATGTTTAGTCCATTAAAATTAGTCCGCGCCTGACGAAAACTGGCGTAATTTTGGCCACGTTTTAATCTCGTCTAAACTGAGGCCAATTCTTTTTTGATAAAGTAAAAAAAAAAGTTGCGTGTAGGTATATTTTTTCATCCTATTTCATCATGGAAAGTACAGAACATAAAATATTACTTTAGTGATTATTCCTTTAGCATTAAGATATTCCATAAACAGTTAAGATGTGATTAATAAAATGGCGACCAAGAAACTTCTAGGTAAAACTGGAAGCCAAACTTAGAAGAACATTGTGTTCAAGATAAGAATTTTGTTCGCGAGTAACCTTTTACGAGGAGTTTGGCGGGAAAGCCAAGCTGAGTGTCACGCTTGTTTTTCATTGGACTTTTAAAATTATTTATAGTGTTGTTTACTAAATAAAAGTGCGTGATTTATGTACTAAAAAGTGCATTTAGTAAATAGTTCATAAAGAACAGTGAAATATCGCAGCATAGTGGCCACATCATGACTTTGCCCCAAACCTCACTTGTAAGACGGGTCACGTGGCTGTCTTTTTCGACATAAATATTTTTAATTACGTGACATTGGCTAAATGCACAACCCGTGCGAAGCCAAAAAATAAAGAAAGAAAGAAAGAACCTTTTACGGTCGATGTTGACCACCTCTCTCTTTCTTACACACCCTACACGGTACACGTTGACACCGTGAAATTATTACTATGATAGAGTAAGAAAGAGATAGCACGTCAATGACAATTTTTAAGGTAATTTTTTTAACTTCACTTTTTAATTCAGAATGTGGCTTAAATTTTAACCTATAAGTTTCTAGAATTAAAATGATATTTCTATCCTTTTCTTAATGAAATATGAAGAATAAGATGCGCTAAAATTGCATTTAATTAATTATTAAATACTTACTTATAGTTTGATTAGTGAACACGAGAATCGGGACGATTGACAACTTATTCCTAGCTATAAATAATTACAAAATTAGATATATTTATTATTCAATAGGGTAGTTGACTAAAAAAAAAAAAACTAATTAGTCCGTCAGTCAGATTTCCAAAAAATACCAGACACGTATTTTTTCTTTTAAACAAAAAATGAAGACGACGCAGTGCGTTGAAAACTCGCGTGACAGCGATGAGTGACGTCACCAGCCACCACTCCTGATCATTGATGCCTTTTATATTTGTCATTTTTTATTGATTTGATAAAACAAAATATACGTATCCAATATTTTTCTATAATCAGAATGACGGACTAAATAGAATGATTTTTTTTACCCAGGAAACATCCCTATTGTAGAGTAAGTACGACAGCAGATCAAGCTACCCGAAACTGTCAAATATTCTGAAAGAACCTTGAACCTTAATGCTTTAGCTATAAAGATGAAATTATCGGTGGTAGGCCACATCGGCTGCCGGCAGAAGTTACCACCCACCAGACAGTCTTGCCGCCAAGCGATTCGTCGTGTTCTGGCATGATGTCTGGTGAAGCCGTACGGAGGACGGGTCTGAGGTTGTGTTGCGATATGTGCCGGGTACGATGCGCCAAGTGTTGTTGTGTCGGGAGTTTGGTCGTGGAGGGTCTTCAGATCAATCTCCCTTTGACGCAGCATCGTTGGTCGTGTTGTTGGGTTTAACATTGCATCACCTCGCTCAACTGCCGTCTTCCTTCCTATTTACGAAGTTTTTTAAGTGAATGGGTTTAATAAACTAGCGCGCTTTACCATCAACGATTGTATCACTGCTTACCATCAGACGGGATTGCGGGATTTATACTTATTAAAAAAAAAAAAAAATGACTGATTTTAGTAGCCTGATATGCTGTCGTTTTTACAATATTAAAAGAAAAATACTTTAACGCTTTTATGCGTTTTGAGCTTAATTCTTCGAGCTCGAATCTTAAAAAGGTGTCTAAAAACAACTAAGAGCAGTGGTGAGCTAGTGTTATCTGCCGCCCGCGACCTCCACGTCGTAGGTTTGAACACCGTCAGCCGCTTTACTGTTTGTAAAGAATCAATCACTACTGCTCTCAAAACGGTGAAGGAAAACATCGTGACGAAACCAGCATCTCTTAGGCCTCTGCCTCGAATCTTGCGGACAGCGGGGCGGCGGCGGGCAGCGAGCGGTGTATTTCTCGCGCTCGAATCTTGCGGGCAGCGGGCGGGCAGCGAGCGGTTATCGAGCGTTAGGAATAAATTTGAATCAAAAAGTTGTTGCCGCCGTTGATCAGACATTTCTTTCGCGAATAAAAACAAATATCTCGTCGACACAATCATGAACACAACACTACGCGGCTATAGTGACGCGCGATCTGCCCGCTAGTTTCGAGAACGTGTCTTCGATGCCCGCCCGGCTCCCGCGCCACTGCCGCCGCCGCCCCGATGCCCGCAAGATTCGAGGCAGCGGCCTTAGAGGCAAAACTTCGAAGACATGTGATATGTAGCAATCCGAACTGGGCCCGCGTGTTGACTACGGCCCACTCCATCTCACCGAAAGGAGGCCTGTGTCCCAGGAGGAACATTATAGGCAGATTATGTAAAAAAAAAAACTAAAAAACGGACTAATGTACGCATAAATGCGTACATTGGCAAGTTTTTGCACTTTATACACGCTGGAATTTTAATGGTTGTTTTCCCGCAGCAGAACGATTTGCTTTAAGGAGTACTTTCGATGATTAGAGTAAAAGACTAAAATAAAAATATTTGTGTTAAGTATAAAATAATAAAAAATAATTTAAAAAAAAAATCATCAACTCGAAAAAATGAGAAAAGTTAGTTACGCTAGATACAACTTGTAGGTACTACTCGGAATGGGCATGAAACCGCCTCAATGGAAAGCGCATTTAATGCTCAAACCATAATAAGCTCCCAGGCTTAGTGATAGGGCATAAAACAGCTTGTAGGCAATAGTCCAAAAATTCACCGCCATGCCGACAAAAGAAAAAAATGTTCAAACCAAAAAAATAACTTAAATGTACCAATACAAAAACTATCGCTCAAACTAGCATTCAAAAAAACTTCAAAGGCGATACCGCTTTATAAATGTTCAAAGTAAAATAAGCTCTCGACTCTAGTGATACGACATAAAGTAGTCTGCGCGCAAAAATTAATTACAAACAATTATCTTAGATAATAATTTTATTTTTGTGTTCAGTAAATTGCAGCTAAAAAGTATTTATGACAATCCTAAGCCCGTAAAAGTATGAATGGATAATAGTTGAAGCACGCGGGTCAGTGGTCCCGCGCCATTCACCTGTAGATTATCAGAAGGTTACTATTGGTTCGTGCTCTCTTTCGAGTATTTTTTTATCACTATATTAAATCTGCCATTTCATGTTTCTAATATTTTATTTATTGATGAAACGATTGTATTACTAAGACCAAACTGTTTCGCTTGTTTTCGGGAAAACAACCATTAAAATTCCACGCTGTATATGACCCTAAAACTCATTTCGTCTAATGACACAGTTAAATCAGAACGTATCGAGTGCTTTTCAACAAGTCTTGCCGGTCTATTCTGTAAAAATCTTTACCGGGAAAACTTAGATTAAGTGAGTTTAAAGTGAGTTGTCACTCCACCCGATACTAGGGAAATGAAAGTATTTACAGAACTATCAACAAGATATCTAGTCGCAGCCTTATCTCGACGACAGTTAATGAAAAAAATAAATAAAGATTGAGACAGATTCGGTTGCGACCATTCCAATATTACGGGAGTTGTCCTTCTGCTTTTTTCTCTTCCCTAGAACACTTCTCTATTGAATGGACCACAGAATAGATGAAAAGTATTGGCTATTCCGTGGAAAGGACTATCATTTCCAAATTCAAATTTTGAAATAGTCTCAATAACTCTATTCTGCACCTTAGTACGGATGACAACAGGTCAAGCTACCCTAATCTGTCAAATAACGTGACATTGGCTAAATGCACAAACCGTGCGAAGCCAAAGAAGAAAAGAAAAAAAACTGTCGAATATTCCCATTCAATTTTGAGCCTTAATGATATAGCAGTAAAGTTGAAATTTTAATAAAGAAATATGACAGTATCTTGACGTGCTGTCATCTGTACGTATAACAATTAGGTAGGTATCTACCAGGCATAAACCTCATATGATTAGAACTGTGCTAATATATTTCTAATCCACGGCAAGAATTTCGCTGTGTCTGTGAATACAACATATTCGTTGAGATTGCAGGTGTTGTCTCCGTTTTCAGCTCTAAGGGACACGGAGACTACGCCCCTAACCCTCCACTTGCCGCCTTCAAGTAGGTACATGCCGCCGCCGGAGTCCCCTACGCATGGACCCGCGCCTTTTCGGTCACCTGTTATAGGGAATGTCAGTTTAGGCTTTTTGCACTAAGAATAATAATATAACAGAATTATAAAAAAAACCTTGCGTACGGACGATAGCAGGCCAGGCTACCCCAAACTGTCAGATATTTCCAATCAACCTTGAGCTTTAATGCTTTAAAGATAAAGTTGAAAATCTAATAAAAAATCTGTCAGATTGTAGTAGCTTTTGTGCTGTCATCTGTAATTTGGTGTTATTTTAAACATAAAATAACTTTTATTTTAGAAATCACTAGCGCCCTTTAATTTTTGTACAGACGACTGCACATCTACTTCAGTCTGTCATTTTCCTCTATTAGATTTTCAACTTTATATTTAAAGACTTAAGGCTCTAGATTGATTGAGAGTATTAGACTACAATTTGAGTGTTTTCAAGGCTAGAGTGAATAGGCTCTTAATAAACTAGTGCGCTTTACCATCAACGACTGCGTCACTGCTTACCATCAGGCGGGATTGCGGTCAAACGCTAGTTTATAATTTAATAAAAAAAAGATGGTATGTCTGCTAGAATTACCATCTGATTTTCAGCTGCGCAATATTGTGGCAATTGATTCATCATCAATCACTTATACACTAGATACAGTCTCGAACAAAACTCTTATTAAAAATGGCGACAAGTATTAAGCAGTCTAAAGTAGTCAAAATAAATATAACTACATTAATTTAAAATCAGCCTTAAATGCAATGTATAAAGTTCTTATCACAAAGCAGTACAAAAAAGCCATTATTTTTTACGACCTAGTCTGACATCAAAGCAAATTCAACCTTACACGCATGCATTAAAGTCAGAATTATAAAGTAAGTACTAAATGAAAGAAGCACCCAAGTGCTGCGTTGTGCGCTTGTTCAGTTCAACCATATTTTTACGCTGATTGTGAATCTAGTGTATAAGAGATCGATGAATTGATTATAGATATATTTGCGATTGAAACTGTCAAATAATTCCAATCAACTTTGAGCCTCTAACGATTAAGAGATAAAGTTGAAAATCTAATAAAAGAATCTGTCAGATTATAGTAGCTTCATTTGTTGTCGTCTGTGTACATTGTAAATACTTGTACAACCTACATACCTGCACACAATGTAGTGTCGTAGGTTAGGTCGTGAAACAGAGCCTTGCTGGCCCTGCAGTCATTGGTGCTGACTATAGGGACTTCCACCTTATGGGGCTCGCCTTGCCTGCCAATACCCCCCACGCCTTGGTCACCCCAGCCGGCCACCTGCGGGCAGAAAACATTATTATAATCGATAGGAATTTTTTGTATGCATTTTACAACAATTTTTTTATCTGTTGGAATGTGAAAAGCCGATTTTTCTATAGTCAGAAAACTCTAACTCTGGACGGCGGCTACCGTCGACGCGTCTACGGCAACGCTTCGCTGGCAAAGTGTCGTTCGTATATTTAAGCACTTACCTGACGAAAAAATAATGTATACAACTTTTGTATGTACAGATGACAGCAGTTCAAGTTACCTGAAACTGTCTGATTGGGAATATTTCCCAATCAAACCTGAGCCTTAAAGCTTTACCGATAAAGATGACAATCTAGTAAAGGAAATTGACAGATTGTAGTAGCCTGATGTGCTGTGTCTGTACATACAGAAAATGTGTCGAACTATCGTCATTTATTTTTAAATAACAGTTATCTGACTAACGAAAAGTCAGCCAGTTGGTAAAGTAATTAAATCTTGGAAAAAAATTATGCAAGTACGAGTACTCACAACTCCATTCCTTCCTACGATTACTGAGAGGTCAGTGTTGCCGGCCCACAGACAAGCTGGACGGATATATTGATTGAACTTCACGACTTTGTCCAAGGTGAGTAGCAGGATGTCGTCTGAAACAAGCAAATTAATCAGTTCTTGACATTATCTCTCGTGGCGAAGAGTATGGGCGACCCAGAAGGGGGGAAATATCGCAAAACAGGTATGAACTTTTCTATTTTTTTTTTATTAATTATAAACTAGCGCTTGACTTCAATCCCGCCTGATGGTAAGCAGTGATGCAATCGTTGATGGTAAAGCGCGCTAGTTTATTAAACCCTTTCACTTAAAAAACTTAGTGAACAGGAAGGAAGACGGCAGTTAAGCGAGGAGGTGGGAGGGTCCGCGGGCGCCCTCTCATGGCTCATGCCGAACATGGGAGGGCCCAGCACGCGGTGCCGGCGTTTATACGCTGGCATACTGCGGAACATGGGGCCCCAATTTGGGCGGACTCCCTCCACAGGAGGGAGAACCTCACCGCTATTCGGGCGCCCCAAAGGGCCATCGCCCAGCGGGCAGCGCGGGCCTACCGCACGGTAGGCTTCGCTTCGGCATGCGCTCTGGCGAGCACCCCGCCCTGGGAGCTCGAGGCCTGGGTGCTCGCCAGAGTGTACGAATGGACGGCGGGGCGCAGGGCGCTGGGCGAGCGTCCGGCCCCAGAGGTGAGGGAGGCCGTCCGCCGGGAGGCGAGGGACGCCATCGTCCAGCATTGGACGCGGGACCTCGCCTCCGCGGTGTTCGGCCGCCGTACCCTTGACGCCATCGGGCCGGTCCTAAAGGATTGGCTCGACAGGCGTCATGGGTTCCTCTCCTTCCGTCTGGTGCAGGTAATCTCCGGTCACGGCTGTTTCGGCAGGTACCTGCACCGAATAGGACGAGAGGAGACGACGTCGTGCCACGGTTGCGGCGCGGCGGAGGACACGGCGGAACACACCCTCGCGGTGTGCCCGTCGTGGGCCGTGCCGCGCCGCGATCTTGTCGCGGCGGTAGGAGGGGACCTCTCGCTGCCCGCCATCGTCAGAGCGATGGTGGGGAGCGAGGGGGCCTGGGCGGCGATGGCCTCCTTCTGCGAGGTCGTGATGTCGCAGAAGGAGGCCGCGGAGCGGGAGCGAGAGGAGGATCCCCTCGCTCCGGCGCTCCGTAGACGGCGTAGGGGCAAGAGAAGGCGGGATTTCGCCCGCTTTCTCCCGCCCTGAGGTGAGCGGCGGGCGTGAGGCACGGGGGTGCCCGCGCCCACCTTGCACTGTTCACCATGTGGGAGCCACCGCCCCTCCCTAGGAGGGGCAAATGAGGGCCCGCCTTATTAGGCGGATTTCGCCGGCGGAGGAGTGGTAGCTCAGGCTCCGCTAGTTTCCCACTCCCCCGCCACTATGGCGATGCCGGAGTACCGCTGGGGTTTTTAGTGGGTATACCGGGAGGCTATCTCCCGGGGAGTCCCACATACCCCTCCCGTCCCCCGACGGGTGGGAATGCGTAATTGTCATTTTCCCCAGCGCAAACAAAAAAAAAAAAGGAGGTGGGAGGGTGGTTAAACCCAACAACACGACCAACGATGCTGCGCCAGAGGGAGATTGATGTGGAGACCCTCCACGACCAAACTCCCGACACAACAACACTTGGCGCATCGTACACGGCACACATCGCAAAACAACTGCTCTGACCCGTCCTCCGTACGGAAAAGATACTAAACAAAGTATAAACTAGGACTTATCTCTAACTTTTAAATAAAGTACGCTGTAGGCACTGACAAAATGTACAATTTAATTGCCAAAAAAACCGCGTGCGAATATAGCGCACAAAGAGTACTCACTCTACAAATTTGACTTATACCGTTGAAAATGGTGTTGTAACTTTTTAAAAAAATATCACATTTTGGTAAAGTTGGAACTAATTCGCGGAAAAAAAAGATTATTTCAAAATCCACAGTATTGTTACTATGATGATTATGTTAGGTACATATTTTATTTGGTCATGTGTTTACCTAACCATTATTCGTTCGGACGGGGTTTTCTTTACATATTGTGTATATTATGTAGCTACAAACGTATCGACAGGACTTTGCGGCCAATATCGGTCTAAATTGGTCGTTATCAATACCGAGACTGCTGCCCCTGAGCTTATTTTGTAGCGAATGGAGAAGAGAAAGATATTATAAAATTAAACTTTTATTGCCGCAAGAAAGTCTAGCGATTTCTGCCAGGGGCCCTTGTCTGCTGTAACACTAGTGTCAGAATGGTCTAATAACAAAATGGCGTTATTATGACTTTCCATGGTCAATCACTGACACTCCGTTCCATAATAATATACAGAGTGGTGCTGACAATACGACAATAAATTAAACATCGTACCTCAGCACATTGTCAGTCTACCCATAAAAAATCATATAAATATGTCCATTAGTTTAGTCACAGGAAATTATTTTTCATTTTTTACATTTCGTGCAAGCGCTTACAGGTTAATAACCGTCGCATCCTGCGGTACCAAACTTTAATAATAATGGCGCCAAAAAGCAAGTCGATACAGGACCGCGCTGTCGCCCGCTGGTCGGAGCTGATCATTGAACCAATATTTTAAAGGATGCTCTATTCCGTTTCAATTTTATGCGATTTAGTTTGTTTAAAATTTTCATTTTTTTATTTTTGATGCTAGGTTTTTTTCTGTGGTTTTGGATTATTCCTATGAACCAGCATTGTTCGTGTTTTCATTTATTGTCGTATTGTCAGCACTACTCTATATGTTCAAATTGAGTAGTCGTTTTTGGAAAATCATTTCTACTAACGGGTTTTATAATAATATCATACGGCAATGCCATTCTATCACCATTCCATTACAGGACGACTGACCGATATTTAATCAATCATTATGAATTTAGCAGATTACGTACTTTTAGCACCATGAAAAGAGTCGTATAGTCGTCGTGGAATGAGAAATTTATAATAATTGTAGACCAGGGCCCAGGGCCGCGGGTTGTTCGAATGAGATACTGTGGTCTCTGGTGCACGTGCAAGTAAAGGAATACGGGTGGCTTTTAGTCAGTAAAAGTCTGACACGCCCTTCGGCTTTGCCCAGAGCGGGAGAAGACATTTGATGATTACTCATCCAAAAAAAAAATGTACATAAGTCTCGTCATTTAGAAAAGTTACATGGCGGGAAAGATGAGTAGAGTTACTACTATTTCCATATCTATACTAGTATATAAAGCTGAAGAGTCTGTTTGTTTGTTTGAACGCGATAATTTCAGGAACTACTGGTCCGATTTTAAAAATTCATTTTGCGTTGGATAGCCCATTAATCCAGAAAGGCTTTAGACTATATAACATCACGCTGCGACCAAAAGGAGCGGGGTATATAAAAAGAAACGCGCGTGAAACTGCGTGGTGCAGCTAGTACTAATCTATACTAATATATAAAGCTGAAGAGTTTGTTTGTTTGTTTGAACGCGCTAATCTCAGGAATTACTGACCCGATTTGAAAAAATATTTTTACGTTGGATAGCCCATTAACCCAGGAAGGTTTTAGGCTATACATCATCTCGCTGCTACCAATAGGAGCGGAGCATAACTAACTCCACGCGAACGAAGTCGCTGGCGGCCGCTAGTGATTTAAAAACTGATGATCGATCGCTATACTCACTTTGAAGCGTGGCTGGATTATACTGTTCGTGTATAGTGGCAGTCTGAAGAGTCCTAGTGATGGTGATGTCGTCACTCCAGTCATTCAGATTATGTACCCCAACTTTCACTACTATGTCTTTGATGGAAGTCAGGGTGCCGCGACTTTGTATGCAATGAGCAGCTGAAAATGAAATAGAATTTTGTATATCAGGGCTAGATATGAAATTGGCGTTTTGTATGGGAGGAATAAAAGTCATTAATATTTTTTAATATAATATATTTATTTAATCAAAGTATGATCCAATGCTATCTATGCACTTCTGCCATCTCATAGGTAGTTCGTTTATGCCTTTTCTAAAAAAAAATATTAGAATCAATAAAATCTTTGAAGGCGGGTTGGACTGCCTCATCGGAGTTGAATTTTTTCCACTGCAAAAAGTTATCCAAATTTCTAAAAAAATGGTAGCCTGTTGGAGTAAGGTCCGGGGAGTACGGTGGATGTCTTAAACATTCCAATTAAAGCTTCTCTAATTTGGTAGCAGTCTGTTGTGCACTGTGTGGTCTTGTGCTGTCCTGAAGGAACTCATATTCGTATATAAGGCGAAATTTGAAATTTTCCGTTTTGTAAACTCAATGGTGCAGAGAAAAAACCAAAGAAAAAAAAAAAGCAAAAGAAATACGGTTTTCGAGACACAAATTGTATAAGTATTTATTGATTATTTCTTTATTTTTTGGCTTCGCACGGTTTGTGCATTTAGCCAATGTCACGTAATTATGAATTATTCATGTCGAAAAAGACGGTCGCGTGACCCATCTTACGAGTGAGGTTTGGGGCAAAGTCATGATGTAGCCACTATGCTGCGATATTTCACTGTTCTTTATGAATTATTTACTAAATGATTTTTTTACTACATATCACGCACTTTTATTTAGTAAATAACACTAAAAATAATTTTAAAAGTCCAATGAAAAACGAGCGTGACACTCAGCTTGACTTTCCCGCCAAAACTCAATTGATAAGTAAATAGCTGTATAAATTTGAATTTGGAATTCTAAACCGAAGAGGAGATATTTTATTTTATTTATTATGGGACAATAAACAGCTACAATATAAAAAAATAGAAATAATAGTACCTATAACATTATAGTATAACAATATTGCAGCTCACTACATTATCCACATGTTAACAATATAAGGAATAAGGTAAAAAGAATGCCACTAGATGAGCATTATTCAGTATAAGCAATATACATATACAATATGTAAAGAAAGCCCTGTCCGATCCGTGAAGGTATTATTAGGTATCAATAACTGATTCTACTAATGCCTACAAAGCCGGGCTAAACTTAAAAAAAATCCCCCTAAAAATAAATATTACTTCGAAAAAGCGAGGTAATTTAATGCATGTGCGGTAGACAATACCATAGGCTGAGAATGTGTTGAGGTACACGATGTTTCATTTATTGTCGTATTGTCAGCACCACTCTATATACATACTAGTAAGTTATGATCCCTAATGATCTCTACTCACCGCTAACAATATGACGATCAGATATGAGCGTTCCCCCGCAGACAAATCGTAGAGAAGCCTGTTCTGTCTTGTAGATAGCCACAAGCCAGGGTAACTCTCCCCTATCGTAAGCACTGCCTTTGTAGATCAGGGCAAGCCTATTATTACCGCCCGATATTGTGCCGCATTCAATCGCTTCTTCTGGAGTATTTGAGTTGCGGTTCGTGCTGAAAAAAGATAGAAGAAGGTCTTGTTATTATCTTGTCGGTACTTAATATGGTCGATCCAAAACCGTCTAAAGCGGTACTAAAGCTCTTCGTAGGCATAGGGCGGGAGACAAAATGTGCCCTGTGGTACTCCCTTTAGGCCAGCGCATATGAAACTTGAAAGTTAAGAATGAATGAATCATGAATGAAGCAAATCGGATGAGTACTCTGAAAATAAATCGCAGCGTGATGTTATATAGCCTAAAGTCTTCCTGGATTAATGGACTATCCACGGTAAAAAGAATTTAAAAGAGTTTTTCTATCATTTGGATTACTATTATTATAATATATCATTTATATTATTGCGGACTGTGTAACTGTTTTTGTAATTCTAGCGTATGGTACTTGTGGGTTGCAGCTGAAAATCAGCGTCAGATGGCACACTTCGTGTTGTCATCTGACATTATGCTGAGCTGAGGCCCTTTTTGGCATTACCAGCCAAGTTTTATAGTTTTTAATTTATGTATCTTGCTGTAATGTCAATAAATGCATTTTTCTTTTCTTTCAAACTCTTCAGCTTTATATATTAGTATAGATTTAAAAAAAATAATCTTGATCAGCCAGCAATTTTAATCATATTTTTCGGTAAAAAACGTGTGGTTTTAATGCCCAAAAACGACACACACATGATTGCACATTGTTCTTACCTAGAACTAATCGCAGTCGGCGTGTCCTCCTGGTACTGGAAATTATTTGAATTAGGCCTCGTCACTGGATCAGGTTCATATCTGTTGGACACAGGCTCCGTATAGACAGGAGTCACAGGTCTCTGAGGTCTCATAGGTCGATTAAAGACCTGATAAGTAGGTTCATTATATTCGTAGGTTGGTCTGGAGTGGAATATTTGCTGCGTCGGCGGTTGATACTGCTGTGTTGATTGCGTGAATGGATTTGTGTTGTTCACTAGATAGTTCGGTGAGTCGCCTGCAAGTGAAGAAATAAAATACCTAGATCATTTTGGGTAATATGGAGCTCATTTATAGAGCCTCATCAGGCGCTTTCATCATCATCATTTCAGCCCAAAGACGTCCACTGCTGGACATAGGCCTCCCCCAAGGCTCTCCACGACGACCGGTCCTGCGCCTCCCGCATCCAGCGGTTTCCCGCGACCTTCACCAGGTCGTCGGTCCACCTTGTCGGGGGCCTACCCACGCTACGTCTTCCGGTGCGTGGTGGCCACTCGAGAACCCGTTGGTCCCATCGGGCATCGGTCCTACGGGCAATGTGTCCAGCCCACTGCCACTTTAGTGTTGCAATTCTGAGGGCTATATCGGTTACTCTCGTTCTTCTCGTTCATCAGGCGCTTTACTTTGTGTAAATTATTTCATCACACTGCTCTCAAAACCGTGAAGGAAAACATCGTGAGGAAAACGGCATATCCTAGCGGCAAAAACTTCGAAGCTTTGTGACATCTACCAACCCGCACTGGGCCAGTGTGGTGGATTACGGCCCACTTCCACTCCCCGAGAGGAGGCCTGTGTCCCAGCAGGAGGAACATTATAGGCTGATTATGTATGTATAGTTATTTACATTTTCTCTTAAATATATATGTATTGTTTTGCTTTGCTGGTATTCTGGCGTGGTAGCTGGCATATTTTCAATAATTTAATTGTTGTTATATTTTCTTGTGTTCATCACTATACATAGTATTGTATAAACTCATGTGTTTTTTTTTTAATGAATGCCACTTCTTCTTCCCAGCGAAAGCACTAGGAAGTGTCGATGGGTGGGTGTTTTGGGGGACTGTCTTATGTAATATTTACGTTCAAAAAGTGCTGATTCTCAGCCTAATTTGAATAAATGACTTTTGATTTTGATTATGTATGTTATGTTATAGAGATTATATAAATGACGTTATGAGTATGCATTTTGAAGATTGTTGACATCGCAAATTGCTGTTGTTTCATTGTTTTATACTAAATTGTGAAATATTTCTCTCTATAGTACAATTTTGTTTTAGTATCAATCGCAATATAGTATGTATCTAGAAATGATTTTTTTATTTTAGGTGTGCTAGTCGCTTGCTCTACCAGCTGGGAAAGGCCCTTTGAAAGCGTGAAGTTTCGCGCCTCTCTCCCAGCATAGTCGGTCCTCTGGTACGGGAAAAGCCAGTGATGGTGGCAGGCGTTGAAGTCCCCCAGAGCAACGAACTGTGCGTCAGGAGCCTCACTAAGGTGGTCAAATAATCGAGTTGTCTCCTAATCACCGCTGTGTGATCGGTAGACACAGGTGTAAACAATTTTGTCCACACCAGTGTCAACCAACAGCCATAGGGAAGAGAAGTGTGGGTCTTCGAGGTGACGAAGGCGCCGGTAACAGATGTCATTGCGGACATAGACACAGGACACAGACATGGACACAGACTCCGGCACGCTGCAGGAAATGACGCTCCAATGCGTATCCCGGGTAGCTGAGGTATGCCGCATCAGACGGACATCTGATCTGGGTCTCCGTCAAGAAAAGTAGATGGGGCTTTTCAGTCTCAAGGTGGTGATGTACTGCAATGAGATTGGAGTGTAGACCTCGAATATTAGAGAGGTGCACTTTAAATGAGAGGACGTGCGTCCGCTGTGCACACCTACTTTTCTTTTTGGAACTTTTCATTAAAAAAGTTAAGTGAATAGGAAGGAAGCCGGCAGTTGAGTGAGGAGATGCAATGTTAAATCCAACAAGGCGACCAACGATGCTGAGCCAGAGGGAGACTGATCTGGAAACTGCGGGGACGTCCGAACCCCCCCAGAGATCGCCATCGGGTCCTCTCGTCCGGTCGCCAACCGGCTCTATGGGGCCACCCTGGGATTTTTCGCAGTTGACGGGGCAGCCTTTCGTATGTGGCGGGCACACTACTTGAGCCCCCAACTACCTGCGGCCGGTCAGCGGAGCACCGTGCTTCGGATCCCGCTACCCTCCACGACCAAACTCCCGACACAAAATCATTTGGCGCATTGTACACGGCACACATCGCAACACAACTGCTCAGACCCGTCCTCCGAACGGCTTCACCAGACATCATTCCGGAACACGACGAATCGCTTGACGGCATGACTTTGTCTGGTGGGTGGTAACTTATGTCGGCGGCCGATGTTATGGCCTACCACCGACAGAACCCTAAGCTACACTATGTAGCCAAACATATTATAAGTTATTGTAAAAGCTTATTGTTTTTAAAGAGAGAAAGAGAAGGTCAAACATTAATTATTGTTCCAATAATCTTTTTTTTTTTTTTAATAATTATAAACTAGCGCTTGACCGCAATACCGCCTGACGGTAAGCAGTGATGCGATCGTTGATGGTAAAGCGCGCTAGTTTATTAAGAGCCTCTTCACTCAGAAAAACTGAGCGAATAGGAAGGAAGACGGCAGTTGAGCGAGGTAATGCAATGTTAAACCCAACAACACGACCAACGATGCAGCGCCAAGGGGAGATTGATCTGAAGACCCTCCACGACCAAACTCCCGACACAACAACACTAGGCGCACCGCACCCGGCACACATCGCAATACAACTGCTCAGACCCGTCCTCCGTACGGCTTCACCAGACATCATGCCGGAACACGACAAATCGCTTGGCGGCAAGGCTTTGTCTGGTGGGTGGTAGCTTCTGCCGGCGGCCGATGTTATGGCCTTCCACCGAGAAAAAATCAAAATCAATATTTAAATGAATACTAATCGGAAGCTAGCACTAGGCTATTTGCAACGTTGCAGACTTTAAATAAAATAAAATAAATAAATATATACGGACAAGTCACACAGACTGAGCTGTTGTTGGGTTGTTTGAAAGAGAAACTGTGGCACTGGCGTATAGGCAAGTGAAGGAACAAGGGTAGGTTTTAGTCAGTAAAAGTCTGACACGCCCTTCCGCTTCGCCCAGAGCGGTACAAGTCAATTGATGATTTCCCGTCCCCAAAAAAGGTGGGCATGAGAGAGATTTATGTTTCTTTCTATTTATTTCTACGGAGTATCTTACCAGAATTCCAAGTAGGCTCAATATTGTTAAAGGT
Organism: Sesamia inferens; assembly: GCA_037179545.1. Lineage (NCBI taxonomy): Eukaryota > Metazoa > Arthropoda > Insecta > Lepidoptera > Noctuidae > Sesamia > Sesamia inferens. The sequence goes on along the minus strand of CM073941.1, from coordinate 20,076,442 downwards.
ATAAATATGTGCCGTAGCGTCATCTTCTCCAAATTGGATATGGTCCAAAGTTGTCTCTTGTGGCCGCTGATGTGGTCTTGTTTGTGGACGGTGCTGAAAGTTGTTGTAAACTGGAACTCCATTACCCCCTTCTAGGAACGCAGTGTGCTGCAGACTTAGAGTAGTAATGTACACGTTGGGCCTGACTGGATCTGGAACATAAATAGTTTGTTGAAAGCCATATTATGATTGTGTATAAAGTTAGGTACTTACTTATGACCAGTCATAAGTTATGAGCCTCCAGTTTTTTTTTTTTATACGTTGCGCCACACTATTAATTACTCCTGTATCTTGGATGCGTTTACAAACATTTAAACAACATACAAAAACAGCCAGACCCGGAACAACTACTTGTAGAGCATACACATATTTGTTTCTTGCGGGGATCGAACTAACGACACTCAGCGCAGCAATCTATCGCTCAGCCACTACACCAACTGTGTCATGTCATAGGTACATATATGCAATTTGGTTAGACTGTAATAATAACTAGCGAGTTTGTCCACAGATCAAATTAAAACATATCCTTTTTCGTGAGATATCCTTAAAGTACAACTTTTAAAGTAAAAGGCACAAAGTGACTAAAAACTTAAAATTATATATTTATGCACTATTTCAGTGACAAATGATGCACTATAGACTAAACTAGTGGGTCTAGTAAGACAAAATGTTGTACGAACGACAGCAGGTTAAACTATGCTTATGCTTCGAATCACTATACGAAAACCCTGTCCGACCCGTGAAGGTGTTGTTAGGTATCGATAACTGATTCTACTAATGCATACAAAACCGGGCTAAAGTTAAAAAAAAAATCCCCCTAAAAAGTAAATATTCTTTCTCAAAAAGAGGTAACTTAATCAATGTGCGATATGCACCCTTCCGCGGGGAGCGGGCGGCAGGGCACGCAGCACGTGGTCGCATCGCTATTCGCTCATAATAATACCGGTGTTGTCACTTTTTTAAAAATTACCAAATTTCGGGGAAGTTGGAATTAATTCGCGGGAAAAAAAGATTATTTAAAAATTCATTTGTATTGGTACTACGATGATTACGTAAAATTTTATATTATATTTGGTCATGTGTATACCTAACCTTTATTATCCTTATGGGTCGGACAGGGATTTCTTAACATACTGTATAGTATAAAACAAAATCGCTTTCTCTTTCCATAGGGACATAGTCCCCTATGTATGATCAAAGGCATATTATTCTGTAAGTGATTATTTAAATGATAAGAATAGCTGGTCGCTCTGATTAACTCAGGACAATGTTTGTGTTCTTTCTCCGGAATTAGCTTACTGACACGTTATATGAGTTCAGATAATTCCCTTTTTTTTTCAATACATAAATATGTAAGCTGTCGCGCCCTTTATGCCTGGGGCTTTTATTGAAGTAATAAGTTTTTAGTTATTTACATTTTCATTTAAATAAGTATATACTTATATATTGTTTTGCTTTGCTGGTATTCTGGCGTGGTAGCTGGCATATTTTCAATAATTTCATTGTTGTTATATTTTCTTGTGTTCATTACGATACATAGTATTGTATAAAGTCATGTGTTTTTTAAATGAACAGACAGCTGTGCTGCTGCGGAGTTTCTTCCGCCACTTCTTCTTCCCAGTGAAAGCACTAGGAAGTGTCGATGGGTGGGTGTTTTGGGGGACTGTCTTATGTAATATTGACGTTCAAAAAGTGCTGATTCTCAGCCTAATTTGAATAAATGACTTTTGATTTTGATTTTGATTTTTTTTGAAAGCCTTAACACTACTAATTACAGATTTAAAAATTGCGGGGCGTCGCGTTTGTGGCGGCCGACCGGGGCGGGACGGTGTTAGTGGCGGGCCGCTACCGTTTTTATACAACGTTCACAGTTTTTCTGTAATGTATTTAGTATCAGCCATAAAGTAGGTACTATAAAATAAAAAGGAAGTATCAGCATTGCACCCGTGGGAAGCCGGGGTGGGTCGCTAGTTAGATATAAAGTAGAAAATCTAATAAAGAAATCTGACAGATTTTAGTAGCTTGATGTGCTGTCGTCTCCACAAGGGTTCCTTTTAAACTGTATTCTTTTAAACTTGTTCCTTCGCCTTTGTGTCAGTGTTCTACATCGAACTGTGAATTTGAACAGTCCGCACATCACATCTTGTGGGAGTGTGTTCTTTGGCAGAATGAACGTAATATTATGTTGGATAGTGTACAAGTTACATCCGGAGTCGTTTATTATACGGACCTTGTAGAAACTAGAACCAATTTCCGTGCGTTCTGGCGCTTTTGCCAAACCTATTATTGGAATCAATTGTAACAGCTAATACCTGCTTAGGACCCATTAACTTAATCAAATTTTATTCCGTGGTGTTTGGCAATCTGGGCTTCTCCCAGTTGCAATAATGTCCCTTTGTGCCGATTGGCCTAGTTCTGTTCTGTCTCCTGCTTGTTATGTAGGGAAGTGGAAAAAAATCTTTTTTCTTACTCGTCCGCTATTCTTATATATTTCGAGCTTCATTGCTCGGCGTTTTTCTGGCGGTCTCCACTGTTGATTCTGGATTTCAAGAGTTGCAGTGGGTGGGAAAAGTGTGGCGGGTTTTGTCCCAATAAAAAAAAGGGTTCCTTTTATAACGAACCTAAGAATTAAAGGTCATAGCACACTTAAGGGACTCTGCTCCAACACCGCCCTAAACTAAGACAACTGATCGCAGTCGACGCGGTGACAGCTAGCAGGCACCCAACAGTCCACGTGGCGATAGCTTGTAGACCGTCAGCGATAGACATAGTCCGTGATCCGTTTCCATTAACTCTCGCAACTCGTATTTTTTTTACTACTTATGGCTCGATTCACATAGCTCTAACTAGCAATTATTGCTATTGCACTTGAGGGTGAAGAAAGAAGCGCTAAAATGCTGAAAGCAACTGACTGAGAGGCGACGCAGCGGCGACTGCTTGCATTGGGCGCGCGGACACCGCACTGACCGCTGGTCTAGAACGTGTGGCCAGCGAGGCGTCAACTACCGAGCAGTCTGAAGGCGGTATGCTCGCTGACAGCGAGCTGTCTGCTAATTTATGATGATATTGCAAAATATATGTAAAGAAAATATTTAAAGCCCATATTTAAATGATATTCTTTTTGCCGGGTGGGAACAGAGTCGTGTAAGTGGGCTAAAAGCTACCTTAAAGCTGGTGTTTCCTAATACTTTCGGAACGTCATAACTATCCTCAATTTACCGTTGAATGACGTCTCTTTATGAAAGGTCTTGTCTTTTTTTTTGGCTTGATCTGTAGAAAAGTAAATTGGTGTGTTTTTTGAAAACGTAAAGTCATATTCAGATGCCTTCATTTTCCTTATGGCCGTCATTGCTGTCATTAAAAATGCGGCTGGGGTGGGTTTTATTCTTAAAAAGGTAAGAAAGTTTCTTCTTTTCAACTTCCATGTGAATACTAGCATTGAAATAAAAAAGTTGTTGAAAGATGATGATAATTATTTTTTAACCGACTTCAAAAAGGAGGAGGTTACACAATTCGACCGATATGCTCTTTTTATGTTTGTTCGCGGATAACTTCGTCGTTTATGAACCGATTTTGATAATTCTTTTTTCTGTTGGAAACAAGACATTACATTCCTAAGGTGGTCCCATGATAAAGATATCAGGGTTTGATGGTGGAAGACCAGAGAAATCAAGGGGAACTTTCAAAAATCGTAGGGGCAACCAGTGCGTTTTGTAAGTTTTTTCATTAAGTATTTTAGCGTCAGCTGCAGTCTAACCGGATGCAGCTGAACAGTACTTTTCACAACTAAAAAGTGTAAAAAATTAGTTATTTTTCACTTTGTAGTGTTTTTTGGAACTCCTTTTTTTTGTAAAAAAAAAAGTATTTATTCAGAGTTACGAACAGACAACTGCAGGTCAAGCTACCCTAAACGGTCAAATATTCCCAATAAATATTGAGCCTTAATGCTTTAGTAATAAAGTTTTTAATAAAGAAATATGACAGTTTGTAGTAACTTGACGTGCTGTCGTCTGTACCTATATACAGATACCATCAGACCAATTCTTATAATTTAAAACGTTCAAAATGTAGTCATAGTTTCATGTCAACGACAAATTTCAAAAATTTATGAAAAAAACGAAAATTAGAAGCATTTTTTCACAGATATAGACAGAGATCGAGGATGAAAAGGAAAGGAAGTGACATGTTAGTTTTTGCCTGATGGTCTAAAAAGATTTAGTAGCCAGATCATCAAATTAAAAAAGAAGTTTATTTAAATAAAGGAATGTGTAGTGAAATTATTAATGTACTTATACGGGTATAAACACATTCGATATTGAATCTATCCGTGCAGAAGTGCGTTAAATACATGCAATTATGCAGGTACGCTATTGTTAAAGTATAAGAATTATTAACAGTACAAATTAAGAACACATATCGCACCCCCGCCCGATGCGAGACCGGCAATTATGCAAAAATTTAAAAATGTGTTTAATGCTTAATAAGTGTTCTTAAACAACCTTTTTTGTTTTGATGTCCATGGGAATTCATTAAATGACCTCTCCCGCTGGGTCAGTGAAAGTCTAACTTAAAAGTTTTACTGACTAAAACCCACCCATGTTCCTTCGCTTGCTTATGCGCCAGGACCACGGTTACTCTTTTGACCAATCCGCAATCCTGACCCAGGCCTTCGTGGACCCCGTCACGATGTGCTGACATCTCTTTGAGGCGCGCGTGAAACACGACGCGCCGTTGACGCAGTCCTGGTCTTGGCGCGAATCATGTTTGATTTAGGTGGTAGGCTATAACATGGGCTACCGGCACAAGTTACCACCCACCAGACAAAGTATTGCAGCCAAGCGATTGTCGTGTTCCGCATGCATGATGTCTGGTGAAGCCGTACAGAGGACGGGTCTGAGCAGTTGTATTGCGATGTGTGCCGGGTACGATGCGCCAAATGTTGTGGTGTCGGGAGTTTAGTCGTGGAATGTCTCCAGATCCATCTCCCTCTGACGCAGCATCGTCGGCCGTGTTTTTGGGTTTAACATTGTATCACCTCGCTCAACTGCCGTCTTCCTTCCTATTTACTCAGTTTTTTTTTTTTGGTGAATAAGCTCTTAATAAACTAGCGCGCTTTACCATCACTGCTTACCATCAGGTGGCATTCATTTCCGTGACACGCAGCTCTTACTTGTGTCGCTCAAGCACAGGCCACGCCTCACTGCCATACAGAAGAACATGTCTAATGATTGTCTTATAGACCTGTCCTGTAAGCTTAACCGGCATTTTGGGGTCACAAATGACACCTGTCTCCTCACGCCATTTTGCCCAGCTGCGGAAATCGTCGCAATCAATGTCGCCGGACGCGTGCAGCACAGACCCCGAGTATATATTTAAACTGGTCTGTGCACTCGACCATGTCTCCGCATATGCACACAAACATAGGGTTTGATGTATTGCTGCCACATTGAGTTTCAAACTCAAACTCATTTATTGCGAAAATGGGAAATTCAGATAATTAACAATTGATACATAAATAGTTTGGCAACTTCATAATTCGCCTGAAGGGCGAAGGCAAGCAATTTCAATCGGTGTTTGTCTCTGCTTATTGTACATTACTAATAATCATATAAATTGTATATATTCATTCATTCAAAATAAAATAAAAAAGGGAAAAAAATGTCATAAAAATAATAAATGACAGGAAATTTTGTCATGGACAGGCCAATTAAGAGTTTATAAATATGTCAAAAAAATAATATTTAAAACAAGTCAACTCAATTAGTAAAGTACCAAATACAATAATAACATCTATAATTAAGACCTCCAATAATGCTAAATCTAGTTTAAGACCTCCGTTCTCAAGGGAGTTCTTCCATACATTCACCAACCGTTCCCTGTCCGCGTCTGCCAGCGCGATATCATCAGCATACATGAGCAGCCAGAGAGGTTGCTCATGTGAGTTCTTGATGCTGTCTGACACGACGTCCAATATCACGCTGAACAGAAACGTACTAAAGACGGATCCCTAGTGAACTCCGGAATCGGAAAACCACGGAATCGGAATTGAGATACATGTCTCGAATTACATATGTCAACATAGGCTTCTGGTACCCTTTTGGACCTCAGTGCCCACCAGATCACCCTCCGAAGAACACAGTCGATGGCCTTCTGCATATCTAGAGAGAGCATATGCAGAGGCGTGTTCTTCGATCTGTATCTCTCCATGGTGATCCTTAGGGCGAATATAGGGTCCATGGTTCCGTACCCAGGGCGAAACCCATATTGATATTCCGAGACAGCACACTCCTGCTGGATCCGGGAGTCTATTATCCTCTCAAAGATCTTCATGTTGTGGGACATGACCTTAATACCGCGGTAATTACCACACTCCTGTACCGAGCCCTTGCCTTTGAAGACTGGAGTAATAATATACAGCCTCCATTGGTTCGGGAGGGTATCGGGGTTGCAATATGTTCAGTTATTTTTCCTAGAGCTTGATCTCACCTGACACAACAGAATATGTACTTAAATTGACTTAATAAATTCACTCTTCATAAATAAATGTTCAACATAATACACTAGTGGAAAAACCCACTTATTTATGTGTGTCGATTATGTTATGATACTCAAGGAAAAAGTTGACAAAATTGTCACAGAACTGAGAACAATACTAAACTTTAACTTGCTAATATGTAATGAATTATTTATTTTTTATAAGTTTGTAGCTGGTGGCACCTACCTGTCGGGGTGTGGTTAAAAAATTCTATGAGTGACTAAAATGAATATGATTAAGTAATAAGTAGGCTGGTATTTCCGTTTTATTTCGCTTCAATTGCCGGTTTTTTTTTAAATATAAGTACTTAAAAAAATCTAAAAATTCAACGTAATTGTAAGAAAAAAAGCAATTTTTACAATAGAATGGATTACTCTTTATTATTTACACTATACAGAGTGGTGCTGACAATACGACAATAAATTAAACATCGTGTACCTCAACACATTCTCAGTCTACCCATAAAAAATCATATAAATATATCGATTAGTTTAGTCACAGGAAATTATTTTTCATGTTTAACATTTTCTACATGATGTACATGTTGATAAGGAAGAGTGACCAAACTTTAATAATAATAGCCCGAAAAAAGCAAGTCGATACAGGATCGCGCTGTCGCCGATCGGAGGTCAGTGAATCTCAATCAAAAAAAAAAATGAACAAACACAATCTTGCTGTACATCACACTCGTCTCCACAGAGTAGACAACTCGTTCATGGGTCAATGTATACACTTTTACAACAAGCTTCCCATGGACATTCGAAACTTACCCATTAAACGATATAAAACCTATATAAAGGCCAAACTTTGCAAAAAGGGGTATTATAAAATCTCAGATTATTTAGAGGATAGAGAGGCTTGGGACTGAGCTGCTCGCTCTGTTAAGCATTGTTATTAAGCAATATGCGTAATTTTAACGTAAATTATTGTAAACATTTTCATTTTTAATGTCTGGACTTTAAAAAAGACGATGATCCCTGAGTTTGTTTCGGCTATTTCTTCTCAGAGGTAGTCAGTTAGGAAATGCCGGCTTCATCTAGTTTAAAAAAAAAATTGAAAAAAAAGACATATGACGTGTAAAAGTGATCGGTGATCCTACTTGCTTAATAAACGATTTCATTTCATTTCATTTCAATATTTTTAAAGGATATTCCGTTTGCAATTTTATGCGATTTGAAATTTGAAATTTTTGATATTTGAAATATTTTTTTTTTTTTTTGTTTTAGATGCTAGGTTTTTTTCTATGGTTTAGGATTATTCCTTTGAAGCAGTATTGTTCGTGTTTTCATTTATTGTCGTATTGTTAGCACCACTCTTTATAAAAATGGAACACAAATATATAGATTTTACAAAGGCTAAAATATTGGGCGGTCTTATCGCTAAGAGCGATCTTTTACAGGCAACCTTTACTGTTTTTGTATAATTGTTCCGGCTAATAACCAAAACGGCTAGACCAATATTGACAATAATTACTGGAATACAAAGGTAATCTATAATGAGTATAATGCATTACTTTTATTTTAGAAAAGGAATTAATATGCCACACAAGGAATTGATAATTTCCGACATCTTAGGCAGACTCTAGTATTCAAAATATAATAAAACATTAGTTATTTACCTCCAGGCCCATAGCAGATGGTGTCACCATTCACAGTTAGCGCTGTCAGTTTCGGCAGCGGTGACGTCACTGGGAAATATACAAGGTAGTTGACTGCTTGCCCCTGGTTATACCTCTGCAGGAGGGTGTTGCTGTTTTGTGCTTCTAACTGGCCTACATAATTCTGGAAATAAAAAAGAAAATGTCATTTTACAATCGAAAAGTGACGACAGCACACATGCTACTACAATCTGTCGGATTTCTTTATTAGATTTTCAACTTTATCTCTAAACCATTAAGGCTCAAGAATGATTGAGAATATTGATAGCCTCCGTGGCGTAGCGGTAGCGAACTCCGCCGCTGCGCAAGAAGGCGCTGGTTCGATCCCCGCGCAGTGCAAATATTTGTATGCATGAATATGATTATTTGCACTGGTCTGGTGCAAATACCGGACCTCGGAAAGCACGTTAAGCCGTTGGTTCCGGTTGCCATACGAACATCTAATGGCAGACGTTACGGGTTGTTGGAATCCTCAAAAGTGCAACAATTGGTCTAGCTGCAATGCTTCTATATCGCCTTCGGGTTGTGGAGGTCAGACGGCAGTCGCTGCGCGGAAATCAGCAGTTAGACTGGTAAAGCGGACCCCAGACTCTAAAGGTGAAAAGGTGGCTTCGGATGCGACTGGGGTTAACGCTGAGATGATAATGATGATGATTGGGAATATTTGACATTTTCGGGTAACTTGACCTGCTGTCGTCCGTACATTACATTATTTTTTTAATGAAAAGTTATCACATGACCTCTCCGCTCTGGACGGTGAGGAAAAGCGTGTCTAACTTTTATTGTCTAAAACCCTAACCTACATGAGTTCCTTCACTTGCCTGTCCCCTACCACGATTTCTCTTTCGAACAACCCGCGAACCTGGCAGGCACCTGGCAGTCCCTGTGGACCTGGTCACTATGTGCTGACATCTCTTTGAGACGAGCGTCGAACACAACTCACTGTCGACCCGGACTCAGTTTGGGCATTAATCAATTAATACGTCAATTAGCTCGTTAATTGACTAAAAAAGTAATAGCAATTAAATTAATTACAATTATTTTAATCTTTTAATTGCACCTTGCAATTAAAAGATTAAATTATTTTGATTATCGTGTGCCAATTGCAAACTCACAATTAAAATAATTTTAAAAAATAATTTAAATAAACTTTTTACTAAGTTGCAATTATTTTAATAATAACTTATGGAGCAATGGATTACTTATATCCTTCAAAATTATATTATTTATTATTATTAATAGTAATAGTGTGCTACGCAATTGCGTAATACACTATTAATTTGAATAATTTTAAGGCATATTGCTAATAAATTGCTCCATAAGTTTGAAAAATGTGTCTGCTTAACACCCCTTGCATACGGACATACAAACAATTACCTTTTTTATATTATTAGTAATGATTCATACCTTTAAAATACCTAACAGCGCGCTTACAGTGAGGACATGGTTATTCACTTTTTATGTAAAATAAGCACTTAATGCCAATGTTTATAATGTGTATAATACACAATATACACAGGTTATAATTTATAACCTAATAATCACTTAATGGAATGTAGCATAAATGTGTATAGTCGCCCTTGTTATTGCTTTATCATTTTTGGCATCAAACAGATATTTTGACGGTCCTTTTATAAAGATTAGATATAAAGATAGATAATTTATCTCTAAAGCATTAAGGCTCAATGTTGTTTGGGAACATTTAACAGTTTCGGATAGCTTGACCTGCTATCGTCGGTACCTCATACATACACTGACTGTTCAAAAAGTACTCGGAATTTTCGTTTTTGAAGTGAAACTTCTTTAGGCACGCTTGACTTGGGGAGTAAACTCGCGAAAGCGTTACGAAAAATGAAGCAAAAAATATCGGGCAAGGCGAACGGAAGCAGAGTATAGTCCTATTTCGTCTGTACTACAAACAAGGAGTTGGCTCATGTAAATATTGCGTGACATGTCGTGTATGAAGTTGTGAGTTCGCATCTCGCCGAAGGCAATATATATTTTTTGGATCTTTTTAAGATTTGTTAACAATTGATTACCTAAGAGCACAAATAATTTATAAATTTCGTTCTGTTCTGGCCTTTATATTGTTTTATATATTTTTGCTGAACATTTCTGATATAATTGAAAGTATAGAAGTTTGAAGATATCGTCACAATACGATAATTGGACACAAAGTAGGTACAAATTGCTTTCGAGCCTCATAAGCTCAATTATTAAGCTAAGTACCTTGATTGATTAAGAACTATGAATTTCTTCGAGAACATGACGCTGCGACGACCCCCCGACCCCCCTCATTGATTACCTCACCCCCCCGTGGATTCGTCGTCCAGAGGTCGTGGACTACCCGAGTTTGGGGTCCCCTGAATCAGGAGGAGGAGCCCGACCTTTTGGCCCCGAGGGAATCCACTCCCCCTCTCCCCCTCTCCCCTCTCCCCCCTACCCCCCGCAACCCCACGAAATCTACCCCCCCCCCCCCGCCCCCTTTAGTTACCTCACCCCCCGTGGATTATCTCGGGAACCAGAGGTCGTGGACTACCCGAGTTTGGGGTCCCCTGATTCAGGAGGAAGAGCCCGACCTTTTGGCCCCGAGGGAATCCACTTTTTTTTTTTTAAATTGGAGGTCTATGCAAAAATATTAATTTATAAATGAAAGCATGAAATAAATTTAAATATTTATAGAAAATTAATATATGTATATGTGTATACATGTATATATTGTACACACATATATTTATATATATATATACATACAGATGGTGCGAAAGAAGTTTCACTTCAGTCGTGTGGTCATAAGCACACTCGTTTTTTTTTTTTTAATTTATTTATTCGTCTACATCAAGGTCTCCTATAAACTAGTCCTACCCAGATATAATACACTTATGCCAGCGTTTTTTCCAATCTTCGAAGCACTCTTGATATTCACTTTTAGTTTTTGGTACTTACGAGTATGTCCTTGAGCACTCTCATGGGGCTACATTAGCGGGCGAAGATTCGTATCGCGTTGGCGCGCAAAATATCCGTTGTCGGACATTCAGAAAGCGACCTAAGGCGAATATACGTTGTTTAGTTGTATGGCCGAGACAATGGAGGAAGCAGTGGCTTTGCATTAGGTATATGTCAGTAAATTATTATTTCTTACAAGTGTACAAAACAAAAACAACTGAAAAAAAATGCAAAAACAACGTCAGTCCCTCTTCAGAATCTGACGTGACGTAGGTGTGGCCACTCCAGCGAATATTGTTGCGACAAGTCTTTTGAAGTCGTGGTGGCCTAGTGGTTAAAACACCAGCCTCTCAAGTATGAGTGCGCGAGCCGATTCCAGGTCAGGCAACTATCAATGTAACTTTTCTAAAGTTATATGTACTTTCTAAGTATATCTTGGTCACCAATGACTGAAGGTGAAGGAAAACATCTTTAGAAAACCTGGACTTTATAAGTCTGAAATCGCCAACCCGCATTGAGCAAGCGTGGTGATTACGCTCAATCCTTCTCTGTATGAGAGGAGACCTGTGCCCAGCAGTGGGACGATAAAAAGGTTGATGATGATGATGATGATGAAGTCCTTTGAAGCGCGCCCCTTTGCCGACAGTGCCTCGATGCTACATCGTCTGCGCACGAATACATTGCGTTGCAACGATGTACCCGACCACATACATTGCCGTATCCCGAATATTCGCCGTAGCCCGCTATTGTAGCCCAGCCATCAGTGATTCGGCCTTTATTTCTTCAACCGAGGAAATACACCGTCCTTTCATAGGTCTCTTCAACTTTGGGATCAGGAAAACGTCAGACGGAGGCATATCTGGTGAATATGGAGGTCTGGGAATGACTGCGGTTGTCTTTCCATAAATCGGAGCGTTTTTTTCGGATTGCTTCACGCAAACGTCGCATAACTTCAAGGTTATTAATACTCCTTATTTAGTATATTCTATACAATCTTGTGGTAAGAACTGTTGTCATTATAATCGAAGAAAACAGTAAGGAAATCTTTTTCTTTCTATTTCATTAAGCAAAGTACAGAAGATAAAATGTTAGTTTGGACCTGTCACATTAGTCCGCTCCTGCCATGTCTAAACTGTCTATAATGTTATCTTCTTGACAGGATTAAACTAAAATGTTATCTTCTGTCCTTTTCTTAATGAAATAGAAATAAAAAGATGCATTGAACTTAAGTTTAATTTAGTCTGAGAACAAGAGAATCGAACAGCCAAAACAAATGTCAAAAACTTGTCAAAATATATAGAAACTAGCTTTCCGCCCGCGGTTTCGCCCGCGTGGAATTCGGTTATATCGCGCTTTTTAGATTTCCCTCGGAAATATCAATTTATTTATTTTTTTCAATAAAAGGTAGCCTATGTCCTTTCTCAGGGTCTAAAGATTATCTGTGCCAAATTTCAACAAACTCGGTTGACAGGTTTAAGCGGGAAAGCGTAACAGACAGACAGTCAGACAGACAAATAGAGTTACTTTCTCATTTATAATATTAGTATGGATTAGAAGTATTTATGACACACTGAGATCATACTTTGAATGTTCTTAAAATTACCAAAATTACTCCTCAGGTGGTGAGTCAAGTTAACTGATGTGAAAATAAGTTACCACACCTCTGTTACGGTATACGTGTGTGGGACAGCTTGACAAAAACGAAAAGTATTAATTCAGAGTGCTATAGTAAGCAGTATATGAGTAAAAGATTTACCAGGAAACGCAAGGTGAACGTTTTCTTTGCGACATTGAGCGCGCGAAATCAGCTGTGCGGTGAATAACCTCCGGTAGTGATTTTTTTGTTAAGTATACGAGTTACATTGACGAGTTAACGATAATTTTTTTTTAAATAAAATTAGGTGTATAGGGCAGGATTTTGTTGTTACATATCAACATGTCACAAATAAAGTGGAAAAATTCCAACGTCTTTCGATCGTAAATCTTGGTGTGAAACTACTGCTTCAGGTTTTGCCAACCTGGCCCAAACACCAAGTATGTAGTCGAATTTTCCATTATTAGGTAGTACTTTCTAAATCAATCTATACAGTCCGATGCAATTTATACTGCCGTCTCCTAAATCGAACATCAGCAATCGTGCATAAAAACATTGAAAAATTATGAGTTAAAGAAAAAGTTTTTATGCTGTTTTGTAGTCGATATTGCTGGCGATGTCACCATTGTGACATCGTGTTCGTTATTTGAATTCACGACCATTAAAATTGTACAGACATGCATACAAAAAATGGCGTATGGCTCGATTTTGAAAGTCCGAGACTGTGCCTATGCTATCTACTTACTCCAGGCTTTTTCACGCGAGGCGAGTAGAAAAAACGCACTGACAGATTCATATGAATTCGGTGAGCACAGATACCTACTGCGCAGCAAACCAACTCAGAACCTCAATAATGTTTGAAGCTCACTGTACCGAGCCATTGTTCGGTACCAACAAAAAGGCCTTAGGTATCCAAACTTTTTATAAAGAACCGAAGTTTTATGCGACTTCAATAAGCCTTTTTATGGTATTGCAAAGACTAGTATTGGCTACCACCTGCTGTTGCTGGTTGCTCCACCCGCTTATTATCAAGTAGCTATTTCCCAGGGTTGATCACCTACCTATATTTTCCTTGACCGTGCCGAAAGAGTCAATAAACTCACATTTCTTTTAGAGTTAGGCAGGGTAATTGCGTAACACAATATCAAAATCAACAGTCATTTATTCAAATTAGGCTGAGAATCAGCACTTTTTGAACGTCAATATTACATAAGACAGTCCCCCAAAACGCCCGCCCTTCGCCACTTCTTAATGCTTTCACTGATAAAAGTGGCGGAACAATCTCCCCAGCAGCACAGTTTATTGAAAAAAAAAACACATGACTTTAAGTTTAGTTTATCAGCAGCCATAGGTCACATTTTGACAGTTAAATAACATTCATTGCATTTACATTACTGAGCAGAAAATGTTTTCGAACACATCGAGCAATGGATTAGCTATATATATGCTTCAAAAACTAATAGTGTGTTACTCAACTATGTTGCAGATCGGCTAGGACCATTGTGGTAGGTACTGACGAGAGCACATGAAGCTACTACAATCTGTCAGATTTCTTTACTAGATTTTCAATTTTATCTCTAAAGCATTAAGGCTCAAGGTTGATTGGGAATGTTTGACAGTTTTGGGTAGCTTCTCCTGCTGTCGTCCGTACACTGGCGTACAGCGTACAGTCAGATAATTGGATATTTATTTTTATAGGGTTCCGTTGCAAAGGACCCTATTGTTAATGCTCCGCTCTCCGATCGACTACCATAGGGATATCTTTCGAGTTTTGAGGTGTAATAGGCAGACGACTTGGTATTTTCACAGAGTGTGTACTTACTATGACCGCTACCACAATAAATAGTTAGAAATTAGAGAGAGCACTAATCATCATCATCGACCTTTTAATCGTCCCACTGCTGGGCACAGGTCTCCTCTCATACAGAGAAGGATTGAGCGTAATCACCACGCTTGCTCAGTGCGGGTTGGCGATTTCAGACTTAAAGCCCAGGTTTCCTCAAGATGTTTTCCTTCACCTTCAGTCATTGGTGTCTAAGATGTACTTAGAAAGTACATATAACTTCAGAAAAGTTACATTGGTACTTGCCTGACCTGGAATCGAACCCGCGCACTCATACTTGAGAGGCTGGTCTTTTAACCACTAATACTGCACTAATACTGCTGTGTAAAATAACATCATCATCATCATGTCAGCCACATGAAGTCCCCTGCTGGACATAAGCCTCTCCCAAGGATTTCCAAAAAGACCGGTTGGACGCAGTCTGCATCCAGTGCTTCCCTGCGATTTTGATCAGGTCATCCGACCTGCTAGTCGGTGGGTGTTCGCTGCGCTTGCCGGTACATGGTCGCCATTAAAAAGAGCCTTTCTGCTCCATCGGCAATCAGTTCTACGTTATATGTGCCCGCCCACTGCCACTTCAAAGAGCTAATATGCTGACCTGTGTCAGTGACTTTCGTTCTTCTACGCATCTCCTCGTTCTTGATCTCCATAGCTTTATCATCTAAAAATAATATGCAGTTTTTTTCACTTTAAACCGTTCATAATTGCTATACTTTTCTAACCCAATAAGATTTTAAAGTAAAAAATTATTAAATAGCTAATTACACAAAAAAGCGCAATGTGAACAAATGTCGAAAACTATCCTATCAGCTGATTTAATAGAGTTCACATAAGGGAAATACGTCATACCCACAACACGCGGCGGCACGCTTGCAACGTTCAAAGGCCGAGCCGACACATTTTTATAAACACTGTTATTTCTATAACCGCTCATTAACGACATAAATGGACTATCATAATTTTATTAGTGGCATGCGGTGTAGCCTTTTCGCGAAGTTTGCGTTACGATCTGAGATACCTGTATGTTTGACTGTTGTGACTTTTTACTGTTTATCAAAATTAACTGTTTTAGTAATCAAAGTTAAATAACATTATAACATAAAAAAGCAATTTATCGGTATTTTCACCATTCTTTATAGTTTATACAAGTGTCCAGCTTTGCTATCCGTTTAGTCACTTCCCACGCTAGTAGGCGGCGCAGATAAAAACATATTGCTGCAGGCCTAAGCACCTTAAAAGGTTACTAAAACCAATACTAAAAATATGTGCAGTCATGGCTCTCTAAGAAAGCTAGATATAATCTCGACTATAATTAGCCGAGAACCGATACAAGTTTCTCGGTTGGATTTGTAGCCGAGAATACCGAGACCGAGATTTTATTCGAGTCTTATTAGAATTCTATCACTAAGTCCGCAGATTACCCTTACATACATATAAACAAACAAACAAACAAACAAACAAATTTTACCGCTCAATAATATTAGTATCAATGAAACGGCGTATTATTAACGGATGAATAATAAGCATGTGAGCTTTAAAACCTGTTTAGGAAGATGAATCAACTTGTCCTCAATGTCAGCAGATCTTGCATGTTTTATTTTTTTTAACGTTTAGAGCAATTCGAATAAGTCTGAAATTAGGAGAAATTTGTTAAAAATGGATGTTTATTTTACCTGCGATTTGATCGTGAGTTACAATACCCGCGAGAGAGCACATCTAGCTAATAAAATCTGTCAGATTCCTTTATTAAATTTTCAACTTAATCTCTAAATTGAAACAACCTTGATTGGAAACATTTGACAGTTTGGGGTAACTTGACCCGTAGGGTAGTAGCAATGGTTTTCATTTTGATAGTTCAACAGCATTCATTGCGTTATTTACATTATTGAGCAGACATATTTTCAAACACATGAGGCAATGGATTGGCAATTTTCTTCGAAATGATTCCAACTGATAGTAATGGCGCCTTACGCAATTAGGGTGCTCCTGTAGTCCTTACTTGCGACACAATTTAACCTTGCGCATTTCAATTACCGCATTCCGTAACTGTCACAACAGAAGATGATATTTTTTTATACAATATGTAGTCGTGGTGGCCTAGTGGCTAAACTTTAAATAAAAATGCCCCTAAAATAATAAATAAGTAATAATAAAAGTAGGTAACTTAATACTTGTGCGTTACATGCGCGGGCGAAAGGGCGCAGGGCACGCGGCACGCGGTCGCATCTCTCATAATACCAATACTACTAATAAAAATGGTGCTGTAATTTTTTTTTTAAATATCGAATTTTAGGGAAGTTGGAATTTTTTCGCGGAAAAAAAATATTATTTCAAAATTCAGTAGTACCTATTGTTACTATAAAGGTTATGTAAAATTTCATATTTTATTTGGTCATGTGTTTACCTAACCTTTATTATCCTTATGGGTCGGACGGGGTTTTCTTTACGTATTGTATAAAGTATCTACTAATGTCAACGTAGTATGGTTTAGTAGAATCTTAACAGATGAGCGAATATCTATTCAAATTTTATATTCATTCCGGGTGTTCTCTGACGTCTTGTGTCAACTATTTAATAATTTGCTTCAAGAAAACCAGTTACAAAATGTTTCACTACCATACTCAATGCGCATTAGCTTTAACAAGAGGTTCATAGAAGCAGACATGCATTTAATTTTCTACATGGATTCTATTGTTTTTAAAAACAAAATACATAACAAGTCATATGTCGATAATTGAGTTTTGGCGGGAAAGTCAAGCAGAGTGTCACGCTCATTTTTCATTGGACTTTTACAATTATTTATAGTGCTGTTTACTAAATAAAAGTGCGTGATTTATGTAGTAAAAAGTGCATTCAGTAAATAATTCATAAAGAACAGTGAAATATCGCAGCATAGTGGCCACATCATGACTTTGTCTCAAACCTCCATTGTAAGACGGGTCACGCGGCAGTCCTTTTCGACATGAACATTACGTGACATTGGCTAAATGCACAAATCGTACGAAGCCATAAAAGAAAGAAAAAAAAATCACATGTCAAAGGAGATGTTTCATTTTGGGCCACCACTATGTACGCTATAAAGATAAAAAGGAAAAAAATAAAAGATTTTCATAAAAATACTACTAAATTAATTTAAATAAAAATACAAGTATATATAATTAATTATTTGAAACGTTTTTTAGTAAGATAACCCTTTATTAAGGTAGCCATGACAGTGGTTATGACGTTTGATTGGCGACTTTGACTGTTTTATTATCCCGTTGTGTTTGTGTCCAGTGCCAATTTGAGTTGATTGTGTTTATTTAATGGGCCGTATGTTCTGAATTCATGTTTCGTTTTTTTCGCTGTCATATTGTAGATAATATAGATACGATAGCCTTAGATACATGACACGTAAATCAAATGTCACTGTCAAAATCTTATTTCACTTATTGCTGACCACCATATTTATTAAGTAGTAGTTGTGTTGCACTCCTTGGCCGAGTTAAATTGAATCTGTATAAAAACTAAGCCAAAATATAGGAAATTAACATTAAAAACAGTTAACTATAGCGTAACTATACCTAGCATTAAGTGTACAATGTGCTGGCCCAGGCTCCATGCATTTCTGAAACATCTCCTTTCTTTATTCGATTTTCAAAGTTATGGCTATAGCAATGAGGCTAAAGGTTGATTGGGAATACTTGACAGTTTCGGATAGTTTGTCCTGCTGTCATCGGTACAATTAACTGCGACATATGTACCTACTCGTCATCACACTCATAAATAAAAAAGTGTCTAGTTATCGCACAAATTATTCAATTAAAATAAAACGCAGTCCAGGTGGTACGGTTTTTAGGGTTCCGTGGCCAAATGGCAAAAACCGGAACCCTTATAGATTCGTCATGTCTGTCTGTCCGTCCTTATGTCACAGCCATTTTTTTCCGAAACTATAAGAGCTATACTGTTGAAACTTGGTTGGTAGATGTATTCTGTGAACCTCATTAAGATTTTGATGCAAAATAAAAAAATAATAATAAATATAGGGGGCTCCCCATACTTAGAACTGAAACTCAATTTTTTTTCATCAACCACATACGTGCGGGGTATCTATGGATAGGTCTTCAAAAATGATATCGATGTTTCTGAAATATTTTTTTCTATACCGAATAGTTTGCGTGACAGACGCTTCTAAAGTGGAAAAAGTTGGTCCCCCCTCTAACTTCTAAAATAAGAAAATGAAAAATCTAAAAAAAAAAGCATATGATGTACATTACTATAAAAACTTCCAACGAAAATTGTTTTGAACGAGATCTAGTAAGTAGTTTTTTTTTAATACCTCCTAAATCGTAAACCGCTTATTAGCCCGTAATCTTTCATACAAGGAACTTAAATCCTTTAACTTCATAAATCAATGGTAGGGAACCCTTTGTGCGT
This sequence comes from Sesamia inferens, assembly GCA_037179545.1. NCBI lineage: Eukaryota > Metazoa > Arthropoda > Insecta > Lepidoptera > Noctuidae > Sesamia > Sesamia inferens. The sequence goes on along the minus strand of CM073941.1, from coordinate 20,057,412 downwards.
GAGTCCGACACGCACTTGACCGGTTTTTAAATGTTACTAATATCATAAATGCGAAAGTTCGTGGGTATCGATGGAAGTTTTACCTGTCTAACTGCTGATTTTTTGGCTAAACACAACCCGTAGGCGACATCGAAGCATTGCAGTTAGACCAATTGTTGAACTTTTGAGGGCTCCAACAACCAACCTGTTAACGACTGCCACTAGATGTTCGTATGGCAACCGGGACCAACGGCTTAATGTGCTTTCCGAGGCACGACCAGACCAGTGCGAATATTCATATTCATGCATACAAATATATGCACTGCGCGGGGATCAAACCTACGCCTCCAAGCGCAGCGGCCGAGTTCGCTACCGCTACACCACGGAGTCTGTCAGTCATTGTTTAGATACTAAACCCGCTAAAACATGCAGAAAAGTTTTTGAACGGTAATATTAATCATATAACAGTATTGTGACTCCTTCTCTGTAGGAGAGGAGACTTGTATCCAGCAGTGGGACGATAAAAAGGTTGATGATGATGTTGATTGTGACTCGGCCTTGTTCTGGAAATACTTCTACTATATATATTATATATATTTATATTTATACGGACAAATCACACAGATTGAGCTAGCCCCAAAGTAAGTTCGAGACTTGTGTTATGGGATACTAACTTAACGATACTATATTTTTTTATAATAGATACATATATAGATAAACATCCAAGACCCAGGCCAATCAGGAAAAGATCGTTTCCCATCATGACCTGGCCGGGGTCGAACCCGGGGCCTCCACGTCGCAGTCAGGCGTGACCGACCCTTTGACCGATACTCGTAGTAGTTTAGTGCAGTGTATTATTTTTAGCTTAAGGATAGGTCAGCTGCCGTCACTTCTGCGAAGCAGTGATGCTGGCAAAGGAGGAGTTAAAGCGCGTGATGGAGCGGGAATGTCAGCGCCCTCAAGGCTCTAGCCGCCGCAGAAAACGGATGGGGCCCTGGTCTGTTATTTTTATACATGATTCCATTGTCACTTTGCAAAAGTGCGTAATCTGCTAAATTCATGATGATCAATCAATGATCGATGAGCCTTGACTTGACCTATCTCCTTTCGTTTCCCGCGTGAGCCGAGTAGGAGGGGTTTGGGGTAAAGTCATGATGTGGCCACTATGCTAAAATATTTCAATGTTCTTTATAAATTAGTCACTGAATGCACTTTTTACTACATAAATCACGCGCTTAATTTAGTAAAAAACACTATATATGATTTTAAAAGTCCAATGAAAAATGAGCGTGACGCTCAGCTTGACTTTTTCGCCAAAAAAAAAACCGATAACTATCAGTTGGATTCATTTCCAAGCATATTACTAATCCATTACTGCATTTGTTCGAAAATATGTCTGCTCAATAATCTAAATAACGCAATGAATTTTGTTGAACTGTCAAAATGAAACCCATTGCTACTGATAGTGTGTTACGTAATTGACCTGCAGACCCGGGTCGACGGCGCGTTGTGTTCCACGCGCACCTCAAAGAGATGTCAGTAGGCTTAGTGTTTGACTCATCGATTGGCCCGCTTCAAGGTTGTAAGAACTCTCAACCAATGAGAGCGCCAAACGCGCTCGATATTGACGATCGAGTTTCGTAATGAAAACTCATACTAGGCCTACAGCACAGTGTGATACCTGCCAGGACAGCGGGTTGTTCGAAAGAGATACTGTGGTATTTGGCGCACAGGCAAGTCAAGGAAAAAAGTCAGAGAAACATGAGTGTGTTTTAGTCATTAAAATTCTGACACTCTACTCCGCCCATAGCGGCCATTCGATGATTTCCCATTACCAAAAAATAAAATAAAAGGATAGGTTGTTAGCGTCTTTAAATATAATAATCGTTTATGAGTAAACCTCCAAATATCTATTTGTCATCATAACAATGTTACGTCATAGGGTTTTTTGGATTCGTTAGGTATCTAATCAGTGTCTCTATATCTGTTAGGTGCGTAAATTTTGTAGAATCACCACCAAGATATGTTAGAATATAATACAAAAATCCGTATCGTCATCACCTTTACCAAACTGGAAATGGGCATATGGAAAACACGTGATTACAATAATTATCGGATAGGTATCTTAGCATTTATTTGAATAAAATAATAGAAATGTTGAAAATTTATGAAAAAAAAAAATCTTTTCATCAATCAGCACACAGTTTATTTGCAGTTTGCACCTCGTCTTAATCCGTTAGAAATGTCAGGAAATCAGTTAATTTCGGAACACTGGCAGTGTTTGTAGTTTTTGGGGTTCAGTAATCAATTAGGAGCCCTTATAGTTTCGCCAAGTTTATCTGTCTGTCCGTCCGTCCGCGGATAATCTCAAATCACTAAAGTGCTGAAATTTGGTACCAATATGTAAATCAATTTTTATATGTTATATGTAGTTTCTAAGTATATCTTGGACACCAATGACTGATTAACAGGTTAGGGAAAACATCTTGGGGAAACCTGGATTTTAAGTCTGAAATCGCCAACCCGCATTGAGCGAGCGTGGTGATTACGCACAATCATTCTCTGTATGAGAGGAGACCTCTGCCCAGCAGTGGGACCATACAAGGTTAATGATAATGATGATGATGTATATATCAATCAAAAAAGTGGAAAAAATGTTGTTTTTTCTTTCGTTTCTACCATGACCCTGTGATATATTGTTAGATCTTCTTCTTTTCAGACTGCTTTGTGCAGCGCTGTTGGACAAAGGCCTCCCCCAAGGTTTTCCACGATGACCGGTCTTCTTGTGCTACCCGCATCGGCCCACCTAGTTGGGGGCCTCCGTACACTGCGTCTTCCGGTACGTGGCCGCTACTCCAGAACCTTACTGCTCCATCGGTCATCGGTTCTACGAGCAATATGCCCCGCCCACTACCATTTATCATTTTTTCCGTCTTAAATCAGACCTTTAAACAATACCACGAGGAACGAAACTCATGCGCAATAAATAAACTCGGATATTGAAATATTGTTGGACATATATTTTCGGAAATAATCGCTGCAAAAGGAGAAAAAAATGACCCCTCTAACTTTTGAACGAAAAAAAAATGTAAAAAAATCTTTGAAATTAAAACTTCACGAAGATTTTTGTAGGAAAAGTATTTTAAACTTGATGGGTTGAACAGTTTTTGAAAACTTTTACAAAATAATTTCTGATCTAAGTTTTGTAATTTAACCACATATTCAAGCATTTTTTATATTACTTTACATATTTTATTATCCTAAATTCTTTTTTTTTTTAATAAAAAAAATAATTTACAAAATCGGTTCACGCAATATAAAATTTCCACTCAAAATCCGGTTTAACCTAATTCCTCGAGAGATGGCGCTGAACTTTGGGCTACTTCACGCATTTAAGATTTTTACCGAGTTAATGGAATCGGGACAGTTATGAGCTGTAAAATATTTGGAATTTTAGTCACTGATCAGCTGCGTGACGATGAGGACATGGACAGGGAGCGTAGGGCGCTGTCGGTCAGAGCCAATATGATAGCGCGCAGATTTAAACCCTGTACCGCTAAAGTGAAAATAACATTATTCAGAGCGCATTGCTCATCTTTGTATTCGTGTTGCTTGTGGGCTCATTATGCGCAAAAATCTTTCAGCGCCTTACGGGTCCAATATAACAATACTTTTAGGGCGTTGTTGGGGGTGCCGCGCTGGTGCAGTGCGTCGGGCATGTTTCCGGACGCTCACGTTTACGGCTTCCATGCCGTGCTCCGCAAGCGGTGCGCCGCGGCACTTGGCAGGTTGCGCGCCAGCACCACCAGCATTCTGACTGTTATTGCGGATAGGCTGGATACGCGTTACGTCCAGCACTGGGTTTATACCCACATTAGGAAATAAGGACTGGATTATTTTAACGTCCTTTAATTATTTATTTTGTTTTCAGTTTATGTTATCTAAATATTTTACTTTTTATATTTTTCTACTAATACCACTTTTCGTAAGTTTTAGTATACTTACTAACACACTATGGATTGTAAAGTCTGAATTAAAATGATTTTTTTTTTTTATTTCTCGCCGTCTATTTTTAAGGATTCCGTACTTAGTATGTTAATTCAATATAGCAAAATAACCCATTTTCTAACTTTTAAGTGGGGACAATAATTATTGTGACGTACGGTAATCTACGGAACCGTACACTGAGCGTGGCTCTTGGCCGGTTTTTTGTGTTCTTGTAGTCAGTGCCACACGTCATGACTATAAAAGGCATGTAGGTATCCCATGAATCATACGGAGAAATCGATTTAGTTTCTAACTTTTTTGTTGGTTTTCTTTTTAATGAGTACAATAACCCCCAATGACTAAGAGGATTTCAGTTAGAAACCGTAGCCCTGGCGCACAGGAAAGTGAAGAAACACGGGTGGGGTCATATGATGATTTTCAAACCAAAAAAAAAACCGTACCGGTTCCGTACCATTATATTTAAAAACGGCAAATAAATCACGTTTGTTGTATGGGAGCCCCCCTTCAATATTTATTTTATTTTAATTTTAATCATTTATTTTTAATTTAAATATATCTATAACCTAATACTGTGAACATTTCAAGCGTCTATACATTTCCGTAATTAATATGGAGCAAAAAACGACATAAAAATCACGTTTGCTCTATGGGGGCCCCCTTAATCTCTGAAAATTTCAACTGTCTGGCTATTACGGTTCATGAGATACAGGCTGGTGACAGACGGACGGACAGACGGACAGAGAAGTCTCATGAATAGGGTTCCGTTTTACCTTTTAGGTATGGAATCATAAAAAGAGGTTTTCAGTTATTTTGTCAGCCCTACAAGTTCCAGTTTCCTTTAAAGGCCACGGAGCCATACATCCATAATTTATGTATCTGCTTAATCTTTGGTCTTTAACGGTGATAGAAACGGGTTCCAGGGACCGTTTTAACGTCAACACTGCAATAACTGAAGAAAGCAATGAGGAAAATTGTAAATTTAATTCTCACGAGCAGGCATGTGGTTTACGGTGAATTTTAGAATACATTTTTTTGACTTACTGAGTTTGGCTTTTTTGCTCCATACTGCTCCTTTAACGGCTTTATGTTATGACAGCCTTCTAATGCACTTAGACTGCGTTTTCCCAACCGTCTTCTAATTCCTAAGGCTATTCTGTAATGGTCTACTCTAGGGTTGTAACGGAGGCCTTGTTAGCGGAGGCGGAGGCGGATGCGGAGGCGATGAGTCTCACCTCCGCGGATGCGGAGGTTAACGGAGGCGGAGGTGTAAATCGATAAAGAAAAAAATAAAATTTATGGTTAAATTAAAACATTTTTTTTTTAATTTTAAATACATACATTAATAGTAGTAGACTCAGTATAATATTTTATATTACCTTCTATTAATGAAAATTTAGGAGTAACAAATTGTATTTGCCGCATTCCCGTCTCGCACTAGTTCTTTCTTGACCATTTTGCGCTCAACGCGGACGGACGGTTGTCGAGCGTCGCAGTTTGCGCGTTATTTATTTTATAAATACGTAAACAATTATAACTCCGCAAAAATTGTGCGGAGTTGGAGGCGAAAGCGAAGATGCGATTTCTTGCGGAACTTCCGTAGTAACGGAAGCGGAGGCGAAGCTCCTTTACGACCCTAGTCTTCTCATATCGCTCAGTGATCCTAAATTCCTATAAGGACACCAAAAGCGTTATAATGAATACAATAATGGCCCCATTCCCTTTTTCACAAACTAACCTAAATTTAAGTTTGGTTCGTCTTTTTCTAGGGGAGAGTCCTACAGTACCGTCACCTTAAGGTTTATCCTCAAAAAAATCTAAATACCTAAGGTTACATGTTCAATACCTCCTAATATATTAAAAAATACTATTGTGCTATGTATTAAAACAAACAAACAACCAAATTCTTTAGAAATAATCAGGTTTATTATAGCAATTCAAAGACTAGGAAAAATCAACTACAAATAATTGGCCTCCAGTACCAGCCAGTAAGTATATAAACATTTAGATAATACAATAATCGCAAATGTACTGATCGGATAGCTCCGATATGTTTGCACATGCCTCATGTACCCACACTTTACAGTTTCCACACTGTATCCAATCTTCTTCATGACATTCAGCGCACAAAGGGCAAACCGTCCCTTCTTCAATCGGTTTGTTAATAGGAGTTAGATTTTCTTTGGTTTTTATTTTTGTTTTCTTGCTGACATCTCTTCCTGACAGTAAACTTTTACCTTTTCCTAACACCTTCGTTTTCTTGTTACCATCTTCTTGAACATTATTTTTATCTAGCTTAAGCGATTCAATTTTTTTTTGTCGGTTTTTTTCTCTTCCAGCATCTTTTTGTACGGAGAACTCGTTATAATTTCACTTCGAAATCGACCCATAACTGGTTCAATGGACATTTCTTTATTATTTTTAATATCACTAATTCTGTCATTCAGCGTAGTTCGGGGTACCTGATAGCGTTCTGCACGTGCACTCATCGACCCATAACTGGTTCAATGGACATTTCTTTATTATTTTTAATATCACTAATTCTGTCATTCAGCGTAGTTCGGGGTACCTGATAGCGTTCTGCACGTGCACTCATCTCGTTATTCAGCACCTTTTCTACAGCTTTATGCATATTTGCCGGATCCCAGGTGCCCTTCTTTTGCCTCGTCTGACCATCATTCGTATCATTTGGCATTTTTGTGTATCTGTAAGTAACGCAATTCTTTTAAAAACAAATTTTAAAAATGGCCGGTACTGCAGGACTGCGATGTGGCCGGTACTGCAGGAAACGAAAAAAAAATATAAAAATCGATTTTATACGAAAACAACGTACAAAGGTTGAATTAATATTCGGTTTCTAATAGTCATATAAGCATACTAAACTTACCAGGAGTTATTTGTTTTGAATTGAATCCATCAACTTCGAAAATCACTATTAGAATTTTAATTACGTAGCGTACGTTCATCGCGCTTAACACAAATCTTTGCACTGACAGTAATCCTGTCGCGACCGGTCGACACCGAGCGGGGCATATACTTGTACTATTAAACTGCACTTCTAACGTTAAAAATCTCAATGCCATCTATTATAGAATTAGAGAACTAGCAACTGGCCGGTACTGGACGCTGGCCGGTACTGTAGGACTCTCCCCTATATATTTCATTAAGAAAAAGACAGAAGATAATATGTTAGTTTAGACCTAAATTCCTTAACTCCTAAATCCGTAAATTGATGTATTTTTGGTCGCCATGTTTCACTTCACTTCACTAATTTTAAGTTAACTGTATCTCTTTCTTTCTATTTCATTAAGAAAAGGATAGAAGATAACATTTTAGTTTAATCCTGTCAAATTAAGATATTCCATAGACAGTTCAGACGCGATTATAAAAATGGCGATCAAAAATGCACCAATTTACGTCAGGCGCAGACTAACATAATTATCATCTTCTATCCTTTTCATAAGGAAATAGAAAGAAAAGGATGCACTTAAAATTAGTTTAGTTTGTAACAAGAGAATCGGTGCCATACCTACCTACTTTAAAACCTGCATCAAAAAGTTGTAACGAGGCCAATTGTTTGACTATAATATTTTCGAAGTGATAACTAGTTTCTCGACCTTGAGCACTTTTGTTGGATGGGGAAAAGCATTGAATATGCGTGAGCGTGACCGACCCGACACTTAATTTATATTTTAATTTTTTTTAATAATTATAAACATAGCGCTTGACCGCAATCCCGCCTGATGGTAAGCAGTGATGCGATCGTTGATGATAAAGCGCGCTAGTTTATTAAGAGCCTATTCATTCAGAAAAACTGAGCGAATAGGAAGGAAGACGGCAGTTGAGCGAGGTGATGCAATGTTAAACCCAACAACACGACCAACGATGCTGCGCCAAAGGGAGATTTTTCTTTGATCTGAAGATCTGAAGACCCTCCACGACCAAACTCCCAACACAACAACACTTGGCGCATCATACCCGGCACACATCGCAACACAACTGCTCAGACCCGTCCTCCGTACGGCTTCACCAGCCATCATGCCGGAACACGACAAATCGCTTGGCGGCAAGGCTTTGTCTGGTGGGTGGTAACTTCTGCCGGCGGCCGATGTTATGGCCTACCACCGAGTAAACAATATACATATATGCAATCCTTTTTAACGGACTTCAAAAAGGAGGAGGTTACTCAATTCGACCGGTATATATGCTTTTTTTAATGTTTGTTCGCGGGTTTGATGGTGGAAGACATTCAGTCTAACCGGATGCAGCTGAACAGTACTTTTCATAACTAAAAAGTGTAAAATAAAAACTTTTTTACAAAAAAAAAAAAACAACCGACTTCCAAAAACATTACAAAGTAAAAAATAACTAATTTCGGAAGTCGGTGTCAAAAACTAATAAGTATACAAAAACCTTTTTGAAGTCGATTAAAAAAAAGAATAATTATAATTGGCTGCGCAACGTAGTCCAAAAATATCGCCGAAAATTCAACATAAAAAAAACATCTATTTTACATAAATTAGTAACCCAATTTCCCCAGCGATGGCGTTGTACTTTGGCAGCCTCTGTCGCTTAGCGGTAGCGAACGCGGCCTCTGCGCAAGGTGGCGCGGGTTCCACCCCCGCGCAGTGCAAATAATTGTATACATGAATACGAATATTTGCACTGGTCTGGTCGTGCCTCGAAAAGCAAGTTAAGCCATTGGTCCCGGTTGCCATACGAACATCTGATGGCAGTCGTTACGGGTTGTTGGAGCCCTCAAAAGTCCAACAATTGGTCTAACTGCCATGCTTCGATATCGCCTTCGCGTTGTGGAGGTCAGACGGCAGTCGTTTCACGGAAAATATCGAAGTTTAGCCAAAATCAGCAGTTAGACTGGTAAAGCGGACCCCAGACTCCAAAGCTGAAAGACGCATCCCGCAGAGATGATGATGACCGCGGCGTTAAGATTTTTCCTGAGTTGATAGGGTGTGGCGGGAATGAGCTATAGAATAGTTGGATCTATAAGTCTTTCTTTAAATCAAATCAAAGCATTTATTTCAAATAAACCAGTTGCAGGCACTTTTGAATTGTCAGAAGGTCGGTCAGTCAGTAAGATGAAGCTAATCGCCCATTCCAAAGAGTAGGTACCTATGGGGAAGAACGGGCAAGAAACTCCATGGACACTCTTTATTATCAAGCTATTGATACAAATATTTGAATGTAATCAAATATTTGTATCAATAGCTTGATAATAAAGAGTTGATTTCAACATTCATGTTGAAATCAACCGTGTGAGAACGATTCAGAAATATATTCTAAGCTGAGAGCGTCCATTATGGAAAACACAAAAAAAACAACAATTCAGAAATTAAAATAACCCAATATATGGATGCTTTACAGCAAGTACATTGTGATCACACGAGTACCGTGCAATTATACAATAAAATTATAATTATATTAAGTTAATATTTAGTTAACACTTTCGTCTTTTTAGGTGGAATCTGATGAGATCTGAGATGGTTCAGCAAAGATGAAATTTTGATTTTAGGCCATCCAGTATTGTAGGTAAGACGTACTGGCATTGATATCAAAGAGAACAGACGTCATTGTGTGGTACCGGGCTTAGAATAGTACCAACCCATATCCTCCCGTGGGTGTCGTAAGAGGCGACTAAGGGAACTCGCACCAGGGAAGCGGGCAGCAGCGCTTCTTCTGTGGAATATGAAATCCTGCGATCCCCAACCCGCCTGCCAAGCGTGGGGATTATGGCAAACCCCCCCCCCCCCCCAAATGTTGCACACGACTAAGCCAAGGCCCTAGTCCCCGGCAGCTCCGCTATTCCTGGTCATTGTGGTAGCGGCCAAGGTAACGGCGGGGCAAGGGGTGCGATCTCCGGAAGACGTAGCGTGGGTAGGCCCCCGACAAGGTGGACCGACGACCTGGTGAAGGTCGCGGGAAACCGCTGGATGCGGGAGGCGCAGGACCGGTCGTCGTGGAGAACCTTGGGGGAGGCCTATGTCCAGCAGTGGACGTCTTTCGGCTGAAATGATGATGATGATGATGAGACGTCATTAAACAATATGGGAAAACACACTAGAAACTAAAATGCGTAAATTCTTGATTTTTTTAACAAACGCATGTCATCATCACCATCATCTTAGCGTTTATCCTGGTTGCATCCGCAGCCTTCGCGTTGGAGCCCGGGGTCCGCTTTCCTGCTTAATTTCCTCCATTTCGCGCGATCTTTGGCATCCTGTGGTGTGAGATTGTTGGCACGCACGTCATCTCTTACAACGTCAAGCCAGCACCTCTTTGGTCTACCCCGCTTGTTCCGGCCCGGCGGAGGCGCCATGGCAAGACATTTGTGACCCACGTAATAACATGTGTTTTCGTAAGACGTGACCGTATCAACGTAGGCGACCCTCCTGCAGTTTGTCCGCTATGTCACGGGCATGGAGATTGCCACGGATGCGGGAGTTCCTGATGCGGTTCTTCCCCGTAACTCCACACATTCATCTCCATGACACGCAGCTCCTGCTTGTGTCGCTCAAGCATAGGCTACACAAACACATGTATGCAGATAGAAAACGCAAAGATGATTTTGGCCTACCTAGTCTTGTAGGTACCTACATAAATCGTACTGACATTGATACCAAAGAGAATAGACGTCATTTAACAATATGGGAAAACACAGTGGGAACTAAAGTGCGTAAAATCTTGTTTTTTTTTTTAATAAACGCATGTAGATATATATTTATAGACCTGTTTCTTTTGATGAAGTAATTTAGATACAGCTTATACAAAACCACAACTGCTGTAGTTATGTAACATATATAAACTGGTTTTTTCTAAATATATCTCTTAGAAAACTGAATCTATACTAATATATAAAGCTGAAGAGTTTGTTTGTTTGAACTAGCGCATTCAAACAAACAAACTCTTCAGCTTTATAGCCCATTAACCCAGGAAGGCTTTAGGCTATATAATATCACGCTGCGACCAATAGGAGCGGAGCAAACTAACTCCACGCGAACAAAGTCGCTGGCGGCCGCTAGTTAAATAATATCTATTATGGATTGATTACCTAATAAAAAAACATTATTCTTGTTTATTTTAAAAATTAATATGTTATATCAATAAATACTAATGACTTTTCAATTTCTATATAAACGACAGAATCTCTTGGTAGATTTCATCCAAACTGCTGTGTTTTGCTAACGCTATGAAAATATATGCCACGATATCATTACATGCGGACGTGATTGCACTTCAGGATGATTTACGAAATATGGAGCTTTATTTTAGTGCGAATAAGAATGTTCGGTTCTAACGTATTCTCAAAAGTGCTCAATTATACCATCATCGTATATCATCAATCTTGGGTTATCATATATATTATTTTTTTGTTTATGCGAAACCCGAAACTGTGGCCAGTATTTTTAAGTAAAAAGTCTATGTACAAAATTTCAAAAACATATCATGAAAAACCACAAAGTTATGAGCTTGTTATCTTCTTAGTTGTCCCTACAAAAATATAGTCAACGCTTCGGTTCGAAGCGTTGACACTGTTCGCTTCGGGGCCTGTCTCACTGCCCCTAGTAATATGATATACCGTCAGCTGTATTGTGCGTTCGGTATTTGGGAAGAATTATAACATGGTGTAAAATGATTGGAATCGATTCAGTTGCTTATTCTGAACAAACTATATTCAGGTTTCGCATAAATAAAAAATAACGTTGTATTTTATCTGGGGGTATATCACGATTCTAAAGAAGTCGAAGTCCCAGCTACCCTAGGCGCGGGCCTGCGGGCGATGAGCAGTGGGCAACTCGTCGCTCGGTATGGACCAGGCCCGAGACGACAGCGCGTTGTGTTTCACACGTGCCTCAAAGAGAGTGTCAGCACATCGTGACGGGGTCCACGAAGACCGATGCCTCCTGGGTCAGGGTTGCGGGTTGGTTAAACAAGAAACCGCGGGCCTGGATGTCGCACATTCAAGTGAAGGAACACGGGTGGGTTTTGGTCAGTAAAAGTCTGACACACCCTTCCGCTCCACCCAGAGCGGGAGAGGTCATTTGGTGATTTCCCATTCCAACAAAAAAAAAAAAATCATGTCAATGGTATACTTAGTTGCTAAGGCTTACAGCACTAGGTTTCATAATCCAGGTGCATCACTCAAGCCTAAAACTTAATAAATACTGGACTTTTGTTAGCTGCCACTTGGAATGCATGCGCCATGCTATCATCAGTACATTGATCGTATAGATAGCATGAAGAACAGCATCCTAATTGCGTAAACCGCCATTACTATTAGTTGGAATCATTTCGATGCAAATTACCAAAACATTGCTTCTAATGTTCGAAAATTTGTCTGCTCAATAACGTAAATAACGCAATGAATGTTGTTAAATTGTCAATATGAAACCCATTGCTACTGATAGTGTCTTACGCAATTACCCTACAGGTTCATCAAGGCCTTATGTTATCATCAGAAAGTGCTCTAGCGGTCTGAAGATCACCTCGAGCTCCATAAGATGTACCATATAACTTTAACTAATCAGTGAGCAATTTGACTGTATTTCATTATTCAAATCCTATTTCAACGTTCCCGGAAGGTTAAAGCGATGAAAAGCACTGTTGCATGTTCTATAATTATCTCACCGAATTACACACAACATTCAATTACAGTGTGTGAGTAAAAACTTAATGACAGGTGTGGTACAATTTTGTTTCATTTATAACGGACGTCTCCTCGACCAGAAAGTGAAATAGTAGATTTTTAAGATTTTGTGTGATCCAGATTTCATTTCTGTACTTATTTAATTTAAAGTTGAATGTTCAATTCAAATCAAATTATTTTATTTGATAACACAGGTAAATGTTTATTAAAATAAAATGTTATATTGTATTTTTGCGCGTTCATTTTTGGTAGCTGTGTTGTGTTTTTTCACACTCTCTGTCCAATTTGTCTTTAGAAGTTATAACTTTTAATTGGCTGTCTCACTAACAATTATAATATTATGTTGTTTGTTTTAGCTGTAAGTAATCCATAATTAATAAATCCCTTGTGTGTTAGAACCCTCGGGTTTGTACAGAACGGACGGCACGAGAACGGGCGGCCTGACCCTGATGCCTTGGAAGAACGGTGGGTACGTAATATGGTACATAACTTGCGTCAGCACAGTTGACGCTAGCCACCTTTATCGCACTGTCGTCTCGCCGTCGGCGGTAGCTGAAGTCGCCGCTGACAGGAAGAAGGTAAAGTATGCGGCGTTCGTGGACCGGTACCACTTTGACCTTGACCTTGAGTACTGAGGCCTATAGTTGGGCCAAATTCGACAAAGAATAGAGGTAAACAAACCGTTGCTAGGCAACGAGTAGATTCCGCCTAAAAGACAGATGTTAACAACCTTTTCTACATAGATGATTTTCATAAAAGTAATAATCCTACTTCCTACTAATGTAAATAGTTAATTTGTTTAGATATTTATGATTTGCATAGAACGCTTAACCAATTTTAATGAAACATGACACACATGTAAGCTAATTTCTTAATAGGTTAAATTTATTGATACATATAAATAATACTTAATCCATACTTGAAAGTATTACAATGCATGTGTTATGCAGTTGATTTTAAAGTAATTAAAATACTCAAAATTGTATTGACAAATGCCTCAACTTCATTCATTGTTTGAATTCCACAAACGTGTGTTTAATACCTGGATTTCATCCATTTTCTTTTTTTGTAGGGCTATCACGTAAAATTAATGCCGACTTTTTTCGAAATACCAAGTTATTATGCCTTGTTATTTTAGTGATTCTATTGAAATATGCTGCAATAGGAATTGTTAATAAATAGTTAGCATGTAAAAGTTGATAATCATGTAAATAACAAGAGATTAGTAAAACGTGAGTTGTGATAACCCTAAATTGGTTTGTTTACCTCTATTCTTTATGGAGCTTGGTGTAGGTATAGAAACTCATTAGTGAGATAGGGCACAAACTCCGTGACAAAACGCGTGACGTTTAATTTTTGTTATAGGAGAGAGGATGCAGGCGCTCTTGTTAAGGAAATAACGAACGAACCGAATTTTAAGTATTTATATTTTATAGAAGTATTTACATAGTGGTTTGGTTAAAATTTATTTGAAGTGAAACTTCTTTACGCACGCTTGACTTGGGGAGTAAGCTGGCGAACGCGTGACGTAAGCGTTACGAAAAGTGATCGGGCAAGGCGAACGGAAGTTAAGTGGGGGATATAAGCACAGAGGCGCGAACTTGGTACTACAAGGTCTACAACGAGTTTTTTTTTTTTTTGAATAAAAATAGAAGATCTATGCAAAAATATTAATTTACCAATGAAACCATGAAATAAATTTAAATATTTATAGAAAATTAATATATGTATATGTGTATACATGTATATATTGTACACATATATATATATATACACACATACAGATGGAGCGAAAGAAGTTTCACTTCAGTCGTGTGGTCATAAGCACACTCGTTTTTTTTTATATTGTACGATTAACTGTACCTATATAGAGTTGGTAGAGATTTGTGCCCACTATATTTCAACTATCATCACTGTCAGATTTCTATGTTAGATTTGTGCCCACTATATTTCAACTATCATCACTGTCAGATTTCTATGTTAGATTTGTGCTCACTATATTTCAACTATCATCACTGTCAGATTTCTATGTTAGATTTGTGCCCACTATATTTCAACTATCATCACTGGTAGGTACAGACGACAGCAGCCTTGCACATCAAGTTACTACAATCTGTCAGATTTCTATGTTAGATTTTCAACTTTATCTCTAAAGTAAGGTAAGGTTAATTGGGAATATTTGACAGTTTCTGGTAGCTAGACCTGCTTTCGTCTGTACCTATACAGATTTTTTAACATGCGGGTTTATAAAATTCCGTTATGTATTGTGTGAGTATTAACGTTGGATATTGATTGGTTTGTCAAGCTTTAACAAAGGACATGGGGAAATTCTTTAACATATCCGCTTCGATCCGACGCATGTGGGCATATGTGTCGATGTAACAGTTTCTTTTGGAGTTAGTAAAAGTAAAGTGAGTTATAGACGTACGAACTTAAAGTACGTGGTTTTTAAGATCGTGAACTTACTCGGCTCGACGTCAGTGATACACGTGAAGCTTGTTCATACTATATCGCGATGTCGTCGAGAGAAGAAGCTTTGTATTATTTGGAAATTTAAAAACTTAATAAAAAAAGATGAAATCGACAAGTATGGGTAAAGCACTGCATTGTGTTTATTGCATGTGAATTTAGTAATTGAGTTAGGTACGTGAAGAGAAGGAAGATTTCTATAATTATTTCAGAATGCCTGAACCGCTGTATGAAGGACTTTTGCGGCTCCCGGCTCGCAGCGGCAGCGCTGTCACACGTACGAGCCGAGACGAGCTACGAGTAAGATTTGAAACAGATTGGACCGCCGGCGAACTTGCGCGGCAATTTTAAAGGTGACACACAGGCGTAAAAGATCGTGGAGCCACAAGTCCGCGTACTTACTCGCACGTCTATCACCCACTTAAATTAATTATTTTCTTATTATGGTCACCAAATTACCTATCACGGTTTCACCAACATATTGATTCCGTGGGAACATCGGGATAAAAAGTATCCTATGTAATAAACCTGTGTACTTTTTAAAAAGATGCTTTGAACTTAAATATAGTTTAATTTGTGAGCAAGGGAATCTGGGTCAATGTTTGCAAACATCACTCTAATTGCGTAACACACTATTACCACAGTCTAAAAATCATACAGTTGTCCAACGAAAACGTCTAGACAGGGCAATCGTGCGGGGTGTGAGGGGCGAGACGCGGCCGGTAAGCGGATCCCGAACGGCGAACAAAACGATGTTAGTAGTTCGGGATCAGTGTTGCCATTGCTACGGCAATTACCGTGTACTATGGCTTTCAGGACAGAAAATCGTTAAATCTACGGGCTACGGCCTTCACCTTAAGGCCGTAGCAGAATTTATGGCTTTTCGCAAGTTTTTTAAGTTTAAGTTTCAATTCATTAATTTATCGTAACTTTTAGAGTAGACAATGATTTTACAAATATTTCGAGTATGTATCCAATATTCCGAATGCCAAGATTGTAAAGTCTGTGGACGGGGATTTCTTTTCCCCTCATGAAACGCTTCCTAATACAATAATAATTAGAAAACCCAAAACACTGAATTTTTGAGTAATAATTTCTCTGACTTACTATTTTATTTATTACGTCAATCTTATATTGTGAGAAAATAAATATCTTCAAGTTTACAAATACATTTAAAAATTGCCGGAGTCCGAAACTTTTTTTCGAGTGTATGATGGTCGAAAAATGGCTCTTATCATCTTTAATATAAAGGTCATTTTATTTTCTCTACAAAAATTTGGCAAATGACACGGCCGACAGTCGATAGTTTTCCTTACGAACGCGGCTTTTTTACCATAGATACACGGCTTTTTTACCATAGATACACGGCCTCCTCAAAATTTGCGTTGGCAACACTGTTCGGGATATATGATGATATATCCCGAACAGTGTTGCCAACGCAAATTTTGAGGAGGCCGTGTATCAAGGGCTAACGCGTGTTTGTTTTTTATTAATTTATTGCATTATCATGACATCGATTTATTGACATCACTTACCATTATAATTCCTGAAATATTTCTTTTTTATTGATTACACTTACCTAAGCTAATTAAAACGATGATTATTTAAGAGATTTAAAAGCAACTGTCACGGGCAGAATTCAAGCCGTGAACTTTTCCGAACCGTGATGTTGCACTGACAACTGAATTATTTATTCATTTAACCTTCACTTAAACAATATTACAGTTCAGTAAGTGTCGCAGTAACTAGCTATTAAATCTGTATCAGTTCAATTATTAAAGATCTTTGTATACCTACGCTTCATCTGTCAATATATCTCAATACATCTTCTCATCATATCTGTTAATATATCATCAATATATCTTCCTAAGTATTTGTATGAAAGAAAAAATAAAAAATACGTGTTCAATATTTTTTATAAATCTATCTGATGGACATTAAATTATTTTTTAGGATACAACCCAATTGTGCGTGAACAACAAGCTGTCACCTTCGTGGTGACGTGCCAGTACCAAGCGGTAGTCTTGCTCCCGGCGGCGGCGCATAGGCAGCAAGCTAGTAGATTTCACCCGAGATGACGCCCAGCAAGGCAGTCGCTTCATGGAAAATGTTGAAGTTTAGCCAAAATGAGCAGTTAGACTGGTAAAGCGGACCCTAGACTCCAAAGCTGAAAAGCTTCAGATACGACTGGGATTAACGCTGAGATGAATATGATGCCCAGCAAGGATTGGCAAATTGACGTAGGGTTGTCAGCTTTTTTGATATTTTGCTAACAGCTAGCTATTTTAAAACATACCAGCAGGGGATCGACCCGGTACTTAAAACTTTAACTTCACAAATACTGTTATTATGTTTGTTGTGAGTGAAGTGAGATTTCTTGTTCTTTGTTTCAAGGAGGTACAGAATCTTCAACCGAAATCTCATCGGGGTATCCAGATGACTTGCAGTCACGTTTCCATACGAAGCTGTACTTTTGGGGAATGTAAAAATGTCATGTAATCGTTAAGTAGCCACTCGAAATATTATTTTCTTTTTACTTATATTTACTTAGGTCCGGTAAAAGAGTATCTTTATCATCTGTGGCACTGGCGTATTTTTTTAATCCAGCGGCACTTTTCTTTGGGTAGGTACGTATTTCCCAAAAAAGTTATTGGCGGCTTTCTGTTTTGGTTTCGAAATATTAACTCACCCCTTTTAACAACAATATGGTCGTAAAGCTTGTGTAGTTAAGAGCTTTATGAAGAGGGCCACTAAACCGCATCAAGGAAACTAATTTTAAATACTTAATAATAAATATTTAACTTAACTAATCTTTTTACATAAGTAGTTTACGCGTTATTTGTTTTTATTGACATTTGGTAGAAAACCAATTAATATTACAATGACATGAGTCAGCAATGTTTTTTTTTTCGTTCACATTATCTTATGTTCAGACGACAGGAGTATACATTTATATGAGTGATACATTTCATCAGATATAATAATTAAAACTAAAACAATTATAAGTAAATCTAATCGTTTAGACGTAAGTTTGATATGGCATAGAAAAAGTTAGCTTTGTTTCAACTTTTTCATTTGGCAGCGGTTACGTTCCAATTGCGATCCAGTTATGGTTAAACCGTTAGCGCGATACGAAACAACAAAAGTTATGGTTTGGTTGCAATCCAATTCTGTATTGGTTGGATTATTTTAGCGCGATTGCCCCCCTGCACATCAAACTATTTCAATCTGTCAGATTTCTTTATTTGATTTTCAACTTTATCATTAAAGCATTAAGGCTCAAGATTGATTGGGAATATTTGACATTTTCGGGTATTCGCTGTCGTCCGTAGGTACCTATTTTAAGGCGAGTTATTCGGTCAAGCTTCCCTTTTTTTAGAATTTTCCGGATATAGCAATATAATATATTTTATGTAGTACACATAAAATATTACAGGCGCTTATTATCTAATAACCGCTGTAATATTTAATGTGATAACCTAATCGCCACTCCGTATATTATACAATATATAGCATTAGGTAATGCAACAGTTCTAACTACATATGCACATGCAGTCCCGTTAACATAATCATTAGTAGCGATAGCGAAGGATAGGATACTTTTATCTTATTTTAACGTTGCCCCACACTAGGAGTTTCTCCTGTATCGTGGGTGCGTTTACAAATATATAAACACATACATAAACAGCCAGACCCGGAAGAACTAGTTGTAGGTCATACAAATATTTGTTCCGTGCGATAATCGCACCCGCGGCACGCAGCGCAGCAGTCAATAGCCTGTGTTAACCGTGCAGACACAGCAGCTGTAGCGAAGGATTGGATACTTAGTAGCTGTAGAGAAGGATTGAATACTTAGTTGCTGTAGCGAAGGCTTGGATACTTAGTAGCTGTAGCGAAGGATTAGATACTTAGTTGCTGTAGCGAAGGATTGAATACTTAGTAGCTGTAGCAAAGGATTGGATACTTAGTTGCTGTAGCGAAATATTAGGTATTGAACACGCTGAACTCTCGTTTAACATACGAATTTTTTTTTCTTTTTTCCGATTTTCGATAATGTTGTTTTTTTTTTTTGGGAGTAACACAAAGAATTAGCTGCCTCTTGTTCACAAAAGAATCATATTGTTTGACAAATGAGGATTTAGAAGCCAATATCAATATGCATAAACGTCGGAGGAAAGACCATTGTCGCGAAGGATTAAATATTAATCTCAGAAAACATGAACATTACCACATAGTATGATTCATGTTTGAAAAATGCACATGGTTATAATAAAAATTTATTCTTTCCTTCTACCATACGTTTTTATTATCATCATCTTCTCTTCTCAGCGTTTATCCTGGTTGCAACCGCGGCTTTCGCGTTGGAGGCCGCGGTCCGCTTTCCTGCTTAATTTCCTCCATTTCGCGCGATCTTTTGCATCCTGTGGTGTGAGATTGTTGGCAAGCATGTCATCTCTTACGTCAAGCCAGCACCTCTTTGGTCTACCCCGCTTGTTCCGGCCCGGCGGAGGCTCCATGGCAAGACATTTGTGACCCACGTAACATGCCGGTTTTCGTAAGACGTGATCTTTACCAACGTAGACGAAACATTTACTTTTACTACGCGCTATTACTTTCAATTGGAATCATTTTGAAGCGTATTGCTAATCCATAGCCCCATATGTTCGAAAAATGTGTATGCTCAACGACGTACACAACGCAACGAATGCTGTTGAAATGTGAAAAGAAGAAAGAAAAACATTTTTTTTTTTTGCGGTAAACATGACGTAAAAGTTTACAAAAACAGTTGAGTGAAAATAGTTGAGGGAGCCTACGTCACATCCACGCAAATGTTACAATGAAACCCATCGCTACTCATAGTGTGTTACGCAATTACCCTGCAGATTTAAATCTAACTCTTATTGCATTAAAATAGCCTTATTCTTCAAGAAGGTTATAGGCATAACATCACGCTACGACCTTTAGGAACCGAGCAAAACAAAAGGTCAGAAAGAAACACTAAGCTTAAACGAAGTAAAAATTCGGGATGGTGATACTGGGACATAGAAGATGGCACGCGGACAAAGTCACAGATAGAAGTCAATTTACATACAGTACCAAACGGTAGACGATACAATTAGGGGCCTTTTATTTAGGTAACAAGTTTTTACTTATTTACATTTCCATTTTGATGGTATTTTTTCTGCTTTGCTGTTTTTTCGGCGTGGCTAGCTGGCATATAGTAAATGATTTCATTGTTGTTGTGTTTCTTGTACTTATTCATACATAGTATTGTATAAAGTCATCTGTTTTGTTTTTAATGAATAGACAGCTGTGCTGCTGGGGAGTTTGTTCCGAAACTTCTTCCCAGCGAAAGCGCTAGGAAATGGCGATGAGTGGGCGTTTTGGAGGGACTGTCTTATGTATTGACGTTCCAAAGGTGCTGATTCAAATGACTTTTGATTTGATTTTGATGTTTTAAAGCAAAGTAAACCCTAAATTAATTCATGTACTTATATAAAAAGACTTGTAACAGAAATAAGATATTTTTTATTTGACGGCTTTTGTTAAAAGAATAAATACGAACCAAAACATGATTTTCTTACTATTTTTATGAAATGCTAAAATGATGAATCTGTAGCTAACATAGAAAAACTAGTCGCGTTAATTTAAAATTCCGCAAATATTTTTACGTGTGTGATTCGTATTGGAGAGCTTCAAATTGTATATTAAATGTCTTGACCTTCTGTATTCAACAAATAGACAAGTACCTATCTAATATTATTAGCCTTTTAATCGGACATATAAAGTTCAGCCAATCTCGTATTTGGCGTTTGCTTATGTTTTTTTTTTCAATCTTCTTCATTCCTGTCTTTCTCGTGTCTCATCTCGCTTCAAATTTTAACAGCGGTCTATCTGATCTCACATTTTCTGTAATCCACTTCTCCTTCTTTGGCCGCTTCTTGGGTACCACTGAGTAACTACATATTTTATTTAAATTGTCCTTTCAACAATTGCTGATTATTTTTTATAATTATAAACTAGAACTTGACCACAATCCCTCCTTCTGTTAAAAACATTTGATTTTTTCTAAGGAATAACTTGGGTTTGCTGATCTACTGATCACAGCCTCACAGGTTTTATCGGTGCAGGTATGCGGCCCCAGGCACTACTCTCTAAAATATTTGTGTTATAAAATAATTAAAAATAATTTTAAAAAAAATCATCAATTCGAAAAAGTGAGAAAAGTCAGTTACGCTACCTACATGTTGTAGGTACTACTCGGAATGGGCATGAAACCGCCTCAATGGAAAGCAATGCATTAAATATTCAAACCATAATAAGCTCCCGCGCGCAGCGATAGGGCATAAAACAGCTTGTAGGCAACAATCCGAAAATTCAACGCCATTCCGACAAATGAAAAAAATGTTCAAACCAAAAAAATTTGTCATGTGCGTTAATAAGGTATAAAATAACTTAAATGTACCAATACAAAAAAATACCGCTCAAACTAGAATTCAAAAAGTAAAATAAGCTCTCGACTCTATCTATAGTAATACGACATAAAGTAGTCTGCGCGCAAAAATTACAAACAATTATCTTAGATAATAATTTTATTTTCGTGTTCAGTAAATTGCAGCTAAAAAGTATTTATGAAAATTGTAAGCCCGTAAAAGTATGAATGGATAATAGTTGAAACACGCGGTTCAATGGCCCCGCGCCATTCAGCTGTAGATTATCAGAAGTTTACTTCTTTTATCACTATGTTAAATCTGCCATTTTATGATTCTAATATTTTATTTATTGATGAAACGATTGTATTACTAAGACAAAACCGTTTCGCTGCGGGAAAACAACCATTAAAATTCCACGCTGTATGTATATTACTAAATCCCGCAGTTTTTGTGATCGTGCTCCAAAAAGATGTAGGCAAGTAAAACTGCTCAATAAATCGTCTAGTGATACAGTGGCCGAGGGAGCTAAGCTCTATTTATTCTTTTATTTTTTCGTTCTTAATCTACTAAACTCATTGTCTTTCTTTGGATAAAAGGAGTATCGTGTTCTCTTTATTCAGCTAATTTCTGTAAAGTCCATTGGTGCATAAAGCAATGGATTAGGAATACACTTAAAAATAATACCAATTGATAGTAATAGCACAGTCTAGACAGAGCAATCGTGCGGGGTGTGAGGGGCGAGACGCGGGTAAGCGGCACCCGAACTGCGAATAAAACGATGTTCGTAGTTCGGGATATATCATTAAGGGCTGACGCGTGTTTGTTTTTTTACTTGTTTATTTAAAATGGTGCATACGAAGTATGCTGTGAGTGATTACAAGTCTTCATCTTATATAAATAAAGAACTGCGGTTTCATCAGCTTCCACGCACAGAAAGAAAGGTGAATAAATCTGTTTTTGATTTTTATACTGTGATTTTTTTCCTGTGGTAGGTACTCTACCTTATCAATATCCTTATTGTTTTCTAATTTAATTTGAAGCAATAGATAATATACCTACTTCAAATCATTCAGATTGCTATTAATTTTGCTTAACAGAATCCAGCGAATTTAGTCTGTCTATCCTGGTTTTCTTTACCTATTCAAACTGAAATTTAAAAATAATCAAATATTTATTTTAATTTAGGTACCGATCACAGTCTCAATAAGGTTCAAAAACGGGTGTTTGAGAAGAGATAAAAAAATAGCATAGCTATGAATTTAAAACATGATTCTACACCAACTAGGGTATAAAATTCATCGGTTTAAAAAATCTATTGTTTCTTAAAACAAAAAAGTGTGTTAATGCGTGGGCAGTTAAAGTCATTTAATTAAACACCTGGCGTATGAAAAACAGTTGCTACTGTGATTGGCTGACCAACATGACAACAACCAATCAAGTCTCAACAATGATTGGTAGAGTATTAATGTACTTAATCTAAGTCAGTGTTTTTCAACCTGTGGGTCGCGACCCTCTGAGGGGGTCGCGAAGCTTTTTCAGGGGGGTCGCAGAACCGCTATTGAGGTTTTCAAAAGGTGAGGATAACTCAAAAGATAAATAATACCTGTACACCTGCATTGACGAATAAAAAGATTTGTATTATCAATATGTTTTCCTTCACCTTGTAATCAGTCATTTGTGTCCAAGATATACTTAGAAAGTACACATAACTTAGAAAAGTTACATTGGTACTTACTTGCCTGACCTGTAATCGAACCCGCACACGTATACTTGAGAGGCCGGTGTTTTAACCACTAGACCACCGTTGTATAATGTATATAGATACCATCGCTTTACCATCAACGATCGCATCACTGCTTACCATCAGGCGGGATTGCGATCAAGCGCTGGTTTATAATTTATAAAAAAAAAATTATACAACCTTATTTTTTGTTTAGGTATACGAAACCTGAATATAGTTTGTTCAGAATAAGCAACTGAATCGAATTTATACCATTTTTTTATATTTTTTCCCAAATACATTTAGAAATGTTGTAGTGTGGTTAACGAGTGCACAACACAGTTGAAGGTAGATCATAGTACTAGGCGCACCGTGAGACAGGGCCCCCCGCGAAACACCGCTGTAGCTGCGGCCGGCGAACAATGCGTTGACCATATTTTTGTTGAGACAACCGAGTAAGATAACAATTGCTCCTAAATTTGTGGTTTTTCATGATATCTTTTTGAAATTTTGTATTTACGGTCGACAGGGACAAGCTACCCCAAACTATCGGATTTTCCCAATCTACCTTGATCCTTAATGCTTTTGAGATAAACTTGAAAATTTAATAAGGAAATCTGACAGATTGTAGTAGCTTGATCTGTTATCGTTCTTTACTTAAAAATACTGAAACAAAATATAACGTTATATACCTAGTATATTATTAAAATAGCGCTAAAAGATATGCACTCTTGATTACATCCATTACATTAGTCGTGCACAGAATTCATTTGAATACAATTATAATTGTATATTTAATTTACCATTTCTCTTAGATTTATCTTTTTGATGTGAAACATCTATAGGCGCAAATTAAGTGAACGACTACGAAGGAGTTTAAAAATAACTTTATTTCTACCCAGTAACAGCGTAACAGTAATTAATTAATTCTACAAAATAATGATCTTATATACTAAACTTATTGTTAACTAAGCATCTAAGTTAGTGACGCATGTCCTAGATAGCGTCTGCTGAATTATACTTAAAATGCTAAATAATATAAGTATTAGCTGATGAAGCTAATATTGGAGGGTTGGGGTTCCTTAACTCCTCCCTCCCTAAGAGAGAAATTATCCGAAGGTGTTGTAGATGACTTCGGAGAATTTCGGCAAAAACGACAAATGTAGAATTTGTATGAGATGACGACAATAATTATTATAATAATGATATATTCTAAAATGGTCCATACACTTATTTCTATTGTCACTATTGGAGTTGTATCGTCACTTTCACTGAATTTGGCACTTTGTAATACTTCTTTCACATCACTAAAGTCCACGTTTCTTAAATCGATTTTCTCCGTCTTTGTCTGTATGTCCTGCTGCAGTTCTGGCATCTCGATCAACGGTAGCTTGAAACTGGAAATTGTGGTGTTTGTGGTGACGCCAACGATTGTTTCTCCTATTTGTGTCTCGCATTGTTGATCCGGCGTTACTATATAGGTTCCAATTATGTTGTATTTCCGGATTTCTTCGTTGCAGTTTTCAGTAATGATCAGGTTCCCCTCTGTGTAAACCAGCCATTGACTGTCAGTTATTTTCTGTACCTTGGTTTTTTCTATCTTGATACGATTCTTTATGCAGCCATTGTAGTTGTTTTTCATCAGCATGATTTGTTCGATACATGTCTCAACTGGATACTGAGCTAAATTGTTTTCGGTACAAAGAAATCTGCCGTTTTCGATTTCAGTACATGATCTCGCTACGGGCATGTATTTCAATCGATTCACCAATAAGTAGGGATATTTGGGAATAATGGTGAAAGTATCTGTGGAATGGGAAATAGGAATGGGAATAACCTTGTAATAATTATATGTTTCGTTGTCTATTAGAGGGACTTCTAACACAAAGACTAACTTATTATTATTTAAATATGATTTAACTATTATATTACGTTCTAGTTTTATTAAATTATATTTAGTAACTGTATAAATTGTCTTAGCATGTTTACTAATTGTTTCTAAAGTATTGTATAGTTCTGTGCTATTTATAATGGACTGGTGCAAAACATTTAGTTTGCTAAAGGCGATTGCAGACTCAATTTCTTGTATATTCTCATAACAAGTTCGAAAGTTACTCAGAATTTGATACATAGTATTTACAATTCGTAATAAATTGTTAAATTTGGATTCATTTTCAACAAGTCTTTCTATATCGTTAGTATGTGAGCCTAAGTTTTTTATATTTGAATTTATGATTTCTGAGTCGTTTACTAATTTATCGAAAGCTTTTTGCATTGATGAAACTTTCCGTTCAACCGCATGTTCTTTATTTTGGAGTAATAGGATTTCTTTATTATATTTAATTGCATCGTCTTCATCTAAATTGCCAGTTATAGTTTTTATAACTGATCCTAGTGGGTTAAACAAAGCTCGTTTGTTTCTATGATTAAAAGGTAAAATTTGCGAGAATTTATCTTTAGTAAGTTTAACTAAATACTCTATTTGTTTTTCTATCCCTAAAGTTTCATTATTAAATTTATTTTCTAAAATTTTCACTTTCATGCTGTCAAGATCGCGAATGTTATTATCTATTTGTAAACTTAAGGATTCTAAATCTAAAATCTTAAATATAGTCCAATAACTACTCTTCTTCACTGCTACTCCCATCTTCAACGAAGCTATCCCCGGATTCCGAGTGCAGTTCTGAAGGTCCAGCGTGAATCCTGACATCACTAGTACCAGAAGTACCAGGAATGACCTGTGGAGGACGTTTTATATTTTTTATCGCCACTCTAGTTGGTCTTTTATTTAATTCTACAGGCACTATATTGTGTTCGGTTTTACCAGTGATTTTGGCTTTTTCATAGCGAGGTTTTTCTTTAGCTTTCCGAGTTCTAGTGTTTTTCATATAAATACTATCTCCAGCCTTAAGGACTGGTGTTTCTTCACCTCCTTTCTTATCTCTTACCTTCACTTTATCTGTTTCTAATTTAGCCGTTATGAATTCGTATAATACTTTAAGACGTTTTCTATGATCTAGTAGTAATTTCTGCGTTAAATTTCTTTCCCTATCGACATTAAATACATTTCCGGAGTCGGTATGCCCAAATACTATTTCAAAGGGCGTAAAATCTGTCGCTGAGTGTATGGTGTTGTTATATGCCATAATAGCATACGTCATAACGGAAGCTGCATCTAGATCACTTTTGTCATATTTTGCTAACCGGTAAATCTCGATAATAGTAGAGTGAAATCTCTCGACTATTGCCATAGAATTGGGATTGTTTGGAGTCCCTATGTGCAGTTCTATTTTGTATAAACTTAACATTTCTTTAATTAATGTGTTATTAAATTCTGTGCCTGAATCACAACTTATTTTATTTGGTAATCCATATAAACTAAAGTATTTAATTAATGCTCTAACTATCTCTGGTGTACTCCTATTAGGTATATCTATTGCCTGTGCTAACTTGCTAAAAGAATCTACAATTGTTAAATAATATTTTCCTTCAATGTATAGTACATCCATAAAAGCTTCTTGGAATGGACTATTTTGTGTTTGGGTTAGCTGAATTTGAGGTTTAATAGGTTTTCTATCATACTTCATTTTTCTACATGCTTCGCAACTATTAATAACTGTTGTGACTACTTCTTTCATATTTGGCCACCAATAATGTCTCTTAAGTTTCGCTAACGTTTCCCTAATGCCTCTATGACAAGTTTTACCTTCATGGTACTTAATAATAGCTTCTTTCTGATCTTCCTCCGATTCTGTCAGATTGATTACTCTTTCCGTACATTCTGTTAACTTAATTGAACCCTTTTTAAACAACTTAATAACCATGTTTGAAAACAATTTTCTAAAGGATGGATGTTCGAAATAAATATGATATTTATTCTTAGGGTTTATATATTCCTTTAAAAAGTCTTTAATTAATTTTTCGTTATTTGCTGGTAAATGGACTTCTAAAATCTTCTGTTTATTATTAGAAATGTCCTTTACTGTTAACTTATCTTTAAACCATGCGTGGACTAAAATTTGTCTAGCTTTAGTATCGACAGCTTCATTTAAAATAGGAATACCTTCATGTTCCCTATTTGAAACTGAATTGGCTGTGACGCCATCGTCAGAATCCGAAAGTTCTATCGTTTCTATTGGCGTTTTGTCGAACTGAAGCTCTTCATCTATAATTTTCTTTATTCGCTCATCCCTATCGCCTATGTTAACAAATATTGAGTCTAAATCATCGTCTATTGCATTAATTTTAATCCTAGATAAGGCATCTGCATTTGTATTTTGTGGTCCTTTCTTGTATTTAACTTCATAATCGTATTCTTCTAAGCGTAGTCTCCAACGCGTGAGCTTACTGTTGGGTTCTTTTAAAGAGTACAGCCATGCCAATGGTCTATGGTCTGTAAAGATAGTAAATTTATTACCATATAGATATGGCCTAAAATGCTTAACTGCCCATATTATGGCCAAAAGCTCTTTTTCGATAGTACTATACTTTACTTCTGTATCGCTCAGCGTTCTGCTAGCATATGCTATTGGCTTGTCTGAGCCTATTGCTCCTTGTGATAATACAGCTCCGATTGCATAGTTTGATGCGTCAGTAGTTAAAATAAAACTTTTACTGAAATCAGGATACTGTAATAAGGGTGCGTTTGTTAAGAGTTTTTTACATGTTTCAAAACATTCCCTATATTCATCGTTAATAATTATTTTACGACCTTTCTTTAGACAGGCTGTCAAAGGTCTAGTTATTTTTGCGAAATCTTTGATGAATTTCCTATAATAACCAATGAGTCCTAAAAAGCTTTTTATTTGTGTCACTGTTTCTGGAATAGGATATCTTAGGATCGCATCAATTTTATCATTATTTGGCTTCAACCCTTCGCTTGTAATAGTGTGCCCTAAGTAAAGGACTTCCTTTCTAAGAAAGTGTGATTTATCTAATTGTATTTTTAAATTTGTCGCTCGAAAACGATCGAAAACTGCTCTAAGTTTTTCTACATGTTGAGTTAGTGATTTAGAGAATATGATGACGTCATCGAGATACACCAGGCAATGCAAGCCCTGGAGACCTCTTAGGACATTATCCATAGCCCTCTGAAAAGTTGCAGGTGCTGTTTTTAAGCCGAACGGCATCCTGTTAAATTCATAATGCCCTGACGGTGTACTGAATGCTGTTTTCGCCCTATCCTCCTCCTGGACCTCAATTTGATGGTACCCACTAGCTAAATCTAAAGTAGTGAAATATGTGCTATTACCTAGCATATCAAATAAATCATTAATGTTGGGCAAAGGATATTTATCATCGGTAGTAATTTCATTAAGACGTCTATAGTCAACTACCATCCTCCATTTTTGTTGTCCCGATGCATCTAATTTTTTTGGCACTAAATGTATGGGAGCACTCCAGGGAGAGTGTGATTCCTGGATAATATTGTCCCTTAACATTTTATCTACCTGGTTTCTTATTTCTTTTGATTGGATTGGAGGTAACCTATGTGCTTTGATGTTTATAGGATCCTCGTTCTTTGTTCTGATTCTATGTTTCACTTGGTTAGTAAAGGTTAATGGTATATTTTCACAATAAAAAATGTCCCTATACTCATTACATAGCCCTTCGATGGCTCTACGTTCTTCGGAATTCATGTGGTCTACTTTAATTTTTTTTAAATTCTCCGTTAGCATCCTATCTATTTCTATACTATTTTCTGTAAAATTAACGTTAACTGACTGGTTTTGTACATAAGGTTCAACTTTAAAAGGTCCTGTTACCACTAATTTTCTGGATTTATTCGTATAATTCTGAATAACGGTTGATGCGTAACCTTCAACACACCTAACTAATGCTGAGGGCATTCGTATCCCTTCCGTAAATTGTTTATATTCCAATATAGCTTCCCCATCCAGTAAATTGACCGGTAATCTAACTCTCAATTCACTACGAGATGGTAAATTGTATACCTCTCTCATAGGTGGTGCGTATATTATTGGAATGTTCGTATTTTTTAAATGCAAAACTTGGCTTTCCATATTTATTTTTGCCTGTAACTGTTTAAGCAAGTTACTACCTATTAACCCATCGTACCTATCATCAACACTGTAAACATAAAATTTATGAAATTCCTTACTGCAAAACGTAGCTGGTAAGGGAATAATTGCGGTTTCGTTATGAACACTCGAAGCGTGAGTACTAACAACTTCGAATGGTTCATATTGCAAACGATCCTTAAAGTATTTGTTCGCGATAAATGGGCTTAGAAAAGACCTAACACTACCTGTATCTATCATAAAGACAGCGTTTAATTCGGGTAAAACTATGTGCGGTAAATTTAGACGTTTATTGCAATTGATTTTTATTCGTTCTCTCGGATAGAGGCGGTTATACAAAAATTTTCCTGTCTGGAGTCTTCAGGTGGATGTTCCTGAAATTCATTATTTAAATTAGGTTCATTATAACTATCATTATTAATGTAATTAACACGGCGTGAACTTGCAGTTCGCATAGTAACGTCAGTGTTCGAATTTGAACCCGGCGGAATTGCTTGTTCTGCAAAAGGTGACGTCCGCGGTGCACGTGCTGTAGGCTGTTGGTTTTGTTGCGTTATCGGAAATTGTGACCTACTTAACTGTGACGTCGAACTATCATTATGTTCATAATTACGATTAAAATTATTTTGATTATTTTGTTGCCTGGACTTTTTAAACTGATGCGAATTGTTCGTCAAAGGTAAACTACTCGAAACATTATTTGGTGCAGTTGCACTTGATAAGTTCTGTGAGTTATTTTTTGTGCTGTTAGACTCTGGGAAATTGGGTTTATTTGACCTATTAGAGTTGCGATAATCGTTTGTTCTAGAATTATATACAGCTTGGAAGTTCTGTTCTTCTAGAACAATTTTCAATGCGTCCTCTAATGTCGAAACGTTGCGTAAACGAACTAACCTAACTAGGAACGGTGGTAAATTGAATAGAAAGACATTCATCGCTCTATTATTATAGATTACTTGCTTTGCCTTTCGTAGAGAGTCGTCACTTATGGTTTCTGTTATTTTAGCGAATAAAATACTCCTCATATGTTGTATCCTATGACACAAATCTAAATAACTTTCGCCTTTGTTAATTCTACAGGATTCTAATTCCATTGCTAGACAATCCTCAGTGCGTGGGTCGCCGAAGTGTTGATTTAACAACTTTTTTAACTCATCCCACGAATCTATAGAGTCCCTTTCGCCTACCAAACTAGCTGCTTCGCCTGATAACCTACTCGTTACCACATGGAATAAATATTCGTTCTGTACTGCGCCCCCTCGGAATGTTGATAAAATATATTCACATTTTTTTATAAATAAGGGCAACGTTCTAGTGTCACCATTAAATACTGGGATGATATTTACCAATTCCTGGGGAATTCGGTTTATACCTTCCATCGTGAAAGAAAAATAATGACACTTTACAAGAAGAAAAAGTAAAATGAATAATTAGATATGCTAAAAAATATCCCTAAATATATACTACGGCTAATAATCTATGAAATATTATTAAGGCGTTGTCCAATCCCTAATAGTACATAGAACATAGATTAATACAAGGTTAGGATTCGATGCAAGAGCTGAGAGGAAGGTGAAAAGATTTACTCACAATTCCGCAGCTATCTTCATGATCCTTGAATTACTGCTTGGCTCCTGGTCCTCCCGTAACTCGAAGTAGCTTCTTAATATATTTGTTTGTTCGGCGATCTCTGCTAAACCGTAGAAACGGACGTCGGCTGCTTCCCGTAGATACGAATACGTCACGGCCTGACTACAGAGATCCTACCGGCTGCGCCAATTAAGTGAACGACTACGAAGGAGTTTAAAAATAACTTTATTTCTACCCAGTAACAGCGTAACAGTAATTAATTAATTCTACAAAATAATGATCTTATATACTAAACTTATTGTTAACTAAGCATCTAAGTTAGTGACGCATGTCCTAGATAGCGTCTGCTGAATTATACTTAAAATGCTAAATAATATAAGTATTAGCTGATGAAGCTAATATTGGAGGGTTGGGGTTCCTTAACTCGCACGTGAGACCGATTTCTGGCGTGGCGACGCGTCGCCACGCGCAATCGACTGTGCGTTTCTCTCTCACTCGATCCGGCGTTAAGCCATCTCTTTCGCTCCACTGAGCTCGGAATCGACTGTGCGTTTCTCTCTCACTCGATCCGGCGTTAAGCCATCTCTTTCGCTCCACTGAGCTCGGATACCTATAGTGTATACTCTGTTTATTACAGTACTCATAACCTGTGTTTTTCTGGTAAATAAATCATTTTTCTGTTCTGATAATAAAATGTCTGACCGTGATAATTTAGAGAGTTATCAAGTCATCAGTAAGTTAATTTTATTTTTATAATTAAAGTATGCATTTATCTGTGCATTTAGCACGCGTATATTTGGTGTGTATTGAGCGCCAGTAAATGTAAAATCTACTCTCTAGGTAGATTAAAATTCACATAAATTTCATTGCATATCATGTTTTTAAATTAATTATTAATTTTAATTTCATTCTTATTGAAATTAATGCATTAAAACAATTGCTTAGAGAATAATTTTATTAAGACTGACAGAACTTTATTTTAAAATCAGCTGATGGCGTGCAGCGCACGAATCTTTTTCTTATTTGTTATTAATTTAAACTTTAAAAAATTAATTAATTTTTCTAATCATAATGGAGTTTATAGTGAAACATTCATTATTTATATTTATAATTTACGATCTTTAGTAGTATATTTAAATAACTAGCTAAGATTCTTCAGTTCACTAATATATTGAAGCCATTTAAAATTTTTTTCTGCATATTTATTTTTCTAATCATAATGGAGTTTATAGTGAAACATTCATTATTTATATTTATAATTTACGATCTTTAGTAGTATATTGAAATAACTAGCTAAGATTCTTGAGTTCACTAATATATTGAAGCCATTTCATCAACGCCATTAATTACGTTTCTTCAAGAAGAATTTCAATTGGAAATTAATAACAATCCAAGAGAACCTACCACCAGATACGGAACAACAATAGATGCTGTATTTATTAGATATCTTAATAATGTTATGTCCAATACTTTCGTATCGTACTTCAGTTACCATCGACCAATTGTCACAGTAATACCGTTCTCAGAGGCAACATCGAATGTAACTATTACCGAAGTCACTGATTAAACTAATTGAGTAGTTTCGATTTAAAATAAATATGTAAATTTTTGTATTTAATGAAAATGAATGTTTATTTAATAAAAAATCATCGTTATCTAGAAAAAAAATCGTTATATTTTTTTTTATTTTATTTTATTGACATTTTTAGTTCCTACCACAATCTGTTCTTTTCTGCATACTACTTTTATTTTTTTATTGCTGCATTTTGACGTTATTGTTTTAAGTTCCATTTCATAAATCTTATCATATTTTGAGCAATAAAATCAATGATTAAAAAACATCAAAACCGGATGCTGTGTTATACCTATTGTTAAAGAATGTTGTCAACAATTTAAACTCGTTATGCCAATTACACGAAACTCTATAAATTTTTTATAAAAATAAAAACTGCCTAGCTACCTACAAAGGTTTACCTGTAAAGACCAAGGGGCACTAGTACGGATGACAGCAGGTCAAGCTGATAGTTGATGGTCTGATAGTTTGGAGTACCAAACTATCAGATTTTCCCAATCAACCTTGAGCCTTAATACTCTTGAGATAAAGTTGAAAATCTAATAAGGAAATCTGGGAGTTTGTAGTAGCTTGATGTGCTATCGTCTGTACAAGGATTCAGGAGGTCAGATCGGAAATGATCTGTATGCTCTTGTTCAACTACTAACTAACTACTAACTCGTCAAACTAAACAAACTTTAAGTTCAGTGCATTTTTTCCTTTCCATTTTATTAAGAAAAGTATAGAAAAT
Source organism: Sesamia inferens (assembly GCA_037179545.1). Classification (NCBI taxonomy): domain Eukaryota; kingdom Metazoa; phylum Arthropoda; class Insecta; order Lepidoptera; family Noctuidae; genus Sesamia; species Sesamia inferens. The sequence goes on along the minus strand of CM073941.1, from coordinate 20,024,209 downwards.
GTCATTTTAGTTTAATCCTGTCAAATTAAGATACCCCATAGACAGTTTAGATGCTATTATAAACATGGCGACCGAAAAATACGTCAATGCGCCGATTCTGTAGTTCACAAAGTAATCTAATTTTAAGTTACGTTTTCTTTCAATTTCGTTAAGAAAAGGACGGAAGATAAAATGTCAGTTTATTCCTGTCACATTAAGATACTCCATAGACAGTTTAGACGCAATTAAAAACATGGCGACTAAAAACACGTCAGTTTACGTCAGGAGCGCACTAATTTGACAGGTCTAAACTAACATTATATCTTCTGTCCTTTTCTTAATTAAATAGAAGGAAGGTAGCTTGTTAACACGGGAATCAGGGCCAATATCAACAATTTAAAATAGAACAATTTACTGAACTTCTTAAAAAATTAAGGTTACGCACTAATCAGACGTTGCCAGTGATGACTTATGGAATTGAGACGTGGTCGCTAACAATGGGCCTTATAAGAAGGCTCAAAGTCACTCAAAGGGCAATGGAGAGGGCTATGCTTGGGGTTTCACTGCGCGATCGAATCAGGAATGAGGACATCCGCAAAAGAACTAGAGTAACCGACATAGCCCGAAGAATTGCAATACTAACGTGGCAGTGGGCTGGACACATTGCCCGTAGGATCGATGCCCGATTGGGCCGACGGGTTCTCGAGTGGCGACCACGCACCGGAAGACGCAGCGTGGGTAGGCCCCCGGCAAGGTGGACCGACGACCTGGTGAAGGTCGCGGGAAACCGCTGGATGCGGGAGGCACAGAACCGGTCGTCGTGGAGAACCTTGGGGGAGGCCTATGTCCAGCAGTGGACGACTTTTGGCTAAAATGATGATGATGACTAATCAGATGGAGCTGCGGCATGTACAGTGTACACCTTATGCAAACACTATTAAGAGGCGTAATGCATACTTTCTGAGAGACGAGATTTGTTGTGAACAGTAAGATTTTGGACTTTAGCTGGAGTTATGATATTTATGATTATTTTTAACCGACTTCATAAAAAGGAGGAGGTGCTCAATTCGTCGGAAACTTTTTTTTATGTTCACCGATTACTCTAAGATGCCTTTTTTAAGGCCCGTATTCCAGAAGCTCACCTAAAACTCAAGCATTACTATTAAACTCGATTCAAGCCATTTGATTGGTTGAAACTAGTTTTAAGTAACGTTTAAACAGAGATCAATGCTTGAGTTTCCTTCTGGAATACGGAGCTAAGAGACTTTTCTCCCTTCTCTAGCTCTTTCTGCCTCCTCTGTACCAGGACATTGGTGTATTGATATGGAAGAGACGAATACTACTACAGTAGGATGAATTTAGAATCTAAATTCTGAATTCATTTGGTGTTCAGGTATACAGTATGTTAAGAAAACCCTGTCCGACCCGTGAAGGTGTTGTTAGGTATCGATAACTGATTCTACTAATGGATACAAAACCGAGGCTAAATTAAAAAATAAAATCCCCCAAAAAAAAAAATATTATTTCGCAAAAAGAGGTAACTTAATAAATATGCGTAAGCACCCTTCCGCGGGCGGTGGGCGGCAGGGCACGCGGCACGTGGTCACATCGCTATTCGCTCATAATAATACCGGTGTTGTCACTTTTTTAAAATTACCAAATTTCGGGGAAGTTGGAATTAATTCGCGGGAAAAAAAGATTATTTCAAAATTCATTTGTATTGGTACTATGATGATTACGTAAAATTTTATATTATATTTGGTCATGTGTTTACCTAACCTTTATTATCCTTATGGGTCGGACAGGGTTTTCTTAACATACTGTATAATAGAGCATGTCTCGATGTCATGTTATGATGTGACATGATATATCTCCATGTCCCTCATGTCATGCAGCGTTCTATGTAGCATCATTATCATCATCATCAACCTTTTTATCGTCCCACTGGCTGGTCACAGGTCTCCACTCATACAAAGAAAGATTGAGCATAATCACAACGCTTGTTCAATGCGGGTTGGCGATTTAAGACTTAAAGTCCAGGTTTGCTCAAGATGTTTTCCTTCACCTTTTAATCAGTCATTGGTGTCCAAGATATACTTAGAAAGTACATATAACTTTGAAAAGTTACATTGGTACTTGCCTAACCTGGAATCGAACCCGCACACTCACACTTGAGAGGCTGGTGTTTTTAACCACTAGGCCACCACGACTATGTAGCATAATATTTCTTTAATAATTTTCATAGAAGTAGCTAGAGTTACACACTGCCAAACACCCGAACAAAGTTTTTGTTGAGCGAGATCACACTTGCCGGATACAGAGCACGAAAACCTCACGTGCAATTCTTACCAATAGTTATGAACATAGTAAAATATTTTAGTAAACTTAAGTTTGTCAATTCTCAGTTCCATGTGTCATGCAGTGATTAAGTTCTAAAAAGTTCGCAAAGTATTATATCTGCTAGGATTGGATGCACCCATAAAGTGCATCCAATGATAGTTTTTATTGTCATTTATTATAATATCTTGCGATTTACGACTTACATAATAGGGATGTTTCCAAGCTATGAAAATCAAAAAAATAATTAGTCCGTCTTATAGATAATAAAAAAATTAAGACCCGTATTTTTTATTTTGTCGAGATTACCAAAAACTACTGAGATATAGCGTATTAAAATTACGGAGTGGTGGCTAATTGCGTCACGCCGTTGTATATTTTGTACCATGGCGTGACGTCATGCGACATTTCAAATCAGTATATCTTCCTAAGTATTTGAATGAAAGAAAAAATTAAAAATACGTGATCAATATTTATTATAAATCTATCTGATATACATTAAATTATTTTTTACGATACAACCCAATTGTAGAGTATTTTTAAAACGAACCTGACGAAACGACTTGTAAATCTTAGTTTGAATAATTCTTTTGCTTTATTGTGAAATAGGTATGTACCGAAAATTGGCTAGCCCAATTTTCTAACGAGTTTGACACCAGACTGTTGTAAATGGAGGCATCTCGATAAAAAAGGTGTCTCTACCGTACTCCCAAGATGTGGGAGTAATTCGGACCAAATTCGCTTGTAGTATAACCTATCCTTGTTTAAAATAAAATTAAAAGCCTTTTTAATAGAAAAATGTTTGTACAATGTATCGGAACTAATGTCACAAAATAACAAATATTTTTTTTTTTTTAGTATTTTTTGACATAAAATTGTTTGACATTATATTGTAAATTGTTTTGACATTCATTTGAAAACTATTTGACATTATATTTTAGACATTATTACATATGATATTTACAGCTTTTGACATTCAATTAGTAACTGATTTTGAGTTGCATAATTGTATTTGATTTTGGTTTACATGTGGACATTATACTTGAAACTGTTTGGCACTATATATAAATTTCGCTTATAATGTATGTAAATGAATAATGCTTAGTTCTTTATATTGTGTGTAGTCGTGTTTAGGTCGCATATGTACATTCAACACAATGTAAATTGTTTTTTGAATGAAAATAAATGAAATGAAATGAAATATCAAGTTACGTAGTCACTATATAGCTGTTGTATGTAAACACAGTGCTGAACGCAGTCCTGGCCGGTTAATATTCAAGTCGCGCACAACGGCAGTTTGTGTTTACTTTTTAAAATCTCATTCTTAAATCTTTTCCTGTACCTACTTACTGTTTGTAATCAAGATATTTAGATATCAGAAAATTACACAATTTCATTTTTTTTCTAAATTGTTCTCTAGTACTTTTTAGCAGACTTCAAAAAAAAGAAGGTTTTATATTCTGTTGTTTTTTTATGTTTGTTACCTCATAACTTTGTTATTTATGAACCGATGTGCAAAATTATTAGATATGGAAAGAATATAATTATTATCAGATTGGTTTCGTAGGAATTTTATTAATCTTGTTTCAGTAGTTCGGTTTCTCGACCAAAATAAATAAATAAAAAAGTTCAAGTAAATTGCATTGTTGGCTGATCTGTTACGTTTCAGTGAGGGCTTAATGGAATTTCCATGTGATGCATTATGGCTATTAGTGCAGTAATTAACTGACTTTAAATAGGAGGACTTTCTCAATTTGCTTGTTTTTTTGTATTTATTTAACGCGTTACCTATAAGTTTGTTTGTGGAGTTTTTGACATAGCTTCAATAATACATATTTGTGCCACTTAGTTTATATTATTGATAACTTCCTATTACCGATATTTACATAACATGTAGTGTTATACGAGTTTGTGTTGGGTAAGTACCTAGGTACAACGGGAAAATGCAAAGATTTTATTTTTTCAAAAGTTACACTACACTAGTTGCTTCTACTGACAGTAGTCGTGTTTTTTTTAAACTTTTTATTTTCTAGACAAAGTCACTTTTTGAAAACTTATTTATGTAGCTATAATTTTTATTTTAAATTTGTAATGTTATAGTAGACACCCACTGCTTTGAACGTGTTTTTTTAGTTATTAAAGGGAACGCCCTTTAATAACTAAAAAAACACGTTCAAAGCAGTGGTAAACCTCTTCTAAAAAGTCACGAATTTAATTGTATTCATCTAAATATCTACTTACATTATTAATTAGTCGAGCTGCAACTGTAAAATTAATTCTTAGTACTAAAGAAGACACTGGCGTCACCGGCCGTAAGGTAATTCTCCCGTACACATGCTGTCCATTATTTTCATAGTCAAAAATACTAGGACATGGACTCTTCGAGTACTGGCCACACACAAATTGTAAACTAAAAACTAAAACACACAAACACACTGACTTCATATCCATATTTTTAAATTTCGAGTTCTCATTTTGCGATTTAAATCTTTATCCATAGAGACGTGTATTCATGCCTCTGATTGGCGAAGGACTGGCTTTATTATCAAGATGGATGAGCCACACATAACACATATTTCTCATAGTCTTTGTGGAGCTTGTGGTCCGTCGACTTTTGAACTTAGTTTATTGTGGTATGTCGAGGACAACGTGTAGGTAATTTGTACGCGTATTGAGTAGGAACGGTATAAAAAGAGAAAGCAGAGATGGTCATTATTTCTGACTTCAATAGTATCTAAGTATTGTGATTTGAATGATACTTTGTCACTATATGGGCTACGTTTGGTCTAGAGAGTCTTTTGTTGATGGTCTACAATCTACATTATATGAAGGACTAGCTGTGTCCCGTGATTTCACTCACATATATCTCGATCTATCTTTGGAATATCTAGATAAAAGTATTATATGTCCTAATACCGGTTAATGTGGTTGAAGATTTTTATAGTAGGTGTAACCTAAGAGTGGATGGTATTTTGCATGCCATTTGATTGTTTTTTTTTTATAAATTATAAACTAGTGCTTGACCGCAATCCCGCCTGATGGTAAGCAGTGATGCAATCGTTGATGGTAAGACGAGATAGTTTATTAAGATCCTATTCACTCTAGCCTTGAAAACACTTAAATTTTAGTCCGTCGGAAATACCGCCGCTAAAAAATTGTTCCAGCCCTTCGATGTACGTTGTATTAAAGAGGAAGCGAAACGCTTTTTCCGGATCTTAGAGGTGTTAACAACGCTTAGGGGTGTGAGGGTGGAAACTTGCCGTACGACGGGTCGTCCGATGATGGAACGGAGATGGGGGAATTAAATCATGCAATTCCCTCGCACACTCACCAAAATGCATCATATAGGCCGAAAGGCTGGTTACTCTACGCCTGTGAAGACCGTTTTGAGTTAAATCTGGGTCGCCAATCAACCCCTTTGCGCTTCTCCACTGAGTCCATAGCCAACATCAATACAAACTGAAAATATAATAGGGGCAGACCCTGTAAAGCGTTAAGATTCCGAGATATTAACGGTCACAGTTGATCAGAAGACATCCATATTTTTTTTTTAACTTGCTTATTTCATTACGAAGAACTTTCACAGTGATTACTTCAAACAGCTATGCATCAAAATGTTTGTTCCTGCACAAGCCTCAAAAAAGTGCTTTCTAGCTTTTCATTTCATTTCATAGAATCAGTAAAACACACCTTAATAAGCGATTTTATAAGACAGGTTTTATTTTACCACTGGTTGCGTGATTTAAATATTAAATCAACTAGTAGAAATTTAAATTACCTACTAAAAACACGTAACTGATCACAAAATACATAAAGTTTATTGGCATCTTTTCACTTATTTTTGGCAGTCAGAATAGATTCGAATTCCGAACTTCCTAGGGCTTAGTAGGGAAGAAAAATTGGCGCAACGAATTCCACAGCAGCATCTGTCTGTTAAGTGGGAACAACGAACTTTATTTTATCTCAATAGGGATGATTCCTGGGGAAAAAAAAAATTGCAGATTATAGAAAAATGTTGGATACGTATATTTTGTTTTATCAAATCAATAAAAATTGACAAATATAAAAAGCATCAAAGATCAGGGGTGGTGGCTGGTGAATCGCTAAAAAGTGTAGCGTGCAGAACTTACGTCACACGAGTTTTCAACGCACTGTCGTTTTCATTTTTTGTTTATATGAAAAAAGAAAAAATACGTGTCTAATATTTTTTGGAAATCTGACTGACGGACTGACTAAATAGTTTTTTTTAGTCAACTACCCTATTATTTCTTGATGAGTGATGACTCCCACCGAGACGAGGTCTTGACCAATCTCTAGGAACTTTATAGACAAATTAGTGCCTCTATTTTTAAGTAAAATATTCACGCGTCAAGGTCACTAAGTCATTCAAATGACCTCCTTTATACCGCGTACATCGAGGGACTGGAACAATCTGCCGGCGGCGGTGTTTCCGTCGGACTACAATTTGAGTGTCTTCAAGGCTAGAGTGAATAGGCTCTTAATAAACTAGTGCGCTTTACCATCAACGATTGCGTCACTGCTTACCATCAGACGGGATTGCGGTATAGCGCTGGTTTATAAATTAATAAAAAAAAAAAAAAAAACTTAATAACATTGGCACCGTTTCTCAACTAAACCTATTTTAAGTGCATCTCTTTCATTATATTTCATTAAGAAAAGAATAGAAGATAACATTTTAGTTTAATCCTGTCAAATTAAGTTACTCCATAGACAGTTTAGACGCAATTATAAAGATGGCGACCAAAAATACGTCATTTTTTTTTAATAATTATAAACTAGTGCTTGGCTCCAATGCCGCCTGATGGTAAGCAGTGATGCAATCGTTGATGGTAAAGCGCACTAGTTTAAAAAACTTGAGAACAGTTGAGCGACCCAAGACCAACACGGCCAACGATGCTGCGCCAGAGGGCGATTGATCTAGAGACTCTCCACGACTAAACTCTCGACACAACAACATTTGACGCATCGTACCCAGCACATATCGCAACACAACAGACCCGTCCTCCGTACAGCTTCACCAAACATCATGTTGGAACACGACGAATCGCTTGGCGGCAAGACCTTGTCTTTCATTTCAGCAGCCTACCTAATTTGACAAGTCTAAACTAACATTTTATCTTCTGTCCTTTTCTTAATGAAATGGAAAGAAAGAGATGGTCTGAACTTATATTTAATTTAGTTTGTGAACAAGAGCATCGAGGCTATTGGCGCCGATTCTGTTGATCCAGAACTAATTTTAAGTTAAATGCGTCTTTTTCTTTCCATTTCGTTAAGAAAAGGACGGAAGATAAAATGTCAGTTTATTCCTGTCAAATTAAGATACTCCATAGACAGTTTAGACGCGATTATAAACATGGCGACTAAAATACGCCAGTTTACGTCAGGAGCGCACTAATTTGACAGGTCTAAACTGACATTTTATCTTCTGTCCTTTTCTTAACGAAATGGAAAGATAAAGAAGCACATAACTTAAAATTAGTTTAGTTTGTGGACAACAGAATCGGCGCTATTATCTTATTTTCTATACTTACTTAGTATGTGTATAAGACTATGCACGTGCTTAGCATGCGAAAGTCTAGCCAAACACTGGATACGTAATACAACTTATATTACCTGACTTGCTTGACAACGTTCTTAACTAATGCGTAGTAAAACCTTAAAAAGTTAACTACGATTACTGTTTTATCTATACTAAAATTATACCTATGAAGAGGCCGTAATCTCCGAAAGTATCAGTCGGATCAGGTCCAGTGCTGGACAAAGTCTCCCCCAAGACTTTGCACAATGGCCGGTCTTGTGCTGCTCGCATCCATCGGCCTCCCGCGACCTTCACCCAGGTCATCGGTCCAGTTTGTTGGGGGCCTCCCTACACTGCGTCTTCCGGTACGTGGCCACCACTCCAGAACCTTGCTGCCCCATCGGCCATCGGTTCTACGAGCAATGTGCCACATTGCATTTAATATTAGTACATATTTAGACTATTGTTGTTTTTCCGGAACCCACAGAGTACTAGAATAGAATACTCTTTATTATGTATACCAAATGGATTACAGAACATTTTACAATTGTTGTCACAATGGGCGGCTTATGGCTAAGAGCGATCTTTTATAGACAACTATCTTCTTATTCAGCCTATAGAGGTTCACTGCTGGCTCCCCCAAGGCTTTCCACGATGACCGGTCTTGTGCTGCCCGCATCCATCGGCCTCCCGCGACCTTCACCAGGTCATCGGTCCACCTTGTTGGGGGCCTCCCTACGGTACGTCTTCCGGTACGTGCCCGACCACCCCAGTTGCCAATTCTCCTTTGGGTAGGGCAATGTCTGTCCGGTTAGTCATCGATAGATGTTATCCACAGATCTTTATAAAAACCTAAACACTACAATAAACAAAAACATATGGATCCAAAAATGTTCACACGCGGTTCATGTGACTGAATTTATCATTGATGATGATATTTCCCTAAGCAAGAAATGCCATCGTAAATTTGAAAGATATTCCAGTTTATGTTATGTTAAAAAAAACGTCATCAGTGTTTTTTGCGGGAATATTTATGTTCCAAAACTTTGTTCCATACTGTTAGAACTTATAAACCAAACAATGTAGATTGTCATGTATAGTTCTCTTGATAGCTCACTAGTTGGAGCTACTGTCTACGTCGCAATAAAGCTCTTGTATCCATCTAAATAATTTAGGAGTAAAATTATCAATTATATACATATATGTCATCATCATTATCATCTCAGCGTTAATCCCAGTCGCATCCGTAGCTTTTCAGCTTTGGAGTCTGGGGTCCGCTTAAAGCGGACCCCAGACTCTAGAGAGTTTAGCCAAAATCAGCAGGGAGACTGGTAAATTACCAGTCTCCCTGCTGATTTTGGCTAAACTTCGAAATTTTCCGTGAAGCGACTGCCGTCTGACCTCCACAACCCGAAAGCGATATCTAAGCATTGCAGTTAGATCAATTGTTAGACTTTTGAGGGCTCCAACAACCCGTAACGACTGCCACTAGATGTTCGTATGGCAACCGGGACCAACGGCTTAACGTGCTTTCCGAGGCACGAACAGACCAGTGCAAATATTCATATACATGCATACAAATATTTGCACTGTGCGGGGATCGAACCCGCGCCTCCTTGCGCAACGGCCGCGTTCGCTACCGCTACGCCACGGAGGCTGTCAATTATATACAAATATGTATATACGGACAAATCACAGATTGAGCTAGCCCCAAAGTAAGTTCGAGACTTGTGTTATGGGATACTAACTCAACGATACTATATTTTATCATAGATACATTATATAGATAAACATCCAAGACCCAGGCCAATCAGGAAAAGATCGTTTTCTATAATAACCTGACCGGGCATCGAACCCGGGACCTCCACGTCGCAAGCAGGCGTGTTGACCGTTGCGCCACGGAGGACGACAGTTCAATTCTGGCTTAAAAAAGAAATTATCATCATGAACGAATTTTGCATAATATTTGATTAAAATCTACGAAACATCTAGTATCATATGACGAACAAATGATATGCGCATATAAATACAAGTGTGTCATTAAAATATTCATATAAATACGTAATGTGCGCTTGTGTGTGTGAACCGTAACTCGTTTCCTCATAAGGCACGGGGATTTACATAGGTACCTACTATTATTTAACGGAAAAACTTTCGCTGGGATTGTCCGTGTTTTTTTTTTTTTTTTGGTAAAAACCCTTTAAATGTGGTTTTTATAACAGTGTAATTACAAATTTTCGGCCAACTGTGGAAAAATAATAGGTGTCACAGCGTCACCATATTTTTTTTTTAATAATTATAAACTAGCGTTTGACCGCAGTCCTGCCTGATGGTAAGCAGTGATGCGATCGTTGATGGTAAAGCGCACTAGTTTATTAAGAGCCTATTAACTCAGAAAAACTGAGCGAATAGGTAGGAAGACGGCAGTTGAGCGAGGTGATGCAATGTTAAACCCAACAACACGACCAACGATGCTGCGCCCAAGGGAGATTGATCTGAAGACCCTCCACGACCAAACTCCCAACACAACAACATTTAGCGCATCGTACCCGGCACACATCGCAACACAACTGCTCAAACCGGTCCTCCGTACGGCTTCATCGGACATCATGCCGGAACACGACAAATCGCTTGGCGGCAAGACTGTCTGGTGGGTGGTAACTTATGCCGGTGGCCGATGTTATGGCGTACCACCAATGTTCACACTGTTGGGACACAGGCCTTCTATTGGTGAGAGTGAGTGGGCCGTAATGTACCGCGCTGGCCCAGTGCGAATTGATAGATGTCGCATGTCTTCGAAGGTTGTGGCTCTAGGCCACGCCGGTTTCCACACGATGTTTTCCTTCACCGTTTTGAGAGCTGTGGTGATGAAATAACTTACACAAAGTAAAGCACCTGATGTGGTTCGAAATTTCGAACCTACGATCTACAACATGTAACTTTCGGGCAGCGCAGCCCCGCGACTGCCATCGGCAAGAATAGCCTAAAATGTGAATGATTGTATAGAAGTAAGTATAGAAATAAGACTAGTACATAAGAAAATGTATAAAAATGATATAAAAAAAGACAAAAGAAAGTTGACAAAAAGATGATAAAAAGAATATATATATACAATAGATATAAAAAAGATGATAAGACACAACGGGAAAAGAGCAACCCGTAAAGATGGACAAGCCTCCCAAAGCATGCCATGTCCGGTGAGGTCCTGTGTCAGGCGCCGGTGAGGGCGCCGTGGCGCCTCTCTACTCCTCAAAGAGGGGACTTACCACCGCTATTGTGGCACGCCCAGCCTCTCCAGCCCTTCGTTATAGTTCGAGGTCTACTTAGTCGTAATTTCCCGAAATTAAGCGAAAATAAACTTTAGGCATGTTGTCAACATTTCAATGAAAAACAATATTCAATCAATTCGATCAGAGTTCATAAAAAAGAGAGAATGTATTGATTGTTGTTTGACGAATTATTCATACAATAATTTCAATAAGTACAATTGAATGTATCGGCAGCGGCCTCTAACTGACAAGTGAAATCATATAATTGAAGAGATCGTGGACAAAGTTTCCCAAAGTAAGATGACAAGCTGAGTTACAATAATTACAAATGCTACTCAGGATGACTGTTGTCCCGAACATATCGGATCCAACCACTCACTCGCTTGGCCAGTCACTCGAAATAGCAAAATCATTGATCATATAATTACTAGTGGACCAGTGCAAACTCACATTGACAATTATCCGAAGAATGATATAGGCCGACATTTCTCTAATTTTTATTTCAAAAAAAAAAACTTGAAAGCAATGAAAGAATTCACCGATGTTAGTCAATTTACTCCGTTTCTAAGGATCGAGTTAATTGCTTTTGTTGTCGACTATTTAGTAGTAGTTCAACGTCGAACTTAGTATCTGAAGAGTGTAACAACTTGTCAACACTTATCTGATGATAAAAATTCAAAAAAGTAGCACTTTTCATAAGAAGTTTTACCTTTCATGGATTAATACTGAACTATAATTAAAAATAGGAAAAACAGACCGCCAAGAGCAGCACTTGATTAGAAAGGAAACTACAAGATGGAATGATGTTTTGTCTAGTCTTGTGCATATCACACTTCATTTAGATGAAAACAATATGACGTTCAGAGATACTTCCAACAAACTATATACCTACGCCAAATAACGAAAAGTTCTTAGACTTAGTACAACTACTAGCCAAGTTTGACCCAGACATGCAGGTGTACTTGCGATTAGCTTTGAAGGGTGATGTTTCAGACCACTACTGTAGAAAAGACATTCAAAATGAATTTATAGAGCAGATGGATGAAAAAGAGAAGTCAGAAATTATATCGCGCCAAAAGAAATAAAAAAAAACGAGTGTGCTTATGACCACACGACTGAAGTGAAACTTCTTTCGCTCCATCTGTATGTATATATATAAATATATATATATATGTGTGTACAATATATACATGTATACACATATACATATATTAATTTTCTATAAATATTTAAATTTATTTCATGGTTTCATTGGTAAATTAATATTTTTGCATAGATCTTCTATTTTTATTGAAAAAAAAAAAAAAAAGTGGATTCCCTCGGGGCCAAAAGGTCGGGCTCTTCCTCTTGAATCAGGGGACCCCAAACTCGGGTAGTCCACGACCTCTGGTTCCCGAGATAATCCACGGGGGGGTGAGGTAACTAAAGGGGGTCGGGGGGGGAAGGTTTTGTGGGTTGCGGGGGTAGGGGGTAGGGGGAGGGGGGGGGGGGTGGATTCCTCGGTGCCAAAAGGTCGGGCTCTTCCTCCTGAATCAGGGGACCCCAAACTCGGGTAGTCCACGACCTCTGGTTCCCGAGATAATCCACGGGGGGTGAGGTAATCAATGAGGGGGTCGGGGGGGGGGGGGTAGTTTCGTGGGAATGTTAAGGGGTGAGGGGGGGGATACAGGAGGGACTGTGAAGTAGGCGGTATCAAATTTTTTGTTAACTGATCCCCTTAATGGTTGTCAGTCAACATAAAATTTAATGTATAGTGTTAAGTGTAAATAAATAAATAAGTGTATCCGTGTCTCAAAATTTAAAAAAAAATATATATTTTTGCATAGATCTTCTATTTTTATTGAAAAAAAAAAAAAACTCGTTGTAGACCTTGTAGTACCAAGCTCGCGCCACGGGCGCCTCTGTGCTTATATCCCCCACTTAACTTCCGTTCGCCTTGCCCGATCATTTTTCGTAACGCTTTCGCCAGCTTACTCCCCAAGTCAAGCGTGCTTAAAGAAGTTTCACTTCAATATTATTCTTATAACTTTCGCTGACATTGCGGTTTGTTGGTTTATAAGATGTAGCAGTGTGTAGCTGTGTTAAACCAGTCCGTTTTCAAATTAGTGCTATCTACGATGCTTTAATTACTTTGGCTATAGAAACTCAAAAAACTGATGTTCAAGTGGAGTGGAGGCTACTACTCTAGCCGAACATCTAAAAAATTTAAGTTTAATTGGTTGTTTGGCATGACATATTTTTTCAAACATAGAATTTGGTAAATGTAAACAAATGTTGAAAACAAGTGAAACTAAATAAAAGCTTGTAAAAATGCTGCAATTTCTTGGAAGACTACAGAAATATAGGCTTTAGAAGCGCCATTTTAACTACGAAGTTAGTCGAAGAACTAGAAATTGAACCTGTGTTTCGAGCTACAACAAGAATTCGACGTGTTAGCCTTAAGCTGGTGAAATTGCACATGATGACCATGTTAGTTATCCAGAAAAAAAAATTGAGGTTGAATTTTTCAACGGTCTTTTGGACACTACTTTAATTTCAGTCAATGAAAGGTGTGAACAGTTAAACGAGTACTCGCTATCTTGGTCTTTTTTGTACAATATTAAACAGATTCCAGAAAAACCCGACTTTGTCAAGCTCTGTAGTGGTCTACAATTAAAAACTGTACACTAAATGAGACGTAGATGGTTGTATGTTGTGTGATGAACTTGTAAGTATGATATCCTATCATAATGTGGTTTACTCCCATATTTGTTTTAAATATCATCAAGGATCGCTACTTATAAGAACTGTATCTAAATGGATAGCATTGCGAATATTATTGACTATACCTGTAACGGTTGGTAGTGGGGAGTGGAGTTTTTCAGAGCTGAAGCTGTTAAAAACCTATCTTCGATCAACAATATCTCGATCGAGATTGACAAACTTAGCAACTTTGTCGATTGAAATCGAAATTGCTGAAAACATCAACCTTTATAACCCTGTAAAAGAGTTCGCTGATAGAAAAGCCAGAAAAGTAAAATTGTATTAGTTTTTTTCTAATAAACGGTTATTTTCATAATAAATAATTATTTCTTTTGATAAATGGTTATTTCGTTATATGCTTTCCCTTTTTTTCGTAGGGGTTTGAATTGCAGTGGGAGGGTGCCGTTGAATTCTCGCCCGCCACTGGTAGAGTTAAAACCGGCACTGGCCACAATGTCCCAATAAGTCACTTTAACAAATGCGTAAGCAACGCCAATCGCTTAGGTGTCAAATGACGAAGTACTAAGATTAGCTTATTAAAATATTTTAATACTTTTTAACCGACTTAAAAAAAGGAGGTTATAAATTCGACCCGTATGTATGTAAGCCAAATTTCAAATGTATGTATGTTTTTATGTTTGTGCGCGCATATTTCCGGAACTACAAGTCCGATTTAAGTAATTCTTTTTTTTTTTGTACTGTGTATTGTTCAACTTAGGGAATACTATAGTTTCATCAATGTCGGTTCAGGGTATCGGTTTTCTCGGTGGTAGGCCATAACATCGGCCGCCGGCAGACGTTACCACCCACCAGACAAAGTTTTGCCGCCAAGCGATTCGTCGTGTTCCGGCATGATGTCTGGTGAAGCCGTAAGGTGGACGGGTCTGAGCAGTTGCGTTGCGATGTGTGCCGGGTACGATGCACCAAATGTTGTTGTGTTGGGAGTTTGGTCGTGGAGGGTCTTCAGATCAATCTCCCTCTGGCGCAGTATCGTTGGTCATTGCATCACCTCGCTCAAGTGCCGTCTTCCTTCCTATTCGCTCAGTTTTTCTAAGTGAATAGGCTCTTAATAAACTAGCACGCTTTACCATCAACGATTGCATCACTGCTAACCATCAGGTGGGATTGCAGCCAAGCACTAGTTTATAATAATTATTATTAAGTATATATAGTTATTAATAATAATAATAAAAAAGTAGTTTTTGAGATAGGGATTTTTTGTATTGATGAGAACTTATTCTAATATGGCTTATGGCTGCCACTATTGTTATGAGGTGAAAAATGTAATTTTCGAATTTCAACTAAGACTAAGTCGGTTTCTATTTTTTCATTTTGATTCACATATCGTCACCGTAGAGTGAAGACCTCGGGAATGCATTTTTGCTCAAATTTATTTTATTGCGTTTGTGAGAAGAAAACTTCACTACGCACATCCTGATCTGACGCATTTGTTCATTCGATGCTCGTAGCGATATCTATGACACTAAATGAGAACTTCGTAAACCCGCGCAGCTGTCAGTTTCGTGTGAATACCTAGCAACGAACGTGTAGTTTCATTTTATTTTCATTTTCATTTGGGCAATCTTATAGTACTGAACCGATTTGGGTATGAAAGCGGGTTAAATCTCCATATTAATTAATAAAAAACATATAAAAATCGCCGTACAAAATTTTTACAGCACGCAGTTTTTTCTTCCTCCTGAAAAGTTACTATTTTTGCACTTACGAGGTTTTCACTCTACGGCGACGATATTTAAAATTAAAACTAACGAAACAGAAAAAAATGGAGCTTAGGTTCCTCAGTCAGAGGTGACCTTTGAGAAGGTCAATAATAATACAGTGATCTGTGTCCAATTTCCAGTTATAGTTTCATGTTCTTAGAACACGATCATAAAAACTGCATATTTATTTAAGTCGTAAACCAAGTTTCGATAATTTACAGGCGTTAATAAATTAACCCTCAGTAAAGAAAATTCTCAATCAACCACTGAAACTTTGAAATGTTTGATTCCATTTGGAACTTCCTATAATTTTAAAGCTTCGGCGACCCCAAAGCCCAGTTTGGTGACCCCCTAGGAGTTGCGACTCATATGTTGAAATACACTGGTGTATACAAAGTTATTTTTTCTTTATACAAAACCTGAATATAGCTTGTTCAATATAAGCAACTGAATCGGTTCCAATCATTTATATACCATGTTATCACAACATTTCACGGAAAACTAAGATGAAACTCGTTAGATCTCTCATCTTCTCTATCTTCAGCTAAAAAAAAAAAATAAAAAATAAAAATAAAATAAACACGGCATATTCTGGGCCAATTAAATTCTGAGGTACTTTCTGAAGTCCTTTTCCCTGTTCATCTGCAATTATTATTACCTTCTTTTTTAATCCTATTTGTTTTCCTAGCAAGACATGCGGTAGATTGTTGCTTGGGATTGGATGGTTTTGAATAGGATTTAACGATTCTGTATTTGTTGCTGCTGTAGGACTAGTATTACTATTGTGAGCTGTTACTGGACAGGTGTTGATAGAAGTAAAGACTTTCTCTTTCAAGCTTTCATATGAGATCCCTGTTGATGTTTTAATTGTTGGTGTAGATTCGACTTAGTCGGTGTGGATACATTGCTTAATGTATGTCTAAATTTGTTACTAATTTTCCTGCCAGACTGCGGAATAGGACATTTATTTGAATCATATATTCCTATTTTCTTATACAATTCGATCACCCTGTTTGACTTGTCTAGATCTGATTTTAATCTTGTGTTTTCGCTGAGTAGATTTTCAATTTCTCCATTCGCGCTTTGCAGTTCGGCTCTTAGTCTATTAATTCGTTCATTCAACAGATTCTCGGTTTCACTATTATTTGGTAAGGATGTATTTGGTAAACTAAACATTGTAGTATCAAATAGTGATGATGAGTTTATGTCAACAATCTCACACCACAGGATGCCAGAGATCGTGCGAAATGGAGGCGTAATAGTAGGAAAGCGGACCCCGGGCTCCAACGCGAAAGCCGCGGTTGCGACCGGGATTATACGCTGAGATGATGATGATGAGTGAAGTAGACATTCTCGTTTTCGTAACGTTTTCTGTACGTTATGTTGTCTTCATCCATGTTGTGACGCGCTCACTTGGCAACACTACTCGTTCCTAATTGTTTATGGTATATGGAAAGCAAAAATATTGCGTTTTGTTTTTGACCTCCAGATATTTGACAAGAAAATGTGGGTAGATGGTAGTATTGTATTTTAGCGATGATTTACATTTATTAGAAAGGTGTTTAGGCATGTAATTCTTAGAAGAGAACATACATAAGTTTTGTAGCATTGTTATGACATATTGAGAGTACTTAGCACTGTTTTGATAATGTTTATATTGTTTACAACAACCCAGTAGGTACTAGGTAGTCAGTGTCACCTGCTGTTGTTGTTTTCAATGATATTCTTCGTTGCCATGCTGTAGACTGTAGATTATCACAAATAATGTTACTTGTTAGTCACAACTCATACATTGCATTTAACCATTTTTAAAATTGATTTGAAAACAAAAAAAAAACGAGTGTGCTTATGACCACACGACTGAAGTGAAACTTCTTTTGCACCATCTGTATGTATATACAGTATGTTACGAAAACCCTGTCCGACCCATAACGATAATAAAGGTTAGGTAAACAAATGACCAAATAAAATATAAAATTTTACATAATCATCATAGTAGCAATACTAATCAATTTTGAAACAATCTTTTTTTTCCGCGAATTTCCCCAAAAATAGGAATTTAAAAAAAAATGACAACACCTTTTTAGGCGGTATACCTGTCGGCTTTCCTTTCATTCTTTTGTTAGATTTTTTATTTCTTTGGCGGCGTGGCGCGTGAGCGTTGTCGGCGACGTAAAAGAAATAATTAGAGATGTACTATTTTTTGCGTAATAACATTTTTTTTGTATCGCTATTAATCGAAATTTGTGTCTGGTTGAATAATCATTTGTTGTAAAAACACAGATTACCCAATGGTAAAAGTACTTTTGTTTGATTATCGATTAATTACTAATAATATTATTATAACACAAGTATTAGTAAACAGAGACGAGAAGGCCTTATGAAACACAATTTTAGTAAAATTTTACAAATATTTTAACAGTCAATATCATCGATATTGAGACAGAAACTGAAATTAAACCTTTGGCATGGTTTTCATTTACAGCGGTGTACATAACTAATTTGAGTTCTGTAAAAGTTCTAAACAATTCCATGCGATGTTGAATCGAGAATGATAATTGAAACTATTATAATAAATCGGTATCGATTGAAAAATCAATATTTTGATTACTTACACATCTCTATTTGCTCAAAGCATGCCGCGAGGCCAGCCGCGTAGGTACCTATTTTATAAAATAAAAATCATTTTTGACGTGACAACGTCTTAAATTAGGTTGCGGCTGGGAGTCACTTATGAAAAAGTGTAACGCTCGGTAACGTTACGATGAGTCACCGATGTCTTAGTAAACAAAATATATTTCTATAGTTAAAATTTGTGCAATTCTTATTTTCATTCAATTCCTTGTTCCTATTGTGCAATTTAATTATATTCATATCAATAAATATTCTACCGAGAAAAAGACGTTGTCACGTAAAATCTTCGCCCGTAAAACCGACTTTACAGGCAACCATTTTTTACTTTAAATTATCAGTTGCGCATAAACATTGCTTCCGTGTAGACCTGACTATTCGTGTATTGTGATCATGTCGTTTTCTAACGTAATGTAAAATGCTGATGGAAGGTAGTAGTTCTGCAATTAGTTGTGTTGTGATCAGGTGTTGGACAGCTGCTTATTGATTCATGTGGTGACACGACGGTCTACCACCATATTTTTGTCGACCTGTACCGGGCTGTACGTGAGTAACTCCATTATCAGTTCGGCGAGCAGTGGATTGGTAGGGGTGGACTAACTTTGTGAAACACCGTGCTAATCTCGTGCGAAGGTGCCAGGCCTGTATAGTTCTTAGTGAACGAAATATGGAACAACATCTCCGCCACAGCCATTGTGCTCATCGAATGAAATGATACATTCAGAGAGTCAGACGACCTTCGCACTTAAAAAAAGTTCTTTTCACGAGCTGCCTAAGTATCATTGTTTCTTTCGAGAGTCGATAAACATGGATAAACTACCTATACCTACATGCATGAGGTCAACTGAGGTCATGACCTGTACCTGTGTTGCCATGAAATTACCCATTTATTTTATTTAAATTATTTATTTTTAAGGGGGTATTTTTTTTTTAGTTTGGCCAGGTTATGTAGGCATTAGTAGAATCAGTTATCGATACCTAACAATACCTTCACGGGTCGGACAGGGTTTTCGTAACATACTGTATATATATATATATATGTGTGTACAATATATACATGTATATATTTATTTCATGCTTTCATTTATAAATTAATATTTTTGCATAGACCTCCAATTTAAAAAAAAAAAAAAGTGGATTCCCTCGGGGCCAAAAGGTCGGGCTCTTCCTCCTGAATCAGGGGACCCCAAACTCGGGTAGTCCACGACCTCTGGTTCCCGAGATAATCCACGGGGGGGTGAGGTAACTAAAGGGGGTCGGGGAGGGGGATAGGTTTCGTGGGGTTGCGGGGGGGAGGGGGAGGGGGAGAGGAGGGGAGTGGATTCCCTCAGGGCCAAAAGGTCGGGCTCCTCTTCCTGATTCAGGGGACCCCAAACTCGGGTAGTCCACGACCTCTGGTTCCCGAGATAATCCACGGGGGGGTGAGGTAACTAAAGGGGGGGGGGGTAGATTTCGTGGGGTTGCGGGGGGTAGGGGAGAGGGGGAGAGGGGGGAGTGGATTCCCTCGGGGCCAAAAGGTCGGGCTCCTCCTCCTGATTCAGGGGACCCCAAACTCGGGTAGTCCACGACCTCTGGTTCCCGAGATAATCCACGGGGGGTGAGGTAATCAATGAGGGGGGTCGGGGGTGTTCGCAGCGTCATGTTCTCGAAGAAATTCATAGTTCTTAATCAATCAAGGTACTTAGCTTAATAATTGAGCTTATGAGGCTCGAAAGCAATTTGTACTTTGTGTCCAATTATCGTATTGTAACGATATCTTAAAGCTTCTATACTTTCAATTATATCAGAAATGTTCAGCAAAAATATATAAAACAATATAAAGGCCAGAACAGAACGAAATTTATAAATTTATTTGTGCTCTTAGGTAATCAATTGTTAACAAATCTTAAAAAGATCCAAAAAATATATATTGCCTTCGCCGAGATGCGAACTCACAACTTCATACTCGACTCAATTGTTAACAAATCTTAAAAAGATCCAAAAAATATATATTGCCTTCGGCGAGATGCGAACTCACAACTTCATACTCGACAGGTCATGCAATATTTACATGAGCCAACTCCTTGTTTGTATTACAGACGAAATAGGACTATACTAATAATTTGTTTTCCTATCATTTTTCGTAACGCTTTCGCTAGTTTACTCCCCAAGTCAAGCGTGCCTAAAGAAGTTTCACTTCAAAAACTATTTTTTATAAATTATTAATATGCTGCTAACGTAAACAAAGCTAGTGTTGCCACTCTCTCATTTGGCGCATCGTACCCGGCACACATCGCAACACAGGCCCGTCCTCCGTACGGCTTCACCAGACATTATTTCGGAACACGACGAATCGCTTGGCGGCAAGACTTTGTCTGGTGGGTGTTAACTTCTGCCGGCAGCCGATGTTATGGCCTACCACCGAGAAACCGACACAGAGTGTGTTTGTTCAGAATAAGCAACTGAATCGATTCCAATCATTTTTATACCGTGTTATATTTTTTCACAAATACACCATGTTATATATTTTTTCAAACATATGGAGCAATGGTTTAGGGAAATGCTTCAAAATGAATCCAATTGATAATAATGGTGTGTTGCGCAATTGGGATACTGTTCACCTTGAAATGTTGCTGAAATATTTTAAAACTGCATCTCTCTATAATCCCGCAAGGATTAAATGAATAGGAGCTATATTCCTTATAAAATTCATGCAAATAAAAGTAACGCTTATTTTGAACAATTGCAATGAAATAACTCAACCACTCCTCCTTCTTATCTTGAGACTCACTTCTAATATTTATGTTCTACACACTAAGGTCCGTATTACAGAACGTCACTCAAAACTCAAGCTTTACTTATGTCTCGTTTGAAGCCTTTTGATTGGTTGAAACTAGTTTTAAGTCATGCTTAAACAGAGATCAATGCTTGAGTTTCCTTCTGGAATACGGACCTTAAAATCTGGGATCTTCTAACAATCTTCTCTTACTTTGTCCTTCATACACGTCTAACTTTGTTCACTCTTCATTTCATATTCAGTCCATTTTTCTGTAGAACGCGCTTTCTCTTGATATTAGGATGGCCAACAGTCGGTCGGGTAGAGTCATCTCAATACCTCTCTCCCAAATTTTAGCTTTGTATGTATATATTATAAGTATACAGAGTGGTGCTGATAATACGACAATAAATGAAAATACGGACAATGCTCGTTCATAGGAATAATCTTAAACGATAGAAAATACCTAGCATCAAAAATTTATAAAATAAAATTTCAAACAAACTAAATCGCATAAAATTGGAAACGGAATATAACACCCTTTAAAATATTGGCTCATTGACCTCCGATCGGCGACAGCGCGACCCTGTACCGACTTGCTTTTTTCGCGCCATTGTTATTAAAGTTTACTACTACCGCTGGATACGGCGGTCATCAACCTGTAAGCGCTTTCTAATCAACATGTACATCATGTAGAAAATGTGAAAAATGAAAAATAATTTCCTGTGACTAAACTAATGGATATATTTATATGATTTTCTATGGGTAGATTGAAAATGTGTTAAGACACGATGTTTAATTTATTTTCGTATTGTCATCGTCACTTGTATATTTTGTTAATAGTATGTATATACAGGGTGTATCTGACATCGTAACGCAAACTTCGCGATAGGGCTACTCCGCATGCCACTAACAAAATTATGATAGGCATTTATGTCATTAATGAACGGTTACAGAATTCACAGTGTTTAAAAAAACGTGTCGACTCGGCAGTTGAACTTTGCAAGCGTGTCGCAGTGCGGGTTTGTAGGTATGACGTTGATCCCTGATGTGAACTCTACTAAATCAGCTGATAAGATACTTTTTAGAGTTTTGTTTTCATTGCGCTTTTTTATGTAATTAGCGAATTAATTAATTTTTACTTTAAAATCTTATTGGGTTACACACATGTATTTTTTTTAAATCATGAAAAAGCCGACTAAAAATTCCACCACTGGGGGGTTCAGAATCATGTACTGGATCCATGGTATTCATTTGTGCGTCGATTTCAGATACACCCTTTATGTATGTGTAGATAGCTTATGTATTTATTTAAATAGTGTTAAGAGCTTTTTTTCTTTATAATTTTTTCAACTAAAGCACCTGCCACTAATCTCTTCACCACCTGTGATTGACTGATAGAGAATGCCTCAAGCATTAAGTGCGGCTCTGTACAAATTCATGTGCGAAAGAATAAATAAATAAATAGTTACAGGGAGGTGCTACATAAAAAAAAAACAATAGGTTTAATCGAAATATTTCTCTGATAATATATTTCTAATCCACGGCAAAAACTGTGCTGTATCAGTGTACACTATATATTCGTTGAGATTGCAGACGCGGGCTCCATTTTCACCTTCGGGGGACACGGAGACTATTCCTCGGAGTCTCCACTTGCCGTCCTCTAACAGGTAAAGGCCGCCGCCGGAGTCCCCATTACACGGACCTGCGCCATTTCGGTCACCTGCCAAAGTGAAAACTATCATGTTATGTATGTCTAGCCACTTTACAAATATGCTGCCCAAAACTGCAAAATATTCCCGTTCATCCGTTTGGCGATTTCAAACTTAAAAGTCTAGGTTTCCGCAAGATGTTTTACTTCACCTTGTAATCAGTCATTGGTATCCAAGATATACTTAGAAAGTACATATAACTTAGAAAAGCTACATTGGTACTTGCCTGACCTGGAATCGAACCCGCACACTCATACTTGAGTGTGCGGGTACCACTAGGCCACCACGACTGTCAGGATAATTAATCCGTCACTGAAACTCAAACAGCAAACAACACCGACTTTAATATTATCATGTTCCTCAGATATGAAAGCATCTCAACACAGTGAAACAATATAAGGGTATTAACGGCCGCTAATACACCCGAGTCTATAATTACAAGGTCTCCTCAAATATCTCCCTGATTTCGTTCCTTCGCTTCTCTTTCTGGATCGTTCGTAACGTCATACCCACCAGACCCACCACTCTTGCAACACGACGTACCTATAACTGATGCCATGGCGATGGTTCCAGAAAAATCATGATCCTATAATTTTTTTAAATTATAAACTAGTGCTTGAAATGAAATGAAATGAAATAGTTTATTATGCAAGTAGGATCACTGATCGCTTTTACTCGTCATTTTTTTTAACTAGTAAGACCCGGCATTTCCTAACTGACTACCTCTGACAGACTCTACAGAGATCATCGTCTTTTTTCAAGTCCAGACATTAAAAATGAAAATGTTTACAATAACACTATGTGTTTGCTTTGTACATACTATATTACATAACAATCAATTTACGGGATTTAAAATAAACAGTAAATATCGTGGTGGCCTAGTGGTTAAAACACCAGCCTCTCAAGTATGAGTGCGCGGGTTCGATTCCAGGTCAGGCAAGTACCAATGTAACTTTTTTTTTTTTTTTTTAATAATTATAAACTAGCGCTTGACCGCAATCCCGCCTGATGGTAAGCAGTGATGCGATCGTTGATGGTAAAGCGTGCTAGTTTATTAAGAGCCTATTCACTCTGAAAAACCGAGCGAATACGAAGGAAGACGGCAGTTGAGCGAGGTGATGCAATGTTAAACCCAACAACACGACCAACGATGCTGCGCCAAAGGGAGATTGATGTGAAGACCCTCCACGACCAAACTCCCAACACAACAACATTAGGCGCATCGTACTCGGCACACATCGCAACACAACTGCTCAGACCCGTCCTCCGTACGGCTTCACCAGACATCATGCCGGAACACGACATATAACGAAAGTACATATAACTTTTCTAAAGTTATATGTACTTTCTAAGTATATCTTGGACACCAATGACTGAAGGTGAAGGAAAACATCTTGAGGAAACCTGGACTTTATAAGTCTGAAATCGCCAACCCGCATTGAGCAAGCGTATTGATTACGCTCAATCCTTCTCTGTATGAGAGGTGACCTGTGCCCAGCAGTGGGACGATATAAAGGTTGATGATGCCGATGATGAAAATAAACAGCATTTTGCTTAATGACATTGCTTAGCAGAGCGAGCAGCTCAATCCCAAGCTTTATTGGCTTCTTCATAAATAATCTGATATTTTGTAATACCCCTTTATCGCGTATTTTCTTAAAATTCGATATACTTTTATGTACATAAGATTTTCAAATATATATTGTGAAGCGCAGCAGTACAGTCAGAATGATAACCTCTTTGATTTTTTCCTAGGACCAAGGTAGTAAATGGCTAGAACAGACCTTTTCTATAAAACAAAGATGGTATTGATGTCCGCACAAGTTCCCCA
Source organism: Sesamia inferens (assembly GCA_037179545.1). Classification (NCBI taxonomy): domain Eukaryota; kingdom Metazoa; phylum Arthropoda; class Insecta; order Lepidoptera; family Noctuidae; genus Sesamia; species Sesamia inferens. Next base: position 19,999,693 of record CM073941.1, on the reverse strand, counting down.
GAGAAGAATCCCATAAGTCATAAGACTATGAAAGTAACTAAAATAAACAATTTTGGCTGTATCTACAAATATTAATTATTCTTACAAACAATATTAATGATTCTTATTAACAATATTCCTATAAATAAATAAATTCTATTCTATTCTACATCAGTATCTGTCTAATTATCTTAATAGCGAAGTCGGCAGAACTAAGTCTATCCGACAGTTTCTCAATGTGAGGACCCCATTGTAACTTGGTTGTAGTTTAGCAATGGTACTTAACATTTGGCGTAGAAAATTTAATGAGTTTAGTTTTATTTTCATTTAAAAGAAGCTTACCAGCGCTTTACCATCAACGATCACATCACAGCTTACCATCAGGCGGGATTGCGGTTAAGCGCTAGTTTATAATTACTAAAAAAAAAAAACGATGTGTCGTGCGATGGTGGAACGAAGAAGTGTGTGTGTTTAAATTGCAAGTCGGCACGGGTTATCGTTTATAAAACGGGCTAATATTTTTGTCTATTGATAAAATAATTATCCTTTTTTTGCTATTTTGGATTATTACAAAAGTTTTAAAAGGGTATGCGTAAAAATATATCGAACTTGAAATTTAATGGACACCCTAGTGTGGGTGAATATTAAAATTGAGATATTACTGAATTTTCGAACTGTACATACCTGCACACAGTGTATTCTCGTTGGTTAGCTTGTGAAAGATAGCTTTGCTGGCCTTACACTCAGTGTTGCTGACTATAGGAACGCGCACCATTTCAGGCTCATCTTGATTGTCAATGACCCCTCGGCCACGATCACCCCAGCCGGCGACCTGTGGAAAAGTCCTACTGTAAAAATCTGTAGTTAAGTGTGTTTTTTTTTTTAATTTATCCATAACATCGTAGGCCATAACATCGGCCGTCGGCAGAAGTTACCACCCACCAGACAAAGCCTTGCCGCCAAGCGATTTGTCGTGTTCCGGCATGATGTCTGGTGAAGCCGTACGGAGGACCGGTCTGAGCAGTTGTGTTGCGATGTATGCCGGGTGCGATGCGCCTAATATTGTTGTGTTGGGGGTTTGGTCATGGAGGGTCTTCAGATCAATCTCCCTTTGGCGCAGCATCGTTGGTCGTGTTGTTGGGTTCAACATTGCATCACCTCGCTCAACTGCCGTCTTCCTTCCTATTCGCTCAGTTTTTCAGAGTGAATAGGCTCTTAATAAACTAGCGCGCTTTACCATCAACGATCGCATCACTGCTTATCATCAGGCGGGATTGCGGTCAAGCGCTAGTTTATAATCATTAAAAAAAATAAAAATATTTCAGGATATATTCATTATATTAATGTTACTTCCCCTAAAAGCTATTTTGTTTCAATGATTTATAATCTCTATAATTTGCAAAAACAAATTAGCTTTTAAGGAAAGAAATATCATTAATAACCTCTAATCAATAGGACTATACAATATACCTGTCTATAGCTATGTTATGGGTACCCATATTATAGCTGTATTTTTTTGTATCATTGTATATACAGAGTGGTTCTGACAATACGACAATAAATGAAAACATGAACAATGCTGGTTCATAGGAATAATCCTAAACCATAGAAAAAAACTTAGCATCAAAAAAAAAAAAAAAAAATTCATATAAACTAAATCGCATAAAATTGCAAACGGAATCCTTTAAAAATATTGGTTCACTGACCTCCGATCGGCGACAGCGCGATCCTGTATCGACTTGTTTTTTTCGCGCCATTATTAATAAACTTTGGTACCGCAGGATGCGGCGGTCATTGACCTGTAAGCGCTTCCTTATCATCATGTACATCATGTAGAAAATGTGAAAAAAGAAAAATAATTTCCTGTGACTAAACTAATGGACATATTTATATGATTTTTTATGGGTAGACTGAGAATGTGTTGAGGTACACGATGTTTAATTTTTTGTCGTATTGTCAGCAGCACTCTGTATATTAGCGTTAATATACGTTCAAAAAACTAGGTGGTGCTTTCAAACGATATGCTCAAAATTCCCTCGAGAGGGCTCTTTTTTCCTATTATTATTTTAGTCTTTGCATCAAGCCAACAAGGCCCATATAAACATAATGGCGGGCTTGCGGGCCGGTACGGACCAGCAGGGTGACTGCGTAACATACTATCAGTAGCAGCACTGGGTTTCATTTTGACAGTTCAACAACATTCATTGCGTTATATACGTTGTTGAGCTGACACATCTTCGAATATATGGAGCAATGGAATAGCGATAAGCTTCAAAATGATTCAAACTTATAGTAATAGTGTGTTACACAATTAGGGTGCGGGGCCGGGCCGACGGCGCGTTCTGTTTCACGCGCGCCTCAAAGAGATGTCAGCACATCGTGACGGGGTCCACGAAGACCGAAGCCTCCTGGGTCAGGGTTGCGGGTTAGTTAAAAAAGAAACCGTGGCCCTGGCGCAGAGGCAAGTGACAACACGTGTGGGTTTTAGTCAATAAAAGTCTGACACGCCTTTCCGTTCCGCTCAGAGCGGGATAGTTCATTTGATGACATCCGATCCAGAACAAAAAAAAAAGGTGTGCAATTGCACAAGCATAAGGACGCTGCGATATGCGTTTTAACGCTAGCTTCCAGTTTTGATTATTCAAATGGAGAAGCATAAGGACGCTGCGATATGCGTTTTAACGCTAGCTTCCAGTTTTGATTATTCAAATGGAGAAGCATAAGGACGCTGCGATATGCGTTTTAACGCTAGCTTCCAGTTTTGATTATTCAAATGGAGAAGCATAAGGACGCTGCGATATGCGTTTTAACGCTAGCTTCCAGTTTTGATTATTCAAATGGAGAAGCATAAGGACGCTGCGATATGCGTTTTAACGCTAGCTTCCAGTTTTGATTATTCAAATGGAGAAGCATAAGGACGCTGCGATATGCGTTTTAACGCTAGCTTCCAGTTTTGATTATTCAAATGGAGAAGCATAGGTAAGGACGCTGCGATATGCGTTTTAACGGTAGCTTCCAGTTTCGATTATTCAAATGGAGAAGCATAAGGACGCTGCGATATGCGTTTTAACGCTAGCTTCCAGTTTTGATTATTCAAATGGAGAAGCCATGATCGAGTCGTGATCATGGCCCTAGCCCCATCAATGCATGTGTAAAAGTTAGGCTTTTGATATTTTTGAAAGGTCGAGTGTAATTATATTTCAGATCAGCAGGGTAATTGCGTAACATACTATCAGTAACAATGGATTTCATTTTGACAGTTAACCAACTTTCATTACGTTATTCACGTTGTTGAGCAGACATATTTTCCGAACATATGAAGCAATGGATTAGAATTGGCTTCAAAATGATTCCATTTTATAGTGTGGTACGCAATCAGGGTAATAAACTTACAACTCCAGTAGCCCCCACGATACGTGACAGCTCAGTGTTGCCGCTCCACAGACAAGCTGGACGGATGTACTGGGTAAACTTGACGCGTTTGTTCAGTGTGAATATCAGGATATCATCTGTGTAGGCAAATAGCTAAGATACAGAAATAATTACCGCCTTATTACAAAACGTAGTTTAAATTTAGTTCTAAAAAGTCCTTTGAGTCAACTTTTGTATTTCGAACTTTATTTAGATTTATATACAAAAGTAACAACTTACTTACCGAACTAAGCTTTCGATAACGGTTAGGTTATAATTCAATAACTAATTAGGTGATTCAAAAATCCTTGCCATATGGGTTAAAGTCCATTGGTCAAGCGTGAATCCACGTTCTAGCCAAAGGAAGGGTTAATGGAATGTATAGACGACAGCAGATCTCACACTCGTGCATAATATCCCTCAATATGTAAAAGTTTCATAAACTACTATTTTATGTATAACAAGCTTATTATTATAATTTTCATATTTTTTTAAATAAATATATGCATATTTTATTTAAAAAAAAAATTTAATAAGCACGTACCTACCGTTCCAAGTTCAAACCTTCCCTCTACCTTTTTTGCGAGCTAATTAAAATTATAGTATCTCTTTGAAAAATGATTTTTTTTATAATTATAAATGTTGCCTGAAACTAGACGAATGGTACGATAGACTTCAAATGGCATTCTTGGATGAAGGCCCTCTACGGGAACAGTGTATCGGTGGTATAATGAATTTAAGCGCTGTCGACAACTTTGGGGGATGAAGAAAGAAGTGGTCGTCCTATGACGGCTGTTACAGAAGAAACCGTGCTTTGATCCAAGACAATAGACGAATTACATACCAAGAATTTCAGTATAAACTGCATTAGCTGATTATTTATAGGTACCTATAGAACATTTTTTACTATAGCAGAACTTTCAGAGTGTCCCACGTATTCTGTATCTTGTCTTTACTTTTACCGGCTAATTAATAGACGTTATTAATCTTTAAATAAACTCTTTATAATCATTTATCTACCATCGGTTACAACGCGTAATAGGAGTTAAATTTGTAATAACGTAACTCAGAACTTACAAGCTTCTACATTTATGAATATAGCCCTATCAAACGTTCAAGAGGGCTGTAATATACTCACTTTTATACGTAGTAGAATTATAGTCCTCGTGTATGGTCACCGCCATAAGCTTCCTGATGGCAGTTAAGTCGTCACTCCAATCGTTCAATCCGTGTACCCCAATCTTTACCACGATTTCTGCAATGGGAGTCTGCACATGGGGACGACTCATGCAGTGGGCAGCTGCAAATAAAATCAAGATTTATTTACAGGCTGAAAACAAAACTAAAATGGCGACAATATACGAATAATACGACGGCGACGATATAATTTTCTTTAGGCTTGGGCTTGAGCTGCGTCCGATTTCTATGTATACACTGGTTGTTCTTTGATTTTTCCTCTTGTAGTTTTGATTTGTATTTGTTTATGTTTTTTACTCAAAGCCAGTATTACACACTAAGTAGCCAAGCATATTGTACGTTACGGAATTGCATCGCTGACAGGGGTGTTTGGCACTGGTACAGCTACACAGCTAAACTTAGTATTCGGGAACACTGTTGGAGCTGCTGAACCTTGGACAAAACTATCTTTGCATTGTGTAGATTCAATTTCTTAGTATTGTATAATTGCATGGCAGACGTGTGAGCACAATGTACTTGCTGTAAAGCATCTATTTGTTGGGTTATTTTAATTTCACGTACAATATATTTCTGCATCGTTCTCACAAGGTCAAATATTTGTATCAATAGCTTGATAATTTAAAAGAGTGTCAATGGAGTTTCTTGCCCGTTCTTCTCCATAGGTACCTACTCTTTGGAATGGGCGACTAGCCTTATCTTACTGACTGACTGATCTTCTGACAGTTCAAAAGTGCCTGTAACTGGTTTATTTGAAATAAATGCTTTGATTTGATTTGATTTATTAGATTTTCAACGTTATCCCTGAAGCATTAAGGCTCAAAGAGACTGGGAATATTTGACAGCTTTAGGTTTATCTACACAACACTACTACAAATTGTTTTACAGGAGAAGATAAAACTTGTCGGAAAATGGCCGTCATTGACAATTCCCGAATTTCTCAATATAATCAACAGATGGCATCGGAATGACTTTAGAGCTGTGTATTATTGTTCCTTATGTACGGAAAACAGCAAGTCAAGCTACCGCAAACTAGCAGATATTCCCAATCAACTTTGAGCCTTAATGCTTTAGAAATAAAGTCGAAAATCTAATAAGGAAATCTGACAGATTGTAGTAGCTTGATCTGCCAGCTGTCGTCTGTACGTTAAAAGAATTTCCTCCAAATAAACAAATAAAAAAAACAATGGGTTTTTATGAGGTTTTTCATATGCCAATGTGCAAACGTGAACAAGCGTTTCATTTGAATATAACATAAATTTTTTGAAGGTATGAGGAACAGGGTATAAATTTCACTCATCTTCCATAGAAAAGGGAGGATCCTCCGACCAGACATGTGTTGTGTCTGGTGGGCACTTGCCTAACGGTTGATGTTGAGAAGTTGTTTGTACCTAACTATGTTAATTGCACGATTAACTCTGCTTGCGAAATGTATAATTTGTATGACGTTAGGATCTTGCGTTGATGTTTTTGTGGCGTTTGTAAGCACCGCTATGTGTTATAAAAATAAAGTTCATATTCGTGTGTGACGCTTTCTTTTTTATCATAGGGAAATCCTCATGTATACCTTCCGTCTGGGAATAACGGAGGATTATATCGGACACTACCGACCAAAACCCCAATGTCTGGTCCTTCTGAGGTACTTATAAGCTGCACCCGCGGCCTCAACCTGCCATCCCTAGCGGGTGCCGTCACCAAAGTGCGGTCGATCCCTCGACTGCACGTACTTCCACTAAGCCGCGTATACTACATGTCTCCTCCTGAGAGCTCGAGCCGATACGACCACAATTTCGCCGCCCGTAGAGCCCTTCCTATGGTGGCTGTCTTCGACACCCGGGTTCTCTTCTGCGGGTAGTTTGAGCGGTATGCTCTCTCCCTCTCCACTGCCTCCTTTGCATGCATTACCTCCTCGCAAAAAGAGACCTCAGCAACCCACGGTTTTTTTATTACGGCCACAAACTGTAACATGGCCGGAATTGAGAGATCACCTGCACAAAGTATCACGAAAAGGACACAGCGCTGTTGGACCCAATCTGAGCGTACCTCCAGCTTATGTTGCGCCCTGTCCTCGTGGCGGTGAACATAATAAAGAGTATTTTATTGTATTCTATTATCTCTTTTTATCGTCCCACTGCTGGGCACAGGTCTCCTCTCATACAGAGAAGGATTGAGCGTAATCACCACGCTTGCTCAATGCGGGTTGGCGATTTCAGACTTAGAGTCCAGGTTTCCTCAAGATGTTTTCCTTCACCTTCTTTTGACATACTTACCTAACAAAAATCAGAGAACGTGAATGAATGTTGTTCTAAAACTCACCGGAAGCAACGTGACGATCCGACAGGAGCGTCCCTCCGCAGATGAATATAAGATTGTTCTGGGCGACCCTATAGATAGCTACGAGCCAAGGTAATTCTCCCCTCTGGTACATCTTTCCATTGTGAATCAGGGGAACCGGGCGCCCGCTGCCGCTGTTGCCTACTACGCCGCACTCATCCGTTGTGATTGGAGTATCCGGAAAATGGTGTTCTGGCCTGGATAAGATAGAGCAGAGAGTTAATTCTTTTTTTTCTTTTCCGCCTAGAAAAGTGGCCTGTCTGCAAAAATACAAGCTTAAGGCTTCTGTTTGACTTATGTAATATCTATAATGCACATAAGAAACTCTTAGTAGCAATTGATTCGATAAAATTATCTATAAACTAGCTGTTGCCTGCGACTCCGTCTGCGTGGACTTAAGTTTACAGCGCACGGTGGTTCCCGTATATTAAAAAGAGCTCAATTGATATAAAATAAGCGCCTGTTAAAATATTGACAGCAATATGTAGTACATCCGCGTTAGCTCCCGTTTTCGCAACATTTTTTGGTACTGCTCTACTCCTATTGGTCATAGCGAGATGTTATATAGCCTATGTCCTTTCTCAGGTTCTAGACTATCTGTGTACCAAATTGCATTACAATCCGTTCAATAGATTTGGCGTGAAAACCGGACAGACAGACAGACACTTTCGCATTCATAATATTAGTATGGATTAAGCGAATTTCTACTTTAATCTAGTATGCAGAAAAGTTACATCGTACTTCTAAAATAATACGTTTAACTACATTGAAAACACCCAATACAGCTACAGTCTATACAATATGTAAAGAATACCCTGTTCGATCCGTAAAGGTATTGTTAGGTATCGATAACTAATTCTACTAATGGATACAAAGCCGGGCTAAACTTAAAAAAAAACCCTCTAAAAAAATAAATATTATTTTGCAAATAAATGGTAATTTATTACATGTGCGGTAGGCAACCCTTCCGCGGGCGACGGGGGGCAGGGCACACGACACGTGGTCGCGTCGCTGATACTAATACCGTAAAAATGGTATTGTCACTTTTTTAAAAATTATCAAATTTCGGGGAAGTTGGAATGAAAAAAAAACATTATTTCAAAATCCATTAGTATTAGTATACTATGATGATTACGTAAAATTTGAAATTATATTTGGTCATGTGTTTACCTAACCTTTATTATCCTTATGGGTCGGACAGGGTTTTCTTTACATATTGTATTATCATAATCAGCTCCCACTCCTGGGACACAATCTACCACGCGGGCTCAGTGGTGATGAAATAATTTACACAACGTAAAGCGCCTAACGGGGTTCGTATCTACGACCTAAAACTTGTTAGTCGCGGCCGTTACCACTAGATCACCGCCTCAAGTCTATAAAAGTCATTTTTCTTGGTACGAAACCTGAATATAATTTGTTCAGTATAAGTAACTGAATCGATTCCAGTCATTTTTACACCATGTTATATTTTTCCCAAATACATTTATAAAATGTTGCAGTGTGGTTACCGAGCGCAAAACACAGCTGGCGGCCGCTGCAGGAGCGGGCGGGTGAACGGTGCGTTGACCATATTTTTGTTGAGACAATCAGATAAGATAAGCTCATAACTTTGTGATTTTTCATGACGTCTTTTTGAAATTTTGTACATAGATTCCTTACTTAAAATACTGGACACGTGTCGGATTCCGCATACCTATACAAAAAATGACGTTGTGTAACTCTTTAATTATTAATTACTTAGCCAATGTCCGGGACATCATACAGCCACAGCAGCTGAGCTAGCTGAAGAGTTTCTCGGTGGTAGGACATAACATCGGCCGCCGGCAGAAGTTACCACCCACCAGACAAAGCCTTGCCGCCAAGCGATTTGTCGTGTTCCGGCATGATGTCTGGTGAAGCCGTAAGGAGGACGGGTCTGAGCAGTTGTGTTGCGATGTGTGCCGGGTACGATGCGCCTAATGTTGTTGTGTTGGGAGTTTGGTCGTGGAGAGTCTTCAGATCAATCTCCCTTTGGCGCAGCATCGTTGGTCGTGTTGTTGGGTTTAACATTGCATCACCTCGCTCAACTGCCGTCTTCGCGCGCTTTACCATCAACGATCGCATCACTGCTTACCATCAGGCGGGATTGCGGTCAAGCGCTAGTTTATAATTATTAAAAAAAAAAGGGTTTACTCACTCGATATCGGTACCAATAAAGCAGTAAGGTGGCAGTTACACAGACCGAGATATCGTATTCAGAATAATAGATATAAATAAAATTAGCTAATAACGTAGTGGGAAAATATTCATACATAGGCTTCGGTTCGGTCTTCAGTCTTGCTGGTGCTGACTGTTCCGTGTTATCTGATTGACGGGAGCTGATTTCGGCAAGAAATGGTGAACTGGCTGAAAAAACAATGGAACATGGCTTTAGGAAGCTTGCAACTCGTTTGTCCTAACTGGAACGTGTTTAGGTGTGAACAGTTTTAGAATTTTTAGTTAAGTATTACTTTATCTATCCAAGATACCATGATCATGAGTAAATCAAAGAGACCGTTCGATTTGATCGCAAGTGATTTTTTGCACCTACCATCTGGAATCTGGCGTTACCAGTATAGGAAAAGCTGACGCCGTGCTAGAAGAAATAGACAGTCTGCAGATGAACCAGAAGTGCAACCTGCAACCGCTATGGCCGACACAGTACTTCATAGCGGCATTTTGGCGTATATGATGTACTTGTAAGTACCTGAGCCCACCAGCGTGTATCCCACCCTGTGAAGCAAAATAACCAAATAGGTATGTCTCACGTGTATTAGCCTCAAATTCGGATCCGGAGTCACGAAACCGCCCAAATATTGCATCAAAATCTTTGAATTGATCTTGTAGGCTTCCGAAATTTAGGCTCCCGCCGATGTCACTGATTTTGCCTGGAATTAGAAATTCGTGGTGTTATTGATATTAATTTTCATCACTTCATTACTGTTAGAGGTTTATCATCATTATCATTCATCATTATCAACCTTTTATCGTCCCCCTGCTGGGCACAGGTCTCCTCTCATACAAAGAAGGATTGAGCGTAATCACCACGCTTGCTCAATGCGGGTTGGCGATTTCAGACTTAAAAGTCCAGGTTGCCTCAAGATGTTTTCCTTCACCTTCGGTCATTGGTATCCAAGATATACTTAGAAAGTACATATAACTTTAGATAAGTTACATTGGTACTTGCCTGACCTGGAATCGAACCCGCGCACTCATACTTGAGAGGCTGGTGTTTTAACCAATAGGCCACCACGACTTTCAAAAGGTTTATACCTACTAAGTAATCAGGGACAACCAGCAACTAACTGCGTTGGTAACACGTTTTGCTATAATGCTATTCCGAAATTGAGCAAACTCCAGTAGCAATCCTTTTCCATATTTGGAATTGGGTTATATCCAAAAAAATAATAATTTGATGTCCATCAGACAGATTTATAAAAAATATTGAACATGTTGTAGCATTGTACAAATGCCACACGTGTTCGCTATTGTGGCGATGTACAAAGGCTACACATGTCCTCTTACAAATTACACCAAAAAGGTCGACTATTAATCATACGAGGATCGCGGAAGTCATGGCGCGCGTCCCAGCGACGCAGACCCCCGCAGCGAGGGTTCCGACCCTCACTCCGGGAGGATTCTCATAAATCTTCACCCCGGAACACATCTGCAGGTCCAACGGTCAACGTCCGTGGGAACCATAACGAGTCATCTAGCACGTGACTGAGTTGGCGCGCGTTATACGTTAACCAATCATACGCCGTGGCCTGCCTCGATCAACGAATCAGCATCAAGAACGCACGCAACACCGCGTGGACATCGCAGGACGGAAGCCGATTCGTTATTGGTTACCCCACTATCATTTAGAGATAGTTAGTATAGAGATAGTTAGTATTTAAGTGAGTGCATAGCTTGTAAGACATTATTATCATATTCTACATCATTGTACAACATCATTATACAACGTCATTATTATATCCATTCCTTGATCACACTCTTGTATCGCGTCATTTTACACGTCAAATACATTGTACTCCTTTACATTCGTGCAATACATAAAGTTCGATTTATCTGAGTTTTAATTACGCGACACGACCTACGCGCCACAATGTATTTTTTATTTTTTCTTTCATTCAAATACTTAGGAAGATATATTGAATTGAAATGTCGCATGACGTCATGTCGTGGACAAAATATACCACGGCGTGACGTAATTAGCCCCCACTCCGTAACTTTAACACGCTATATCTCAGTAGTTTTTGGTAATTTCGACAAAATAGTCTTATTTTTTTTTATTATCTACAGTATGTTAAGAAAACCCTGTCCGACCCGTAAAGGTGTTGTTAGGTATCGATAACTGATTCTACTAATGGATACAAAACCGGGCTAAACTTAAAAAAAATCCCCCTAATAAAATAAATATTATTTCGCGAAAAGAGGTAACTTAATAATGGTGCGATGGGCTCCCTTCCGCGGGCGGCGGGCGGCAGGGCACGCGGCACGTGGTCGCATCGCTATTCGCTCATAATAATACCGGTGTTGTCACTTTTTAAAAAATTACCGTTTTCGGGGAAGTTGGAATTAATTCGCGGGAAAAATAGATTATTTCAAAATTCATTTGTGTTGGTACTATGATGATTACGTAAAATTTTATATTATATTTGGCCATGTGTTTACCTAGCCTTTATTATCCTTATGGGTCGGACAGGGTTTTCTTAACATACTGTATATGACGGACTAATTATTTTTTTTATTTTCATACCTTAGATACATCCCTTTTGGTAAATGTACCTACTCAAACATTTTGCAATGTAATCGTCGACTTACGATTATCAACTTTTTATACGTGTGTTTATTTGTATGTGTTAATATAAAACCAGTAATGATTTGTTTGTTTGCTTAATGTATTGTTTTTAGGGATTGTATTTACGTATATTTTAAAACTTTATTAATTTACGTCTATCGAATCTATAGGCGACAGCACATCAAGCTACTACAGCTTGACCTGATGTCATCCGTACGAGATTACAATCAAACCTTACACTTGTGTCATTACATTACGGCGGCGCCGGTTGCCGCTGAAAACCAGAGTTGGGTCTGTTTTGCATAGGGTCATAGCATAATGCTGGTTGATTGCCGTTTTGCGTGGATGCGACCCCTTAACCGTTTCTTATTTTTGTGTTTTTGTGCTTTTTTGCATCATGTTAGCGGCAAATAAACGTGTTCTTTTTTCTTTTCTTATTTCACTTAAAATTCAAAAATGATTTTCCCTTGACGTATGAATACAGGATGAATACCTACCTACGAGTACATTGTATGGTGTTATGAACATAGTATTATCGAAATCATTTATTTGTCTATCTGATTTTTTGACGTGGACTTTTAATTTCCGAACAAGATTATATAAATCCGTGTTTAATAAGACACAAGTCAAACTAATTTGCAAAAAAAAAATATTTAATAACTTTCAGGCGCGGTAGGAAGTTTGTAGTAGTTTTTTTTTTTTATTCACTTGCAAAGGTAAAACTTAAATTAAACCTGTACATGTTACAGCTGTTTATATGGCAACCAAAAAAAACTAACGATTAAAATTTGGAAATCGAAACAAAATGACAAAACGAAATGTTGACGTAATGTTTTTCGGCTCTTATTTTACGAATTTATAATTCTAATGTTCTATTATAAAATGATTATGAACATTTATTTTCTTCATTTTAGCCTTGTTTAATTAATATTATCAATACACCTAACTGTGCGTTTTACTGTTTCTTACAGTGTCAGCGCCTTAAACAAATAAATAAATAAATAAATTGTTTATTTCTCAACTTTGTACATAATTTGTATAATGATTTTCTTAATTCTAAATAGCACTGATGTATAATTTGCCTGAACTAGGTAGAACCTGTGCTTCAGGCGTAAAAGTGCTTATTATATTTTTTTTATTTTGCAATAAATTAACAATAAAACAATAAAAGTAGGACGTAAAAATCTAGAACACAACAAGTATACAGTGTTATTATTAGTATCCTATTGCTTACATAGTATTATTAGTCTGCTAAAGTAATGGTTATTTCTAAATTTATTTACATACTGTAAGTAGGTCTTCAGTCTGCTCATATGACAAACCTTGTAGATAATTAGAAACAACATTCTTACAGCTAAAATAATTCAAATTATAAATATTTAATACTCTATTTAATCTATTGTATAAAAAGGACCCTAAGAACGTATAGAATTTGTGTGTAAATGCATATTTAGAGATAGAGATTGAGCTGCACACTATATCATTCCGCCTTTTGTTAATTATATTGGCGTTGTAAGTAAGCGTAGCATGCTGTTTTAGTATTATGTGCAGTATATAAATTTGCCGAACTGACAAAACTTTGCAGGGTTTAAATAACTGGAATGTAGGGAAAAGGAAAGGCAGAGAATTTGCTACTTTTAGAACAGCTCTTTGTGCACGTTCCAGGGAGAGAAGGATAGATTTTGATGTTCCACCCCATGAAGTTATGCAATACTGGAGTATAGATTGACATAGAGCAAAATAAACTTGTTTTACTAAGTTGGTGTCTGCAATGGAGCGCAGTTTTTTGAATACAAACATAAGTTTACGTACTCTTGTAACCAAACTTTCAATATGTTGTCTATAGGATAGTGTGTTGTCAACAAAGACTCCAAGATATTTTAGGCACTTTGTTTCAAGGATCCTAGGACAGGTACAAGGAGTGATAGACGGTTTGTTACAGTGGTGAGCGTATAAATGGGAATCAATTGCTTTGTTATCAACATTACGCATAGGGAAATGAATATATTTTGTTTTCTCAGCATTCAGTGTTAATAGATTACAACGAAGCCAGTTAATAACGGAGTTAAAACCTGCCTGTGCTGTGCCATACAACTCGGAAATCGTTTTGGCGGCGAAAATAATCGCAGTGTCATCGGCGTACGATATTATTTTGCCATTTACTAAATTTAAGTTACATAAATCATTAATGTATATAAGGAACAACGATGGACCAAGGATGCTGCCTTGTGGGACTCCAAAACCTAGAGTTTTTTCTTCGTCACTAGTCATGTACTCGATTCGAACACATTGCGATCTATCGCTTAAATAATCTTTGAAGAGTTTCAGCTGTGTACCTCTTATTCCTAAAGCCTCCAGTTTATTCAAGAGTAAAGGAACACGGTGTCAAATGCCTTACCATTGTTACTAGAACTGAAGCGTTGGAGGATCTGCTCAACCTCTGGTGATAGCTGTAGCCTCGTCTGTAGTTGACGTCTGAATCTTTTGTTAGCTGGAAGTCCGCCGCTGACGCCGTAAGAGTTTGAAAGCTGGAGACTCCGATGTGAAGTAACTTGGTTTGATGTGAGTTTGACTGGAAGAAGTAGAACGTAGTGTTATTAAAGAATAGGAGGCATGAGCTAAGGACTTAAACATGCTTAGCCTATACTATAACACTCCTAACAGTCAGAGACAGAGTCAGAGTCAGAGTCGATGCGCCAAATGTTGTTGTGTTGGGAGTTTGGTCGTGGAGGGTCTCCAGATCAATCTCTCTTTGGCGCAGCATCGTTGGTCGTGTTGTTGGGTTTAACATTGCATCACCTCGCTCAACTGCCGTCTTCCTTCCTATTCGCTTAGTTTTTCTGAGTGAATAGGCTCTTAATAAACTAGCGCGCTTTACCATCAACGATCGCATCACTGCTTTCATCAGGCGGGATTGCGGGCAAGCGCTAGTTTATAATTATTAAAAAAAAAAGTAATCTACCGCACGAGCATGTGCGGGTTGTTCTAGATGTGGCATGTCTTCGATTTTTTTGGTTATAGGATTTGCCAGTTTCCTCAGGGGGTTTTTCTTTTTTGAGAGCAGTGGTATTTTATTTATTTTTTTAAATGGGACAAAACCCGCCACACTTTTCCCACCCACTGCAACTCCTGAAAGCCAGAATCAACAGTGGAGACCGCCAGAAAAACGCCGAGCAATGAAGCTCGACGAGTACCGGAGAAACGATTCAACTGTCTTGGGCCCCGCAACGAAATTAATCAGAAAAGAATAGCGGAGGAATAAGAAAAATGATATTTTTTCCACTTCCCTCCATAACAACCAGGAGACAGAACAGAACTAGGCCAATCGGCACAAAGGGACATTATTGCAACTGGGAGAAGCCCAGATTGCCAAGCACCACGGAATAAAATTTGATTAAGTTAATGGGTCCTAAGTAGGTATTAGCTGTTACAATTGATTCCAATAATAGGTATGGCAAAAGCGCCTGAACGCACGGAAATTGGTTCTAGTTTCTACAAGGTCCGTATAATAAACGACTCCGGATGTAACTTGTACACTATCCAACATAATATTGCGTTCATTCTGCCAAAAAACACACTCCCACAAGATGTGATGTGCGGACTGTTCAAATTCACAGTTCGATGTAGAACACTGACACAAAGGCGAAGGAACAAGTTTAAAAGAATACAGTTTACTTTTAAGTTGCCATGACCTGTGAGAAATTGGGCAACGCAGTGGTCAACCTCCAGCCATGTCTTAGCCAGCCGATCACCAACGGATGGAAAGAATAGATGGAGGCCCTTGATGGAATTATCCCACCTACTTTGCCATTCGGATAAGAGGTCCTCCCAGACTTCAGTCTGAGGTTTAAATAATCTAGAAATTTTATTAAAGTCGCGTTGTGTAACAAAATTAGTGTCCATGGCCTCCCCCCTCGCGGAGTAGTACATTGAAGCACGTTGTTGTACCTCAAGATCGACTGGAAGTACACCTGCCAGTACCGGTAAGGCTTCAGTACTGACTGTTCTATACGCCTTGCATAAAAATATCAATGCCAAACGTTGGCTTTGAAGCAGTTTACGTCGTGCCGCCCCTATGCTGGCCCTATCGGCCCAAACAGGTGCACCGTAGCACATACATCCTAAGTAGGTAGCTACATATATAGTTTTTAAAGTTAGAAATGATAGACTCCAAGTTGCTTTGGATATTCTAGTTAGGGCATAAAAGTTTCTTTTAGCTTTTTCGCCAACTATTTTTATATGTTCGATAAATGAAAGATTCCTTTCTAAGATCATACCAAGGTAGTATACGGATTGCTGTTTTTTAATGGGAACGTTGTTAAATTTAATAGTAGGCAATGATTTAAGATTACCTTTTAGTAGAAGTTGATAGGTTTTTTGTGGCGCAAACGCTAGGCGGTTACGATCACCCCACTGAGATATTAAATTTAGGCAAGTATTGGCCAAGTTCTCAAGTCCAGCTCGGGTACTTTACTGAATGAGCAGTAGGCCATCGTCCGCGTAACCAGTAAGTGAACAGCCGCAAGGAAGCGGGATCGCGAGGAAGTCATCAAAACCCAAATTCCATAAATAAGGACCGACAACTGAACCCTGAAGACATCCCATGGTTAGTGTTTTAGTACTAGAAAAATGACCGAGCTTAAGTACCGCGGAACCGTTTATAAAGTACGAGTCAACGAGATTATACAGTATGTTAAGAAAACCCTGTCCGACCCATAAGGATAATTAAGGTTAGGTAAACACATGACCAAATATAATATAAAATTTTACGTAATCATCATAGTACCAATACAAATGAATTTTGAAATAATCTTTTTTTCCCGCGAATTAATTCCAAATTCCCCGAAATTTGGTATTTTTTAAAAAGTGACAACACCGTTATTATTATGAGCGAATAGCGATGCGACCACGTGCTGCGTGCCCTGCCGCCCGGCCCCCGCGGTAGTCTGCATAACGCACGTTTATTAAGTTACCTCTTTTTGCGAAATAATATTTATTTTTTTAGGGGGATTTTTTTTTTAAGTTTAGCCCGGTTTTATATGCATTAATAGAATCAGTTATCGATACCTAACAACACCTTCACGGGTCGGGCAGGGTTTTCTTAACATACTGTATATGTTTCTATAGCAACCGCGGGTTTTTAATTTTAACATCAGCATGGGCCACCAAGCGTTATCAAAAGCCCCAGAAATATCCAGGAAGATCCCAATTACGTACTTGTTTTCAGATTGGTTAACGGTTTTTCTGACAGAAAGCGCCGCGTCGACTGTAGATTTACCTATGGTGAAGCCATATTGATTACTATGGAATTTTGGACCGTTCGGTAGTAAACGTGGAACGATCGAACTCGAACGGCTCAAGAAGTTTCCCCAAAGATGGTAGAAGTGTGATAGGACGATATGACTTCGGATCATCCGGTGGTTTGTCACCACACTTTGGTTTATTCGTATGAAACCGCGTCGCCATTTACGAGGGAAAACGCCTTCAGCAATGCATCGGTTGTATATAGTTAAGATGGCATCACCCGCTGGTTTACACGCTTCTTTAATCATCCTATTAGATATTTTATCTTCACCTGATGATTTGTTGACCGGTAGTTTTCTAACAATATTTATAAATTCGTCATTAGATGGTACGTCTGACATTGGTGATTCAGGTGGCACAGGAGTCCACGCTCGAATCTGTTGGTGGTAGTCGCTATCGTTAGCCGGTGAATCACCAGGGATAAGTGTATTAATTAGTACTTCTGTTGTTTCCTCTATGCCTGTGGTATGCTTATCATTGACTTTAATGTTTTGAACGTATGCAAGGTCGACCGATCTGTTAGCTTTAAATTCGTGATATAAGAGAGACCACGGACCCTCCCTGTCAAGTTTATCAACGATTTTCCGCAACAAGTTACCCTTAGATTTTTCCACCGATGCTTTGTAGCGTGACTTGGCAACTCTAAAAGCATTTAAAGCGAACGTAAGAAGATCTCCAGTAATCTTTCGGCTCTTGAGTTTATTTAACTGTCTACGCGCTCTGTGATATCTTTTACGCTGTTCAACTAAATAATCACTCCACCAGTCACATCTACGAATATTGGTCATAGATCCACGACCAATGGCGATGTCAACACAGTAGGTAAAGGTTTCTGACATAATGTCAGCACTTTCTTCGGCTGACAGCCCATCCCGAGTGAATTCTTTGGCGTGACACGCAAAAAGCGAGCCGAAAAATTCCCAGTTCGCGCCTTTACATCTATATCTGAAATTACCGGGAATATGAGACGGACCCTGAATATAACCAGGAACAAATTCGTACACGATCAAGCGATGATCACTACAAGACGCATCCGGTAGGACACGCCACCTATCCAAACGTACGTCCACACTTGAAAGTGTGACGTCAATACAAGATTCGCCCATTTGGCTGCAAAAAGTAGGTGGTGCATCAGGGGTATTATGAATCGATAGGTTCATCTCAGCAATGAAATCCTCAACAGCGCGTCGTCGTTCGGTATCGGTGGCCCGAACCTTGCCATACCACAGAGACGATGACGCGTTGACATCCGCGCCAACGATAACTTTGCAGCCCGCGAGTGACCGCAAGACATGACGGAGATTATGTATATGAGGAGTAACAGGATCTGAATATTGAAAGTAACAGCTTACAACGAATACTTTAAAAGAAGCTGATGAGACTTCAGCAACCGCACAGTGTGGCGTCATGAGGTCACGTAAAGACGTTACCGTAAAGTCAGAAGACCGCACAACATAAATTCAGCAGTGGTATTTGAATAACTTACACACAGTAAACGGGAGAGCCACTGCATCAACCGAGTTATTTAATAGACAGAGAAGGGAGCACCTATTACTGGCCCAGTGTATAAAAAAAGATGAAGTTGATCTTTCATTACATCCCAACTGCAATATCTTAATATTTTTTCGGTACCTAATACTACATCTAATAATAAGCCACCATGTTGGTTTTTATATGCCCTCATATAGCGTTTATTCTGCGGAATAAAATGACGTATCCAATGATACCCAAAATAAAAGAAAAAAAAAAAACGTTTATTTACGATTAACATGACGGAAAGATTAAGCACAAAAAGAACAAGTTTTTTTTTATTATTAATTATAAACTAGTGCTTGATCTCAATCCCGCCTGATGGTAAGAAGTGATGCGATCATTGATAGTAAAACGCGCTAATTTATTAAGAACCTATTCACTCAGAAAAACTGAGCGAATAGGAAGGAAGACAGCAGGTGATGCAATGTTAAACCCAACAACACGACCAACGATGCTGCGCCAAAGGGAGATTGATCTGAAGACTCTCCACGACCAAACTCCCAACACAACAACATTTGGCGCATCGTACCCGGCACACATCGCAACACAATTGCTCAGACCCGTTCTCCGTACGGCTTCACCAGACATCATGGCGGAACACGACAAATCGCTTGGCGGCAAGACTTTGTCTGGTGGGTGGTAACTTCTGCCGGCGGCCGATGTTATGGCCTACCACAGAGTAGTTGGAACAAAAAGAACCTCAAACCGCTCAGTATAATGCTGAAACCCTATGCGAGACAGCCCCAGAGCTGGTTATCAGCGACAACCGGCCTGTTTTGTCCAAATACGACTTGATTGAAATAATGAGTCATAAGGGATTAGTTGTGGTGGCCTAGAGGTTAAAACACCAGCCTCTCAAGAATGTGTATGCGGGTTCGATTCCAGCTAATGCAAGTATCAATGTAAGTTTTCTAAGTTATGTTGTACTTTATAAGTATATCTTGGACACCAATGACTGATTAAAAGGTGAAGGAAAACATCTTGAGGAAATCTGGACTTTAAATCTGAAATCGCCAATCCGCATTAAGCAAGCGTGGTGATTACGCTCAATCCTTCTCCGTATGAGAGCAGACCTGTTCCCAGCAGAGGGACGATAAAAGATTGATGTTGAGTCATAAGGGAAGGGATAACTTGCATATCTACATAGCTACATAAACTGTACCTACTCATCAACCGCCTTTGGCGAATAAGATCCACATTTACCTCCACGTGTATCAGTGACTTTCGGTTGCGGCGTTGTCACAGGAAAGTCAGCCCAGTATCTGACGGTTTCCTCCTGATTATTCTTCTGGAGGTCCTCTGGTGAATCAATGCGTCCAAAATGATTCTGGTAAATAAGAAAAAAATTCGTTAAAAAATTATTATTACTTAGTGCTGTCGTCTGTACATAAGTTACATCATACATGAGAATTAAAAGACGTAAGTTGGTACACAAGACAGCATATCAAGCTATTTTGTTATATTTTTTATTGGATTTTCACCTTTATCACTAAAATATGAAGGCTCAAGGTTGATTGGGAATATTTGACAGTTTCGGGTAGCTTGACCTGCAGGGTAATTGTGTAACACACTATCAGTGTATTACACAATATCAGCAATGGGTTTCATTTTTTTTATTATTATTAAGTTATAAACCAGCGCTTGACCTCAATCCCGCCTGATGGTAAGCAGTGACGCAGTCGTTGATGGTAAAGCGCACTAGTTTATTAAGAGCCTATTCACTCTAGCCTTGAAGACACCCAAATTGTAGTCCGACGGAAACACCGCCGCCGGCAGATTGTTCCAGTCCCTCGATGTACGCGGTACAAAGGAGGAGGCGAAACGCTTCGTCCGGATCGTAGAGGTGTTAACAACATAAGGGTGGAAACTCTTCGTACGACGGGTCGTCCGATGGTGGAACGGAGATGGGGGAATTAAATCGTGAAATTCCTTCGCACACTCCCCAAAATGTATCTTATAGAACACCGAAAGGCTGGCTACTCTACGCCTGTGCTCTAGGCTTTTAGGCATTTTGACAATTCAATAGGTAACATTCATTGCGTGTTTTAGGTTGTTGTGTGAACACATAGAGCAATAAATTAGCAATATGCGATTTCCTTGTTCACAAAGTAAAGTAAATTTAAGTTTAGTGCGTCGTTATCTTTATATTTCATTAAGAAATTAACAGAAGGTAAAATGTCAATTTAGACCTGTCAAATTAGTGCGCTCCTGAAGTAATTTGACGTATATTTGGTCGCCATGTTTATAATCTCTTAAGCACATTGCCCGTAGGATCGATGCCCGATAGGGCCGACGGATCAAACAAACTTTCAAGTTAATCGATTCAGCCGTGCTCGCATGATTACTACAGACAGGCATGCAGATAATATAATCAGAATATTCATACGTTTAAACTTATACCATCAGTCTTTTTGCGTCGAGAATTAAAAAAACAACGTAGTTTGTATAAGTACTCACAGAGTGGCCACACTCAAATAAAAAACTTAAAATTAAAGTACACAAACACATAGAGTTCATTTTTAAATTTCGAATATTGATTATGATCATAACATTTTAAAAAATCTTATCGACGTGTTTCTATGCGCCCGATTGGCAGAGAACTGGTATTGTCAAATAGGATGAACCAGATGTCCGAACTTAGCAGTGATGGGTCAGTGATACAAAACGATCGTAACAATAAAAAAAAACAACTTAATAGTTGCGATATACTTGTTTTACCATCTGGGCAAAAACTAGATATAAAAGATAAACGGAGTAGAAACACAATAAATAGAATAGTAGAAGCTTGTGGCACAAAAATTACTTTCATTTTTCAAAGACCTAAACTGAAATTAACTTATAAATAAATATTATTTATTTGTAGTAAGCTTTAAATGCATATCAACTTTATCCGTTGCAATATTCAGTCCTTTGATTAAAACCATGCATCGACCGGGTTCAACCGAAGGATTCAATCTACGGACGAGAGCAGGCCAAGCTACCTAAAACCACAGTATTAGACTGTGCCAAAACTGTCAAATATTCTAACTCGAAAACTTCTTATTTTAACTCGAAATTAACCCTTAAAACTTTGGCGATAAAGGTGAAAATCCAATAAATACGTAGCTTCATGTGCTGTCTGTACAGACAGCACGTCAAGCTACTACAACTTATCAATTTTCTTTATTGGATTTTCCACTTTATTGGTAAAGGATTAAGGCTCAAGGTTGAATGGGAAAATTTGACAGTTTCGGGATGTAATCAGTTTTACACCACAAGATAACGTCATCATCATCATCTCAGCGTGTAATCCCGGTCGCATCCGTAGCTTTCGCGTTGGAGCCCGGGGTCCGCTTTCCTACTATTACACCTCCATTTCGCACGATCTCTGGCATCCCGTGGTGTGAGATTGTTGGCACGCATGTCATCTCTTACAACGTCAAGCCAGCACTTCTTTGGCATGCCTCGCTTGTTCCGGCCCGGCGGAGGCGCCATGGCAAGACATTTGTTACCCACGTAAGACGTGACCGTACCAGCGCAGGCGACTCTCTTGCAGTTTGCCATGTCACGGACACGGAGACTGCCACGGATGCGGGAGTTCCTGATGCGGTCTTTCAACGTAACTACACACATCCACCGCAGCATATTCAACTCCGTGACACGCAGCTCCTGCTTGTGTCGCTCAAGCACAGGCCACGCCTCACTGCCATACAGAAGGACAGGTCTAACGATCTGTCCCTTAAGCTTACACCACAGCATAACTTGTGTGTGCATATTTAAATAAAAAAATAAACACGAATTAAATCCGAGTAAAAATCCAATGTTTGGATCTTAAATTAAATAGATCGTTTAGACCGCAGTTGGTATAATTTTAGTGTAAAACAATGCTGGTTGAATGATTTATTGTATAAACAGATTACCTACTGGTAAAAGTACTTTCATATCATATCGATAAATTACTAATAACAATATTATAACACAAGTACCTATTAGTAAACAGAAAGGAGTAGGTCTTATGAAATACTCTTTTAGTAAAGTATTATAAGCAATGTAAAGCATTTTAACGGTAAATATCATCGACATTCGGACAGAAACTGTAATTAAAACTTTGGCATGTTATTGAGTTTTGTGAAATATTGAATCTATGCATGAGATTCTGCAATACTAAATCGACACCATAACAGTTACAGTAAATTAGTAAATTTTATCGATATCGATCCGTCAATATTTTGAATAATTACACATCTGTACTCAAAGAATACCGCCACCTGTGTACCTATTATTTTTATGAAATAAAAATCATTTTACATGGAATTATTATCAGTTTCGCGTAATCATTGCTTCCGTATAGACATTTGGAGTATTGTGTGATCAATTCGTTTTCTTGCGTAGGTAATTTAAAATGCTGATGTGTCTGGATGTAAGTGAAGCTCATAGAGACTATGACATCAGTTTTGTACCCCGGTCCCGTGTAATTGTGCGTTACAACGTCTGTACAATCGCAACTACGTAACGCGCAGTGTTATTGAAGCTCATGGTGTGGTCGCTGGTGTAGGGAGACCACGCATCCACGATCCGGATATTGAAAATCAGGTGCTCGAATTATTCAACGAGGACCTGTGACACGAGAGCTAGGCACTAACCATATGCAAGTGTGGAAGGTCATGCATGAGGTCAAGTGAGTTCATGACCTATCGGCACCGCTACGGTTAAGCGCGTGACCGCGTGACCTGCCTCGTCGCCCGCGCCGCCCAGTGTAGCCATGTAAGCTACCTGTTTTTGCGAAATAATATTTATTTTTTAGGGGGTATTTTTTTTAGGTTTAGCCAGGTTTTGTATGCATTAGTAGAATCAGTTATCGATACCTAACAACACCTTCACGGGTCGGACAGGGTTTTCTTAACATACTGTATATCGTATATCTTTGACACCAACGGCTGATTAAAAGGTGAAGGAAAACATCTTGAGGAAACCTGAACTTTTAAGTCTGAAATCGCCAACCCGCATTGAGCAAGCGTGGTGATCCTTCTCTTTATGAGAGGAGACCTGTACCCAGCAGTGGGACGATAAAAAAAGGTTGATGATGTTGACGATGATGAAATCCGAGTATCCGCATGAAACAGTTGTAAATAGAACGGTTGAGAAATTTCCGTCAGTCGTTAACTAATTTGAGAGGATTAAACTAAACTTATTTATCCTTTTCTTAATGAAATAGAAAGTAGGTATAAGGTGCATTGCAAATACACGTGATAATTATTTTCTACTAAGTGTAAAATATATGACCACACATGATGGATGGCTGGTAGCACAGACATTACAATAAGGTATTTGACTAAAAAACACTAATTAGTCCGTCAGTCAGATTTCCAAAAAATACTAGACACGTATTTTTTGTTTTATCAAAACAATAAAAATTGACAAATATAAAAGGCATCAAAGATCAATAGTGGTGGCTGGTGACGTCACTGCTCGCTAAAAAGTGTAGCGTACAGTGACGTCACACGAGTTTTCAACGCACTGTGTCGTCTTCATTTTTTTGTTTATATGAAAAAAGAAAAAATACGTGTCTAGTATTTTTTGGAAATCTGACTGACGGACTAATTAGTTTTTTTTAGTCAACTACCCTTTTCTCGTAATTTTAGCATTCACAGTATGTTCAGTTTTAATCTTCGAAGCAATGATGACGATAATAATTAGCAATGTAGATGTCTACTACCTGTTCCCAAATTACACTAAATTGATTGCGATATTGGTGCTTCTTGATTGTTCACCAGGGCCCGATCTAGAGGGGGGGCAGGCGGGCATTTGCCCAGAGCGGCAAAATTGTAGGGCGGCAAAATTGACTTA
This sequence comes from Sesamia inferens, assembly GCA_037179545.1. Classification (NCBI taxonomy): domain Eukaryota; kingdom Metazoa; phylum Arthropoda; class Insecta; order Lepidoptera; family Noctuidae; genus Sesamia; species Sesamia inferens. Next base: position 19,975,287 of record CM073941.1, on the reverse strand, counting down.
TTCTTATCTAGACAATTACCCTTCTATCAAAGTAAACAGAATTGTTCTCTTGCAATAAACGTATCTCAAATTATTTAGTCTCTTTATACCGTTCGTTCACCGACCTTTCCACATAATCAGCTCCTCTACTCTACGATAAAACAATCGTAGAGTCAACACAGTCTGCTTACGTTTGATGGGAATTTCCCTCAGATTTTCGGGGGAATACCCTTTATCTACATTCGTACAACGTGACATTTTAGGGGAATCCCTATATATTATTATAGTGTACTTACTTACTTTTTGTTCCTTGGTAAATAGATAACTATTAGTTTTAGTGCCGATTTCACCATCTCCGGTTAGCCTATTCGTCAATTAAAATTTCAGTTTTTTGACAGTTCTTGTATGAGTTTGACAGTTCTTATAGGCTATTTGGGTCTTTAATAAGAGCTCTTAATTTAACATTGACTGCAAGATATGTTAAAAATGTTCTAAATGGTATGTAAATAATATGAAAATTAACATTGCTCCTCTTCCGGCTTGTTAAATTCCACTCGCCCACCATAATTATTATTTTTGTGAGAATGCGTAATTAAAGTAGCCTATGTCAGTGTCCTTTATATCTAGATACCAAAATTTATCCAAATTGATTCATTGGTTTAATCAAAAAAACGTAGCAGTCAGAGTCAGACAAACAGAATAACTCTCGAATTTTAAACATTAGCAATATTATTAGGTACGTCTATTTAAATTTATTACATATTTTTATTTTATTTACCATACAGAATGACTGACGGTAGATCACGCTTGTCTGGACACCAATATAAAAACGAAGGCTGGAAAAAGATGCAGAACGACAAAAGCAAGCGGGGGCATTAGAGTCCTTTTTGAAGAAAGGTGAGCTTAACAAACCATCGACACCCATACCAGAAACCAATGCTATAGCTGAGATTCCGCTTAAACCTCGAGAAGAACATACATCCGATTCCAATACAATTTGTGAACCTGGCGCTTCTACTTCTGGGTCAAGCGCTATGGCAGGTGAAGCTGTTATTGTTGGTGAAGGTGCTATTGCAACTCCAAGTGTTTCTACACAATTAAAATCTATTTTAGATTTCGACCCAGCTACGTGGCCCAATAGATTAACAGATGCAGAAAGAATATATTTGGTAAATAGAGGTCCTCCAGACCCACTGCATGAATTTGAATTTCCGCAAGATATCAATGGGCGGAGGTTTACTTCGAGATACTACAAGAGAAAGCTTAATAACGGTGAAGAAATTTTGAGAGATTGGCTTGTATATTCTGTGGCAAAAAATTCATTGTATTGCTTTTGCTGTAAAATCTTCAATACAACTACAACTTCCGGTCTATCTGAAGATGGCTACAAAAATTGGAAGCATGTAGGTGATATGCTTAAATCTCATGAAACATCACGAAACCATGTAGAAGCTGTAAAATCTTGGGTAGAACTTTTACTTAGGCTCAAATCGTGTCGTACGATAGATGCCGATTCACAGAGAATAATTAAATCAGAAATAGAACACTGGAATGGAGTATTGCTACGAATTGTCTCAATCATCAAAATGTTGGCTAAAAATGGCTTGGCTTTTCAAGGTACTTCTGATAATCTGTATCAACATAACAATGGTAATTTTTTAAAACTAATAGAGTTGTTAGCCGAATTTGATCCCGTTATGCAGGAACATGTACGTAGAGTTTTGAAAAAAGACGAGAAATAAGCAACCTACTTAAGTAAAAATATTCAAAACGAGTTCATTAAAACAATTTCAGACGGCATAAAAAAAACATATTGTGGAAGCTATCAATACATCGAAATATTATTCTATTATTTTAGATTGTAGTCCAGATGCAAGCAAAACAGAGCAAATGACCATGATAATTAGGTATATTTCTATTATTCGATCCCAAAACCATTCAAGAACGTCAGAGATTGTGATAAATGAAAGCTTTTTAGGATTTATACCAATAGAGAAATCTACAGGTCTGGCACTAACAGAAATTATCCTGGAACAATTATCAGCACTTGGATTGTCTTTAGAAAACATAAGAGGGCAAGGGTACGATAATGGATCTAATATGAAAGGTATTCAAAGTGGTGTTCAAGCCAGGATAGAAACATTAATCCACGGGCATTTTACGTGCCTTGCAGTAGTCATTATTTAAACTTAGTGGTAAACGACATGGCAAAGTCCTCACTGGAAGCTACAATTTTTTTTAATACTGTGCAAAAAATATATGTTTTTTTTTTTCTCTTCAACATTAAGGTGGTCGATTCTTTTGAATAATGTAAAAGGTCTTATTCTAAAACCACTTAGTGCCACGAGATGGGAAAGTCGAATCGAAGCAATAAAACCACTAAGACATCAAGTAGGACAAGTTTATGATGCATTGTTTAGTGTTTACCAAGACACAGATATGGATTCCTCCACACGAGATGAAGCTTCGAGTCTGTTGAACCAAATTAAACAGTTTAAATTCTTATATTCCATTATAATTTGGTACGAAACTTTGAATCGCATAAACCCTGTTAGTAAATTAATGCAAAGTAAAGATTTTGACTTAGTTTCCGTCATTAAATTACTTAAAAATACAAAAGATTTCTTTGAAAACTCGCGTTCAGATGAGTATTTTATTCAAGTTCTTGAAGATGCCAAAGCCTTAGCTTCTGAAATTGATTGCGAGGTGTTAGACTTTGAAAATGTAGCTAGACCTCGTGCACGATCCAAGAAAAAACAATTTACTTATGAGTGTATTGACGAACCAATCATTGAACCTCGTCAAAAATATAAAATTGAAGTATTTTTTCACATTATGGACACAGCTATAAACTCCTTAGAATTAAGATTTTTTCAGATTTCTGAGCATAGTAAGCATTTTGCTTTTTTGTATAACATATATGCTTTAAGAGAACTCCCAAAAGATAAATTGTTAGAACATTGTAAGAACCTCGAGGCTATATTAACTCATGAGAACTCGAGCGATATAAATGCATTAGAACTTTATGAGGAATTGTCAGTCCTTAGTATGTTTTTAAATAGTAATTTATCTCAAATATCAGTATTGCGCTCAGGATTCTTTTAACTTTACCGATAACAGTTGCAAGTGGTGAAAGAAGCTTTTCTAAATTAAAAATAATAAAAAAATATTTGCGATCCACCATGACACAAAATAGATTGTCTGGATTGGCTATGATTTCAATAGAACATAAGGTTTGCGATAGTATAAATTTATCAAATATTGTTAAAGATTTTGCAGAACAAAAAGTGCGAAGAAAATTATTCTAATTAAGATAGGATTTAATACTTATTCTCCGAAAAACTGTTTAATTTACACAATTTCATTATTTAAAAAAATAACTGTTTTGTTATGTTGTAACATAATTGTTTTTTTATTACCTATTAAATTTTAAAACAAATCTTTTGTTGTGTCTTTTATAAACGTAGGTACCTACCATATGAACCTCAACTTAAATACATTATGAACCGATTAACTCGACAAACTAAATGCTTGGACCTAAGCTTTTTAACTTCTGAAACGATTTTAATAAACAATGTTTATTGTTCCCTTAGTTAAAGGACCATTATAGGTACATAAGCAAGATTATACCGAAACAGTAAGAAATAGCACAAGAAAAAAGAGGCCCATATGAAGTAATGAGTCGCAATAGGTGTATAATGATGATAAAGTGGAAAGGTACATAACTATGTCGGTAAAACATATCAATCCATTCAGTAGTTACTGTGAAATTCGTTTAAAGATATACATTGTATAGTTACTAACATAGAAACACTCATCAACTTTCGTACAGGTACTTCTTCAAAGGCCCAATAGACTGATGTGAACACGTGAATAATAATATTCACGTCAGTCTATTGGGATGGGCCTTCTGTATACTTAACATCCCCCAACAACACTAGCTCATGACTTATATGGTTTTGTGTATGTAAAGGGCGGCAAAAATTATCTTTGCCCGGAGCGGCTAAATAGCTAGATCGGGCCCTGTTGTTCACGGCCTATAAATAAAGGCCAATTTTGGTTGTATTGTAACATAAAAACGTTAAATCCGGTTTAGAATCTGAATACAAGTCAAACACCTACAATAAAAGAGGTGTTTTTCCTCATGATATATTAATTTCCTCAAACATGTTGTGTACAGACGACAGCACTTCAAGCTATTACAATCTGTCAGTTTTCCTTGTTAGATTTTCAACTTTATCTCTAAAGCATTAAGGCTCAAGGTTGATTGGGAATATCTGACAGTTTGGGGTAGCTTGACCTGCTGACGCCCGTATGTACAATATCAAATATGCAACAATAAAAACTTGAATGAATACAAAAAATACAGGTTCTGACATTTTCGAACAAACAATAATTTATTTTAACATATTTACATATAAATTAGTTTTTTAAATATTAAAACATAAAAATATTAATACTAGTAACTGACTGGCTTTGAGAACAGGGTCCATGTTACCGGCTGTTAGGGCTCCAGAGAAAGGAACCTCCTGACATTTCGAGCCGTGTCTAGAAGTGACGATTTCTGAATCAAGCCCTTGATCCAACTACTTACATATAATGTACATAATAAAGAGTCAGTCGCATCCGAAGCGTCAGCATTAGAATCTGGGGTCCGCTTTACCAGTCTAACTGCTGATTTTTGGCTAAACTATTTACCGATATTTTCCGTGAACCGACTACCGTTTGACCTCCACAACCCAATGGCGATATCGAAGCATTGCAGTTAGACCAATTGTTGAACTTTTGAGGGTTCCAACAACCCGTAACGACTGCCACTAGATGTTCGTATGGCAACCGAGACCAGCGGCTTAACGTGCTTTCCGAGGCACGACTAGACCAATGCAAATATTCATATTCATGCATACAAATATTTGCACTGCGCGGAGATCGAACCCGCGCGTCCTTACACGCTAACGCTACGCCACGGATAAAAAGAGTAGGTATTCCATTCTATGCCTATGCTATTCTAAAGAGAGCCTCCTGAGGTGTTGGTCGAGGCTATGGGTACAATGATTGCTGAATCCACATCCCACATGTCGACAACCTCGCAAGCCAAGTCAAGATTAACACTGGTCCACTAATTTGTATTTTTTTTTTGTCACATGAAAATTTACATCTAATTTTGAATGTACTCGGACCACCAAATAATAATATATCAATGAAAAAAAATGTACACGTCAGGTTTTCTTGTGACATCAAAACATATATTTTCGTAAAAAGTATAAAAATCAGCCACACTTACAGAATTATTTCCTTATATCTAATAAATACTTATGATTTTCTTGAATCTATAAATTGATTCTGAAAATGGCTGTATCTTGAACTACAAATGTTAAAAGTAGGGCAACACTAATTTTGGTACATCGGATATCAATCCAATTGGACAGGAAATGTTTGACTACAGAAAATAAAAAATAAATAGTTATACAAATATCAGACATATCGACGCCAAAATAAAAAAAAGTATTGTCATCTCTTTCAGATTTTAATGATTTTGCGTAAGTAAAATGAACAGCACTATCTTTTATAGTTACTGTAATGGCAACCCTTCATTTCCAACATCATTAAAATACCTATTTGCGGGCGGTTCGCCATTTTCTCATCTCGCTAAGTGGGTACATAAACTGTCAAATGCTCTTGACCTGTGGATAAAATTTGTGAATTTTCGAGTAATTTACAGTAGGTATTGTTGACATTAAACTGTGTTCTATAGTGGAAATTGTCAATAGCAAAATGCCCAACTGCAATATAATAGGATGTGGCATCAAAAGAAGCGGTAATCACCCGAACATAACTTTACACCACTACGTACTTAATTTCTGCTGAAATACCTTTAGATTTAGATAATAAACCTATACTTTATGCATTTATCTTGAAGTTTCAACAGTAAAACATCCATAATTTATATTTTGCCTTTATTTTCCTAATGAAATCAATTTCTTGTTATTGAAGGGCTAGGGTTGCGCATTCAGACAATTTTGTATTTATCGATAGTATTATTATTTTAACGATAGTATATTCTTACTTGGTTTTATTTTTTACTTTCAGGGCTGCCTGCTAATAAACTTAAACAGAAAATTTGGCTGGAAACATTTGGTGTTAAAAATTTAAAGATGTTAACTAAAACGATTCACATTAATTCCCTTCACTTTGAAGAATTATGTTTCAACCGGACACTGGATAAAGTAACATTGTGTGACGATGCTTTACCTTCACCAACCTTAATGGTAAGTAACATTGCGTGTTACAAATTTTTGTCCAACATAATTGTGTTGTGGCTGATAAATACTGATGATGCCCCTAACCGCACCATCATTGATGCACTTGTAAAGAGTGATGTAAAAAATGTGTACGAGTGTGGTCTTAAGATAAAAAAATCTAAGGATTAATTAAAAATCCCGTTAAAAAAATCAAAAAACACCAAAAATACTAACAATGTTGTTAAAAAAATGTCGAAAAAATACTAAAAACTGTTTTTGTGAATTTTTACGCCGAATCAAATAATCTATTTGATTCTGGGGTTTGTGAACATGACACAAAACATAAATATTTATTATTCAAAAATATAATAGAAGTGTAGGTACGGACGACAGCAGTCCAAGCTACCCGAAACTGTCAAATATTCCCAATGAACCTTAAGCCTCAATGCTTTAGAGATAAAATTGAAAATCTAATAAAGAAATCTGACAGATTGTAGTAGCTTGATGTGTTGTTGTCTGTGCATGAATTTCAGATACAAATATTATGGAGAAAAATCTAACTTGTTAAGGTACATTTTTTTTCGTATAGAAATTACCTGAACAAAATTGTAATGTTCAGGAATGAATAAGACTGATTTGTTTAAATACATTGTTATAATTAAATTATTGTTGACTTTTAATCAAAACCCGCAATCATCCTGCATGTTAGAACCACCCACCTTCGGTGTTGGAAATTTAAAATCTAAAATATTATTTAAGACCATTCCGTCAAGGAAGTCCGTGAAAAAGAATTTATTGTATATTTTTTTGCAAATTACAACACTATTATATAAAACTAGCGACAGCCCCGCAGTTTCACTCGCATGTCCTCCTGCATAGATTCCTGTGTTAATCCAGGTCTTGTACGGACGACACCAGGTAAAGCTACCCGAAACTGTCAAATATTCCCAATCAACCTTGAGCCTTAATACTTTGGAGATAAGGTTGAAAATCATATAAAGATATCTGACAGATTGTAGTAGCTTGATGTACCTACTGTCGTCTGATATGTGTGCTAAATTTCATCCGTTTAATGGTTTTTGCGTCCACCTTCACTTTCACATTTATGTGTTAATAATATTGTAATAGGAAGGGATTATAGGATTATGTATCACAGAATTTTTCCGCGCCGGGAGTCCATCGTGAATTTTAAGATTTCTTTGAATATGTTCCCTCCGTTGCAAACGTCTAACAAGGCGATTGCAATTATATTCGATTCGATTCGATATATTTTTATTTCTTGTAATAGCTAATAGCTTAAATTCCAAGACCATGAAATTCAAAACAAACTTCAAAAAAATAATAATCTCGTAATCTTTTATCGATGTTATTATAAAGAAACATGGGCAGCTCTATTAACGGCCATTTTATCATCTCAGTAAAGTGTAGGTATGCACGTTTTTTGGTAGGTATGGCAGGTCTATGTTATACTACTACATCTGTGGTCTCTAGCGTTTAAACCATTAAAGGAGTTTGGCGGGAAAGCCTAGATGAGTGCCACGCTCATTTTTCATTGGACTTTTAAATTATTTATAGTGTCGTTTACTAAATAAAAACGCGTGATTTATGTAGTAAAAAGTGCATTCAGTGAATAATTTATAAAGAACAGTGAAATCGATCGAAGCGCTCTCCTCCCCCCGCCCCATCCGTGCAGGTGTTCCCCAGGGCTCTGTACTAGCCCCCCTCATGTTCACGCTGTATACAAGCGATATTCCGAAAAGCGGTAAGGCCCAAATCGCTCTGTTCGCAGACGACACTGCCATCTCCCGACTTCGCCGCCCTCGGCATGCCCTCACAGACCCCTCCTCCAAGAGGCCAATAGGGCCACCAGCACCCTATACAGAAACCGAAATACCGACCTCGCCGTCGAGGTCCTCCGCGACGCGCCCCACAAGTTAATTTCCTCCCCCGTCCCTTGCCCGATGAAGGCCAGCCCGCGCCGCAGCTGAGCCAGTAATGATTATAATGTCCCAACAATGACCTCTGAGTTTGTTTCGGCGTTTCTTCTCAGAGCTATTACTAGGAAACGCCGTGGTTATCAAACCACTAAGTACCACTTTGATCCAGTCGTCCCTTGCTGTCCTCTCTAGCGACGCCCCAAGCCGAGGTTCGTACCCCACAGGGGGTGCCCTTAGAGCGTAGTTGCCTAATTTTAAATTGGTTTTAAGTGCCCTGGCAGGAGGCTTTAATTTTTTAAGGCATCCACAGGAAAGTCCGGTTAAGTAGTCAAGGCCTCTAATGGTCAACTACGAGATGCCATAAACAATAAAAAAAAGGTCCAGGGGGGTAATCGCGCTAAATAAAACAGTAGAAGTTCAACTCTTATTCGTATCTAATGCAGTTAAAGTTATGGTTTAGTTTCGAACACATTTCGTATTGCGCTAAAGTTTTAACTTCGGTTGAAGTAAAATTAATGTAGGTATGAGTGATACATTTCATCAGATATAATAATTAAAAATAAATCAATTATAAGTAAATCTAATCATTTGGATATAAGTTTGACATGGCATAGAAAATGTTAGCTATGATTCAACTTTTTCATTTGACAACTGTTACGTTCCAATTGCGATCCAGTTATGGTTAAACCGTTAGCGCGATACGAAACAACAAAAGTTATGGTTTAGTTGCGATCCAATTCTGTTTTGGTTGAATAATTTTAGCGCGATTGCCCCCCAGATAACCACATAAGTAACGTCTGTAATGAACTATGGACTAGGTGTGGGTCGTAACGCCTTTGGCCCTTTTTCAAGAAACGTAATGTAACCAGTTACTTCATCGGCGTAACCTGTTATAAAACAAGTTATTTTTGTAGCTAATTATTTTAATTCAGCTACTGTGATTGTTTACATAAATATAACCACCAACTATAAAGTTATACACGAAACGAAACTAGACGTGGTCCTTCTTTCACGTAACTAGTTACAATAACAAGCGACGCGCGCGCCGTGGTGCCGGTGTGATGCACGATACGACTACACGCTATGGCATAGCGTGTGTATGAAATAACGCATTTACAAAAATAACTACTTTTTAATTTTACTCGTATCTAGTGATTCAGTTACACATCGCGTCGCTGGTTATTGTAACTAGTTACGTGAAATAACGACCACGTCTACTATGGACTCATTGGAATATTTCGGAACACAAGACTAAAAACAAAATGTAAAGCGAAATTCACAAACCAATCGACAAAACAGCAAAAATATTGTCACACACTTTGGCGTGTTAAAAAAAAAATAAGGTCCAGATAACCACATAATGTAACGTCTGTAATGAACTATGGACTCGATTGGAATATTTCGGAACACAACAATAAAAACAAATCTAAAGCGAAATTCACAAACCAATCGACAAAACATCAAAAATATTGTCACACACTTTGGCGTGTTTAACACGCCAAAGTGTGTGACAGAGACCAAAAAGAAAAAATAACACGCCGTGTTATTTTTTCTTTTTGGTCTCTGGTAACATTAATCATGGACGTCTTCGCTTGAGTTATCGGCGTTTTGATGAAAAATACAGCGAAAATGTGTAACTAATTTGTAAATCGAGTGTTTTTTAACGTTGTCGTATAACAGAAAATGGTAACGATTGTTGACGATTTAGATTCTTTAACTTTGCAAGAGCCAATTTTCAAAGATGTCAAATATTATGTTTCTGGAGATGTCTCGGAAAGGGTATGTTTTGTGTTGACTACTTTATTTTCAATGGACTATGTGGTGTAAATAATGGACAGTATAATGAATGGACGTGCCCTAATTGCAGATTATGCTGTTACTTCAGTCCGGTGGAGCGGAGAGTACAAAATATTTCTCTGACTATGTCACGCATTTAATTTGTGGTCAAAATGCTGCAGACACTGACATCGATGAAGCCCAGGACATCTACCAGATCCCTGCAGTGACCGAGCACTGGGTGCTTGCGTGCGCGCGTCTCGGGAGATTGGCCGACCCGAAGCCTTACGTCCCACATAAAAATAAGATATTTACTAACATTGTATGTTGCATATCTAAAGTGAGTGTTGCTGACGCTAAAGCCTTGTTCGCTGTTATCACATATCATGGTGGAAAAGTAAAGTTGAACTTGGACTCTCAGTGTACTCACCTGATTTGTGGATCAGCTGTGGGAAATAAATATAGTGCTGCACTCACACTCCCTTCCTCAAGAATTAAGATTGTGACTCCTGATTGGGTGCTTGAGAGCATTAGGGGTAGAATACAGGCAGTGACTGATATATTTCACCCAAAACTATTAATTGTCCCTCAGCCACCCCCGAAAGCAATGGACCGTATTAGTGCAATCACAGGATTCGACTTTGAGGAAGGTATTGCTAAAAACGAAGTGCCCACACAAAACATGGCTGAGAACAAGGATGATAGTACTCAGGCTTTGTTGGACAAATTGAAACAAAGGATGCCGTGGAACCATCCTCCAGCTAGTTCAAGTGCATCAGTTGCTCCTACGACACCCATCAGTTCAATGGGATACACATCAACATCTATGTCCAATTCTGGTATAATGAGCAAGTCAATACCTCAGGGTATAGTGACGCAAAATGTCCAAATACAAAGCAGCCAGGCAAATTCCCCACTACTGCAAAAGTTTGGACAACAGAACACAGTTGTATCGCAGGCTAGTATGATTCAGAATCAGCAAATGAGCATGCCACAGCAACAGTCATATAGCCAAAGCCAACAGCAACCGCATGGACTAACAGCAATACAGATACAGCAACAGAAAATGTTGCAGCAACATCAGTTGAAAATGCAGATGCTGCAACAGAACAAGCTTGGCAACCAGCAGAATCAGCAAGCATTTCAGACTAATGTGTCAGTGTCCCAGATGTCTCAGAACTTGCAGGGGCAGTTGCAGCAACATATACAGGGTAATCAGCATCATTTACAACAGAATATCAACCAGCCACCAACCACAATGAATTCAGCACAACAACATATAGAAAATATCAGTCAGATGTTGAGTCAAAGTGCTAACAATCTACAACAACAGCAGAACATGGCTATGAAGCAGAGCTTGAGCCTCAGCCAGCAGACTGCATCCCAAGCTGTCCAGAACATAGCTCAACAGTTGGCTCAGTCAACGCAAAACCTTCAGAATGCCAAAATGAGTCAAAACCTGGGACAGGGGCAAGTGATCAACCAGCAATTGATATCATCAGGGCAGCAGATGCCACAGCAGAACCAGAATCTAATACAGCAACAAAATGTACAGTCTATTAATAATCAACAACAGAACATAAACATGGGAGTTCAGGGTCTTGTGACATCATCTCAGGGGCAGACTGGCCAGGGAGTACAACTTAACCAATTAGTCAACTCCAACCAGCAAACAGTTTTAAGCCAACAAATACAGTCTGTTCAGCAGACTATACAAACTCAACAAAATGCTAATGTGCCTGTCCAGGGCGCTTGGAGACAACAAAACATTCAGATGGTACAAAATGTTCAGGGTCAGCATCAAATAATAAGGAATCCTTTGGTTCAATCTCGGGCACCACAGAACCAGGTTATACTACAGCAGCAGATAATGCAGACGCAACAGCAAGCTCTGATAAATAACCAACAATCACAGCTGAGCCCTCAGCATACTATACAACAGAGTCCTCAACAGATTCTTCAACAGTCCATTGGTGGTCAAGGGCAGCAACTAAGCCAGACACATCACCAGATACTGTTCCAAAAACAGCAGCTTCTAAGCAGTTCTGGACAGCAACAGATAGTGCAAGGTCCTCAACAAGTTCTAATAAACCAACACACTGGACAACAGCAAATACTAGTACATGGGAACCAACAAGTGACTTTGCAAGGAGGTCAACAAATTGTTTCACAAAGCCAGATTGTCCACCAAGGAGGGCAGATAGTCAATCAAGGTGGACAACAGATAATAACTCAAGGAGCACAGCAGGTATTAACACAGGGAGGTCAACATGTGATCACCCAGCAAGGTCAACAGCAACATGTGGTGATAGCGCAATCATCCCAGCAGATAGTGACTCAATCTGGGCAGCAGATTCTTGGTCAAGCTGTGGGTCAGACTCAGCAAGTGTTGACTCAAATGCCGCAGTCTCCTCAGGCAGGTGGTGGCGGCAGTATCCAGCAGATCATCACGCATGGTGGAGCACAACAGATAGTCTCACCCGGGGGGCAGCAGATTGTGCAGAGTGGTCAAAATGTGTCATGGCAGCAGCAGCAATATTTGCAGCAGAGGCAGCAAATCGCTCAGCCTGGAACTGTTGGGCCTAGGGTGAGAGTTGGAAATATTATTTTTTTAATGTTGTCTGATCCAAACAAATTTAAGTATTTGACTATCTTCCATATTCCATTGTTTGTCAGGCAAACTCATTAGGTTTAGCAACAATAGTAAAGTAATTATGTTTCTAGTTACATTTGGGTGCTTAAATTGATTCTTTAAGGCTGATCTTTCAGTGAACCAGTTCAAAAAACCATCAAAAATTCAAAATTATATCAATATGTAACAATGTTGGAAATATGAGTTGTAAAGATGGTAGACATTGACAGAAGCTGTTTCAGTTTCAACTTTTTTCTAATGTCTTCGAATATAACTGTAGGCGCCCCAGTACAGCACGTACATCTACCGCGCATTCGTCACGGCTTATACAACAAATAAGTCGGCTTATACCACAAGTAAATCAATCTCCTACCACTCCACAACAAAACTAAGGCACTTACCTTAGGACCCAGTGTGTTCCGTCGTGGAATGAAGTCCCGGAGAGTCGACGCGCGCGTCGACTTACAATGACGTCCGATGTCTTCAAATACACTGATTGTCCAATACCAGTCGACACATTAAAGTTCCTTCAGGAGGGCACCAAAGCTCACCAACGTAGGAAACCGTTATTTAGCAGCGTCAATTCACGCCCGACAAACAATCGACAATGAAACCACGTTTCCGATTCAAACTCAACTCAATTTACAGACGGCACTGTTATTACGGGTTATAATTCAAGTAAATACTTCAAAACACGGGCAACAAACGCGAACCTGTCCAAAACCGCGGCCGGTGGTATTTATCTCCCGAAAATCAATCGTTCAAGACGCGCCACACGCGCGATGTTTTCGTCAAGATTTCTAGCAACGGACCGTTCTCGACACGGTCTCGAAACGTTGTGTCAAAGCGCGGCACCGATCACCACAGATTATAATAATTACGCTAGCCCGTACCGGTCGCGCATCTATCAAACTCGACTAACTAACAATCGGACTCGGCCGATAAACGAGCGCAAACAATAACTATTATATCACAAATTTACAAACACTGTCAAATCAAGGTCTAATTTATTTACTAGTTCATAGTGAAACAACAATTTTAGGTGAATTCTAGCCTGCCTTTTTTCAACTTGTTTTTTTTTTTTAAATATATCCTCAGGTCTCATGGACCGCTGGTGGCGGTGGGCGGCAACTAATCCACTTAGACGCGCAGACACACGCTCAGCTTCAACAGATGAAACCCCAGGAGCGAGCGGTCTTCGTGGCACAGTTACAGAAGCGACGCCAGCTGTCCCTGCAGCGACAGGCTGCAATAGCTCAACAACAGGTGTGTGTTATGGGGTACAAGCTTGATCACCTTTTTCTTTCCATTTCATTAATAAAAGGACAGAATATAAAACGTCAGTTTAGACCTGTCTGCTTAGTGTGCTCTTGACGTAAACTGACGTATTTTTAGTCGCCATGTTTACTTAAAATCGCGTCTAAACTGTTTATGGAGTATCTTAATTTGACAGGATTAAATTAAAATGTTATCTTTTATCCTTTTCTTAATGAAATGGAAAGAAAAAGATGCACATAAGTTAAAATTAGATTAGTTTGTGTACAGAATCGGCGCCAATGTCAAATTATACGTTATGTTCACCTAAAGTAAGTCATTACTTTAATATGTACTTTACAGTCTTATGCAAGTCACATTTTTTAGGGTCAAATCATCCCCAGCTATTTTGTCTTACAAACTAAACAAACACTTACATGAAACCGGTAGGTATTTATAGTGTAGTGCGTAGGGCCGTAACGTATATGATTCTGTAGAAGTCCCCGTTTATACTTTGATTAGTAAGTACTTAAAGGGAGGTTCATACATGTTGGCAGCATACATGGCCAGCTCCTAGCTACGCCCATGGGTCTATGTTATGGGTTTAGTTTTTGCACTTAGTCCTTCCAATGGACCATTGTGTATAGCACATAGGACCTAGGTCTGGGATCTAATCTGGTATTATTTTGTATTGAAATTCATTATTACCCACTGTCCAATAGTCTGATTTGATTGTTAAGATTACTACCTTTTGAATAAATAAGAATGAATACTGCTTAAAAAAAGTCGAAAATATGTAAATTACTCTCATATACAGTATGTTAAGAAAACCCTGTCCGACCCGTGAAGGTGTTGTTAGGTATCGATAACTGATTCTACTAATGCATACAAAACCGGGCTAAATTAAAAAAAAAAATCCACCTAAAAAAATAAATATTATTTCGCAAAAAGAGGTAATTTAATAAATCTGCGTTATCCACACTTCCCCGCGCGGCGGCGGAGGCGGCGGAGGCGGCGGGCGGCAGGGCACGCGGTACGTGATCGCATCGCTATTCGCTCATAATAATACCGGTGTTGTCACTTTTTAAAAATTACCAAATTTCGGGGAAGTTGGAATTAATTCGCGAGAAAAAAAGATTATTTCAAAATTCATTTGTATTGGTACTATGATGATTATGTAAAATTTTATATTATATTTGGTCATGTGTTTACTTAACCTTTATTATCCTTATGGGTCGGACAGGGTTTTCTTAACATACTGTATACACACCGAGAGCACCTAAATTAATGTTTTATTGTATTTTTGCCTTTCTTACTGTCCATTTACCTACTTATAAGCCTCGTCTTTGTGAAACTACCTCAAAAGGGAACAGCGATGTGTTATTCCTGGTTATAAACTGTATGTGGACTTTCATCCACATCTGTTCAGTAGTTTTTGCATGAAAGACTAACAAACATACAGACATGAATCCTCACAAACTTGCATTTATAATATTATTAGTAGGAACGAAGTAGGATTTGTAAATTTTATTACTTATCTACTATAGATCCATAAAAATGCAAAACCTTTATTGACGCGTGGTACAACACAAACTTGGTCAATGTTTTCATTATCAAAAATAATTTTAACGTTTTCCTGCAGCAACCAGGAGTAGTAGCAGGCTCGCCAGGTGCCCCGGCCCCGGCTGGAGCTCAGAGTGTTACCTTCATACGTAGTCAACTGACACCGGGGCTGGCTCAGCAACAACAAGTACCAGTAAGTTTTATAAGCTTAAATAATTCCCTAACCGCATGTCGCACCGGAAGACGCAGCATGGGTAGGCCGACGACCTGGTGAAGGTCGCGGGAAACCGCTGGATGCGGTAGGCGCCTGACCGGTCGTCGCGTCGTGGGGATCCTTGGGCGAGGCTATACCCAGCAGTGGACGTCTTTCGGCTGACATGCTACCTGATATTTTTTTTTTTGTCTTGATTCGGTTTTTCCCAAGAATTGGGCTATCAAATGTAAACACTGAAATCCAAGTGGTAGTAAAAACGCGTTTAAATAGCTTTAATATCAGTTCAGAGTATAATTTCATAAATCTTCAGTTACTTCCACTGCTGAGCATGAGACCCTGGGTTTGAACCCAGAAATAAAATTGTTATTGCCACCCTGATATTGGATTTCAGCCCGGTTAATTGCAATAGACTCGCCCTTTTACTACATGGGATATAAACTTAACTAGTGTAGCAAAAACACGTTTTTTTTCTAAAGTGAAAAAAAACCTTTTTTTCTCTGGACCATGTTTTTTTCAAAAGCATAAAAACTGAAACATTTATGGCATTTACCGTTAAATAATTAATACTTAAGAGTACATAATAGAGTATTAGGTTTATTCTTGAACCTAAGGTACTTTTCTGATAAAATAGTACCAAAATTTCATAAAAATATTGGCAACGTTCATTGATATACAACAACAATTGATAAAAAAAATTGAGCTGTGATTTGTGATTTATTGTTGGAAGTAAGTAGTGAATTATGAATAAATAATATGTTGATTTATTATAAAAATTACAAATTTAATTTATAAGTGAACTAAAACGGCAAGAAAATAAACAAATTTAGAAAAAAAAAAACAACGACGCTAAGGTTTTTTTTTTTCAAGAAAGTGGAAAAATATATGTATATTTTTTTTTTTTCATTTTACGTCACTTAACTGTTATAATGTGGGTGTGGGTGACTATAGGAATACCTAGCTTTGACGTTTCATGGATGCTGATGTGAATTATAATAATTTGATGTAATTAAACCTTAGCCCATCTCTTCGGGAAAATAAGGCGTGATGTTATGCTATCTTCACTTCTAAGCATCATTATCTCGGTACAGGTACAATGGTTGCAGCAGCAGGGTGCGAGGGCAGCGACGATACCCGCCGCACAGCCTGCGCCGCCTCCACAGTCCCCAGGTAAATTATTTTATACAACCTTATTTTTGTATATATGCGAAACTTGAAACACGTGTCCAGTATTTTTAAGTAAAGAATCTATGTATAAAATTTTAAAAAGATCATGTAAAACCACAATGTGACGAGGTTGTAAACTTATCTGGTTGTCCCAACAAAAATATGGTCAACGCACAGCTCGCCTGGCCGCGCCAGTAGCGGCGCGGCTCAGGAGCACCCCGACTCACGCGCCTAGTACTATGATCTAACGTCAGCTGAGTTGTGCGTTCGGTAACCACACTGCAGTAGAAAGGGTATACATACCAAGAGCATCCCTTCCCGTTATCGTTTAATACCATCCTCAGAAAACTGGTATAAAATATGTAAAGGAAACCCTGTCCGATCCGTGAAGGTATTGTTAGGTATCGATAACTGATTCGGACCAAGGCACGGGACCTTGGTATGTATACAATATGTAAAGAAAACCCCGTCCGACCCATAAGGATAATAAAGGTTAGGCAATCACATGACCAAATAAAATATGAAATTTTCCATAAACATCATAGTAACAGTACTAATCAATTTTGAAATAATCTTTTTTATTCCGCGAATTTACGCTAACTTCCCCAAAATTTGGTATTTTTAAAAAAATGACAACACCATTTTAGGCGGTATAACTGTCGGCTTTCCTTTCATTCTTTTGTTAGATTCTGTATTCTTTGGCAGCGTCGCGCGATGAGCATTTTCAGCGACCTAAAAGAAATAATTAGAGATGTACTATTTTTTGCGTGGTAACGTTTTTTTTTATCGCTATTATTCGTAACTTTTACGTGGTTGAATAATGATTTGTTGTAAAAACACAGATTACCCAATGGTAAAAGTGCTTTTGTTTGTTTATCGATTAATTACTAATAACATTATTATAAAACAAGTATTAGTAAACAGAAACGAGAAAGCCTTATGAAACACAATTTTAGTAAAGTTTTACAAATATTTTAACGGTCAATATCATCGATATTGGGACAGAAACTGAAATTAAAACTTTGGCATGATTTTCATTTACAGCAGTGTGTCTAGCTAATTTGAGTTTTGTAAAAGTTCTAAACAATTCCATGCGATGTTGAATCTAGAATAAGAATGAGAAACTTCAATACTAAATCGATACCAAAAATGGACGAGTAAATCGTATCGATCGAAAATCAGTGTTTTGATTACTTACATATCTCTATTTACTAAAGACCATGCCGCGAGGCCAGCCGCGTAGGTACCTATTTTTAAAAAATAAAAATATTTTTACTTTAAATTATCAGTTCCGCGTAAACATTGCTTCCGTGTAGACTATTTGTGTATTGTGTGATCATGTCGTTTTATAACGTAATGTAACATGCTGATGGAAGGTAGTAACTGCAGTTAGCTGTGTTGTGATCAGGTGTTGGACGATTTGGATGTGGCTACTTATCGGTCAATGTGGTTCCATCATGACGGTGCCCCACCATATTTTTGCCGACCTGTACGTGAGTACTTCCATTATCAGTTCGGCGAGCAGTGGATTGGTAGGTGTGGACCAATTTTGTGAAACTCCGTGCTAATCTCGTGCGACGGTGCCAGGCCTCTATCGTTCTTAGTGAACGAAATATGTAACATCTCCGCTACAGCCATTGTGCTAATCGAATGAAATGATACATTCGGAGAGTCAGACGACCTTCCTACTTAAAAAAAGATCTTTTCACGAGCTGCCAAAGTAGGAATCATTGTTTCTTTCGAGAGTCGATAAACCTAGATAGACTACCTATACCTACATGCATGAGGTCAACTGAGGTCATGACCTGTGCCTGTGTTGCCATGAAATTACCTATTTATTTTTTTAAGAGGGTTTTTTTTTTTTTAGTTTAGCCAGGTTTTATAGGCATTAGTAGAATCAGTTATCGATACCTAACAATACCTTCACGGGTCGGACAGAGTTTTCTTTACGTACTGTAGGCCTAGTATGAGTTTTCATTACGAAACTCGTTCGTCGATATCGAGCGCGTTTGACTCTGTGATTGGCCCGCTTCAAGGTCGCAAGAACTCTCAACCAATGAGAGCGCCAAACGCGCTCGATATCAACGATCGAGTTTCGTATTGAAAACTCATACTAGGCCTACAGTACCTATATCCTTTCAGTTACACGTTGTATAGTTATACTAGCTCCACGGCTTCGCCCGCGTAGTATGTCGATAATAGACAAGCTATGCCCTCTTCCAAAGCGTCCCCATAGTAAATTTTTCGTCTTGCCGTTTTAGCGTAAACGCGATAGAAGCAAACACAAAAAAAATGTAATCAGCTCTATGTAATATTACTTTAGAAGTTTGCAACGTGCCCAACTAAGGCACATGTGATTTCGAGTTCGCCAACCCTGATCTAATATTTATTAGACATTGGTTTAAGGCTATGGTCACACTAACAACTTTAGCGAGATATTTGAAATTTTATCTAATGTTATCGGCATCCATTTTGCTAGGTTCATTCTTTTATTTTTCCATTTATACCGGCTCAAATTATATGAAGCTGTAGACTTAATGGGCGTTGACATAAACGCGCTAAAATAAAAACAAAGAAAAAAACATGATGAAATGTTTTTTTTTTTTCTGAACGAATCCCGTCATGTCTGTGAAGGTTACATAGTAAAAACATATTTTTTTATTGAGAATTTCAAGGGGTTACCGACCGGAGTTAGTATGGACTGCGCTAACATTTCTTATGGGAACATCAACTAAATGACCCCACAAAAATGTCTAATTATTTCCGCCAATAAAAATAATTGTTTTTACCATTTTTTTTTTGTAACAGCAACAGAAAAAGATAGCATCTGTAAACATTTCAACTGTCTAGGTATCTGTGTGGCTACTATGAGTTTTCATTAAGACTCAATCACCAATATCGACCGCGTTTGACTCTTCAATTGGCTCGCATCAAGGTTGTACTACCCGTTCGCTTCGAGTTGGCCGCTCCCACCCGCCCCGACCAACCGCACCGCACCCCTAGACAGACCCAAGATAGCGTTGCTAACGGTACTAATTGGGTCTGTCTAGGGGAGCGGTGCGGTTGGTCGGGGCGGGTGGGAGCGGCCAACTCGAAGCGAACGGGTAATAAGAACTCTCAACCAATGAGAGCGCCAAACGCGCTCGTTATCGATGATCGAGTCTTCGTAATGAAAACTCATAGTAGCCACACTGTTCGTGGGATATTAGTAGAAGAGTCCCGTTTTCACCCTTAGACTATGGAACTGTAATTATTTCTCAAAGGGGTTTAACTATTTGTATGACGGGTTAGGCATAGGCGTTAGACCTGACCTCCCGTCTGTTTGAATTTTGTGCATTATCAATTTGAACGGATCTAAAACGGTGCGCAAACGCTTTAAGTAATTCTTTAAATTAACATTCGGGCAGAACGCCAATCGATTTTATTAAAGAGAAAATCGATTTTACCTTGATAAAATCGATTGACGTTCCTCCTGAATTTCAATTTGAAAATAATTTTCCTTAAGATTTTTTTTTTTTTTCTCGAAGATGTCAAAAACTTTCTTAACACCGAGTAGATATGGAAAAACCCAAGGAGACCTTTTCGTATTGATCAACTGCGGACCAAAACGTTAGAAATTTTGGTATTTAAATGATATCTTCATAAATAAAGATGACGCCGGCTGTAACCATATCACACATTATAATTTCAAAGCGCTATCTAGCATTATACCGCAATATATTTAGTATTTTACTTCAACGACGCGGTGGAAACTGCTTGCACCCCTTTAATATAAAGTGTTATAGTTAAAAAATAGTTAAGTCCAGAAAATGGATGAGGAAAATACAGAGAGTTATTGTAAGTTGTATTTTTTTTTCTTTTTAGATATATTTCCAAAATTAACGCGTTATTGTGTACTTTTTTTTTTGTTTGGGTTTTGAAATCATCAAATGACCGCTCTCGGCGGAGCGGAATGGCGTGTCAGAATTTTACTGACTAAAACCCACCCGTGTTTCTTCACTTGACTGTAGGCCACGGGCCCACGGTTTCTTTTTTAACCAACCCGCAACCCTGACCCAGGAAGCATCATATTTATTCTTTTGAATAAGAGTGATTCATTAATGTGAACAGGTATATTTAGTGATGATTTTGACCGGTATTTTTTAGGTATGAAGATGTCTCAAGAAGGTGCAGTAGAGATTTTAGTGTGGTTTTAAGTTTATTGAAGATTAGCTGCGTCCCGCAGTTTTACCCGCGTTAGTTCCGATCCCGTGAGAATATCGGGATAAAAAGTATCCTATGTGTTATTCCTGCTTATAAACTATCTGTGTGCCGAATTTCATCTAAATCCGCGGAGCAGTTTTTGTGGCAAAGATTAACAAACGTCTCTCACTCACAATCTTAGACATTAATAATATTAATATATGATGTTTTACAATAATTTAATAGTTTTTTAATGAGAATGATATTTACATATTCTGTATCTTTATGATGTGAGTGACATAATTTATAACATTTTAAGTGATTTTTCAACTATAAAAGCAAAGAAAAAACACACTGGTTTCGTCGTCCTTACTAAAACCTGGAGTTCAGCAGATGATCATAGACTAGGGTAATTATTTCTCGTAATTTATAAAAAAATGACATGTATATCAATTAAATCATTTATTTAGGTCAAATTCACCTTTGAATTTTCAAGAAGTCTGTCTGACAGAAAATATGAAGCTAGTAGTCCATTCATAGGCGTAGTAAGCACGAATAGAGAAAAACGGGCAAGGAACTCCATGGACAAGTGGACAACCTATACCTACGACAAAAAGTATACACGCAAAATTTTATTTTAATATTTAAATTGTAACCCCGTGTGGTACCGGGCTTTGAAGAGTACCCATATCCTCCCGTGAATGTCGTAAGAGGCGACTAAGGGAACTCACATCAGGCAAGCGGGCAGCAGCGCTTCTCCTGTGGAATATTAAATTACTTTTTTTTTTTTTTTATTAATTATAATCTAGCACTTGACCGCATTCCTGCCTGATGGTAAGCACTGATGCAATCGTTGATGGTGAAGCGCGCTAGTTTATTAAGAGCCTATTCACTCAGAAAAAATGAGCGAATAGGAAGGAAGACGGCAGTTGAGCGAGGTGATGCAATGTTAAACCCAACAACACGACCAACGATGCTGCGCCAAAGGGAGATTGATCTGAAGACCCTCCACGAACAAACTCCCAACACAACAACATTAGGCGCATCGTACCCGGCACACATCGCAACACAACTGCTCAGACCCGTCCTCCGAACGGCTTCACCAGACATCATGCCGGAACACGACAAATCGCTTGGCGGCAAGGCTTTGGTGGGTGGTAACTTCTGCCGGCGGCCGATGTTATGG
Organism: Sesamia inferens; assembly: GCA_037179545.1. Taxonomy (NCBI): domain Eukaryota; kingdom Metazoa; phylum Arthropoda; class Insecta; order Lepidoptera; family Noctuidae; genus Sesamia; species Sesamia inferens. The sequence continues at coordinate 19,953,158 of CM073941.1, read as the reverse complement.
CCTACCACCGAGACTGCGATACAGCGCAATGAACTGGGATGCGGAAACCCCTCCTATGCACTGAAAGCCTTGGGGTAGGCTTTTGTCCAGCAGTGGACCTCTATAGGCTGAGGATGAAGTGATTGTACAAATCTACTTGAGTACAAATTTAGTAGTCTAGTAGTAAAAATCTACGAAACAAACTCGGAGAACTCACAATCTCTTTGAAAGTCCAGACTTAATCATGGTCAGATTATATACAGTATGTTAAGAAAACCCTGTCCGACCCGTGAAGGTGTTGTTAGGTATCGATAACTGATTCTACTAATGGATACAAAACCGAGCTAAACTTAAAAAAAAATACCCCCTAAAAAAATAAATATTATTTCGCAAAAAGAGGTAACTTAAAAAATGTGCGTTATGCACCCTTCCTCGCGCAGCGGCGGAGGCGGCGGGCAGCAGGGCACGCGGCGCGCGATCGCATCGCTATTCGCTCATAATAATAACGGTGTTGTCACTTTTTAAAAATTACCAAATTTCGGGGAAGTTGGAATTAATTCGCTGGAAAAAAAGATTATTTCAAAATTCATTTGTATTGGTACTATGATGATTACGTAAAATTTTATATTATATTTGGTCATGTGTTTACCTAACCTTTATTATCCTTATGGGTCGGACAGGGTTTTCTTAACATACTGTATAGGCTAGTGTCGACTTATAGAGATGTAGGGAAGGAAAAGACGAAAAGACATGTTGCTATATGGGGATAAATCGATTCCACAGGCGTGCCCAGTCCAGTATCGACTCCAGGAGCCGGCGGCGCTGTAGAGACGCAACTGCAGCAATTGCAGATGCAGCGGCAGCAGCATTATCAGCGTTTACAGCAGTTGCAGGCCCAGAGGGACCATGTAGCGCATCATGCTGCTGTAAAACAGGTAGGTGGGCTTTCGAAGCATACCATTCTATGTTAAATCCTCCTCTTTTTACGTACTTATTTAGACTTCGAAGAGCATGAAGTGATGGTGACCTGAAAAGTAGTGAAGCTTCTATTACATCGATTCAAACTTTTTCGTCTGTGTGTTGCATGTCGCGTGACGGTCGGCCTCGAAGTAGCGATAAAGTGAAAGGCACTCGTCAGAGCAGCCAAAAAAAGTTTCACTTTTACCGTGGTTTCATAAAAATACACAATCCTTTTTTTTTTTAAACGTATTTCTGTCCTAATTAAATAATAGCCGAAAAATGTCCACTGTTGGACATTTGTAAGCCACTCTCAAAGAAAGCTCAACCTCGACCGGTTCACTCGTAATCACAAAACCAGAATGACCAAAATCTTATAAAGTGACAAAATATTATTTTTTTAGAGGTATGTGGAACAGTGTGTAAAATTCACTCATCCATCATAGAAAAGGGACCTCCAGCCAGAGAGGTATTGTCTGGCGGGCACTTGACCGCCGGTTGATGTCGTGAAGTTATGCGTGCTAGTTGCACGGTAAATTCTGCTTGCGAGATTCAGGATTTACTTGACTTCAGTATGACGCGTTGTTTGCATGTGGCGTTATACGTACCGCTACATTTCCTTTATTCATGTCGACAACTTATTACGACATATTATCAATGTGTGCCTCCTACTGTCGGTACAGGTATCCCCAGGGGTGACACAGCACGTGGTAGGGGGCGCTCCTCTCACTGAGCAACCTGTCGACGCAGCGCTACTCACACCCACCACTCCAGACCAGCAACAAGGTAATATCACCATATTTGTATCATTTGACGGTAGTTTTGATATAATTGTGTAATGTCGTGGGTAGTTTGGTGATCTTTGTAGTTCTGAATGCTTATAGACTTAACAGTAGAAAAATATGTTTACTAATCTATAAAAGAAGGTAGATACAGCATGCTAAAATATTCGCATGTATTTTTTTTTTATTTTTTTTTTTTTACAAAGTTCGTTTGGTTGTGAAAAATGGAGTCACAGACATACAAGTTGGAACTAAAATATAGAGAAAAGTTTTTTGAATAAAGTGTGAGCATGCCAAAATATTGACTCTACCTGATGATATCCCTAAGAACAGGAGACACCAATATCTACCTTCCAGGCAACGCTCTACTCGTAAACCCGAAGACGAAGACCGCTCTCGCAAATATGCTGAGCATTCGTCTGCAAGGTGGCACAGCTACTGAACATGAGCCTTCCGCAGCCGGCACCTTGCGACTCATGACGGCGGCACACGCGCGACCCGCCACCGGCGCGCCTCGCCTGCTGCTGCAGCACCCGCACCACAAGGTAAAACGTCACACTCAACCTTCCGCAGCTGGCACCAAGAAAAGTTCTGTTCTTCGATTGACATGATCATTCTGATGACGGACGATGCTATGACATCACAAAGCTGGCAAGTTATTTGATTTATTTGTGAACACGAAACATAGTCAATAATTTCATGTTAACATTATACTATTAATCATAATTGAATGTCTCATAAAATACATGAGGTTATTTTTTCTTTATATGTAACCTGAATATGGTTTGTTCAGAATAAGCAACTGAATCGATTCCAATCATTTTTACACTATGTTATATTTTTTCCCAAATACAGTTAGAAATACTTGCAGTGTGGTTACCGAGCGCTCAATTCAGTTTACGATAGATCATAGTAGGTACTTGGCGTGCAACAGGTGACGCCACAAGTCAATGAACCGCGCCCGCCTGAGAGGAGCGTTGACCATATTTTTGTCGGGACAACCAAGTGGAATAACAAGCTCATAACTTTGTTGTTTTTTTATTCTTTACTTAAAAATACTGGACACGTCTTTCGGGTTTCGCATAAATAAAAAATCATGGGATATTAATAATTTCCAAAGTTTTTCCGAGCCCCGACGAAAAACTGGAAAATGGTGGAGATGAGGTTGTTGTTGGAGATGAGTTCGAAATCAAAACCTTTCACTTCACTCACGATTGTTTTCCTTTTCTGTTGCTAATTTAATGTTTTAAATTTCTAAAATTCTGATGTAATTAAAATCTGGATTAGATATTACTTCACACACAAGGCACTCCATCATATTGGTAATATAATTCTCAAACTCAGTACATTGACACAAACATTTGGTGCTAGGTATACGCGCCGCCCGCTCGCCCGCCGCCGGCGCGCGCTCAGTTCTACGGACACAATCCCAACCTGAAGCTGCCGCCTGATCTCTTCCTTCTGGGATGTGTGTTTCATATCGTGAGTATTGCCCTGCATTATACATTTGTTGTAAAGGTGTGTTCATTTAGTAAGGTGTTCAGTGTTTTATTATTAGGTATTTTATAGTAGACTAGAGCTGCTCCGCGCGGTTTCACCCGTATAGGTTTCGATGGTTATATAGCCTAAAGCCTTCCCGGATTAATAGGCTATCCAACTCAAAAAGAATTTTTCAAATCGGACCAGCAGTTCTTGAGATTAGTGCTTTCAAACAAATAAACAAACTCTTCAGCTTTATAGATTAGTATAGATAATAAACACTAAAATAAATGATATTTTATTTCTGTAAGAAGACTTACCTTTTTTACTTTTGATTACTGTACATAGCTATAGTATGTAATATCTTGTACGCAAAACACAAGCAATGTCTTGGGATTGCGAACACCAGCCCGTATTACCGTATAACATTGTCACGCGTATCTATAGTCTATATAGCTCGTCTAACCTAAACCCGCACTGAAGTCACAGATAAGCATGACAAAGTGATTGGGACACACCATACTATATTTTTATTAACAAGTTGACTTTGGTGTTTCCTAACTAAAAATCAGGAAGTAATTATTGTTTCTATATTGTTACCCACCTTATTTAGAAAATTGGTTAGAAACCGCTAATAGTTTTCACTTTTTTACAGGTAACACTAAAGACAGTGATTTATTTTATCCTCTAAACTAATATATAAAGCTGATGACTTTGTTGTTTGAACGCGCTAATCTCAGGAACTAATGGTTCGATTTGAAAAATTCTTTTTGCGTTGAATAGCCCATCAATCCAGGAAGGCTTTAGGCTATATAACATCACGCTGCGACCAATAGGAGCGGAGCATTTTTAATATGGTCCGCTCCTATTGGTCGCAGCGTGGGTCGCAACATCGAAACCTAGGCGGGTGAAACCGCGGCGCGCAGCTAGTGATATATGTTTCACTAGCTCAATTCTTCATTGACAAAAATAAACTGAGATTGTCTAAACCTCAATAAAATTGCTTATTATTCCACATTACCAGGTGGAATACCAACAATCTTGGGGCGCGGAACGAGTCGCGCGCTGGGCCGAAGCCATACAACGTCGCGGCGGCGAACTGGAGCCGGTCTACTGCGCTAGAGTTACGCACGTACTGTGTGAGACGCAGAAACATGGTGTTGTGATGCAGGTATAAATAAAACTAAAATAATAAGAGGCTTTGAAAGCCCGTAACATACCTACCTACTTGATCATCATTTTCTTCTCGGTGGTAGGCCATGACATCGGCTGCCGACAGAAGTTATCACCCACCAGACAAACTCTTGCCGCCAAGCGATTCGTCGTGTTCCGGCATGATGTCTGGTGAAGCCGTACGGAGAATGGGTCTGAGCAGTTGTGTTTTGATGTGTGCCGAGTATGATGCGTCAAACGTTATTGTCTCCAAATGAATCTTCCTCTGGCGCAACATCGTTGGCTGTGTTGTTTTGTTTAACATTGTATAACCTCGCTCAACTGCCGAGCTTCTTCCTTCCTATTTACTCAGTTTTTTTGAGTGAATAGACTTCAAAACTAGCGCGCTTTATCATCAACGATGCCTCTTACCACTCATCATGTCATCTCTGCTTACCATCAGGCGGGATTGCGGTCAAGCACTAGGTTAAAATTATTTAAAAAAAATAATAATAATATAGCAGCCACGCCTATGAACTAGAAAACATAATAAGACAAAGTAAAGAGTTTTTTTTTTATTCATGTTTTCGAGACATGCCTGGCTCATAAATTCTTAAATCCTATTTAAAAGTTATGATTACAAACTTTTTACTTTGCATTCAATCGATTTTAATTTATATTGTGTTAGTGAAATGAAAAACTGTAGCGACAGTAAATAGTTGGTAGTTGTGATACTTTTTTGCTTTAAATGGAATAGAAGTCAAAATCGGTGGAATGGACGGTAAAAAGGGTTTTTTAATTGTAATCCGAGTGTAGTGCAGGCGTTTTTAACATAACCTGTGGATGTTAGCAAAAGAAGAAAAAATATTTATAATGACTCACACAGGAAAATCTTAAAATTAAATTAAGTAGATACAATTAAGTATAAAAATAAGTTATAGTATACAAAAAAAAGTAACAATATTAAGAAAGCCCCTAACGGGCCAAAAGGCTCTTATCTCAGCATAATGCTTCTACATTTAAAAGTAAATGTCGCAGTGATGTTATTCTGACAGGCGATGTCCGTTTATTTTTAAAAGTTGTTATTTAATTTTTTAATACATATTATGTTATGGTTATGTATGTTTTTAAGCGCGATTTTTTATACAAGGAAGTTAGGTTTTGCTCTTTGAAAAACGATTTCAAAGATTAGTTTTGTTCACTCAGGAATCTTTCCCTGGATTTCACTACAATGTCAAAAACAAATCTTTTTTATTTATTAATATTAATAGTTAGTTTTTTACCCTTTTTTTCTGGGTGGGAAATCATCAAATGATCTCTTCCGCTCTGGGTGGAGCGGAAGGGCGTGTCAGACTTTTACTGACTAAAACCCACCCATGTTTCTTCACTTGCCTGTGCGTCAGGGCCACGTTTTAAACAACCCGCAACCCTTCTTGCAGTTTAATTTTTTTTTTTTTACCGTTTTATTTTAACGAAATATGACGCAATCTCTCTTTCTCTTATACAGGCACTACGCGACGCCAAACGCTGCGTGACAGCGTACTGGTTATCAGACGCGATGCTCCGGCGGGGCGTGGTCCCGCCGTGGCACGCACTCCACCTGCCCAGCATGTACGCGGCGCGGGACCGTCCCGCCCGCCACCACCGCGCCGCCATCTCCGGCTGGCGGGACGACGAGCGGGACCGCGTCACTTTCTGTGTCGAACACATAGGCGCTAAGGTATACATCCCAGTATGTACGTGGCGCGGGACCGTCCCGCCCGCCACCACCGCGCCGCCATCTCCGGTTGGCGGGACGACGAGCGGGACCGCGTCACTTTCTGTGTCGAACACATAGGCGCTAAGGTATACATCCCAGTATGTACGTGGCGCGGGACCGTCCCGCCCGCCACCACCGCGCCGCCATCTCCGGCTGGCGGGACGACGAGCGGGACCGCGTCACTTTCTGTGTCGAACACATAGGCGCTAAGGTATACATCCCAGTATGTACGTGGCGCGGGACCGTCCCGCCCGCCACCACCGCGCCGCCATCTCCGGCTGGCGGGACGACGAGCGGGACCGCGTCACTTTCTGTGTCGAACACATAGGCGCTAAGGTATACATCCCAGTATGTACGTGGCGCGGGACCGTCCCGCCCGCCACCACCGCGCCGCCATCTCCGGCTGGCGGGACGACAAGCGGGACCGCGTCACTTTCTGTGTCGAACACATAGGCGCTAAGGTATACATCCCAGTATGTACGTGGCGCGGGACCGTCCCGCCCGCCACCACCGCGCCGCCATCTCCGGCTGGCGGGACGACGAGCGGGACCGCGTCACTTTCTGTGTCGAACACATAGGCGCTAAGGTATACATCCCAGTATGTACGTGGCGCGGGATCGCGTCACTTTCTGTGTCGAACACATAGGCGCTAAGGTATACATCCCAGTATGTACGTGGCGCGGGACCGTCCCGCCCGCCACCACCGCGCCGCCATCTCCGGCTGGCGGGACGACGAGCGGGACCGCGTCACTTTCTGTGTCGAACACAGGCCCTAAGGTATACATCCCAGTATGTACGTGGCGCGGGACCGCGTCACTTTCTGTGTCGAACACATAGGCGCTAAGGTATACATCCCAGTATGTACGTGGCGCGGGACCGTCCCGCCCGCCACCACCGCGCCGCCATCTCCGGCTGGCGGGACGACGAGCGGGACCGCGTCACTTTCTGTGTCGAACACATAGGCGCTAAGGTATACATCCCAGTATGTACGTGGCGCGGGACCGCGTCACTTTCTGTGTCGAACACATAGGCGCTAAGGTATACATCCCAGTATGTACGTGGCGCGGGACCGCGTCACTTTCTGTGTCGAACACATAGGCGCTAAGGTATACATCCCAGTATGTACGTGGCGCGGGACCGTCCCGCCCGCCACCACCGCGCCGCCATCTCCGGCTGGCGGGACGACGAGCGGGACCGCGTCACTTTCTGTGTCGAACACATAGGCGCTAAGGTATACATCCCAGTATGTACGTGGCGCGGGACCGCGTCACTTTCTGTGTCGAACACATAGGCGCTAAGGTATACATCCCAGTATGTACGTGGCGCGGGACCGTCCCGCCCGCCACCACCGCGCCGCCATCTCCGGCTGGCGGGACGACGAGCGGGACCGCGTCACTTTCTGTGTCGAACACATAGGCGCTAAGGTATACATCCCAGTATGTACGTGGCGCGGGACCGTCCCGCCCGCCACCACCGCGCCGCCATCTCCGGCTGGCGGGACGACGAGCGGGACCGCGTCACTTTCTGTGTCGAACACATAGGCGCTAAGGTATACATCCCAGTATGTACGTGGCGCGGGACCGCGTCACTTTCTGTGTCGAACACATAGGCGCTAAGGTATACATCCCAGTATGTACGTGGCGCGGGACCGTCCCGCCCGCCACCACCGCGCCGCCATTTCCGGCTGGCGGGACGACGAGCGGGACCGCGTCACTTTCTGTGTCGAACACAGGCGCTAAGGTATACATCCCAGTATGTACGTGGCGCGGGACCGCGTCACTTTCTGTGTCGAACACATAGGTGCTAAGGTATACATCCCAGTATGTACGTGGCGCGGGACCGCGTCACTTTCTGTGTCGAACACATAGGCGCTAAGGTATACATCCCAGTATGTACGTGGCGCGGGACCGTCCCGCCCGCCACCACCGCGCCGCCATCTCCGGCTGGCGGGACGACGAGCGGGACCGCGTCACTTTCTGTGTCGAACACATAGGCGCTAAGGTATACATCCCAGTATGTACGTGGCGCGGGACCGTCCCGCCCGCCACCACCGCGCCGCCATCTCCGGCTGGCGGGACGACGAGCGGGACCGCGTCACTTTCTGTGTCGAACACATAGGCGCTAAGGTATACATCCCAGTATGTACGTGGCGCGGGACCGTCCCGCCCGCCACCACCGCGCCGCCATCTCCGGCTGGCGGGACGACGAGCGGGACCGCGTCACTTTCTGTGTCGAACACATAGGCGCTAAGGTATACATCCCAGTATGTACGTGGCGCGGGACCGTCCCGCCCGCCACCACCGCGCCGCCATCTCCGGCTGGCGGGACGACGAGCGGGACCGCGTCACTTTCTGTGTCGAACACATAGGCGCTAAGGTATACATCCCAGTATGTACGTGGCGCGGGACCGTCCCGCCCGCCACCACCGCGCCGCCATCTCCGGCTGGCGGGACGACGAGCGGGACCGCGTCACTTTCTGTGTCGAACACATAGGCGCTAAGGTATACATCCCAGTATGTACGTGGCGCGGGACCGTCCCGCCCGCCACCACCGCGCCGCCATCTCCGGCTGGCGGGACGACGAGCGGGACCGCGTCACTTTCTGTGTCGAACACATAGGCGCTAAGGTATACATTCCATCCAAAAAAATCGCAGTCTGTTCAAATCTACCGGTCATAATAAGATCTAGCGGCCGCGACTTTGTTCGCGTGGAATTATTTATTTGATCATTTCATTATAATCCCAAAAGATTGAATTTCTATAAATAAAGGGTGTATCTGACATCGACAAACGACAAGCGAGTACCATGGATGCAGTACGGTGAAATTTATCGTCGGCTTTTACATGATCTGAAAATTAAAAATGTAGTTTTTTCACTTTAGACCGTTCATAATTGCTATACTTTTATAACCCAATAAGATTTTAAAGGAAACATTAATTAATTCGCTAATTACACAAAAAAGCGCAATGAAAACAAAACTCGAAAACTATCCTATCAGCTGATTTAATAAAGTTCACATCAGGGATAAACCTACAAACTCGCACGGCAGCACGCTTGCAACGTTCAGAGGCCGAGCCGACACTTTTTTTTTTAACACCACCGTTCATTAACGACATAAATGACTATCATAATTTTATTAGTGGCATGCGGTGTAACCGTTTCGCGAAGTTTGCGTTACGATGTCAGATACACACTGACTAGATCATAATATACAGCGTATATACAGTATGTTACAAAAACCCTGTCCGACCCGTGAAGGTGTTGTTAGGTATCGTTAGCTGATTCTACTAATGCGTACATAACCTGGCTAAACTAAAAAAAAAATACCCCCTTAAAAATAAATAACTTAAATAAAATAAATAGGTAATTTCATGGCAACACAGGCACAGGTCATGACCTCAGTTGACCTCATGCATGTAGGTAGTGGTAGTCTAACCACGTTTATCGACTCTAGAAAGAAACAATGATACCTACTTAGGCAGCTCGTGAAAAGAACTTTTTTTTAAGTAGGAAGGTCGTCTGACCCTCCGATAGTATCTTCGAATTTCATTCGATGAGCACAATGGCTGTGGCGGAGATGTTGTTCCATATTTCGTTCACTAAGAACGATACCGGCCTGGCACCGTCCCACGAGATTAGCACGGTGTTTCACAACGTTAGTCCACTCCTACCAATCAACTGCTCGCCGAACTGATAGTGGAGGTACTCACGTACAGGCCGGCAAAAATATGGTGGGGCACCGTCATGCTGGAACCACATTGACCAAGAAGTAGTCACATCCGAATCGTTCAACACCTGATCACAACACAACACAATTGCAGTTTTACTAGGTACCTTCCAACAGCAGGTTACATTACGTTAGAAAACTATATGATCACACAATAAACGATACGTCTATACGGACACAATGTCTACGCGAAACTAATAAATTTAAAATAAAAATGATTTTTATTTCATAAAAATAGGTACTCTAACTGCACGGCGGTGCCCTTTGACTAGAGGTGTGAAAGTATTCAAAATATTTCTCGTATCGATTTTTGGTATCAATTTTGTATTTCAGAATTTCACGCATCGATTCAACATCGCATGGCATTCTTTAGATTTTAGAACTTTCACATAACTTAAATCAGGTGAACTTAAATGCTTTACATTGTTTATAATATTCTCCTAAAATCGTATTTCATAAGACCTTTCTAGTTCCTATTTACTAATAATAGGTACTTGTGTTACAATATTGTTATGAATAATTAATCGATAATCAAAAAAAGTACTTTTACCATTAGGTAATCTGCGTTTTTACAACAAATCATTCGAGCAGGTAAAAGTTTCGAATAGTAGCGACAAAAACAAAACATTATTACGCAAAAACTAGCTAGACACACTGACGCCGCCGACAGTTATAAGGTCTAAAATGGTGTTTACACTTTTTTAAATTTCCCGAATTTTGGGGAAGTTACAGTAAATTCGCTGGTAAAAAAGATTATTTCAAAATTCATTAGTATTGTTACTATGATGATTATGCAAAATTTTATATTTTATTTGGTCATTTGTTTACCTAACCCTTATTATCCTTGTGGGTCGGACAGGGTTTTCGTAACATACTGTATATATTTTTTGTTATGCTCCTATTGGTTGCAGCATGACGTTATATAGCCTAAATCCTTCCAGGATTAATGGGCTATGCAACGCAAAAAGAATGTTTCAAATAAGACCTGATTCCTGAGATTAGAGTGTTCCCCTAAATTAGTACAATGTAATTTTCTTGCTTATTTAGCACAGTAATCTAACCCAATCAGTTTTTAGGTTAATAAATTTCTATTTTTTTTTTTTTTCTATTGCCACCCTAATCTTGATCTCTCCTCGTCTCCAGCTAACACCGTACATGACTCGCGACAACACAGTTCTAATTTGCAAACGTGCAGAGGGCAACAAGTACCGACGCGCTAGAGAGTGGGGTATCCCCGTGGTCACGGCGGCGTGGCTCACGGACCTACTGCTTGGCAATATGAGTGCCCTGTCACAGGTATGAAACAGATAAATTCAATTATTAATAATTATTAATTGTAAAGAAAGGTTAAAGAGAAACAAAAAAAAAAAAATATAATAATAAACTTAATTAATTATATAATACATTTAGAATAATGAACAAATTTTAATCAAGTATCAAATAAAAATAATTTCAATATAATTAAAGAAATAGTTAATAAACGAATACTTTATAATGAATATGATATGTATAATATAAAGAGATAGCAAGAGAATAAATACTCAATAACAATACAAATAATAAAAATAAATAAATAGAAATTACATAAAACTAAATAAATAGATAAATGGAAACATGAAGCGCTCTTCCTCTCTCTACTTATTTAAAACTTGCTGTGCCCAACAGGGTCCATAATTGTTTCCAATAAAATATTTATCACCTGTAACTGTACATTATGGATTGCAATAAACGATTTGATTTGATTTACATATACCCCATTGGTTTAGCTAGTTATCTAAAGATAAACAAAAAAATATTACGTCACTTCATCGATCAACTAAACGTAATACCTAAGGCCAATTCATGTAATTTAAAACGTTTAAAATCTATCAGCAGTCGTTGTTGCAGCTATCATTTGACTTACCACAATGCAAACGTCAAAATGAGCTGTAAAAAAATGGCGTATTTAAATATTTAACCTTATTCCCAATTGATTATAGTGCTAGTTATTAATAACAATGATTTTTTTATTAATCAACAGGTCGAGAACACAAAGTACCAACAGTTTAATCTGCCGAGTCCATTCCGAATGGACTATAGTTTGGTGTCGCATTTAATGAGTAAGTTACATCATATTTATAATTCTGCCCCGTTCCGTTGGTCTCATGGTTGAAAACCTGACTGGGTGGAGTCTGGGTGGTCGATGTCCAGGTTGGGCAAGTGTTATAGTGTTTTTCATTAAGAATTTCTTAGTAACGCTCCGGAGTTTGAAAGATGCTGATGTAATCCTGTGTCTCGGAAACTTTTGATCCTACATCTGATCTCTTCGGTTGTATCGGACTATGAGAGTAAAAGCAGAAAGTCCCATCTGTTACCGCACGTACTTAAACAACATTATTTTCTGTTTATGCGAAACCCGAAACAAATGTCCAGTATTAAAAAAAAAAATCTGTGTACAAAATTTCAAAAAGATATCTTGAAAAACCACAAAGTTATGGGCTTTTTATCCTATTTTGCTGGCCCAACAAAAATATGTTCCACGTTCGACTTGGGCGGGCGCGTGCTGCGTTGACCTCTGGCGTCAGCTGTTGTGCGGGAGTGCGCAGTACTATGATCTATCGTACACGCTCGGTAACCACACTGCAACAATTTCCAAATGTATTTGGGAAATAATATTACATGGTGCAAAAATGATTGGAATCGATTTAGTTGCTTATTCTGAACAAACTATATTCAGGTTTTGTTTTAAAAAAAAAAACGTATTTACCTGCTAACTAGCAGCTGCCAAATAAATGAAAGTTGAAATTTAACGTGGTGGGAAAATTATTGGAATCAATGAAATTGTCAAAATGAAAACCTTCGCTACTGATAGTGTTACCAGGTATTGCATAAACAAAAATTAAAATGAAATGAAATCGTTTATTAAGCAAGCAGGATCACCGATCACTTTTACACGTCATATATATTTTTTTTTTTTTTAACTAGATGAAGCCGGCATTTCCTAACTGACTACCTCTGAGAAGAAATAGCCGAAACAAACTCAGGGATCATCGTCTTTTCTAAAATCCAGACATTAAAAATGAAAATGTTTACAATAATTTACGTTATAATTACGCATATTGCTTAATAACAATGCTTAACAGAGCGAGCAGCTCAGTCCCAAGCCTCTCTATCCTCTAAATAATCTGAGATTTTATAATACCCCTTTTTGCAAAGTTTGGCCTTTATATAGGTTTTATATCGTTTAATGGGTAAGTTTCGAATGTCCACGGGAAGCTTGTTGTAAAGGTGTATACATTGACCCATGAACGAGTTGCCTACTCTGTGGAGACGAGTGTGATGTACAGCAAGATTATGTTTGTTCCTGGTATTTATATTATGAATATCGCTTATTTTCTTAAAATTAGATATATTTTTATGTACATACATAAGATTTTTTAAAGTTGTATAGTGGCGCTGATCCCTTTGTTTATAAACCAAAGACAGTTAAAAATCGGTATTAATCCTATTTAACAGGCCAAGTAGTATAATAGGGTATTTGACTAAAAAAAAAACTAATTAGTCCCTCAGTCAGATTTCTGAAAAATACTAGACACGTATTTTTTCTTTTTTCATATAAACAAAAAATGAAGACGACGCACTGGACAAAATATACTTTTCAATATTTTTCTATAATCTGAATGACGGACTAATTAGTTTTTTTTTTTTAGTTAAATACCCTATTAAAGTTGAATAGGTATTTAAACAGTTGCTTTATATCAGGTTTAGGGAATGCAATCTCATTCTCGCGAGATCTCGGCCTTTTTTAGCTGTATTGATCTATGGCGAAACATAGTCGAGATCTCGCGAGATTTACGAGATTGTACAGATCCATGGTTCCCACAAGCGTGGAACCCGAAAGGGCATTTTCAGCTACTGGTTATCTAGCCAACAAAATAAGAAGCCGATTAGCCTACGATTCCTCGGGCGGTTTGTGCTTTTTAAGGAGCTACTTTTGCGTTGAGTAATCCATGTTCACATGCGGCAAGGGCCGTATTTCGCTTGTGGAGAGAGATAATAAGGTCAAGATGATTTCTTTTAGTACTGGAGGTTCCCCATTAGGCTGGCATAATCACTCCATGTGTACTGAAGCCTCGCAAAAGCTTAGAATAAAAAAAAGGAGCTATTTTCAGAATAATTCTTAAAAACACACTAACACAGGGGGTGTCAGTCAGGTTGTATTTTGTTATTCAAATTCCTGGTTTAATGCAGAATTGTTGATATAAACAGTTCCAATAATTGTCTAACATTGTTGTACCAACAGACGCGTGGAAAATGCCGATAAACATAACGCAGGAGTCTCACGAGCGTGCCAAGCGGTCGGCGGCGGCAGCGTGTGTAGCGGCGGGAGCACGACGCAGCAAGCGACCGCGACTGTCGCCCCCCGCGCCCGCGGCCCGCGCCCCTCAGCCTCCGCCGCTGCACCTCGCGCCGCGAGTCGCCTTCTCCGCGCTCACGCCGCACCTGCAGCACAAGCTCGCCGCCATCGTCAGGTAACTCAACGTGCCGCCGCTGTCGCTGCCTTGAGATTATCGACCGCGACTGTCGCCCCCCGCGCCCCTCAGCCTCCGCCGCTGCACCTCGCGCCGCGAGTCGCCTTCTCCGCGCTCACGCCGCACCTGCAGCACAAGCTCGCCGCCATCGTCAGGTAACTCAACGTGCCGCCGCTGTCGCTGCCTTGAGATTATCGACCGCGACTGTCGCCCCCCGCGCCCCTCAGCCTCCGCCGCTGCACCTCGCGCCGCGAGTCGCCTTCTCCGCGCTCACGCCGCACCTGCAGCACAAGCTCGCCGCCATCGTCAGGTAACTCAACGTGCCGCCGCTGTCGCTGCCTTGAGATTATCGACCGCGACTGTCGCCCCCCGCGCCCCTCAGCCTCCGCCGCTGCACCTCGCGCCGCGAGTCGCCTTCTCCGCGCTCACGCCGCACCTGCAGCACAAGCTCGCCGCCATCGTCAGGTAACTCAACGTGCCGCCGCTGTCGCTGCCTTGAGATTATCGACCGCGACTGTCGCCCCCCGCGCCCCTCAGCCTCCGCCGCTGCACCTCGCGCCGCGAGTCGCCTTCTCCGCGCTCACTCCGCACCTGCAGCACAAGCTCGCCGCCATCTTCAGGTAACTCAACGTGCCGCCGCTGTCGCTGCCAAGAGATTATCCATTCTAACGTTGGTGTATAACCCGCTAACCCGCGCGGCGCCCCGCATTCGGCGTAAGCGCTGAGTAGCGTTAGCATCTTTGTTACAATGTCTAAATACAGTTTAAATCCCCTGTTGTTATTACTTTTTCTCGAGTTTTTGCTTTATTTTTTTTTGCTAAGTTTGTTTTTGTGTTTTACATTTTCGACGCGTTAGGACCTGTTGGTTGCACTAACATTATATTTCAGTCCATATGTATCAATTTAATTGCAAAACGTCATCAGTAAAATGATCTAGTATTATGACGCTTTATCATCAAAACGACCTTTTATTGACATAAAAATAATTGTAATTTGTATTTTTTAACACAAGTCTCAATTTATGCAAACGGTACCGAATGACGTCACAGAGCGAGGTGCACAGTTAACTCCCACGAGTTATATGTAGTGGTTTTGCGGTCAGGACCATCTTTTCCAAACTTGAGACCGATTTTCCAGATGCCTTCAGCAATGATTTCTTGCCGCTTCCGGTTCCATATCTGTCAATATCTCTATGTATACGCCTTTTCAAACTGACTGGGGCTATCCGCTTGTGGAAGACTAGCCAAACCGTTTCATAGCGAATCAGTATAGCTGGTCTTCCACAAGCGGATTGCCCCAGTCAGTTTGAAAAGGCGCCCCACACGTAAATAGAAATACTTCATACCTGTATCTCGAGTAGCGAGGATCCGGCTCGAAGGACCAAAATGTACGAGCCGCTACCCCCGTAAAGTACAGTTGTAATATGTTGGGTTGTGGTGAAGTTGTTTGGTGCAGTAGACGGAATGTTGGCAGGGAACAAAACCGCTGTATTGTGTTTGTACTACTGGAGTGAGTTTATTGTTCTCATTGGTCTTAAAAGAATTAACCTAAATAACATCGACTATACATAATCACATGGGCATACCCAAGGTGGGGGAGAGCTGCCCCTGGACATCCCGCAGAAAATGTATGAACTCCTCTAATTACTAAAAAAAGTATAAACAAGGATTTATCTCTAACTTTTAAATAAACCAAGTAAATTTTGACTTGCGCGTCCCCCCCCCCCCCCCCTCCCCCCCCCCCAGGCGTGACTTGCCCCCCCAAGGCCAGAAGCGAATTATTACTTCTAAAGTACTAAATGTTGTTTACTACTTTTAGTACTTTAGTTTTAGAATTTTTTCGTTTCGTTTCAGTGAAATTAAAGTTGAACCAGATGAAAGCGAAGAAGACTAATCAATATGCATTTGAAATAATAGGTTAAATATTTGACAAGTTGTACATTACTTAGTGATATAGTTTGACAGGGATATCAACATGCGTCCTGTTACAATGGATCCAGTACATCATTCTAGATCAACATTGGGTTGTAATTAAAAGGAGCTTATTTAAAAAAATAGCTCAAATTATCCATACATTTTGACGCCTCAAAATTACATTGTTCTACGAAACAGCACATTTTTTGTAGATGTCTAAAATCATGTGCTGAATTCGTGGTTATAGTAATTGTTGTCAACAAACGACGCGCTCTTTACTTGTTGTAACCAATTGGACTAGATAGTAACGACACACTTCCGACCTCTCCTTTAGGTCAGATGATACGGATGGCTTCTATGCTTACACACCCACACACACACCCCACACACACACACCCCACACACACACCCCACACACACACCCCACACACACACCCCTCATACACACCCCTCACACACACCCCTCACACACACCCCACACACACACCCCACCCCCCACACACATAGGTAGATACACAATCACAGTGTGTTTGTATAGTTGGTAACCATGAGTAAAGCGAGCGTCGCTTTGTGAGATAAAAATATGTAGTTGGTTGCGGTCGGTTTTGTTGTAGTTTTATTATGTGTTTGTATAGTTTTGTATAATTTGTTTGTTTAATTTGTCTGTTTTGTTTAGCTTTTAGATTGTAATTCGTATTATTTGTTACAGGTGAAATACAGTTCTGACAATTAGCATTATTGTATCATTGTAACATTTACTTATGGGGTGTACAATTGTAAATTTAGTAAATAATATGATATAGGACGTATTAGAAGTAAGGATCATTCAGAATTGTACTAGTACAAAGTTGGAGGACGTAGCGGTCAATAGTTGTAAAAAAAGTTATCTTGTCTTGTATTTTTTTCAGAAGCAAAATGTAAAATAATCAACATACTAATAAAAATATGGTTTGCAGGCAACTAGGTGGTCTCGTCGTCTCCTCAGCGGCCGAAGCGACCCACCTCGTGATGGAGAAACTGGTCCGAACGTGCAAACTGATAAGCAGTCTTGTCACCGTCAAACATCTACTCACACCGGAATGGATCCTCGAGAGCCAGCGCCTCAACAAGTTCGCAGACGAAGCCAAGCACGGCCTGCGAGACGAAGCCTTCAACAGAATGTTCAAATGCGACATATCAGAAGTACTACTATGCGGGGAAATGAGAAAAAAACTCTTCGAAGGAATCACTTTCTTCCTCACGCCGTGCGTCAAGCCTTCGCGGGGTGCACTGACAGAAATGATAGAGCTATGTGGAGGAAAAGTAGAGAAAAACCGACGGTCATACGTCTCCATACAAGAGATGCATAATCAGAAAAATTACAGCTACCTTGTACTCACTGTGCCTAATGATTTGCACCTAGTGTACTATCTACTGCAGTCGGAAAAGACTTTAAACGTAGTTTGTAGTACGGAAGTGGTGCTAACAGCCATCATGAGGCAAAAATTAGAAGTTGAGGAATTTCTTGTCAAAATAGACTAAAAATTATTTTCTTATCCTTATTCTTCGCTTAGTGTGTATACACACGGGCGACCCGCGTCAACGGCAGAAGCAGTTGCCGAAGTGTCGTTGCGACGGTGCTCAACTACACGAGCCGCATGTTGTCGTGTAAGCACTAAGGGAGGGCTCCTACGCGCCACTTTTGTCTCGAGTTTGTATGAAAATGCGTGTATGTAATAACGTGACAGTGATTTTTCCACGGGTTTGGACCCAACTGTTACCCGTCTATTGGTCGCAATGCAAGTGCAAGTGCGTGCACACAGGCGACAAAAAGTTGCCGGCTGACTCGTAACTGCTCAACCGAAAGTTTTACAAAATTGCTGTCACTCCTGTGTGCGCGTCGTACAAATTTCGGCGAGAAGACAGCAAGAGAGACCAAACTGTCTGTTACTGGACAACTAAGTTGGTCGGGCGCCATCCTTAACATATAAATGTTAGGTATAAGGATTTTTGTCTATTTACAGTTTTACGTGTATAAGCTATAAATTATTGACAATACATATTTAAAGTCTTCATTGAGGTTCCTTTGCAGTAACATAGTGGAAGAATGTTCAGAATTCTTGAAGTTTATATTGTTCTATGTTATGACTATTGTCTGAATTAACTTTTAAAGAGTATTATATAAATTGGTTACGATTGGAATTGCGTTCAACTGTATTGTCCTTTATTTTGGAATCTCTGTTCTTTATTAATTCTCTTGTTAAAAAAGTTTGCATTTGCGTTCAATTCTATATTTTGTTAAAAATTTTAAAGATGTGCGTCATGCATGAATTAACTTGTAAGAAGAAGTTTTAGAAATATTTTCTCATTTTGTGTAAATAGACGTTTTAAAAGTCTGGACCATAATGTATATAAATTAAAAAAAAAAGAAGTATAGTATATTAAAGTATGTTTTCAATTAGCAAAATGTTTTATTGTAAACTAGTTCGCTCCCCGATTTCACCCGCATAACCATTCTTTCTGTGTTATGGTTATAAACCGTTAACACATCTATACCAAATTTCATCCACCACCAGTTTACGATAGATTATAATCCCGCGAGATCTTGCTATCCTCCTAATCTATACTAATTTTCAGAGTGGTACTGACAATACGACAATGAATGAAAACATGAACAATGCTGGTTCATAGGAATAATCGTGTGCGTTCGCGCAGCGGAATGTTGTTGAATTTAAAGATTTTAGATATGCAGATATTTAGTGTATGACGTCGTATAATTGTGTATGGTAAAAAAAAAATTGTGCACGCAGCCATTAATAATAATAAATTTATTTATTTCTCCACAAAGGTAGTTACAATTCTACTAAAAGATAACAGTTTAAATATTTACAAGTCCTTTGTGAGAGCTGGTGTCTGAAGTAGGTTTCAGGAAAACCTGTAGTAAACAAGACCTCCGAGATAGCAGAAACTAGTTCGGGCGAGGAGTGTGGTAAAGGAACTGGTGGAACAGACATTGTGTTTGCGTCGCTTGTCGGCCAGCTTGAGTGGGTCATATGGAGTTAGTGAATGTGATCTCAATGTTACACTCAGAATGAACTGTTGTCAGACTGTTAATATTTTACAAGTAGAATAAAGTTCGGTCGTCGGGTATAGGAAGGGGAGACGCCATCCAACCTTTAGTATCAAGCGTTGCGCTCTTTCTAATTTTAGAAGTGATGTCTTTGCAGCACCACCCCAACAAAGTATACAGTACGATGCTATTGATTGACATAGAGCCTGGTATACCATTTTTATCACTGATATGTCCGCAATGTGACTTAGGTTTTTGAAGATGAAAATGAACTTACGTAATCTGGATGAGAGTGATTCAATGTGCTGATGAAATTTTAGTCTATAGTCAATCTGGACGCCTAGATATTTAATAGAGTCTGTGCTACTCAAACTCGGACAAAGGCAGCGCGCGTTTGGTTTGCAGTTGTGGGCTACAATAGTGAAGGAATTAGATGATGGTTGGCCAGAGCTAGTAAGAGAAAAGGTAATATACTTTGTCTTGTCTATATTCAATGTTAGTGAATGTTTAGAGAGCCATTTTGAGACCAAATTGAATCCCGACTGCGCATGACTGAAGGCATCTGGCCATGACTTACCATGAAAGATTAGTGCAGTATCATCAGCGTAAGTAAAAATTTTCCCGTTTTGAAGGGAGTGATTACAGAGGTCATTTATAAATATCAGAAATAGAGTAGGGCCAATGATACTGCCCTGGGGAACCCCATATGTAACAGAAAGCTCATCGCTGACGCAGTCATTGATCTTAACGCGTTGTCGGCGTTCTGTCAGGTAACTTTGAAAGAAAGCAAGCTGAGTTCCTCTGATGCCTATGTATTCCAGCTTTTCTAGAAGAGTAGGGACAGAAATCGTGTCAAAGGCCTTAGCCAGGTCCAAAAAAATACCAATTACCTTGTTTTTATCGTCTAGCTCAGACACCACTTTATTTGTTAGATTCAGAACCGCGTCATTTGTTGAAATTCCTGACCGAAACCCGTATTGGTTAGGTGATAATATAGAGTGTGAATTTAGGTACTTGACAAGTCTTTGGTTTAGTAATTTCTCTAAAATTTTTGACAGAGTTGGTAAAATAGAAATGGGTCTATAGTTGTTCACACGCGTCCTGTCCCCACTCTTGTAGATAGGGTGAATAATAGCTACTTTATACGCATCTGAAAATACTCCAGATTCAAAGGCCAAATTAGAAAGAAAAGTGATAGGGGGAACCAGTATATCCCTGAATCTTTTCAGAAAAAGTCCAGAAACATCGTCGAGGCCCACTGCACAATCAGACCGCAAATTCATTATCACTAATTCAGTTTCAGCATTATCAGTTGGATTAAGAAAAAATGTATTTATAAAAGGTGTATTGTGAGTTGAGGGAGTAAGGTCAATGCTTATATTGTCCTTATCTATGGCCTCTGCCAGTGTTCAAACCAATGTTTACAAAAAAGTGGTTTGTTTCGTTAACTGATGATAGCGGGTCTGTAGGGGATAACAGTTCCGCGGCAGATCGTTTAGGTTTCTTTGTAAAAGTACCTAATTGTTTTCACAGCGTCCCAGAGCTTTTTAGTATCTTTTTCTGCGGACTTTAACAAGAATTTTTCATAATTATTTTTGGCCTTTCTGAGAATTTTAACACAGTAATTTCTGTACCTGTTATATGTAGTTTTTATTATATCGTTAGTGGGTGATTTTTTGTATTTGATATGTAAATGGTCTCGATTTTTCATACATTTTAACAACCCGATAGTCATCCACGGTTTTGTTAATCGTTTTCTATTTGGCACTGGTTTAAGTATACAATTAGTGATAAGGCATCTGTTAAGGGAATTTATAAAATAGTTAGTAGCTTCATTTACAGATTTTAACTGGTACATAGAATCAAAATCTAAATTTTTTAGATCCATTTCAAGTTTTACGTAGTCAAATTTTTTGATAGTTTTATTAATGTTTGTTTTAGGAAAACTATGGGAAGAGCCCAGAAAAAGTATTACGGCGTCATGATCAGTTACTGAGGCATGGGCAACATAACAATGTGCTGCATTTTTGGTTCTTAGAAGTACATGATCAAGGCAATTTCTGTTTCGAGTAGGTAATGTGTGCGCTGGAAGCATACCGTAAAAAGCGGCCATTGATAAATACTCCGAGGATCGGGGATCAGTATTTATATCGCCCGTAATTACTAAATTTTTATAGGATGAGTAATTTTTAAGAATCTGGGATAGAGAATGTAAGAAGTTAGTAACGTTGTATATTGAAGGTGGGCGGTAAATTGCAATAATGGCCGTATCTTGATTTAAAATAATAATCAGACAGTTCGCGTCATTTAAAACTGGTTCGACATTGTGGAGAAATTCACCAAAAACTGATTCCGCTGGGCGAACGTTGTCCTGGCGGAACTTTTTTTAATCCATTGACTTTCGAAAAAAGAGATGTGTCCAAAAATTAGTGTGTATTTGTGTGTAATTGTGTATGTATGAATAAAATTTGTGCATGCATAAACTTCGGAGATATTCAAGTTTCCGCTGCGCGAACGTTTGGCCATTAGCTAGTTTTCATATAAAGCGCTTACATAGAGAGCTGTAGATTTTTACATACTTTGTTTTGAATTTGTGTATATTTGTTTAAAAAACAGATTTAGAAAAAATCGTAAGGTTTAAAAGATAAAAATATAAACTTAAAATACGCTTATTTGGTCTTAGTTCTTAAAGTATGCACTTTGGGGTCTAGATTTTCACGTTTATACAAACCTTGTAAGTGTCTGCAATATATTGCCAAGTATCAATGATGTTCTTTTAGTAATTAAAGAGTTATAGGACAATTTACCATGACATAGTCACTGTTTACAAAGCAGTCAAATATCACGACATTCTACAGGAATTGCATGGTAAAATGTATGCCAATAATTAGTGTATTCATTCAACTATTCACATGCAAAATTTCATATCATTAAATTCAGTAATTAAAGAAATACAATTATAATACTGACGAAGCATCGAAAACCTACATAACCCGACCAAGTTCGGATAGCTATAAAAAAGCGGCCGTGCAATATATTTAGGTAACATCCCAAAATTTACAGTATAATACCGGTATTGAATTGGTATAGGTGATAACACAATTGTTTCGATATAATATAAAGGTCATTTATTTTTGTACACCTATTTTTTTAAATGTATTTGACTATGACAAAGTAGGTACTATTTACGTAGTTATTTTATTTAAGAATGCGCTTGAGACTTGTACTTGAACCTGATTAATATATCTAGATTATATCTAGTCACTAGTTCAAATAAAATATTCTACTACCTATTAGCTGCAATAAGTAATCTCAAATAATATTAGCTGTTGTTGGTTGGTGAACATATAGTTATGAGCGTTTGTGTTATTAGAATAACATTTTAATCAATATGCAGGCTAATATTAGTATCGAAGCTAAGGCAAATATTGTGGCCCTATATAGGATTGGTCTCAATAAATCTGAAATATCAGATTAAACCGGCTTTTGTGTAAGTTGTTTTTATTATTATTTGGATAAGGTGCAAACCAATCGCTTGTTGAAAGTGTGTAATAAAATTGTTATTGTTTTAGAGAAATACTGTAAGCCGTTGAGTCAAGATGTTGGAGGACGAAGGTAGCTTAAAGTGTCGCGGGAAGTGGAACGTAACGTAACGTAACGAAGAAGGGAGGTCGCATTTGTGGTTTAAAAATAAACTGGCGAGACTGGTGGAGACTTATCGGGCTAAACAAAAAAACAATTTATAACAATCACAGTGCAGAAGTGTCCTACAGATTGTTTTAAATATTATATAAGTGGTTGTGAGTTCAAACCCAACAAATTACTTTTGGTAAATTATAAAAACAATAATTTCGGAATTCGAAAAGAAATAATTTCGTTAAAGTTAGTTCAATAAACTAAGAAAGCGCTTGAACATTATAATCTCATGCCATCAAACTCCGAAAAAAGGCACTGCAAAATGGCAGCACTAGTAACATGCTATACACGCAAAAAAATTGTAAATGTAAAAAGTAGGTACTGTTTTGTGTTCTATAGATTATTTCATGATTGTAATAATATTTATGTTAAGCTTCAATCCTCTTTTCTTTAAGAAAATGAATGATTAAGCTATAACCACTTTAATGATAACATAAAATATAATAATTATCGCATCTAAAAACTAAGAATAATTTTTATAATTTTTACCATAACAATATCATAAGTTTGTCAAGGATTACTTTTATACAAAATATTACAATGCTGCCATATCAACGTTTGTTTCATTTATTAGTATAAGTATATCTACACCTAATAATATATAACTTTATAATATATTGCATTATATTAAGTTTACTGGCTGTTATTATATTACATCTGTAGCGTAGGTCGTGTTACGTAATTAAACTCAGATAAATCGAACGTTGTGTATTGCACGTAATTAAAAGGGTACAATGTATATGACGTGTACAATAGCGCGATGTAAGATAATTATGTACAAGAATGTGACAGGAATAGCGTGTAAATATCTGTACAGTAATGGAATGGTATGGAATGTGATGAAATAGAATATAATGCTCTTACAAGCTAGGCACTCACTTCATTCATCATCATCATCATTTCAGCCGAAAGACGTCCACTGCTGGACATAGGCCTCCCCCAAGGCTCTCCACGACGACCGGTTCTGCGCCTCCCGCATCCAGCGGTTTCCCGCGACCTTCACCAGGTCGTCGGTCCACCTTGTCGGGGGCCTACCCACGCTACGTCTCTGTGGAGGTCGCGACGCCCCCGTCAGGGGGCGTGGCGAGCGGTGCCAGGGCTAAGCCCCCCGGCCGCGGAGTCAAGTATATTGACCCGTAACTACGGGCCCTTCGTTTGATCGGCAACAAGGGCCTGATAAGATGTAGTTGGGTCGATTTCAAACAGAGCTAAAAATGTTGTTCTCTCTAATAACTTTGATTTTTTTTTGCGATTGTTTTTGTTTTATTTTTTAATATCATAGTCTTCATTTACCTTTTTACGTTCCAAAACAAAACAATACCCAAAATTTTACCATTTGAGAGAAAACTAAAACTTTAAAATTTAGTCCATTAAGAAGATAGCGCTCATTTTCCGTTTACGTTGAAATAAAGTCGTGTAAAAACGAAATTACTCGTAGAAATTCTATATGTTTAATATTTTATATCATGATAATGTAGAAGCCTTCAAACATAGAATACATTTTTCATTTGAGGATAATAGAATACTCTTATCCTAGTGTTTTAAACATGAACCAAGGTTTAACTATCATTAGTGTAGCTTAAGTTAATACAGTCATAATATTAAATCCATGGAGGTCCTGGAACCCCGCCTCACCTCATACGCCAAAACATCATCATTGGCCTTGCAGCGTGTCTTCGGAGTGGTGGTGCGTTACATAGTTTTTGCGAGATATTTATATTTATACCGATTTCCGTACTTTGGACAAAACTCGACTCATTCATGTCTAAAGTGTAATTGCAAAAGGTATTGTAATCAAATATTTATAACCCAGTAATTCTAAGAGCTAACAGGAACATGCATATTTTAAATGTATTCGATTGCCGCCTAGAAAGGTCTACAAGCTTAAAAATTTTAAGTTTGTCCCAAATATCATTTGTGTTGCTGTCATTTGTGTCAATTTCTCAAGTAACACTAATGATAGTGAATGTAACACTAATGAAATATTATAATAATGAATTAAATAACGTCTAGCTAACGGAGAGTACTTGCATAGACACAACCTTGTAGCCAGGATAATTCATCAGCAACTTGCTCTCAAATACAACCTTGTGGAATCAGAGGTGCCGTACTACAGGTATATGCCCGACCCAGTTCTCGAAAATGACCATATCACATTGTACTGGGATCGATCCATCATCACTGACAGGACTATTGTTGCCAATAAGCCTGATATAGTGATGGTGGATCGATCAGAGCGGCGTGCAATGATTGTTGACATAACCATCCCGCATGATGAGAACCTCGTGAGAGCCGAGAAAGATAAACAAATCAAATATCTTGACTTGGCTCACGAGGTTGTCGACATGTGGGAGGTGGATTCAGGAATCATTGTGCCGATAGTCGTGACAGTCAATGGCTTAATAGCCAAGAGCCTCGACCAACACCTCAAGAGGCTCTCGATAGGCAGCTGGATCAAAGGCTCGATTCAGAAAGCTGTACTTCTGGACACAGCTCGCATTGTCAGGAAGTTCCTCTCTCTGGAGCCCTGACCGCCGTGGGTTACTAGTTTTTATATTTTTAAATGTTTTTTTATGTATTGTTTATGTAAAAATATTTAAAAATGTAATTTATATGTATATACAATGAAATAAAGCAATTGAATAAAAGAGCTTTTCCGCCTATAATTCTCCTTTTTTGTGTAATATGATGAAAATCCACAGTTATACTCATATTTACATGATTATCTACGAAATTTCTTAAATTATTATCGTGTTTATATTTTGAGATTTAATGTGACTTAGTATAATTAAGTTAGGACTTAATGGCTGTTATTTACACGTCTAACTGCTGTTTGCCAAAATCAGCAGTTAGACTGGTAAAGCGGACCCCAGACTCCAAAAGCAGAAAAAGCTGCAGATGCGACTGGGATTAACGCTGAGATGATGATGATTAATGGCTGTTACTTACGAAAATATTTTTATTAGGGCATTATGCCGAATAAGACAAGGATGAGTGAAGATAAATTACAAAGAAGAAGAATAGCAAGGAGGGAAAAATATAAACAAATTAAAAACGAAAAATGTGCCACTGAAAGAGAAGAGAGAAGAGAAACTTATAGAAAAGAGAGTAAAAACGTGAAAAATATTAACCAAATGTCTCAAAGAGAGCAAAGATTACAATGGAAAAAGTGGGGTAAAATTCCAAACGTCATCACGAGAATAAATTAAACGAGAAAATATACAAGAAGTGATTCTTTTCCCTACCTTTTACTCGTCATTGGCTAACACAAAACGTGGAGTGCCAGAACAAGAAAAAAAAAAAAAGAAGTGATTGTGCCACAAACTGAAATAGATTCTACAGCTGATGATAAAATTGGCGACCCTTTGGATGCACCTGATACAGTTCGACAAAATAAGTTAAAAACATAATTCATAATTTTGTTGAACAAAATTAAAGCACGACGAACGAAAACGAAAACGAAAGCATCTCCTGGAAAAGAATGAAATGTCATAATTACGAAAAACGAGAAGATTAATTACGAAAAATTAATACTATGAAAAATAATCGAAACAAAAAACCTGAATACTGAAAAAACCAGCCTAAAAGAAGCTGCAAAAGATAATATTAAGTCGAATACAGTATTTTCACGGCGGAATTACGACCTCTATAGGATGTACCTACGCAGCCGTTTACGAAAGAAGATTTTAGAAGGAGGCAAATGTATCCAAGAGATAGTGGAACAATTTTATGAAGATATATCAATAGAAGAACATGAGATTATAGAAAAAGAAATTCATCATCCCCAAAAACATAGCTCCTTTTAAAGGAACCATGTTAGTCCACCAGGTGCTGAAACCTGGAACTACGAATCGGAGTTCTCAAATCTTGAGTTTATGAATGTGTTGACGCCATTTGTAAGCACGACAAGCACATGCAATTGCATAAAATATACAAAAGTGCAATTGATTCAGAAGTTGGTAATGTTAAAATCATATCTCTTAATAAGGAAATTAAAGTATTGAGCGATATCACCACTAAACACGCTAATAAGCCAAATAAAGCTCCAAGTCCTCGAATTCGCGAAGAGGAGAATGTTACACCACTTTCTAAAGTTAATGATTCTTGAGATAATCTGTCATTCATGGTAACTCAAACAGAAGCAATGGCGTCTGGATTTGGGCAACAACATCAACTAGAATTTCTTGCGTTTTTGCGTTTTTGAATCAACAACAGACATGCAAAGATTGATTGAAAGATTAAGACAATATTTCTGGTAAAGAAATCATTAAAGAAGTCAGAAGCAAATTGAAAAAGATAATTTTATATAAATAATGATTAAAACCAAAGGAAATCAAAGCCAAAATCAGCAAAATTATGGATAGATAAATACAAAAATATTGATTGAAATATGGAAAACTTAAAAAAGTTTAAAGATTGTTCTTAAACGAATATATTACATTATATTCCTTAGGTTCCTCCTAAGAAGACTAAAAAATTATGTGCGTGCAAATAATATTTTTATGATTGTTAAGAGACAATAAACTGGTTTAATCTATTTGGGTTGGTTTTATTTTTTTAGTTTTAGTCATATAGAGTTCATCGCAAAATTATTACAATGAGTGATTACAATTGTTTTATTTTTAATTATGTTATCATTAGTAGGCATCTGATCTCATTAGTGTTTTAGATAATTTCATTAGTGTAACAACATCACTCATTCGTGTCACTCTGATTTAAATTTTTCAATAGTTCTAATTAAAAAATCATTAATATTTTATTTAACTTGTGTTAATATAACCCCATAGAATGAGCTAATACCATTAATTACCCAAAAAACGGGTATTTAAGAAATAATGCAAAAAAGTATAAATTTAATTCGAAATTTGAAATCGACCCAGTTACGTGCGTGAGTTGCGCACGTCTGTAAACTGGTTGCAATGTGTTTCTCTGTAGGCGCGTCACAGAACCCACTCACGGTCCTGCTTGCTTCACGGCACCTCGGCGGTCAGTCCCCGCCAGGTGAGACCTCCAGTTACCTGGAGGAAGCCCAGCGGAGGACGACCAGCGACAGAGGCGCCGACTCGACGCCCTACAGAGATTACGGATGTAAACCCCCGCCCGTCCGGTTTCCAGCTATGTACGGTTACGTTCCGGGCTAAGGGGTCGTGATGTATGTGTGGGCGGTATTGAATTGTACAGTAACACCGCCCAGTGATAACGCGTACCGCTGCCCGCGCTGCGCATACGCGTGTATGTGTAGGGTGTCTGTGATGTAAAGGTTGTCTGGTCGCCGCGTTAGCGTGCCTATATTAACTTAGCACACGCTACGCGACGAGTGCGTGTAAAGGGTGGAGTATTATTGGGTCAGGTGAGCCGCGTGTAACCTGGGTGCAACTCACCTGTGGAGTCCAGTCCGGTGAGGGGTCACTCGTCCGCTACCAGGTCGCGGGGGAAGGGTTTCGCGTCAGGGGGGCGCGCGTGCCAGGGCGCGATGTCCTTGACGTGCGTCAAGTCGGACGCGTCGGCACGCGCGAACATTCCCTTCGCGAGGCGCCGCACAAACTCATCCAGGCTCTCGATCCTGAGATCCCTCCGGATGACATCGTTCCTCACATAGCGAGGAGCGGCAACTATGGTCCGCAGCGCAAGATTTTCTTGCGCGCGGAGCGTCTTCCGGTGCGCCTCGCTAGTGAGGGCGAACCATGCCGGAGCGGCGTACGTCAGTATGGGCCGTATGTACAACTTGTACACGGCCAGTTTGACGCGCGCCGGGATGCAGGACGAGAGCACTGGATAGAGCAGGTAGCGGGCAACCCTGCCCCGTGCGGCGACCGAGCGGACGTGTGGCCCCATGGTGAGCCGGCGATCGATCGTCACCCCCAGGTACTTCACCCGGGGGGACCACTCGACGTCGGCTCCCAGGAGTTTCAGGGGGGGTGGGAGGGACGCGTATCCGAATACAATCGCCTGCGTTTTTCCCACGTTCACCGACAGCCGCCACTTCGAGAGCCACTCAGGAAGGAGCCCGAGCGCACGCTGCATCTTGACGGCCGCGTACTTCGCGTTAAGCGATGTAGTGATGTACGCGGCGTCGTCAGCGTAGAGCGCGAGCATCGCTTCCGAGGTAGTGGGGATGTCGTCGGTGTAACGTGAGTAGCACGCAGGCGACAGGCAGCTGCCCTGCGGTACACCCGCGAGCACTGGGCGGGGGGCGGATAGCGTCCCGTCGACCACCACCCGGAAAGTCCTGTGGGAGAGGAAAGTAGAGACCACCTTTACAACGCGACGGGGCGCGCTGGAGGTGGCCAGTTTGTAGGTCAAGCCGTCGTGCCATACTCGGTCGAAGGCCTTCTCCATGTCGAGGAGTACTGCAACGGCGCACTCCTTCTTGTTTAGTGCGGCCGTGACGTGGTGCAGCACCCTCGACAGCTGGAGCGTCGTGCTGTGCTCCGCCCGGAACCCAAATTGTTCTGGCCTCGGCGCGATGTGTGGTTGGAGATGTCGCAGCAGGAGCGCTTCGAACACCTTGGAGACTGTCGGCAGCAGGGTGATCGGCCGATAGCTCTCCGGCTTCAGTGTATTCTTTCCCGCCTTGGGCAGCATAATGACGCGCCCTTCCTTCCACGCAGCGGGGAAGGACCCGGTGCGCAGCACCGCCGTGAACAGGCGCGCCAGTGCCGCTACCATGCGGTACGGCAGGTGGCGCAGCGCTGTATTAGTGATGCCGTCAGCACCGGGGGCCTTCCTAGGCTTGGTGCGTAGGATGGCGCGTCTGACTGCGCCAGGCGAGAAAAACACAGGGTCTTCTTCGGGAGCTATCGGCGCTGCGAAGTAGTCTCCAAGGTGCTTCTCGACTGCTGCGACATGGTCGGTGTCGCTGGTCGGGTTGGGACGGAACTGACGCTCCAGATGTTCGGCGAAGACCTCCGCCCGGTCCTCTGCGGCGTATTTGAGCGCCCCGTCGCTATTATACAGCGGCCGCACCGGGGCTGGGGTATTCCTTAATTGGCCACACAGTTTATGTAGTGATGGCCAATCATCTGTTGTGGCCTCAATCCTTTCCTCCCAGCCCGCGGCGGTATGTGCCTTGAGCTCGGCCTTTACCCTCTCCGCGAGACGGTTGAGTTGCGTTTTAAGCGTCGGACATCTTAGCTGTTACCACTGCTTGCGTAGTCGCCTCTTCTCGGCGATCATCTTGTTAAGACGCGCCGGCAGGGGCGGCAATAGCCCTCTCCCCTGCGGCTGCGTGCTCGTCGCCGAGTGTAAGGCGCTCTGTATGCAAGCAGTGACATTGTCCGCCATCGAGTCGACGTCCGCGGCGGTAGTAATAGGCCGAGCCGGCGTGGTGGCCTCTACTTCCTCCGCGAACTTGGTCCAGTCTATGCGTCGACGTGGCGCTAGGGGTTTCAATCGGGTCGGCGTGCCCGATAGGACGACGAGTACAGGCAAATGGTCCGACTGTAACTCGTCGTCGATCACATGTTGGGTGACCTGGCAGTGCAGCCCCCGGTGTACAACGATGTCCAGCACGTCCGGCATGCTCGTCTGGACATCCGGGTAGTGGGTTGGAGTCTCTGGGCCGGACACCGTGTACCCGAAGGCCTCCGCGTCCGCGAAGAGTCGTCTGCCGCCCGTGTTTGCCCGCGCCGAGTTCCACGCCGGGTGTTTGCAGTTCAGGTCGCCCGCGAGGACAGTGGCACGCGGCGAGCCGTAAAGCAGGCCCCTCAGCTCAACCATATCTATGGAAGACCGGGGCGGCTTGTAGCACGCGTACATGTCGATGTCCTCGCCGGCCACATGCAGTTGCACACCCAGCGCGTAGAAGGCGCCAAGCGATGGCACGGGGAGCTCTTGATGGACGACCCTTCGCCTCACCAGCACCGCCAGGCCACGGTACCGGGAGTGGGCAGCCGACCGTTCATCCTTCCGGTAGACGAGGTACCCCGGGAAGTTGATCCTGTTTTCCGGTCCCAGGAGCGTCTCGCTTATCAGCGCCACGTCGACGTCTTGTTCCCGAAGGAGATGGCGGAGGGGAGCGACCTTACCCTTGAGGCCCCACGCTACGTCTTCCGGTGGCACTCACTTAAATACTACCTATCTCTAAACAATAGTGGGGTAACCAATAAGAAATTAGCTTGCTGTCCTGCAGATCTCCACGCGGTGTCGAGTGCGTTCTTGATGTTGATTCGTTGATCGAGGGAAGCCGCGGCGTGTGATTGGTTGGTGTAGAAAGCGCGCCAACTCACAGTTCACGTGCACGACAACTCGCTATGCTTCTCACGACATCGACGATGGTCAACAGATGTCTTCCGGGGTAAGATTAATAGGCACCCTCGCTGCGGGGGGTGAGGGTCGCAGCGACGCGCGCCATGACTTCCGCGGTCCTGGTGTGGTGTCGAGACTGCTGCCCCTGAAATATGGTCTTTATTTAACCCTATCACAGCAATCGTTGCCCCGTTTTATTAATCTAATAAGGAAGAAGCTATACTCGTACATACATTTTTTCAAGTTGTACAAGCGACAGCATATCAAGCTGCTGCATACTTTATTAGATTTCCAGCTTTTATCATTAAAGCTTTAAGGCTCAAGGTTCAGTGGGAGTATTTGACAGTTTCGGGTAGCTTGACATTCTGTTGTCCGTACAACATAAAAATTATGTCTGGTGTCAAATAATTATAATAATGAACTTCGAGTTTTTTTCATTCGGCGCATAAATGATGCTATTTATCAAAATCGATTTAATAGCGTAATTTAATCGATTTATTAAAAATCGATTAACATGACTGCTTATAATAAATTGATTATAAAACCAATTATACATAGACGAAAATAATAATCGATTAAAAGAAAAAAAAAACGTTTATTTTTAACATCCCTATCTGACACATTGCTGATTGAGTGATTGCGCACTTGCGCAGCCCTAGTATTGTTCCGCCCCTTTCGTCGTGTCAAAAGTGCGTTTGCAAGTTTTATTACATTATCGTTGCTGTTTTTTGGCTATTAAGTGATTTTGTTGTGTTAAAGTAACATAATTGTGATTCTTTCATTCTTTATTAATTAATTCCTGTATAAATTTACTTATGTATGAGTGTTCGGTGCCGAACACTGGTTGTCATATTCACCTGATATTATCGATTTTCTAGGTCGGGTGGCACAAATAAATAGGTTTTTGCCCATCAGAGTGTAGTAAAATTATAGTAAAAGAGCTTACAAGTTCTCACGATGACTGATTCAAAGTATTTTACGACGACCAAGAAGGGTGAAATATTCGAACTAAAATCAGAGTTGAATAGTGATAAAAAGGAAAAAAAGAAGGAGGCAGTAAAAAAAGTAAGTTCTTGTACCTTTTTCTGATGTAAATAAATACGCTTTTATCTAGATTTTGGTGTTTAAAGAAGTAACAGTTACTAAAAGGTGTCAATGTACTGCAGTAATCCAAATAGATACACCACACTTTCGTCATATTAATTGATGACCATTGATTAATACAACAATCATAGGGATACATCATAATCTACATTTCTTTTATAGTTTACATACTGCAAATGGCCAAACTAATACTATAGTATGTATTGCCTCAGAGCCATATCCTTTTTTACTTTTAAGAATTCTCTGCTCCCCTAGCTTGCCATTTTCTTACTAAAATGATGATAAGGGATTTTAATCGTTGATCAATCTTTTTATCAGCAGCGGTTTATTCTTTTTCATGATCTAAAGACATGTTTTAAATATTTATTCATAAAAGTATTTATAGTAAGTATATATTGCTGTTTTCCAATAGATTTCTTTTATTCAATATCTGCTTTCTTGCCAACTACAGTTCTTAAAATATAAGAAGTGCAATTTGACAATTCTAACTTACTGAAGAATTTTTTACTACAATATCCGATTTATACTAGATATTGATTTCATTTCTTTGTAATTTCTAATCAATTGAAGTTACAGATTTATTTATTTTATGACTGTAAATGTCTGAGTTTTAGATGACAATGTATTAAAATTTCTCCTTCTTAGTTTAATATATAAGTGTTTTGAGGGTAAATAAATGAATAAAATTAATTAAATAATAAAGGACGCTTTCATTGAAAACGATTGTTATTAGTAAGTGTGATTATTCAGTCATTTTTAACGATTATTAGTATACAAGTGAATTTGAAGAGTCACAACACCACAGTATAGTTTGACATGATATCGAGAAAAATATTATTTATTGTCTACATTGGTTATATTGCTTTGTTTAAATTTTTTTTTATGTCAATTAAGTGATTAAGAACTGTGCAGTTTGTGATAAAATAAAAATAACTTAAAAACGTGGTTTTGCGGAAGGAATAAATATAAATTTTTGAGTTACACATGTATAAAGTTGTGTCATCCTGAAAAGTATGAAACGTCAAATTGCACTTCTTATATTTGAAGAACTGTAGTTTGTAAATGAAAAGCCCACTCAGTCTGTAATGGTCCCACAGACAGGAACTAAAATCCCCTCCTCAAAATTATGTCTGGATTTTATAAGAGATTGATAGGATATGTCACAACTCCATCTAGTGTCTTCAAGGCTAGAGTGACTAAACTAGCATGCTTTACCATCAACGATTGCATCACTGCAGACGGGATTATGGTCAAGCACTGGTTTGTAATTATATATTTAAAAAATGTCTTATTAGTATACTGTTGTTATATTATTATAGTTACACTTGTGTTGTCCTGTTACATATATTAGAAAACTACCACGAAATGCAAAGTTCGACAGCTCGTCTGTCTCCACATGTCATTGGCAGAACAGTCGATATCGACTCAGTTGCCAAAAATTAATAAAAAAAGAAAAATATGCACTGAACTTTACATGGAGTTTAGGTTGTGACAAGGAAATCCGGGTAAATTTATTTAGGAGTGATTCTGTTATTCTATTTATGGACTAAGCAATTTCATTTAATTTCTTTTCTGTAAAAGGTTGTGGCCCCTAATCCATCACAGGGATCCATAGAGGTGGTTTGTAGCAGCATAACTTTACCAATACATTTTTTTTAGGTCATAGCCTCAATGACAGTCGGTAAAGATGTATCTGCACTCTTCCCCGATGTTGTCAACTGTATGCAGACTGATAACTTGGAGCTGAAGAAGCTAGTCTACCTATACTTGATGAACTATGCAAAATCTCAGCCTGATATGGCTATTATGGCCGTTAATACATTTGTCAAGGTATGTACTGTGGTGTAATACATAGTTAGGTGTTGAGTGTGTATTTATTTGGAAAATGTTATGATATAATTATATTTATAGGCATTTGAAGCATATTAGTGTGGTGTGATTGGATTTTCGGTCACCTATGTACTACATGATTTAAACCAGTTCTGGGTTACACATAATTTCATTACTTAGTTCGGAATCGGGTTGTTTAGAAGCCTAAAAGCATTGTTTGTAGTAAATTGTGACATTGTATTTTAAAACATTTCTCGAAATATCATGGTTTGATTATGAATTAATGATGTTAACCTTTCACTGTTATTGATCATGAACCTTTTCTAAATATCATTTAGTAATATTTTATAAGACCTGTGTAAAAAAAGTGTGTGGGTTAAAATTTTAATTATACAAAAAATGTAGTCATGTAAAATATTGTAAAAATTTATGTGGAGTATTCCTAAATACAAAATAATATCAATGTTACTGAGGAAATAAAATTCATATTTAATTGTTTTAGTATATTAAAATTTAGTAAGTATTATTATTACAATGAACATAATCTAATAACTACTATTTGTAGTTATTTTGTGTGTGACATGTATTTTTTATCGTTTTTTAATGTCTACTGTACCTATAATGATGGGTGGAAGGATCTACCAACATACCAGCTTGTTAAGGTAACAAAATGATCCAGAAAAACCAAAATCAATTCATCTGATTGTAGATTTACACATTGTTGATGAAAAAATATTGTAAAATTTAATTTTTTTGTAAAATTCTTTGTATCAGAATTTTTTATTTTTATAAATTTCTTGTGAAATTTCTGTCAGACAGCAAGTATATAGGTGTTTTTAAATTTGATTTATGAAATCTTAATTTGAACTCAATATAATTATATATAGAAAAGGAAAATATTGGTTAATTTTTTGAGATAATACATACAAAATATAAGGATAGTAGTTAAAGCTAAGTAAAACGTTTTTAACAAAATCTGATATCGGTTATATTGCCCTGAAAATAATAATAATACATTACAATATGTGTGGCTTAAGTAGACCATTATTGCACAGATTGTGCATTAATACTATTAAATTTGTAGAGGTATGACAAACAGGGTGTACAGTTCAGTCATCCTCCATAAGAAACAAAGAATTCTCTGTCCAGACTGGTGTTAAATCTGGCGGGAAACTGCCAACAACCTGTACAATCTACTTGTGAGATGCAAGATTTTGCGAGACCTCAGTATGACGCGTTGTTCGCATGTGGCGTTCAAGATACCGCCACAATTTAGTAGATTACTTAAGTCACATGTATTTGATACTATTTTATACCTACTATCGCGCGTGTTAACTGTGCACCTCGCTGGAATGCGACCCTCTCCCGCTTCCCCGCGCGGCGCCCCGCATTTACCGTAAGCGCTGAGTAGCGTTAGCATCTTTGTTACAATTCTCTAAATACAGTTTAAATCCCCTGTATTTATTACTGTTTCTGTGGAGTTTTTGCTTTATTAAGTTTTTTATTTATTAAGTTTTGTTTTTGTTTTTTACATTTTCGACGCGTTAGTGAAGCCTGTTGGTTGCACTAACATTATATTTCAGTCCATATGTTTCAATTTAATTGCAAAACGTCATGATTAAATGTTCTAGTATCGCAGCGGCGCTTTATCATCAAAACAACCTTTTATTAACATAAAAAAAGAAAATACTTTTTTTTAACTTCATTCTCATTTTTTACAAACTGTACCGTCCGAATGACGTCACAGAGCGACGTGCACAGTTAACTCGCGCGAGTTATATGTGTTGTTTCCATAGACAATCGTTTGTTTTTGAGTCGGAAAAACAAAAATGTCTAACAGAAATTTTGTAAACAATAAAAAAAAATTAGCACATAATATCCTGATGAAACCACCCTGCATGCAATAGGAAAATTATTAAATTGCATGATAACTTATATCACAATATAACCCAAATATTTTATATTGTACAAAACCCTATCACTGGCACAAGAAATGTGTAAATCTACATTATAATCGACAACCAGTAAAGAAAAAAAAAACAAAATTTGTATGAAATAAAATCCATGCCTCATACTTTATAATTAATAGAAGCACGTCGGCTATTATTTTACTATATTATCCCATATTTATTATGTAAGGGAAACCATTTAGTCTGCCAAGTCGTTGAAATGTAAATTCAAAGTACAGTCCAGATTTAATGGAAACTGGTTCGACGGCGCGTTCTGTTTCATGCGCGCCTCAAAGAGATGTCAGCACATCTTGACGGGGCCACGAAGACCGATGCCTCCTGGGTCAGGGTTGCAGGTTGGTTAAAAAAAAACCCTGCGCCCTAGCGTACAGGCAAGTGAAAGAACACGGGTGGGTTTTAGTCAGTAAAAGTCTGACACGCTATTCGCTCCGCCCAGAGCGGGATCATTTGATGATTTCCACTCCAGAACAAAAAAAAAAAAGATTTAATGGAAGCAAAATACCATTAATAGTGAGCTCATTCCTTAAAATCAACTATTATCTGGAGTTAAACATTTTAGACAATTATGCGTAAAAAATACTTACGCCTTTCATCTTACTAAATAGATTGGCAGTGACATCATAATTGCGTAACACATTGCAATATTTTTTAATTTTGATAGTTCTACAACTTTCATTGTCTCATTTACGTTGTTGAGCAGACAAGCTTCTCGACCATATGAAGCAATGGATGAGCGATATCCTTCAAATTAATTCACATAGAGATTGATAGTGTGTTATGTACCGTTACCATGGATACAGTTCATATGGATCAGTGTCCAAAAAACAAACGCAGCAGGCGGCTTATGGTACACAGAAGCCAAGGAGCTAATGTGACAGATAATCTCGTCCAACAGCGTCGGCTCCAACAATTCCGTCTCCTCTAATATGAGTGGCTTGTCGGCCAACACTTCCTCTGAGTTTTCTTCCCGAGTGGTAGATTACAGCCCATTCTCTCATGAAGAGAGAAAACTTGTGTCTCAACAGTGGACTTAAAATATTTTTAAAATAGTACAAGAAATTCTGACTACACGGTTTCCCTTCCATCGCTTCTAGTAAAATTGCTTCAGTATGATTGATGTGTTGCTTCTCTTTTCTTTTTATACACAATACCGACAAAAACGTTGACCCCGGCAGGACTGTGAGGACTCAAACCCCTTGATCAGAGCCCTAGCGGTGCGTACCATGGGTTGTATACGAGTGGACAAGATCACCGAGTACTTATGTGAACCGCTCCGCAAGTGCTTGAAGGATGAAGACCCGTACGTCAGGAAGACTGCTGCCGTCTGTGTTGCTAAGCTCTATGACATTTCTTCAAGTATGGTGGAGGATCAGGTAATTGTATTTTTAGAATCATTGTCTCTATTACCTTATGTCAATAATTTGCCTACGGCGTGTTTTCACGCACCGTCGACGTCGTATACGCACTGCAGACGCATGTGTTTCTCGGCGGTAGGCCATAATATCGGCTGCCGGCAAAAGTTACTACCCACCAGACAAAGTCTTGCCGCCAAGCGATTCTTCGTGTTCCGGCATTATGTCTGGTGAAGCCGTACGGAGGACGGGTCTCAGCAGTTGTGTTGCGATGTGTGGGAGGGTCTCCAGATCAATCTCCTTCTGGCGCAGCATCGTTGGTCGTGTTGTTGGGTTTAACATTGCATCACCTCGCTCAACTGCCGTCTTCCTTCCTATTCACTCAGTTTTTTGAGTGAAAAGGCTCTTAATAAGTTAGCGCGCTTTACCATCAACCAAGACTCACGTATACGCATTGCAGACATAACTAGCGCTGATTTTCCAAGGCAGAAACAAATCTTATTATCAAGTTATTTCATGTAGGGTCGAAAGTTGCCTGCTGTTGTTAGATATTCAGGAACGGGCAAATAAATATCTTCAGCTTTGGGACTAAATGATCGACTCTGGCAATTCAAAAGTCCCTATGAATGGTTTAATTTTCGTTGTTGTTATTTCTATAAAACTCATTCACCTATATAACTTGTATTTTACTCAGGGTTTCTTAGATCAATTGAAGGATCTACTGAGCGACTCCAACCCGATGGTAGTAGCGAACGCTGTCGCTGCGCTTTCGGAGATCAATGAAGCGAGCGTATCTGGACATCCTCTTGTGGGTGAGTATTATGGAGTCCAACTGTGATAATCATCATCATCATCATCTCAGCGTTAGTCCCGGTCGCATCCAAAGCTTTTTCAGCTTTGGAGTCTGGGGTCCGCTTTACCAGTCTAACTGCTCATTTTGGCTAAACTTTGATATTTTCCGTGAAGCGACTGCCGTCTGACCTCCACAACCCGGAGGCGATATCGACGCATTGCAGCTAGACCAATGGGGTACATGCATTAAACTTATAATTTGATATTATATTGATATTCAAATTCAACAAGATATGATATTGCTA
This sequence comes from Sesamia inferens, assembly GCA_037179545.1. Taxonomy (NCBI): domain Eukaryota; kingdom Metazoa; phylum Arthropoda; class Insecta; order Lepidoptera; family Noctuidae; genus Sesamia; species Sesamia inferens. The sequence goes on along the minus strand of CM073941.1, from coordinate 19,914,554 downwards.
AACTGGAAGGTTTATAAGAAAAAAATGCTATTTTTACTTAATATTTTAAGTATAAATTACGTGAAATGGAACTTAATTTGAAACACCAACCAGGGAGCAGTGACGTCACTACATCGATTTCGGATTGTTTTGGATTGTATTTAGGTGTTAGCGAAAATAATAAATATGGATATAGGCTTTATTAAAGCAGATTCGAGAAATCTTCCGAAGGTAGACATGGATATGGTGAGGTTTTTCTTCATGGAAAATAAAAACTATACGGGTGTGGAGATGAAAGGGCAAAAACTTGCGCGGTGAGTTGAATTGAGGTTATGTTACTTTAGATGTTTGTTTAAAGTAAAAACACAAAATAATCGTCGAAGGGCAATCCATTTTGGGAGTTCCGTATTAATGTTTTATAAGATTAATCACAGATCACATGAGATTAATTTAATATTCAGACTTTTAATAATCTGCTAACCATAACCTTTGATAAAACAAAATCGATGCAGTGACGTCATGTCACGTGACTTGGCGTTATGGAGCGAAATTTGAAAAATCATATTTTGCACGCGGTTATTAAAATAAATATAGCATTTTTCTAAATTTGAGTTTTAAAATTATTTAAGTAAAGCCCAGATCTTTGCTTTGCACCAAAAAAATAATCAAGTGCAAGTTCCCTATTATTGGACTTTTGAAGGCTTCAACCCAACTGTTATAATGTTTGTTATCAAACCTCGAAAGCCCGATAAGCAGGCTTACCAAGATGTATTAATTACCTGGGCCAGGGTTGCGGGTTGGTTAAAAAAGAAACCGTGGCCATGGCGCACAGGCACATGAAGGAACACGGGTGGGTTTTTCCGCCCAGAGCGGGAGAAGTCATTTGTTGTTTTCCCATCCAAAACAAAAAAAGGGTATTAATTACCTAGTAGCTAGGTTGTGAAAGTTAGATAGCCAGACGCTCTATTTAAAATACTGATGTTCAGCTGCGTCCGGTTGGTGTGCGTTCGCGCAGTGGAATGTTGTTGAATTTAAAGATTTTAGATATGCAGATATTTAGTGTATGACGTCGTATAATTGTGTATGGTAAAAAAAAATTTGTGCACGCAGCCATTGTGGAGAAATTCACAAAATACTGATTCCGCTAGGCGAACGTTGTCCTGGCGGAACTTTTTTTAATCCTTTGACTTTAGAAAAAAGAGATGTGTCCAAAAATTAGTGTGTATTTGTGTGTAATTGTGTATGTATGAATAAAATTTGTGCATGCATAAACTTCGGAGATATTCAAGTTTCCGCTGCGCGAACGTTTGGCCATTAGCTAGTTTTCATATAAAGCGCTTACATAGAGAGCTGTAGATTTTTACATACTTTGTTTTGAATTTGTGTATATTTGTTTAAAAAACAGATTTAGAAAAAAACGTAAGGCTTAAAAGATAAAAATATAAACGTAAAATACGCTTATTTGGTCTTAGTTCTTAAAGTATGCACTTTGGGGTCTAGATTTTCACGTTTATACAAACCTTGTAAGTGTCTGCAATATATTGCCAAGTATCAATGATGTTCCTTTAGTAATTAAAGAGTTATAGGACAATTTACCATGACATAATCACTGTTTACAAAGCAGTCAAATATCACGACATTCTAAAGGAATTGTATGGTAAAATGTATGCCAAAAATTAGTGTATTCATTCAACTATTCACATGCAAAATTTCATGTCATTAAATTCAGTAATTAAAGAAATACAATTATAAAACTGACGAAGCATCGAAAACCTACATAACCCGACCAAGTTCGGATAGCTATAAAAAAGCGGCCGTGCAATATATTTAGGTAACATCCCAAAATTTACAGTATAATACCGGTATTGAATTGGTATAGGTGATAACACAATTGTTTCGATATAATATAAAGGTCATTTATTTTTGTACACCTATTTTTTTAAATGTATTTGACTATGACAAAGTAGGTACTATTTACGTAGTTATTTTATTTAAGTATGCGCTTGAGACTTGAGATATAATCTAGATATATTAATCAGGTTCAAATACAACAGCAAATTAATACGCGCGGGCCGCGGCTAATGAAAACATATTGCCCTCTCTTTTCTTCAAGGATGGAAGTACTGTTTCAAGCGGGAAGCCGCCTAACGCTCGTTGCGCGCAGCGCGTTGTCTATTGTTTCACACTAGAATATTTTTGATCAATTCATAACTACAATAGTAAGGTCCATTACAGAACGTCACTCAAATCTCCAGCTTTACTTAAGTCTCGTTTGAAGCCTTTTGATAGGTTAAAACTAGTTTTAAGTAATGCTCAAGTATTACTTAAAACTAGTAAATAAAGCTTGAGTTTTGAGTAACGTTCTGTAATACGGACCTTATACAATTTAACCAAAAGACTAGCCTTAAGCGTACCGCTTCAATCAAAATAATTCTGCATATTTTGGTGGGGTGCGGGGGAACACGCTCACTTAAATAAGTCACAACCAGTACAACAGTATAGACCATCAATTAAAAAATCGATTGAAGAAGTAGTTTTTTTTAAGTTATTAGATTGTTTGATCCACTAAATTTGCAAAGGGGAACGCTCGTCTAGTGCATTGGTTAAGAAGTGTTATAAGCTACAATATGATAAATATTTACCTAAACAGTAGTACTTACTTGTGATAATTATTTAATATCCCTGGGGGGTGTATAGTAAGAATCCTGATGCGTGAAATCTTCAATAGAAATTAGCTGTATCAATTTTATTTGCCTAAATTAATATATCTAGATTATATCTCAAGTCTCAAGCGCATACATAAATAAAATAACTACGTAAATAGTACCTACTTGGTCATAGTCAAATGCATTTAAAAAAATAGGTGTACAAAAATAAATGACCTTTATATTATATCGAAACAATTGTGTTATCACCTATACCAATTCATACCGGTATTATACTGTAAATTTTGGGATGTTACCTAAATATATTGCACGGCCGCTTTTTATAGCTATCCGAACTTGGTCGGGTTATGTAGGTTTTCGATGCTTCGTCAGTTTTATAATTGTATTTCTTTAATTACTGAATTTAATGACATGAAATTTTGCATGTGAATAGTTGAATGAATACACTAATTATTGGCATACATTTTACCATACAATTCCTTTAGAATGTCGTGATATTTGACTGCTTTGTAAACAGTGATTATGTCATGGTAAATTGTCCTATAACTCTTTAATTACTAAAGGAACATCATTGATACTTGGCAATATATTGCAGACACTTACAAGGTTTGTATAAACGTAAAAATCTAGACCCCAAAGTGCATACTTTAAGAACTAAGACCAAATAAGCGTATTTTACGTTTATATTTTTATCTTTTAAGCCTTACGTTTTTTTCTAAATCTGTTTTTTAAACAAATATACACAAATTCAAAACAAAGTATGTAAAAATCTACAGCTCTCTATGTAAGCGCTTTATATGAAAACTAGCTAATGGCCAAACGTTCGCGCAGCGGAAACTTGAATATCTCCGAAGTTTATGCATGCACAAATTTTATTCATACATACACAATTACACACAAATACACACTAATTTTTGGACACATCTCTTTTTTCTAAAGTCAAAGGATTAAAAAAAGTTCCGCCAGGACAACGTTCGCCCAGCGGAATCAGTATTTTGTGAATTTCTCCACAATGGCTGCGTGCACAAATTTTTTATTACCATACACAATTATACGACGTCATACACTAAATATCTGCATATCTAAAATCTTTAAATTCAACAACATTCCGCTGCGCGAACGCACACGTCCGGTTGGACTGGAAGCCTACCTCTAATTTAGTTTCCCTAGGCAGATGATAGTCACTCAAGATTGATGATGCTTTATTTGAGAAAACATGAGTCATGTTTGTCTTTAGTGGCATGCAAATATACAATATGTAAAGAAAACCCTGTCCGACCTATAAGGATAATAAAGGTTAGGTAAACATTTGACCTAATATGATATAAAATTTTACGTAATCATCATAGGAACAATACTAATGAATTTTTAAATAATCTTTTTTTCCCGCGAATTAATTCCAAATTCCCCGAAATTTGGTAATGTTTAAAATAGTGACAACATCGGTATTATTATGAGCGAATGCGATGCGACCTCGTGTCGCGTGCTCTGCCCCCCGCCGCCCGCGGAAGGGTTGCTTACCGCAAATGTATTAAGTTACCTCTTTTTGCGAAATAATATTTATTTTTTTAGGGGGATCTTTTTTTAAGTTTAGCCCGGCTTTGTATCTTTTAGTAGAATCAGTTATCGATACCTAACAATACCTTCACGGATCGGACAGGGTTTTCTTTACATATTGTATATTTAAATGTCAGTAAATATCATTATAATATAATCAGCCTATAATGTTCCCACTGTTGGGACACAGCCCTTCTTTCGGTGAGAGGGAATGGGCCGTAATCTACCACGCTGGCCCAGCGCGTGCTGGTAGATGTCACATGTCTTCGAAGTTTTTAGCTCAAGGACATGTGGGTTTTCATCACGATGTTTTCCTTCACCGTTTCGAGAGCAGTGGTAATGAAAAAATTACGCAAAAGTAATGCGCCTGACGGGATTCGAACCTTCGCCCTACAACTAGTAATTCACGGCCGACATCATAAGGCCACCGCGCTGCTCACATAATAATTGGATATATTAATAAATTGAAACAAAATAGTTTAAATAGTCAAATGTTTAATCTGTAGGAAAAATAAATTGATCAAATACAATTGTGGTGGCCTAGTGGTTAAAACACCAGCCTCTCAAGTATGAGTGCGCGGGTTCGATTCCAGGTCAGGCAAGTACCAATGTAACTGTTCTAAAGTTTTATGTACTTTCTAAGTATATCTTGGACACCAATGACTGAAGGTGAAGGAAAACATCTTGAGGAAACCTGGACTTTATAAGTGTGAAATCGCCAACCCGCATTAGTAAGCGTGGTGATTACGCTCAATCCTTCTCTGTATGAGAGGAGACCTGTGCCCAGCAGTGGTTTGATAAAAAGGTTGTTGATGATGATGATGAATCATAAAGTCGCTGTTATTACAACGCACGGCCACAGCGCACAGAGACTGGTCTAGACACTGGAAATTCTGCACAAACATTAATTGTTTTTATCTAAATAAATACCAAGATAGTGTTTTTTCCCAAGTTCCTTGTTGAAACACTTTCTCTTGCTAAACAATGATGATGCTAAATAAAGCCAACTATTCGTAAGCCTATTAGTTCGAAAGTACCAATTATGCAGACGCGTTTCTGGCTTATATCCAAAAAACCCGAATGTAATCACAAAAGTTGCCAAAATAAATTTAATATTCATCTTTAAAATATTTTTTCCCACAGAAATGAATGCACCCACGATTAATAAACTCCTGACTGCTTTGAATGAATGTACGGAGTGGGGACAAGTGTTCATACTGGACGCTCTCTCGAACTACTCGCCACGAGATGCACGTGAAGCTCACTCCATATGCGAGAGAATCACACCCAGGCTTGCTCATGCGAATGCTGCTGTAGTTTTGTCGGCTGTCAAGGTAAATATAATTTACTTATTGTTACGGGCTGGAGGTATTAAAATACCGGTTAAGGGTTACGAAGTTTATTGGCAACGAAGGTACAGTCGATCGTAGGCAATGACAAGTAGAACGTAGCTGATGTCGCACCGAAGTCTTCCCTTACGTCCACGAAGTCCGTATCGTACACACACAACAACACTATAGATATTACTCGATGTAGTCCTCAAAGTTCACATTGGGTTTTCGCTGTAGATCTTTGGTATCGCTTCTTAACTGTAGCTTGTTACTCATCGATAGTCAAATGCAGACTGACTGCGCACTGGCGTCACGGCGAATGTTCGACCAGCTGACCTACAGTCAGCTCATCGAACATTCTAGATCTGTCTAGACGTAATAATAATAGCGCATAATTTTGAGTACGTTCGATAGGTACTTATAGGTGGTTCACCAGAGGGGAGTTCCTAGAAATTTCGATGTTGACTGTCCTTCTGACGGCCAACCCTGAATGTAAAGTGTTTGTCGCTGAATGGAATAAGATTATGCGTGTATGTCTGCTGTTTTGTGAAAGAAAATATGCAAGAGAGTCCACTGTTCCCTGTTAGTTTTTAAGTTATATTTTTCTCTCTATGTATAAACAAACCGCACACCACGAATTACATTAATTATAGTGTAATTCGTGTTGTGCCGTTTTAATTATCTATAAATATATAAAAAATAAATAAATTTTTATTCCACCATATTTTTTATCTATTATGAAAGATACGTTGATTTAGGATTTAAAAAATAAATAAAACAAACTTTTTAAAAATCAAAATCATGATAAGACAGTTTCATAGTTCTTCATCTTCACCAGCCTAAAGTTAGCCACTGCTGGACTTAGACTGACTAACTATTATATAGTACCCCCAGAAGCAATAACACACCTCTCAATCCAGGTCCTAATGAAGCTAATGGAGATGGTATCAGACGACACGGAACTCGTCAGCACGCTCTCCCGGAAACTAGCCCCTCCTCTAGTGACGCTCTTGTCTGCTGAACCGGAAGTACAGTATGTGGCGTTGAGGAACATCAACTTGGTTGTGCAGAAGAGGCCGGAGATTCTGAAGCATGAAATGAAGGTGAGCTTTGACAATTTTTAATTAAAAAATTAAATCTTCACAAAATAGGCTGCTACAAAATGATAACCTTGAAAGCTGGGAGGGAAATCTTGGATCTGACATTCGCATATGCATAAACCGCTCAATAACTCAATTGTCTGCCCATATTTGGTATATAGGTTCAATTTCAGAGTACCTACCACATAAACCACCTCACAAACCTATAACACTCTAGGCTCCAACTCTTCGCCATACAGTGTCTGGTGGCATGAAGAAACTTAAACAAACGCAGCAACCAGCCCCCTAATTGGTGAACACATTTTTGTCAAATGATTGCGACTATTTGGGATCGTTTGGACCGAACGGACCAATGGGCGGTCCGAGCGATACCAACTGATCCCAACTAGTCGAACCATAAACCAGAATCTTAAACACAGAAAAAAACCTAGTATCAAAAATAAAAATAAAAAAAAAAATCAAACAAACTAAATCGCATAAAATTGCAAACGGAATAGAACATCCTTTAAAATATTGGTTCAATGACCTCCGATCAGCGGGCGACAGCGCGGTCCTGTATGGACTTGCTTTTTGGGGCCATTATTATTAAAGTTGAGTACCGCTGGATGCAGCGGTCATTAACCTGTAAGCACTTCCTTATCAACATGTACATCATGTAGAAAATGTGAAAAATGAAAAATGATTTACTGTGACTAAACTAATGGATATATTTAGATGATTATTTTATGAGTAGATTGAGAATTTGTTAAGGTATACGATGTTTAATTTTTTGTCGTATTGTCAACACCACTCTGTATACAAAGGGCGGGGCGGAGGGCGTGTCTGGTTTTAGTCAGCAAAAGTGTTTTGCCAGAATTACAAAGAAAAAAACAATATTTAAAGTAAAAGTTTTCTATTCCCGCCTTTTTCATCTTTTTTTTTCAAGAACGAAATTGAGCTTCGCCGTTCGATATTGAACGTAGAATTGAATGTAAAATTGATGACTATTATACTCATACGAAGACAAGGCTGAATAGCGAAGCTACCTCTTTTGTCATTGGGCTGAATGTATGATGTCTTTTGCCAGTATGATGGTTAGATGTACGTACGCGAACTTTTTGAAAGAATGAAGAGCTTTTTTTAAACTACTTACCGCCCTAGGGCTTTTCTAGCTACATTATTATCCTAGAGCGCTAATTGGTCACTTACAAGCCCATTTGGGGGTAATAAGAACCTACTTACCGAGCTGTGTGTCAACTAATAATAATTTTACTTAACCTTCTAAACTTATCCTAAATTCTAGGTGTTCTTCGTGAAATACAATGACCCGATCTACGTGAAACTGGAGAAGCTGGACATCATGATCAGGCTCGCGTCACAGGCGAACATCGCACAAGTGCTGGGTGAGCTTAAGGAGTACGCCACTGAAGTGGACGTGGATTTCGTCAGGAAAGCCGTCAGGGCTATCGGCCGATGCGCCATCAAGGTGAGTAGATATTGGATAGTGAAATCACCAGAACAAATTTCGGAATTATGGTATTTTCAATGAAATTATAGTGTACTATCTCATTAACAACGCACTTTCTTTGCGAATACAAAAACCTATACTTGTGCCAAGCTCGATAAAGAATACAGGTAAACAAACCAATTTAGGGTTATTACAACTCACGATTATTACATGTATAAAAATCATCTATCTAGAAAAGGTTAACTTTTTTTAGAAAGGTTAGAGATTTAGACAACTTTAGGTGTAAACAATTCGTTGCCTAGCAACGGGTAAACTTCGATATTTTCCGTGAAGCGACTGCCGTCTGACCTCCACCAAAGGCGGTATCGAAGCATTACAGTTAGACCAATTGTTGGATTTTTGAGGGCTCCAACAAACCGTAACGACTGCCATTAGATGTTCGTATGGCAATCGGGACCAACGGCTTAACGTGCTTTTCGAGACACGACCAGACCAGTGCAAATATTCATATTCATGCATACAAATATTTGCACTGCGCGGGGATCTAAACCGCGCCTCCTTGCCCAGCGGCCGCGTTCGCTACTGCTACGCCACAGAGGCTGTCAACAACCATTGGGTCCTAAATATAGTTACATATCTCTTTTATCATATACCATTTGTTGCAACAGTAAAGTAACAAGAAATCTGTATGTTTATGAATTTGGAGGTTTGTTAAAATACATCAATGGCCGATCGGAATGTTCAGTACACCAAGTACACAAGTAGACCGTGAATAGTCCTGGGTTAGGACATTTTGGACTTTTTGTCTCTTTGCTATTTTGTCGTGTGATAAATGATTGACAGTTTTGCGGGCGAAGCCACTGCGAAAAGCTAGTTTTGACTATAAAATTCTTCTCCTAGGTGGAACCCTCAGCCGAACGCTGTGTGTCGACTCTCCTCGAACTGATCCAGACTAAAGTAAACTACGTCGTACAAGAAGCCATAGTGGTGATCAAGGACATCTTCCGGAAGTACCCCAACAAGTACGAGAGCATCATCAGCACGCTGTGCGAGAATCTCGACACGCTGGATGAGCCAGAAGCGAGAGCGTCTATGGTAAGCGATATAGAGGGGTTAAGCTATGTTAACTAAGGTCATTTTTGTGAGGGAGAATATTTTACAATGTCTGTTTAGCAAAAAAATTGCTATACAATCTCGACCTTAGAAGCGTTAGGCCTTATGTATTGCTCGACCTTAGAAATAGTAGGTCGTATGTAAAGGTCGTCTGACCTATACAATAAGTAAAGAAAACCCCGTCCGACCCATAAGGATAATTAGGGTTAGGGAAACACACGACCAAATAAAATATGAAATTTTACGTAATCATCATAGTAATAATACTAATGAATTTTGAAATCATCCTTTTTGCCGCCAATTAATTCAAACTTCCCCAAAATTTGGTAATTTAAAAAAAGTGACAACACTGTTTTTGAAGGTATTATTATGAGTGAATAGCGATGCGACCGCGTGTCGCGTGCTCTGCCCCCCTTCGCCCGCGCATGTATTGCCTATGCCTATGGCACATGTATTACGTTACCTCTTTTTGCGAAATAATATTTGTTTTTTAGGGGGCTTTTTTTTAAGTTTAGCCCTTTTTTGCGGGCATTAGTAGAAACAGTTATCGATACCTAACAATACCTTCACGGATCTGACAGGGTTTTCTTTATATGTTGTATATACGGCCTAATGCTTCTAAGGTCGAGTAAGTTAAGGGGGTTGCGATGCGGCGGTAGGCCGAAACTGAAAATTAAATTTTTAGTTTGCAGCAAGGTAAACAATCTGACACTGGCCTGCAAATTTCAGTGCCAGGTTACATATTAATTTAGAAATGAAATCGTTTATTAAGCAAGTAGGATCACCGATCACTTTTACACGTCATGTTTTTTTTTTAAACTAGATGAAGCCGGCATTTCCTAACTGACTACCTCTGAGAAAAATAGCCGAAACAAACTCAGGGATCATCGTCTTTTTTCAAGTCCAGACGTTAAAAATGAAAATGTTTACAATAATTTACGTTATTATTACGCATATTGCTTAATAACAATGCTTAACAGAGCGAGCAGCTCAGTTCCAAGCCTTTTTGTCTTCTAAATAATCTGTGATTTTATAATACCCCTTTTTGCTAAGTTTGGCCTTTATATAGTTTTTATTTCGTTTAATGGGTAAGTTTCGAATGTTAGCTATGAAGAGTTATCGAAAACCGCTATTATGAGCGCAGGTTACTAAAAACCGTTATTACGATCATAAGTTACTGCAAAAGTGAAAGAAAGGTTCCATACGAGCATACGTTACCGAAAACCTTTATGAGCATAAATGTTACCTAACACCGTCATTACGATCATAGTTTAAACCGTAATTATTTTTTTCCCTCAGGTATGGATCGTAGGCGAGTACGCCGAACGTATCGACAATGCTGATGAACTGCTGGATTCCTTCTTAGAGGGCTTCCATGATGAAAATGCACAGGTAATGGAAGAAATGAAATGTCAATAATTTTCATAATATCACCTCTAAAACTAGTATAAGCAAATATGAATATATTTAGCCATTTTAAAAGCCCAGTATGACACCAAAATTTAATCTCCTCAGGTCCAACTCCAACTGTTGACGGCTGTAGTGAAGTTGTTCCTCAAACGTCCTGCAGACACCCAGGAGCTGGTTCAGCACGTACTCAGCCTTGCCACGCAGGATTCTGACAACCCTGACCTTAGGTAAGCTTTTTTTTTTTTTGGTTAGAGAAAGAGAAACCACTGGAAACATGGACACTCATCAGCAGCAGCCCTAGACGGTTTGACGGTTGTCGGTGTTCATATCATATACCACTATAAAGGTCCAAAACTTTTAGTTTTTTTAATTTGCGTGGACTGGATGACTTATTCTAGGCATTACAATGCGTTCCAAAAAATTCTGTACATAACTATAGTTACCTTGCCTTTTAAACTAGGAATATAAATTATAAACTAGTTCTTGACCGCAGTCCCGCCTGATGAGAAGTAGTGATGCAAAAGTTGATGGTAAAGCGCGCTAGCCTATTCACTCTAGCCTTGAAGACACTTAAATTGTATTCCGACGGAAACACCGTCTTGTTTCAGATAATTATAGATTGGGGAATTAAATCATGTAATTCCCTCGTATATTCTCCTAAACTCATCCTGTAGAATACCAAACAGGCTGGCTACTCTTCAATGGCTTTGGAGACCGTTTTGAGTTAATTCTGGGTCGCCTATTAACCTCTTCACTCCACTGAATCCAAAGTAGCCAGGTGGCATTTTGCAGCACCAGCCCAAATGTGGCTGGCACCACGCAGCGTAACACTTGAATGCATGTTTTAACATCTCCGTTTGTATAGAAAACACGCACAGTCCAATCCATAGAAAATGCATTCACACGCTTTCATTCGGATTACGTGCCTAGTGTCAGAAAACTAACTAAAACGGACCTGTAAGATTTTTTGATTACATCAGTTCTTCATTTATAATATATTATAAATAATATTAATTATAATATATTATAAATGAAGAATATAGATAAATTTCAAAATCTGTCGAAGGAATTTGCTTGATTACAACATAAAGGTTAGTCAATTACATTTCTTTTTTACCCTAACAACCCCTGAATTAAACTTTTTTTTTTTTATTTCTTATGAGGCCCATAGTGAGGGACCACGTTTCTGTCATCACCAGTAACATACACAGAGAGCTATGGATAGGGCTATGCTAGGTGTTTCTACGCGATCGAATCAGGAATGAGGAGATTTGTAGAAGAACGAAAGTCGCCGACATAGCCCAGGGGATTAGCTCTTTGAAGTGTTGGTGGGTGGGGTACATAGCACGTAGAGCCGATGGCCGATGGGGCAGAAAGGCTCTTGAAGGGCGACCACGTACCGGCAAGGACACCCACCGACTAGCTGGTCGGATGATCTGACCAACATCGCAGGGAAGCCCTGGATGCAGGCCGCGTCCAACCGGTCTTATAATCTTTTTGGAAATCTTTGGGAGAGGTCTATGTCCAGCAGTAGACTTCATGTCGCTGACATGATGATGATAATGATGATTTTTTATATTAGAACGTCATTTAATTTTAATCGTCCTTTATGAATAAACCCCTGATTTTTATAGTGCACTGATTTAATAATAAAAATAATTATTTTGTTCTGATACCTAAATTTTAATCATTTTTTTCAGTTACAATTTGAAGATCCTCTTCTTATTCTTCTGCAGCTTATAGAGCTCCACTGTTGGACAAAGGCCTCCCCCATGGCTTTCCACTTGCATTTAGGGGTTGCCATGATCCCCACGCTTGGCAGGCGGGTTGGGGATTGGAGTAATTTGAAATTGCACAGAAGAACGAGATAATAATTCATTCCATTTTCCAGGGATCGCGGCTTCATCTATTGGCGTCTCCTATCAACCGACCCGGCGGCCGCTAAAGAGGTAGTGTTGGCTGACAAGCCACTCATATCAGAGGAGACGGACTTGTTGGAACCGACGCTGTTGGACGAACTCATCTGTCACATTAGCTCCTTGGCTTCTGTGTACCACAAGCCGCCCACTGCGTTTGTTGAAGGTAAGGATACTTGATCCGTTTTATTTTTCTTTGTGACTCTATGATTCGACTGTCATCAGTCACATTAGTCCGCTCCTAACGTAAATTAAAGTATTTTTGGTCACCATGTTTATAATCGCGTCAAAACTGTCTATGGAGTGTCTTAATTTGACAGGAGTAAACTAAAATGTTATCTTCTAAGGGAATGGGCGTCAATGTTTTTTTTAAGTATGTTTTACTAACTCCCCCCCCCCCCCCCCTCCCCCTCTCCCCCGCAGGTCGCGGTGCGGGCGTCCGCAAGTCCCTCCCGTCTCGCGGCGCGGGTACCTCCGAGGACGTGGCGCCGCCCGCCGTCATACCTAACGCACAACACAGTGTATGTACCACTACCTACTACCTCAGCTTTGTACAACCACGATACAGGACACTTACAGAGATTAATTAATAATAATAATAAGATATAGTGATGGTGGATCGATCAGAGCGGAGTGCAATGATTGTTGACATAACTATCCCGCATGATGAGAACCTCGTGAAAGCCGAGAAGGATAAACAAATCAAGTATTTATTTCAGAAGAAATACATAGTACTTTACACTGTTACATGGAAGGAAAGTTTATAATTACTATCCAATAGTATATTCGTATCTTTTAATATCACTTTCTTGTTCAGGAGTCCCTTATCGGCGATCTGTTATCAATGGACATCGGCGGACCACCCCCCGCTCCCGCTCCTACCTCCAACTTGGACCTATTAGCCGGAGGACTGGACGTACTTGTGAGTAACTTCTCTTTTTTTTTTAATTATAAATCTGCAGAACATCCATGTGCCGCTCATGTAAATTATTTAATTACCACTGCTCTCAAAACGATGAACGAAAACATCGTGAAGAAGCCAGTGGAAATATTCGAAGATGTCACATACATATCCAGTCCCTTTCACCGAGGAGGAGGTCTATGTCCCAGTAGTGGGAAAATAATAGGCTGATTATGTTATGTTACACGAAACGGCTACAGTTACTTCTACAGTTGCTTCTATCGTTAAAGCTTGCGACTCATGCAGGCACACACTAATAGAGAAAGCATTTTAGGACTGTTTAAAAATTAAAAACAATTGAGTGGTATAATTTCAAAAACCACTAAGTCCAGTGACGTTAAAATCCAGGAATAGAAAATTTGTGATATGTGCCTTTCGACAAATTGATCGCTTCACAAACGTTTTGTAACTTATTCATTAAATTAACATGAAAAGATTAAAGTTGCTAGACATAAAAACATTACTACGTATAAAAAATGGACTTCGCGAGTTATGAAACTATACCCCTCAATTCTAATAAATCAATTACATTTCATCGCACTTGAAAATAAAATTCTTACATGTTCTAGTTGGGTGGAGGTCCCGAACCAGCTACCACATCAGGCACAACCGGCCTGCTGGGAGACATCTTCGGCGTCACCACCACGCCAGCCTCCTACGTACCTCCCAAGCAGTGCTGGCTACCTGCTGACAAAGGAAAAGGTTCGTTAAACACGTGGTAAAAGGGATATTATCCTGTAGCTAGCCCTGAACTGAGGGTTAATTCTACTAATATTAAGAATGTTCACAATCAGGTCTTTTTACTTTGCTATAGAGGATGAGTGAACTTTCTCCCTGTTCCTCATACTTCCATATCCCACGAAGCCTGTACCGTTGCATGTACCCAATAAGCACAATGTTTGCATTACATTGCGCATTGCTGCAAATCAAGTTTCCGGGCTAATGTTACTTAATTTAATGGTTGTAGGTGGTAGGCCATAACATCGGCCGCCGGCAGAAGTTACCACCCACCAGACAAAGTCTTGCCGCCAAGCGATTTGTCGTGTTCCGGCATGATGTCTGGTGAAGCCGTACGGAGGACGGGTCTGAGCAGTTGTGTTGCGATGTGTGCCGAGTACGATGCGCCTAATGTTGTTGTGTTGGGAGTTTGGTCGTGGAGGGTCTTCACATCAATCTCCCTTTGGCGCAGCATCGTTGGTCGTGTTGTTGGGTTTAACATTGCATCACCTCGCTCAACTGCCGGCTTCTTCCTATTCGCTCAGTTTTTCAGAGTGAATAGGCTGTTAATAAACTAGCGCGCTTTACCATCAACGATCGCATCACTGCTTACCATCAGGCGGGATTGCGGTCAAGAGCTAGTTTATAATTATTAAAAAAAAAAATGGCAGAATGTGTAGTTGAAACCCATGTGATGTCAGTCATTATACACCCTATATGATTATTTACAGGTTTAGAAATCTGGGGCACATTCAGCCGCCAGAACGGCCAGCCCCGCATGGAGATGACATTCACCAACAAAGCGATGCAAGCTATGAGCGGGTTCGCCATACAACTTAACAAGAACAGGTCAGTTATATGCTATACCGTTTATTGATTATCATTTTCACTAAACATTATAAAACAAAGTCCACCGTTGTGTCTGTCTGTTCGCGATAAACTTGAAAACTACTGCACCGATTTTCATGCTGTTTTCAGCAATGAGAGTAGAGTGGTTCCCGAGGCAGGTTTTAATGTATAATTTGTTAAGTTTTTATACCTTTGAAATTGCCGTTCTGCAGCACTGGTCATTTCAAATCAAAATAATTTTTGTTTGGCTAAGAATTCTAATTTTAATAGTAGATTAGTAGCCAAGGGCTGTAAGGTATCAATTGCAGCCCGAGATATTTAGGCGCACGAGCGCATCGAGAGCGCCGATAGTTCGAGGGTGTAATTCATGCATACACCCGAGCTAATTGCTCTGCTTTACACCTCGATTGTGAGGTAAGTAGAAAAAAACCGGCATTACAAGAATAAAACATTTTATTGCTTAAAATTTATAGTGAAAAGAGAACAATTTTCAAATTTTTTCTAGAACGTAATTGAGCTTCGCCGTTCGATATTTAAAATTAATGACTATTATACCCATCGACATATACTAATGGACATTCCTTAGAGATGAGAATTGTGGCATTCCCAAAGAAAGAGTGGAAAAGAAGTTTTGGTCTAGTACTATCTCTCTCAAAATCGTCAATCATCTATGAAGAAAGAAATAGTGCTTGAATGAAAACATTGGCCATCTCTCTCACTCTTTTCAAGCCAAAAAAATACTGTAGTTTATACGCGTACGGCATTTCCATAAGTATAATATGTCGATGATTATACCCATACGAAGACAAGGCTGAATAGAGAAGCAACCTCTTTTGTCATTGGGCTGAATGCATGATGTCTATTGCCAGTATGATGGTTAGATGTACGTGTTCGCGTACATCTAACAGTATTTTTTGGAAATCTGACTGACGGACTAATTGTTTTTTTTTAAGTCAAATACCCTATTCTGGAAAAAGTAGTAGTCTGTAGACGCATGGTCCGGTGAGTAGGGTGAATGACGGAGAGCTTCCAAGCCCAGTTCTTGTAACTTGGAAACCGTCTGCTGTGCAGTATGAGACCGCGCGTTGTCGTGCAGCAGCAGCGGAGAGGAGCGATTGATCAATGCTGGTTGGAGATGTGCCAGGTTCTACTAATTAGTTCAGACTAATTAGTTTTTTTTTAGTCAAATACAGTTTTTTTTTATAAAATATAATATTTAGGAAAAAAATTCAATACCCGAGAGGCAGCATAAAATGCCTTTGAAGAATTTGTTATAATAAAAAAATAAATAAAAAAATTTCGTTTAAATTCTTTCCTACAAAACGGCAATTTCATAGGTAAAGGATATTGATTAAATTATACTGGTGGACCTGGTAAAGTGTTCTGTGTTCGAGTCTTTTCGAGGCACTTCTGAATGCATAACAACAAGTTAACATAATGTTTACACATCCTCGTGGGTTTCAGTTTCGGCGTGTTCCCGTCGGGCGGGCTCAGTGTGGGCGCAGTAGCGGCGGGCGCCTCCGCCGAGGCGCCGCTCGCGCTCGCCACCAGCGGACCTGTGCAACGTATGGAGCCGCTCAACAACCTGCAGGTACCACTCACCACTACCAGGGAATGTGCTGGATTGTACATATATGCTTTACAAAACCCAGGCAACCAAGGCCAATATAAACATATACAATACTATATTAACCTAAAAACTTAAAATACTTTAAATACAATAACATTATTAACTAAACCTAATGTACTCGAAGTGTCGGCGTCGTGTTTCGCTGACTGGTGTCACGTAGCTGGCCACGAAACCGGCGGTACAGAACACCTTTCGGCCAAATTAATTCGGATAAATTAATTACCCACTTTATCTCATCCACAGGTGGCGATAAAGAACAATGTGGACGTGTTCTACTTCGCGTGCCTCATCCCCGCACACATCCTGTTCACTGAAGACGGTCAGCTTGACAAGCGAGTGTTCCTAACCACATGGAAAGAGATCCCCGCTGCCAACGAGGTCCAACATACACTCTCAAACGTAACAGGCAACGCAGACACCATCGCACAGAAAATGACCTTGAACAACATCTATACCATCGCGAAAAGAAACGTCGAAGGACAAGACATGCTGTATCAGTCCCTAAAACTTACCAACAACATCTGGGTACTTCTAGAACTTAAACTACAACCAGGAAACCCAGAAGCAACTCTTAGCCTCAAGTCTAGGACAGTAGAAGTTGCTTCCTGCATATTCCAAGCGTACGAAGCTATCTTAAAATCATAATCTCACAGATTTTATATGTATATGTTGGTCTAAGATGTTATCAAAGTATTCCTATGTAAGTTATAAAGACTTGTATCATGTAAATTCCATTACTGAAGTATGATTATGGATACGCTAATATTTACGATTTTCGCCAATATAATATCAACACAGAAATTATAGCGACAATATTATATGCAGCTGTAGTAATCTGGTGTTTAATTAAATTAATAACCGGAAGCAATAAATCGAAAATGAAGTCTAATATTATTTTAAATTATTCGAGCAATGAGATTAATTAATGAAATATGATTGTATAGAATGTTCTCAAAAACTCGACTGTAAATGTGCGTGTTGTATGTTTATTGTTATAATAATCGCTGGCGGCGTTTGGTGAAGCAAACGGTGTGTAAGACGTTAAAATAAATTTATGTTATACGCATTACTTTGTTTTATTACATAGCTACCCTAAAATATTCTCTCTGGTGGGACACAGGTTGATGCACTGCTCTGATGAGAAGAGTGCGCTTTAATTCACCACGCGGGTCCAGTGAGTGTCCAATGCGGACAGCGGTGAAAGTAAAGCGCCAAGTACAGAGTACATTATACTATGGAGCCAAGGCCACGACTCGAAGTCGGGGCCCTGCTCTTTGTTTTTAACAATAAAATGGTAACAACACATCCGATAAAATCCATAACCATTAAAAGAAGTTAGGTAGTTCTAAAGTCTGCTAAAATAATGCTTTTTAAAGCAAGTTGTTTTACACGTGCACCCTGTGGATCACGTATTCCCAGCAGGTATACCTGCAGCCTGCCCCGTGTGGTACCGGGCTTAGAATAGTACCAACCCATATCCTCCCGTGGGTGTCGTAAGAGGCGACTAAGGGAACTCTCACCAGGGAAGCGGGCAGCAGCGCTTCTGTGGAATATGAAATCCTGCGATCCCCAACCCGCCTGCCAAGCGTGGGGATTATGGCAAACCCCCCAAATGTTGCACACGACTAAGCCAAGGCCCCTAGTCCCCGGCAGCTCCGCTATTCCTGGTCATTGTGGTAGCGACCAAGGTAACGGCGGGGCAAGGGGTGCGAAGAATCTCCGGAAGAGATCCGGCTACCACAAGCAACGACGGATCGACCTGGCAACACTAAACATGCGCACACTGCGGACCGACGAGAGGATTATTGAACTGGAGGAAGAATTGAGCAAGTTGCGATGGGGTGTCCTGGGATTATCTGAAGTCCGAAGAGAGGGTGAGGACTCGATAATCCTTAAATCCGGTAACTTGCTCTATTTCCGGGAGGGCGACCATCAGTCCCAAGGTGTCGGGTTCCTCGTCCACAGGTCCCTTGTCGACAATGTAGTGAAGATCGAGAGTGTGTCGACCAGGGTGGCGTTCCTGATACTCAGAATAACCAAACGGTATTCGCTGAAGGTCATTCAGGTATACGCCCCGACCTCGACACACTCCGACGATGAAGTAGAGACTATGTATGAGGACATCTCTAAAGCCATACATAGCTCTAAAACTCACTACAGCGTTATCATGGGGGACTTCAACGCTAAACTTGGTAAACGGAGTGGTGAAGAGCTCGGACTGGGAAATTTTGGATTTGGGCGTCGGAACCACCGAGGCCACATGTTAGCTGGCTTCATGGAGAAGGAGGGACTCTTTATGATGAACTCCTTCTTCAAAAAGCGTGAACAGCGATAGTGGACTTGGATCCGTCCCGACGGGGTCACTAAGAATGAGATAGACTTCATTTTGACGACAAAAAGGCACATATTCAATGATGTCTCAGTGATCAACTCGCTCAAATGCGGCAGCGATCACCGTATGGTCAGAGGCACATTAAATCTGAACATAGTGTCCGAAAGATCTCGCCTGATGAAGTCCACGCTCCGGCCAGCACCCATTCAGATCCACAACTCCGAGGGTTTCCAGCTCGAGCTCCAAAATCGCTTCGAATGCCTAAGTGGCGACGTGGACGAATATAATGACGGGTTTGTAGAAGCTGTCCGTACGGTCGGGACTAAGTATTTTAGGACCCGCCGTACAAATAGAACTAAAAAGCTCTCGGACTACACTCTCGAGCTCATGGAGGACAGACGTGAGATGATTTTGCGTTCGTCAAGTGATGCTTGCAGATACCGGCAGCTCAATAAGCAGATCTCAAAGTCTCTGAAGCGCGACCTACGTCGGTATAATACCGAGCGTATAACGGAGGCTATAGAGCGAAACAGAGGCTCTAAAGTTTTCGCTAGAGATCTGACTATTGGGCATAGCCGGCTAAGCAAGCTGAAGACTGACGACGGCAAAATCTTAACGTCCGGGCCCGAGCTTTTGAGGGAAGTCGAGAATTTCTATGGACAGCTCTACACTTCAACGACAAGACCCGCATTAAATCTTGCTGAAGACCCTAGAGCAAGATTAACCCGACACTACACTGAAGATATCCCGGACGTCAGCCTGCAGGAGATTCGATTGGCTCTGAAACAGCTTAAAAACAACAAGGCGCCAGGCGATGACGGAATAACGGCAGAGCTACTGAAGGCGGGTGGTGAACCGATCCTTAGGGCCCTTCAGAAGTTATTTAATTCCGTCATAGATAAGGGAAAAACGCCACAGGCATGGCACAGAAGTGTGGTGGTACTCTTTTTCAAAAAGGGTGACAACACCCTTTTGAAAAACTACAGACCCATCTCACTTCTGAGTCATGTCTATAAGTTGTTTTCAAGAGTCCTCACAAATCGTCTCGCCTGCAGGTTTGACGACTTCCAGCCGCCCGAACAAGCCGGTTTCCGAAAAGGCTACAGCACAGTAGACCACATACATACGCTGCGGCAGGTTATACAGAAGGCCGAGGAGTATAACCTACCCCTTTGCCGCTTTAGCCTGTGTGCACGAGTGGGGTGTCATGAATAAGCTGCGCTTCTCCGCCGAAAAAACTCAGGCGATGGTTGTCACGCGCAAGCTTAAATATGACACTCCGGTCGTGCAGATGGGTGGCGTTGACATCTCGATGGTGACCGAGATCAAGATCCTCGGAGTCATCGTCGACAGTAAGTTGACCTTCAACAAGCATATTTCATATGCTTGTTGTAAGGCAACTAACCTTTATAGGAAACTGTTGGCGATGGCTCGGGTGGATTGGGGCTTGTGTCCGGAGATCATCAGGACGATATACACCGCAGTCGTCGAACCGACGATCCTGTACGGCGCGAGCTCCTGGGCGAAAGCCGCCGAGAAGATCTCTGTGCAAAGAACCTTTGCTACCGTCCAAAGGGGCTTTGCACAGAAGATCGCCAAGTCACATCGTACGGTGTCGCTCAATGCAGCACTCACGCTGTCGGGTCTCCTCCCGCTCGATCTTCGAGTGTTGGAGGTCGCCCGGCTGTTTGAGTGCAAACGGGGACGTCCGATTGAAGAGCTGGAATCCCGCGAACTGGAGGAGCGTAGGGCCTTTACGGAGGCCCCTCACCCCGCCAGTGAGCCAGATGTTGACTATCAGTGTCTGGAGAATATGCTCCCCGAAACTGTGGCTCAGCTACAGCTCCCCGCTCATCTGATTTACACAGACGGTAGTAAATCGGATGAAGGGGTCGGGGCGGCATATTCATACTGGCGGGATGGGTCCGAGATTCGGACCAAGCGAATGAGGTTGGAGCCGATGTGTACCGTCTTTCAGGCGGAGCTGCTCGCGATAGCCAGGGCTACGGACCTGGTTGTCCTGAGAGGCTTCGACTGCGCGGCGGTGCTCAGCGACTCTCGATCCTCGCTCGACTTGATCCGGAACCCGGAAACGCACCATCCCCTTGCTACCCATATTCGTAAGAATATCAGGGAGCAAGAGGGGAGTGGTAAAGTCCTCCGGTTCTTTTGAGTGAAAGCTCATGTCGGGATCCCCGGCAATGAGCGCGCCGACGAACTGGCTAGGCAGGCGGCGGCCCAGTCCAGGGTCGCCCCAGCGTATGACAGGTGTCCAGTCTCTTACGTCAAGAGACGTTTGAGAGAGGGCACAGTAGCTGTTTGGAATGGGAGGTACACCGGCGGGGCCACGGCTGGGGTCACGCGGATGTTCTTCCCCGATGTGGTGCGCGCGCGCATGGTCCTGAAGTGCCTCGACAGGACGTCTATCTGGGCGCGGATCCTGACGGGTCACGGCGGCTTCGCTGCGTACCTGCATCGCTTTAAATTGAAGGACAGTCCAGCCTGTGTGTGTGACACACAGGCGACGGAAACTATACAGCACATATTATTAGAATGCCCGAGGCACGACCGCGACAGGTACGACCTGGAAGTAAGTACTGGTATAAAATTGACGGAATCATCTATAGCCGACCTCATGGCGGACAAACACTCCAGGCCGTACCTGGAGCGGTTTTGCCTCAAAGTGGCTAAAATTAGTATAGAAAGAAACCGGACAAGGGCAGCACAGCCAAGCACTGTGCCGTCGGCAGGAATTGTTTGAAAAATTGAAATATATAGAAGTAGGATAAGATAAATTAAGTAGATAGACTAGTATAAGAAATTGTAAAAATGATTTTTTAAAAAGACTAAGAAAAGAAAACTAAGAAAGAATATAATAAGACAAGACATGGGAAAAAAGCGACCCCGAAAAAAAAATATTGACAAGGCCAATGCCGCTAAAAAACAATAAGCGGAAAAAAGAGAATTGGCAGAAAATATAAAAGTAAAAAAGAATTCTTGCCACGCAAGAAGTGAGTTGACGGCAAAATCTTAAAAAAAAAAAAAAAAAAAACCTACCCCTTTGCTTGGCGTTTGTGGACTACGAAAAAGCCTTTGATTCGATCGAGACCTGGGCTGTACTGCAGTCTCTCCAGCGGTGCCAAGTAGACTATCGATATATTGAAGCGCTGAAGGGTTTGTACGAAAAAGCCACCATGTCAGTCCGAATACAGGACCAGACTTCGAAACCAATACCTCTGCAGCGTGGTGTCAGACAGGGAGATGTTATCTCTCCGAAACTGTTCACCGCTGCATTGGAGGATGTCTTCAAGGTTCTGGACTGGAAAGGACTGGGCATCAACATCAATGGCGAGTACATGACACACCTTCGGTTTGCTGATGATATCGTAGTCATGGCTGAGACCGCGGAGGACCTGAGTACAATGCTCGAAGACCTCAGTAGGGCCTCCAAGCGAGTCGGTCTTAAAATGAACATGGGCAAGACGAAAGTCATGTCTAATGCCCATGTTGTACCGACTCCTATAAAGATTGGAGACTCTGTTCTCGAAGTTGTTGACAGCTACGTGTACCTGGGACAAACTATCCAGTTAGGAAGGTCCAACTTCGAGAAAGAGGTCAATCGTCGAATCCAACTCGGCTGGGCTGCTTTCGGGAAGCTACGTAGAATCTTCTCGTCCGAAATACCGCAGTGTCTCAAGACAAAAGTCTTCGACCAGTGTGTGTTGCCAGTGATGACTTATGGAATTGAGACGTGGTCGCTAACAATGGGCCTTATAAGAAGGCTCAAAGTCGCTCAAAGGGCAATGGAGAGGGCTATGCTTGGGGTTTCACTGCGCGATCGAATCAGGAATGAGGAGATCCGCAGAAGAACGAGAGTAACCGACATAGCCCGAAGAATTGCAACACTGAAGTGGCAATGGGCTGGACACATTGCCCGTAGGACCGATGCCCGATGGGGCCGACGGGTTCTCGAGTGGCGACCACGCACCGGAAGACGTAGCGTGGGTAGGCCCCCGACAAGGTGGACCGACGACCTGGTGAAGGTCGCGGGAAACCGCTGGATGCGGGAGGCGCAGGACCGGTCGTCGTGGAGAACCTTGGGGGAGGCCTATGTCCAGCAGTGGACGTCTTTCGGCTGAAATTATGATGATGATGATACCTACAGCAGCGCGTTTACGCATTTAGGGTGCTCTCGGGGTCACCGTGTCGCTGTAGCGTATCGCTAATGGCATCCTGAATGTGTTTTCAGACCAGTGGGACTCCACGTAGCTGGATAAGAGTACACTCACTTAAGTTCTTCTTCAGCCTATGGATGTCCACTGCTGGACAAAGGTCTCCCCCAAGGCTTTCCGCGCTGACCGGTCTTGTGCTGCCCGCATCCATCGGCTTCCCGCGACCTTCACCAGGTCATCGGTCCACCTTGTTGGGGGCCTCCCTACGCTGCGTCTTCCAGTACGTGGCCGCCACTCCAGAACCTTACTGCCCCATCGGCCATCGGTTCTACGAGCAATGTGCCCTGCCCACTGCCACTTCAGTTTAGCGACTCGCAGAGCTATGTCGGTGACTTTGGTTCTTCTGCGGATCTCCTCATTTCTGATTCGATCACGCAGAGAAACTCCGAGCATAGCTCTTTCCATTGCCCTTTGTGTGACTCTGAGCCTTCATATGAGGCCCATTGTGAGCGACCACGTTTCAGTTCCGTAAGTCATCACTGGCAACACACACTAGTCAAAGACTTTAGTCTTGAGACACTGTGGTATCTTGGACGACGAGAGGATGTATCGTAGCTTCCCGAACGCTGCCCAGCCGAGCTGGATCCGAAGAGACACCTCTTTCTCGAAGTTGGACCTACCTAGTTGGACTGTTTGTTCCAGGTATATGTACTCGTCAACAACTTCGAGTGCAGAGCAACCAACTAGAATTGGAGTGGGTGCGACATGAGAGTTCGACATGATCTTCGTCTTACCCATGTTCATCTTTAGACCCACTTGTTGGGAAGCTCTGCTGAGGTCATTGAGCATTTTGCCCAAGTCTTCCAGGATCTCAGCCATGACCACGATATCATCTGCAAAACGGAGATTAGTGATGTACTCGCCGTTGATGTTGATGCCAAGTCCTTTCCAGTCCAGGAGCTTAAAGACATCTTCCAACGCAGCAGTGAACAATTTAGAAGATATGACATCTCCTTGTCTCACTCCACACAGGAGTTAGTTTAAGTTAATTTAATAGAAACATTAGGCTAAGTGTACCAGTGGCGAAGGGTGAAATTTTGACAAAGGGAAGCCGGTCCAAAAAAATAAACACTTAAACACTTACCTACTGCAGGATATCTTGGAGGAGGTCTTCAGATAAGAATAATATGAAAAGCCCCACCTTCACCATACAAAAAAGGACTGATGATTTGATAACTGTGTCTTTCAAGTATGATAAAAGCGGCTTTGTGAAAAGCCTTTTTCGACGTGCATCTCTATACCACACATGCATGCTTGTTAGTAAGTACTAAGTTAAGTACCTATTGTCAGGGAATAAGAGTCAAGAAAAAATAAAATAAAAAATTACAAAAATAATAAAGTGTTAAAAACCGAACCACACAAACACCGATCCAAAACCAACAAAAATATTAAGCAAAAATAAAGCAAATTATACACAATCACAACGTTATTTATATTCTAATGCAATGCGTCTGTTTTTTTTAACAAAATGAGCTAAAATGTTGTTATAAAAAATCGGATTACTTTTCATTTTATTAAGCAAATTTTTTTCAATTGACATCATAGCCAAATCGGACAATCTCTGCTCTTTTTGGCAGTTTCGCACATACGTGTGAATGCGTTTTAAAGCAGAAAATGACCGCTCAGCTGAAGCTACTGAAATGGGGAGGGTCAGAATTAAACTGCAAAGAGTCGAAACTTGAGAAAATGCGTCTTTCAAAGACGTATTCTGGAGCTGTAAAAAAAGCTCATAGGTGTCCAATTTATTTAACGACGCTGACGTAAATAAGACTTTAAGTTCATTTTTCAACGCGGTAAAATCAAAAATTCCCGGAAAGTTCGCTGTCAAAGAGGAAACTTTTTCAGTTGGAAATGATTGGTTGTATTGAAGATACTTTGATTTATTAAGTAAATCAATAAATACAAGCTGAGAAAAAGATCGGTACCTTTGAGTAATTTGAGCTTTGACTTTATCTATAATCGAGGAAAAAATACGCTTGTACGCCGTTTTGGGATCCGTGTCAGTATTTATTCGGCGCCGTCGCCGCGGCGGCTCACAGATTTGTTCAATGCTGTGGAAAATGGTATCAAACGAATTAATAAACTCTTCCGAAATCCACCGTTCAAAAGAATCGATTTCGCGCTTTGCCACTTCAATGTCTACTTGCTTACTTTGAAGCAAAGCAAAAAGAACGTCTGTCTTTTCGAAAATGTCTGAAAAAATACGCAATAAAAAGCAAAATTGCATGTCTTCCAGTTTGTGTAACAAGCACTCGGACATTGAAATTGATTCGCTGTCCCATGATTCCGGTGAATCTAAAATACAATTCAAAGTTTCGATCATGTCGGTTCTGCAGTTGAAAATTACGTTAATTATGCGCGAGTGATAATGCCATCGCGTTTCTGCTACCCCCGGCATACGACGATGAGCAACTTCTTTCAGAAGATTCGATCTTTTAGAAGATTTATTAAAAAAGCGTACGATACTGTTAATATGACCAAAAAAAGCTTTTAATTCGGGTACGAATTCAAGAGACCGACTCAAGACTAAGTTTAAAATGTGAGCATAGCATGGAATAAACATCGCCATGGGACAGATTTCACGAACTTTAGTTTGTACACCACCGTGCTATCCAGACATAACTGCCGCACCATCGTAAGACTGTCCAATTAATTTATCTTTACAACGAAAGTCATCGAGAATACCGATTAACATGCTGGTCAAAATGTCGGCATTTCGACCACCACTTACGTCATAGAAGCCCAGAAAACGCTCTTCAATTCCACTGCTGGACAAGTACCGCAATATAACAGTCAACTGTTCCCTGTGACTGACGTCCGGTGTTTCGTCGATCATAACCGATACAAATGAAGCTGAATTTATTTCCGACTTTATCTCATCACGCATAGAAGACGCGATACAATGAATTAAGTCATTTTGGATGTCACTTGAAAGTCCTGAAAATACAGAATTTTGGGTCGAGGAACATTGCTCCAAATGAGAATCAAGGACTGTATCGTACTTGCACAAATAATTTAACGTTTCAATGTAATTTCCGCGATTATCCGAATCTGCTCTTTCATTGTGACCGCGAAATGGTAATTCTTGCTTCCCCAAAAGAATGACCGTGTCAATAAAACGTTTCATTAACTCGCGATTACGGTCAACTTTTCTGTTATGTACATCAAAAGCGTTGGAAAAAAATGACTCGATTCTGCCATTATTTCCAAATTTGTGAAGTAACAAGCAGCTGCGGATGTGTTTTTCAGTCTGAATGTGTTTTTTGGCTGAGTTAGACAAATTATTAATATCCGTAAAACCCGTACTGCTCCAAACAGATTTCGAATTAGAAAATAACAAACACGGAAAACAAAACATTTTGTTCAGTTTGCAACTGCCTGTCATCCATGTATATTTATCATATAACGACGCGTGAAAATGTTTAAAAAATCCATCTCGCCTTTTGCAATCAATAATCATGAGTGGGAGTGCTCGACCTAACTGAATAACATGCTTCTTGTATGCATAACTTAGTTTTGAAAATGAAGTTTCATTTGTAAGCAGGTAATCTCTTGAGCAGCACTCTATATGAATTAAAGCCATAATAACAAACAAAATCCACAGTATTTAACCAAATCTGCGATTAAATTACCTTACAGAATCCGTCACAGTTTAAATAACACAAATATTAAAAACAAACGAAAAACTCACGCATCAGTAGGTTAGGTATAGAGAAACACATACTGACGGTGAACTCAAACGCTCGTAGTGACGTGGTTAATTTGTCTCTTTCTAATGAGTCGAGGAGAGTACTATAAGCCGCCCGCGAGTAGCCTCATATTTATCAAGTTTTACCGACGGTTAGCGAGAATTAGAAAGAGATGGTCTGACACGCTCTCTCTTTTCGCCGTCGTTGACTGAGGTAAGCCGTGATTCCTCGAGTTTCCTTCAACGTAAAGTACGAAAAATTGAAGCGCTGATTAATTTACGACTATAAAATGAAATGTGATACTTAGGGTATTGCTAAGAATTACTATTGCTATTGTAAATCGCGCAGGCGTTTGATTAATAATACTTTGTTAATGAAATAGAATGTAAATACTTTTGTATGAATATGGAACTGATTTTTGAAAGGTAACCCGGTGGGAATCGGCTTGTATGGACTCTTCGCCACTGAAGTGTACTATTACTAACATCAGAGGCTCGTACCGACTGCTTTCACACGACAATGCGCAAGCGGTGCGCGTCTCTGGTGCACAGAGTGCGGGGCAGCGCCAACTCCGTCAGCGCGATGATTGCCAACAGACTGGATTGCCCTTATATACAGTAATGCTGCGGCAGACACATATTGCTGCAGTGTGAAATTGTAGCTTGTGTTTGTTATCTTGTATGTTACCTTTTATGTATATGTTTTATGAGTCTTGGTACTTAAAGTAAATTAAATTTATTTATTATATGGTTAATGTATCTGAAATAAAATATTTGAATTTGAAAAACTGGACCAATACGGCCTATATAGGCCCTATGTACGCCCTATACGGTATTATTTTATTCATCACTCTCTGGTACTACTACCTAACTTTCAGAGACCCAAGCTTAGCTACAATTTCTCTAATCTTCAAACGGCGGTCATTCAGAACCTCCTCTTCGATAAGTGCAATCGTTTCGGGTGTGAGCAGTTCCACAGGTCGACCATCGTGGCCGTCTTCGATGGTTTCTTTCACGAGACGAAACTTTTTCACCAAATTTTTCACTGTGACTCCTAAGTCTGTCATGCGTTCAACACACGCTCCATAATCTTGCAGAGTACGGAGGTTACTGAAAGGTCGATACTTGGAAGGATCGGCACGACTACCCTTTTTGGGCACGGGCTGCACGTTGGCAACCTTCCAGGACTTGGGAACTATACCAGTCCTAAATGAGAGGCGATACAAGCGCGTCAATACAGGAGACAACTCGGGCGAACAAGCCTTGAGAATAATCGCTGGTTTACCATCTGGTCCACTAGCCTTATTCACGTTCAGATTATACAGTGCTCTCAGAATCTTCTTGTTCCTAATGCGAACTTCACGCATTGAAGTGCCGTAGTGAGACAAATTCAATTCGGTTGAGTAGTACTGTTAGTATCAAGACGCGAATTGTGAGCAAAGAGATTTGATTTCTCTCGCCGTATGAGCCAGTGTTCCATCAGGCTTAACCAGCGGTTGGCATTGTGGGTCGCAAGAAGTTCGTTTCGACCGATTTGGCAAGGGACCAGAAATATCTGCTACAGGACGGCTGCGCAGAGAGCTTGTTGCCAATATGAATAATGCGGTCGAAGCGAGCCTCATAAGCGCCTTTTTGTAGGACTTGGCAGCACGGTTAAAGGCTCTGCGGTCACGAGCCACAACCTAGGTGAGAAATGCCGTGTGCTTAGTGCCTACGTTGTTCAGCATGAACACAGTCGGTGTTGAACCATGGGCGAGCTGAGCCACCGATGGGCACATCACTAAAGGGGTTAAGGGGTTGGTGGTTGGCGTCCCCTAGAACGCGAAACTGTGCGTCAGTGTGCCGGTGTAGCGCATTGTTGGCGGCCTCACTGAGGTGGTCAAACAGTCGGGTCAGCCTTTCGTGTGTGACTGGCACACTACTTGGGCCCCCTACTACCTGCGGTCGGCCAGCGGAACACCAGCCTTCGGATCCCGTTACCTTCCACGACCAAACTCCCGACACAACAACATCTGGCGCATCGTACCCGGTACACATCGCAACACAACTGCTCAGACCTGTCCTCCGTACAGCTTCACCAGACATGAACACGACAAATGGTTGGCGGTAAGACTTTTTGGTGGGTGGTATGTCGCTAACTCAGGTTTATTTACGGATAAGTTCGATTCTGATTGTATCCTTTAATTAAAGTAACAATGATTATATAAATAACAAGCTTTGACCCGCGACTTCGTTTTAGTTTACCGTTCTCTTTGAGTTATCTTGTTTATTGGCTTCATAAAAGCCATGGTCTGGTGTTAGTAAAATAAGTAATTAACTTCAGAACCTTGCGCCCAACCTACTAGTGACTTGGCAAGTATCACATCCTTTAGTGACGAAAATGTGGCGCACATTTTAATATTCGCTATAATTTGTGACGGCCATGGTCTGGTCGATATTGCTTGTTGAAGCAATGGCTGTTTACACCTTGCGCCCACCAATTTTCTTATGATTATTAAGTAATTACTTAGTTTCGGTTTCTCGTTTCTTGTTACGGTAGCTAACCGCATTCGTCACTGATATAAAATTCAGGTTTAAACCCTGTAAGATCTCAAGTTGTCGAAATATAGGGAGGGCGCAAGGTTCATAATTATGAACGTTACGCCCACCATGTATCTCGAAAATGGCTGGACCAAAGAGTTTGAAATTTTGCTTATTCTGCATTGACGGCCATGTGACATTAGTGCCACGAGCATTTAGACTTCGTTACTGTCAGTTAGAAAAGTTATGATTTAATGAAAGTTTACCATACATTGAAAAGGGTAATACTTGATACAAACTTGCCAAGTCGCTATCAGATTGGGCGCAAGGTTCTGAAATTAATAATAAGTATGACATACAGCCTTCCTCTTAAATAAATACTGTTATCAAATGCAAAAATATTTTTACTAATCCGTCTTTTAGTTTTAGATACTGAATTTTAGCGCCCACAAAAAACAAAAAAAAAAAACTTAGCTTTATTATTAGTTTAGTAGGTATATGTCACTCGCATTGAGCAAGCGTGGTGATTACGCTCAATCTTTGTCTGTATGAGAGGAGACCTGTGCCCAGCAGTGGGACGATAAAAGGTTGTTGTTGATGGCGGAGAATGTATGTCTGTCTCTCGTTATCTTCAGGGATATTGTTATTACTAGGCGCATTGTGGACAGTTTTAGTTATGGCATAATAGAAGCACGTTTTGCAGTAAGTTAGTCATACTAGCGAATTGCTTCAGGTACACAACAGTAGATGACATACGGAACGCGAGACAGATCGAGTTCGATCATCCAAATGACTCTGCTCATATCACTCTTGCAGATGTAGCTTGCCTCTACCTCCAACTCAGGCAAGACTGTCGAGCACCACGAGATGACGCTGGCCTTCCGAAGCGAATGCTTCGACATGTCATGTCATCATCATCATCATCATCAGCGTTAATCCCAGTCGCATCCAAAGCTTTTTTTCAGCTTTGGAGTCTGGGGTCCGCATTACCACCAGTCTAGCTACTGATTTTGGCTAATTTTCTATATTTTTGTGAATAAATTTCGACTGCTGTCTGACCTCCATGGCTCTAAGGCGATATCGAAGCATTGCAGTTAGACCGATAGTTGGACTTTTGAGGGCCCCAACAACCCGTAACGACTGCCATTAGATGTTCGTACGGCAACTGGGACCAACCGCTTAACGTGCTTTTCGAGGCACGACCAGTCCAGTGCAAATATTCATATAAATATTTGCACACGCCACGGAGGCTGTACACACCACCATATCATGGTACATATTATGACACCGACATATTATGTACATACTTTCAATAAACTGAATACCACCCCTAGGAAGATAAGGTTATGTTAGAGCTTGCAAACAACACGCCGAGGGCAAACAAATTAAAAACAAATCATCATCATCATCATCATTTCAGCCGAAAGACGTCCACTGCTGGACATAGGCCTCCCCCAAGGTTCTCCACGACGACCGGTTCTGCGCCTCCCGCATCCAGCGGTTTCCCGCGACCTTCACCAGGTCGTCGGTCCACCTTGTCGGGGGCCTACCCACGCTACGTCTTCCTGTGCGGTCTTCCCCCCCCCCCCCCCATAATGATGCACACTAAAAACAAATAAAGTCACTAATTTCAGTTACTTTATTAAATAATTTCATTTTACAACCAGTATTGAATGCAGTAACGTTTGATCACATTATAGTACATACACAATAATAGATAATTTGATAATATGGTTACAGACATATAGAAGACATAATACGTATAAGGACTAAGTAATAGAGTACACAATTACAAGATACACTATAAAGGAGTACATTTTTATTAATCAATAATCAGCTAGTGTAGATAAACTTGCTATATAAAAACAAACCAGTCGTGAAGGAAGTTAAAAACATGTTCTTTGTAACTAGCAGATATGTTTCAAGTCTACTATAAAGCAACAACTCATCTGTAACAAATAAATCATAGAATAACAGTCTGATCACACGAACATTACAAATTAAATAATAAAAATTGTATATGCCATCTAGTTATTTACAAAAGTTAGCTAACTAAATAACAAAGAACTTAATATTATTTTGTAAGTTATACGCCACTAGGCCGTCTAAATACTGACTGGCTGGCAGGTCGCCGCGATCTCTAACCGATAATAATTAATTTCCTACAAAATTCTACGCTAAATAAATTAAAGTTCAAGCCTATATATATAGTGGCGCCGATGTAGTACTCAGAAGCTCTTCTTTAAAGATATTTTTTAATCTGGAATGCATTCATTTTTATAACCTGGCAACACAGGCCAGGACACCGGCGCCATCTGTCACTAAATACACAGAATTACCTAATTATCTTTATAAAACGCGATAATAATTCCATATCAAAAGCTTTTCTATGAATACATGAAAGATTCGAATGTTTAATCGATTAATGTATAATGACGTTCAAAAGTGTAATATTATTTATTGTTTTTATTGAGCAGTCTAATTTAGGAGCCATCGTTACATTTAATTCCAAGCGTCGAGTACTATTGCTACGCTGTATAGTTTAATAATAATCATCGCTGGTATGGGGTGTATGTTTAATTAATGAGAAAACAATATCATTCGCACTGAGGAGTCTCTGATCTCACACATTCATATTTCCCGCCACATATTGACACCTGTCTTTTCACTAATGTCAGTCATCTGTCAGTGTGACGTTTCCGTCACTATTTGACATCTGTCATGTCGTTTCTATGTTGGCAGGCGCCATGTTTGACGTTTGTTTTGTATTAGTCGAGCACAATATGCGGCGCGGGCGGCTCCCGGCTACAGAAGACGGCACAGAGCGCGCGCGTGAGGAGCCCTGCGCCGGCCGACTGTTGTTATGCGAAGGATTCCTTCGTGGGACTCATCTGCTTACTGGAACCGACGCTAGAGCGGCTCTCGCGCCCGCCGGACGAGTGCGATCTGAGAAGGAATGAAATAAATAAGTAACAAGTTTCTAGTATCTTTAAATTAGTAGTTGCCAAAAATATTCTGAGTTTCAGATTAATTTTAGTATTACGTGCGACTGATTTTTTTCTTTAAAATAAATAACCAGGCGAATACAACAACTTTATCGGTTATAACCCACAACATTTTAAAATTATTATTAACTGTTGATAATATGGGCGGACTCTTTATCTGGACATATGACCCTACAAGCAGTGTAGCAATAGGTTTCATTTTGACAGTTGAACAACATCCATTGCGTTATTTGTGTTGTTGAGCAGAATTATTTTCGAACATAAGGAGCAATGGATTAGTAATATACTTCGAAATTATATCAGCGGCTAATAGTCTGTTACGCAATTAGGGAGTCGTTCCGTGCAAAGACCTTTATGTTCAGGAATAATATATAAAAGCATTAAAAACTGGGTACATCCCAAAGTATATACTACTTTTTATGGGCTCTCACCGTAGATATAAATTTATAACGTCAGTACTTACTTCTGTGTGTCTAGTTGAACGCTGTTCCGCGACGGCGCGGAGGGGCTCAACTTGTGATTGGCTAAAAATGTGCCGATGGATTCGTCCGAACTGTAGCTGTCATTGTCGCTGAAAGGTGGAATATTTATTGTTAATTATTATAAGAAACATATGTTTGTGTAACTAAACGCTTTATGAACAACTTTTGTTATAAATATTTCGTACTGCCTGATTCACTATAGTCTGTCATGTTTGTAATAGTTTTAGTTTAGCGTAATATAGTTTTCAAGGCAATGCTATGTACGCCGTAATTGTAATGTACAGTTGGGGTCAAAAGTGGAGTACCACTTTTGACACTTATTGTTAGTGCAATAAAGTTCTAAAGTGGTAATGCACTTTTGACCCTTACTGTAAATTAGCCCTTTAGTTATTATGATTATTCTAGCTTAAGTTTAATGTATGTGATGTAACTGTGCTTTAATTTAATAAATAAATTTAAAAAAATCGTTGCGTCCACTTGTCAACGTGAACATGGATTTACGTGAGCCACGACAAATAACGATTGTTTCTGTAATAGGGTATTTGACTAAAAAAAACTAATTAGTCCGTCAGTCAGATTTGCAAAAAATTACTACACACGTATTTTTTTTTTATCAATAAACATTGACAAATATAAAAGGCATCAAAGATTAGGAGTGGTGGCTGGTGACGTCACTGGTCGCTAAAAAAGTGTAGCGTGCAGTGACGTCACACGAGTTTTCAACGCACTGTGTCGTCTTCATTTTTTGTTTATATGAAAAAAGAAAAAATACGTGCCTAGTATTTTTTTGGAAATCCGACTGATGGACTAATTCGTTTTTTTTAGTCAAATACCCTATTATGAAATTCAATCGTTTAATGCTATCTTAAAACCAAGAGTGTTTCATTCGAAAGCTTTTGATAACAATTTGATTCCGTATCGTAATTTCTGCCCGTCACACAGTAAATTTGCTTACAGGATGCAGGAGTTCGAGTGACGTAAGACGTGACACGTACTTTTCAATTTGATTAAATTTAAAATGAACCTGAAGTAATGATATCCTCACCTATCAGTATCCCTGGAGTCCCCAGGACTGCTGAGGTCGCCGGCGATGGCCTCCTGCAGTGCGGTGGCCCGTCGTGCGGCGAGTCGCGCCTCGTCCCGTGCGGCGGCCGCCTCGTGAGCTGCGGCTGTGGCTGCAGCCTCAGCGGCTGCCCTGGCTCGGGCAGCTTCGCTGAGCTTGGCGTTTAGAGCACTGTTCTCCTCTTTGAGTTCGCTGTGGGTGGGTGAGATAAAAAAAAAATATTATAATATTACACAAATTCTTTTATTTATTAAATTTCACAATTTGAAAAGGTTTGTAAAATTAGTTCCTTCAATAAAAAATAAACGAGTGACTGGATAAGAGACACTAAAATGCTACATATCTCTCACAAATTTAAAAATAATATCGTAATTATAATTTCGAAGATATTACAAATTTAAAAATTGCGGGACGTAGCGTTTGCGGCGGTACCGACCGGCCAGGCGGAGGGACGCTTTGTTTTTATATACAACGTTTACAGTTTTTCTGTAGTGTAATTAGTATCAGCATTGCACCCGTGCCAAGCCGGGCGGATAGCTAGTTAACAATAAATGGTAAATAAAAACATGAAAAAATGTACGGAAAATGAGGTCATTGCCCTGCAGTGGAACAATTCAAGCTAGTTCTTTCTTTCTTTTTTGGCTTTGCATTTAGCCAATGTCACGTAATTAATTATTCAAGTCGAAAAAAACGGCCGCGTGAACCGTCTACGAGGGAGGTTTAAGGCATAGTCATGATAAGGTCACTATGCTGCGATATCTCAGTGTTCTTTATGAATTATTTACTGAATGTACTTATTACTACATAAATCACGCACTTTTAACAACACTATAACACACAAACACACAGTGTAAACAACACCATAAATAATATAAAAGTCCAATGAAAAATAAACATGACACTCAGCTTAACTTTCCTGCCAAAACTCCCTACAGGCTAGTTATATATCGGCCAAATTCGATAAAGAATAGAGGCAAACAAACCGTTGCCAGGCAACGACTTGTTAACACCTTAAAGGGTTGGAGATGATAACAACATTTTCTAGATAGATGAAGAATAATACTACTTTCTGAATGTAAACAGTTTATTTAGATATTTATGATTTGCATTGAATGCTTAACCTATTTTGAATAAAATATGGCACACATACTTGAAAGTATTAATTATAATGCATGTGTTATGCAGTTGATTTGAAAAGTAAGTAGTTAAAATACGCAAAATTTTATTGACAAATGCCTCAAATTTATTCATAGTCTGAATTCCACAAAATGTGTATAATACCTGGATTTCATCCATCTTTCTTTTTTTTGTAGGGCTAAAATTGATGTCGATCTTTTAACGGTTTTCCGAAATAGCAAGTTAATATGCATGTTATTTTAGTGATTATATTGAAATATGCCGCAATAGGTATTATTAATAAATAGTTAGCATGTAAAAGTCGATAATCATGCAAATAACAGGAGATTTGTAAAATGTGAGTTGTGATAACTCTAAATTGGTTTGTTTACCTCTATTTTTTATCGAGCTTGGCACAAATATAGATTAAAATCCCTCTGATTTAAATAAAACTCACCGCAGTTGCCTAGTAAACTTGCGAACTTCATCAGCAGTGTGTTGTTCCCTCGCCCGAGCAGTGCCGAGCTCTGATGCTAGTTGCTCATGTGCCTCTCTGAGGCGAGACAGTTGGCCTTCGAGACGGGAGCGGGCTGTGGCTTCCAGTTCTAGGCTGGATTCTAATTCCTGTAGGGTAGAAGGGATTTTGTAAAGAGGTGCTTTAGAAGTAGACATGGTCGTTATTTCACGTAACCAGTTACAATAACTAGTGACGCGATGTGTAACTGAATAGCTAGTTACGAGTCAAATTAAAAATGTCGTTATTTTTGTAAATGCGTTATTTCATAAACACGTTATGCCGTAGCCGTATCACGCATCACACCGGCATAATTTATTGATTTAACTGTATAGCTACACATTCGAGAAAGTGATTTAATTTAGTTTCGTTTCGTTTCGTAACTGTATAGTTGGAGGACGTATAATTATGTAAACAATCACAGTAGCTGAATAAAAATAACTCGTTTTATAACAGGTGACGCCGACCAAGTAACTGGTTATGTTACGTTTCTTGAAAAAGGCGTAACGACCCACACCTATTTAGAAGACAACAATAGAAGAGACATTCGGCTTGCAATGAATGTTGAATGTGACTATGCTAGAGTTTGTCTGTACCATTGTTAATCATGTTTTGATTATCCAAAATTGTCCAAGAACTTTCTTTGCCACCTTTTACAAATAATTTCTAATGAAAGTATTTGAATCTTAAAATTTCTGCTATTATATTTTTAATAGCTGTTGACATTAACTGAGGATCGTGTAAAACAACTTAATAAATCAGCACATTCACTCAGTTTTGTGTATATTATGTCGCTCAGTTTTGTGTAAAGTACGTCGGAGCAAAATGCTTAGCAATGGTCGTTTTGCGCTAATGGTACATCACTTTCCTTAAATTGCCTTTAAATTTTTTTTTGGTCACTTGTGAGCGTTTTTCAACACTTTCGCATGTCAATCTATTTTTTTAAATTAGACAAGAAGTTGGCGTGTCCTTATCTGATTAATCTATACTAATATATAAAGCTAAAGAGTTTGTTTGTTTGAACGCGCCAATCTCCTGAGATTAGCGCGTTCAAACAAACAAACTCTATCCAACGCAAAAAGAATTTTTCAAATTTGACCAGTAGTTCAGAAACTACTGGTCAGATTTGATAAATTCTTTTTGCGTTGGATAGCCCATTAATCCAGGAAGGCTTAAGGCAATATACCATCAAGCTGCGACCAGTAGGCGCGGAGCATAACTAACTCCACGCGAACGAAGTCCGCGGAGGTGGTCGCTAGTCTAAGAATAAGCTGAAATAAACTTAATAAACTTACCTTATTCCTTAATTCCAGCCGTCTCTCAGCCTCCATATGTCCATGCGAGTGGCCTGCCTCTGCATGAGCCAGCTTGGCAGTAAGTTCGGCGAGCTTGTCTCGGGCGGCTCGCGCCTCTTCAGCGGCTCGGTCGGCGCGTGCGCAGGCCTCTCGCGTTTCGTTTTGTGCGGCACAGAGGGCGCTCGTGCTTGATCGGTATTTCTTTAGAAGCTGTAATCAGAACGATAGTGGGTTAGTATTAATGTAACAAATAGAAATAGTAGGGTGCTGTTGAGGCTGCCGGGGCGTTATAGTGCGTCAGGGATGTTTGCGGATAATAATATTAATGATTTTACTGCCATTATTAGGAGTAGAGATGCGCATCCCTGATGACGCGTGTTCGCCGCAGGAACAACAGTATTCTCAGTATGTTCACGGATTCACGGTTCACGGTTACCACCCACCAGACAAAGCCTTGCCGCCAAGCGATTTATCGTGTTCCGGCATGATGTCTGGTGAAGCCGTACGGAGGACGGGTCTGAGCAGTTGTGTTGCGATGTGTGCCGGGTACGATGCGCTTAATGTTGTTGTGTTGGGAGTTTGGTCCTCCCTTTGGCGCAGCATCGTTGGTCGTGTTGTTGGGTTTAACATTGCATCACCTCGCTCAACTGCCGTCTTCCTTCCTATTCGCTCAGTTTTTCTGAGTAAATAGGCTCTTAATAAACTAGCGCGCTTTACCATCAACGACCGCATCACTGCTTACCATCAGGCGGGATTGCGGTCAAGCGTTAGTTTATAATTACTAAAAAAAAAAAAATCTCCCATGTGGCAGAGGTGGATGCAGCTCCACGCTAAGTATGTATATCTGTGTCTGTAACCTACTAATACTAGAAGTTCAGTAAGATTGTTACTAACCTTATGGACTCCGGTCTGAAATAAAGTATTCTATTCTATTCTATTCTACTACTATCTGTTCCCACTCCTGGGACACAGGTCTCTCTCTCGGCGGGAGAGAGTGGGCCGTAAATTACCACGCGGGCCCTATGTAAGTTGGTAGTATCGAAGCTTTAAGCTCTAAGACTTGCCAGTCCTTCACCTTTTTGAGAGCAGTGATGATGAAATAATTTACATAACGTAAGGCACCTGACGAGGTTCGAACCTACGTCCTATAACGTGTAAGTCGCGGCCGATACCACTAAGCAACCGCCGCTCTGTAGGAGTTGGATGGTTATCTCGAACTAAAATCGCTTGGTGATAATCATTCAGGCTATACAATATGTAAAGAAAACCCTGTCCGACCCATAAGGATAATAAAGGTTAGGTAAACACTTGACCAAATATAATATAAAATTTTACATAATCATCATAGAAACAATATTAATGAATTTTGAAATAATCTTTTTTTTTCCCGCGAATCAATTCCAACTTCCCCGAAATTTGGTAATGTTTAAAAAAGTGTCAACACCGGTATTATTATGAGCAAATAGCGATGCGACCACGTGCCGCGTGCCCTGCCCTCTGCCGCCCGCGGAAGGGTTGCTTACTGCAAATGTATTAAGTTACCTCTTTTTGCGAAATAATATTTATTTTTTTAGGGGGATCTTTTTTTTAAGTTTAGCCCGGCTTTGTATCCATTAGTAGAATCAGTTATCGATACCTAACAATGCCTTCACGGATCGGACAGGGTTTTCTTTACATATTGTATAACTACCGGCTCCTACTAATAAGTACTGCTTATCTTACTTCTATTTGATATTGAGTTTAGACCTGTCAAATTAGTTCACACCTGAATTGATGTACTTTTGATCGCCATGTTTATAATCGCGTCTAAACTGTCTATGGAGTATCTTAATTTGACAGGATTGAACTAAAATGTTATCTTCTATCCTTTTCTTAATGAAATAGAAAGAAAAAGATAACTTAACTTAAAATTAGTTTAGTTTGTGAATTCTTTACTCGGTGGTGGACCATAATATCGGCTGCCGGCAGAAGCTACCAGACAAAGTCTTGCCGCTAAGAGAATCGTTGTGTTCCAGCATGATGTCTGGTGAAGCCGTACGGAGGACGGGTCTGAGCAGTTGTGTTGCAATGTGTGCCGGGTACGATGCACCAAATGTTGTTGTGTCGGGAGTTTGGTCGTGGAGGGTCTCCAGATCAATCTACCTCTGGCGCAGTACCGTTGGTCGTGTTGTTCGGTTTAACATTGCATCACCTCACTCAACTCCTGCAACACGTCTTCCTTCCAATTCACTCATTTTTTTGTGAGTGAATATGCTCTTAATAAACTAGCACGCTTTATCATCAATGCTTGAATCACTGCCTACCATCATTTAAAAGAAAAAAGAAGAATTGGCGCCATTATGTAGTTAGTAGTTACCTCTGCAGCTTCCTCTTCTGCGTCGTCTAGCTGTGCTCTAGCGGCGGCAGCGTCTCTGGCCGCGGTCATGGCTCGTTCCGCGGCGTCGCCTCTGGCTCTGGTGGCTTCTTCAAGCGCTGCGTTCGCTTCAGCGGCCTCTGCTTCAGCGGCTTGACGCGCTTTGGTTGCTGCACGGACTGCTAGTTCTAAGTCTTCAACCTGGGGGAAGAAAGGTATAGTTTCATTATTAGTTCTAACATTGTTGGAGACTAAAATAGTGGAAAACTGATAGAGTCTAAATGCACAATAATAGCCTAAGATTTTTTTTATAATGAAGGAGCCCCACACTAAGTTTTCTGATGGTCTGTGCGGGAATCGAACCGAACGCCAATAAAATATATGACAAAGGTATAAATAATATTTATGCATTATTCATCGTTCTTTTTCAGGACTTTGTCTGTTACTTATAAGTTATATCACTTTTAGGAGTTTTAAAGGGCTCACAGCGGCGGATGCGGCTGTTTAAGGTATTAATTCGGCTAATAAAATTATGTAAAATAAGTATATTAATTCGGCCCTTGTGAGAGCAGTTTTTATAGTATATTTTGCAATAAGCTTTATCATGGCTTGAGCTGTTTATTTGGTTAAAATCAATCTATGTATTGCTGTGACGGTCTTGAAAAAAAAATAGTTTAATATCTCGCAAATGTAAAGATTTATTTTTATTGCGTCTTCTAAAATAAAAAAAAAATTTTTTGGTTGATGAAAAGTTAACACGCTTAAAAAGTCCATTTAGTTCCACACGTTTAAAAAGTCAAAAGTCGTGCCTCGGAAAGCACGTTAAGTCGTTGGTCCCGGTTGCCATACGTACATCTATCTAACGGCTGTCGATACGGGTTGTTGGAGTCCTCAAAAGTCCAACAATTGGTCTAACTGCAATGCTTCGATATCTCCTTCGGGTTGTGGAGGTCAGACGACAGTCGCTTCACGGAAAAATATCGAAGTTTAACCAAAATCAGCAGTTAGACTGGTAAAGCGGACTCCAGACTCCAAAGCTGAAAAGCTTGTGACTGGGATTAACGTTGAGATGACCACGACATTTAAAAAGTCAACACGTTAAAAAGTTTACTTAGAAATGATAACACGTTAAAAAGTCTACTTAAAAAAGGACACGTACCTGGTTCTTCAGTTGTCTGATCTGTGCCTTAGCGCCGCCCTCCTTCTCCTTCTGTTCGAGCATCGTCTGCGCGTCGCGGAGCAAAGCGCGGTATCTCTTCAGGTCCCTGTAAACAACACCAAGTTATTTGCAAAGTCTGCAAAATCACTGTTCCTAATAAAAACCACCGTAATCTGTCCTAGGGAGCAGTGTTGGCCCACTGATAGTGGCCAAGTAACCCAAACGCTGTGACGGGGTCCACGAAGACCGATGCCTCCTGGGTCAGGGTTGCGGGTTGGTTAAAAAAGAAACCGTGGCCCTGGCCGTCGTTCAGGCAAGTGAAGAAACACGGGTGGACTTTAGTCAGTAAAAGTCTGACAAGTCGTGGTGGCCTAGTGGTTAAAACACCAGCCTCTCAAGCATGAGTGCGCGGGTTCGATTCTAGGTCAGGCAAGTACCTATGTAACTTTTCTAAAGTTATATGTACTTTCTAAGTATATCTTGGACACCAATGACTGAAGGTGAAGGAAAACATCTTGAGGAAACCTGGACTTTAAGTCTGAAATCGCCAACCCGCATTAAGCAAGCGTGGTGATTACGCTCAATCCTTCTCTGTATGAGAGGAGACCTGTGCCCAGCAGGTACCCCTGCCCCCTTACCTCTTGAGTCTCTGCAACAGTTGCGCCTGCTCCTGGTTCTCAGCCCTCGCGGTCTCTTCTAGCGCGGCCAGGCGTCGCTCGAGTTCGTGTCGTTCACGTAGAAGTAGACTTCGCTCCGAATGCTCGCTCTCAAGTTGGCTTTCTAGTACTGTAAGAAGATGGGCAGGTTAATTTTGAAGACTAAGGTGTCCTAAGTAAAATAATATTAGGTAAATAACAACTTGATGTTGAAAATATAAGTTTAAGATATAGATTGGCAATGGTAACATTTTGAGTCAGTTGTATTTCGTACTAGCTACGCCGCATGGTTTCACCCGCATAAGCTTCGATCCAGTGGGAATATTGGGATACAAAGTATTCGTATGTTTTATTCCTGGTTGTAAGCCATCCGTATCCTAAATATTATCCAAATCCGTTCAGCAGTTTTTGCGTCAAA
This sequence comes from Sesamia inferens, assembly GCA_037179545.1. Lineage (NCBI taxonomy): Eukaryota > Metazoa > Arthropoda > Insecta > Lepidoptera > Noctuidae > Sesamia > Sesamia inferens. Next base: position 19,873,045 of record CM073941.1, on the reverse strand, counting down.
GAGTAACAAACATCCACCCATACTCACAAACTTTCGCATTTATAATATTAGTAGGATTTCTTACAATTAAATTGGAAATAGAATAAAAAGTTTCCTTGTTATTAGCAGCAATAGGTATCATTTTGATAGTTCAACAACATTCATTGCGTTATTTGCATTGTTGAGCATAAGAATTTTTCGAACACATGGAGCAATGGATTAGCAATATGCTTCAAAATGATTCCTATTGACAGTAGTAATGTGTTACGCCATTATAAGCCCTGCAAGTTGATATTACGATTGGTGGCCATCTTGGTGTCAGTACCGTTCGCAAGATCATCCCGCGCTTATGTACATGCTTACGCGAATCGAATACTTGTTACAACGTTTTGTTTTTGTTATCCTGTTTTATTGTTTTTCTTGAGTTTTGTTACCTGTTACCCTTAGAAATGAGTAAGAAATTAAAAATTAGGAATTAACTGGTTAGAAAAAAATCTTATAGATAGTAATAAAAAGATACTCGTCCCCTTGAAATTCAATACTGAAATGAAAGTTTATTTGTCTGAATATGGATGAGTAGGTATAAAGAGTGTATGTATAATAAAATTATAAAATACAAATAAACCCATTACCCTAGCTTATTAACTTTGTATTAAAATTTTTTTTGCTAGCTGTCCTTTTGTCCCGACAAATGACGTCATGCAGCTGTTATTGTGACAAGGTTCTATTGCAATATCAACGTGCAGGCTTTATACGGTCTAGAAAAGATGGTATCATCATCATTTCATCATCATCATCATCATCATCATCATCATCATCATCATCATCATCATCATCATCATCATTTCAGCCGAAAGAAGTCCACTGCTGGACATAGGCCTCCCCCAAGGTTCTCCACGACGACCGGTCCCGCGCCTCCCGCATCCAACGGTTTCCCGCCTCCCGCATCCAACGGTTTCCCGCGACCTTCACCAGGTCGTCGGTCCACCTTCTCGGAGGCCTACCCACGCTACGTCTTCCGGTGCGTGGTCGCCACTCGAGAACCCGTCGGCCCCATCGGGCATCGGTCCTACGGGCAATGTGTCCAGCCCATTGCCATGTACAAAATATATTGCGACTCCTGATTTTTTGGTCCAAATGGATCTGCTTTTGTATACCAACATTTACCAACCTTTAGAATGAAGATTAGAGGTGTTTGTTTGTATTGATGACTTTATTTCTGTAGAGGGTTAAATTAATATTTATCTTCTGTCCTTTTCTTAATGAAATAGAAAGAAAAAGATGGACTGAACTTAAAGGAGATGTTTCATGTTGGGCCACCACTATGTACGCTATACAGTATGTTAAGAAAACCCTGTCGACCCGTGAAGGTGTTGTTAGGTATCGATAACTGATTCTACTAATGGATACAAAACCGGGCTAAACTTAAAAAAAAATCCCCCAAAAAATAAATATTATTTCGCAGAAAGAGGTAACTTAATAAATGTGCGTTAAAGCACCCTTCCGCGGGTGGCGGGCGGCAGGACACGCGGCACGTGGTCGCATAGCTATTCGCTCATAATAATACTGGTGTTGTTACTTTTTTAAAAATGACCAAATTTCAGGGAAGTTGGAATAAATTCGGGGGAAAAAAAGATTATTTCAAAATTCATTTGTATTGGTAGTATGATGATTACGTAAAATTTTATATTATATTTGGTCATGTGTTTACCTAACCATTATTATCCTTATGGGTCGGACAGGGTTTTCTTAACATACTGTATAGATAAAAAGGAAAAAATAAAAGATTTGAATAAAAATACAAGTATATATAATTAATTATTTGAAACGTTTTTTTAGGGAGATAACCCTTTATTAAGGCAGCCATGACAGTGGTTATGAGGTTTGATTGGCAACTTTGACAGTTGTATTTTCCCGTTGTGTTCGTGTCGAGTGTTGATTTGAGTTGATTGTTGTTTATTTAATGGGCCGTATGTTCAGAATTCATGTTTTGTTTTTTTCGCAGTCATATGGTAGATAATATAGATACGATAGCCTTAGATACATGACACGTAAATCAAATGTCACTGTCAAAATCTTATTTCGCTTATTGCTAACCACCATATTTATTAGTTGTGTTGCACTCCTTGGCAGAGTTAAATTGAATCTGTATAAAAACTAAGCCAAAATATAGGAAATTAACAGTTAACTATAGCGTAACAATACCTAGCATTAAGTGTACAATGTGCTGGCCCAGGCTCCATACATTTCTGGAACATCTTTAATTTATTTTGTGAACATGGGTGGCTGAAACACACTGTCAAGAGACTTTTTGGGCGGATTTTTTTTTTTTTTTTTTTTTTTTTTTTTTTTTTTTTTTTTTTATAGGAATACTTACTCTTAAGTTTCTTTGTAGCGTTAGCCCTTGTTTCTTCCATCTCTTCGTCACGTGCGGCTGCTTCCAGCCTCGCTTCCTTGCGCTGTTGTTCTAGTAACATCTCCAGGCGGAGCTTGGAGCTTTCCAACAACTGTGGATAAAGAAATTTTTTGAAGAACTTAAGAATTAAACTCACTGGAGACAGAGGACTTTCCCCTTATTCATAAACGCTGCTTAAAGTTAACTAGTGATTAACGATTTTTTAAAAAATACATTTTTGACCTTTTAACGTTACTTAACTTAAATCATGAATGAATAAACACCACTGTGACTCAGTGACAGTGTCTCAGTAAGTCATTGATTGGCCCGGTTCTAGGTTGTAAGAACTCTCAACCAATTAGAGCGCCAAACGCGTTCGATATCGACGATCGAGCCTCGTAGTGTAAACTCATGGTAGTTACACTGGTATTCAGCTTTTTAACAAAAAAGTCTTGGTAGCCTCTGAAGTATGAGTGTGCGGCTTCGATTCCAGGTCAGGCAAGTACCAATGTAACTTTTCTAAAGTTATATGTACTTTCTAAGTACTTACATCTTGGACACTAATGACTGATTACAAGATGAAGGAAAACATCTTGAAGAAAGGTTTTCTCAAGATGTTCTCTGAAATCGCCAACCAACATTGAGCATGCGTGTTGATTACGCTCAATCCTTCTCTGTATGCGAGACCTATGCCCAACAGTGGGACAATAAAAAAATGGTTGATGATGAATGTCACGTTGTAGAACCTTCAGCACCGCGGCTATCGTAGTTTGCAATTTAAGTACGCCACTGCGACCCTGAACTCAGCCATTTACCTGTATCTGCCCTGCCAGTTCGTCCAGCTCCTCCTCCTGGTCCCTGACTCTCCGCTCCAGGTCGGTCTTGCTCCTCCTGAGGGCGGTGACCTCGTCTCCTCCCCCTCCTCGCTCCTCCAACTCGCGGGTCGCAGCTGCTAATCGCTCTTCTTTCAGCTCCAGTTCCAGACGAGCTTCCTGTGGTATTAGAAAAAGCACACTTGGTATTAGAAAAAAAAACATAATTATGTTTAAGATTATCGCGTTTAGTTATTAAGATTATTGTAGCATAGAACAAAGTCGCTTTCTCTCTCCCTATGATTAAATCTTTAAAACTTCGCAACGGATTTTGATGCGGTTTTTTTTTAATAGCTAGAGTGATTAAAGAGGAAGGTTTATATGTATCCATCCATTAAATAGTGCGGAAATACTATTATTTTGTGGTGTCTAATGTGATGTCGTAAATAATTAATATTTTCCCGCGTTTGCAGTGAAACGCAGGCTGAACCCTACGAGATTTATCAAAATGAATATACAATATATTGTACACATTGAAAAAATCTACAGAAAAGTCCGTGATGGTATATGTCTATCTCTTAAGGATATCCCACAATAACATTTTTTTGTCATTTACTTTTTACGACAAATATTGGCTAATATTGACGTCCTCCGTGGCGCAGCGGTCAACACGCCTGCTTGCGACGTGGAGGCCCCGGGTTCGTTCCCCGGTCAGGTCATGATGGAGAACGATCTTTTCCTGATTGGCCTGGGTCTTGGATGTTTATCTATATATGTATCTATTATAAATATAGTATCGTTGAGTTAGTATCCCATAACACAAGTCTCGAACTTACTTTGGGGCTAGCTCAATCGATGTGTGATTTGTCCGTATACAGTATGTTACGAAAACCCTGTCCGACCCGTGAAGGTGTTGTTAGGTATCGATAACTGATTCTACTAATGCATACAAAACCGGGCTTTACTTAAAAAAAAAATCCCCCTAAAAAAAATAAATATTATTTCGCAAAAGGAGGTAACTTATTAAATGTGCGTTGACCACCCTTCGCCTGCCGACCGCGGGGGGCGGGCGGCAGGACACGCGGCACGTGGCCGCATCGCTATTCGCTCATAATAATACCGGTGTTGTCACTTTTTAAAAATTACCAAATTTCGGGGAAATTGGAATTAATTCGTTGGAAAAAAAGATTATTTCAAAATTCATTTGTATTGGTACTATGATGAATACGTAAAATTTTATATTATATTTGGTCATGTGTTTACCTAACCTCTATTATCCTTATGGGTCGGACAGGGTTTTCGTAACATACTGTATATTTATTTATTTTCGAAGTGATTTAACCAATACAGCATTAATACTTATCCAATTTAAATACGTTGTTGATTTAATATAGATCTATATCGCCCTTTACAGCATATGATTTAAATGAATATTTTCGAAGTTATTACAGATTTAAAAATTGCGGAGCGTCGCGTTTGTGGCGGGAGTGACCGGCCGAAGTGGCGGGAGCGGCGGCGGGCCGCTATGTTTTTTATACAACGTTCACAGTTTTTCTGTAGTGTATGAAGTATGAGCATTGTACCCGTGCGAAGCTGGGGCGAGTCGCTAGTCTTCAATAAATAGATGATGTGTCATACTCACAGAGAGGCTCTGTTCAAGGGCGTACTTCTCGGCGTGTGCTTGGTCTCTCTCTCTCGACATTCGGTCCTTGGCGCTTCGTTCGCGCTTCAGCTCTTCTTGCGCAGCTTGGAGCTCACTATCGAATTTACGCTGTCGCTTCTCTAATAAGTTGTTGCGACATGTCTGGAATATTAAAATCATAAAAATTTAGTAAAGCTGCAGAGAGGAGAGGGTAACAAATAAATAATTATGGCCTGAGAAGTGTAAGGTAACAGTTGCCAAAAACATTTGTATTAGGTTAAAATTGAATGCTTGTACTTTTAAGCCCAAGTTTCAAGCATTAGATTGATTCTAATTATCTCATTCTCCCTTTTTATCCAGGTTTTAAAGAAGTTTAGACTAATAGTATCATTTTCCCATAACCGGTTCTTGTTTAGGTCTATCGTGATTGAGAATTTTCACAACACAAAAAAAAACAGTTAATCGTTTATGCTTAAAATTAAAAGACATTTAAAATGCCAAAGCAGACGTTAATCAATTCATTACTAAATTTTAAGCAACTTTTTTAAATAAATCCTTTATTTTATAGTAGGTATATTTTTAAATAGTTACCTTTTAAATATTTCTAGTTAAAACAGATGTGATTGTTACCTGTTCATCAAGTAGTGACCTCAGGTCGGCCATATCGTTGGTCAGCTTTTGCAGCTTGCGCTTCCACTGTGCTGCCACCGCTCTCTGCTCCTCCACTTCTTCGTAGGCATCTTGTACCTAGGGCGAAGAGAAATTGTCATTATAATCAACGTGATAAGGTATGAAGTAGTTTCGTCGGTTGTTCTGCTGGAAGAAGGGAAACATCTGTCGCCCCCCAAACAAAAGGATCGCAGGTGGCGGCAAAAAGTCACGCGCACCCATCTAAGATGTCGTAGAGGGCAGTCTAACACCTCACTTCCCCGGCCGGCACCAGTCGGGGGTTGCGGAAATATTGTTTCATTCCGCGACCCGGGCGTGGATGTGCGATGGAACAACGGGATGTTTTTTTGTCAGTAAGAGTTTGAGAAACAACGCCGCCCGTCCCAGAAAACGAAAGAAAATGTTGGTTATAATCAATGCAATAAGGTTGAGATAGTTGTTGATACGGTAAGGTGGAGGTTGGTTTAAATAAGGTGTAGTTTGGATCTCAAGAACACGTATAGGTTTTAAGAATTCACTTTTGGGTAGATGTGTTAGAGACTCATAGATACAAAGGAATCCCTAGCCATATATGATAAGCGACCTACTAAAAGTTTTCGTTCCTAAGAAATTCACAGGTGTCAAAAACGTATTTTCTAGTCGGCCGAACTGTAGTATTGTTACGAATACACCTTATGTCGATGGCATAAGGTTCAATATGTCGTGGCATGCAGTACATAACTTTTAAGCCCTATATCTCGAGATCTAGACATTGTAGGGGTACATTATAAAACGCATTCCTGGACCTAGGGTGGCCTATCGAATGGTACAGGTTTCATAACTATTGTTAACAAAGTGTCGAACTGTCGACATCGAAATTTCCAGAAATTCGTCTACGGCAAAGTACCTATAGGTACCTACCGAACGTACTCAAAATTATGCGCTGTTATTATTGATCCTGGACACATCTGGAGTGTTCGATCAGCTGATCTATATAAAGCCCCGTGACGCCAGCAATCAGTCAGTCTGCATTTGACTAGCGATACGAAACATTATTCGGCAAATTTCGAAACAAGCGACAGTTAAGAAGCGATCTTTGAGAATACCTACTGCGACAACTGTAACGAGAACTTTGAAAACGACGTGAAGTAACACCTGTGTGACATGGACTTCGTGGACATAAGGGAAGACTTCGGTGCAACATCAGCTACGTTCTACTTGTCATTGCCTACAATCGACTGTACCTTCGTTGCCAATAAACTTCAAAACCCTTAGCATTTTAATACCACTAGCCCGTAACAGTATAATAAATTTACTAGTCAATAACAATACAGTCGCATGTGAAGCAATATGAGTCACAAATTGTGAAAAGAGAAATTACAAGGCAATATGTAGCTAGTCTAATGACACTGGATTAATTTGTTAAAAATAGTTTCGAAATGTCGCAATCGAGTTCCGAGTAATGAGGTAAGTAATCAACTGTTGGCTAATGAGAGAGTTTATTTAGCGTCCCATTAAAGCGGCCTCTGTCCAGTTGTCCAGTAGTTAAAGACTTGTTATTGAGGTAGGGTAGGTCAGTTTGAACTCAAATTATTTTATTTCACATAAACCTACAGAGCGGAGAAAAGTAAATTTTATAATTCACATTATTATAAAACTGCGAAAATTTTAAATTTTATTTTAATTTCGCAGTTTTGAATTATTAATTTCCTTTGGCATTTCATTGAAATTTTTCGTAGTTTTATAAATTATGTTCCCGTTCATAAGATTTTTGCTTTTTCGGATTAGAAACATATATGAAAAGTTGTTTCTCGGTAGCTTTCTATTGAAAAGATCATGGCAAGAAACCACACGATTACTCTTTTAAAGATTTTATTTTCGTTTATAACGCTTAAAGGTAGAGGACTGTGTAGGTATAACTTCTTATAACTATAAAGAGGATATTTTTAAAATCTGATTTATTTATAGAGGGTTTAATCACAAATTGATTATGCCACCCTCATTGGTACACACGTATTTATTCTATTTTTGTTAACTTATTTAATATTAATAATCTGGCATACTTTGACAAGGGGGATGCAAGAATACTGTTACACCTTCCAACACCTAATGATTTGGGTAACAATATGATTCTTTCGGTCTCGTTTCGGATGCACTCCATCAGTATATGTTAAGTGTCTTCCACTACATTGCACTCCGGACAATTTGGTGACGCTGTTTTACCTACAAGGAAAGCAAAACTGTTCATAGGGAATGTGTCCTGATCGAAGCCGAAGAGCCATAACGATTTCCGATTTACTCATATTTGCATGGTTGAAACATTTACAACGAGAAAGTGTTGGTTGGATTGTCCGATACCAGATTCAAGATGATATTTAGAAAAAGAGTTTAGCAACAACAGTAGTGTCCAATTGCTTTCTGTTTTTGAGTTAATATAAAGTGATCCTGAAGTATTCTAGCAAAGGTCAAACATCATAATAATCCTAGATTTTCCATTGAGTAACAATAATAACAAGAAGTTATTAAACCAATGCGTATTAAAACGCGATGTATTACGAAACGTAATCCGAGCCGGTCCGGCCCGACGTCGTTGGATGTAAGCCAAGCGTTACCGATTACGATAAAACAAACTAAATGATTCGTCGAGCTACTACAATCTGTCAGATTTTATTATTAGATTTTCAACCTTATCGTTAAAGCATTAAGGCTAAAGGTTGATTGCGAATATTTGCCAGTTTCGGGTAGCTAGACCTGCTGTCATTTGTACTACAAAAACATATTCTTATTAAAAGTGCACAAACCTCTGTTTCTTCCTCCATTTTATAATTCACGTTATCATAAAATTGCGAAAATTATGGCAGTTTTGAATTATTAATTGAATACCCTTTGGCATTTCATTTAACTTTTTCGTAGTTTTTATACAGTTTCGTCCCGTTCAAAACATTTTTCGATTAGATACATTTTCCAACCCCTAAAACATATTAGTTTGATTCATTATACGATTCCAACAATCATATGAATTTCCGTTGAGTGTATGAACACTTTTAAAATTGGTTTTATCTAACTTTAATTTGTGTTTGTGATGAAAGTCTTTTTATTTCAACATAACCACTTAACACGTGTATCTACCTATTCACTACACTTTCTATTTAAATCTTCCACTAATTAAACAAAATAATGTTTTCCTATACTGGTTTAGGCACTGGCCTCAATGACGTAAATGATGACACAAAGTAAAATAAAATCCAGTTTTATCAGCAGTTGAAAGCATTCACCTCTTATTAAAACACAATATTATCATTTTAAATGCATAAAGTTAATATACTACAGACATATCAACTTTTTATGGTAACACTTAACGAGTTTATCACAGAATGTTTCGTCACTTGGCTTTCAATAAAAATATTTTTGGTTACGATATTGTGTGTTACGAAATTTGAAATATAGAACACTGTCATTAAAAAAAAATAACAAATGGAGTTCGAACATTTTTTCTTTCAGATATTGAATATCGAACACTTTTCTCGAATAACGAATCTTTATATGACATTTCATCGAAACTAATATAAACTAAAAATAATAAATACTTGAATATAAATTCGTGTCACGTATCCGATACATGACCGAATAATGATGATAAAGCAGATGGTATCGGGATCTAAGGTGTGCTATCAGTTTTAAAGACGAGGCCAAGGATGCTGAGATATGTCGAGATAAAGATGACTATTGCAAACCTAGATGCCTCTTCATTTTTTAGGTGTTTACTAACTAGACTAAAAACAAGGCTGAGATAATTAGAAAATGAGAAAAAATGTATGGTAATAAAATCATCACAATGTGTTAGAATAATTTGCCAAAAGATTTATTTTCGGAAAGAAAGATTAAGTGGTAATTTATTGAGAACATTTGGAGAGTATAAGTGTGAGCGATCCCAATTGTCGAAAAGAATTTAATTCTTATAATATTCACATTTAATGGTGCCGCATAAGGACAACACGCAAAATTAAAGTTTCCTTACATTGCTACCCTGGCGCTTTTGCCAATAATATTAGATTTTCTGGTCATTATTATTGTCGACATCCATAGAGAACACCAAAGCACACAATTGATTGGAACTTGTATTGTTACACCATCTTTACAATCTTCATATGTAGGAACTGATTACTGATGGCTGATGGACTATATGAAAGATCAACACGCCAAAAAAACGATAAGAAAGGCAGATGTTCTAGATTGCTATTAAATCCAATACAGGGCAGAATCATCTAAGCGCAATTTGTTTACACATATTCAGTACAAGACCCTGAAAAAAAGAATTGCTGTTGCATAGAAAAGTGCGATACTAATTTTTATTTTAAAAACCTAAGAAAAAATTCCACGCTTGGGAGTCTAGACTCATGTACTATATATACGACACATGTGCGTGTGTTTTTTACGATGAAGCGAAATAAGCACTACGTTCCAATTTCATTTACGCCGTCTTTCTAAAAATCACTCGTAAACCGAGACAAAACACATGTTTGCTCGTATTAATAGCGTGAGTAGTAACAGGTAGCACTTAACGTGTGTTTGGCAGCCCTAGCACGGATGGCAAGGTGCCGGTCTAGGTCAGGGATGGTCAGTGAAACACTTCGACGGTATTATAGAATTATGTGGCGTGTTGCGTTGTGGTTTAATTTTATTGTTTCTTTGGGTTACAGAATAGGGTTCAGTGAAGAATGGGGTACAGTCCCTAATCCGTATCTGGAAGGTAAAAATGAGACCCTATTTTACTACCACTACGACTAAACTGTCCACCTGTCTGTCGCCAGGCTGTATTTCATGATCCGTGATAGATAGACAGTTGAAATGTTCACAGATGATGTAGTTCTCTTGCCACAATTTTGTTTATTATTGTACTGATAATGATAACTACAGATTCCTTCGATGTGCCACTTGGCCGATGTTTTGTTTTGAGTAAACTGCGTTACTAAATAAACATTATTGGGTCTTTCCAGCAAAATGACTTCTTAGAATATGAATAGCCATTGACCTATGATTGATTGGATACTAAAGCATGGGAGAGGCCTTTGTAAATATAGCAGTGGTAGTCCCAGTGGTAACTGTGGTACTTACGAGTTCAAGTTGCGGACCGAGCAGGCACTTTATTTTGTGTTAATAATTTCATTTCTCTTCTCAAAATAATGAGAAAAAAATGTAAGGAAACCGGTATGTCCGAGAACCAAACATTTTAAGTTCGATATCTAGGTACCGACTCACACTGAGGCTGGTTTGGTAGATTACAAAGAGGAGGGCAGACAGTAGAAACGATAAATACTAGATTATTCTTATGCTTGCCTAACAGAGGAGGGCGAAGCTTGAGTAAATTGTAAGTATTTTTTTACTGAATTCTTAACGCATTTTAACACATTTTGTTTCAATACCACAGTGTAAATTTAAACTATACCTAAAACCGCACTGCTGGACAAGGGCCTTTCGATGTCCCTTCCCATTTTGGACATGACGTGGTAACTATTTCTACTTAACAACTATGAGCAGAAACTACTGTTCAGAAAGAAGTAAGTTTAAAAAAAAAAACATAAGCAAATGTATTTGAAAGTTCACATTTCATTCTAAACTCATTAATGTACCAGAAATTTAATTATGGACAATGAAGTCAGCAGTGTTTAATGGCTTCTTTCCACACAATCATTAGTAATTTCATTGAAGTCGTACATACAAACAAACTGACCCCGCTCCGCCTACAGTGTGATGCGTGCTACAAGCAATCGTTATACAAAATATTCACTTGCAAAATATTTTTTTGTTGCGAAAACAACATGTTTGCGGTGTTTCCTGTATATCTTTTCATCACGTAGTGTTGACGCGTCGAAACTTTTTTATTTTCAGTGATTCGTTGAAGTAATCTTTTCATAATGGAATAGATGTCAGTCTATACCCTTCCCTTCAAAGAACACTATCAATTTCAATCTGCCCCCTAATCGGCGAACACATTTTTGTCAAATGATTGCGAATAGTTGGAATCGTTTGGACCGAACGGACTAATGGGCGGTCAAACGATCCCAACTAGTCCCAATCATTTTACAAAAATGTGTTAGCCGATTAGGGGGCTGAATCATTTTAAAGGATATGTATTGCTAAACCTTTCACTGCATTTGGGAGCACAGACAACTTTTTCGCACATATGAAGTCCATATTCAACGACGAATTGAAAAGAGATTATTTTCGAACATATGAACTGTTCGTAAATATGGTCTGTAAAAAATGCAATGGATGAAGATGAGTGAATGTTCCTGAACTGTAAAAATGAAAGAAATTGCTACTGACTTTGAATTATGCAATTACCTGGCCGGGCCGATACAATAGGAATGTTTCCTGAGTAAAAAAAATTGATTCTATTTAGTCCGTCATTCAGATTATAGAAAAATTTTGGATACGTATATTTTGTTTTATCAAATCAATAAAAATTTACAAATATAAAAGGAATTAAAGATCAGGAGTGGTGGCTGGTGACGTCACTGCTCGCTAAAAAGTGTAGCGTGCAGTGACATTACACGAGTTTTCACCGCAATATGTCGTCTTTATTTTTTGTTTACATGAAAAAAGAACAAATACGTGTCTAGTATTTTGTTGGATATTAACTGACGGACTAATTAGTTTTTTTAGTCAACTACCCTATTAAGATTGCTACAGTTCAGTTATAAACAAAGTTTTCCAAATGGTTTTTATGTTACATACATACGGCTACATCGCTCTCCCGTGCCATTGAAATATTGTAAAAGTGAGTTATTATTAAAAGAGTAACCTTGGAGTGTATGTATTGCTAGCTTTTCCCCATACGAAACGAAACAATTGGAAGTGAACCTAACTACAGATGTTTTATAACTATAAGTACATAGGTTTATAAGAATGTCTTTAAAGCCCTGAAGTTAAACGAAACAAGATATCTAGCAAGATTACTCAACATCATCAACCTTTTTTATCGTCCCACTGCTAGGCACAGGTCTCCTCTCATACAGAGAAGGATTGAGCGTAATCACCACGCTTGCTCAATGCGGGTTGGCGATTACAGACTTCAAGTCCAGGTTTCCTTGAGATGTTTTCCTTCACTTTGTAATCAATCATTGATGTCCACGATATACTTACAAAGTACATATAACATAGAAAAGTTACATTGGTACTTGTCTGACCTGGAATCGGACCCGCACACTTATACTTGAGAATCTCAAGTATAAGTGTGCGGGTCCGATTCCAGGTCAGACAAGTAAGTAATCTCAAGTTGAGATTACTATTTGTATTTATACGAGTATTTATGAGATTACTATTTGTAAGTAGTAATCTCAAGTTGAGATTACTATTTGTATTTATACTAATATCCAATTACACAAATGAGTACCGAAAGAAATGGGCCGCGATAAATAACATATAAACAGGATCTTAATTCCGTAGAATCCAAATATATGAGAATGAGTTCATAAATATATTTCAGTTACAAAATAATGTATTAATGTTGAGTTTCAATGACAAATTCTTTGCGTAAAAATACTTGTGCACGTAGGCGGGTGTTGATACGGAAAACAACATAAAATAAAAGACGATCATAATAATAATATGTGTAAATAGATTGCAATGCAGCAATCTGTTTTTTTGCACTAATATTAAAAAAGTATCTGAAGGTTAGGTTAGGTTAGTATATAATAAAAGTATATAGCAGAACATTTTCTCATGTAATGTAACGTTCTTACAAATGATACAATACAGACAAAAGCTCAGTTTCCTATACCATTTTCCCGTAATGTAATGTTCCTGCGAACTCAGCATTTACCTGTAACATCATTATTTTCTACCTTGCCTTCATTGTTAAAATACTAGTTTTTAAAAACGAATTTAGTTTTATAAAACGAGATCTAACTTTAGTTGCAGACTTAACCTTTGGTTTGTATTTGAATTTAGAACTTTATTGAGGTCAAGTCAAAGTTCTTAAGACAAAAGAGTACCGAACTAAGCTTTCGTTTTTATATAAAGAACTGCATTTCTATAACGGCTAGGTGCATAATTCAATAACCACTTAGGTGGTTTAAACCTGATCCAAATAAAATCCGATGTTTTGTAATAAAGGGAGCTTTTGACTGTGTCGTATTAGTTTGTAATGTACGTCTTGTTTGTGCAGGATTAACAATTTTCTTCTTTCTTTTCTTTGTTCAACACGTTATTATTCAATGGCATCGTGGAAGATCGGCCTTAGTCTTTAGACATAGTTCATTCCAATATTTACGAAGCGATTTAATCTATTATTACAAAACTTCAAGTTTAAGTAGGTTAATATTTTTTTTTGTATTCATCGTTGGCTGAACAAGACATTCTTGAACTGTAACATCCAAATGCATTTATGTATGTATATCTTGCATTGCAACTTAAACAATAAATGTTTGAGTTAAGGCTGGAAAGCGAGATAAACAAAAACAATTATCCTAGATTTCTTTTTTCAGCATACGAAATGCCTCACCGGAATCAATTTAGACGTTTTCAGTATGTATATCAACACATACTTATCTACCAGTATATTTAATCAATATGACCCAAAACGCATTGTAACACAACAATAAAATATTTAGAGCGTAAAAAAGTAAACTGGACCTTCTCCTTTCGCAGGTCTGCTGGAAGATATTTCTTAAGAAATAAGCACCTCTGTACTCAGATCATAATTTTGTCTTATCCTTATGTATTTTTAGTGTGTACATAAAATAATAAAATAAAAAGGAAAACATATAGCTTGACTATGGTGCATAGCTTCACGTCTTTGTGCACACAGTCTTGTTACAGATCTGCGGTACTTTGGGAGAGTGCGTGTGTATTGTGTAGAACCATTTATGATAACAGACTTCGTAGGTTTCCAATTGACATGACAAAACACAAATTGATTAAAATAGGATAAAGCAGAACTTCGAAGAAAAGTGACAACGACAAACAGTTTGGTTCTCGTGGTGGATTATGGCCCAGACTCTCTCACAAAAAGAAGTTCTGTGTAGGGGAACCTGACTATTCATGAAAATGACAGAAATTGTCTAAGGCAAAATAGAAACGCTAAAGAAAGTTATTTTGACGATCATTTAACATATCCCATTTTTTTCTAACAAGTAAATTACAATAACTTAAAATACTAAAAATAATTTGGTATTGGCATTGTCTTTATGTCATGTAAAATGAAAAATCTTACCAGCCTTTTTGCTCAGGTTTCCACGTCAGTTTATAGGCTACAAGCAGTCAATGATTCTAAAGTCAAACCTAACATCAATTATTGTATAGAGCCTACTCGACTCGACAATATAAATTCAGCAAGCGAGATTAGCACAGACTGATATGCAAACAAACATTCTTATTGCAACAACTGTTGAGTTACTAACGCAAGAAAGCAGGCGAGCGTAGAAATAGGATAGTTATTTTAAAACTACGGAAGAACTTTCTAGGCGAGACGAAAAGAAAATATAACGATTTCCAGGCTACGCCAATTTTGATGAGGTCAAAAGGTGAGCTTTGGTGTGGTATAGAAACAGATAGGTTAATTTGTCACAGAAACACGTGCATCACTACATCCCTACGTATTATAAAATAAAGTCACTTTCTCTTTCCCTATGTCCCTTTGCATGATTAAATCTTTAATAGATAGAGTCATATAAAGTCGGTAATAACATACATTAAATTGTGGAGAAATACTATTATTTTTGAGGTTTCTAATGTGACGTCGTAAATAATTAGATATTTTCCACGTTTGCAGTGAAACGCAGGCTGAACCCTATGAGGTTTATCATATGTACTAAATATTGTACACATTGAAAAGGTCTACAAAAAGTCCGCGATGGTATATGTCTCTTTTGGATATCCCACAATAACATGTTATTGTCATTTACTTTTTACGACAAATACCGGCTAATTTTCGAAGCGATTTTAACCAATACAGCATTAATCATTATCCAATTTAATACCTTAAATACATTGTTGATATAGATCTATATCGCCCTTTACAGCATACGATTTCAATGCATATTTTCGAAGGTATTTAAAAATAACGGGGAGTCGCGGGTCGGGAGAAGCGGGCCGATATGTTTTTTATACAACGCTTACAGTACGCTTACAGGCTTCGTGTGAAGCCAGGGCCAGTCGCTAGTACTAAATATGATTAACTCGAGCAACAGAGAAAAATAAAAACAAAATGGATCATTAATTAGAGCACAAAACAGAAATCAGATTTTTGAAAACGGACGTTATAAAAACCAATTCAGGGGCCCTAGTCTGCTATTATAATAGTGTCAGAATGGTCGATCAGTGATCTCATAATGATCAATTTTGATTTTAATTGATAGTAATACATAGTATGTTACGCAATCAAGCTGCTGGTGTAATGAGTGGCACTATAGGTAAAGAAATACGTAGCTAACTAATCGTACAGTGTGAGGCACACCTCGTACTGTGGATTACGTTTGACAAAGAACAAATCTGAGTCACAAGAGTGACAAATTATAGGCTGATCATTGTTATGTAAGCCGTTTAAACAACTAAACTGACATTCAAACAACAAAAAACTACTAAAACTAAAAGGATGAATCTATTTATATGAAACAGTTACGTGACTGATTGACCGAGTGAGTATAGTTAAAGAATCGCTAATCACTAGTTAAATTTAAGCAACGCTTATGAATAGAGGGCAGGCGTTTCTTTTCACCGCCAGAAGGAGCCCGTTCACCTTGGCTCCTACTTTTCGAAATGTATCCTTGGAGTGTACCGACCGCCTTCAGCTTTTGGGAGTTGAGATTTCCTCGAACCTAAACTTTGGGCGGTTCATTGAGTCCAAGGCCAAAGTGGCTGCCAAAAAATTTGGCGTTATCGCAAAGGTCCGGTGGTACTTCACACCAGGGCAGCTTCTAATGCTGTACAAAGCACAGGTCCGTTCGTGTGTGGAGTACTGCAGCCACAAATGGGCTGGTGCTGCTAAGTGTCAATTGGCCACTTTGGATTCGGTGGAGAGGCGGGCGAAGAGGCTGATTGGTGACCCTGACTTAACTCGAGACGGTCTCCAAAGCCTAGAGTACAGGAGTAGAGTAGCCAGCCTTTCGGTCTTCTATAGGATGCATTTTGGGGAGTGTGCGAAGGAATTGCATGATTTAATTCCCCCATCTCCGTTCCACCATCGGACGACCCGTCGTACGGCGAGTTTCCATCCTTACGTTGTTAACACCATTACGATCCGGACGAAGCGTTTCGCCCCCTCCTTTATACAAACAGTACATCAAGGGACTGGAACAGTTTGCCAGCGGCGGTGTTTCCGTCGGACTACAATTTGAGTGTCTTCATGGCTAGAGTGAATAGGCTCTTAATAAACTAGTGCGCTTTACCATCCACGACTGCGTCACTGCTTACCATCAGGCGGGATCGCGGTCAAGCGCTAGTTTATAATTTTATTAAAAAAAAAAGAGGGGTAAGTTGTTATCTACAATATGAGTAAGAACAGTAACCAACACAATAGTAAAGGATATTATGCCTTGTACGCCTAGTTATGTAAACACAGACTATTCATACATTTACAACTTCCGCGGAAAACAGCACATTGTCTAGAATTTACTGAGGCTCGTTCATTCATATTATTGTTCCGTATGTGATACTAAGGGCTTGGCAGGAGTATGGAGTATAAGCAAACGTTATTGATGTGGAAGGGAAGAAACTAGAGCCATTTGAAATATATACTAGCGAAGGCGTATGTACAGTATGTTAAGAAAACCCTGTCCGACCCATAAGGATAATAAAGGTTAGGTAAACACATGACCAAACATAATATAAAATTTTACGTAATCATCATAGTACCAATACAAATGAATTTTGAAATAATCTTTTTTTTTCCCCGAATTAATTTCAACTTCCCCGAAATTTGGTAATTTTTAAAAAAGTGACAAACCGGTATTATTATGAACGAATAGCGATGCGACCACGTGCCGCGTGCCCTGCCGCCCGCCGCCCGCGGAAGGGAGCTTAACGCACATTTATTAAGTTACCTCTTTTTGCGAAATAATATTTATTTTTTAGGGGGATTTTTTTTTAAGTTTAGTCCGGTTTTGTATCCATTAGTAGAATCAGTTATCGATACTTAACAACACCTTCACGGGTCGGACAGGTTTTTCTTAACATACTGTATATTACTGCCCAGTATGTGAGATAGTTTCAGGATCGTACTGCTGAAACGTCTATTTTGTTGGGAGCTGATGTTATATCTACAAGGAGTCCAGCATGTTTCCACTCATTCAAACCCGTATTAATGAATGTGCATTGAACTAAACTATTTTAATGAATACGGTCTCTACTACTAAGAGATTAAGAACATCATTACTGTTACTGCAGAGGCTTTTCCATCTTACCAGGCAGTAGTTTTTATCAAATAAGTTTGCCTATATTTTCCCTTTTTAGGGTTCCGTATCTAAAAGGTAAAACGGAACCCTATTCATGAGATTTCGCTGTCCGTCTGTCACCAGGCTGTATCTCATGAACCGTAATAGCTATACAGTTGAAATTTTCAGAGATTATGTATTTCCGTTGTCGCTATAGCAACAAATACTAATAATAATAACAAAAAAAAAAGTATTCAAGGGGAGCATCCATGTAAAAACGTGATTTTTTTTTGCCATTTTTAAAGATAATGGTACGAAACCCTTCCTGTGCGAATCCGACTCGCACTTGGCCGGTTTTTTTGTTAATTTAATCATCATCTTACTGTCGAAAGACGGTCTTTGGTGGACATAGCTCTCCCATAGACATTCATACCGTATTTTTTTTTTTTAATAAATATGTATATTATTATAAATATCGTTACATTATCTTTTACTTCCCTCAACTTATGGATTTTTGCGACCTTCACCAGGTCAACGGTTAATCAGTTAGAGGACCAGCCAATGCTGTTTCCTTAATTCATCAGCAATATACATACACCACAAAATACATACCTTTTTCTCCAACTGTTTCTTGACCGTAACAAGCTGTTCCAGGTCATCCTCATGCTGTCTGCGCAATTGAGCTCTGAGAAGCTGTAGCTCCCGATGTGCTCTCTCGAACCGTCGCTTGTACTTGTCCCCGGAGATTCCAGCATCGGCCTCTGAACCTTCTGAGTCTGAGGGTTCAGCGCCGCCGCTGTCTGCGGAGCGCCAGTGGAGAAGCTCGAGCTCCAGGCGTTCGGAGGCCTGTGCGGAAACAAGGAGTTAATCAATGTCGGTGGGCCAAGTAGTGATGGATGCTAATAATAGTCCTCCTTATTCGTAAAAGTTGCTTAAAGTTTAACTAGTCATTACCGATTGTTTAACCATACATTTTAGACGTTTTCAGGTCACTTAACTTTAATCATCCTTTATGAATAATGCTCTTAAACACTGTGGTGTTTATTCATAAACGATGATGTGATGTTAAAAGGTCCAAAATGTATGGTTAAAGAAAGGTTAAGGCAGTGTGGTTAATGAGTGCGCAACACAGCTGACGGTAGATTATAGTACTAGGTGCGAGAGACAGGCCACCCCGCGCGGCGGCGAGTGGTGCGTTGACCATATTTTTGCTGGGACAACTAAGGGTAAGATAACAAGCCGAAAACATTGTGGTTATTCGTGATATCTTTTTGAAATTTTGTACATAGATTCTTTACTTAAAAATATTGGACATGCGTTTCGGGTTTCGCATATATGTACAAAAAATAAATTATTATTACTACTTATTTACTGTTTAAAACTACGCTAACTATATTAACATTTTAGACGTGAACTCACCTGTTGCAGTCGTTGGTTGTTAGCGAGTAGGTCTCGATTGTCGCGTTCGACGCGCAGGCGCTCAGCCGCTTCCGCGTCCGCTCGCTCTGTGGCCAGACCCGCTGCCGCCCGCTCTTCTGTGAGCTCGCCAGCAACTTCTGATAGCTGTAGACAAAAGTGGACATTAGTACTTATTTTGAATAGTTATAACGGACAATAATTCAAACTTCAAAGCTTTAGCTTGAATGTTAGAAAATTCGAAAAAATAAATCTTATAGCTCTACGGAGGTTGATAAATAATTTCATTTCTGCACGTCAGAAGTCTCTCTGAAGGACCGCATCAGAAATGAGGTGATCCGACAGAGGACCAGAAACACCGACATAGCTGAGAGGATTAGCAAGCTGAAGTGGCAATGGGCTGGTCACATATGCCGCACGGCCGACAACCGTTGGGGTAAACGAAACGAGTCTTTGAGTGGAGACCGCGTCTCGGCAAACGTAGCGTAGGACGCCCTTGGGCGAGATGGAGCGACGACATCAAAAAGGTGGCTGGTAGTGGCTAGCGGAGAATTGCTCAGGATCGAGCTTGTTGGCGAGCCATGAAGGAGGCCTATGTCCAGCAGTGGACGAGTAGAGTCTGATGATGATGATGATGACGTCAGTAATAGCTTTATATACCAGTCGATGTCTTTTTACACTCTGTTATAGGTATTAGCTGATAGCACTTGCTTTCCTCGATTCCCAATAGAAATGTCACCTATTTACCTACTAAATACCCTAAGTATTTAACATAGAATAAAGTCCAGACAAAAAGACGGTATAATAACAGCATGTAAAGCTACCCGAAACCGTCAAAAATTCCCACTCAACCTATATCCTTATTGTGCAGCGATAAAGTGGAAAATTTTATAAAGAAATTTGACAGTTTGTAGTAATTTGATGTCCTTCTTCTAGTCCTTCTCTGTATGAGAGGAGACCTGTGCCCTGTAGTGGGACGATAAAAAAAAAAGAAAGGTTGATGATGATGTAATAGCTGGATGTGTTGTCTGTACAATAATTTATGTCCAGGCGCCTACGATTGGAACAGACATAAACATCACATGACAAGGCCGTAAGAGTGAAATTCCATCACTAACTACTCTTGAAACTGAATATAATAATTAACTTTGTACAGTATACATTTATTTTGAAAACTAGAACATATGATTGTATGCAAAACATGCGCATTATCGTGGTGTCGCCCGTATTACATATAACCTATCACGCTATCCCACCTGATTGTAAGCAGTCATGCAATCGTTGATGGTAAATCGCGCTAGTTTATTAAGAGCGTATTCAGTCTAACCTTGAAGACACGGACACAAGGACGGAAACACCATCGCTGGCAAATTGTTCCAGTCCTTCGATATACGCGGTATAAAAGACGAGGCGAAACGCTTCGTCCGGATCGTCGTGGTGTCAACAACGTAAGGCCGTACGACGAGTTGTTCGATGATGGAACGGAGATGGAGGAATTAAGTCATGAAATCCCCGCGTACAAGTCCAAAATGCATCCAATAGAACACCGAAAGGTTGGCTACCCTACGCCTGTACTCCAGGCTTTGGAGACAGTTTTGAACTAAATCTGGGTCGCCAGTTTTAAACATCATTTCGTAGTATTTAGTTCTTTACGAGGCGTCCATGCCATGCAATTGATGGGGTTTCTTCAAAGTCGATTAGTTATCATGATAACTTTGCCAGCACCAATAAGAGAGTTCACATTGTGTTATTAAAGACATGAAATATTAAAAATTTTACAATAACAACAACATCACAATCAGCCTATAATGTTGCCCACTGTTGGGACTCAGGCCTAATCTCGGTGAGTGGGACTGGGCCGTAATCTACCACACTGGCCCAGTGCGGGTTTGTAATTATCACAAAACAAAAACTTAAAAATCTTAAATATGTATTAATTAATGACAGAATAGACGAACTAGAAGTGGTAATTTTCTGCAATATTTTGATAGTGTGAACTAAAAGTGATGGGGACCATAAGCATAAGTATGTACCAACATAATTATGTATCCTTACTTCCTTAGTAATATTATAAATCGGAAAGTGAGTTTGTTTGTTTGTTCCGCTTTTACGCTTTAACTACTGAACCGATTGCTTTGAAATTTTGCACACGTAAAGTTAGAAGTCCGGATTAAACAATAAGATACTTTTTATCCCGGAAAAATTTGATATTCCCGAGAGAAATCTAAAAAGCGCGATATAACCGAATTCCACGCGGGAGAATCCGCGGGGGGAAAGCTAATATAAAATAAAACAAATGTCAGCTATGAAAAGCTTTAGTGATAGGCCGTACCCATGTCCAGTGTACGGACAAGTGTTTAAATTAATCCATAGACTCTATAGCGAGAAATCGCTTTATTTAGAAAGTAGGTAATTGCACTGTTCCTAGTAGTTAGCAGTCAATTCTTCACTGCCGCGTCAACCACTGTGTGATTATACCATAACAAAAAGGCAACACCTAGCTCATTAATTGCACAAATGGCGGCTACAATCATTAGAATGTCGATCTTACTCTTAAATAAATCGATCGTTACTCTAAGTTATCGGCGCCGTAATCATAAGGTTGAATGAAAATTAACTAAGCGATAAAATTTCCAACATAACGGGTTAAATTTGGAACAAATTGACGTGTTGAGTAGGTGGTCTAACTAATGTATTAACTGGCTGGCGAATTAACACGAGCAACCTTTAACTCTTGCCAAAAGAGCATACAATTCTTACGAAAAAAAGAAACATACGTAAGAAAAAAAAAAAACAGTAAGTTTCCTGCTTCAGTTCGAGTAACAATGTCGTAATACTCCGCTGACGGACAAGGTAGCATCTCGCGGGAGACGTCGCCACTTTCGAGAAGTCAACAATGAGAAAAAAATATTTTGGCAAGCGACGCGCGTGCTGTAATAGAAAGCCAACTGCTACAGTTCCAAGCGCCACTCCTATATAGCCCATGGAACTATCCCAAGCAGCCGGAGATAATTTATTACAGTGTATTATGTCTTATCTTTACGAGTATCGCGAACATTTTGGAACATTTGTACTATGATATAATAAAAGTAATCAGTAGTATGAGTCACCTCATCCATTTCGGAGACAGTAGTTCGGTCTTCCGATATCCCGCGGCTGGATCGGCAGATACTGCTAGCTCTGCTACCACTTCGACTAAACAGCGTGAAACCCTTGATCATTATGTTTGTTGCAGACTTCGATCTCAAAACTCTCTTCTTTTTCCCATCAAACATCATGTCAGAGTCATCTTTGTGCCCCAATCTTCGCCATTCATCCATTACATGGTCTGTTCTCTGAAGGAAGCTATCGATCTTACTACTCAGGTAATTAGAGGACGTTCCTTCTTCCATATGAGCTGCCACTGGCTTGAAATTCTGCCGGACCGGTTGTCGATTGCAACCAAGCACAAACGACATGTTAGCATCGAAAACAACAGGTGCCTGTTCTTTTGATCTAAGTTCTTTTAAATCTACGCGTTCAGACATATCACAGGTTTGTGGGTATAATCTTCTAGGAGTAGGTGTCCTGCTGTATATTGAGGAGTTCATGCTCGAAGAGCGAGATAACGGCACGTAGGTCTTGTTGCTGCTGCATGTTGAGTACTGGCTGGAGGAACTGCGGATGCTGCTATATGACGACGGGCTCGGAGACCTTGGTGTTAATGAAATCATAGGCACATGTCTTTTAGCAAGCTCCGCTATAGAGCCCCTTTCTACGCAAGTATTAGAAATGCTTCTCCTATAGGATGGGCTTGGTGATCGGCTCACTATATACCTTCCATTGTCACCACTGGGCTCATTAATAGTTCGGACCTCCTTCAGAGGTTTCGTGACAAACAGTTTATTGCCATTCATTAGAGAAGACGATAGCTTCGGTGGTACTTTCTCATCGAAGTCAATAGGCAGAGTCTTGGACTTCTTCACCGGCATAATTGGTCTGGTCGGTGGAGCTTTAGGCGGTTTCTTAGGAGTTGTATCCAGTATTGGAGGAGACAGCGGTTCGTTGAAATTTGGTGGAAGAGTTCCATTCCCATTGATCGGCGGAGAGAAAATACCATTGCCATTTGTTGAACTTTTATTTTGTATTGGGATTTGGATCTTCAGCGCCTTCGAGCTCGTCCCGTTGACGGCTTCGACGGCGACGGGTGCGTCCGGCATTTTTGCTTAGGCTGTTCGCTTGCGTTTCCTGTAGCGGAAGTGTCGCGAACGTTGAAAGTCCAGTGCCATTTCACAGTGATCCGTTGCAGTATTATTGTCGCGACGTTACGGGATGCGTCGGGACATTAGTTGGAAATAGAACCGGCGCGAGAGGGCTCCGCGGACGCACTGCGCCGGCTATCTCGGTCGCCGGGCTGACGACGTGGCCGCTCGACTATTTTAGTTTACTTAGATGTCGAAGTGCACGCGCGGCTGACACGGGCTGGACCTTCAACATTTAGTGGACGTTCGAGTACGAAGCCAATGATAACATTCGTACGTCCGAACGTCCTGCATAAAACAGTCGGGCGCCTAAATCAATCACAACTAAATATAAGTTGGTCATATTGTATAGTGATGATATACAGAAGAAGAATTAGGTCAATCGACATACTTAGCCATAGATCAGAAGCGTAGTCGTTAGGATGTCTGCGCAGGAGCAGTCGACCGTTAAACCGTGAAGGCCGAGTTTGGCCTCACTTGTCGTACACTCAAAGCGTTTGTAACGACAGACTCGTCTCAAAATGAAAAAGGAGAGTTTCCTGAGAGGAGAGAACCTGAAGCATGCACTGAACACGCAAGAACATGTGTATTTCATGTAACAACCAGGCATTACACGACGCTGACGTGTCAGACATATCTATTGTCTCCAAATATAATAAACACAGCAAGAATATGAAAAGCGGTTACGTACTTGGATTCCAAACAAAAACAAATATTTCAATACCAACCGCTCAACGAGTACTGACATTGACAGTCAAGACATCTTCGTAATAATTGTAATAACTGCCATTTTGACGCACATGCACAGAGAATTGGTTGGCAACTACTAAACTGGACGTTGGCAATGAGATTTGATAAAATAATGAAAATACTATGGCATTCTAATATGCAGCTTTTGGCAAAAACAACATGCTCACCAACTTGCGCGCACGCAAGCACTTCAACAGATGGGGAAATGGCAGTATGTCAAAATAAGTTTTATGTAAAAATGGAATGTGGGAAACATTATGGCGACTCACAATGAACGAAATAAGTCAAAGCCTTAGATCAAAAGTTAGTAAATTAAGGATGATTTGCAAGGATTGACGAAATAAAAAAAAAAAAACAAAAGAATGAAAGAATTTCCCGAAATCAAAACAACTAAATAAATTCAGCAATCGCACTAAACAACGAAACAAATAATTTTCTACTCTTATAAAAACAAATTCGTGAAACTGTAAAATCAACAGACCGGGTTATGTCAGCTAGTAACAAGGCGAACATGATAAAGATATCTAACGAAATGTGGCATGGACATCCTATACTGTAAACCTAGATTAATTTCCAGATACCGAAAACAAAATGGCTAATTATTTACGTACGGCTGTTCTACATTCATTGGCACATTACTGTATGCTCATTCATGTTGTTTATCTAATTCGCAATTTCATAAATCCAGTGAAAATATGACAGAAAATATATATGACGATAAAAATGTGGTATGTATCTTGGCATAGGAAATAACTTTTTAATATTACCATTTTAGGAATTAAAAATATCAAATATAATGCCTATTGAGATTTCAGATGACGTTTATACTAAAAAAACCTGAAGACATTTACTGCCACCTGAGAGTTGGATTCTAAAAATGAAAATAATATCAATCTAGTATGTACTAGAAAGATAGAAAGGAAGATAAATAATTTATATTTTCTGGATTTATTTATTTCTTTTAAATGTAGGTATTACGCATTAATACTTAACTAACTTATTGGTTTAAAAAATAAAAAAAAAACATCGAATATTTATTTTAATTTTTTAAAAATTACAATATATCACATACATATACTCATGTATGCCACAACATTTTATTTGATTCTGTTTGAGCTTTTCTACCATTTGTATTACTATTATTATTTTATTATATCACTTCAGTGTAAAGGACTGATACTTTCTGTAAAAAATAGCATATCTTTGCTTTTGTAATTCCAGCGTATGGCACTCGTAGGTTACAGCTGAATATCTGCGTCAGATAGTACACCTTGGGTTGTCATCTGACATTATGCTGAGCTGAGGCCCTTTTGGCTTTATAATCTTTGATTAATATTTTCATATTTTTAACGTATTTCTTTTACTGTAATGCCAATAAACGCATTTTTCTTTCTTTAATGACAAACATTTCTAGTAGCTTCTCCAAGGCTTATATAGTGAATACAGAACGCACTAACATACGACAACTAAAGGGCTCGATCGAAAGCTGTTCCAATTCTACCGCCTATCGGTCAGATGTTCAAATGAGAAATAAATAACAGCCAGCCACGTCTGCCAATGCGTTCGTTTGATGCAATCCGTTCCGCAGTAACAATGCTGACAATTACGCAATCGGAGACTAAATGGGTTTTTAATCTGCCAGTGGTGAAATTATACAGTACCTAATGAATAGAGATTTTTGGGGATTTGTGTTCATCTATAGAAAGGTTGGCTAAGAATAATGATGAAAACACAAAAGATAAAAATAAAAAGGCTATGCTTAAAGCAACGTCTGAATGAATGTTGAATGAAGAACAGTACCTACTTCAGTTGTTGGAAACCTTGCAACCGCTGATCAATCAATACCACAACCACCTACGTATAAGAATATAGTTAAGAGCTGGCAAATAAAAATGGGCGATTAATTAATGGTGACAACCCTGCAAGACATACAATCTATGTTTAAAAACAACTTCCATCACATTACATTACAATATCTGGAACCTATGATTGAATGATTACATTAATTACTTCACAACAATACTGCCATGTTATATGACAGAGCAAAAGGAAAAGTAACTGTGACAATAATATCACACAACATACATCAGTTAAAAAAGAAAGTGATTCAGTGAAATCAACAATACGATGTCACACGCTCTCGCGTCAAACGAAAAACTCGATAGCTCCTTATATAATTAAAAGTGTTTCCAATCAACTTCTGCAAAAGATCGATCATCTTTTTATTAAAGTATCCATAATTGATGATACTTTTCAAGTCACTATTATTCTCTGGTTCGATAAAATCGTTTGTCGTAAAATGTAGAATAGCTAACTCTTTAATAAATGCAATATATAAATTACAGAATATAAAAACTTATGTATATCGATTAAAGATCGTTCATTTTCGCGCTTTTTTCGCGGGAGTGGCGCGCGCGCCTCGCGACATTTCAGCAAACTGAATGTTTTGTCTCAGATTTTCGAAATTAAACGTTATTTTAATTATAGTTCGGAAGATATTTACGCCGGAAAATTAAATGCAGTCTGATTTGAATTTATTTGTACACGTCCTATAAAAATACGAGTGCTCTTTAAACGGTTACATAAATAATGTTGTTTTTATGGAATCTTGCAGAGAATCTTAGATATTTTTTTAAAACACATTTCATTAATTCTGCCACCACTCACATAACTTTGCATTTAACAAATTGTAATTTGCATGATTTATGTTGTGTTAAAAGCTCCTTTCAAAGTCGTTATGATAAAAGATTATAGATGTATAATATCCTAAGTTTGCAATGTCCTAAAAATATGTTATTTTTAACCGACTTCAAAAAAAGGGAGGTTATCAATTTGACCCGTATGTATGTCAGCTAAATTTCAAGTGTATGTATGTATGTTTTTATGTTTGTTCACGCATATTTCCGGAAGTACAAGTCCGATTTAAGTAATTCTCTTTTTGTTGTACTATGTACCTATTGTTCAACTTAGGGAATACTATAAGTTTCATTAAAATCGGTTCAGTAGTTTTTGACATAGGATTTTTTTTCGTATTGATGAGAACTTATTCTAGCATGGGTTATGGCTGCCACTGTTGTTATGAGGTGAAAGGAAAGAATTTTCGAATTTCAACTAAGACACTAAAAAGCATGAAATAAAAACTTTAGAAACCGACTTCTAGAGCCATGACAAAAGTAAAATTATTTTATCCTTTTAAGTGTTTTTTTGAAGGCGGTTTCTATTTCTTTGTAAAAAGTTTTTATTCAAATCCGTAATTCCGTACAGACTTCACGGCCAGTGTAGTTTCGGCACAGCGTAAACACAAAACAAAATCCAGCATGAAAACTAAACATTGATTTCAAAAACGTATTTTTGGAGTACTGTGCATAAATCAAGGAAATTAGGTCATTCAGAACTGGGCACACCGACGGACGCGAGTTCAAGCGCTTCAAGCTTCAAGCGCTGTTTTGAAATATTCATTAAAAACTTTACAATGTTTATTAGCTTGTTGACGTGAATGACACGGCCTGGTTATTGACGAAAATTATGCGTGGTTTGAAATTTAATATTGGCGTTAATTTTAGTTTAGGTAATATACAGGATGTATCTGACATCGTACCGCAAAATTCGCGAAAAGGCTAGACCAAATGCCACTAATAAAATTATGATAGTCATTTATGTCGTTAATGAACGATTACAGAAATAACAATGTTTAAAAAAAAGTGTCGAACGTTGCAAGCGTGCCGCCGTGCGGGTTTGTAGGTATGACGTTGATCCCTGATGTGAACTCTATTAAATCAGCTGATAAGATAGTTTTTCGAGTTTTGTTTTCTTTGCGTTTTTTTTTTTTGTATAATTAGCGAATTAATTAATTTTTACTTTAAAATCTTATTGGGTTATAAAAGTATAGCAATTATGAACGGTCTAAAGTGAAAAAAAACTACATATTTTTTTTTTAATCATGAAAAAGCCGACGATAAATTCCACCACTGGGGGGTTCAGAATCATGTACTGGATCCATGGTACTCGTTTGTGCGTCGATGTCAGATACGCCCAAATTACGTAACACACTATTACTATCACTTGGAATCATTTCGAAGCACATTGCTAATCCATTGCTCTATGTGTTCGAAAATGTGTCTGCTCAACAACGTAAATAACGCAATGAATGTTGTTGAAGTGTCAAAATAAAACCCATTGCTATTGATAGTGTGGTACGTAATTACCCTGCTGGTTGGTTAACATTCGAACCAGTTGTATTTTTATGTTACTCGAATAATATACCCTTCGGAATGATGAGTTTATGTTGTAGATGATTTTGAACGTTATTTAAACTTCAAAGACTTTTAAACATCAAAAATGTATGAGTTAAACAGTCGCTGTAAAATTAAATTACTATTTAATAGGCATGGTTAAATAATAGTCAGCCTATTTATTGATATATGGCATTCGTTAAGCGTGGATGAGTGCTAAAGGTGGCGCGCAGATATTCAACACGCCTGCGTGGTCTAGATAACCAGCACGCATGCGCGAACCACGGCAACCCCTCTCCATATTGAGTAGTTTTTGAATTTGGAATTTCGCATTCAGTTGTCTCGACATGGGAGCCGTGAATAGTCGTGCTCCCATGTCAAGATGATTTAATAAAGAACCTATCTGAAGGAACATACCTTCTTCCAATGTGTACTTACTAGTAATTTACCCGCGATTTTATTATATTTTGTATTTTCTCGACTAGCTTTTCGTGGTTTCTTAATAATGTATAGTATACGATAAAGTACTTAGGACTCGTTCTCGACAGTCGATGGAACTTTTGGGTCGCACTTCCGGCAGCTGGCCCCTAAATTGCAAGGCCATTTGTGGCACTATAAAAAGTGTCGAGGGGAGGCACTGGAGAGTGTCGAAAGATCCCTGAATCGGGTTATTAGAACCCGACAGTCTAAGCTTCTCCGGGCCCTGAAAACGGAATTGGAGACGGCACTTGCACAAGCCTCTGCGGGGCACGCAATTATAGCGGCAGTAAGGCCATCATGGAGGCGTGGATCAAGGGGAGACATGACACCCTTAGCTTCCGACTGACGCAGGTACATTCTGGCCACGGCTGTTATGGGAAGTAACTGTATCGTATAAGTCGTAAGCAGACGTGCTTCACCACAGTGCGGTTTGCCTGGATGATACGGAGCAGCACAAGTTGAAGGAGTGCCTAGTTTGGGCAGGGCTGCGCCGTGATATCGTCGTGTCGCTAAGCGAAAGCGATCTCAAGCTCCTGGCCGTCTTTTAATCGATAGTCGAAATTGGGAGCCAATGATCACAAAGGCTGTGGCGGAGCGGGAGAGAGCTGCAGCATGCCCTCTCCCTTCCTGCAGGAAATGCACAGGCCGCCCGAGAACGTCCATGAGAGGTGACCTGCGGCGGACTAGAAACTTCGGTCGTCGGATCAGACAGGCCCAAGTTGGCTCTAACGTGTTTCAGGCGCATCACTCGAGAGCGGATGCGACTATAGTGGGAATGGCCGCAAGGGAAGGAGGACCCGCTGAGAAACAGCGTGTCGAGGCCTGTCGGGGAGAGGCGAATGTTTATACGAATATTTTGCAATAAACAGAATAAAACCAAGCTATTAAAACGAAACTCCTTAGACATTACATCTCAATACAAAACAACAGCTGACGCTTCTAAAATAAAAAAAAAACAGACATGGCCGCTCTTGGAATTCTATATTCAAATTTTTCGCGACTGCCAGGATAGTCAACATAACATTCCGGGGATCATTAAACTCGACAAAGATTTATATTCTTCATACGATCAGCGTTTACCTTCTAAATGCCAAGTAAATATGGAAATTAGTACATAACAATGCATGCAAAAAAAAAAAAAAACAGTTTTATTTGGATATCTGTTTGATTTTTATCGGCTCACCTATCATTATGAGACTCATCAATCTTGGCTTTATTGGCCATGAAACATGTCAAGCTCGAAGTATTAATGTGAATTGTCTATTGCTGTGTTCGTGATAGGCCTCCGTTAGAAGACGTTTTGTTAGTTAAATGATATGTTCATAAAAATGGCCTAAAATCTGTATTCATGAATTGTTTTAGAAAATAGTCACGAGTGGAGTGAAAATTAATTATGCTTTAATTTACAATATACATTATTCACTCGTCACTCGTATTATAAAGGTTAGTGTGAGTTGGATTTTTAGAGGTGCCGTATACTTTACCGAATATATCATGAATATAGTGATGGTATATTATTAGTAAGTATTATTAATTTCGGTAACAACAGAATAACCTATCTTGTGTTTAGTGTAAAATAATATGTAGTTCAACATCGATACGACTTAACGAGTTGTTTTTGGGAATATTATTAAAGGAAAAAGAACGCTACTTAGGTATTTGATATAGACGAAAGCTACTACATCTGTGAAATTTCTTTATTAGATTTTAAACTTTATCGCTTAGGCATCAAGGCTCAATGTTGATTACGAATATTTAACTTTCAGGTAGCTTGACCTGATGTCGTCCGTACATTATTAATTAAAATATTTTCGTTAAAAATACAAAAAAAAAAATACCGGGAAACAATACTTTTCGTCCATTGAGCGCCCCTTCGTGACTATGAACAACATAAGTATGTTGTATTACTTACTAGTAGGTACTAGTAAGTACTAGTACCTACATATATTTAAATCTAACCTTTTTTTTATTTGGGGTGGGAAATCAACAAATGACCTCTCCGCGTGCGTCAGACTTTTACTGACTAAAACCCACCCGTGTTTCTTCACTTGCCTATGCGACGGCCAGGGCCACGGTTTCTTTTTTAAGCAACCCTGAGCCAGGAGGCATCGGTCTTCGTGGACCCCGTCACGATGTGTTTTTTATCTGTTCTGTGGTGATGACATTCATTACTGTTTCAAGTTAAACTTACTTTTTCACTGTCAAGGAATTCATTGATAAGCTTCAGTTGTTATATAAATAGTGACATTGGATAATTATCTTGTCATTGTATTAGTTGTATTCACGCTAAATGCACGACTAACTCTTTAAACAATAACTAATGACTTATGTACGTGGTTACATTAATAGCCAACATTGACATATTTTCTGTTTAAACTGATGAATCACTGGATATTTTAAAAGACAAGACAATTTAGATCTACGCAAATTAGTGAAAAATATTGTTCAAAGTTACATCACACCTCGTTATAAGACCGAATTAAATAATCGATAAATGTCATATTTGACCCTAATTTTAAATTAATGACTAGAGAAAGGATAGTAACACCGTGTTAGTAGTGACATGAACAACAAATTTAAAAAAAGAACAGGCTGATTAGAAAGTTCTCGCAACACAGTGTAACAGAGCGAGTTTAAAAAAAGTTTACTGACTTTTTTCAGAAATTATTGTTTGTCTGTGGTTACATAATGCCAGTTTGACAAAATATATACTATCGTTGTTCGGCATTTAAAAACGCGAATGTGAGTTTCTTTGACACTACTACGGGCTTTTTAAGTAGATAGGTAGGTAGTGCGTAAACATTTTTAGAGGCAAATACATACTATACCACTGTTTTTAATCTGTACACCAATAGCCAAGACGTAGTAAAAAGGATGCTATTGATGGATAGCTTTAGATTTTAGTCTACGACCCTTAGGAACAGAGTATAAAGAAAAGGAAGAAATATCCCTAAGATTCAGGTAGAGAAGAGCAAAACGAAGCTGATAGGATGCCGAGGGTGTGTTTTTAAATTTTGCTGACATTGGAGTATCATACGACTTCCTGGTGAGTGAAGTCGCAATAAACCAGTAGTAGGTAGGTATTATAAAATGTATTTACGTAAGTTAATACTAAATAAGTTGGAAGGTACTTCTTTAAATTGTTCAAAGTCTGGAGTACGAAACTAGCGCACATTCGCGTTTTTGAGTGCCCAACTCTAAGTGACGGTTATTATTTTGGTCTCGGTCAAGGAACTTATGGAGGCCAAAATTCGATTCTTTTTTTGATCTCTAGGTCAACCACAAAATTCTTGTCATTTGTAACATTGTCTATGTAAATAAATTTATTTTGAAGAAGAAAAATTTGTTACAATTTATTTAAGTTAGGTACATGCCTATTTATAATAGAAAAGGATAACATTTAACCTTAGAGGTCGTAATAAAACTAATTAAGCAGTAAATTAGAAATTAAAAAATATGTGGTAACATTAAACAGCGCAGGACATTTATAGCTTGGGTAGCTATTGTAGCTAAAACTAAAAGTTCACTATTTTACTTACGTGCATTTTATATGTCCATTAATATCAGGATTTAAACACTTTTATCCTTTACTGTGACGCGTTTCCTTTAGTACCTACTTTATTTCAAGAAAGTAATAAAATTTAGTCTTTTGTTTAAGGTAATGCGCAATAACCCCATGAAATAGGCTTTATTGCACCTTTAATGGTCGATTTACTAGAGTCTAATTCACTACACAATAAAAAAAGTTAACACATTCGAATTTGACCAATCAAACGTATTTTTAATGATTGCTGTTTTAATTAACAGCTATTAACGCGTGTTTTATCTCAATTACAATGAACCAATAGTCATTTATCTTATCAGAATCATTTCAACCAAATCAATCACAAAAAAAAAACACAATTGGCGCCAATAGAACTGTCAAAAAGACTGGACATTTCGTTTATGCTTTTTTTTAAAGCCAGCTGATATACGCTAAAGTCACATAGAGACTGCCAAGGGTTATGCACACGTATCCTGTCCCAAGGTAAGCAGGACGGGTGCTAGGCCAGTGGGCGTTTCGTTCCTCACCAATGAACTTCATAACAATTACGTTGCATTGTTTTGTTTGTCATGAAGCTACCGGTCTTATTGATGTCGAGATAATTTATTTAGTTACAGTCTTAGACATTTTTTGGTAGTTAGTCCCTTATCGTGAGAAAAGGAATGTAATTTTATTAGGTACTTATTACTCAAAAATTAAAGATTAACCTCCTTATTCATAAACGTTGTTTAAAGTTAACTTGTGATTAGCTATTCTTTAACCATACATTTTTGACCTTTTAATGTCACTTAACTTTAATCATCGTTTATGAATAAACACCACAGTGTTGAAGGGGTTTATTCATAAACAATGATTAAGTTAAGAGTCTTCAGAAAGAGACATCTTTGACCAGTTATCATAAAAGTTTAAAGAGCCTTATCCAATCGATATTCACAAATGATTATCTAGCCCTCAAAAGTTAAAAAACTTTATTCAATCAAATAATATTCAGTCAACTTTTTTTTTTGTTAACGTAAGATCGTTGATTAGCAAAAACGCAATTAATAAAAAAATATATATCAAACAACTACAGATTGTTCCACGTAAATTTAGCAACAACCAAGTAGGTTGCACAGAAAATATAAAACCATATTAGCGACATTTGGTGTTTGATGGCCACAGGTAATAAAAGCTGTTCAGCTGGTCAGGCCGGATACGACCCTTGTCGTTTATTGTGGGAGAACTGAGCTCATGGAGAGGTACTAAGGTGGGCACACATCGACCGAAACGAACAGCAATGGAAAACAAGTTTGAAAAAAAAAACTGTCTCTGCCAGTTGTAAAAATTGGATGGAGCATAGACAATGCAGATTTTATAACGTCAGCTTTATTGCACATGGGTAATGGATTCTTATTTTGAGTCAGGCTCTTCACAATTTTTTTATAACCAACTAGGTTTCCGCCCACGGCTTCGCCCGCGTGGAGTTCGGTTATATGGCGCTTTTTCGATTTCCCTCGGGAATATAAATTTTTTTCCGCGATAAAAAGTACTCTATTATTTAATCCGGACTTTTAACTTTACGTCTGCAAAATTTCAAAGCAACAGCAAAGGTTCAGTAATAACGGTGTCAAAGCGGAACAAACAAATTAAGTAATTATGTCGTCGTCGTCGTCATCAACCTTTTTGTCGACCCACTGCTGGGCACAGGTCTCCTCTCATACAGAGAAGGATTGAGCGTAATCACCACGCTTGCTCAATGCGAGTTGGCGATTTCAGACTTAAAGTCCAGGTTTCCTCAAGATGTTTTCCTTCACCTTCAGTCAATGGTGTCCAAGATATACTTAGAAAGTACATATAACTTTAGAAAAGTTAAATTGGTACTTGCCTGACCTGGAATCGAACCCGCGCACTCATACTTGAGAGGCTAGTGTTTTAACCGCTAGGCCACCACGACTTATAATAATTATGTAATTATGTAATAAAGATTAATTATATCTGAACCACAGGATCTGTATTACGACGTTTAATGATAGGAACGACTGACCTTAACAAGACTTGTGATATTTATAATTTATTGTCACAATATAGGCCACAAACTACACATTTGTTTAATTTCGTAAACGCCCAACAATAATTTTAAATCAAACCCAAGTGGGTCACGGAAATAGATCACATCGTTCGCCAAAAAATAAACAGTTCTTGTTGACAGTTTACAAGTGGCTTCAAGTCTAATTTAATTAATTACCGCCTATTGACTGCATGTACTGATGTTTATATGTCTGCTAAGGGTTTAAACAGCTACATTTAAACATCCTAATCTATACTAATACATATATAAAACTGAAGAGTTTGTTTGTTTGAACGCGCTAATCTCAGGAACTACTGGTCCGATTTGAAAAATTCTTTTTGCGTTGGATAGCCCAATAATCCAGGAAGGTTTTTTAGACTAATAGGAGCGGAGCATAACTAACTCCACGCGAACGAAGTCGCTGGCGGCCGCTAGTATGTTTATAAAACATTATTAATGATACATGCGATGAGATAAATCATCATTATCATCATCTCAGCGTTAAGCCCAGTCACATCCAATGCTTTTCAGCTTTGGAGTCAGGGGTCCGCTTTACCAGTCTATCTGCCGATTTTGGCTCAACTTCGATATTTTCCGTGAAGCGACCGCCTCCACAACCCGAAGGCGATATCGAAGTATTGCAGTTAAACCAATTGTTGGACTTTTTGAGGGCTCCAACAACCCATAACGACTACCATTAGATGTTTTTGAGTTATTAAACTTTGATTTAACTTTTGAGTTACTGCTGTATCGTGGCTGCGCTTCAAAATATACAAACTTACATACACAAAAAGTTACAAATACAAATATTAGTCTCGTGCGGAAACCGAACCCGCTACACGTAGCGCAGCAGTCAATCCCTCAGCCACAGCACCAACCGTGTCGTCAAATATTGTCTATCCATTCGCTTCGTTTTCGGGAAGCTACGTAGAATCTTCTCGTCCGAAATACCGCAGTGTCTCAAGACAAAAGTCTTCGACCAGTGTGTGTTGCCAGTGCTGACGTATGGAATTGAGACGTGGTCGCTGACAATGGGCCTGATAAGGAGGCTCAAGGTCATTCAAAAGGCAATGCAGAGGGCTATGCTTGGTGTTTCACTGCGCGATCGAATCAGGAATGAGGAGATCGGCAGAAGAACGAGAGTAACCGACATAGTCCGAAGAATTGTAACACTAAAGTGGCAATGGGCCGGGCACATTGCCCGTAGGACCGATGCCCGTTGGGGCCGACGGGTTCTCGAGTGGCGACCACGCACTAGAAGACGCAGCGTGGGTAGGCTCCCGACAAGGAGGACGGACGACCTGGTGAAGGTCGCGGGAAACCGCTGGAAGCGGGAGGCGCAGGACCGGTCGTCGTGGAGAAGCTTGGGGGAGGCCTTAGTCCAGCAGTGGACGTCTTTCGGCTGAAATGTTGATGATGATGATTGCTTCGTATGCTCGAACAATGTGTTTGCTAATTACATTGTTGAACTGTCAAAATGAAATCCATTACCTACTCATAGTGTGTTACGCAATTACCCTACAGATACGAGTCTAAGATCAGTAACAAACAGTTTTCCAGGGCACGTGAAGAGATTCACACTGTATGGTTTTATACTAAACCCTTATTCTAATGACCGTTTATTAAAATATTCTAATCATAAACACAAAAACGGGATCATTTACATCTGTGTCTAATAGCTACACGTGCGCATACTGTCTTAATTTCTTTTGCTCTGTTTTAACTGCTTCTGAATCAAACAGAGCGTCAAACTACATCGAAGTAAATTGTATGTAATTTAGGTGTAGTCTTGGCTAAATTACGAGAATATGTAGTTTATTCAAGTGATAGTGAGTTGAAATAATGTTGTAGCGCTGCCTACAACGCAACATGCGTACAACGCGTCATACTGATGTCATGCGAATCCTACATCTCGCAATTAGAGTTTTCTGTGCAACTAGCAGGCATACAAGTTCGCGACATCAAAGGCCCGCCGGACAAACAGTCTGGTCGCAGGAGACTCTCTTGTCCATGGAGGATGAGTGAGCTTTACACGCTGCTTCTCATATCTGTACAATATGCAGGAAAGTTGCCAAAAGAGACTGCTTAACCTTGATTTACTTTTGCATTTATACCAATACTAGCCCGCGGTTTATCCGCATATGTAGTAGTAGTACCTACCTATAAAACTAGATAAACACGTATTCGCTTGCCTAAAAAATGCATATACGAAATTTTATTAAAATCGGGTCAGCTGTTTTGGAGGATTACGAGAACAAACTCTGGGACAGAAGAATTTTATACAATATAGATTTCATTAAAATCGGTTAAGCGGTTTTGGAGGATTTCGAGGACAAACATGGGACAAGAAAATTTTTGGATTCGAAAAATTCATTTTATTTTTGATAGTCCAATTTCTGAGAAAGACCCACCACAACACCTACATACATAGCCGAATTTTCGTTTTTCCTAAATATACTATCCTCGCCCTTAACAAAATTTCACTAAACAGCGGAGTGGAAGCCAGTAGAGAAATATTATTTATAATAAATAAACCTTGTCTTCCAAAAACAATTGATTGAATAAGTTATTTAAAAAGTAATATCATGTGTTCCCGCCTTTGCATCGATAGCTTTTTACAGAGGAATTGAAATGAAACAGGTTGTTTGAGAAAAACCTGTAGATGTCATTACAAGAAGTTTTGTTTTGGCTGTCATTCTTTTTAGAAACCTGTTGCACTGTTGTATATCGGATTATTGTGTCTTAAAGGCAAAATTGTCCGTTTTATTTATAATCGCTTGCTTGTATAGACAAGTTTATATAAGATTAGTATAGAGTATATAGATACTCTATACTAATATATAAAGCTGAAGTGTTTGTTTGTTTGAACGCGTTAATCTCAGGAACTGTTGGTCCGATTAATCGATTAATCCACGAAGGATTTAGGCTATATAACATCACGCTGTGAGCAATAGGAGCGGAGCATATAAAAAAAAAAAAACATATCGAAACCTACGCGCGTGAAACCGCGAAGCGCAGCTAGTAACTTATACATAGCAAAGGGCCTGTAATCATCGTTTAAGAATAAACCGCCTAAACACTATGGTGTTTATTCATAAACGAAGATTGAAATTAAGTGATTTGCAAATGTCAAAAATGTCTAACTTATAGACTTTTCCTTTTTCACCTAGAGCCTTTTGATCCTAATCCCGCCTGATGGTAAGCAGTGATGCAATCGTTGATGGTAGAGCGCGCTAGTTTATTAAGAACCTATTCACTCTAGCCCTGAAGACACTTAAATTAAAATAATTATTTTATGTTTTAATGACTTTTTTATCTTTAAAACAATACCAACAACATACTCCGGAATTTCGGTCAAGTTTCTAAGATTTTAAACGCTTTTTTTTAATAGTGCTCATATTTTCTTTTGTTTTGAGTTTAGTACTTTTTTGTGAGTCTATGATCAGCTCTAAAGCCGATTATCAACCCAGAAACTCTATGACCGAGACGAACAAAACGTAATGCCATTCCAATTTGAGTTCGTTCATTAGAGCATTGAAATAAATATAGGGATTTTTATTTCATTCTTTATAATATTATTAACTCTCTAATCTACAAAAGAAAGATTTTAGAAAGATAGAAATCAAAGATAGATTATAGATGATGATTATATTAAAAATAAAATCTCACTTACTCTAGGTATAAGTAAGTTTGGTTAGGATTTATTTTCAAACTAAGTAATATTTTGATTAATTAGTATGAAAGTACGAATCTTAGATGTAATTGGTAATAAAAGAAAAAAAATTGTTGACTAATTTCGGGCGGTCAAAGTGTATAGGAGAACATTTCTTTTTTAAATAGCCGTCAAAAATATCAAATTCATTTAAGTACTAAATTCATGACAGCTAACAGCTTTTATACCGATGTGCCTGCCATTCTATATATTATTACATATTTATTTCCAAATTAGAGCTGATTTTTTCAACTCCTGTTAGCTTTATTGGCGATAGACTTTTAAATTTTTGACAGTTATTTTATACAAAAACTGCCAAACGTCAAAATTTCATACCAAAAAATCAGGACATAGTAACATAACTATAAAATTACAGGTTGATCTATTGCGGTAGTGTACTAATAAACTCTTGTTCTAATTTATCGTTATTTTTTTATATATAAATTATAAACCAGCGCTTGACCGCAATCCCGCCTGATGGTAAGCAGTAATGCGATCGTTGATGGTAAAACGCGCTAGTTTATTAAGAGCCTATTCACTCTAGCCTTGAAGACTTTCAAATTGTAGTGTGACGGAAATACCGTCTCTGGCAAATTGTTCCAGTCCCTCAATGTACGCGGCATAAAAGAGGAAGCAAAACGCTTCGTCCGGATCGCAGTGGTGTCAACAACGTAAGGGTGGAAACTCGCCGTACGACGGGTCGCCCGATGATAGATCGGAGATGGGGGAATTAAATCATGCAATTATATAATATAATATTTGTTTGTAACATAATATAAACAATGCATTCTTTATAAACTTACTTGAAGAACAACAGAATAGAGCCATGTTAGCTACATTAGTCAATGGAACCACTATCTACTAAATTATTTTCTAGGAAAGCCAGGCCTCTAAAGGAAATTACAAGAAACTTTCCTAGAACAAGAGAAAATAAAAGGAAAACAAGTAAATTTTCACACTAACCTTAGATTCAAGCCGCTCCGACTCATTCTTATAATGTGTTCGTTCACTTTCCACCTTGTCCAGTTTAGCCCGAAGGGTCTCCAGCTCATCCTGTTGAAGAAACAACGTTGTTACTAAGATTACAAGGTTCAGTTTTGTTCAGGCAAGGTCCTAGTGTTAGAAAACGCGCACTTTCTGCTTATGTTCATCGATTTGCTAGCGATTATGGATACTGTGACCCGTATGTTTAGCTCATCATTTGTATACTTAACTTGGTAATGTTTCATTATAATATTTACATACTTGGTAAGTAAAGGATGGGAGAAAGGTGTTTTTAATTCACAGTGGTTTCTCTTACAATACCTTACTTATAATATCTGTGTCTCTTTTCTCTGAATTATCTAGCATTAAACGATCAGTTTTTCAAAGCCTCTCAATTTGCTTATTGTTGTCGACGTAAGCAATTTAACATTGGGCAGATTTCCATTGCGGCTTATGCCGACTTTATTTAGGCAACGAGTGATCTAGGTTTCTCTGATAACTACCTGCAGTGCGATTCTGTGATCATATCACCATGAAACTTTAGGTGGAGTGTACGCGGAGTTATTACCACGGTTGCTCAATGCGGGTTGGCGATTTCAGACTTAAAGTCCACGTTTCCTTAAGATGTTTTCCTTCACCTTGAAATCAGCCATTGGTGTCATTCTCAATATGAGGGGAGGTCTGTGCTCAGAAGTCAACATCATCATCTCAGCGTTAATCCCTGTCGCATCCAAAGCTTTTTCTAGCGATTTTTTTTGGTTAAATTTCGATATTTTCCGTGAAGCGACTGCCGTCTGACCTCCAGAACCCGAAGGCGATATCGAAGCATTGCATCTAGACCAATTGTTGGACTTTTGAGGACTCCAACAACCCATAACGACTGCCACTAGATGTTCGTATGGCAACCGGGACCAACTGCTTAACGTGCTTTCCGAGGCACGACCAGACCAGTGCAAATATTCATATTAATGCATACAAATATTCGCACTGCGCGGGGATCGAACCCGTGCCTCCTTGCGCAGCGGCCGCTTTCGCTACCTCTACGCCACGGAGGCTGTCATAGGTCTATGCTGATCTTACTTACTCAAACACATGTCACTCCAACACTCCACACAAGTGTAGTGTAGTATAACATATTGCTTTTGCTTTTATCTGTTAAGCATATTGTTTATTTATAACTTTTATTTAGTTATGCCTAATATTTGTCTGTTACTCTTGCACGGTATCTACATTAAAGCTAATTCTAGCAATGGAAGGGGCCTGGTGACCTGTAACACAGGTTTTTCTCCAAATACCTATATCAGGCACCAGTCTCTCACGAAGGTGGCATTCAGCTGATACTTTTTTTTTTTTGTACTCACTATTACAAATCAACTTTGTGAAGAGAGAATAAATGATAAATTATTATATTATTATGCCCAGAAGTGGGACGATAAAAAGGTTAATGATGATAATGATGAACGTGGAGTGAGCTACTTATCATTCCAACTACTGCTAGGGTTTTCACACTATTGACTTCTTATTCTAAGCTGACTTCGCGTCTCTCACAACTCTTCAGTGTGTTTTACTGAATCGACTGGCTGATAGCTGGCTAAGCTATATGTATGGAAGAGCCAATACTCCAGTAACTCATCCCTTCTCGTTTATAATCATTGACGAACTAACATCGTGCTAAAATTCTGCGGATCTTTTTTTACAGACGACAGGATATCAAGGTACTACAATCTGCCAAATTTCTTTCGATTTTCAACTTTGTCTCTAAAAAATAAGGCTCAAGGTTGATTGGATATATTTGACAGTTTCGAGTAGCTTGATTTGCTGTCGTCCGTACATATCTCACAGTGAAAAGATAGGTCAAATGAGTCTCAATTCTAAGGCGCTCTACACACCAAACACAAACAAACTCTACAAACCGACATGTCGGCGGGCAACACGCACGGGCGAATGTTGCCGACATGCTTCTTTCAACATAAGCCGGGTTGTGTCGGCTGCCTGTGCCGCCGGGCTTTAGCCTCAGATGGAATGACATTTCACTACAACTCCACAAAAGTTTTCACGAAGGGTCTATATCAGATCGGTTTTTGTTATCATCTTAGTCCACCAATTGTGTCCGATCTTGGTCAGGATATCAGAGATTGTGTATGAACTTCACCGATATACAGTGCTACTTAAACTACTAATTAATTGTGTACCATCTATGAACAATCCGAAGGAATGTTTAGAACAAACATGGCGGTCGTTTGAACGCTGCGCACACGACTGCGCCGTTCAAGATGCGCGGTGGAGCGGCGCATCATCGCGTGCCACTGACGGCAGTTGGAGAAAATTTGGACGGTCGTTTGAGGCGGAATTTTAAGTGAAATTGATTTTGTATCCTCTTTTTCTTTTATAACTAGCGGCCGCCCGTGACTTCGTGAGTAAGTTATTTGAACATTTAACCCCAAAATACACATAGACTACAGGCCCATGTCCAAAAATGGATGGGTCATATGAACCACCAGGTGACGTATATAGGACGATATAAAAGCATAAAATAATAAGATTCAGCTCTATGCCGTCACTTGTAAGCTGTCCAACTGAGTGCTGGTGAGAATTCAAAAGCGCAGGTAGAGTGAGTACCTTTTGGGTCATATATTTTTGTACGGCATTGCGGAATAATGGATTAGAAGCTATATTGAAACAGAATGATACTGATGCCGTACAGAATAAAATGACCAAATTTACCCTGGATATTGTCAGAAAATCAAAAAAATTTACCGACTTTGTGACGCATTATTTTTTGCGGCACTGCGAGCTTTCTTATTATTTTTCATGGATTTACCGATAGTAAAAATGCCGTACAAAAATATATGACCCAAAAGGGTACTCACTCTACATGCGCTTTTGAATTCTCACCAGCACTCAGTTGGACAGCTTACAAGTGACGGCATACAGCTGAATCTTATTATTTTATGCTCTTATATCGTCCTATATACGTCACCTGGTCGTTCATATGACCCATCCATTTTTGGACATGGGCCTGTAGTCTAACAGCATACATTTTAGATTTTTATTATGCTCCACTCCTGTTGGTCGCAACGTGATTTTATATAGCCTAAAGCCTTCGTGGATTAATGGGCAATCCAACGCAAAAATGGGACAGTAGCTCCTAAGATTATAGTGTTCAAACAAACAATCTCTTCAGCTTAATATAATAAGTATAATACATAATTTATTTGGAAACCAGCGTGTTCAGCGAATTCTTAATTTTTTTAATAAGGTATTACGGAAAGCCCGTTTCACTGTGCACATTCCAGTCTAGCCATCGAAACAGACCATAAAGGCACCAATAAATATCTATCTATATTAAAACCATAAAAATATAAATCCAAAGAAATAAGGGCCAACCCACACTCGAACGCAAACTTCCGCTGCAGAGTTACGCACGTTACACAACCCACACGTTTAATCGCATGTTTGATTTCTAATCGCATAATCCGAGCGGTGCATACCATGATTGTCGACCAATTAGAGCGGACCTGTCATACCTATATCTGTGTGTTAGACCATGCGGAAACGGCTGCTGCCTCTTGTGTGGGAGAATGCGGGTAAAAACTGAGCTCTGCAGTGGAGTGTGTGTTAGGAAATTTGTTTGCTTGTCCGTTAAGTTTTTTTTTTATAATTATAAACTAGTGATTGACGGCCATCCCGCCTGATGGTAAGCAGTGATGCAATTGTTGATGGTAAAGCGCGCTAGTTTATTAAGAGCCT
Organism: Sesamia inferens; assembly: GCA_037179545.1. Classification (NCBI taxonomy): domain Eukaryota; kingdom Metazoa; phylum Arthropoda; class Insecta; order Lepidoptera; family Noctuidae; genus Sesamia; species Sesamia inferens. The sequence goes on along the minus strand of CM073941.1, from coordinate 19,830,039 downwards.
ATTCACACTAGCCTTCAAGACACTTAAATTGTAGTCAGACGGAAACACCGCTGCTGGGATTTTTTTACAGTCCCTCGATGTACGCGGTATAAAAGAAGAGGCAACTCGTAGTACGACGGGTCGTCTGATGATGGAAAGGCGAACTTGTCAAACTGTCGGGAAATAAGATTTTTTTTTTTTGACAGATTGCGACTGAGAACTGACTGCGAACGATCATAAAATTAGTAGAATTACTCCTTTGGTTTTCAGAAAATATCTGTGATAAGTTATGAGTTCTTTGGCTAGATAACATTTATGACGATGAGTAGAGTCGAAGTATGGTGGCATACTTTCCTAATACAATGTATACAGCCCCTTACACAAAAGATTACGACAGATCTTACAAATGAATAATGCATCAGGTATTATTGGCATTAAATCACGAGATATGTTATAGAATTCTTGCGAACGGTTACAACTAGGGCGGATGCTAGTTCCGCGTGATTGGTTGAGACAACAACACGTTTTCTTGTACATAATAGTGGTTTTAAGTTTGCTGTAATCTTATTTAGTTAAAGGTACGTTAGGACAGGTTGAATCCCGCCTGATGGTAAGCAGTGATGAAGATGCAAACGTTGATGGTAAATCACACTAGTTTATTAAGAGCCTTTTCACTCAAAAAAAACTGAGTGAATAGGAAGGAAGACGTCAGTTGAGCGAGGTGATGCAATGTTTAACCCAACAACGCGACCAACGATGCTGCACCAGAGGGAGATTGATCTGAAGACCTTCCACGACCAAACTCCCGACAAAACAACATTTGGCGCATCGTACCCGGCACACATCGCAACATCATCAGAGGTCATGGCCGGAACACAACAAATCGCTTGGCAGCGAGATTTTTTTGGTGGGTGGTAACTTCTGATGGCAGCCGATTTTATGGACTACCACCGCGAAAGTAGTAGAATTGAGTCAGAAACAATGTTCCATCCAATGCTGGTCTCGTGTTCCAAAATATACAGTCAAAGCGACCATTGCTATAACATAATACTGTAGCTCTGCACTGCCACTGATAAGGCCCTGGAAGATGTGAAATTTGGGCCAAAGAACAGCAGTGAGCGAAGATAGTGGTGGCCTAGATGTAGATATAGGTCGCGACTTGTAGTTGTAGGTCATAGGTTCGACATCGACCATCTGGGCCCGCGTGGTAGATTCCCCCTCACTTCCCAGTCCCCCTTCTGACTAAGAGGAGGCCTGTGTCCCAGGGAATGAGAAAATTATAGGCTAATTATGTTATGATTATGGGCCAACAAAACTTGGATAACTAATCGCACTGACGCATTGACGGTCGGATTGTAGTTATCAAAGTTTGGTCGTGGAGTCTCCATATCAATCTCCCTCTGACGCAGCATCGTTGGTCGGGTTGGTCTTGGGTTTAACATTGCATCACCTCGCTCAACTGCCGTCATCCTTCCTATTCCTAAGTTTTTTAAGTGAATAGGCTTAATAAACTAGTGCGCTTTACCATCAACGATTGCATCACTGCTTACCATCAGGCGGGATTGCAGTCAAGCAAATAATTATTTTAAAAAAATGTTTAAATTACGTTACTATTCATTTTGATCGTACTTAGAAGCCATTGTATTACATAGAAATTGTACGGTGTGTCTACCGTAGAACCAGAACAGTAGTTAGATATTTCTTAAGGCCATACAAACGGTACCTAGGTAAAATACAAATACATTCTACGGTGTATCTACTCTAGTACTTGAAAAGTACTCAGATAACATAAACATTACAATACCATCACGTATTGAACACAGCGCGTTGTGCCCTATTTGTTGACTCATATATAATGAACTAATTTGCATTACAACTGCCTGCAATTGTTCACTGAAATGTATTACTGGAGTGAGGTTACTCTTAAACAGATTACAGTGAACGTGGTGATATGTGATATGATTTTAAGAAAAAATACTATGGAAGTTTCTGATATAGAAGCGGCATCACCGTAAACACCAGGACCCATTACCAAATAATTTCGTACGGAGGACGGGTCTGAGCAGTTGTGTTGCGATTTGTGCCGGGTACGATGCGCCAAATGTTGTTGTGTCGGGAGTTTGGTCGTGGAGGGTTTCTAGATCAATCTCCCTCTGGCGCAGCATTCTTAGTCGTTTTATTGGGTTTTACATTGCATCGCTCAGCTGCTGTCTTTCTTCGTATTCACTCAGTTTTTTTGAGTGAATAGCATTACAAACAATCGCTTTCACGTTTATTATGTAGAACAGAATTGGTTGGTTTATGAACATCACCTGCTTTATTATTACATTTGCGAACCGGTGCAAATAAAACCATATCACAACCAACAACAATTCCTAACTTTTTCCAGTCCCATATAAAAGCGGAACAGTAAATATGTACGAGATCACTCCAGCGCACCTGTTTACGACATCACTCCCGCGCACCTATACCGATCATTATAAAAACTGCATTGCTATCGTTTATGAGAGCCTGGTACTTGAAATCAGTTCCGCTACTGAACAGATAAAAAGTACTGTTATCTTTATTTATTAGTTCCCATGGAACAGTTATGTGATGGTGAACTGATTTATGGGATCAATGTGTGGAAGGAAAGTTGGTGTGTTGAAAAGTGTGTAGTTGTTATTGGGGTTATGGGTTTGAGTTGTAGAATTTTGTAGGATGGAAATGTAGGAATTGTAGTTGCTATTCCGATTTTTTTTTTGTCAATGACTGTAGTTTTTAATGCTTTAATGTGTATTATGTCGTTGCCTCGTTGGTCTCTGGCCCTGACATCAAGCAATGGATTAATTTGTAAATTTTTTATATGCTTGAGTATAAGACTTTTGATTTCTTACTTTGTAGGATATATGTATACTGTATGTCTTTTTAAAATAAATTTTCCAGATATCTGATGATCAACAAGGTCACTGTCAGCTTGCAATATAAAAATCCATTCTTATACTTTTAATTGGCATCCGTCAACAACTTGAGCAAAGTACATATTTTTTCTAAGAAACAGAGGTTTGAACTGAATATAGATGATATAACATAAATAAGTACATAATAATATTATTTCCACCACACCTCACACTTCTGATTCTGATTCTGATTTTTAGGCTTTAAAAGCTGAATTTCTCGTAGAACGTAAAAATTAGCAAGAACATTCCCTATACCGTATAGACTACCGTATAGGACTAAATAACGTATAGCCTATACGTTACTTAGTCCAAGTGAAACATTCCCCGTAATTGGAGAACGCGGTGCATCTACGCAAGACTTAGTGATGCAGCCTGCGGAATGTTCTACAGCAATAGGCGTCTTAATTGGTTCGTTACTATTTCTATTTAGCAGCAAACTTTGGACGAAAAAAAATATTCGCGATTTGTCGTGTAATATTCTGTTAGTAATATATATTTATTCACAATTTTACCAACTAAAAATCTACCAACCTGCACTGGGCCAGCGTGGTAGATTACGGCACTGAAAGGGGGCTTATGTCGCAGCAGTGGAATATTATAGACTGATTATTTATTCACAATTACTTATTAACATCATGAAATAAATTCTGCACTTCCAAGCATCGATATATTTATCCGCGCGATTGACATATTGGACTAGACAAATCGATCGAATATGTATAGCTCGACCTTAGAAGCAGTAGGTCGTATGTATAGCTCGACCTTAGAAGCAGTAGATCGTATGTATAGCTCGACCTTAGAAGCAGTAGATCGCATGTATAGCTCAACCTTAGAAGCGTTAGGTCGTATGTATAGCTCAACTTTAGAGGCGTTAGGTCGTATGTATAGCTCGACCATAGAAGCAGTAGATCGTGTGTTTAGCTCGATCTTAGAAGCAGTAGGTCGTATGTATAACTCGGCCTTAGAAGCAGTAGATCGTATGTATAGCTCGACCTTAGAAGCAGTAGATCGTATGTATAGCTCGACCTTAGAAGCGTTAGGTCGTATGTATAGCTCGTCCTTAGAAGCAGTAGGTCGTATGTATAGCTCGACCTTAGAAGCGTTAGGTCGTCCCTATGTATAGCTCGCCCTTACAAGCAGTAGGTCGTCTGTATAGCTCGACCTGAGAACCATTAGGTCGTATGTATAGCTCGACTTTAGAAGCGTTAGGTCGTATGTATAGCTCGACTTTAGAAGCGTTAGGTCATCCCTATGTATAGCTCGCAGTTACAAGCAGTAGGTCGTCTGTATAGCTCGACCTTACAACCATTAGGTCGTATGTATAGCTCGTCCTTAGAAGTAGTAGGTCGTATGTATGACCTAATGCTTCTAAGGTCGAGTATTATAATCATGAAAGTATGGATGGATGGAAATTTGTTATTTTTTTATTCTACAACATAACAGATTATGATAAAAATCTCACTCTATCACAGTAATATAACAGAATAACACAAAGGATCCTTGTAATCCCAACATGCCCACGAGTTCGATACACGGGCGAAACCGCGGGACGCTGCAAGTTATGCATATTTTATTTTTTATTCTTACGGGATCGAGAAATGCGTGTGAAACTCCGCTGAGCTACTAGTAACACTTTATTTAACGATGCCCATACTAAGGTCCGTATTACAGAACTTCACTCAAAACTCAAGCTCTACTTAAGTCTCGTTTGAAGCCTTTTTATTTATTTTTTAATAATTACAATTATTACAAACTAGCGCTTGACCGCAATCCCGCCTGATGGTAAGCAGTGATGCGATCGTTGATGGTAAAGCGCGCTAGTTTATTAAGAGCCTATTCACTCAGAAAAACTGAGCGAATAGGAAGGAAGACGGCAGTTGAGCGAGGTGATGCAATGTTAAACCCAACAACACGACCAACGATGCTGCTCCAAAGGGAGATTGATCTGAAGACCCTCCACGACCAAACTCCCAACACAACAACATTAGGCGCACCGTACCCGGCACACATTGCAACACAACTGCTCAGACCCGTCCTCCGTACGGTTTCACCAGACATCATGCCGGAACACGACAAATCGCTTGGCGGCAAGACTTTGTCTGGTGGGTGGTAACTTCTGCCGGCGGCCGATGTTATGGCCTACCACCGAGTTATTGGTTGAAACTAGTTTTAAGTAAGGCTTGAGTCTAGAGTAATCGTTCTGTAATATGGACCTAAGAATTACTCCTGTATCGTGGGGGCGTTTACAAACATAAAAACTCACATACACAGCTAGATCCGGATCAACTACTTGTAGGTCATACAAATATTTGATCCGTGCGGGAATCGAAACCGCGACAAGCAGCGCAGCGGTCAAACAACCGTGCCGTCGTGCGTTCCGTATTTCCAACGAAAATCTATGAATGAAGTACAGGTTATTGTTGCTGTGTTTTGGTATTTAATGGTAGTACAGAAGCTTATAATAGATCTACCTACCTACTCTCAAACGTTAAGCTACTATTTTGGTAGTTAGCGGGAAATCCGTCGGCAGTAGCCAATCAGACATAACAATCACCATCTGGTTAGAAGAACTCCGCTTTTCAGTACAGGATGAGGGAGTTTTCCACCCTGTTCTGTGGTAATTGAAACCTTCCACAAAAACAAACTTCTATTTAAACAATTTTTTTAAATAGTAATAAAATACTACTAAGTAATCATTTCCATATTGGTCAATTATTAAATGCCTATCATGACTAATACTAAACAAAATGTCCATAATAATTTCTCCGTGTCATTATGAGCACGCGCTAGCGCAAGCGCATTGGCGCGGAAATTGCAAACGATTACAGTTTACCGCGATCTGCGCGTTGATGTGGTTGTCTCCATTTCTGTAGGGAGCGGAAATTACCGAGAGAAAAAGTCTAGCGTTAAAGGCACGCAGGAAATTGCTCAGGCTTAGATAAAAAAGATTAGATTGCCCGAGGATAATGTAAAGGAATTAATAAATCACAGGATATTGCTATCAGAGCCGTATGAACATTCATAGCCTTCCTACATTGTAAAGAAAATCTCTCAATATATATACTTATGAAAGAAAAATAGTTTTAATTAACAATCGGTGTACTTCGGTGTAGATGGTAAAGTTTTTTTTTAATATCTAATTATAAACTAGCGCTTGACCGCAATCCCGCCTGATGGTAAGCAGTGATGCGATCGTTGATGGTAAAGCGCGCTAGTTTATTATTAACTAAGAAAAACTGAGCGAATAGGAAGGAAAACGGCAGTTGAGCGAGGTGATGCAATGTTAAACCCAACAACACGACCAACGATGCTGCGCCAAAGGGAGATTGATCTGAAGACACTCCACGACCAAACTCCCAACGCACCAACATTAAGCGCATCGTACCCGGCACACGTCGCAACACAACTGCTCAGACCCGTCCTCCTTACGTCTTCACCAGACATCATGCCGGAACACGACAAATCGCTTGGCGGCAAGGCTTTGTCTGGTGGGTGGTAACTTCTGCCGGCGGCCGATGTTATGGCCTACCACCGACAAATCATCGACCCACAAAAAGTAAAAAGAATACATAACCCTTTAAATTAAATATAAGTAAATTGATGTTAAAGCCGCGTTTCATCTGACGCATCTTTCTTTTCCCGTCGGGGGAGAAAAATATAAAATGTCTTGTACAGACGACAGCACATTAAGCTACTACAATCTGTCAGATTTCTTTATTAGATTTTAAACTTTATCCCTAAAGCATTAAGGCTCAAGTTTGATTGGGAATAATTGACAGTTTCGGTTAGCTTGACCTGCTGTCGTCCGTACCTTCATTTCCGATTAAATTAACTAAACCTACTCACTACTAAACACCATTGCATTTTATTTCATCTCAATCATTGTCATCATCATCATCATCATCATCTCAGCATTAATCCCAGTCGCATCAGCTTTCTTAGCTTTAGAGTCTGGGGTCCGCTTTACCAGTCTAACTGCTGAATTTGGCTAAACTTTGATATTTTCCGTGAAACGACTGCCGTCTGACCTCCACAACCCGAAGGCGATATCGAAGCATTGCAGTTAGACCAATTGTTGAACTTTTGATGGAGAGCTCCAACTGAGGACTGCCATTACATGTCCGTATGGCAACCGGGGCTAACGGCTTAACGTGCTTTTGAGGCACAACCAGACCAGAGCAAATATTATGAATATTTGCTCTGGTCTGGTCATGTATACAAATATTTGCACCGCGATGCACCGGATCGGAGTCGCATCTCCTTGAGCAGCGGCCGTGTTTGCTACCACTAAGCCACGGAGGCTGTCATCTTAAACATTGCGTCATACATAAATTGAGGCAGCTCCAATAACCCACAATTGTACTTGTGTTGGAGATGTCTCGGTCTGCCATTTTATGCTATCTTAACAATGAAAGAAACAAAACATTGCCCCTAATTATTCCCAAACAAGTTTAGTGTATATAATCTAAACAATAGATTAATCATCACACAAAACCCAAAAACAGATTCAGATTATTCAGAAGAAGAAAAAAAAAACAAATCTTCCTTAATCAAATCTATCTTCTCACACAGGCGCTCACTAATAAAGTCGTCATGCGAATACCAACCAATAGATCATTCGTCACAGTAAGACCTCACACATAACAACATACCTAACGATCATTACTTTCGAGCCATTAATAAAGAATCACTGATGGGCGTGAGATGAGATCTGACGTAATGGATAATATGGCCATACTCTAGCACAATGTAACGTGTGTTGATCGCTAATGGTGGAAAAGTAAGCTGTCTGTGGACTGTCTATTGTTGGAAATACATATATGGAATGTACGGACGGCAGCAGGACAAGCTTCCCGATTCTCAATCAATCTGTAACCTTAATACCTTAGAGATAATGTTGAAAATCTCATAAAGAAATCTGAGACATTAAGAAAAATCACCAAGCAGAAAAGCATTATTGTTTTAATAAAAATGTAAAAGGTATAATTACACTTAATTAATAACAGATTTACACTGACATTAGAATGCAGACTTTCTTAAAAATGTAGGGACTGTTTCTCTGAGGTTTACACACTAGCGAATCAATGCCCTAAGCAGTGCGTGCGTCACCATACTCGTACGTGAGTTTCATTATACTGAGGGTCTACTCTCTAAGGACAAAGTCCGTAGTTTTGCTCGAAATAACGAGCGTGTGGCTACTCCGTATCAGTTACGGACAAAATATTAGTTTCGACCTTTGCTGTGCTGCTGTTATGCTGTTGTCGAAATCGTGCGGCGTGTCGTGCAAATCATTGGCGTGTCAGATTTTTACTGACTAAAACCCACCCGTGTTCCTTCACTAGTCTATGCGCCAGGGCCACGGTTTCACTTTCAACCAACCCGCAGCTCTGGTAGGCATCGGTCTTCGTGGATCCCAAGTGCCTCTTAAGAAAGCTCAACTACTAGTTGGTAAATAGAGTCAATTCCTTGTCTCTGAACTTCTAGGCGTTATAACAATTTCGTTGCTTCCATTAACATCTTCCAATTCAACCGTTGTACCCAATAAATCAAGTGCAATTGATTTCCCAACCGCTGCTATTTCCTACCGTATGTTTTGGCAATGCATTTATTTACGCTGTGTTTGGAAGATGGATTTGGATTGAGGCTAAGTATAGAAAATGGATGAATAGGAATGGCCGAGGATGGAGCTTAATGGCGTGCAGCGGATAGTCCTATAAATATACATGTTTGGACAGCACAATATCGATTCCCGCAATTAAAAACGTTCAAAAGTTCTTATTCTTCTTCGACCACTGCTGGACAAAAGCCTCCCCCAACGCTTCCCACGATTACCAGTCTTGTGCTTCAAAAGCTCATCCCAATGAAAATTAATGTCAGACTTCTAAAAAGTATAGGAAAATTACCGTTATTTTTATAGATTGAGGAGGTAGGTACTTAAAATTACACAAGTACATACTTTTATGTAACCCAAGATTATGTGTGAATCAAGGACGTCTGTGATTTAAGTTGCAATTGGATACACATAAATACAATGGTTAAGTTTGAATTAATGTAAGAATCTGAGCTAATGAAATTGTCATGTCATTTAAACGTCTGAAGAAATAAATGTAGTTAGTTGCCTGATAGCAGTAAGCATCCATATTCCATATGACTTGTTCCTATTTGAATGTGTGGGTAAATTATTCCCAACAACAGAGTAAATTGATCAGAAAGTGAAAAAAAAGAATTGAAATGTAAGAAAATTTATTGAAATATACTCGTAGTATTGCATGCGCCTAGTGAAATTACAATTAGGAATACTGTTGCGTTGACTGAAATAGTGAAGCTTTGAAAAGGCGTTTTATCAACATCTTACATCTACTAGATAGATTGGCTGCAGAACCCATCGATGGCTTAAACCCAATAATTATGATGATTTGCTTAATTTTTTTATGTTATTAATCCTGTTCTACAACAAACGTTAGTTCAGCAGTCGTTTTATTTTTTTTATGTTAGCAACATTCAGTCTATAATCATTAACCTTTTTATCGTCCCACTGCTGGGCACAGGTCTCCTCTCATACAGAGAAGGATTGAGCGTAATCACCACGCTTGCTCAATGCGGGTTGGCGATTTCAGACTTATGAAGTCCAGGTTTCCTCAAGATGTTTTCCTTCACCTTCAGTCAATGGTGTCCAAGATATACTTAGAAAATACATATAACTTTAGAAAAGTTACATTGGTACTTGCCTGACCTGGAATCGAACCCGCGCACTCATACTTGAGAGGCTGGTGTTTTAACCACTAGGCCACCACGACTTCTATATATTCAGTCTATAAAAAGAAATGTTTCTGTCACGGGTTCAAAGCCTTCTATTTTCAAATTCGGGTGTCAATTCAGTCAAATAATGTTTTAACTCTTTGGTAACTGAGCCGATGTCGACTATTCGGCCAGCGTCATGGGGTGACGCCAGTGTGACTACTTTAGTAAAAAAACTTCTATATTTAAATAAAGATGTCAATTTAGCCACCGATAAAGCAATCCGGATATGTAACCAGATTCACGTTGATACGCTCCGGCTGTAGTATCATGTTTGAGAGATAGGCGTCGAATTTAATGGCGTTTTACTTTTAAAATAGATCCCATGTTATACTTCCTCATCAATAAAAATACGATCATTCATAAGTAGGTGGAAACTTCGTCAACTACTGTTTGTTGCAAAAATTGGTAAATGTCTCGGCTGATTGTGATGAAAACTGCTAAATCGTTATGTGCGCGTCGGAGAAGGTTCCTAACAAAAAGGTAAGACATGTATACTATATGTAGCTAGTGATTCATATTGTAGTCTATGCCTCTATGGCTTTGCCATACTATCGTAATAAAAAAGTAAAAGATCGCTTACAACTATTCATACAACCAAGCCCTTAGTTAAACCAGGCAATATATTTCTATTTCAATTACAAACGAGTACTTTATTACTTCGAACTAAACTAAATGAGCGCGGTCAGTTTTAGCCTGTAATTCCACAAGTGTATTCCTAACGGTATACTTCAGGCCATAACTCTAAGATCTGTGAAGATTTCCAGAAATCTTCACCACAATTACGTAAATTATATTATTACGCAATAGGGTATTTTCTTTACCACACTTACGTAAATTATTTATTTATATTCTATTACGCAATAGGGTATTTGACTAAAAAATAAACTAATTAGTCCATCAGTCCGATTTCCATAAAATACTAGACACGTATTTTTCCTTCTTTCATTATAAACAAAAAATGAAGACGACACAGTGCGTTGAAAACTCGTGTGACGTCGCTGCACCAGCCACCACTCCTGATCTATGATGCCTTTTATATTTGTCATTTTTTATTGATTTGATAAAACAAAATATACGTATCCAATATTTTTCTATAATCTGAATGACGGACTAAATAGAATCATTTTTTTTTTTTTACCCATGAAACATCCCTATTATGTGATAATATCGTGAGGGAACTGTTCTAGAATCAAGAATTCAAAACATGTGACAACTACCAATCCGCGCTGGAGCCGCTTCGTTCCACTATCTCTCTCAGAGAGGTTTGTACCCCCAGCATACTACAGGCTGATTATTTTATACCTAGCCCCTACTACTGACTAATCTTAAAAGGTACTAGGTTTTTGAACTTACATAATAAATAAAGATCTAGATTTAACACCTACCTAATTGGCTTTAATTACAAGCTTGACATAGAAGACCAGTATTTAAGTTTCATTGTTACAACACAATGCAGTAATATGTAACAATGTATGAATGATGAGATTATCATTGTTGAATTAAAGTCATCATACTAATGTAACGCCATCTTTCCATTTTGCCAATCCATCAATTCCATGAAAAACATTAAGATCACTATGGCAATTGATTTGTTTAGTAAGTAAATATCGTTTGGTTCTTAGATTCTGTAATCTCTCCAACGGAAACTGATATGAGGATAAGTAATGTCTTGTACAGGGTGTAGTATCTGACATCGTAACGCATACTTCGCGAAAAGGCTAGACCGCTTGCCACTAATAAAATGATGATAGTCATTTATGTCGTTAATGATCGGCTACAGAAATCACAATGTTTAAAAAAAAGTGTCGGCAACGTTCAAAGGCCGACTTTGAACGTTGCAAGCTTGCCGCCGTGCGTGTTTGTAGGTATGACGTTGACCCCTGAAGTGAACTCCAGTAAATCAGCTGATAGGATATTTTCGAGTTTGGTTTACATTGCGCTTTTTTGTGTAATTAGCGAATTAATTAATTTTTACTTTAAATCTTATTGGGTTATAAAAGTATAGCAATTATGAACGGTCTGAAGTGAAAAAAACCTGCATTTTTTTTTTAATGGGGAAAAGCCGATGAAAAATTCCACAACTGGGGGGTTCAGAATAATGTCAATCTATAGTACTCGTTTGTGCGTCGATGTCAAATACACCCTTTATAGACTACTAGCGGCCGCCGGCGACTTCGTTCGCGTGGAGTTAGTTATCCTCCGCTCCTATTAGTGGCAGCGTGATGTTATATAGCCTAAAGCCTTCCTGGATTAATGGGCTATCCGACGCAAAAAGAATTTTTCAATTCGGGCCAGCAGGTCCTGAGATTAGCGTGTTCAAACAAACTCACTCTTCAGCTTTATATATTAGTATAGATATGAGAATCAAGAAGTTTCTCGTGTACAATTCAACTTTTTTCCATCACTTTATATTGGTCATCTTGTGGGTTCGGCGACCTATTTCGTCTGTACGATTAGAAGCAGGAAATCTCTGGTTGCTATCCCATTGTGTGGGTTGTGATATTATAACCTGCGACCGGCTGCGTGGGTTCCGTTACACTTTTGAGGGCAAAGTGCATCTGTTAGTTGAGACTTTGATAAGAATTGCCGAGTTTTTGTAACCATTGCATAGATAGAATAGTCAGACAGTGGCGCCGATCCTCAGTGCCACTTTATCTTTCTATTTCATTAAGAAAAGGATTGAAGATAACATATTAGTTCGACGAATCTATTCAGCACCCTAAATGCGTAACGCGCCATTACTATTAGTTGGAATCATTTCGAAGCATTTCGGACTACAATTTGAGTGTCTTCATGGCTAAAGTGAATAGGCTAAATAAACTAGTGTGCTTTACCACCAACGATAGCGTCACTGCTTACCATCAGGCGGGACTGCGGTCTAGCGTTAGTTTATTATTTATATTTATAATATGTAAAGAAAACCCTGTCCGATCCGTAAAGGTGTTGTTAGGTATCAATAACTGATTGTACTAATGGATACAAAACCGGGCTAAACTTAAAAAAAAATCCCCCTAAAAAATAAATATTATTTCGTAAAAAAGAGGTGACTTAATACATGTGCGGTAAGTAACCCTTCCGCGGGCGGCGGGCGGCAGGGCACGCGGCACGTGGTCGCATCGCTATTCGCTCATAATAATACCGGTGTTGTCACTTTTTTAAAAATTACCAAATTTCGGGGAAGTTGGAATTACTTCGTGGGAAAAAAAAGATTATTTCAAAATTCATTAGTATTGTTTCTATGATGATTACGTAAAATTTTATATTATATTAAGTCAAGTGTTTACCTAACCTTTATTAAGACTGATAAAGCGCACCCAGAAACCAAAGCTGAAAAATCTTAGGATGCGACTGGGATTAACGCTGAGATACTCTATAGCTATACCATACTCGATACTTTTACTCAGTGGTAGGCCATAACATCGGCCGCCGGCAGAAGTTACCACCCACCAGACAAAGCCTTGCCGCCAAGCGATTTGTCGTGTTCCGGCATGATGTCTGGAGAAGCCGTACGGAGGACGGGTCTGAGCAGTTGTGTTGCGATGTGTGCCGCGTACGATGCGCCTAATGTTGTTGTGTTGGGAGTTTGGTCGTGGAAGGTCTTCAGATCAATCTCCCTTTGGCGCAGCATCGTTGGTCGTATTGTTGGGTTTAACATTGCAGCACCTCGCTCAACTGCCGTCTTCCTTCCTATTCGCTCAGTTTTTCTGAGTGAATAGGCTCTTAATAAACTAGCGCGCTTTATCATCAACGATCGCATCACTGCTTACCATCAGGCGGGATTGCGGTCAAGCGCTAGTTATACTTATTAAAAAAAAAAGATGATGATGGTGGATTAAATTAATTTCCGATCTTAGATTCCGTAATTGCCGAATTCTTAAAGAATCAATCAGCTCTAAGCTATCTTCTCACACTTTGTTAACAACAATTTGCACTTTCCCATCTCTCCCATTCATGTTCAATTAGACGAACAGACGTTTTATGATCTAACGCGAAACTTTATCGTAATACCTGTAATAAAACAAATTGCTTTGGAATTAAAAGACAACTGATGTATGAATGAATGGAGGCGGTATTTTTTTTTGTGGGAGTTTTTAAGACCTTTTCTACCACATCCATGCCTGTTCTGAAACTCGGATTATAAGGCAGTTAGAAAAATTGAGAGCAATGGTGGTTTCGAGACAGGGTCTGCTTTGTGTAATTTATATCATCAAAAATCTTCAAAAACGAACGGAGAACATCGTGAGGAAACTTGTTAAGTATAACAAGTTTTCTCATGATGTTCTCGGAATACAAATTCGGCGAGATGTAACCTACTAAGCTGCACGGGTCTGCGTGGTGGATCATGACCATTTCCCTTTGACAGAGAGGTGGTCTATGACCCAGGAGAAGGATGGTTAATTATAGGCTGATTTTGCTTACGTAGGAATCTTACTACATTTAGCTGAAATGTATGCCAAAACTAGAAAGTTATTACACAACTTTTTTTATGGGAGTTGCTAAATCTGTGAGTTTTTTATCGACAAGTGTAAGGAACTTTAATTAAAAAAACACATTGCGTTGATTATAGAGCAAACATATGTGGTCCCAATAGTCATAGTCATTTAGTATATACAAGTTTGGAAACACTATTTCAGCAGGGTTTTCAAAGCATCCCTCCTATCAACCAGTAGGCACCTGTGTTGGTAGAGACGACAGTTGCAAGTCAACTTGACAAATATGTCCAATCAGCCTTGACCCTTAAAGCTTTAGCGATAAAGTTGAAAATCTAACAAAGAATGACAGATTGTATCTTGATGTGCTGTCGTCTGTACATGGGCTGATAAAAAGGGTACTTAAACAATTCACATACCTGTGCCTGCTTAAGCCGATGTTCAGTCCGATGCACAGCCAATAACGGGGTAACCCGCACCAGTAACCTCCACCACGGCCAGTCCCGCACCGCAAGGAATGCACGCACGTTGCGTTGGACGCACCGCGCGGCCGTATGTTGCGTACGCAGGCGTTGAGCCCGCCGCCTCGCGAGCAAGCCGCGAGCGCGCGCTTGCAGGCGCACGAGCACACGCGCGAGTGCTGCGTCGCGGCGCGCGTCGAGTTCGCCCACGACGCCGCCGCGGAACATAATCTAAAACAAAAGAAGAGAATATTTAGAAAAATAAGTTATTGAAAAGCAAAATAATAAAGCTAGTTTTATCCGAATGACTTAAAACTTATTGTTAACTTATAGTTTTATGAGCTCTGTGGAAGAGTGAGAGACTTATGATCTCCTGAAAAAGATTGGCTCACCAATACTACAGAATAATTGCGTAACGCAAACTGCAACCATGAATTCTGCACATGATCTAAACCCCCTTACGTTAACTGTACCTTATACATCATTTGTGAAAATTTTCACTATCTAGCTACATGGAGTGCTAAAAAGTTTTTACTGCAAATTTAAACGTTTGGGATTAGAGTGATGTAGATATTAAATCCTATTTAGCAGGTTGCCTATAAGAAGTCTTATTATTACATACGTACATACATACTTCTATATTATATCTTGCAATGATCAATTTACATTCCTATCAACTTGAACTTTGAATGCATAAAACCCTTTCATGTCTACTTACATTCTGCTAATATCTCGGGACTATTATTGAAGTTAGTTTCCATTACAAATTACACAATCTAAGTGGACGACAGATAGTAAATTATTTATAATATCGATATTTTATTGCTGTTCCGGTTGCATTTAATGATAATCTTTTGACAAGACAGAAATAGATGTTGTAATGTTATTATTATGAAACGAAAGATAAGTCACATGGGCGGCCATTTTCACCGCAGAAGCGATAACCGTTGCGACCGCAAAGGTAAGGTAGGATGCTCTAAGGGTGAGAGCATCCTACCCTGACATTTCTCGATAGAAGTGGAACTATACCTTCGCAGAGTAGTTGGTAATAGCTGAGTAAACGAGCTGAATAGCTTGCAATTGGAGAAACTTTTTTTTTTACATAAAGTATTGATGCAATCGTTGATGGTAAAGCGCTAGTTTATTAAGAGCCTACTCGCTCAAAAATACTAAGTGAATAGGAAGGAAGACGGCAGTTGAGCGAGGTGATGCAATGTTAATCCCGACAACACAACCAATGATGCTGCGCCAGAGGTAGATTGATCTCGAGACCCTCCACGACCAAACTCCCGACACAACACCATTTGGGGCATTGTACTCGACACACATCGCAACATAACTGCTCAGACTCGTCCACCGTACGGCTTCACCAGACATCATGCCAGAACACAATGAATCGCTTGGCGGCAAGACTCGTCCAACATTGGACTTCTGTACGCTTATGGTGTTGATAAGTCCACATATATAAGTCTTTATTAGTTCAGATATTAGGAGAATGCGTTTTATTACATAGTGTAGTGTTTCAGTGAAGAAATGGAGTTGTTTTTGTTTCTATGTTGTAAAATATTAAAAGGTTTCAACTGTAGCTTAAATATAATCTAAAATAAGTAATATTATAAACGATCAAACTGTTTATTTGTTTGCAAGAGATATTTTCTGAGAATACTTTTCCGATTCAAAAATCTTACCCTGATAAAATGCAGTACTGCTGTCGAAAGCCAAATAAAATGTCTAGCTAGTAAGGTAACAAATAATATGATAACAGACAGCCATTTTAGTAATAATGTTCAAAGTTTTGCCGCAATCTCATCTTAGCGACAAATATTATCAAAAACTTGTGAAAATCTAGGGAAATAAGAAATAGTTGGAAAGAATAGTCTGTAAACGTTCTTGAAGTTGTTGGAATATGATCCATATCTTATGTAAATTCAGCCAGCGATATATAGAAGTCGTGATAATGAACGAGTCTTCCTACAAGAACTATTTTAACATTAGACTCTAGCCATCAAAGAGACAGCTAATAGCTTTAGATATAAAATAGAAAAAACAGAAAAAAACTTTATAACTCCGTAGTTACAACACCCTACATTAACAGCTCTATCAAGCTCAAAAATTTTCATGTCAAATTCGCTACAGCAGCTGAAAGCGACCGCATGTAACCTACCTAATTGTTGCTCCGCGCGTTAGAAATGAAAGTCAATTTCATTTATGTAACAATTCAGGCGTTCACGCTCGATTTTTATATAAAAACATCGCTTGTATGTGCAATAGGTGCAATTTTGTTGTTAAGCGATCATGTGCGCAATATGAATGTTTTAGGGTGTACTATTTCTATGATAACATGGAACTGTTAGTGTGGAGTCATCATGTTTATAATATAAGTTACTTCGATACATTTTATACTAGCCATTTCCCGTAGTTTTACCCGCAAAAGTGTCGATTCCGTGGGAGTGTCTGGGTAAAAAATAATACATGTGTAAGATGTGTTAACCCTGGCTGTTAACTATATGTGTGCCAAATTTCATTCTAATCCGTTGAGGAGTTTTTGAGTTAAAGAGTAATATCACATCTCATCACACAGTAGAATAAAAATTAATAACCCAGTATCAGACTAAGGCATTTTTCAGAAAATGCCATGGTAAATGATTTAATCACCGAGGCGACGCGGTTACCTCAGTGGCGAAGCGATGGACTGCTGGGCTGCGTGTCGTCAAACAAATATTTGTATTGCCTTCAGGTAGTTGTAACGGGTCTGCCTGTTTGTGTATGTGAATTTAAATATTTGTAAATGCACCCACGACACAAGAGTAATTCCTTGTGTAAGGCAACGCATTAAAAAAAAACATCAAATGTTCCTCTCTTTATAGTGTCACGATGTCTTATTGAAAATAGTGGCTGTGAAAAACAACAAAACACAAAAAAAAAATGAAGACAGTTTTGGACCAAGATGACGCCTGCGGAACTCCTACTAATACATATATGACATAGACACAACTTCATTCTCAAGCACAAAGAAGACCTCATATTTCTCAATACTTCACTTGATAGTTTGGACAGCCCATTGGTCCGTTCGGTCCAAACAATCCCAACAAGTCGCAATCATTTGACAAAAATGTGTCCGCTGATTATGGGGCTGATTATACTGAAGGCTCGTATTATTTAGATGGAATTGTTCCATCAATCTAAAGAATAACAGATATCCATATAAAACAATTCCAACAGCTCCACAAACTCTATAGCCCATTTCACGATGCCAGACCATTAACAATTGACCACAATGTAGTCTATGGCCATTTATAGCCGTGACCTACTTATAGACGGAGTATAATGGCACCTGTTATAAGAGCAAGTGCATAAGATGGACGTGAATGGGCTGTTAGGAATTTCACAGTGGTTACCATTCACGTAGCAGTTGGCAGTTCCGGCCTGCGGTTTGTGGGGTAAAAGTTTAACCTATAAAAACATGAGCGACACAAAGTGCTCATTCAGATCGATCAAGAATGGTTTTTGTTTGACAATATTATTTTGCTTAGGTGTCCAGCCTTATGCGTATTAGACATGCTTATATCGACAAGCAGGGTAATTGCGTAACAAACTATCAGTAGAAATATGTTTCATTTTGACAGTTCAACATCACTCATTGCGTTATTTACGCTGTCGAGCAAACAAATTCTTCGACATATGAAGCAATGGACCGGCAATATGCTTCAAAATGTTTCCAAAACAATTAGGGTGCTAAAAATGTTGACTTAAATGACAAATAAAACCTATTTCAACTAAATATTTAGGTTATTACTCCACGCGATTTTAATACAGAAAGAAGTTCTATTCAACAAAACATCACGTCGTATAATATCATCTAAGATGCTCTTTGTTGCATAAACTACGTGTTATTGAAGTGTCCTTTTCCATTGACTTCTGGAAATTTAATTAGGTCATTTGATAAGTGACTGTCATGATAAATCAATTTATTAGAGGTTAGTTATTGTTTTGAATACAATAGCTTCGTAACTATTGTCTCAGCTATTGGCGTCGATTCTATTATTCACAAACTATACAAATTTTAAGTCAAGAGCATCTTTTTCTTCCCATTTCGTTAAGAAAAGGATAGAAAATAACATTTTAGTTCATTCCTGTCAAATTAAGATACTCCATAGACAGTTTAGACGCGATTATAAACATGGCGACTAAAAATACGCCAGTTTACGTCAGGAGCGCGCTAATTTGACAGGTCTAAACTGACATTTTATCTTCTGTCCTTTTCTTAAAGAAATGGAAAGAAAGAGATGAACTGAATTTAAACGTAATTTAGTTTGTGAACAAGGGAATCAGAGCCATTGTCGGCATTTGATAATGCTCCAAGACTGATCTTGGAACAGTTTTAGACTAGAGACTGTCTCTCAGGATGCACGGAAAGATCGATACCTGCTCTTATCTCAATTTACTTAGGACGCAACATGTATTTTTCATACTTCTCTATCAGACGTCAACTCAGTAGTAACCCTTATCAGTTACAGGTGGCGTAGTGGTTTAACGTTTTCGATTCTCACACGGAACAAATTGTATGACGTATAAGTAGTTGTTCCGGGTCTGGTAGTTTGTGTATGTGAGTTTATATGTTTGTAAACGCGTCCACGATACAGGAGAAATACCTAGTGTGGAGCAACGTTTGAAAAAAAAAACAAAACAAAAAGGGAAGAACAGTGGATTACCAATATTCTTCAAAATGATTCAGATTGAGATTGTTAGGATGTTGACACCAAAGATTCCCGCTTAATGGCAAAGACATGGAAGGCTTAGACGGATGTGACGGGTTCAGCGGGAATCCTTTAGTCACTTCACAGACAACTACCTGACCTGGAGGAACAAGGGAGGGGGGCTAACACTAGCAAAACAAAATCATAAAGGTATTTGGAAATCTGGGAAAACTGTGCCAGAAACCTTTCATACAATCAAGACAAATGAAAGTACTATGTACCACTGAACAAGTACTTACCTACATATAACATCATAAACAACACACTCTACAACCTACTCTACTCTAACCCCTAGCTATGTAAGTACAAGCAGTTATCTCTCACACAGTAACAGCAAATTCATTCTGCAGTTATGTCCATATTAATAACAGTTGTTAAGTAGGCCGCGCTGGTGCGCTGTGCATCTGTGCTTGTGCACATGCGGGGCGTACAGCTTGTCAGATAGTACAATCTGACATGATATATCTACGATTTGCTCCTCATAGAATCTAAGTATCTGTGTGCAAATTAATTGTCATAATCAAAGATAATAATTATCGGTGGTAGGCCATAATATCGGCTGTCGTCGGCAGAAGTTATCACCCACCAGACAAAGCCTAGCCGCCAAGCGATTTGTCGTGTTCCGGCATGATGTCTGGTGAAGCCGTACGGAGGACGGGGCTGAGCAGTTGTGCTGCGATGTGTGCCGGATACGATGCGCCAAATGTTGTTGTGTCGGGAGTTTGGTCGTGGAGGGTTTTTAGATCAATCTCCCTTTGGCATCGTTGGTCGTGTTGTTGGGTTTAACATTGCATCACCTCGCTCAACTGCCGTCTTCCTTCCTATTCGCTCAGTTTTTCTGAGTGAATAGGCTCTTAATAAACTAGCGCGCTTTACCAGCAACGATCGCATCACTGCTTACCATCAGGCGGGATTGTGGTCAAGCGTTAGTTAATATTTATTAAAAAAAAAAAAAAAAACATTAGATATTTGTAATGTAGTGTGTAGGACAAATAGAAGCAAATGATCTTGTATAAATCCCCGTTTATACTTTGATTAGTTATTAGGGAGTTCATACATATCCTGCGAGATTTACAGGGAGGGGCAGCTGCCCCCACCTTTTTTTTTTTTTTTTTTTTTTGCCGGGGTGGAAATCCTCATAGGATGCCCGCCGCCCTGGGGTGGGCGACGGGGTATGTCAGACTTTTACTGACTAAAACCACCCCGGTGTGTCTTCTATCACGAGCGCGCGTGGGGCCGCGGGAGTCTAAATTCTTCCACGGCCCCACATCCTCGTGCTGGCCCGGTCTGTCCGGGCCTCGTCTCCTGCACGGGGTAGTGGGGTGTTAAACTACCCCGTGCATCGCCTCAAAGGCGCGCGCCGACACTCGCACGCGCCTCCGCCTCGGGGTCCATCAATGGGGGGCGGGGACTTCCCCATGTCCCTCGCCCCTGAGCTGCCCCCACCTGCCCCAACTAGGGACGCCCATGAACAGAATGCATTAAATCGATTTGACACAAAAAAAAAAATTCAGTTATTCCCAAAACAAATAAAAAAACTAGGTATTTTAATTAGTGTCTATTTTAAGTAAATAATAGTTAATTAAACGAATAAACGGTCATTACGTGAACGTACGCATCAAAATCATAAAGATGCGCCTGCGCATACTTAGATTCCGTGATCCACCAGACATTCAGGGTCGTCGCGATTTTAATAATAGTATATTAGACCAGTATTCCGACCATATCAAAGAAGACGGACTTGTAAACAAAAAGCTTGATTAAATTGTTTTTTGAGGATAAACAATTAAGTTAAAAAGAGACACAAGGATATGAATTCAGTTTTTTGATATAATTGTTTTTGTGCTTTTAAAATGTAGAATATACTATTATATATGTAATAGTACTAATATAGTATATTAATAAAATTATAATAGAAGACAATATTTTCAAAACTTAAAACTAAAACTTATCTACAAATGTTGCAGTTTTTGTTAATCTTTCTTATTAAGCGCTATTATTAAACATGTTTAAGATCCTCAGTTTTTTCGAAACGTTAATTCGTTTCGTCAAGTGAAATCTTTGAACAATTAATTGAATTAAACGGAAATATTTAAAACAGTCTCACTTATGTAATACATAATATCATTTCTACCACACATCAGACACACACACACCATCAAAGAATGCCGCACGTGTAAACCAATAAGACTTTATCTCAGGGTTTTCACTTTAAGAGAAATTGAAAGATTTTGAAATAGTTCGACATGATGGAATTTATTAAGACTAGAAAAACGCTCAAGGCACATTAATATTCAATTGGTAGATAAAATTATAAAGTTTTTTCCACACACCGGCAAGTGTGTTAGAAAAAACTTCGTTAGATACTTGTGTTTAGTAATTGGAGCCTAGAGGGTTCCATTATACCAACTGGCGTACTTGCAGTTCCCTCTAAATGCACTATTACATTTTCTACCGATTCCTTCTCAGCGCAAATACATTCAGAATATCTTAAGAGTGTACAGACCTCTGCCTGCCCTTTATATTTATTTTTTTAAACAAATTAAACATGATAAAATAAAAAGTTACATGTTTTTTTTTTGGTTTTCTGGATTGTTTCCGTCATATACAAAGTTATTTTTCTTTATACTAAACCTGAATATAGTTTGTTTAGAATAAGCAACTGAATCGATTCCAATCATTTTTACACCATGTTATATTTTTTCCCAAATACATTTAGAAATTGTTGCAGTGTGGTTATCGAACGCGCCATGCAGCTTACGGTAGATCATAGAACGTGCAACAGCTGACGCCACAGGTCAACGCACCGGTCGCTCGGCCGAGCAGAGCGTTCACCATATTTTTGTTGGGACAACCAAGTAGGATAACAAGCTCATAACTTTGTGGTTTTTCATTATATCTTTTTGAAACTTGGTACAAAGATTCTTTACTTAAAAATACTGGTCACGTGTTTCGGGTATCGCATAAACAAAAAATTATCAAAATATATATTTTTTTAACCGTAACTTTACCAAGATAGGGAACACACGAAGTGAATTAACTAATAAACTTTCATAGATAGTGAATCATTAGGAAGTACCTTTAAAAACCTAGGTCTACCAACATAAACCAGATACTTGCACCATCGCTATGAGTTAAACCTGCAATATTGTAAACGCACGCGTGCACGTATATCGACTCGCCTTCGGTCGTAAAATGAGATAACAGTAGACCGTTTCTAATAAAAAACTCTTTAGAAATTTTAATGTTATGGCAATGATGATAAAACAAACAATAAGTTACGATTGCTAGCGTAATACCTTCACTTTAGTTGGCAACGATTGTGATAAGATTTAGTCAGAAGAAGAAGTACTACTAAATTGTTTAGTAATATCCTGCCAGGTTATGTTCTATGGGTAAATAGGGAATGACTACTATTTGTGAAGTGTAGAAGCAAAAGAGATGTTGCTCCGGTTCATATACATACATCACGATTAAGAGTAGGAGAATGATGGTGATGATGTCCTGTAAAAGACTGATGATACCAGGAAAGACTTAATAAAGTCTGATAATGATCAACAACAATTTAATTATTTTAATTAGAAACAATAATTATGCATGATTTTAAAATATATTCTTAAGAGGTTAAAATTTTGTTATTATGGGACAGATGAATACCATGTTTTGTACGCCTACTGGCAAAACACGCGCGCGCTGTTCTATATAAGACCTGTACCTATTTACCTGTGTTAACAAATAAAATGATTCGATTTGACAAATAACAACACTTTCAAATTGTATATTCAAAAAAATTATCTTTGAAGTAGTATGCCTAATATGCCTATACAATATTCAAGAGTCATTACCAAACTCACGACGACCAATTGACGGAAGACGTCAACCATACGGGACCATGTGCCATAAGAAAAGTGCTAGTGATCTGTTTAGTTAAAGATAAAAGACATACATATAAACAAAACGACGATACAGTGCTTGAAAACTCGTGTGACGTCACTCCTCGCTACACTTTTTAGCGAGGAGTAACGTGACCAGCTCCCACTTCTGATCTTTGATGCGTTTTATATTTGTCAATTTCTATTGATTTGTTAAAATAAAATATACGTATCCAATATTTTAATATAATCGGAATGGCGGACTAAATAGAAACAATTTTGTTTACCCAGGAAATACCCTTATTAAATGGATTATATAAAGTTATAACGGTTATGGAGATCGTATTACTGTTAAAGACTTAAATAGGCAGAATACAAGCTTAGGTGTGCCAGTATTTACAATGAGACAAATACATAGATGATAAAAAGCAATAACATACGTATCGACGCTGATTCTTTAGAAATCTAATTTTGACGAAATATCCAAGGCATGAAGTAAACGGTGAATTTATTACAGAAAGAAAGAAAGAAAGAAAATACATTTATTTAGCACATACTAAAAGACACAATACATCAGATAAAGACAAACATTAAAAAGTAAAAAATAGTAATAATAAAATAAAGTAAATTGTGATAACACAAATTAATGTAGAAAACAACTAGTGCCTGACGCTGGTTTTCAACTGAACCTTATGTGTGAAGTGACGGATGTAAAACAGTTGTACACAGCAACGTGACTTGTGTATGCAAAAAAAAAGGATAAAGAAAATAAAAACATAAATAAAATAAATTTATGTTATACAATAAAATGTCACCAGTAAAGACCACAACGACATATACATCCAACATCTGATCTGCAAATATCTAGGCTTTCCACTAGTATTTAATCATAATCATTAATCTTATTTTTAGATAAGAGGCGTATCGATATTCTCAACTACATTACTGGGCGCGCATAAGTACGAGCACGTAAGACGAAACCGACTAAGTAACCATGCGATACGGTGTCAGCATATCAACACGTCCTCAGATTCTGAGAAATAATAGCATACGATGGTGGTTTCATGCGCATTATCATTAGGTAATTTTGATGTGACACTTTTTTTGGATTTGTTAGATTTCTTTAGTGTAGTTAGTTCAATGGTATCATTTTTACACCATGTATTTTTTCCCAAATACATTTAGAAATTGTTGCAGTGTGGTTACCGACCGCAACACTCAGCTGACATTAACTCTTAGTACTAGGTGCGTACGACAGGACCGCGCCGCGCCGGATCTGGCGGGGCCGGGCGAGCGGTGCGTTGACACGCACACACACAAGCTCATAACTTTGAAGTTTTCCATGATATCCTTTTGAAATTTTATACATATATTCTTTACTTAAAAATAATGGACACTTGTTTCGGGTTTCGCATAATTATACAAAAAATAACGTTGTACATTAAAACGACTAAGTACACTCGTTTAAGACGACATAAGAATCACGATATAATTGGATTAACCTTCAGAGTCATTCTTCAGAAATATTCTTCTATTAAAGTCGCAGTAACCAGATGGCAGTGCTTTATCTATACTAGTAAAAATTCAGCCACACCTGATAATGGTAAATTAACACGATGATGATGTCCTGCCAAAGACTGATGAGACCAGTAATGAGCTACTAAAGTCTCATAATGATCAACAACAAATAACTATCAATTTGTATATTAAAAAAAAAATCTCTGAAGTAGTCATTAGAGCAATCCCGCCTGATGATAAGCAGTGATGCGATCGTTGATGGTAAAGCGCGCTAGTTTATTAAGAGCCTATTTACTTAAAAGACTTAATGAATAGGAAGGAAGACGGCAGTTGAGCGAGGTGATGCAATGTTAAACCCAACAACACGACCAACGATGCTGCGCCAAAGGGAGATTGATCTGAAGACCCTCCACGATCAAACTCCCAGCACAACAACATTTGGCGCATCGTACCCGGCACACATCGCAACACAACTGCTCAGACCTGTCCTCCATACGGCTTCACCAGAAATCATGCCGGAACACGACAAATCGCTTGGCGGCAAGGCTTTGTCTGGTGGGTGGTAACTTCTGCCGGCAGCCGGTGTTATGGCCTACCACCGAGAGTACCACATTCAAGACGACAACAAACACTAGAACTTCTGATAACAATAATCCTATAAAGAACTGGCTATCTAAATAGAATGAAAGGAAATTATAAAAAAAAAAATAGTATTTATTTGACAATCCAGGCATTACAAAAAAAAAAAAGAAAAAATAAACAATACTCCACACACTATTCAACCTCATTCAAACAAAGTAACACTGTTCGCTTCTGGAGGTTCCACACGTACTAACCTAACTGTCCAACACATTAACTATGCAATTAATTCGCAGATCAGAAAAGCTAAAGACTTTATAATTTACCTTTATTATTCAAATTAGCAGTTTCAGAGAAAACATACCGTGGTTTCTAGTCGCCAAGCTGGCTGGATGAACCGAGTTTCACTTCTCACTTAGCACAAAGAACATCCAAGAGTACTATTATGGAATTTTCATTGGATAATGATCATTAAAAACTTTATGAGCTCTTTTTATTGACGGCACTTTTCGCTTGCATATAATTAATGTACACGGAAAGTAATATCCCTCTTGAAGTTATACACTTCGAGAGGTACAGACGACAGCACATCAAGCTACTAAAATCTGTCAGATTTCTTTATTAGATTTCCAACTTTATTCATAAAGTATTAAGGCTCGTTGATTGGGAATATCTGACAGTTTCGGGTAGCTTGACCTGCTGTCGTCCATTTAATAAATGTTTAATAACTGTTAAGCCAAGATTTGCATATAATTTTAGCTTGTTTACAATCATATTAAAGTCTTGTCAATTAATAAGTACAACTTTCGAGATACTACTTATATGTCGGCCAAATTCGATAAAGAATAGAGGTAAACAAACCGTTGCTACGCAACGAGTAGTGATTTGAATGAAATATGACACGCATGTAAGCTAATTTCCTAATAGGTTAAATTTTTTGATACATATACATATATATTATACTTAGTCCATACTTGAAAGTATTACAATGCATGTACCTATTATGCAGTGGATTTGAAAGTAATTAAAATACCCAAAATCGTATTGGCAAATGCCTCAACTTTATTAATTGGTTGAATTCCACAAAATGTGTTTAATACCTGGATTTCATCAATCTTTCTTTTTTTGTAGGGCTATCACGAAAAATTAATGTTGACTTTTTAATGGTTTTTCGAAATATCAAGTTATTATGCATGTTATTTTAGTGTTTCTATTGAAATATGCTGCAATAGGAATTGTTAATAAATAGTTAGCATGTAACAGTCGATAATCATGTAAATAACAGAAGATTTGAAAAACGTGAGTGTGATAACCCTAAATTGGTTTGTTTATCACTATTCTTTATGGAGCTTGGCGAGAATATAGTTCAAAACGGTCTCCAAAGCCTGGACAGGCGAAGAGTAGCCAGCAATTAAAGTGTCATCAAGGCAATAGTGAATAGGCTCTTAATGAACTAGCGCGCTTTACCACCACACACACGTGTCACATGTCTTAGATATTTCTTTTGGTGTTTTGCCATGCCAGTTGCCTCGCGATTGTTTTCCTTCACCATTTTGAGAGCACGTTTACTGATCATGAATTGGCAATTAATAAGGCATAAATAGCAGAAGGATAATTCTCTTAAAATTTAATACTGTGAACAGTGTGATATAAGTCCTAATTAGCCAAAAACACTTCCCTACATTTTGACATGTATTTAGCGCCAAGATGAGACTACAACTAAATTTTAAACGTTTTAAATAACGAAGCTTTCAAACAAAGAATAACATTAAGAAAGCAATAAAAAAAAGTAATTGAATATCGACCTAAATGCTGTGAAATTCGAGAAGTGATATCAAGCAATAGATTATACTAAAGATTCATGAAAATGATCAACAGCAAAGAACACACAACTTTCAATTTGAAAATTCACAAAAAAGACCCATTGAAGTACTTATAGCGATAATGATGCCTATATAGTAGTCGGTGGTCATTACCAACCTCACGACGATCGATTGTCAGAAGTTGCCAACCACGCACGACCACATGCGGCTCTCAATTACCTGCAGGTTTGTCATTATGGGCAGTCAGGTGCCGTCAACATTTCGTAACCACGTTTTGAGCAGCTTTTTATAAAGTTTTTATGTAGTCGCTTCATTATTTTGGTCGTGACGTAAAAAGTTATCAAAAGGTGGGACTCTCGAGGGTCTGGTTCGGATTTTCATCTTTTCGTCTAGATTTACATTTTAAGAAATACAAGCTATCCAACAGCTTGCTTAAATCTAAACTCAAAACATAGGATATTATAAACTATGGTGAAAATAAATACACATTTCGATTCATCGTCAATAAGCTGAGCCAGATTTTCTATAACCTGACCTTTTCAACTTCTGTTGGAAAGGCCCGCTTATTGAGTGGCCAGTTGTATTTGAATGTTAGTATAACAGCTATCAATAAAACATTAGTCCAACTCTCTTAAATCAAAGAAAACGCAACTTAGGTTTATGTAGGTTTGTAGATGATTATAGGAATGTTCTAGTATAATTATATGTACATAAATATTGTATAATCTATGTAAATATGTAGTACATTGTAGACTCAAGACTGCCTACATTGTTTCTCTCTCCTTCCCTTTAGTATTCCGTCCAAAGGTTGTCTGTAAAAGATTGCTCTTAGTGATAAGGTCGCCCATTGCGTCACCCTTTGTAAAATCATCACATTTATGTTCTGTAAGTGAACATACGAGTAATAAAGAGTATTCTATTCTATTCTAATTTTGGTTGACCCATTATTCATATAATCATCCACGAATATACAATAACAGCAGCAAGAAAGTCCAATAACTAGAAATTAATGAGAACCAAGAAAGGTGTTATTAACACACGTAGTTACGGCTGTTCGTTACCTTACAAATTGCGAAGTGACTAGTGTCTACGCACATTAATTGACAACTTTTTCTTTACAACACATTAAGCCTGCTGACAATAAACGCTAATAATCTCTTCTGTTTTACTTAGTCTTCAATGTTTGTTTTGCTATATTAGCGTGTGCTAGCTAACTTCAGCACCATCCTCCAGTGCTTTTACCCATTCATGTCTTTTTCTTCCCTACTTATCTAGCATACCTACTGGCTAACATATAACTAAAACTATATATTACATGTTTCCTTGTTTTCTCATATTAATTAGGTACTATGTATTCTACTGTATATAATCAAGGTATTCCAATTAAACAGATAGATGTGTTGCTGGGGAGTTTGTTGCGTCATTTCTTTAAGCAAACTAATTCTGAAGTCTAATTTGAATTTAATTTGGATTTCGTCTTCCAGACAGAACCGGACCACAAAGGAAGTACTTAGGTTGGAAGTTTATTAATCAGCGCCAGAGAGGGATGCCACTATTCATTTTGTATAAGTCTATCTCTTTCTCGAATTGGAACAAAAATGAATTTTGGCATTTCAGATTAAGGTTTGCAAAAAATATATAATATCACTCAAACGATGTCTTGCATGTCAAAAGCTATTTACTTAATACGTCAAACAACGGGATTCGTGTTTTAACACAAATTATATGTAATCATTTCTATGAAGACGACAAGCTTAATTTTGTCATAAAAGGTCAATCATATCTGATTATGTCCAGCATTCTATAATACAAACTTTAGATAGCCATCTATCATACTTTATCAAGCGAAACTTTTAAAGCCCTCAAAACGATAAAACACCCATCTCATTTATACTCTTAGAAATGAATGATGTATACAAATTAATATCTTAGAATAAAAACAGCCAATTAATAATCAGTGTTTCCTTTCATGGTGATACACTGGCCTGTATCTTAACGAGAGGTCTCTGACCTAATAACTGGGCTAAAGTAATCCTATTTAAAACGCTAGCAATGAATCATAAGAGTAACTTGTACTTGAAAGAATTGTCGAAGAAAAAATACATCTATATAAGACTTATATAAAGCAATCATTTCTGTAGTACAAGCTATTGTATCTGTAATAGACTTTCTCGAACATACAAACAAAACGTATATACTACCCAACATATTAATTACTTATATTGTAGAAGCCGGTCCGACACAAGCGCAAATATAATTACCAGCAGTGATTGATATACTTTTTAAATAATTACAAGACGAGATAAAAAAAGTGAAATCGATATACAATTGATACTGTGAGAATGAGTTTCTATATAGGCACTTGTATTGTGTGATCTCTTATAATAGAACACCCTATAACTTTTCATTGGTATCAAAGAATGAGAGTGACAAGTAAAGCTAAGAAAAGAAAGAAATGGAATGGATATAAAAATTATCAATGGCGATGTTAACATTGAAGATGAAAAGGTTACTTCAGAAGCAAAGGCTACTGAATATTAAATAAACAGTATACCAAATATACATATAAAGATGAAATGAATGTAATCAATGAATAGTATTAAGAAATACGTTTAAGTACTAAAAAAAGCCCAGTTATAATCATCTTACATGTTGCCAGACTCTGGAAAGGAAATCTTTTAAAAAGTTTCGTATATGATCGAACATCGTCTGTTGATGATATTGTGTTGTGACAGAAATTCCTGAACTGACATTTTTTTTCCCAACTCTCAAATCGAGCTGAACCAAAATATTTGGATACCGAACTCATTTTTATAACCTCATATCAATAATGAACTGTTTATTATAACTTCTGAAGTGAGTCAAAAGATTAATTCGATATGTTTTAATTTTACGTAACAACAACTGAGATTCATATATATTGTTTAATTCAATATCAATTCGTTTCATTCAATAATTATTATGTAACACTAATCTGTTATTGTTCCTTGTTTTAAGTTTCATGGAATATGAATAATTAATGCTTCAGGAAGATATATTTTAATTTACGAATTTATTCTGTTCATTGCGGAATTACAAGTATTTTAACGGTATTGACGCTTGGCGCATTAGTACCGCTAGATATCGCATGCTGCATGCAGCGCTAACACGTGAGGACGACGGTCGATTAAACGTGAGTACCTAAATGAGCAGGTATTAGTGAGAATATTATCGAAATAAATATGCGTGATAAATTATATGCTGACGCGAAGCTCATGGAAAACAGTGCGAGTATACATATGTAAGGACCATAGTAGGTGCTATTCTGTAGTTTTATTTCCTCTCTTAGGGAGTGTCTGACAACTTTTGTATAAAAATAGTAGTAACCGTGAATCGAGCCTTCATTTTTAAACACCCTATCGTCTATCGCACAATAGGCAGTTAAAACCGGTGCTGAACGAAAAAGGGCATAAAATGTAACAAAGCTAACTACGACAATTTCTAAATGACCAAATTAAAAAAGATATTTAATAGATTTTATGAATTGCTCTTATAAATATAACTAAAACGAGAGAGATACATTTGTCACATGTCTAAATAAGCGCAATAAACGTGACAAAGAAAATGGCTGTAAAAGGTCATGAAGAAACGGAAAGAACTGATTAACCGCGGAACCGACACACGAGGGAAGCGACACGCGAGCATGGAATACGAGTAAATGTTAATATTTGTGAAGCAAATACATGCACCGTTAACATCCTAACTGGTATTAGCTGTTAGTATAGGAAATGATAGAGGGACAGAAATTATTTAGGCTTGATTCGAATGATGTCTGATATAACTAACGTATTATACTATAAATAGTGTTTCTAAATAGTAGCTGAGGTTGAACGTGGAGTCTGACAAAATAAAAGAGAGGCCTAAGCTCAGCAGTGGGTGAAAACGGGCTGTGGATAATAATGATGATGAATAGTAGCTTATTGATAATCTTTACAGTTGTTGTTTACATGACCTTTTTAACTGTCAAAACCGGTAATGAACAAAGGAAAACAAATAGTCACAGCGAAGAAGGAAATGTCAACAATGTTACGTATAGCGAAATGTGATTGAGCAATACCAGAGACACTAGCCAATGTTTTAGTCGTTTTGATAGAAGGATAGACTTTCCTCCAAGCGAAAGCAGTACGTGATGAGCATATCCCGGCATCAGATGCCAACAACATGACTCGAACCTAACTTAACGTCTAATTTGAAAACAATCTTCGAAATAGGAGACGTGACTTAATATATCGAAATGCTTAAGTCTGGCGATGAATTCGAAGAGAAGTGAAAAGACGAATTGAACTTATCTTACACACACTTTGGATTGTCATAATATTGTTGTTTGTCGTTGTGTAGTAATAGCAACATGTATCAATAGATAATTAATTAATTTATATGTTACGGTTTCATTAGTTAATTTTAATTATTTTTTCTATTGCTATAGTAATATTATTTTACGTGCTTTGTTTTCATATATTATTATAGTGAGTGAAAACTTTCAGTGGGGCAATAAGAGGAAGTACCTTATCCTTTAGAACTACACGAAAATGGTCGTATGTTTTATGAAATTTTGATCCCTATTAATAGATTAAAAAAATAAATAATGGTTTACTCAGGATGTGCAAATGATAAAAAATATACGAGAGAAAATATTTTAATTTTAATTGGATTGATTGAATTAATGAGAAAGATTTAGGTTAAACGAGATGTAATTCTATTTCCTATCCAGGTTTATCTGTTGGTAGATCTAGGTCGTCTAGCATACGCAAAGTACGAGTATACATGAAGTTCTACGGAAAGAACGTAAAAAGTAGATCAGTTGTGCTGTTAAATGATTTAGCTGTTTAGTTAACTCGGTTTTTTCTTCATAAAGTGAATCATTGTATACGTTTCAGATTAAAATGCTTTATTTTTTGTTATGTTTAAGATTGCTTTAATCAACATTGTTCTAAAAAATCACAAAATAAATATGAAGATCGTCATCATGCCGTCCTTATCAGAACTTATTTGAGGTCGGTTATTTTATCATGAATTGTTTACGTAGAATGTAACGTCATACAACATAAAAAATTTACTTGTCAGGGAAGCAGTTTATTGTATCTTCCGATGACGAAACTAATGCTCTAATGAACTAAAGAAACTTACTCTTTAATTAAGAACCTTTTAAAACCTGTACCTGCAAGGAACTCCTACTAAACAATTGTATTTGTCTTGTTACGCGTCTTTACCTTTTGTGTAAACGGATCTCGCACGTCTTTTCATAACTAGTAAAAATTATTTATGTATTTGGAACTACAAGATGGAGTTCTTGACTTTTGACTTTACAGAGGTCATGACCAATCAACTGTAGTCTTAGGTTACCGGCTTAATTAAAGCATGAGTCTTTGAGTCATCTGTTTCATCATCTTCATGAGGTTCTTCAAATCAAATCATTTTTATTTGTACAAAGGTTACGTTTAAAAAGCTGTAAATTTTCATCCATTTCAGTGTATCATTGAAAGTACATGAAGTGGACTTACACGTAATATTTACTGTCACAATGTGACGCGAGAAAGTCGAAACTGAAAGTGTCGACTTTTTTATTTGCAACACATCACGCCCAGGGTGAAGTGTGCATTTAAAACTTGGAAAGCTGTTGTTTATATGGTGCCAAAGTATGGCGATCCGGGTGTTGGAAAATGGTATGCGTTGCGCAATTAGAATTACTGCATTCCAATTAGTTTACTGGAAATCAATAGGGGGAATCGTATGATTTCGAGAAAACCTAATAACAGTATTATATTGTTAAAGACTGAATTAGTTTTGTCTTAATGAAATGTGTTGTGGTCTAAATCTACATTGAGCTCAGAATTAAAACTTTATTGACCTCGAAGCAAAATTTTAAGCGGTATAATATACATGCTGAAAATGTTGGTAAATAGACTTATATCGCTTAAAATTGCTAATACAATTGCATTCATATTATACGTCGAATAATATAGTATTAACTAATCTTCATGTAAATGAATATATTTGGCAGAAGGCCTGTGTCTCTGGAGTGGGGACATTATAGACTGATTATGTATTTTATGTGATTTTAAAAAATGAACAAATAGTAGGTATTCAAGGTAGTGACGACAATGTGACAAGAAAAACTGCGTATTTCTAATGCCGGGTCCCGGACTGCATATGAAAATTCAACCAAATATATGTATATATTACTTTAGTTATAGCTATTTAAAAAATGGTAAAATCCATTGACGACCCGGCACTGCTATTTAGTTTGTTAGAAAAAATCACTTTTTTCCGTTCGGAGGCTAGTATTTATATGATAATTTCAAAATATCCTTACGCATTAGTATTGCCAGTGTGTTCATTTAGGGGTTTATAATAAAGTATGATTAAAGTGAAGGACGTTCAAACTTCAAAAATGTATATCTAAACGGTCGCTAATCACTAGTAAACTTCAAGCAACATTTATGAATAAAGAGGTTAATGTCTTAATGTTTTCTCTAAGTAAGTAATGAATTTGGAATTTATTTACATTTTTTTTATAAAGCGTGAAGTTAAATAGATGCTCATTGTTACAACGCTCACACATGCAATAGGTGAACTTGTGTACTTAAAATCATACCTAATCCACCTAACCAAAATATATCAATCTACTCTCTAACCGCATTGCCATAACCAGCAGAACGTGAGTCAAGTACATTACTATATCAGATTGACACACCAACAGACGACATGAAAATAATGAGTAAAAACCGCAAGCATTTGGTGAAAGTAAAAGCGTAAATAAATCTGGCCCCAAAATTGACCCCTGTGGTACACCTGGTTATTACACTGCAAAATAAATCGACGAAACGTGTAAAATATAATTATTACACTCCATTTAAAGTGCATATTTACGTGTCCTAGAATCCGAATGTCTCTCATGTAACTCAAGCATTACGTCGGATTTTCAAAAGAATGCGTCTGTTATTCGTTAAAGGATTATGCAATAAAATAAAGGCAACAAATCAACGCCTTATGCAAATTAAATATTATCGTCGAAGAATGTTGGAAGTTATATAATAAGAGTTGCCGTTTGACACCCTACAAAATTCTTTGACTCCATCGTGTTACTTTCGTCTGAATATTAATCAAGAACAAAACGGAACGACGCAATGGATATGCATTAATTAATTTATTGATGATATAGAGAAATCGGTAGCAGTAATATTAAAGACTATACCGGCTGTAGAAATATCATCTCTACTCTCGTTTGCAACTTTATATTATTAATTTAATGCCCCAATGAATAATAGATATATTGAATAAAAATAAATGACAGTTTATAGATATTAAATATGTGAAAGTTCTTGATATTTAAAACTCATTCTAATTTCAACGAACGATGTTGTTTGGGACATCGCTGCGAATACTAATAATATGTAATTTCTTTTATAGCGTAGTCATTGCATTCACAGTTAGCCGTGCGTATTTTACAAATATAGTAACTTGTTACGCTGATGAAATGGTAAAGAGGTCTTCGACCGTTGCGAAGTAATGCTGAAGGGAGTGCACAGCTTTCCAGTCTATATCTAGTTAGAGTAGTCAGCATGAACGGGCAAGATTTAATATCGTTTGCGATCTAAATTGTAGCATGTTTGCACCGAGGGAGTGCGGATAAACAGCACCTGTAATTTGTTGTTATCGATATGTTAACAGTGTCATACCTGTTCGTCCACTTTCGGAACGTCGGTGGCGCGGGTACCGCTAGCGACCTCGTTGCCGCGCCCGCTGCGCCTCGCGGGCCGGACGGGACACACGCTCTTCGCATTCTCCGACAAATCTATCCCAAACTGCTTAGGACCATCGAACACCTTAAAGTCCACTTCGTCCACGCTACTCACAGGACTCAATTCGTGCACATTATCAAACGTAACATCGTTATCGTGCACAGCGTCATTGGAAACATGACCGGAATCGTCGCTGCAATCTGAGTGGGTATCGGATATCTTCTCGTCAGTTTGTTTATGTAGGGCCAGCTTCTGGATCTGCGAGCATGTTTTAGAGTCGTCTCTTGGCTCAACGTATTTGACTTGTCGGCCGACGAGTGTGCTCAAGTGGTTGTGGAAAGTCGTGTTTGCTACGCATAACTCCTTGTGCACCGGCGGGATAACCTTACAGTTTATAAACTGAGATGTATCTGTTTTCGATTCTTTAGCCGTTTTCAACTCAAGTTTTTTGACAATAGACTTAACAGGTGACAATGTTGAATTGATTCCATCCGATTCATTTTCATTTAGTTTGGGCTCAGTCGCAAGGACTAAATCTCTTTTGTTAATTGTTCTGTGCTGCAACTTGGCTCGCACGGCATTTATTTCATCGGAATAGTCTTTTAATGTTGTTTTGGATGACAATACTGGTTTTTTAGTGTCAACCGGCTCTTTTTTAGTTTTATCGTTTTGTCGCTTTACGTCGGATTTAAGATTGAGGAGCGACTTTTGTCTTATTTGTTTGCTTCCGTCGGGCTTTTCGTTGTTTTTTCGTGGCGCAAGCGGTTTCTTTTTCTGAGCACACTCTCTGGCCTGGTCTACATTACTTAGATCAACCGGAGTGGGAGAAAAAAGCGCTCTGGTGCTACTGAATTTGTTATGCGACATTTGACTCCTTATCACCGGGATCTTACTAGGAGAGCCCGCGATAGAAGTTGTAGACTTGGTTCTCTCTAAGCCGGGTGAAATCATATATTCGTTTCCTATTTCCCACACGCTTTTTGCTTTCTGCATTTGTGATTTTGGAGTCTCTTTACTTTCTAAACTAATCTTTATGTTTAACGATCCATTATCTGTACATGTTTTAGGTTTTGTTTTCTTTGGGTCGCTCACTTTTTTTTCAACTTTTTTCATTACTGGTTTCGTTTTTGATACAACCGGAACGGGTGTCGACGGTGGATTAGATAAAGTTTTCTTGAGTATTCTGGTTTTTACATCAAGTTTTTTAAGGTCTTCGGCTTTGAAGCAGTTCGGCCGAGACGAGTTTTTTGATGAAATTTTATAAGTAGCATACTTATCAGGATTCATCTTGTCATTGGATGTCGTGGTCAGGGGCACCAGCGGAGCAGTCAACTCTTTTCCTTTCATGTCGTCCAGATTCCACAGACTCGTTGTTTTGTCTATAGAATTGTTCCGTGTTACTGTATTTCTCGTTTTATAATCACTCTCGGGGTCTGAATTACTTTTCTTCAATATACAACGTGATTCAATAATGCTACAAGTTTTAGACTTTTGCAATTTAGGCGGAATAAAATGATTCTTGGTTGCTTTCAAATCGTAAGTAAGTGACATGCAAGTGAATTCCGATAATATTTTATCGAATGATTCCAAGGCCTTATTTAATTTAGTTTCAGAACTAGTACCAACTGGAGGCAAAGACTCGGCTTTAAGTATAGTTACGTTTTCGTAGATCGAAGAATATCCTTTAGTTTCTTCGAGTAAATGATTTCGCACCACATTATTATCGCCGGCAATGTTTACGTTTTCGTACACGTGCTGCCGCGGCGCACTCTCAGTCTTGATATTCACAACAGAGTCGCTAATATTGACTTTAGTAACAAACTTTTGCACATTATCACTGTTAATTTTCACAGGTTCACTGATCCTACGCTCGAGGCAGGCGGCGATCGCGGTCACTTTGCTACCCTTCTGCTCCGGTGCGAGTTCTGAACCGACTGAAAAAGTCCTGTAGAACTTTTGCAGCGCGCCCTGTTGCGCGGGAGGGGCGGAAGGAGGGTGCTTCTCGGTCGGCTTCTGTCCGCCGAATATGTTGAATACTTTCACTGCGGGCATGTCGCGAGCCCGGCGCGCGGGAGCCGGTCGCGGAGCGTTGATGCGCGCGCGCGTCACGGCGAGCGGCATGCATGTGCGCGCACCGAGCCTTGCCGCTGCGCTATCAGCCGTAGACAATAAGAAAGTCAATGTCACTTCAGGCGTCCAGCAGACGTGACAAATCATCCACAATGAATGATCGACAACATAGGTCCGACTGAAGACCGCTTGCGACAACCATTTACACGACTTATTTGCTTTGATTATATTCAATTAAACAACAATTGCCTGTTAACAACAACATTCGTCTTGATAATTTACAGTGCTACTTACACGATGGAAACTATAAAAATCGATCGCGTTCGCATCTCCATATTAATAAATAATTGATTAATTGCAGATATTAAGAGGAAAGTAAGCCACACGCCTTCGTTAATAACAACCTGCTATTTTATGTAATGAGCATACTTTTGTAAACAAAACCAGTTATGTAAAAACCATAAATTCCAATAGAAAGTAGGAATGAGGTTGTTTGGAGAATGACGTAATTGACCGACCAAAAGTTTATCGTGGACTCAGGTCATATGTAAAATGAGGTTGCAAAAACAGCCTCAATGTATAATAGTACTGAGAAACGTAATACGGGTAACCTAATTAGCAGGAACCCGGTTATCCTGGGTGGAACAACCAAACATGTGTTATTGATGGCTTGTTTAATGTCGCCGAATGCGGACCACCGTTCTAGTAACTGGATACGTGAAGTTATTTTTAATAACGAAATTAAACGATTTATGAAAGATGATATGTAAATTCAATTAATATATTTTGACATTTGAAATGGACGTTGTAGCTGGAAATGTTAGAGATGAAAGGACAGGCAATGCATTTGTTCAACTTGTAATAAAGGGCCTGCAGCTATTAGTGTAGCAGGATGTAGAATGTAATGATTTATATAAACATGTAAACGTAATCGAACTTTTTGTTTCTTTTTTATAGTTGTGATATTGAGAAGGATGGCGTAACTGTGTAAGGAAAGCCAATACCTGTAATTAGGTTAGCATAAAACCCAAGCAAACAATTGGGTTGTATCCTGAAAAATAATTTAATGTCCATCAGATAGATTTATAAAAAATATTGAACACGTATTTTTTTATTTTTTCGTTCTAGTAACTGGATACGTGAAGTTATTTTTAATAACGAAATTAAACGATTTATGAAAGATGATATGTAAATTCAATTAATATATTTTGACATTTGAAATGGACGTTGTAGCTGGAAATGTTAGAGATGAAAGGACAGGCAATGCATTTGTTCAACTTGTAATAAAGGGCCTGCAGCTATTAGTGTAGCAGGATGTAGAATGTAATGATTTATATAAACATGTAAACGTAATCGAACTTTTTGTTTCTTTTTTATAGTTGTGATATTGAGAAGGATGGCGTAACTGTGTAAGGAAAGCCAATACCTGTAATTAGGTTAGCATAAAACCCAAGCAAACAATTGGGTTGTATCCTGAAAAATAATTTAATGTCCATCAGATAGATTTATAAAAAATATTGAACACGTATTTTTTTATTTTTTCTTTCATTCAAATACTTAGGAAGATCAAATCTATATTTGAAATGTCGTATGACGTCACGCCGTGGTACAAAATATACCACGACGTAATTAGCCCCACTCCGTACCTTTAATACGCTATATCTCAGTAGTTTTTGGTAATTTCGACGAAATAAAAAATACAGGTCTTAATTTTTTTTATTATCTATAGTACGGACTAATTATTATTTTATTTTTCATACCTTGGATACATCCCTATTGCTATATTAGAGGATAGTGTTTGTTTTTTTTTTTTTGAGTGGGATTTCTTCTAATGGCTTCACCTGCTCTGGGCGGAGCGGAAGGGCGTGTTTAACTTTTACTGACTAAAACCCTCCCGTAGTCCTTCATTTGCCAGGGGCCACTATATCTAATTCGAATAACCCGCGGCATATTTAAGAAACGATAAAGAGAGTAAGAGGAAACTTAATTTTCAAGAACTTGAATGTATACATATGCTGATTTTGCAGGTTCACTTTCGCCACCATTATGAAGATGCTATAAAGCATCTTCAATTAGCATACGTTACCACAGATTAGCAATAATACGTATTTTGTTATAATAAAACTGTCAAAAAGCCGACTTGTCATGCCTGTCTCAAAAACAAGTTGTTTGCGGAAGTCAAGTTTCGCAATTTTAACCCAATAGCGGAAACCACGCTTAATATTTTCTATAACTGGCAGTTTCTAGCCTAGAAAATAATTTGGCGATGACTAACCAATCTGATGTACCACTAGAGGAGATATTAAATACGCCCAATATTACGTAGTCAGGTCGTTGAAAAAATGCAACCTGACGTAACGATGGCATACTGCTATTTATGTAATATATTATGACAGTTTTGGTAGACTGTGCGTCGGCACCTGAGGTCATTGACAGTTTCATCTGTTTTTGGTTAACGAATTAGTAGTCAAAATCGTTGGGGATCCAGAATCAATGGGAACATATAAGTATGCCAAATAACAAATTTAGAATATTTAGGTTGAAAGGTTGTCTCTGTTTCATGGGCTAAGAATCATATTTGTGCTCTGAAATTAACAAAAGAACTATTAAGCTGTTTTAAACGTTGAATAACATGATCAGGGCTATGATTTTAAGATCAGCCTCTGCGCTAGTTACTAGACTAAAAAATAAACAAAGTTTGGTACACAAGTATAGAAGAGACCATGACATAGTCCTTGAACACTAACGAAATAAAACAGACATTAGTAGAATAGAAAATTTCTAATCGCACTTACATCTGCTAACACAGCAAGGAAGAAAGGCGCAGCTTCCATAGTAAATACTAAAACTGAAATGGTAATACAGATTGCTTAACATATTATGACAGTACACAACAAGTCGTCGTCTTGAGAGGTCGTTGACAGATGGAAGGTTCTTTGTCTTAGAATCAAGTCAATGATCTGTGTTGAAGATTCAAAGGTGAGAACAAATTTTGGGACGCACGGAGCATTTTGGAATTTAAATGTTGAAAATTTTTATGTTGATGTGGTGATGGATGATGTAGAAGAGTTATAAGAGGAACAGTCGGAAATTACAATATACAGAGGAGAATGATTTTGAAATGAAGAATTATAAAAAACAAACAAATAACTATTAGGTTCCTCAAAATTGAACATAAAACTAGCCTATCTTCCGGTTGTGGTGACATGCAGCTACCCTATAAAATTCGCGAAAGGACTATTAGTACTTCTGTCAAACCCTTAGGGAATTACAGGCGCTATATTATGACATACACATATATTCCTTATAGACTTAAATGAGGTTAAATGAAATGATTCTGAATAGCCTAATTTTAGTCACGCGTTTCACAGACTAAACAGTAAAATTTTTAAAACACTGGGAATTTGCATGTATTTCTTTGTCAAACCCTGAACGGTGAATTTAAATTATTATCAGGTTAACCTCATTATTACGGTAAGAGCGTCAAATTTTCCCAATAAAAAAAATTGTTCCAGGTATGTGCAGAATGCAGGAGCAAATCAGCAACAAACAAGAAGACATGCTAATATTTTCGAGATGTCTTATGATGCGGATGAGAAACAAACTAAAAGTTCTATAAACAATTGATTGGAATATAAACATAATATTGTTCTTAGAGATAAACAAAAACGGTCAATTAAAGAGATAAACAAAATCAAACTGGTAAGGGCAATACAAAGGTAATAAGAAATTAATAATGATATTTAGATCTCAATTCCACTATTAAACACGGAAACTGATACACACATGGAAACAAAGAAAAATTGTTACACCAACAGATATAAACTAAATCTAACACAAAAACACACAAGCAATGAAGCGATGTGGAAAGTGTAATATTTCTCACTCACATTAACCAAGCCCGGGAGACACACAATGCACGGGTGATACTTAAAAATGTGTGACATAACATGACAAGTAATTACCCCAAGCCGTGACCGACGACCGTGGAGAGGATTAGCTCGGAAATCGTGTCAAGATGCCTTGAGACCTGTCCACATAGGACAGAACGAAAATACATTAATATTAATGTTTTCTCTTTCTCATAGGCCCTGGCTAAGACCATGCATGTAATGTCTTTGTTTTCAATGGCACGAAAGCTTGGGTCAGTAGTAGCCTAAAGCTGAAGATCCTGTTAGCTTTATTAGTAACTGTATAACAACTGCAAAGTCTACTCATTGTGGAATTACCGAGACGATCCTTGTATTTCTTAGATTAGTTATTCGGAACAAAATTATCCAAGGCACACATATGTACATCTTGCTCGAGTTGATAAGATTTCCTTAGATAAAAAATGAAATTCATCATCATCATCATCATCAACCTTTTACCATCCCACTGCTGGGTACAGGTCTCCTCTCGTACAGAGATGGATGGAGCGTAATCACCACGCTTGGTCAATGCGGGTTGGCGATTTCAGACTTATAAAGTCCAGGTTTCTTCAAGATGTTTTCCTTCACCTTCAGTCATTGGTGTCCAAGATATACTTAGAAAGTACATATAACTTAAGAAAAGTTACATTGGTACTTGCCTGACCTGAAATTGAACCCACACACTCATACTTGAGAGGCTGGTGTTTTAACCAGTATTTATTTACCACCACCACGATTTAAATAATTATTACTGAAATAATTTCAAAAATTAAATTATTTAGCACAAACTTAAAGGTACAAAATTTAATTACTTAATGCACATTACACAAAAACATTAAAAGTGAAAAGTCTGATGTAAATAATCAGCAGAAGCTTCTGCCTCACGACTGCGCCAAAAAAACCCAGTCTATCAACTGAAACTATTGCTAACCAATTAAACCATGAAGTTATAACTAGTGAATATGTTCCTAAAACTCAATTTAACGACTCCATCATACAAGCCAATCATCTCAATGAAACTCAATCCAGTGTAGACATCGCCTTGCAACTAATAAAGAGATCTAATAAAGACATACTGGCCGTCCGGTTGACACCTAATTGTTGACAATCGAATCAACAACGACACGTCACAGTTGGCAACAACGAAACGTAATTGAGTAGAATTATGATGGACATTGCAATGTTCTGCTTAATTTTTCATGCGCTTAGTTATTTCTTTTTTTTTGGATGTCTGTTTAAAATTAGCTGTCATTTGTTCAGAAGTATAATTTTGTGAGATCATCATCAGCCTTATTTTTCTGCAATAAGGAATATTACGCAAAATTTGGTGCAGAGGGCGCCACAAGCGGCCATAAAAAGATCTTTATTCTATACGCTAGTACTGCACTCTGGTGAACGAATATTGCAGTATTATCCGCTATAGTTACGACATATTTGCATGTTGCAGGCCGTCTCTTTTTCTATATATCTTGTTTGCTTTTTCATCATTTATGATTATACGTTTAAATATTTCATACTGGTCCTTTACGAAAACTATTTTATGAAAATATCTTCATTAATAAAATAGTAGACTCCTTTAATGACTATGACTACTATTACTTTTATATACCTATTTATGTCAGGAGTATAGTCAAAATGTGTTCAAATTCCTATCACGATATTCAGATTCACGCAGCTAATAAATATTTTGATTGAAAGAATCAGGTCGAGTCACGTAAAGAGATGAGTTTATTTTCATTGTGTCTTATTAGGTCACTTGAAATTGACGCAAAAACGTTCTATGTAATAACCAGAGCATGTTTATTACCTTCGCGCGAAAGCGTAAAATAAAATATTGGCATAACGTCTTTAGCAGAGAATTTCATTTTATTTTCTACCATCTACTAATAAGTAAGGTCCCTTTTATACAAGATTTAAAACTATTACTAACCTAACTTTGCTACCAAATACAAACAAAGTGTTCTAATGATGTCGTCTGAGCAAACAAGCAAACAGTTGTGCACTCTGCAAATACAATCCTTGCATCGCTCGAAGTATTTCCTGTCCCACCGAGAAGGCGACCGTTGGCAAATATCTAAGTGGCGCAAGTGATAAGATTTGGATGTTTCAATATTATTCTATATAAGAATATGATTATGATGGAATTCTAAGACTCATATAATGCCAATTAAAATACCTTTTGTATTTGGACTAATAAAATATTAACTAACTTTATGGTCGATGATATAACTTGATTTAGAAAATAAATCAAAAGATGGCAGTATATTCTATTCCTAAAGGTGTCAGTATAATTTACAAAGTTCCTCATGAGAAAAATGATTATATTAAGTCAACATTACAATTAAAGCAGGTAGGTAAGTGTCGCTTGTAGAGCACAGATTACAAA
Source organism: Sesamia inferens (assembly GCA_037179545.1). Classification (NCBI taxonomy): domain Eukaryota; kingdom Metazoa; phylum Arthropoda; class Insecta; order Lepidoptera; family Noctuidae; genus Sesamia; species Sesamia inferens. The sequence goes on along the minus strand of CM073941.1, from coordinate 19,786,732 downwards.
GTCAATATCTTTATACGTGTAGCAACACTTACGTTAGCGATATATAGATTGAACACATCACACAACAAATTGATACATTAAGAAGAAGAATAAGTTTTCTCTCACGAAGGAATACGAGCAATACATAAAAGAAATCTTACGCCTTAAAGTAAAAGTTAGAACAATTTGAAGCATGTACCACGAAAGGAAGTGTCGGAGACTAATATTTGAACGCTTTTAACAGGCAAATGACATTAACTTACTCGAATACATACAGTAACGTGGGTTGAAGATAATGTAGTTTAGAATATAGCAGTAAACGTAAATGGTTTATAGTCTTTGGAGGCGGATTAAGATAATGTTTGAGTTCTTAGGAAAGATGTTCCATTATAAACTCAATTTTGAATGCAGGCAAGCTAAGATTTTCACTCTGAAGACTGTTTATGTTATGGATTCCGTTAGGTTAGAATGTTATGTAGCTTAAACAACTTTATTAACACGTAGGGAATGTTAAGATTTCATAAGGTTACGATATTAAAAACTAATAAAATCTGATGGTTTCTTCAATTTCAATGTTCAGGGTCTTCATAACGAAACGATCATAAAACGGCTCTGGTCTCATAATGAAACTAAACATTCCTACATTCATCGGCAGAACATATTACTTAAGCCTCCCTACATTATCGTCTACTTTTCATAGTTTCCATAAAACCATGACAGTGCTACTAATTCGTCTCCAGAAAATGATTAGACCTTTTTGCTGCGAGCTCCAGCTTTTGTCCAGCAAGTCTCCCACGGTTTTCACAGAACGAAAGTGATGCCGTAAAAGATAATAGGCCATGAAAAACAATCGTGGAATGCCGCTACGGTAGAATTAACTTTTATAAATGCCTATGTTGAGAATACATACAACAAACATTTTCAATGTCAGATAAATGAAGGATTTGCTTTTGAAAAACATGTTTAGTTCATAAAAAAGACGAGGTTGTCTTAGCTATATATAGACTGGATGATATAGAGATAAATATATTGTTTGCATAGCTATTGGTAAACTTGTTTAAGATACTAAAACGAGTTTTTAGTTCTTTGGTAGGATAGTGTTCACGACTCAGCAGGTGTATATAAATTGGTTAGTTGATATTTCGCAATGAAGAGTATAAAATATAGCGACATTTTGATCTGTCGGACTATACACAACTTTGGATATCTTTATTTTCTATTTATATTATAATAATAAATATTTTGATGCATAAAAACTTAATGCAGTGTGATGACCTATTTACTACATAATCTGTATTCTTATCAGCATTGTCATCTAATGTTACCCCATCGCTCGACGCTCAATTTTATTCTTCGCACCGTTCCTAACAATGAATATATCAACGCATAGAAAAACACCATTTAATATGACCCCGGATCAAGCACAATTTGTGAGCAATTTAGCACAATAGAGATAATCCATTCAAATGATTGTCAATAGGAACCGTAACACTAAGTGGAAAGCAGACTATATCGCTATGTCGGCTATCCATTGCGCGTTGGTAAAATTACTAAAAAATATGTGCACTATATTAGTAGGAATACGAATGTGAAAACTTGTTTGATGTATATGAATATCATATGTCATGAGAAGGTATAAAAGGTATGTGACTAAAAAAGGGACGACATTAAATGTTGCAGAAAGAGAGTCAAATATGCATGAATTGAGAAAGACAAAAGAAAAGAGGGATTGAGTGATAGGGATGAAATTATTAAAATGCGAGTAAATGATAAGGTGACACATGAAATATACCATTTTGAGAATGAAAAAGACCTTACACCGAACCCAAATAATATAACAACATATCTTTATAGAACCGTCTGGTACCGGGCTGAACCGTGTGGTACCGAGCTTAGAATAGTACCAACCCATATCCCCCCGTGGGTGTCGTCAGAGGCGACTAAGGGAACTTTCGCCAGGAAAGCGGGCAGCAGCTCTTCTCCTGTGGAATATCAAATTACTGCGATCCCCCAACCCACCTGCCAAGCGTGGGGATTAAGCCCCCCCCCCCCCCCCCAATTTGAAAAGCCTTGGGTGAGGCCTTTGCCCAGCAGTGGACTTCTATAGGCTGAAGAAGAAGATATTCTTATAGAAGAACACTGTACTTAGATGCGTTCAATAATGATTTCTCTAACTTCGAAGTCTGCATCAATGTATATCAAAGCTATCTTTTCATTCTAGACGTCGCGTAAGCGTTTTGATAGCAAAAATTGCAAGTCTCTCACCGGTTGTTACTATTCAACCGGCGGATGATTATCTGATAGATTTATAAGCATTGATATCACAATAGCTGAGTTTACAACTTGTTATTAGCATTTGTAGTAATAACTCTGAGTTCGTTGACATGGGAATGAAGCCGGGGGTTGATTTATTGTGGCTTGATAGGTTTGTTTCTTACAATGTCTTGTTGAAATGTTGTATAAAAGATGGTTTCTGTTTCTGGTCAGTTTTATTTAGATTAGTTGGGATCATTTAGACCGCAGTTGATATAATTTTAGTGTAAAATAATATCAACTGCGGTCCAAACGATCCTAACTAGTCGCAATCATTTCACAAAAATGTGTTTGCCGATTAGGCCGCCGGTCTTAGTTAAATATGGAAGTACTACTTGACTACTAAAATTAAACTTTAAGGAGTTGTAATAGTAGGTACTAATCAATATCGGTTGGTAACAGCCACATAATTTTTTCACCTTATAAAGGCAGGAGTAATCTTACAAGTAAATATCAGACACCGCTATTCCTAGGAACCAAGAGACGAGTAGTAGAAAGTTATCGCGTGCACTCCCGGTTCCGTCCGCGTAACCACTCGTCGTCCGTAAGGCATACAATTGCATAAATTACAGGTTTTTTAATACTTTGTACAGCTGGTAGTAGGTACTACCGACAGCTCTGTTTATGAGTATTAGAGTTGACGCGGAAATAATAATTCTGTATATGTCAAAATAGTTAGGTATGAACACTGATAAATAATAAAATCTTATATTGAAAGTGATAAATAATAACATCTTTTTTTTTATTAAAATTGCTCACTGTTGGCCTGCTCTTTTTCCTTCCAACAACTCTCTATTTTGCACTTTGCACGTTATTTGAAAACCGAAACTAAATGCATGCCAAAATATACGAAAATTAAGAGTTATTTTTGACGGATTGAGACTTAAAAACGTTGCTCTACACTATGAATTTCTCCTGTATCGTGGGTGCGTTTACAAACATATGAACTTACATACACAAACAGTCAGACCCGGAACAACTACTTGTAGGTCATAGAAATATTTGTTCCGAGCGGGAATCGAACCCGCGACACGCAGTGCAGCAGTCAATAGCTTAACCACTGCGCTGACCGTGCAATAAATCGGAGATCGTGCAGTGAATCAGGCAGACAGGGACCAGACTATGTATATTTTTTAAATTACAAGATCGGGGCTTCATGTAACTACACACACACACACTACACATCCACGAAGAAATTATTTTAAACTGTTGACACTTTATAATGTATAGATATGTATGTATTATTCGGAGCAGATGTCTAATTAAACAACACAATAGCAGTGAAACTCGGCAACTCTTATCTTATCAAACTCTCAACCAACAGATGCCCTTTGCTCTCAAACTTACAACGGGTCCTACACAGCCGGTCACTAGGAAACTGCCCCTATGGTCATGTTGACCATGCAAACATGATTAGATCGTCACGTCACCACCCCACTCCCACCATATTCCCCGCTGTCCACGTCGACGATAATATCGACGATTAAATAATACAAAATAAAATATATCATTAGCTACTAATAATGTCATTATTTCATGTTAATAGTAAGAGAAAATAATGCTATGTGAAATAAAAACAATTATCACTACATCACCATTGATTACTAAAAAAAAAAACACTCATATTTAGTTTATGTCCTCCAGTAGGAAAACCTTTGGGGAGGCCTTAGTCCAGCAGTGGACTAAGGCCTCTACTCTATAGACTGAAGAAGAAGAAGAAGAAGTAGGTAACATACTAAAGTTAAGACTAAACGTTTATGTTTATTGAATACCAAAGATACCTCATTAGGTACTCATAAAATGACTCATTAACATTATTTTGATCACCTTTTTAAGTTAAGAATGAGTCACTAACAATTTTCATATGAAACTAATAACACTTGACTCAAACCTTCATTCAAAAACAAAGGCAATATGTAATAAAGTGAACTGTCACTAGATGGCGTCTGTGTGCAGACGGAGTTAATCTATTCGACTCACGCGCATCCTCGTTGAAAAGCTCGAAGCTTCGTGAAATTTTATTATGCATGCACAAGCGCAGATATGGATGAATATGAAGTACACATATTTAAAATTTTCTAAATGAAAACGGCTTCCTTATCATCAGGCGACGTTGTTACCATCGTATGTAAAATCTGGATGAGTCTGACGCAGGAGGGTGAGGCATTGACTCAAGCAAAGGGACCTCGATGTGCCACTGGCTGTTTGTGTGAGTTTAAGCGTTCTAAACTCATCCGCAATACAGGAGAAATTCCTAGAGTAGGGCAAAGTTACAAAAAAAAAAAACAGCACATAAGTAGCTGATGTGATTGTTTGTCCAACAGTTGTGTTACAGCAGCCAAGTAAATGAATTGACATGAGATTTTGACTGCGGTTTCAGAAACGAAAATATGCATGACTGATTAGGGAATCAAATTTCAAATCTAATTAAAAAAGACCTGAAACTGTCAAAGTTCATTTACTTTATTTACTATAGGTAGAATTTGTATGAAGATCGCAGTCGACGTAAGATTTATGCGTCGTACGCGCATTCATTGGTTCTACGTGATCCATTATGCAGGCATGCGCTAGAAATTATTGGCTATGATATATGTCTAGTGTTTTCTTTTTTAATTAATGTGGGTATTCGATTATTCAACGTCACAAGTGACAACTCAGAGTAAACGATAGATGCTACAGAGTGTAGTTGTGGTATATGTTTTTATTGATGTTCTAACAATTATAATATAATATGTAGTTTTATGTTTTTGTTTGTTTCAGTCCAGTACTAACTCCTCAAGATCTATGAAGATGATGATGATGATGATATTCTTTTTTTTTTTTTACATACACTCTTGCTTTTCAAACCACTTGACATTGGCAGAATAGTCGACATCCATCGATTTTAGTTGCCATAATAAAGAATAGAATAGAATAGACAGAGTCTAGCTATTCTGTTTTATACGCAATTAGGAACAATTATAATAAGTTTGGGTTACCCAAGCTGAAAACCACTGGAGCTGAAGGTGGAACGACCACTAGTTGAAAGGCCAACGATTGGAGGCCTTGGAGTGTTGTAGATTGATGATGATATAACTGATGTGTGTGATGTACTTAAAAAAATAGCATTTTTAAATGATAAACTATAATGGAAAAGCCCACTCGTTAAGAGCATGTTCACTCTAGCCTTGAAGGCACATAAATTCCAAGAAGACGGGTAAGACCGTAATATTTTGTACCTATTTCTAAACATGTCAATAAGTCCTTTACTGTCACACGCAAAGCTTTTGAAGACATAAAGTAATGAGCGCTGAACAATGTCAGTCCACGTCGACCACAAATTACTTGCTTTACATATGCATTCAAAACATCTTTGTTTTGATTTTGCATACCTTTTATTTGCATTCAAATGCTCTGGAAAGTGGTTGTAATGGCGGTCTCGTTCCATTTTCAAATAAATAACGTTGGACGCCATTTTGAATTATCTTTTTAAATATTTTAGACTTTTGATCCATTAAAATGAGTGAAGAAAACAGTTTAAAATGGGGTAGAAAAGATTTTGGCCATTATATGGATTTTGTTCTACACAATTTGTATAATGGTATTTACGAGCGACTTCTAGCCCAGTATACTGTTAGACCATTGGTCCATCTGATATTTTGTGACCCTAAGATCGTGTACAATTAAACGTGTTTTCTTGTCCATGACAGCTATTCTGCAATTTCACCAGCACCTGACTAGTGAAAATGCAGAAAGATCCGTAGGCATGATGTTAATACCAAAGTCAAAACTCATCAAACTTAAAATAATGGTGCCGAATCTCTTATTAACAAATGAAACTAATTTTAAGGTCAGTGCATCTTTCTATTTCGTTAAGCAAAGGACTGAACAGAAGACAACATATTATTAGTTTAATCCTGTCAAATTAAGATAGTCCATAGACAGTTTAGACGCGATTAAAAACATGGCGACTTAGCTTACGTCAATTTACGTCAGGCGCGGACTAATTTGCTAAGACTAAACCAATATTTATTCATCTTCTGTGTGGCTACCCAGTGTTGCCAGAAGGCAAGGTCTGTAGAGCACTAAAAGCGGTGCGAGTTGCACTAGATCTGTGTTTTTTTCGACTTCAAAGCACTAAAATTGGCATCGATCTGAAAAGAAGGACGCATAAAATTCGAAATTAGTTTTTAATATATTTTAATACATAACTACGACATTAAATCAATCAACTTACATATGCATTCATTGTTGTACTTAAAAACCTAAAGAAACTGTCCAATCATTTTTACAGCCTTACTTGGTAGTTGATACTTGTAGCATGTGCTGTTCATAGCAGTCAGCTGCGTGGGAATTATAAGAATTGCATTGATTGTTTCTAAATACTTACAATAAATTCCGTAACTTACTCTTAACCACATTCATCAAACTAAAAACACGTTTGATATCTGCATTTATCCGCTATTTAGCTGCTATATTAATTTATTTATAATTAAAGAGCAGACATGAAAAAGCACTGGACATTGCACTAGGCATTAAAATTTTTTGTTGCGCACTGACCATACCAATAATGCACTAGATTTAGTGCCAAAAGCACTAAAATGGCAACACTGTGGCTACCATGAGTTTTCATTAAGAGACTTGATCGTAGATATCGACCGCGTTCCACTCATCGATTGGTCCGCGTCAAGGTGGCAAAAACTCTCAACTAGGTGTGGGTAGTAACGCCTTTTTCAAGAAACGTAACGTAACGAGTTACTTGATCGGCGTCACCTGTTATAAAACAAGTCATTTTTGTAGCTAGTTATTTTAATTCATTTACTGTGATTGTTAAATATAATCACCAACTATACACTAACACGTGAAACGACTCTAGACGTGGTCGTTATTTCACGTAACTAGTTACAATAACCAGCGACGCGCGCCGCCGGTGTGTAGCACAATACGGCTACCCGCTACGGCATAACGTGTGTATGAAATAACGCATTTACAATAATAACTACTTTTTAATTTGACTCGTAACTAGTGATTCAGTTACACATCGCGACGCTGGTTATTGTAACTAGTTACATGAAATAACAACCACGTCTACTCTCAACCAATGAGAGCGCCAAACGCGGTTGATATCGACGATCGAGTCTCGTAATGACAACTTATGGTACCTGTTGTTTTCTTAATGAAATAGAACAAAAATAAACATTGAAATTGAATTAATTTCAGTTTGAGAACCAAAGAATCAGGGTCAATAACTAGATTTATCTTTATCCACTAAACTTTAGTGGTTAAAGATCAATGACAGAGATAATTTAGTGATTAATAGATCTGTCAATACTACGTGTAATAGGGATGTTTCCCGAGTTAAAAAAAAATGATTCTATTTAGTCCGCCATTCATATTATAGGAAAATATTGGATACGTATATTTTGATTTATCAAATCAATAAAAAATTACAAATATAAAAGGCATCAAAGATCAGGAGAGATGGCTGGTGACGTCACTGCTCGCTAAAAAGTGTAGCGTGCAGTGACGGCATACGAGTTTTCAACGCACTGTGTGGTCTTAATTTTTTGTTAATATGAAAAAAGAAAAAAAATACGTGTCTAGTATTTTTTAGGAATCTGACTGACGGACTAATTAGTTTTTTTTTAATCAACTACCCTATTTTATATTTTGGCAGTTATTTTTGTAGTAGTTCGTGCAGCTGACTTGGAAATGCCATCGATACACTAAGAAGAGGAAGGATACTTAATTAGTAAACATATTTTGTCTATGTTTTGCGTCACGCTAAACCGTGTCGTTTGAATAAAGACAGAAAATTAGGAAAAAAAATTCAGAAATGGGCTGAAAAAATGCCCGTATAAGCTCAGATTTACAGACACAACTGCCTTTTATTGGTCAACCTGACAGCAATTTGCCAGCCAGTCCGTCCATACAGGTATTACTACTAGTGATTTGTAAGCGCCTATCCGGCTGGGTGAGCAATTTTCGCGGATGGAAGACTAGTGTGCATAAGGTTTCCTGCGTGTTCAAGGAAATGATGATTTTTTGAGTTTATGAGCGGACATACTCGGAAGGAAAGTAACACTAGCAATTTATAAATACGTAACATAAGAAAACTAAAATATTAATTACTTTTTGCATGTAGGAATTTACCAGGCAATCAATAACGGTATTCAAAACCCAATCATCAATTCTACATAATATGTATTTATAATTTTCCTCAGAACAACACCATTACTAGTTAATCTTACATGTTCGCAACTATGATTGTATAATGCAAAACCATTATTACATACACAACTTTCTTTGTAGGTAATTAACGTTACAAAACAAAGCATGGACCAACTAACGCCATCTACCGGTGAATAGTGGAACTACAACGTAAACAATCGAGTTGGCGAGAATGTTTTCGCGCGTGAATTTGACAGGTGCAGACCACTGAGTTGATTATGTAAATTGTAAAACAATAGGATATTGTGCGAGGTATGTATCGAATTTAGCCTTGCTATTGTGGTGAGCTTTTTAACCTTGGTTGCTGGCCTCTGAGGCCAGAGGAACTTTTCATTATTATCAATTTTATTATATTATGGAAAAGTGTGGATATATCGAATATGACATGGAATACCTAATGATTGTTAGATATTTCCTATTTTCATCAAGGCTTGAAAGTTATTATATTATGAGGTCATTGCTTTTTAATCAATTAACGAAGGAAGAATGGATGAAATCTTATGAAGTCAAGAGTAATAATAGGGTATTTGACTAAAAAAAAACTAATTAGTCCGCCAGTCAGATATCCAAAAAATACTAGACACGTATTTTTTCTTTTTTCATATAAACAAAAAATGAAGACGACACAGTGCGTTGAAAACTAGTGTGACGTCACTAGACGCTACAGTTTTTAGCGACCAGTGACGTCACCAGCCACCATTCCTGATCTTTGATGCCTTTTATATTTGTAAATTTTTATTGTTTAGATAAAACAAAAAATACGTGTGTAGTATTTTTTGGAAATCTGACTGACGGACTAATTAGTTTTTTTTAGTCAAATACCCTATGCTTACTTATTACTTCATGGGGTAAGTGCATAAACTGTTGTGTTAAGAATTACTTGCATTTTCTCAATTTTATAACATTCATCGCGTAAAAACTCCAACATAAATGAAGCAATGGATTATGTTGTGATTGAAAGCGTGTTACGAATTTATCGTGCTTATCACAAATCTAGATCACCTAGAATCAGTTTAGTGTCATTGAAATTATGTTTATGAGCACTTGTGGTACGATGCGCCAAATGTTGTTGTGTCGGGAGTTTGGTCGTGGAGGGTCTCCAGATCAATCTCCCTTTGGTCATGTTGTTGGGTCTAACATTGCATCACCTCGCTCAACTGTCGTCTTCCTTCCTATTCACTCGGTTTTTTTGAGTGAATAGGCTTTAATAAACTAGCGCGCTTTACCATCAACGATTGCATCACTGCTTACCGTAAGGCGGAATTGCGATTAAACACTAGTATAAAGACTAAAACAAACGCATAACCATTCATAAAGCAACAAACAGGTACATCATAATAAATTAATTATCAACCTGTTCACTAACGTATAAAGAGTCAAGTTACAACTCTTGCGCAGCACTAAATCACGTGTAATGACATCCTTATAACAACTTTCTAAGCTCAGCATTATTGAAGAGTGGTCAGTCCCTAGTCGTACCTTCCCTATTACTTATTCACTTTCACAGATATCACTAAAACTCTAACAAGCGTATGGTTAAGATATTCTAGTATATACAGGAAGGGAATTATTAATGAGACATCTCGTACGTGTGACTTTTATGGTTCGTTCGTTTCACTTAAGCTAAAGTTTTCTAAGATGATGGTGGCCGCCACATAGTATCTGCAGTTTGCCGTCGAATGACGTCACTGGAATATTATAAATGTAAGTTGGTGTTTCTCTAGAGTTTTTTGGCACCGTAAATTTCGGTACCACGCGGGCGGTGAGCAGTAGGCAACTCGCCGCCCGGTAAGGACCAGGCCCGAGTCGACGGCGCGTCGTGTTTCACGCGCGCCTCAAAGAGATGTCAGCACATCGTGATGGGGTCCACGAAGACCGATGCCTCCTGGATCAGGGTTGCGGGTTGGTTAAACAAGAAACCGCGGCCATAGCCGTCGCACAGGCAAGTGAAGAAACACGGGTGGGTTTTAGTCAGTAAAAGTCTGACACACCCTTCCGCTCCGCCCAGAGCGGGAGAAGTCATTTGATGATTTCCCATCCCAACAAAAAAGAAAAAAGGTTCGGTACCATCATTTTCATAACGCCGTGACTATGGCATAGCTTTAGCCATGGGGAAGATTATTTTAATAATTAGACATGTAGGTAATTTGGCCAGGCCTGCCGGTTGTTCTAAAAAGATACGTGACCCGAGTGGGTTTTAGTCAGTAAAAGTCTGACACGCCATTCCTCTTCGCCCAGAGCGGGAGAGGTCATTTGATGATTTCCCAACCGCAAAAAAAAACATGTGTGTAATTAATTCTTTAACACCCTGCCGTTGAAGCTTTGTATTCTATTTTTTTAAACAAATTCTTGTCACTACAGTAACCAATCTAGTCAGCTTATCGCAGTTACTTAAACATAGGCCTTCTAGTCTGTGCTACAACCCTCCCCCATCCGCCTGCCGCATCTAGTATGTCGCAGCCACTTTCTTGAGTTATAATAATATAGTATAGGGAAACATAGTCTTTTACTAAAACTTACTTTGAATATTCTATAGGACAGAAAGTATTTATGTCTATTGATATTCCAAATAATTTCTATCATTGTCTAATAAATCCTTTTTTTTTAAATCTGATTCTATTTTGGGGCTTTTATGGGGATATGTCAGGCCCATCGTTCCCTTTACACTGATCTTACTTACTAAATACAGTTTAAAATCCAATAAAATAAGTATAAATATAAACAAATTAATTAAAAAAAAAAAACTAAGTAAGTAGAACTATTCATATAGAACCTTAATTAAGCAACACAACTTTTTCGCCATCTCCGATAATGGTACTGACAAAATTGATTGTATTAAACCTATATCTAATTTACTTAAGTTAAATTCCCTTATGTATAGCTCCCGTTCATCTTTATTCCTAGTACATTCCATCAACAAATGTTGCACATCCTCAATTGATTGCAAGCCGAGCAGGTAAGAGACTCGGTCTTTTTCATGAGAAATGCAAATTTTGTTGACGGGTAGTGTCCTGAACGCCTAATAAATCCTGGATAATAGTTTAAATTAACAAATAAATGTATAGAGAAATTGCCAACAAACACATAGCCACTCCCATGTGTAGAAGGAAAACCTTATTTTATTATACGTATATATATGGAATTCCATCAGATACCTGGCTGGTTCCGCGTCTGCCAGTTAGGCTGATAAATTTGTTGTCTGTGCCTCCACCGCTTATAAGGAATGACAGGCGGCCATTTTAGAAAGCCCTCGTATCAGAACTGTTTTATGTTTTGCGATGTTTTGCGAAATTAAATATTGCCGAGAAGAAAATTGTAACTAATTTGTTTAATTGTAAGTGTGAATAGCAACTAAATTTCCAAAAAGCTTGCGTTTGATTTTCTGTTACGGGGTAATTGCGTATCTGATGCACTAATAGTAGCAATACCTTTACTTTTGACAGTTCTGTAACATTCGTTACGTTACTTACGTTGTTGAGCCGGCGAATCTTTTGGACATATAAAATATGTAAAGAAAACCCTGTCCGATTCGTGAAGGTATTGTTAGGTATCGTTAACTGATTCTACTAATGTCAACAAAGCCGGGCTAAACTTAAAAAAAAAATCCCCCTAAAAAATAAATATTATTTCGAAAAATCGAGGTAACTTAATGCATGTGCGGTAGGCAACACGTTAGGCGTACATGCGCGGGTGTAGGGGGGCAGGGCACGCGGCACGTGGTCGCATCGCTATTCGCTCCGTCACAAATGGTGTTGTCACTTTTTTTAAAAATACCAAATTTTGGGGAAGTTGGAATAAATTCGCGGAAAAAAGATCATTTCAAAATTCATTACTATTGTCACTATGATGATTACATAAAATTTCATATTTTATTTGGTCTTGTGTATACCTAACATTTATTATCCTTTTGGGTCGGACGAGGTTTTCTTTACATATTGTATATATATAATTTTTCAGACTTATATCTATCCATACTAATATTTTAAATGCGAAAGTGTCTCTGTCTGTCTGTCCGGCTTTCACGACAAAACTACGAACCAATTGCAATGAAATTTGGTACACAGATATACAGGGAGCCTGAGAAAGGACATAGGCTATATTCCCGCTAGCAGTACCAAAAAATGTTGCGAAAATGTAAGCTAACGCGGGCGTACTGCATATTGCTCCCATTATTTTAACAAGCGCTTATTTTATATCAACAGCTTTTTTTAATTTACGGGAACCACCGCGCGCTGTAATCTGAAATCCACGCGGACGGAGTCGCGAGCAACAGCTAGTTCATAATATGTACGGTGCAACCGCACATCAGTATAGCATCGTCAGCATTTACGCCTCGCATACATTTTACTTTATAATAATCATCAGTTCGCGTCGAGCCATCAAGTCGTCGCGTTCTCATTACGGCCAGCAAAGGCCACGTGTCACTCAATTCCCACACATCAGTCCATTAGCTCATTTTACCTATAACTTTGGAACGATATAGTAGCTTATATAGAATCAACATCTTTTATTGTATTCTGCCCACATCATCTAAAAGTAGTGTGTGATCTAGCAACAGATCATATATAATATGTCTGAAACATTTGTCAGTTCAACAGCAGTAATTTTTTTTTTTTCACATCATAATCTTGATTCAGATTGTGTTAAAAAGTGAACGACTAGGTGGAGCGATGATCTTCGCAGGATGGCTGGTAGTAACTGGATGAGAGTTGCTGAAAATTTAATTGAATGGAGTGAAATAGGAGAGGCCTATGTCCAGTAGTAGACTGCTATAGGTTGATGATGGTGATAATGATGATGATGAATGTGAATGCAGTTAAGGTGCAGGTCAGGGGCGTAGCTACCACCGTATCTGCAAAAATTAATAAAAACTTCCCAACTTTTTTTTAATTTCACAAATGACAAAAGTCAAAAAAGCAATTTCTCTTTTTCCCGCGTAGTACCTCTGCCTTAGAGCATCAAACCAACCGGAGACGACACTCGCACGCGTTCCCCTCTGTAAAAGGTACCAGCCTTACGCGCATACCTGTTTATAAAAATTGGTTGCTACGCGTCGGCCGCCATTTGTCGGTTGTCAAACGCGTAGAATAAGCTCCGGTAAAAATGCCGAGTTGCAGTGTTTTTTGGTGCAAGAATAAGTCAGGAACTTTAAGCCTACAAAAGGACAATATTACATTTCATCTGTAAGTATTATTTTGTCTAAATATTATCAAATAATGCATTTATTTAGCTAAAATCGAAAAATATTCGTTTGTACTACGGTGTTGCCAGTAGGTTACACAGTGTAAATAATCTGGCAAATTTCGTAGTTAAGTTTATTAACTTAACTACGAAATTAATAAACTGAATATTTTATATTACAATCATACTTAAACTTCTCTATTGTAATGAACTAATAATGTTTATTATACATTCGTGTGATTTTTAGAGAAATACTACATTTGCACCTAAATATACGGTAGGTACATTAAAAAAAAAGATCATTAGAAAATACTTTAATTATGTAATTTATTATATATGTTTTATTATTATTATTACACATTTCTATTTGAATTATATTTAAGTCGGCACTATGAAAAAAAGGCAATTTCAACCTAAAGAATCTGGCAGCACTTCAACAAATTTAGTGATGGTACTGCACATTCACAAATATCGATAATATATATTTTTTTTATTTGTTTTAATTTAGACATTATTATATTTGTATAAAAAGTGTTAAACCGAAAATTATAACTGGTACAAAGACAGAGAGAGTATCGATATCATCACTAGGTACATAGTAAAAATAAAGTCGTTTCTCTGTACGTTAGCTTAAATCTTTAAAACTACGCAACGGATTTTGATGCGGTATTTTTGAATAGATAGTGTGAATCAAGAGGAAGGTTTATAAATTTACTGCGGAAAAAAATCTAATTCCCATGAAAAATTCTAATTTTGTTGTTACTTAAACGACTTTGATCAAACTTTTGAACCGATTACGATGAAATTGGTATGTAGGTAGCTGAAGTCCCAGAATAACAAGTGTCAGGGTGGTCAAGTGCTAGTTTATATCATGAAAAAAAATAACACATAGGAATTTAGGCATAAAATCACGCCGCCTCACTTAGGAGGTAGGCAGGAAATCCAATTTTATTTTTTGTTTTTTTAACCAATTTTTAATCAAACTTTTTATATTTGACTGAGTGTAACTCAGGCAAAAACATAGGATACAGATAATTATGCTACCTCATTAAGGGTAGGCATTCAAATTTGTCTGTTTTTAACAGATTTCGATATCTTACTTACAGATTTCCAAAGGATGTTGGGATTCGATCAGTGTGGGCTAAAGCATGTGGGAACCATGAAACGTGGATTCCTAAACGAACAAGTACAATTTGTTCCGCACATTTTGAAACTTCCTGTTTCATCACACAGTCGAATAACAAGAGAAAATTGAAACAGGGCTCCATCCCGACTTTAAAATTATTATCAAAGGTAATTTTCATTTGATTGCTTATGTCTTTCTCTGTGCATGAAATATCCTGTAATCAGCTGATTTTAAAATAGTGCGAGGGTTTACAGGCTATTTTTGTCATTTGTTTCAGTTTCAACCTTGCGAAAAATGCGAGGATGAACAAGAACCGAAAAGAAAAAAAATTAAAACTCTTCAACCAGTTCAAACTGAAGAAGGTGAAACTAGCAAGATGTTGACCCATCCACCGGATATTGCAACCACTTTAACTGTGAATCCACAATTACAAGACACGACTGAAGAAGGTGAAACTAGCAAGATAAAGACCCATCCACCGGATATTGCAACCACTTCCACTGTGAATCCACAATTACAAGATACGCCAAGGAAAATAAAATTAAAGAAACAGCTAAAGTTGAAAAATATGCAAATAAAAAGATTACAGTCGCAAAAAAGATATTTAAAAAAAAGAGTTGCAGGACTGCAAGAAATATTAAAGACCCTTTCCGATAAATCTTTGATAGATAAAGAAGAGCGACAAGTTTTAGACAAAATTGGTGTAGAAGAGAGAGAACTTCTTAAAAGACAGCTTATTAAAAGCAAAACAGGAAAAATTCCCACAACCAAATATTCTGCTGAACTTAAATGTTTCGCTTTAACCTTACATTTCTATTCGCCCAAAGCTTATAGGTACGTGCGAAAAACGTTCGGAACATGTTTACCTGCACCAAGAACACTTACACGATGGTACAGTTCTATCGACGGGCAGCCAGGTTTTACAAAAGAAGCGTTAGTTGCATTGAAACTGAGAGCTGAGTGTAATCCTGAGAAGAAAATTTACTGTACATTGGTTTTTGATGAAATGAAAATCAAAAAATCTACGGAGTATATATCAAGTACTCAAAGACATTACGGTTACGTGGACCTCGGATTTGATTTTATTTCAGATAATTCTGAAGAGGCAACTGACGCTTTAGTATTTTTGTTAGTTGGAATAAATACTACGTGGAAGTTACCCATTGCGTACTTTTTAATAAAAGGCATGAAGGCTAGTCTGAAAGCACGTCTTGTAACACAAGCTTTCTTTTTAGTCCATGAAGCTGGTGTAGAAATCAAAGCACTGACTTGCGATGGCACTAAAGCGAATCTTGCTATGGCAGAAGAGCTAGGCTGCTGTTTGGACGTTAAAAATTTACAAACCACAATTGTGGATCCACGAACAGGACAACAATGCTTTTTCTTTTTAGATCCATGCCATATGCTCAAGCTTTTGCGAAATTCATTAGAGCACTACAAGTTCTTTTCCAATCCAAACTCTGCAGGTAACATTCAATGGTCATTAATACAAAGATTGCACGAATTACAAGAACAGGAACTATTTTACTTGGCAAACAAATTAAAAGCAAACCACATTTTCTTCAAAACAAAAATCATGAATGTTCGACTAGCAGCCCAGCTTTTCAGCACAAGTGTGGCCGATGCATTGTTATTTTGTAAAAATGTGATGAAGTTGCCCATATTTGACAATAACAATGTCCTCGTGACAGCAGGATTTTTAAAATTAATTAATGATGTTTTTGATATTCTTGACAGTAAAACTTGGGGCGATGGACTTAAGCAGGCGTTAAATATAAAAAACTACGAAATTGCTTTTGCAAAACTAGACGAAGCAGAAGCCGTTCTTTTGAATTTGGAGACTGACGTTCAAAACCGTCAAAAAATCACAAAGAGAGTCAATCTTTTGGAGACCCCTCGTTACACAGGTTTCCTTGGATTTCTGGTGAGCATTGAAAGTGCAAAACGACTATTTGAACATTTAGTTTTGAATCCTAACGCATATATGACATACTTGCCCTTGCATAAAATAAGCCAAGACCATATTGAGATTTTTTTTTCGGTTGTTAGAAGTCACGGCGGTTATTCAGATAATCCCACTGCTCGTCAATTCGAAGCCATATATAAAAAGCTTTTAGTCCACACTGAATTGATCCGGAATGAAAGGGGAACAAACTGTATACCTCTAGAAAAAATTACAATTCTTAATTGTACGTCTGCGATTGAAAAAATTAATTCTAGCTCGCGAAAAAAGGAATTAGAAATACACCTAACGGACAATCCCTCAGAAGAGGCTGATATAATTACAGAAATAGAGGCACAAACATACTTATCACCTTTTGGCGAGAAAGTTGTCGAATATATTGCAGGTTTTGTTATATTTTCAATTGCGAAAAAAATAAAATGCAGCACATGTATAAAAGGCCTATGTGGTCAACCTAATCAAAAAAGTTTAGCATATCAAAAAAGCAGAGGCGGTCTGAAATATGCTTCAAAGGAAGTGATTGAAATTTGTCGTCTTTGTGAAGTCCAAATCCGTAAAAATTTAACTGTTGATAAAAGAGTTAGTCGCTCCTATTCCACACAGAAAGTCACAAATAAAGTAATGGAATACTTTATTGGCAAGCAATGCTTTCCAAACATCGGGGGTCACTACTTTGATAATGATTTCATTGTGCACAATATTGAACTGGCAAAACTTGTTACACAAAAATACACAAATGTCCGAATCACTTATTTGTCAAAAAAAAGTGACCCCCAAAAGTGTATCAGGCACGTATACACAAAACTGATTCATTTCAAAAATCAATAAAATTGTATATAATTGTATATTTCTGTGACTTTTTAATAAGCTAGTTAAAAAAAGTATTTTGTACATTTTTCAAAAATTATCAGTGTAAATCAGGGATTCTTGTGAATGTATGTCTAGTCTTGAGTAACTAAGTTAACACTAATCTACTGTATTCCAAATTGTCACCCAAAGTGCCCTTATTGTAATTTTCTTACAAATAATATAATTAAAATATAAACAGATTTAGTTTTACTGAACTATATGACATAATGTCTATGTATCTAGGACTTTACTATACCATTTCGCGTTAGGTACTTAACTAAAGGTAAACAAAAAAATCACGTCATTTGCTTAACCGACTAAACATACATTTAACAACGTTATCGAACAAAACGGTCGTTCGTTCGATAACTTTGCTAAATTGAAGAGTACAACTGTAACGTATAATGACAGCTGAAGTGACGAGTATTACGTTTAGTCGGTTAACTAAATGACGTGATTATTTTGTTCACCTTTAGTTAAGTACCGAGCGATGTAGTAATAGCGAGAACATTATTGAACTATACCCTTTCGCGTTAGGTATAACGCGAAAGGGTATAGTTCAATACTGTTCTCGCTATTTACTACAATCCTTACATTTTATGTACTTCGTGACAAATAAAATTGTTAAACCATTCTCGAATATTTTGTTTCCATATTCCTTTATATTAATAACGATCTCCTAAATCTACTAGAAAAAAAAAATCTAACAAATAAAAAGTATATTTTTTTAAGAATTCTATTCTGACACCCTAATTGACGAAATAAAATCTTAAATTAATCCAATATTATGACTTTCGACATTTTAAAATACAAAGACGAATTCTATTTACAACTACTTTTAATTAAAGACTACATGTAAAATCAATAATTGATACATTCAAAAATTTTACCTTCTGCTTTTTCGACAATTTGGAACTTCATCGACAATGGAATATCGATTATGTCATGCACTAGCATATTTCATTACACCTGCAAGTGTGTCATAATACTGACAGCATCATTACGTGTGCAACTGTGTGAGTTTGTAATTGTGTGCGTGAAGTTTAAGATTGTGTGCAATTATAATGTTGTGTGCGTTTGTAGCGACGTGACTGAAAAGTCTATGTGTGTTACCTCACCCCCCGCTAAAGTGGCAGACTTTTTTGCGTAGGAATTATTGTACGTGTCGTCTCCGGTTGGTTTGATGCTCTAAGGCCTCTGCACATTGCGCGCGACGAGCAACGGACGACGAGCGATAATATCCAATTATCCAATGAGAGCTCTGATTTTCCGAACGGTTCCGGGGGAAGCGAAGTTCTCAAATTTTGGAAAAAGCAGCAGACACATAATTATAATGAATAAATATTTCTAGTAATTATATGCATTTTTTTTTCTTTTCTGAGAATTCTTTACCCTTCCCAAGGGCCCCCAAACAAATTTTTATACGGAGCCCCGCTAAGGAACGCTACACTTCTGGTGTAGTTACATTAATTGTTTATCACATTGCTAATAGAATATTGGCCCAATTCTCTTGTTCACAAACCAAATTAAATTTAAGTTCTCTGTATCTTTTTCTTTCTATTTAATTAAGAAAAGGACAGAAGATAAAATGTCAGTTTAGACCTGTCAAATTAGTGCACTCCTGACGTAAACTGGCGTATTTTTAGTCGTCATGTTTATAATCGCGTCTAAACTGTCTATGGAGTATCTTAATTTGACAGGATTATTATTCTTTTTTTTTTAATAATTATAAACTATCGCTTAACCGCAATCCCGCCTGATGGTAAGCAGTGATGCGATCGTTGATGGTAAAGTGCGCTAGTTTATTAAGAGCCTATTCACTCAGAAAAACTGAGCGAATAGGAAGGAAGACGCCAGTTGAGCGAGGTGATGCAATGTTAAGCCAAACAACACGACCAACGATGCTGCGCCATAGGGAGATTGATCTGAAGACCCTCCACGACCAAACTCCCAACACAACAACATTAGGCGCATCGTATCCGGCACACATCGCAACACAACTGCTCAGACCCGTCCTCCGTACGGCTTCACCAGACATCATGCCGGAACACGACAAATCGCTTGGCAGCAAGGCTTTGTCTGGTGGGTGGTAACTTCTGCCGGCGGCCGATGTTATGGCTTACCACCGAGAAAAAACTAAAATGTTATCTTCTATCCTTTTCTTAACGAAATGGAAAGAGAAAGATGCACGTAACTTAAAATTAGTTTAATTTGTCAACAAAAGAATCGGCACCATTGAACTTATATTAAAGTCTATGCTTAATTTATTGTAGAAAGCTATATCATATTAAAATTGTTACAGTTACAAAATAATTATGCTTTGGGCTAGCGTTGAAACTGTTAATAAATCAAAAGATAAAATTTTTTGGCTGACTTTATAGCTTAAAAATTGAGGTTAATTGTTTTGTTTTGTTCAACGAAATCGTGCCTATTACTAAGAAACTCTTTAATATTTCTACGACGATTTAGATTTATATTATTTATAATAAAACATTACTTTTGTACCGTGGGTGCGTTTACAAACATTTAAACTCACACGTACAAACAGCCAGACCCGGAACAACTACCTGTAGGCAATGCAAATATTTGTTCCGTGCGGGAATCAAACTCGTTACACGCAGCGCAGCAGTTGATCACATAGCTACTGCGCCAAACCTATTGCCATTTTTTTTGTTGTCCCGCATTTGTGTTTAAATCATGGACTCGTTAGGTGTATTAAAATCATTTAAGCACTAACGTAAACGTGAAAATTCAACATTCAAAAATCGAACTGCTCGTCATAGGCAGGGAAAAATAACCTAATCAAATAACTCGAAATATTATAAATGTTTCCTCCCGCTAATGTTCACAGAATTAAAGCGAAGAAGAAGTGGAGAATTAGCAGGGATATTCATGAACATCGAAGAATTAGGACAACTTCGTGAGAAAATAAATGATCAATATTAATAATCATCTTAAAGACGTCTTGTCTCGCCAAGAGCCGGCGAGCGACTGGCGCTACGATCTCGTAGCACGCGCATGACGCGCAACTCGCCGGTCAATGACTCTGCATTGCGCATTCGCATAGATACAGGTTGCTGTTTTATTTTGTACTGAGTGTGCAACTCGACTAAATTAAAAAGTACTAATGTGAGAGAGAAATGGAAGAAGTTTTATTGAGATTTTTGAATGTTACAACTAACTTATTAAATAACACTATAAAGTAAAAAATAAGGTGTCTACTTAATACCATTTTTAATAATTTTATCAAACTTTACTTTTTTGAGGGATATACAGTTTTTTTTTCTAAATTCAACACTCCTTAGGTGTAGTCAAATGCAAACTGTAAATTCGACATTACACTCACTTTTTTTTTATAAGAATCTTTACCACACTCTAGGAATCACTTGTGTATCATTGAAACATGAGAATATTTCATTTTATAGAGGGAAATAGGACGAGTGTTTTTAAGATCTACTCATTTCAAGACAGTTTACACCATTTGTCAAACTTTAAGTTTATATTATTATACCAGCTGCGCCGCGAGGTTTTACCCGTGTAGGTCTCGATATGTTCTTTTTATATGCTCCGCTCCTGTTGGTCGCAGCGTGACGTTATATAGCCAAAAGCCTTCCGGGATTAATGGGCTATCCAACGTAAAAAAATAACTCTTCAGCTTTATATATTAGCATATCTATTGTTGTTACATTAAAAATCACTTGTGTATCATTGAAATATGGGAATATTTCTTTTAAAGAGGGAAATAAGACCAGAGTTTTTAAGATCGACTCATTTCAATACAGTTCACACCATTTGTCAAAATTTAAGTTTATATTATATTCTGTAACTACATACATAAGACTCATGTTGACTCCGATGAGTGAACCACGCTTCGTCTCCTTCCAATGGCGAGCCAAAGCAGAAACATTGCGGCCGCGATGTAATGCACCCACTCCGGAATCGACAGCTCGACTGCAGCGGTGGTGCATCTGTGTAAATGATGGTGGCGATGTTGGACGATGCTGGCTGTGGCCAGTTACTTGTGGTATGCTTTTGTTTTCTGTGTTTCTGTGTGAGTAGTAAGTGTGAGATAACTCATTTGATTGTGATATGCGAAATCGTTATTATACACGTTTGCTTGCTGAAAAACAATTCGAAGAAATCGGAGTAATAAATTCGAAAATCAAGTGATTTATTCAAATTACGCTCATAACTACCATTTTTCGAATGTCAAAATTACAAAAGACAGTTCCTCTAAAAAGCCTTTATTTTCTTAAATACGTATTGTGAGAATCGTAAGTAAGATTTAATTACATCTGAACGTGATTACTTTAATTTTTTATCGACAAAATAAACTTTTGGAATCTATACATATAAATTCTTTAAAGTTTTAAATTTTCTTACGTTTTAATGTTGTTTAATTCATTAAAGTTGTACAAAACTAAAAGCGACGTACTGAAAGCATAATGTCGCTTTATACTTTGAGCAACTTTGCTCAATGCTTGTTTAGCAATTTTGTAGATACTTAACATTCTATTTTGGATGTCTGACCTTTGAGATCGCCTCCCTATTATAAAAAAAAAAACTATGCATTAAATTTCGCTACGAAGATTGACTTCATAATTTATCTGCTTAATATTACACTACCATTAAAACACCAACCTGTATATAGCAACAGCTGTTATACAAGAGGGGGAGGGGGGGTGACCACGCCGTGTAGGTGGGAGAATGAGCTGTTACATCAGCGCAATCATTCACTCCGCTTCCGTCAACATCTCGCAACGAACAGTTTTATGACGAACAGGTATCTGACTAACGATCGACACGTTCTACGGTAAAAATTTAGTCTTTACGTCACAGCAATAAGGTCGGTTTTCGTAGTTCTAATGACGTGAACATAAACGTGATTGTGGATAGTTCGCGGTATTATGAATGGAGTAGGAAGTTTGTAGAAAAGTTGTTACGTTTTGCGAAAGGTAATGTGCGAAGAGTAACTTGTTAGCTATTAGGGCTTTTAAGGATGATGCAATTTTGTAATGTGCGAGTTGAAACGTGAAATATATGTTATAAAGTAACAGCATCAAACAGTTTTAATATTCAAAGTTATATATATATGTATAAACTAAGAAACAGCTTAAATATTAAATGAGAAACTCGGAAAAAACATCACCCTATAATCATATTATAACGAGGGTTGCGGTTTTTGGGGCTAAAATTACAGCCGCACGGTTCGATAGATCAGGTTAAGCCACGGTTACCGCGATTAGAATTTTTTTTTAGCCGTTGGCTCCATCTGTCTTTCATGGATTTTTGGCATTCAGCTGGATCCTGTTAGACTGGGAGTCCTCAAAAAAGTTGGGAAAAACACAGGCAGATGTTGATAAAGAGTGTTGCGGAGGGTAGAGTTTGTAGGTAGGGGGTAATCTCCGAACCTACCCGTCAGACAAGTATTTTCATCACCAAATGACCTTCCCCGCTCTGGGAGCGGAAGGGCGTGTCAGACTTTTATTGAATAAAACCCACCCGTATACATTCACTTGCCTGTGCGCCAGGGTCCACGGAATCTTTATCTTTTTCGAACAACTCGCGGCAAGTAGTTTTACCTTTGATAGCCAGAACCTTGAGGAAGAGTATAAGCTATCTAACATCACGCTAGGTCTCTTTGGAGCAGTGTATAAAGAAAAATAAGTAAGTAATTATTTAAACATAATTGGCAAACCGATCGAAATGGCGATGTTTGGGACGCCTATGTCTAACAGTGATTAAATTAGTGTACCATAAGTACACTACTGCCTAACCCAGCAAGGATTACAAGCGTAATATTATATTTAAATTAGTTATGGCAATTCAACATTTTCGAATCAGTCTCGGGCAGTTTGGTCGCTAATATTTTACCTCGAATTCTGGTAAAAGTAGAAATTAGCATTATAGTTATTAACCATGTTTATACGTGGCGAGGTTAGCCTCGTAGTTACATTTCTAAAGAGATAATACAGAAACTGACTCTAATCATGACATTATCATATCTGACAAAGATGGAGAAACAACTGACAGTAAGTTGACATTTCTGACATATCTCACGATCTTCACGTATACTTTGAATCTGGTTAACAGGGAGATGGATGACAGAACAGGTTTAAAACAGTAAGTTACCATCAAGATAAGAAAGAAAGAGAAAATGTATAGTGCAGTGTGTTGGATAAAGTCGAAGATAAGGCCTATGACCATATATGTAAGGAAAGTTGACGATGCACGATTAGACCCATTCAAAGGCCTATTTAAATCAAAACGATTTGTTTCTTTGGGCTGAAGATCCTGTCACAATGCCAATGTTGTTTTATCACATACAAAATTAACAGTTTAATTTTAAAACATTGTAATAGCCAAGCACTGTTAAAAAAGTAATCGTGGAGTTTCTTATAGGCTCTTCTTGTGATGGGAGGATGTGAAGTGCTTGATTCTGGAGCGATGGGAAGATGTAAAGTGCTAGATTCTGGAGTGATGGGAAGATGCGAAGTGCTAGATTCTGGAGTGAAGCGGGATGTGAAATGAAATATTTTGATTAGAAAGTGAACTTGACTGTAAAAGGTCAGAAATGGAAACATGCAGTGAAAAAGCACAGTGATTAATGCTTGTTCTTTAAAGCACGACTCTAGTAGAGAACAATTTCTATGAAGTTTTCGATAAAGTTCTACAAGAGTCGCGTCGCGTTTGTCTGAAGAAGTCTTTGTCCATTTGCTAAGAGGCGGTCACTGATCAGAGATTGATGCTAGGAGATATAATTTGGATTTTGTCGATGTAAAATCAGCAAAACGTGCTCTTGAATTATACCATCAACATTTAAAATTATATCATAATAATTTGTCGATTAAAATCAAGATGAGCCACAGTTTTAACTAACAGAAAATTTCTTAAACCTACAACTCAATTAAAGAGAAATTATCTGCATTCTTATCAATTATGATAGTAACGGTTGTCTTCAATTCTGAACCCAATGAAATAAGATTTGAAGATCAGTTAACAACGTTGCCATTTGTTATCTAAAACGTTTCAATCAATAGGTTACAAGAGACGCTCTGAGTCTTCAGATAATAATTAATTACTTGATTATTATCGATCTTAGAAGTAGAAATTGAAATAGGAACAATTACCTACATATATACGACTGAGTATTACTCACAATCCCAGTACCATATTATAATAAGAATTCATTATTATCCTGCCATTATCACAATTTATTTGGAGACAACGCAACGCAAATTTTATGTTTCTTATTTTATAATTTGCACTTATCTATATTAAATATAAAGCTGAAGAGTTTGTTTGTTTGAACGCGCTAATCTCAGGAACTACTAGCCCGATTTGAAAAAATATTTTTGTGTTGGATAGTCCATTAACCCAGGAAGGCTTTAGGCTATATAACGTCACGCTGCGACCAATAGGAGTGGAGCATAACTAACTTCCCGCGGACGAAGTTGCTGGCGGCCGCTAGTCATTAATAATTAATTTTCACTATTTGTATCGTGTTTACATCTAGTTATATGCGCATGCTGTGGTCTTCTGTAATTGAAGGAGCACACGTAAAAGAGCCTTCCTCTATTATTGTAATTTTTTTTATAGTATTTGTGTATCCTTTATTGGAGATACCGATAAATAAATAAATACCTATCGCCAAAACCTATATCTCCTCTCTATACCAGCCTCTCAAGTATGAGTGCGCGGGGTCGATTCCAGGTCAGGCAAGTACCAATGCAACTTTTCTAAAGTTATATGTACTTTCTAAGTATATCTTGGACACCAATGACTGAAGGTGAAGGAAAACATCTTGAGGAAACCTGAACTTTAAGTCTGAAATCGCCAATCCGCATTGAGCAAGCGTGGTGATTACGCTCAATCCTTCTCTGTATGAGAGGAGACCTGTGCCCAACAGTGGGACGATAAAAAGGTTGATGATGATGAAACCTATATCTGACCATTTTGATAACAAAATCCAACGTACATGATGACCACAGCTGCATCCGTAGGTAAAACAAAAGAGGTCCTTTTGAGGGGTCGACTATAAAATGCGCTTGAAGCACGGATCACACCTTTCTGTATTTAAATAGTACACCATAGGCTACCTACGTCATTCAAACACTATTTGTGTCTTCTTCCTCTTAGTATTCTATCCAAGAGTTGTTAATAAAAAATCTATCTTAATTAATTATGTCACTCTCTGTAAAATCAGAGAGTGACATAATTAATCACCCACTAGGCAAAGTCTTGCCGTCTAGCGATTCGTCGTGTTCCGGCATGCTGTCTGGTAAAGCCGTACAGAGGACGGGTCTGAGCAGTTGTGTTGCGATGTGAGCCGGGTACGATGCGCCAAATGTTGTTGTGTCGGGAGTTTGGTAGTAGAGGGTCTTCATCTCCACATCAATCTCCCTCTGGCGCAGAATCGTTGGTCGTATTGTTGGGTTTAACATTGCACCACCTCGCTCAACTGCCGTCTTCCTTCCTATCCACTAAGTTTTTTTTTTAAGTGAATGGGCTTAATAAACTAGCGCGCCTTGCGCTTTTCCATCAACGATTGCATCACTGCTTACCATCAGGCGGGATTGCAGTCAAGCGCTAGTTTACAACTATAAAAAAAAAATGTTCAAGTTCTGTAACTCATATGGTGTGCATTATAAAGAGTGTTATATTATATTTCTACGGTGCCGTTGCTTATACGATAAATCGGAAAGTGAGTTTGTTTGTTCCGCTTTCACGTCATAACTACTGAACCGATTGCTTTGAATTTTTGCTGACGTAAATTTAGAAGTCCGGATTAAATAATAGGGTACTTTTTATCCCCGAGGAAAATCAAAAATATTGTTAGCTTCATACCAGTTCGGGGTAGATGGCGCTGTGTGTCGTTTAAAACAAGGTAATATATTGCAAACGAATATGCACATGTAAACTTAAAAGCTAAATGATACGATAAATTAATCTACGAAAATGAGGAATCTAAAAAGCGCGATATAACCGAATTCCACGCGGGCAAAGCCGCGGGCGGAAGCTAGTAATATACCCGGTGTATCTGACATCGTAACGCAAACTTCGCGAAAAGGCTACACCGCATGCCACTAATAAAATTATGATAGTCATTTATGTCGTTTATGAACGGTCACAGAATACACAGTGTTTAAAAAAAAGTATCGGCTCAGCCTTTGAACGTTGCAAGCGTGCCGACGTGCGGGTTTGTAGGTATGACATTGATCCCTCATGTGAAGGCTATTAAATCAGCTGATAAGATAGTTTTTTACGAGTTTTGTTTTCATTGCACATTTTTGTGTAATTAGCGAATTAATTGATTTTTACTTTAAAATCTTATTGGTTTATAAAAGTATAGCAATTATGAACGGTCTGAAGTGAAAAAACTATATATATATATATATTTTAAATCAGGAAAAAGCCGACGAAAAATTCCACGACTGGGGGATTCAGAATCATGTACTGGATCCATGGTACTCGTTTGTGCGTCGATGTCAGATACACCCTTTATATTATATAAATATATTTTGTCGATAGTACAACATAAGATATGATATTGCGTATTGGTGAGCTTATCTCTATTTCGAAAGCAATCAACTGCTAGCTAAGTCAAACACGCATCGTAGAAGCAAATAAATATGAGGACTTACACATACGTCCCAGATTTGGAGAAATTCTTAAAAGAAAATATGACAAACCGTGACATTGTGTATTGTAACGGTAGTGCGCGTGAATTTGGTAGGCCTTAAATAAATAAATATATACGGACAAATCACACAGATTGAGCTAGCTCCAAAGTAAGTTCGAGACTTGTGTTATGGGATACTAACTCAACGATACTATGTTTATAATAGATACGTATATAGATAAACATCCAAGACCCAGGCCAATTAGGAAAAGGTCGTTTTCCATCATGATGTGGCCGGGGATCGAACCCGGGGCCTCCACGTCGCAGGTGTGTTGACCGCTGCGCCACGGAGGCCGACAAAGGAAATTAGAATTTCTATGACTGACATGACCATCGTCATCATCAAATTTTTATCGTCCCACTGCTGGGGACAGGTCTCCTCTCATACAGAGAAGGATTGAGCGTAATCACCACGCTTGCTCAATGCGTCAGACTAAAAGTCCAGATTTCCTCAAGATGTTTTCCTTCACCTTGTAATCAGTCATTGGTATCCAAGATATACTTAGAAAGTACATATAATTTAGAAAAGTTATATTGGTACTTGCCTGACCTGGAATCGAACCCGCACACTCATACTGGAGAGGTTGGTGTTTTAACGATTAGGCCATCACGACTTAAAACATACCACGACTGATATGACCAAATAGGAGCAAAGAATGAGAGCTCTTTTTTCAGACACATCAAAATATAAGGGCTACCGTAGAACGCAACGCATGTGATGCCTTTCTGGTAGAACAGTTTCCATGAAGGTTTTATACAAATTATAATAACAGAATACATAACGCAATGTATGTTGCTGAACTGTCAAAATGAAACTCACTGCTACTGTCAGTGTATTATGCAATAGGGTATTTGATTAAAAAAAACTAATTAGTCCATCAGTCAGATTTCCAATAAATACTAGACACGTATTTTTTCTTTTTTCATATAAACAAAAAATGAAGACGACACAGTGCGTTGAAAACTCGTGTGACGTCACTGGGCGCTACACTTTTTAGCGAGCAGTGACGTCACCAGCCACCACTCCTGATCTTTGATGCCTTTTATATTTGTCAATTTTTATTGATTTCATAAAACAAAATATACGTATCCAATATTTTTTCTATAATCTGAATGACGGACTAAATCGAATCATTTTTTTACCCAGGAAACATCCCTATTAGCCTGCAGGCTGAAAAAAAAGGCGCCAATAAAATAAAATGGCGCCAAAGAACTAAAGAATTCAAGTTTTAAAGATTCACAATGGCAAATAAATTAAGTAATTCGAAACGGGGTCACAAAACTCCAATATTGATTATATAATCGTATACATTCGCCAGTGGGTCACTTGTACAGAACAAAAGATGGACCAACACATACCTAATTGCATCATGACTAAGGCCTTATAAGTTATGACGGCTCATACACGAGGTCAAATCTATACTGATACATAAAGCTGAAGAGTTTGTTTGTTTGAACGTGCTAATCTCAGGACCTACTGGGCCGATTTGAAAAATTCTTTTTGCGTTAGATAGCCCATTAATCCAGGAAGGCTTTAGGCCCTATAACATCACGCTGCGACCAATAGGAACGGAGCATATAACAAAATAGTATTATATATTTTTTTAAACGTTGTCCTACACTAAGAATTTATCTTGTATCGTGGGTGCGTTTACAAACATAATATATAAGCTCACATACACACACAGCCAGAGCTGAAGCAACTAGGTACTTGTAGGTCATACAAATATTTGTTCAGTGCGGGAATCGCACCCGCAGTTCAGCATGCAGTTCAGCAGTCAACAGCTTAACCACTGCGCTAACCGTGCGTATCTGTCGGAATGTGAAAAACAGCGGTTCCAGTTATTAGTTGGTTTTTTAACAACTTTTTTGCTTTTAATACCATCCTTATACCTACAAAATAGAGGTTAAATTCGGTTGAATAGATGGTAAAAAAAGGTATTTTTAAATGTCTAATTTCGAATAGAGTAAGTATATTACGTTGATTACGGTGAAAATTTGTTGAAAAAATTACAAAGAAGTTGTATCGTAACCTGAACTTTGCTGAGTATCAAATAGAATTAATTTTTCTTAAAAAAAAAATTATTACATTTTGGCATAATTAATATTTTATAAGTTGCACAATATTTTATAAGTTTACATGCATACCTACCAGCAGAAATGATGAGGACCGTGGTGGTACCAATTGTGAAGAGTAAGACCGGGGACTTAAGCGACGCCGGCAACTACAGGCCAATCTCATTAGCAACAGTGCTGGCTAAGGTTCTTGACGGTTTGCTTAATACACAGCTTGACCGGTATTTAGTCACTCATGACAATCAATTTGGGTTTAAGCCGGGACTGTCTACTGAGTCGGCGATCCTGTGTTTGAAGCAAACTGTAAGGTACTACTCCGATAGAAGCACACCTGTCTATGCCTGTTTTCTCGATCTGTCGAGGGCGTTCGACCTGGTTAACTATGACATCTTCTGGCAAAAATTAATTAACATCTCAATGCCCCTTGAAATAATAAATATATTCAGGTACTGGTATTTTAACCAGGTCAACGTAGTTCGATGGTCGGGTGCTCTGTCGGAGCCGTACGGGTTGGAGTGCGGGGTGAGGCAGGGGGGGCTGACCTCGCCCAAGCTGTTCAACCTGTACGTAAACGCACTGATAGAGGAGCTCAGTAACACCCGTGTCGGCTGCCATATTGACGGTGTTTGTGTCAACAATATTAGTTATGCGGACGACATGGTGCTGCTGAGCGCTTCCGTGTGTGGTCTGTCTAGGTTGCTGAGTGTCTGCGAGCGTTACGCGCAGGATCATGGCTTAGTATACAACGCAAAGAAGAGCGAATGCATGGTCTTTCAGGCCAGGGGTCGGAGCTGCTTGGATTCTGTTCCGCCTATTACGTTGAACGGTGTTGGATTAAATAGAGTCCAACGGTTTAAATATCTCGGGCATATCGTGACCTCTGACCTGAGGGATGATGCGGACATCGATAGAGAGCGGAGGGCGTTGTCTGTGAGGGCCAATATGATTGCCCGCAGATTTGTTCGTTGCTCGGGGGCCGTCAAAATAACTCTTTTCAGAGCATTTTGTATGTCCCTGTATGCGGCGGGCCTGTGGGTGTCATATACCCAGAGGCAGTATAGCGCTCTCCGTGTACAGTATAATAATGCGTTCAGGGTGTTGTTGGGGCTGCCCCGGCACTGCAGCGCCTCGGGTATGTTTGCCGATGCCCGTGTCGACTGTTTTTACACGACAATGCGAAAGCGGTGCGCGTCTCTGGGGCGCAGGCTCCGGATCACCTCCAACACTATCCTGAGCGTATTTGCGAATAGGTTTGATTGTCAATATATTAACCATTGTTATATGATTAATGTACTGACAAACAAACAAATGACTCAGAGGCAGGCATACTATTAAATATTTTCACTTTTTATTTCTTTATTTTTTGACATTTTTTGACATTTGCATAATATATTTGTATATGTAGTTGGTTATTGTTTGTATTTTACTTATTATATTTGTATTTCTGGATTTATTTTAATATTGAATTGTTTGTGTTGTATGGGCTGTGATGCCTGAAATTGATGTATAAATAAATAAATAAAAAATAAAATAAGGTGTAAAAATAAGTTTCTGAAGATTAACAAAAGATGATCGTGTTGTTGGGTTTAACATTGCATCACCTCGCCACTGCCGTCTTCCTTCCTATTCGCTCAGTTTTTCTGAGTGAATAGGCTCTTAATAAACTAGCGCGTTTTGTGCCGAATAATCGTCATTTGCGGGAACTGTTGTTACTTCTTTAACATGAAAAAATTGCAGCTGAGGTCCATCGATTGCTTGCAGAAGCGTATGCTGAAGTGCTTTAAGAGAGAGAAGTAGTCGTGAGTGGTTTCAAATGTTTAGAAACTGTGACGACAAAGAAATAAGTGGAAGACCGAAATCGTACGAAAACAAGGAATTGGAAGCATTATTGGAGGAGGTGGAGGTCCCGGGTTCGATCCCCGGCCAGGTTATGATGGAAAACAATCTTTTCCTGATTGGCCTGGGACTTGGATGTTTATCTATATATGTATCTATTATAAATATAGTATCGTTGAGTTAGTATCCCATAACACAAGTCTCGAACTTACTTTGGGGCTATTTTTTTTTTTTTTTTTTTTGGGACAAACCCGCCACACTTTTCCCAACCACTGCAACTCCTGAAAGCCAGAATCAACAGTGGCGACCGCCAGAAAAACGCCGAGCAATGAAGCTCGACGAGTCCCGGAGAAACGATTCAACTGTCTTGGGTCCCGCAACGAAATTAATCAGAAAAGAATAGCGGAGGAGTAAGAAAAAAGATATTTTTTCCACTTCCCTCCATAACAAGCAGGAGACAGAACAGAACTAGGCCAAACGGCACAAAGGGACATTATTGCAACTGGGAGAAGCCCAGATTGCCAAACACCACGGAATAAAATTTGATTAAGTTAATGGGTCCTAAGTAGGTATTAGCTGTTACAATTGATTCCAATAATAGGTATGGCAAAAGCGCCTGAACGCACGGAAATTGGTTCTAGTTTCTACAAGGTCCGTATAATAAACGACTCCGGATGTAACTTGTACACTATCCAACATAATATTGCGTTCATTCTGCCAAAGAACACACTCCCACAAGATGTGATGTGCGGACTGTTCAAATTCACAGTTCGATGTAGAACACTGACACAAAGGGGAAGGAACAAGTTTAAAAGAATACAGTTTACTTTTAAAGTTGCCATGACCTGTGAGAAATTGGGCAACGCAGTGGTCAACCACCAGCCATGTCTTAGCCAGCCGATCACCAACGGATGGAAAGAACAGATGGAGGTGCCGGCCCTTGATGGAATTATCCCACCTACTTTGCCATTCGGATAAGAGGTCCTCCCAGACTTCAGTCTGAGGTTTAAATGGCTTTGGGGCTAGCTCAATCTGTGTGATTTGTCCCTATATAATTATATATATATTATTATTTATTTATTGGAGGAAAATAGAAAGAAGAGGAAAAACTCGCTCATTACTACTCCTGGATATTAACAAAAATTATTCTCCTACGTGATAATGCTCGTACGCATTTTCAAAACACGTTGGAACCTTATTTGTCCACATTGACACCCTGCAGTGGTAGGTGGTAGGCCACATCGGCTGCCGGCAGAAGTTACCACCCACCAGACAAAGTCTTGCCGCCAAGCGATTCGTCGTGTTCCGGCATGATGTCTGGTAAAGCCGTACGGAGAACGGGTCTGAGCAGTTGTGTTGCGATGTGTGCCAAATACGATGCGCCAAGTGTTGTTGTGTCGGGAGTTTGGTCGTGGAGGATCTCCACATCAATCTCCCTCTGGTGTAGCATCGTTGGTCGTGTTGTTGGGTTTAACATTGCGCCACCTCGCTCAACTGCCGTCTTCCTTCCTATTCACTAAGTATTTTAAGTGAATGGGTTTAATAATCTAGCGCGCTTTACCATCAATGATTGCATCAGGCGGGATTGCAGTCAAGCGCTAGTTTATAATTATTAAAAAAAAAAGTAAATGATATAAATAAGTCAACTATAATTAGAAATATAAACGTTAATTTAATAGCAGGAAATTAATGAATTACTTTGAGTTGATTAATTAAATTGTTTAATTAAAGAGGATCGTTCACACGCTTTTAAAATTAATTCAAGATCTCAATTTTCACATAATTAGGAGAGTTTCTTTGTTTTTGTTCCGAAAGTGTGGCAGCTGAGAAATTTAGCTAAAATTAATCACTTTTAAGTAGCGGTTAAAAAAAGTGGCGGTAGCGAACGCGGCCGTTGCGCAAGGAGGCGCGGGTTCGATCCCCGCACAGTGCAAATTTAGTTAAAGTGAATGATTGGTAGTAAACCAAGAAAACGACGGAAAGAGATACGACAAGTTTTAATATTAACATTTTATGCTCACCATAATGATAGTGACGATTTTAATCAATTCATTATAGCGATGTTATAAAACCATTAAACTTATGATGAACATGCTGCTAATTAGGAATCATATTTGGATATTATGCTTTTGGAAGAAAGTGTGAATTGGTAGGAGAATGCTGTGGTGTTGTAATTTTTTTTAATGTGTATGTTTTTTCGACCGAAGGTTAAGGTATGCTGCCCGCGGTCGATTCGCGGACGGGTGATGATCCGCCTGTCATTCGTAAAGCCCGGTCCGGCGGCCGAGAGTCCGATGTTGTGTCTCGACCCGGGCGTCTCCTGCGGCGGCTAGAGGCGTGAGAACGCTGAGATTCTCTCTCCCTCATATGCACGGCCTCCTCCTTTGCCGGCATTACTGCTTCGCAGAAGGAGGTGACGGCCTGCCATGACAATCTCGCTGCGGACCATGGTCTGGATCAGGGCCGGACGCGAGAGATCGCCGCCACGAGGACCCGGCGGTGCAGTTCTCTGCCCAAGCCGAGCATACCTCCACCGTATGCTACACCGCGTTCGGCTACAGGATTCTAATTAGACAGGAAGACTTCCGCAAGCCTGTCTGGATTCATTTCTTCGTACTGTCCTATTTCCAATCCCTATTAATATTATAAATGCGAAAGTAACTCTGTCTGTCTGTCTGTTACGCTTTCACGTCTAAACCACTGAACTGATTTTATTGAAATTTGGTACAAAGATAGAGTTGACCTTAAGAAATAACATATGATAGTTTTGATTCCTGACTTCTGAAGAGTTCTCTTGGAAACGCGATATAACTGAACTCCACGCGGGCGAAACCGCGGATGGAAAGCTAGTAAAGTAATAAATTCAAAGTTATAAGAAAGAAACTCACTTCACTATAAATTTAGAGTTCAAAATTTTTGTAAATAGAGATTTTTGCAAGGCTCGTTACTACATATTCATGAGTACTTGACATCCCACTAGCTGGCCAGTAGCTATGGGCTAGTAGCTATGCCTAGTGGCAAGTTATTTTGTTTATTTGAGAAATTGTACTTACGAATGCTTTCTACAAATATTGAATATCGACGCCCTCTACAGATCGATATTTGTACTTTTTAAAATAACCTAGTCGCTTATTAGTAGTAGGAAGGTCTGTGAAACGGTCTGATATAACTCGAGATGGTCACCAAAGCCTAAATAGAGCACAGGCGTAGAGTAGCCAGCCTTTCGGTGTTCTATAAGATGCATTTTGGGGAGTGTGCAAGGGATTGCATGATTTAATTCCCCCATCTCCGTTCCACCATCGGACTACCCGTCGTACGGCGAGTCTCCACCCTTACGTTGTTAACACCACTACGATGCGGACGAAGCGTTTCGCCTCCTCCTTTATACCGCGTACATCGAGGGACTGGAACAATATGCCAGCGGCGGTGTTTCCGTCGGACTACAATTTAGGTGTCTTCAAGGCTAGAGTGAATAGGCTCTTAATAAACTAGTGCACTTTACCATCAACAATTACGTCACTGTTTACCATCATGCGGTATTGCGGCCGCGTGCTACTTTACAATATATTAAAAAAAAACGGGATCCAAAATGGTCATTGGTCATACATACCGGACAAGTCTTTAAATAAACGCGTGATAATTTGTATGCATTCCTGTAAAGCACGGTAATTGCGTAACAAACTAACACTATGGCTGTCATTTTGACAGTTCCACAACATCCATTGCGCTTTTTAATTCGTTGATTAGACATTATATTCGAATATACAAAGCATTGGATTGAACAATGTGCTTCAATATGATTCGGATTGTGATTGAGTGACATGCTCGTAAAAGCTTTTCAATATACTTCAGCGTAAGACCTCAATAAGTCAATAGGATAGTTTAAATCGTTTAAAACCTTTTGTCTTCATTTAATGATTCATTATCCAACCTTTCTAAGATCTTTCCTACACAATTATTTCTAAGCATCCGGTTCTAATTGCAATTAAGCAAAGTAATTGATTCTAGTGGTAGATAACCAGTGTAATTAAATTCAGCTGCCCGCTTTCTGCAAAAAACTCGATCCTTGGTAAATCTGTTGATAATTGCGACTGCACAGACCGAGCATATAGTATAATCTGCCAATATGTCTTTGATACTTTTTCAAGTTTATCGTTAATGCATAAAAGTTCAAGATTGATTAAGAAAATTTGACATACGTTCCGTTTTCTATTATACAGGGAATTGAAGAGTTTTATGAAGCCTAGCATATCCATAGTCGTGCAATTCTGATTTCTTTTTTCGATTTTGAAGCTACGCATAGAATCTTCATAAAGCGATGGCTAATATTATGTAAATGCAAACGACCAAACCGCATAAAGCTGACGTATTCGAGATTTCAAGGTCCTAACTTGATCACGTGACATAAATATTTTTTTTAATGTGTGGACCTACAGTTTGTTGTTTGGATGCTTCCATAATCACTCGAGCTACTAAAAATAAATTCCTTATTTCAAATAAACACTCGAGCTATTTAAAATAAATTATGTGATTTTCACTTTTATTCGAAATTGAATTGATTCAATCACTAGGCCACCGCTGCTCTCAGCGGTGGCCTAGTACTATCGGCCGCGACTTATTAGTTGTAGGTCGTAGGTTGAATCCTGTCAGACGCTTTCATCATCATTTCAGCTGAAAGACGTCCACTGCTGGACGTAGGCCTCCCCCGAGGATTTCCACGACAACCGGTCCTGCGCCTCCCGCATTCAGCGCTTTCCCGCGAGCTTCACCAGGTCGTCAACACTCGAGAACCCGTCGACCCCATCAGGCATCGGTCCTAAGGGCAATGTGCCCGGCCCACTGCCAATTAAGTGTTGCAATTCTTCGGTCTATGTAAGTTACTGACGTTCGTCTGCGGACCTTCTCATTTTTGATTTAATCAAGCAGTGAAACCTCAAGCATAGCCCACTCCATTTCAATAACAAAGGCTAATTTATACCTTCGAACACTCTGGGCAGGTCACCTTTTACCAAAACGGCCTTTTCACTATCATATTTCATTTAATATTTCCGTAAATCTTTGCCACTCTATAATTTGCATGATCTATTACATGATTTAAAACACTAACCAATTTAAATTTACATAGGTGTATACGGTTCAATAGATTCAAAACATGTTTCTATACTAGGTACACCCATTTATTTGAACCTTGCTTAATGATCAATTTAGAGGCACCGCGAACCGTGTAAAAGAATTGACACAGAATCTGGTCCGGTTATGGAAAGTAGTGATCATATATTTTGAGAATGATTCACGTCTTGACTATTATGATTTCAGATCTAGATTACAGATAAACTGGTCTAAAAATTATTCAGGACTAAGCAAGAGAGGAGCAGCTCTTAAAAAAAAAAAACACCGGAGTAAAATGTATGCATTTTGCTGTGAAAATGTATATGGCTCGTGGTGTTGGGCTCAACTTACGACTTGCAAATCGTGGATTCGAACCCGGCGGTTTGCTATATGTAAAACGGTGACAGAAAATATCGTGAGGAAACCACATGTACCAGAACCAAATATTGGAGGATATGCAAAGTTTACCAGCTCGCAATGGGCCGCGTTGTAGCTTAAAGCCCATTATTTCGAGCGAAGAGAGGCGTGGGTCTCTGCAGTGAGAATATTATATTCAGTTACGCAATTAGGGTACTTTATTACAATGATTATGATGAACACTAACGTAGGCTATTTAAGGAACAAGTATTATTATAACCGGCCAAGTGCGAGCCGGACTCGTTCACGAAGGGTTCCGTACCATTATCGATACGAGGAAATGATACTATACTATTAATTATAGAATTTGCTGATATACCAGCAACAGACATATGTGAAAATTTCAACTGTCTAAGTAGCTACCACGGTTCTTGAGATGCAGCCTGGTGACAAACTGACAGACAGTGGAATCTTAGATATAGTCCCATTTTAACTGCTGTTTCATAAAAAGGTCCAATATTTACTCATTAAAATTTAATGGAACAGCACGGTCAAAATGTACAAAATAATAATATGTAAAACATAATTTATTGCGGTTTATTCATAAGCAATGATTAAGAAGTGACGTTTAAAAATCAAAAAGGTATTACATATTTAACATTTATGAATAAGGGATATACATAGATCCGATCTTGCCCTAGAAGCTAAAATTCAATTCGTGATTCATTATATACGACTATTTTACTATATGTACTAGAAAATGCGTCAAAAGGTAAGTAAACAATTACAGATATTAGCAAACCACTTCTAACTCGCTGTACATTTGGGGTCGAGTTCATGCGACAGTTTCTAAAAGAGTGTCAATGAGGCACCTTAGTGTACGGACGACAGCTCACAGCAGGTCAACCTACCCGAAACTGTCAAAAATCCCCAATCAACCTTGAGCCTTAACGCTTCATGGATAAATTAAACAATCTAATAAATAAATCTGACAGATTGAAGTAGATTGACGTGCTCTCGTCTGTATATATCGCACACAATCCCATATCGACTGTGTTTTGTTTTGCGAAAAATTATGCGTCCCACTTTGCATTCAGAAATTACAAAAAAGCGCAAAAAAGGAAGGGTTACATAAACAATAACCCCAAATTAGTTGCCATGCTACAGGGAAAACAAATAAAACCTTTTTGCAATAAATAAATTAAAAAAAAAAAAAAACAATACACTTCCAACAAATATATGCGGTGTCTTTGGTTTTGGTATTTTCGTTTTATTGTCACTAACTTACCCATCCATCAACACAACTAAAAAAAATATTGCAAATCGGCTCATAAATAAACGAGTTCCGAGGTAACAAACAGATAAAATACAGTAGAATTTGAGGCTTCCGCCTATTTTTGGAAGTCGGTTAAAAGCTGTAATAAATTTTAATGGGCCCCAGAACCTACAATCAAATCCAATTAATATTTCAAGTACGTGTTTTTAATCTTCTAAAAGCCGTATTAGAAGGTTTTCTTTATTATTATCTACAATCAACATTTTATTTCTTTTAATAAATTTATAGCATATAAATTATGTACGGACGACCGCACATAAAGTTACTACAATCTGTAAAATTTCTTTATTAGATTTTCAACTTTATCTCTAAAGCAATAAGGCTCAGAGTTGATTGGGAATATTTGACTGTTTCGAGTAGCTTGACCTGCTGTCGTCCATACTACTATACGAAATGTATCACATTCTTATTTGAGCCTTCACTAGTTGCATTTACCATCAACAGGGCTCCTTACAATGACTCAGTAATAAAAGATGTATAGGTATCAGTGGCGAAGAGTCCATACAAGCCGATTCCCACCGGGTTACCTTTCAAAAATCAGTTCCATATTCATACAAAAGTATTTACATTCTATTTCATTAACAAAGTATTATTAATCAAATGCCTGCGCGATTTACAATAGCAATAGTAATTCTTAGCAATACCCTAAGTATCACATTTCATTTTATAGTCGTAAATTAATCAGCGCTTCAATTTTTCGTACATGAAGGCAACTCGACGAATATCGGCTTACCTCGGTCAACGTTTTACTATGAGGCGAAAAGAGACAGAGCGTGTCAGACCATCTCTTTCTAATGCTCGCTAACTGTCGGTAAAACTTGATAAATATAGGCTAATGTCAAACGGCTTGCAGTTCTCTCCTCTCCTCTATTAGAAAGAGACAAAGAAACCACGCCACTACTTTTGCTTAATATTTTTGTTGGTTTTCGATCGGTGTTTGTGTGATTCGGTTTTTAACACTTTATTATTTTTGTAAATTTTTATTTTATTTTTTCTTGACTCTTATTCCCTAACAAAATATCCTGCAGATGGTAAGTGTTTAAGTGTTTTTTTTTTTTTTGGACCGGCTTCCCTTTGTCAAAATTTCACCCTTCGCCACTGATAGGTATAGGTACTTATAAAAATAAGGATCAGGTTTAGACGGTATATTGTTATTTTATTAGTGTAAAGAATTTTTAAGACATCAGCAGTGCGATTCTGTAATCATATCACAGTGTAAACGGCAGTAGGACTATGATATATAAAAAGAAAACTTAAGAAGTCTGTCCAAACAGACTAAAGAAAATATTATTTCTAATTAGAGACATGTCTTGACCTAATCACATTAAGGACGGAGGTAGGTTGGTTGGAAAAACCACCGACGGCATAATCCATACACGTCCTTTAAAAAATGTACTAGATTCCCGCTCAACGCTTCAAAAACGGCCACATAAATAGAGGCACAACGAAAGTGAAAAAAAGTCGTGGTGGCCTAGTGGTTAAAACACCAGCCTCTCAAGTATGAGTGCACGGGTTTGATTCTAGGTCAGGCAAGTACCAATGTAACTTTTCTAAACCACGCTTGCAACGCAAATTCTCTGTATAAAAGGAGACCTGTGCCCAGCAGTGGGACGATAAAAAGGTTGATAAAGAAAATTATGACAACGAAAGTCGTACCTACCTCTATTTAAATCTAGTATGATCCAATAATGGCCAACACAATGGAACAACAATAAATGATGAAAACAGACAAGTGAAGGAACACGGGTAGATTTTGGTCAGTAAAAGTCTGACACGCCCTTCCGCTCCGCCCAGAGCGGAAGAGTTTATTTGATGGTTTCCCATCAAAAAAATTAACATGGCAAGTTCACCATCTAGTAATAAATCATATTTTCTTCCGAAACCAAAATACTTAAGTACATACCTATATCAATTTATGATTGCTAATAAGCACAATGGTCCAATAATTTCCAAATTTCGATTTATAGCATTATAAATTTATTTGCTAGTAATTTACTAAAATCATTTCTATCATTATGGTGAGTATAAAAAGCTAATTTGTTATTTTTGAATGGACCTGCTCTTGACCTCTATCTGGTCTAATGGAAAGCGATGGGTGAGGTCTACGATGGAACGATTGTGTCTAGAAGATGTCTGTTCACTCTTGTTTTGAAGACTCTGACAGGACAGAATGTAACTGTAATCGAGCTCAAACCGCTAAAACTGGTTTTTAAATTTAAATGTTGGGTTAAACACAACAAAAAAAAGCAGTAAATTACAAGAACCATTAGAACAGCTCAGAAAATAAATGTACTATTTTCTATCCCATTTCAGACTATAGCTATGAAGCTGAAGAGTTTGTTTGTTTAAACCGCGCTAATCTCAGAAACTATTGGTCCGATTTGAAAAAATCTTTTTGTTTTCGATAGCTCATTAATCCAGGAAGGCTTTACGCTATATAACATCACGCTGTGACCAATAGGAACGGAGCATTACTAACTCCACGCGAACGAAATCGCTGGCGGCCGCTAGTATATTATAAAGCTGATTTGTTTGTTTGAACGCAATAATCTCAGGAATTACTGGCACGATTTAAAAAATTCTTTTTGCGTTGGATAGCCCATTAATCCAAGAAGGCTTTAGGGTATATAACATCACGCTGTGACTAATAGGAGCGGAGCATAACTAACTCCACGCCAACGAAGTCGCTGGCGGCCGCTAGTACTTTATATACAATATTATTTTTTGTTCAAAATAAGCATCTGAATCGATTCCAAAAATACGGCAGAGCGATGCGTTGGCCATATTTTTGTTGGGACGACAAAGTAAGATAGCATCATCAGCTCATAACTTTGTGGATTTTCATGATGTCTTTTTGAAATTTTGTACATAGATTCTTTACTTCAAAACACTGGATACCAGTAGGCCTAGTATGAGTTTTCAATACGAAACTCGTTCGATCGTATCGAGCGCGTTTGGCGCTCTTATCTCTTATCTTAGAACGCGCTCGATATCGGCGAACGAGTTTCGTAATGAAAACTCATACTAGGCCTACTGTTACGGGTTTCGCATACACAAAAAAAAAAAAAAAAAACGTTATGTATTGTATAATATAAAGGCGAAAGTTTGTGAGGAAGGATGGATGTTTGTTCTCTTACGAAAAACCTACAAATATACTTTGTTTGAAGTTTGGCACACGGATAGTTCATGATTAACTTATACATATATATTTTGAACTGTTATGTTTTATATATATTTTATTTTACCTTGGCAGAAGCAAACTAAAAGTAACTTTATTGAAACAACAATAAGGATCATAAAGATTTTAATGCACCAATCATTAGCAGCAACCCAAAAGTAGCCTTATTAGAAAATAAAAATCACTGTGACATTGACACAGATTCAAAATTATATTGATTTAATTTGGTCATTTGATTATTGATTTGTTTGATTGTTATATTTCGATGGCCCCACAGAATAAACGTGTAAGTCAAAATCGACAACTTTTCTACTCTTAAGTTATCTGTATGTAAATGACTGATTGTAAGGTGAAGGAAAACATCTTGAGGAAACCTGGACTTTAAGTCTGAAATCGCCAACCCGCATTGATCAAGCAATCCTTCTCTGTATGAGAGGAGACCTGTGCCCAGCAGTGGGACGATAAAAAGGTTGTAGATGAATGAATAATTACTTTTTATTTTATTAAAAAAAAAAAAACGTTGCCGCACACACTAGGAATTTCTCATGTATCGCGGGTGAGTTTACAATCATATAAACTCACATACACAAACATCCAGACCCGAAACAACTACCTGTAGACCATACAAATATTTGTTCCGTGCGGGAATCGAACCCGCGACACTCAGCACAGCAGTCGATTGCTCAGCTACTGCGCTAAACGTGTCGTCAATTATATTCATGTGAATTGTCACATGAGTTAGGGATTGCCCTAACTCCTGAAATCAAAAGCTATAGGCATTTATTTTAACTGGACTGAGAATCAGCACTTTTTGACGTCAATATATGTTATATTGACGTCAAAAAGTGCTGACGAAGACAGTCAGTAATCTCCATTGAAATTAATCACCATGACCGAAACGGTCAGGAGGTTGACACCACTACGATCCGGACGAAGCGTTATGCCTCGTCTTTTATACCACGTACATCGAGGGACTGGAACAATTTGTCAGAGGTGATGTACCCGTCTGACTACAATTTTAGTGTCTTCAAAGCTAGACTGAATAGGCTCTTAATAAACTAGCGCACTTTACCATCAACGATTGCATCACTCATCACCTCGCATCACCATCAGGCGGGATTGCGGTCAAGAATTAATTTATAATTATGAAAAAAAAAAAGGTTATTATTGGTACAAATATTCCAAAAACTAAGCTCTATTGAGCAAGTCATTGAAACTGCGAGGTAATTGCGTAAACGCTAGCAATATGAATGGCTTTCATTTTGACAGTTTAACAAGTTTCATGTCGATATTTACTATGTTGTGCGGCCATTTTTCGGATCATATGAAGCAATGGATTAGCTATAATAAGCTTCAAATTGATTCAAATTGTATTTGATAGTACAGTCAATTAGGGTGAAGGTTTTATACAGTCAAAGGCCGTGCAATAGACTAAAATGCAATATTAGCAACAATGTAAGAAAGTTAAACTGGTGTATTTAATGTGCATGCTCAACAATCCATCCGAATATTAATTCATATTTAATATGAGGCTACACTACGTATATTTAGCACCCAGTGACTATTAACTCGTTTCCTTCCGTGGGTAACAGGCGATTAAGGGAACTCTTACCAGGGAAGCGGGCAACAGCGCTTCTCCTGTGGAATAACAATATACCACAACCTGCCTGCCAAGCGTGGGGATTATGGCAACCCCAATTGCATAGCCTTGGGGGAGGCTTTTGTCCAGATCCGTGTGCAGTTTCTGGCCTGCCATCGGAC
Source organism: Sesamia inferens (assembly GCA_037179545.1). NCBI lineage: Eukaryota > Metazoa > Arthropoda > Insecta > Lepidoptera > Noctuidae > Sesamia > Sesamia inferens. The sequence goes on along the minus strand of CM073941.1, from coordinate 19,743,776 downwards.
GCGTCCCCAGGTGGCGGATAGGGGAACGGCCCCCAGAAATGGGGGTTACCGGTTTACCGCCGCGGACCAAAACCAGAAGTGGGGAACGCTTCGGCGGTCACACGGGTCACCGTCGGGCAAACCGGTCTCCTCACTGAGAGGAGCTGGGGGCTCCGTTTGCTTCCGGGCAAACGAGTGGGGCTAAGAGGAAGGACACATCGCTAAAAAATCCATGGCTGCTGCGTCTTCTCGCAAAAGAAGACGTACCCAGCCGGGCCCCTCCCTATGGACGGCCCACTGTGGGCCCGGGATTGGTAGAAAGCCTCTGCTATTTCCCATGACCCCGCCACTCAGGCGATGTCGTTGTGCCGCTGTGGTTTTAGTGGGTATTCCCGGCTTCGGCTGGGCGAGTCCCACACACGCCCTTCGGGGTATGGTGCGTAAAGACATTTCCACAGCGTCAACAATAAAAAGGACTTTGTCCAGATGTGGTCCTCTCTAGGCTATAGAAGAGGAAGTGACTAATCATTAGTGGAAATCATACAATCGTGGAGCGTTTAAGATTGCGGCGAGGATTAAATACCTTTGCTTTACAAACTTAGCAGCCAAAACCCTTAAAAAATCCGTTTTTAAGAGTTTTTAAGTTAATCGTCGTGTTCCGGCATGATGTCTGGTGAAGCCATACGGAGGACGGGTCTGAGCAGTTGTGTTGCCATGTGTGCCGGATACGATGCGCGTAATGTTGTTGTGTTGGGAGTTTGGTCGTGGAGGGTCTTCAGGTCAATCTCCTTTTGGCGCAGCATCGTTGGTCGTGTTGTTGGGTTTAATATTGCATCACCTCGCTCAACTGCCGTCTTCCTTCCTATTCGCTCAGTTTTTGCTGAGTGAATAGACTCTTAATAAACTAGCGCGCTTTACCATCAACGATCGCATCACTGCTTACCATCAGGCGGGATTGCGGTCAAACGCTAGTTTATAATTATTTAAAAATAAAATCTAAAATCAATTTAATAGCTAAAGTTTTAATAACATCAGTTTGAAAGGAAAAAGACTTTATTAAGCTTAATGATAAATTGAAACCTCATCCCATGATGAATGATTTCTCAACTACATATGTACTTCAAGTCGTTACATGAATTAGTTTCTATAATTCGCCGATGTATTAATATTTAAATGTGTGTGAGCACGCAGCTGGAATCTCCATCACGCATCATGGGGTCATCACGCAATGGATTTGAGAAAATTATTTAGTTAATAAATCTTAACATTTAATTACTATTCTAGACGAATGTTTTTTATGCTTCTTCATGGCACGACCTCCCTAGTCATCATCCTCGTCATCATCATCAACCACCTTTTTATCGTCCCAGAGAAGGATTTAGCGTAATCACCACGCTTGCTCAATGCGGGTTGGAGATTTCAGACTTAAACTCCAGGTTTCCTCAAGATGTCTTCCTTCGCCCTTTAATCAGTCATTGGTGTACAAGATATGCTTAGAACCCTCCCGAGCCTCCCTAGTATCGAAAAAATATTCCTCGTTACTCCTTCTAACTTCGAATGTTAGGTGCAAATTAACCTCACTCAAAACTCAAGCTTTACCTAAATCTCGTTTGAAGCTATTTGATTGGTTAAAACTAGTTTTATGTAATGGTTAAATCTTGAGTAAGGTTCTGTAATACGGTCCTTAGTCCTTCATTTTGGGTAGTTTAGTTAACCAGAATTCACACTTTAGTTTATTGACTATTTAGTATTCAAAAGTTGTTTGTGAAATAAGCTATTAATTATGTACTTCGCAAACAACATTTAAATGTCATTATGATGTCGCGTCAGCACGCGATCCTGGTCCGGTTTTTGTGGTAATTTAGTTATTTATTTAATATTTTTATTTCTTAATTGATCATATTATGGCCACTAACTATGTAATTGTTAATAATGTCAAAAATAATTGAACACAAAATTTATAGTGCAGAAAAAAGTTAACAAGACCCATTGAATTAGACTTTACTTAACTACATCATAAAAGCATAAATATTCACATATTTGTGTAAAATGCTATAAATAAAGCTTTTTATAACAAGATACCCTCTGCTTTGCTAGACTTGCCCTACAATGCATTTAAAGCACAAATTAAGTCCAGGCTTTGTTCAAAGGCATATTATTCCGTGAATGATTATTTAAATGATAAGAATAGCTGGTCGCTCTGATTAACTCAGAACAATGTTTGTGTTCTTTCTCAGTAATTAGCTTATTGATACGTTATATGAGTTCATATAATTTACTTTTTTACATTACATAAATATGTAAGCTGTCACGCCCTTTATGCCTGGGGCTTCTTAGTTAAGTAACAAGTTTTAGTTAATTACATTTTCATTTGAATATAAATATATTGTTTTGCTTTGCTGGTATTTTGGCGTGGTAGCTGGCATATGGTAAATAATTTCATTGTTATTGTATTTTATCGTGTTCATCACTATACATAGTATTGTATAAAGACATGTTTTTTTTTAAATTGTACAGACAGCTGTGCTGCTGGGGAGTTTGTTCCGCCACTTCTTCTTCCCAGCGAAAGTACTAGGAAGTTTCGATGGGTGGGCGTTTTTGGGGGACTGTCTTATGTAATATTGACGTTCAAAAAGTGCTGAATCTCAGCCTAATTTGAATAAATGACTTTTGATTTTGATTTTGATTTTGAATAGTTTTAGTAACTATGTAATTAACAAATAGTTATTAAACACCGTTATTATTATTACCAAATTGATCAATAATAGCCAATGTGGTATCAAAGTATTGTAATTAAAGCCGTCAATAGAGACGGAGGAGCCACGGTCCATAGCTGGGAAATTAATTTGTATATACATGTTTTTAATCGATACTTTCATCAATTTTCTTAAAGAAACACGTCAATTTCTAAATTAAAATATCAATTTGTATTTAGAAAGTAAGTATACCCAATTTTAGTCTCACCGAAAATCTGCATCGTTTCAATTACAATTTTATTAAATATTTCGCATTGAAAGACCAATTAATAGATATTACTTCAATTTAATTAAAATTCGAACTAACCTCACAAAAACACGAACAATTTAAAAAAAAGTATAGGTACATCATTTCAGTCGAAAAACGTTAGTTGATGAATATTGGGCTCCTCCAAAAAACCGTCACTTAGACAGCTTAAACAGCAGAGCAGCACCCAACCCATTATAGAGCCGGTTGGTTTTATTCAAGTGAATACGAAATACAGTAGAATCCCGATTATTCGGATGAAATAAAACATATACAGACGAATTTCGGATTATCTAAAATTCGGATATTCGATATCAAATGAATCAATATTTAAACATTAATAGTAAGTATATAAAACCGAGTTATAACGATAATTAATTATGTAATTTATTATTGTATACACTGTCCCGGAAAGAAATGAGAGAATACGACCGGAGGCGGTCCGGATATTCGGATAATTGGACATTCGGATAATCGGATATTGGGATATTAGGATAATCCGATATTTCAATAATCGATAATCGGATAATCGGGATTCTACTGTACATTATTTACAAGAATAAAAGTAGTAGCTACCAATTTACCAAACTACTCGCCGTAAGCCCAATTTAAGTAACCTAAACAATTCCATTCATGCACGAACAAATGAATTTTCGAATTTTCAATCACCGAAATAGTACACCGTCTGCAACCTACCATAATTTACAAATTTTTCAATCACAAGCTTTAACTGCTATCTAAATAACAGTATCGGTTTCCTCACAACAATTTAAACTGAGTCCAATTGTTGTCATCAAAACCAGACCGTTGTTTATTACCCTATTACCAGCTTCCTACAACATTAGTGGAGCCACCCGACCTTGGCGTAGACTATTATCCACCAAAAATAATACAGTTGAAAAGTTTGTTGGTTTGTTTTAGAAAGATAGCGCGTCCAATACATCAATGGCTTCAGGATGTTTTTGGGACTTCCTCGCTGCTGCAGCGCACCAGGAATGTTTGCGCCTGCTCGTACCGACGGATTTCACGCGATCATCCGCAAAAAAACAGCGTCACTTCTGCGGAGAGTGAGAGACAGTCCCAACAGCATCCTAAGAACAGTATCGCAGAGTTTCGGCTCTCCAATTATAAAGCAGTTTATACAGAGGGTGGTGGGTACTAACACTAGATAATAAGTTGTTTTTCTTTTACTAACACTCTATGGATTATCTGGTCCGAAAAAAAAAACATTTTTTTTTTTTATTAAGTTTAAAGTCAGGGTGCCAGGAAACTCGGCGTTATTGCAAAGGTCCGGCCGGCGGTACTTCATACCAGGACAGCTTTTAATGTTATACAAAGCAGAGGTTCGTTCGTTTGTGGAGTACTGCAGCCACATTTGGGCTGGTGCTGCAAAATGCCATCTGGCAACTTTGGATTCGGTGGAGAGGCGTGCAAAGAGGCTAATTGGCGACCCAGATTTCTTTCAAAACGGTCTTCAAAACCTGGAGCACAGGCGAAGAGTAACCAGCCTGTTGGTGTTCTATAGGATGCATTCCAGGGCAATGGAGAGGGCTATGCTTTTCTCGGTGGTAGGCCATAACATCGGCCGCCGGCAGAAGTTACCACCCACCAGACACAAAGCCTTGCCGCCAAGCGATTTGTCGTGTTCCGGCATGATGTCTGGTGAAGCCGTACGGCGGACGGGTCTGAGCAGTTGTGCTGCGATGTGTGCCGGGTACGATACGCCTAATGTTGTTGTGTTGGGAGTTTGGTCGTGGAGGGTCTTCCGATCAATCTCCATTTGGCGTAGCATCGTTGGTCGTGTTGTTGGGTTTAACATTGCATCACCTCGCTCAACTGCCGTCTTCCTTCCTATTCGCTCAGTTTTTCTGAGTGAATAGGCTCATAATAAACTAGCGCGCTTTACCATCAACGATCACATCACTGCTTACCATCAGGTGGGATTGCGGTCAAGCGCTAGTTTATAATTATTAAATAAATAAAATAAATAATGCTTGGGGTCACTCAAAGGAGTGACCTTGAGCTTTCTTATAAGGCCCATTGTTAGTGACCAGCAGTAGGCTTCAAAATGATTTCAATTGATAGTACTTAATAGTTTTTTACTCAATTAGGATTCTGGATGAAATTTAGCACACTGATAGTTTATAACCAAGATTAAAGCATAGGATACTTTTAAAACCCTTATTTTCGAAAGATCAAAGCTTGTAAGGTTGAAACCGCGGGGCGTTGATAGTAAACCAAAACAAGTAAACCAGTACAATTTGATTACTGTTTTATGAGATCGAAATAGAAGATATTTGTGGGATTTTCCCAAACAATAAGTAATTTCTTCGCTACAGTGGAGTACTGTATCGTTGTGACAAATTAAGGTCATGTTTACTATATAAAAGATAATAATCTACGCTATCTATCGCGTATCCGTGCGGGAATCGTACCCCCCGACACGCAGCGCAGCTGTCAATCGCTTCACAACTGCGCCAACTGTGCGGCAAATATTGAACAGACGTTTAGCAAAGTATAAGTTAAATTAATAAATTACTTAACGTGTGAAAGTTTTAATTAATAAAAAGAAGAATATAATAAAATAAAAAACGGTTGTTTGCAAATTACACATCAGCAAACTTAAGTTTTATTTGGAACAATGAACGCATGTCTGCAATTTAATACAAACATATGTAAATAGTTACTAGATATCATCATCATTTCAGCCGAAAGACGTCCACTGCTGGATATAGGCCTCCCCCAAGGTTCTCCACACTAAATTGGCAGTAGGACGGCCACATTGCCGGTAGGACCGATGCCCGATGGGGCCGACGGGTTCTCGAGTGGCGACCATGCACGGAAGACGCAACGTGGGTAGGCCCCTGACAAGGTGGACCGACGACCTGGTGAAGGTCGCGGGAAACTGCTGGGTGTAGAAAGCGTAGGATCGGTCGTCGTTACTAGATATGCCAAACAAATTATTTGGTATTAGTCTGTTCGCACGCTTTAAAATTATACATCCCAGATTCCCAGTTACCCAGGGAAACCTATAATTGGCTATAAAAACATGTAATACTATATTTGTAGAATATATTATGTATCGCTGTTGGTTACCTAAATAAATAAAATAAATAAATTAACATCTCTGGTGGTAAAGAGTTCCGTATTGATAAAATGTTGATAATTGACGGCACCGCCAGCACCGACGGTTTCCACTGACACGGAGCTGAGCGGAGATGAGCTTAGCGGTGCACGAATTGACCAACCACTATGCTCAAAATCTCTGCTCCGCTTCAATGAGAACAGCTCGAGCGGGTGGAGCAAAACTGAGCAGATATTCATAATAAAAATACAGCGAGGTGATGCGGTACGGAGGACAACAAGCATCGGGGTGCAGAGCGGAGGACAGCAGGGCGGTGCTATGCGGAGGACAGCAGGGTGGTGCTATGCGGAGGACAGCAGGGCGGTGCTATGCGGAGGACAGCAGGGCGGTGCTATGCGGAGGACAGCAGGGTGGTGCTATGCGGAGGACAACAGGGCGGCGCTATACGGAGGACAGCAGAGCGGTGCTATGCGGAGAACAGCGGAGCGGTTCGGAGCGGAGCGGTTCGGAGCGGGGCGGTGTGTGATTCGCGCGCAGTCCCTCAGTTATCATCGTTACCTCATTAGGTGCATACTTATGTATCAAAACGTATGAGAAGTTCAAAAGTATGCTTCGCTCCATTCCACTCCTCTCCGCTTCAGTGGAAACACTGACCACTTTTCACCGATCTTCACCGCTCCTCACTGTCCAGCTCCACGTTAGTGGAAACGCGGCCTAATTAAGAGCTCGGCCCAGAATGTGTGGCGAGACTTCGGAGGCCTAAAAGGATGTATGTACTGCCTAATATGATACAACGGTAAAAGTGGACCAAAAACGGGTCTTAGTGACTCACCGCGCTAATTATAAACGTTGCTCAAAGTTCAACTAGTGATTAGCGACTATTTAACCATACATTTCTGATATTTAAAATTTACGTAAATTTAATGTAAAAATCATCATTTATAAACAAACCCCGCAGTGTTTATGGCCGACCCAGATACATCAGGTAACGTATAGCTACAAAGGATCATAGAGGATTTTCCCGAAAAGGACGGTGGTAGGTACAGAAAAAAAAACCAACACGCACTGGGCCCGCGTGGTAGAATACGGCCTGATTCCTCTCACCAAGAGGAAGCCGGTGTCCCGGGAGTGGGAACATTTATAGTTTGATTATGTTACTTACAAACCAAGTAAGATACCAAGCTCATAACTTTGTAGTTCTTCATGATATCTTTTTAAAATTTTGTACATAGATTCTTTACTTAAATAACGTTGTACATATATTTCTAATCAGCGTCTTGATAATGCAAAATAAACAAGTTTTCTTTCTTTATTCCTTTCTACAGAACCGCTGAACGGTAACTCCAGTACGAAATATAAATACGTTTTCAGATATCAGCTATTATGTTTTTTGGAATTCTAATTATCGCTGAGCTCGATCTATTCGAGATATTCGAATCTAGGTGGCCGAATATATCAAAAAATATAGATAAATAAATATACCTGTACACACTAATGTCTAAAATATAGACTTCGAGAAAGTGAGCGTCAGATGGCTATAAATAACTATGTTTAAAAATAGCAGACAGAAAAAAACTAAAGTTTTCTATTCGGGTTTTAAATTGCGAATGTACCTATCTATGATCTTTTTTAATTCTAATTATTGTGGAGCTCACAAGATGCAGTTAACATGCATTTGTATCTAGGTGAATGGCCGAATATCAAAAATAAAGACATAAATATACTAACAGCTAGAATCTACACAGACTTCGAGAAAGTGAGCGTTCAGCAGTTAGCAATAAATAACTAGATATGTTTAAAAAATTGCAGATAAAATAACGAACCTTTTTATACGGGTTTTGAATTGAGAATATATCTATCTTTTTTTTATGTGAAGTCATCACTCCGGGTATGGGCGGAGCGGAAGGGCGTGTCGCATTTTTACTGACTAAAAAACACGGTATTTTTCGAACAACCCCCGGCTCCGGGCAGGCATTGGTCCTCTTCGACCCTGCTATAATGTGCTGACATCTCTTTGAGGCGTGCGTGAAACATGGCATGTCGACCCGGGCCGGGTCCTTACCGGACGGCGAGCTGCTCACTGCTCGCCGCTCGCAAGCCTGCGTCTACGGTGGCCAAAAGTGGTCGCCGTCTCCTGACGACGATTAAGGCGGCGTGAGGGCGTAGAGAATGGGCTCTCCATCACGCGCTCCACCTTTGCGAGCATTAATACTTCGCAGAAGGAGGTGACGGTCAGTCATACACTCTCACTGACCATGGCCTGGACCAGAGCCGGACGAATTATGTACCATGTAGAAAAAAAAAACATTTCATCTTAAACTAGGAATTAGACTAAAGGTTTGTATCATATGACAGCTCACAGCAGAGATTTGCATCTGATTACCTAACATTCTAACTGCAGTCAGTCAGCTTGAATAAAAATATGGTCGATGTTTACATTGAGAGACCCCACGCCAAGCCAGGACCCAGAAGGACCCAGCTGTCATTCATGGATCTTTATTATATACATAATTTATAAATAAAAAAGCTATTTGTAACAGTTCCAGTGATACGAAAAGTGACGTCTACGCAACTTACTGACAGTTACATTGTTAAAATTTACCTTAGCTTACCTGCTCACCGCATGTAAGGATTTAAGCAACGTCATGCTAAGTTTGTCTATGCGCGTCAGCTGTCAAAATACATTATCATAGACAATGGGTGTGACTGTGAATATGTCACAGACAACAACAATGAAAATATACATGGAATATTACTGTGAAAACTAGAGCAGAACTATGAATAATACATGTAGTATTAAGCAAATCATCTACAACGCTACTTAAAAGTAATATGATTCTGTCTCGAATCACCAATAATTGCAATAGAATTATAGTTGAGTACCGGTAATCTAGCCCCTGGCTAATGCGGCATCCCCTATAATCCAACATCGTCTATTACATACATGTATTCGCTGACTGATGAATATTTTCATGCTTCTTAAATGGATCGATTCACAAAGTTTGATTATTTTAGTACATATGTACTAAAATTTACGTACGTATATGTACTGTGTACATTTGTTTGTACACAAATAGTTCCTAATGTAAAATTATTGCATATTTTTTTGTAAATTCTATAGCATTAATGATGTTACTTCACTACATATTATAAAACAAAGTCACTTTCTCTTTCCCTGTGTCCGTTTTTATGATTAAATCTTTAAAACTACGCAACGGATTTTGATGCGCTTTTTAATATATAGAGTGATTAAAGTGGAAGGTATATACGTATAATATCATCCATTATATGGTGGAGAAATACTATTATTTTTGAGGTTTCTAATGTGATGTTGTATTTTTTTTTTCCGCGTTTGCAGTAAAACGCAGGCTGAACCCTACGAGATATATCAGAATAATGCTACCACAACTCGGCGACAAACAAATGTCAGTAACTTGTCAAAATACAGGGAAATTAGAAAAAATATTTGACAGATTGAGAATGAGATCAAACTGTGAATGTCCTTAAAATTACGAGAATTACGTCTGTGACTGTCACTTCCTATTTCCATATCCTCTGTGACTGTATCTTCCCATTTCCATATCCTCGGTGATTGTCACTTACTATTTCCATAACTTACATGAATTTACTTTTCATTTTTAGCAATATTTTTATATTGTGAGAAGTCTTCACCGAGTTCAAGCAAGAACCGTTGCTATGCAAGGTAAAGCCTAGAGGGGGACCAGGCCCGAGTCGACGGCACGTCGTGTTTCACGCGCGCCTCAAAAAGATGTCAGCACATCGTGACGGGGTCAACGAAGACCGATGCCTCCTGGGTCAGGGTTGCGGGTTGGTTAAACAAGAAACCGCGGCCCTGGCCGTCGCACAGGCAAGTGAAGAAACACGGGTGGGTTTTAGTCAGTAAAAGTCTGACACACCCTTCCGCTCCGCCCAGAGCGGGAGAAGTCATTTGATGATTTCCCATCCCAACAAAAAAAAGGGGGTACTTTGTATAGAAAAAGTTCAGAAGTACTTCAAGTGTGAACAGAAAGATTTTGATACAACCGAAACCGAAATCAGCGAAGAAAATCAAAGAGAAACTCACATTTTTAACAGTATTTCTTACAAAAAAAAAACGCTTATTTATTTAATTGAGGTTTATTGTACACATATAAAGACCAAACACGCGACGTAAAATATGTATAAAACACTACAGAATATATCTTATCGCTTTCTGCGCTGTCTTCCAGACAACCAGAATGGACAGTGCGGTGTTGATTGTAGAAACATAATCGTATGTTACGTAATCGTTGTAATACGTTAAAAAAAAAAACAAAATAAAGAATCCCAAAATCTTTCCTTATGACATTCTTACCAGTCAGCCGTCAAACATACACCAATGCTATTGCATATTTGAACAGTGGGTGTAACTGTGTCTTAAGATGACACAAGATAGGGCATATATATTTCACACATTGATTGTGAAATCGGGCATAGAATTAGTTATTCCGTACTCGCACTTTTCACTGATGTGGTTGGCAGAGGCTTCCAAAAGTAAGATGACATTTTTCCACTTTAAATGCGATGGGACATTATGATTTACCCCTCTATTCAAAAACATTGCTTAAAGTTATGTAGTGTTAAGAGATTGTTTAACCATGCATTTTATATAGACGTTTGCATAACATTTAACTTTAATCTTAGTTTATGAATAAACCCCTTAAACACTATGGTGTTTATTCAAAATCGATGATTAAAGTTAAGTGAAGTGCAAACGTATAAAAAGTATGGGTAAACAGTCGCTAATCAATAGTTAACTTTAAGCAACGCGTATGAATAGAGGGTTCAATAAAAAAAATAAACATCATGCCGTTTGTATGGAACATTCCACCACCATTTTGGATTTTCATTTTAACTTCATTGTTGGCTGTGCTGCTGGGGAGTTTCTTCCGCCACTTCTTCTTCCCAGCGAAAGCACTAGGAAGTGTCGATGGGTGGGCGTTTTGGGGGACTGTCTTATGTAATATTGACGTTCAAAAAGTGCTGATTCTCAGCCTAATTTTAATAAATGAGATTTTGATTTTGAGTCAGATTTCCAAAAAAATACTAAACACGTATTTTTTCTTTTTTCATATAAACAAAAAATGAAGACGACACAGTGCGTTGAAAACTCGTGTGACGTCACTGCACGCTACACTTTTTAGCGAGCAGTGACGTCACCAGCCACTACTCCTGATCGTTGATGCCTTTTATATTTGTCAATTTTTATTGATTTGATAAAACAAAATATACGTATCCAATATTTTCTATAATCTGAATGACGGACTAAATAGAATCAATTTGTTTTTACCTAGGAAACATCCTTATTTCGGAGGAAGTCTTTCTCATATTAAACTTAAAAGAATACAAAAAGAAGCAATAGGCAAAGAGCGGGAGTAATCATTTGATGATTTACCAAACCAAACAAAAAAAAAAAGGTCTACCGGGAGAACTGTAGAATTGGGATGAATCGGGTCATTCGGAAAGGTAGATGAGGAACATTGGTGGACCATTCATTGTACCAGTAATTTTACTTACTAACGATGAAAGAAGTATTAAAATTCTATCAGGCTGACTTACTATTTTACTCCGTGTTTATATCAATACCAAATAAACGACAACTTACTGTTAGTTTCTATGGTAAATAGAGTTGCAAAGGCCACTAGTACATGTATTATTTATACAGTATGTTAAGAAAACCCTGTCCGACCCGTGAAGGTGTTGTTAGGTATCGATAACTGTTTCTACTAATGGATACAAAACCGGGCTAAACTTAAAAAAAAAAATCCCCCTAAAAAAATAAATATTATTTCGCAAAAAGAGGTTACTTAATAAATGTGCGATAAGCACCCTTCCGCGGGCGGCGGGCGGCAGGGCACGCGGCACGTGGTCGCATCGCTATTCGCTCATAATAATACCGGTGTTGTCACTTTTTTAAAAATTACCAAATTTCGGGGAAGTTGGAATTAATTCGCGGGAAAAAAAGATTATTTCAAAATTCATTTGTATTGGTACTATGATGATCACGTAAAATTTTATATTATATTTGGTCATGTGTTTACCTAATCTTTATTATCCTTATGGGTCGGACAGGGTTTTCTTAACATACTGTATATCATTGTATGCATATAAAGGTTATTTGTCTGCTTATGTATACCTGCCTAACGAAGTCCAAATGGGGTCATTAACATTGTCAGGAAAATAGTCTCCTTAAGCTGACTTCTCACAAAAAGCAAAGGTGTGTGGAATGCATTTTAATTTGTTAAATCTTATGTCCATACTGTATTCAACGAAGCTTTAGACCCTTTGTTTTATTTTTAAACTACAGTTTAATTGGCGGTTATAGGCAGGGTCGTTAATTCTGTATGGAAGGAATTGTAATGAAAGTATTACCTAAAGACAAATAAAGATTTTTTAGCACTTCGGTATGGAATAAAAATAGCAGAGCAGCATACTAATTGGAAGTCTCCTTGTCACTATTTCTATTTACACTATATCTATTTTATTTATTATTGCCGATTGTTACATGTATTTATCGTGAAAATTCGTGGTGGCCCAGTGGTTAAAGTACTAGCCTCTCAAGTATGAGTGTGCAGGTTCGATTCCAGGTCAGGCAAGTACCAATGTAACTTTTCTGAAGTTATATGTACTTTCTAAGTACATCTTAGACACCAATGACTGAAGGTGAAGGAAAACATCTTGAGGAAACCTGGGCTTTAAGTCTGAAATCGCCAACCCGCATTGAGCAAGCGTGGTGATTACGCTCAATCCTTCTCTGTATGAGAGGAGACCTGTGCCCAGCAGTGGGACGATAAAAAGGTTGATGATGATATGTATTTATCACATACTTCTATGACAAATCCTTATGTAGTCAATAGAAAAAAAATCATTATAAAGTGGGTCCTCGCTTTATAACGAGTCTAGCAGCCTCTTATAAGGATTGCGCAGCCAACCGCAAATGGTTACTCCGGACCGGTTATCAAATGATCTCGCGTTAAGTAAGCTACGTTCGCTACAGTAACTAACCAACATGACTAGGCAAGGATCTATATTACAATATTCATGAATATTATAGTCTTGTATGCATATACAAGAATATTTTCGAATAACACTGCGTCATATTGTTGCTGATATGACCACTATAAGTTTCTAAATAGGAAGATAATATCAAATACACACATCAAAAGTGTCTAGGGATCAAGCATTTTTATGCGGATTTCTTGAGATTGAGATGTGGCTTTGTAATAAATTTATGATTTTATAAATTTATATGGATCCTTTTTGGTGCATTTCATAATTTGAATCAGGAACTTTGAATCAAATTCGAGTAAAAGATGAAAATCAGCTGTCAATATTTTCCCTATAAAAACATACAACGCATTGAAGACATTATTAGTGCTACTGTTTCCCTACTACTGATTAAAACCAACGTTATTATGGAGCGGCGACGTCATTTAAGCAGGGAAGAAATGCTCAGAGCCGTGGGAATGATAGAAGCTGGTTCCCGGCAACGTACTGTGGCTTTAGCTCTGAATACAAGTCAGAGTGTTATCAGTCGACTTTGGACACGTTACCGAAGCACTGGTACCGTGGCTGAGCGCCATGGAGGACGGTATCGCTGCACCACACGGAGACAAGACCGATACATTCAAATCTTAACTCGAAGAGCTCCAACAATAACCGCCATGATGTTAGCCGTGAGGCTTCATCACTCTTCAGGGAACTTAATTAGCGACCAAACAGTCAGAAACCGCTTGCATGAAGTGAACCTTCATTCCCGAAGACCGCTATGGGTACCACCTATAGCAATGCACAATCGTAGGATTCGATATCAATGGGCTCTTGAACACAGAAATTGGGCAGAAGAACAATGGCGTTTCGTGTGCTTTTCTGATGAGTCTCGTTTTGGTATGAGACCGGATACAAGACGTATACGACACTGGAGAACCCCTGGACGCCAACAGCGATTAAAATCCTGCCAGGAAATCCATCCTTATAGTGGTGGAACCATCATGGTATGGGCGGGTATTTGGATCGGCGGAAGAACTGAGTTGATTTGGATCAGAGGCAACCTCAACGCTCAAATTTATGCTGAGACGATTGTATCAGACGTCATCGTTCCTCCACAAGTGCAAATCGGTCCCTTATTTCGGTTAATGCATGATAATACACGACCGCACACCGCAAGAGTTGTAAGACAGACTCTCGCCGCAGCTAACATCAATGTCCTGCCCTGGCCTGCTCAGTCGCCAGACTTGAACCCGATTGAGCATGCATGGAATATGCTACAGAGAAGAGCTCTGCCGAATATGGAGGGTATCCAGTCGCAAGAAGACCTTTTTTTGTTGTTGCAACGAACATGGGCGGCCATTCCACAGCGTGATTTGGATGAACTCATTTTGAGTATGCCAAACCGATGTTCTTGTGTTGTTAGTGTTCGCGGTAGAAACACGGATTATTAATTGTTTAAGTTACCCAATAAAATTTTAGAGAAAACTGTTATTTCAGTCTTTTTTTCGAACTTTTGTGTTAGTGGTTCAAATGTCAAATATCCCTTTATTATGAAAATGGCAAATTTCTTTATTAATGCAAAGGTGACTTGGTTTATCGTTACTGTGACAAACGAAAACACTTTATTTGATGAATCCTTAAAGAAAATTTTAATTAATATCAATCAGGAGAAAAGTTATTGCAAAAATATATGTTGATCCCTAGGCACTTTTGATGTGTGTAGTTTGAGTAGGACTTAAACAGACATATTTGTGGCATTTTATTGAGATGAAGGCTTGAAACTCTATGCAGAGAGCTAAGATATGGAGTGGAAGCTGGGAATAGGGTATTTAACTAAAAAAAAACTAATTAGTCCGTCAGTCAGATTTTCAAAAAATACTAGACACATATTTTTCTTTTTTCATATAAACAAAAAATGAAGACGACACGGTGCGTTGAAAACTAGTGTGACGTCACTGCATGCTACACTTTTTAGCACGCAGTGACTTCACCAGCCACCACTCCTGATCTTTGATGCCTTTTATATTTGTCAATTTTTATTGATTTGATAAAACAAAATATACGTATCCAATATTTTTCTATAATCTGAATGACGGACTAAATAGAATCAATTTTTTTTTTACCCAGGAAATATCCCTATTGCGGAGGAAGTTTTTCTCATATTGATGATCAATACAAGCTGTGATAAACTTAAAGTAATACAAAAAGAAGCAATAGGTAAAGAGAGCCCAGGCACTGTATCAGAAACATACAAGTTAACGCGATACATATGCATCGTTCACTTGTTCAGGAATTAAAAGAAATCAATGTTCTGTGCATTTTTTCCTGTCCAGTTCATTAAGAAAAGGACAGAAATAAATATTAGTTAAGTCCTATAAAATTAATATGTTCCACAGACTGAATAGACGTCATTGAGAACACGATCGGTAAACTTAAGGTGAGGCGCCCTCAGGCTAGGGGGAGCGATGATCTTCGCAGGATGGCTTGTAGTAACTGGATGAGAGTGGCCGAGAATCAAGTTGGATGACGTGAAATAGGAGAGGTCTATGTACAGCAGTGGACAGAATAGGCTCATGATGATGATGAAGAACACGATAGCAAAAAATACACGTCAATTCACGTCAGGCACTGACTAATTAGTCTGGCCTAGTATGTCATGAAAGAAAGAGCTATGCTCGGAGTTTCTCTGCGTGATCGAAACAGAAATGAGGAGATCTGCAGAAGAACCAAAGTCACCGATATAGCTCTGCGAGTCGCTCAACTTAAGTGGCAGTGGGCAGGGCACATTGCTCGTAGAACCGATGGCCGATGGGGCAGTAAGGTTCTGGAGTGGCGGCCACGTACTACACGACAACAAAAAGGTGGACCGATGACCTGGTGAAGGTCGCGGGAAGCCGATGGATACGGGCAGCACAGGACCAGTCAGCGTGGAAAGCCTTGGGGGAGCCTTGTCATGGTGGCCTAGTTTTAAAACACCAGCCTCTCAAGTATGAGTATGCGGATTCGATTCCAGACCAGGCAAGTACCAATGTAAATTCTATAAGTTATATGTACTTTCTAAGTATATCTTGGACACCAATGACAGATTACAAGGTGAAGGAAAACATCTTGAGGAAACCTGGACTTAAGTCTAAAATCGCCAACCCGCATTGAGCAAGCGCGGTGAATTACGCTCAATCCTTCTCTGTATGAGAGGAGACCTATGCCCAGTAGTGGGACGATAAAAAGGTTGATGATACTGATGATTGACTTATTTGACAGGACTTAATTAAGTTTGTGAACAAGGAAATTGGCTCTAATGTAAGGTTCGTTGTTTATAACGATTTTGAGCGATTAGTGCCCTCAAAGAGTTAATATGCTAGCAGAGCAGACGGGTAGATTTATGTAACTATCTCAACTTAGAAGTACCTACACGAGCTTTCACCAAATCCCTATTCATGATTTTATAAAAAGACAAACCAGAGCAAGTATTTTATTGTATAACCCACCATCGATTTGATTTCCATTGATCGTTATACATATAAATAAAAAAAATAAAAAAAATAAAAATCGTTTATTTGCACCTTAAAGTAAAGAGAAACACAAAACAGTTGTTATACAATAAAAATAGACCTAAGGTAAGTAAAGTTGTATTTTAGAGTTGCAACCAATACCTAAGCTAAGATAACTAAATATCTTGTAATTATAGGTATCAGCGCCCACCTTCGGAAACAATTGTACCCAAATGATCAAAATAACATAATAAACTATGTATTTTACACAATTGAATAATTGTCATTGCCTAGATTATTATTGCCTAGATGAGTTTGAGTTATAATTATTTGGATTTTAGATACAAGGCAATAATTATTATTACTATTTAGGTGCAAAACTAGAAACCAAGAAAACAAAAAAGATTAAAAAAAATAAAAATAAAAACAAACAAATAAACGGTACCTGCTAGTGCCTAGTGCATGTGAGTGTATGTGTGCTTTTGTGTGGGTGTGTAATGTTTGTGCATGGGTGATATGTGTGTGTGTGCGCGTGAGTGTTTGTGTTTTTGTGATGGTGTATGTGTGTTTTGTGAGGGTGTATGATGTTTGTGTGTGGGTAGCGTGTGTGTAGGTAGCGTGTGTGCGTGCCCGAGAAAAATAGGACATAAGATCTTCACTAGAGCAAGTATAAACAAGGGATCAACCAGGTGACTAGTGCCGACCTTGTCCAGCCATACCCATTGTAATTTGATAACATTAATCAATCAATTTAAAATAGAAAGCGTGGCTATTTTGCCGACTCCTCTCCATAGAAAACGACTAATTGGGACCGTGCACCCAGCCACAGACACATCACCACTACCCAAGTTGGTTTATGTGAAATAGAATTTATTAATTGCATTTAAATATTTTTGTTACTAAAAAAAAAAAAAAATCCTATACAGCTATGCTAAATAGTTTTTCGGTTTCATCATAGGTTAGGGGAAGAAGCCAAGTGATTACATTCTGCTTGCACTCTCTTTTTGACATGGAGAAAATGTGCAACTGCTTATTTGCAGTGTTAAATAGTTTTGGGCCAAGGAACATGCTGAATTTTTGAGCAAAAGATGTTCTGCATGGAACTGATTTCAACAAGTCGAAACGTCTTCTCCTTGCAATATCTTTTTCGGACAGTAACCTTAACTGGACACAGGAATGCTGTCTCATAATTAAAGCTAATACAAACAGTTTGCGTACGGTTAGTACCTCACATTCCCTGTACAGCTCAATAGTAGAAAAATACCTGGGTTTAAAATAACTTACCTTCAGTAACGCCCTTTGAGCTCTTTCAGCAATTATATTATGCGTTTTAGCAGCACCGCCCCAACAGGAAATACAATAGGTTATAACCGATTGACACAAAGAATAATAAATCATTTTCATAATATTGGCATTTGTCGAATGTCTTATTTGCTTGAATACATATATAAGTTTTCTTAGTCTGTGTGAGAGATTAATTAAATGATTTTTAAAATTAAGTTTTCTGTCAAATATAAGTCCTAAATATTTAATGTATTCAACAGGAGACAGAGACGGACAAGAGCAATTTATAGATTCACTATGGCAAATGTGGGAGGTTATACGATACGTTGATCGTAGCAATTCATTTGTATTTCGAATAGAAAATGGGATATATTTGGTTTTTTCGGTATTAAGAGAGAGGTAGTTTTGAGCAAGCCATTTTGTAACCGTGTTATAGCCATTTTGTGCGTTTCGGAAAGTTTCACTCCAAGTATCACCGTGGAATGTTAGGGTAGTATCATCTGCATACGAAATTATTTTGCAGTTTTCAATATTAAGTAGTGTAAGATTATTTAAATATATAAGGAACAACGTAGGACCTAAGATACTACCCTGTGGCACTCCATAGATAACAGGTAAGGCATCGCTCGTGTATTTGCCAATTTTCACCTTTTGTGTTCTTCCAGACAAATAATCAGACAGTAATTTGAGTTGATTTCCACGGACTCCGAGTTGATACAGCTTGTTAATTAGGGTAGGAATAGAAACCGTGTCAAACGCCTTCGCCAGATCGAGAAATATAGTAAGGCATTTCTTTTTGTCATCAATAGTTTTGACAATATGTTCAGTAAAGTCATTTAAGGCATCTTCCGTGGACTTGCCTGTACGGAAACCAAATTGATTTTTAGAGAGTAGCTTATATTTTTCCAAATAATTTATAAGTCTTTTATTAATTAACCTTTCAAGGATTTTTGATAGAGAGGACAGAATTGAAATAGGTCGATAGTTAGTGACACGGCTTCTATCTCCACCCTTAAAAATAGGTCTTACTATAGACCGCTTAAGTGATTCAGGAAAAATACCCATTTGCAAACACATATTAAAAATATGCGTGAGTGGGGCTATTATGTTATTTTTTATCAATTTAAGTATGTCTGCTGAGATTCCATCGTCACCAGCAGCACAGTTACTTTTCAGACCAGTAATTGTTTTTTCAATTTCATCTTCGTCAGTGTCAAGAAGAACAAATGAATTACAAGTTAATGACGAATGTCCATGTGACTCCTCTAAAGGGGAATGTCCTACCGGCAGGATAATTTTGTTTGCTAAATTTTGGCCTATAGTGGCAAAGAACTCATTTGTGGCATTGACCGACAGATGAGGAGTTGACTCTGTAGAAAGAAGATCCAAAGAGTTATCTTTCTTAACATTTCTATTAGTTATATTATTTATAGCCCTCCATATGTTTTTATTATTGTTACCTGCTTCTCTTAGCAAACCTTTTTCATATTCTCGTTTCAACTTACTAATAATCTTATTATAAAAGTTCCGGTAACGTTTGTATGTGATTTCGAGCACAACGTTATCTGGATTTTGTTTAAATTTTTTATGCATCCGATCCCTATTTCGAGAACACCTGATGAGTCCTGGCGTCATCCAAGGCTTTAGTATTCTAAACCTATTTGTTACATTAACTATTTTTGTGTTTGTTTGCACAATATGAGATATTTTAGATATAAATACCTCCATAGCAGAATTAGGGTTAATCGCTTTAAAAATAGAGGTAAAATCCAATATAAAAGGTTGGACAGCACTATTGTCTTGACTTTGTTATGAAAAGGTTTTGATTCATGTTTTTTTACTTTCTCATTCGAAATTGATGCATTGATTTGTTACGTTCTCTTCCTCGCTGTTTGATTGCTAGTCGACATTCTAATGATTTTCCGAGTAGGTTTGCCAGATTAATAAATGAAGACCGGATATAACAGTATGTGTGTGCTTATTGATGTCCGTCTTTGTAGAGGGTCTCGGTGGTAGGCCATAAAATCGGTGCCGGCAGAAGTTACCACCCACCAGACAAAGTCTTGCCGCCAAGTGATTCGTCGTGATCTGGTTAAGCTAGTTAAGGAGTTTGGTCGTGGAGGGTATCTACAGATCAATCTCTTTCTGGCGCAGCATCGTTGGTCATGTTGTTGAGTTTATCATTGTATCACCTCGCCCAACTGCCGCCTTCCTTCCTATTCTAAGCTTTTTAAGTGAATAGGCTTAATAAACTAATGCGCTTTAACATCAACGATTGCATCACTGCTTACCATCAGGCGTGATTTCCGTCAAGCACTAGTTTATAAATTATAAAAAGAGAGATTATACACAATACTAACTGATGCAGTAAAGGTTGTTTTGCTATGTATTTACAGTAACGGTCAAAAGTGCATTACCGCTTTTGAACTTTATTGCACTAACAATAAGTATCAAAAGTGGTACTCCACTTTTGACCCCTTACTGTCCATTATTTCTAAGAAATAAAGAAATATTAGAATCGTGATTATTCAATTTTACAAGTTCACTTTTTATACAGTCCTTTCTAAGTCTATCGTTTTTCATACTCCAATGTCAGATGGGTATTCGACAATTTTCAGCCGAGAATTGTCCTAATCTCTCTCTATACCAAACGTTTGGACACCCTACTAAAGTAATTCTTTTTCCTCTTTCTCTAAGCTCTTTGAAGAAACACAATAGTAAGCTGTAATAAATTGTTCGCTTATACAAATGAATTTTTTCGGATCAAATGTTACGTGAAGATATGCCATTTCCTCCGAGACAGCATGATGGGAAAATATAAAAAATGGATAAAAAGTAATAAATATGAATGCTATGTGGACACCAGACACGGGCGTGAAGGAATTGCATGATTTAATTTCCCCATCTCCGTTCCACCATCGGACGACCCGTCGCACGGCGAGTTTCCACCCTTACGTCGTTAACACCACAATGATTCGGATGAAGCGTTCCACCTCCTATTTCATACCGCGTACATCGAAGGACTGGAACAATTTGTCAGCGGCGGTGTTTCCGTCGCAGTGTGCCGGTACTAGAATGAATAGGCTCTTAATAAACTAGTGCGCTTTACCATCATCGATTGCGTCACTGCTTACCATCAGGCGGGATTGCGGTCAAGCGCTAGTTTATAATTTATTTAAAAAAAAGACACACTAAAATGGAATTAGGTTAGACACACTGCAGCATTTCAGACAACCAATGGACTAAACCGAAGACCCTTACAATAACGGTCGTAACTTAGCAGTATCTACAAACGCGAACGCGACAGCATATCATACTGACGTCACACAGAGCCTGCTGATACAAGTTCTCGAACTCAATCGTCGGGCAAATGCACGGCAGACATAACACTCGTCTGGTCGGAGGGTCCTCCCTTTTCTATGGAAGATGAGTGAACTCTACACCACATTCCTCATCCTTCCAAAGCCTCTTATTATTTGATCTAAAAAGGATCTTTTTTTGGTTTACTCACGAACGCAGCTATGATCATCACAAGCACGGAATTTTGTTTTCAATATGTCAGATATGGTTTTTAGCGACAGTACACGTGCATTAAATAGTTTTTCACCGATTTGCGATAAGTGCATTTTCTATTCTAAGGAAAATTATATACATGTTAACTGAATAGAAAGCTAGGTAAATTGAATTAGCAGCTGAAAATCTCTCGTGAACGATTCCAGTGAATATTTGCTGAACTATTTAGATGCGTATTCACTTAGCGTATAAGTGAAGGCCGTGTTTGCACCGAGTGAGTGGCAGATCGACTGTTACCCCCTTATTAGAAAACTAAATCTAACTTTAGTTCCAGACTTAACCTTTGAGCCAGTATTTGTATTTCGAACTTTATTGAGGTTAACTGAAAGTTCTTAATTCAAAAGTGACAACTTAGTACCGAACTAAGCTGTCATTTTTATATAAAGAACTGCATATCTATAACGGTTAGATGCATAATTCAATAACCATTTAGGTGGTTTAAACCTGATCTATATAAAATATTTGTTTTGTAATTTCTTCTTCTAGTGGACTATATCACAGGAATAATATGGATGGCAGGGGGAGTGATATAAGGACTACGTTCGATTAATCTAAGCCCACCTTAATTCACTCATACAATACACGGTACACCACAAAATTTCAATAAGCACACTAAATAAGTTGATAAGTTCATATTTTTTTTAGTAACTTTGTTTGGAAGAACAATCTGTTTTTGACACATCAATAATCAATACCGACCGATACTATATATGAACCTATCTAATAATATTGTTAGACGAAGGAGACTAGTCTCCACGACACAGGGAATCCTAGTGTGGAGGCTAGTGCTATTTAAATATTGTAATGTTTTTCTGAACAATAAAGTTTTTATTATTATTTTTTTTTTTAATAAGGGGGTATGTGTGAAGTATAAAATGTTTAATAATTACGATACCAATTCGCGCACGAAGGGTTTCATATAAATGTTACCGGAAATGTATGGAAACCTAGGAATTATATACAATTACTAGGAAATGTATACAATTCCGAAGCTATATAGGAAATGTGTAAAATATTGTTCCAAACATTATTTAATACACACATATCCTGGGAAATTCCTATATCGTATTAGGAAATGTATAAAACCATGCTTTCTATGAATAAAATTAATAAAACACGTTGTTAAACTTAGAAACAGATTTATTATTAAGACTCCGGTTGAAACAATTAGGTTAGGTTAGGTTAGTTTTGTTATAATCCCCGCATACTAATGGACATCTTTAAAGTAATACATTTCCGTTAGCTATTTAGGAAATGTATAGATTTACTAGGAAATGTGTGTTATAAAATTTACTTCACACATTTCCGAGCAAATTTAGGAATTATATAAATTTCCTAGGAATTGTATACAATGACGCATTACATACATTTCCGTTAACATAAACACCGAACAATATTTAACACTACCTCTATTTCTTTGTTTACTATATGTTGTTGTATTAAAAATTAAAGCGTCATGTGTTATGGTTAAAGTGATGGAAAAGCAAGCCTCGGTAATAGGTATCATTGGCACCCTTTGCTTCATAGAAAGATTCTGTTTGCTTAGTAAAGTGAAAACTCTACAAACAGATTTTACTAATTATAGTAATATGACTTAGGTTTTATGTTTATTATTTTTTATTCACGCCATACTATTTTATCATTATCAACTATTTTTAACTTTAACATAAAAATAGAACTATAAAAGCAATGATTAATTACCTTTTACACACTTTTCACCTAATTCTAAACAGTTATTTTAAACCCTTTTTTAAAATAGCTCCGATTAAAATATAAAAATTGAAAACTACGAAATATGACACTAAATTCTGATGTTGCTAGTCGTGCGTAGTAAACGCTCTTAATGTCTTAATAGGTTTTATAGGCTACTTCTTGTTCGACATACACACAGGCGAACATAGGCGAAGCTTATTTCTCCACACTGGAATGCCATAAAGCAATTACACCAATGGCGCTAAAATTGAATTCATGTGCTGCTTTCCATCCGTCCTCTGCACGGGGCATATCGAACGAGTGGTAATGAATGGCGCACGCTCGTGGAATAAAATTTATTAATGAGTCGTTTGTGTTTTGGTTAATCTATTTATAAAAATTTAAATTTAGAATACTGTCGTCAATCTTAATTTACATTAGTTCTTTTATTGAATGAGGAACTAACTATGAATTCTACAGATAACATATAATAATAGAAAATGTCTCATCGAACCAAAAAGCTATGAATGTAGATAACATATAATAATAATGGAAAATGTCTCATCGAACCCCAAAACGTAATGTCTTATGATTTTATGAAGTTATGTGTCTTAGGAAACTAATCCACATCATAGCACTTCCTCTTAAATTGTCAAATCAGTAAAAAGATAAAATATTTTTTTTAAAAGGTATATCTTGGGAAATCCCTATCAGAGTTCGAAAATTCTTTCACCATTGAGAAGCTACAGACTACAGTATTGAGGGAGGCATTTGTCCAGCAGTGGACCTCCACAGGCCGAAGATTAAGAGGAAATATAAACTGGCGAGAAGTGGGTGTGGTACATGACTGTCTAACCTTGCAGGATGTACAGGTTTAATGAAGTTATTTACCAAGTATTTAATCTTTAAATAGAAGTGGTAATTCAACAAGGGACTCGTAATTACGACAACATTGTTGGCAAAAGCATAAAAACAGATACCAATATATTACGACGAGAGAAATGGTTCATAAGTTCGTATTGTTTACGACACTCTGTCTTTTAAAAATTTTCAGTATAATGCTTGCAATTTTAAAATATCATCTTTATACTCAAATATTATGCAAATCCTTCCAAAAAATAAAAATATTAGTATTTTATCTAAATTTTAAATTAAATTAAAGACCTTTTCACAAATTATGACGGTCTCTGTCGGCTGTCATTCAGCAAGGTTAAATGATAAATTTAAACTTCTTAAAACAATGCATAATAATGCATAATTATAAATTATACAAACTTATTGTAATCATACAGGGTGTATTTGACATCGTAACGCAAACTTCGCGAAAAGGCTGCACCGCAGGCCACTAATAAAATAATGATAGTTATTTATGTCGTTAATGAGCGGTTACAGAAATAACAGTATTTGAAAAAAGTGTCGACTCGGCCTTTGAACGTTGCAAGCGTGCCGCCGTGCGTGCTTGTAGGTATGACGTTGATCCCTGATGTGAACTCTATTATATCAGCTGATAGGATAGTTTTTCTAGTATTGTACACATTGCGCTTTTTTGTGTAATTAACGTAACGTAACGAAAGTATAGCAATTATGAACGGTCTAAAGTGAAAAAAAACTGCATATTATTCTTTTTAAATCGGGAAAAAGCCGACGCGAAATTGCACCACTGGGGGTTCAGAATCATGTACTGGATCCATGGTACTCGTTTGTGCGTCGACGTCAGATACACCCTTTATTATACTCCCTGGAAAAAATTAATACATACTAATCTCTGCGATCAACAAACTAAAAGAAAACGAATGTGTTATTGTAGCTTTTTGTAGAATTTTCTGTATTTCGATTCGTATCACCAAACAAGTACCTAGCTACAGGTTTTTACGTATTTAATATCAAACAGTTTTCATTTTTCCTATCTGTTATTTTTCACTTAGCAGCATGTACTAAAATAATTTAATTAACCCAGCTCCCTGCAACCTCTTTTCAAAATTCCAAATCAAAAGTTATTTATTCAAACTAGTGTGTGAATCAGCACGTTTTGAACCTTAAAATTAATTACATAAGACAGTTCCCCAAAACGACTCCCCTTCATCACTTCCAAGTGCCAGACCTGTGATGAACCTGTCGCTTCAAACTCCTCCGCAGTTTTAGTATAGTTTGAAAGACTTGATGTATTTACCAACACTTTATTTTTTTTATAATGATCTCTCATAGTTCACCTTGAGAGGTCGCGATTACTTAACAGGACTATCCTGTGGTTGCCTTTTATAAATTTAAAGCCTCCAGTCAGAGGCTCTGAAAATCTAAGCGACAACCCGTTTATGGCACCTCCCTATGGGGTACGAGTTTCGGTTTAGGGCGTCGCTGGCGAAAACAGCAAAAGATGGCTGGATCGTTTTTTTTTTTTTTTGTTAATTCGGTTTGATGACCGCGACATTTCCTAGTATATACTATCACTACGAAAAAAACGCCGAAACAAACTCATAACCCCTTATTACAAAACATGGATTTTATTTAGATCAGGTTTAAACCACCTAAATGGTTATTGAATTATGCACCTAACCGTTATAGAAATTCAGTTCTTTAAATAAAAACGAAAGCTTAGTTCGGCACTAAGTTGTCGAATTTTGTGCTGTACATTACACTCGTCTCCACAGAGTAGGAAACTCGTTCATGGGTCAATGTATACACTTTTACAACAAGCTTCCCATGGACATTCGAAACTAAACGATTTAAAAACTATATAAAGGCCAAACTTTGCAAAAAGGGGTATTATAAAATCACAGATTATTAAGAAGACAAAAAAGCTTGGGACTGAGCTGCTCGCTCTGTTAAGCATTGTTATTAAGAAATATGCGTAATTATAAGGTAAATTATTGTAAACATTCTCATTTTTAATGAGTATGAGCACTTGAAAAAGACGATGATCCCTGAGTTTGTTTCGGCTATTTCTTCTCAGAGGTAGTCAGTTAGGAAATGCCGACTTCATCTAGTTAAAAAAAAAAAAAAAAAAACATGACGTGTAAAAGTGATCGGTTATCCTACTTGCTTAATAAACGATTTCATTTCATTTGACGTAACCTCAATAAAGTTCGAAATACAAATACTGGTCCGAAGGTTAAGTCTGAAACTAAAGTTAGATTTCGTTGGGGGAAGAGAATTTAGAACACTTGATTGAATGATTTCAATTACCTACTTAGTTATCATTCTTAGCTGATGTCGCAATAAACAGCTCATAAAAAGCTATTATTTAATAGGTGTTATGTAATGTAGTGTTGTGTGTTCAGTGTATCATACCACAAGTAACATGTCAAGTAAAGTAAGAGGCGGAGACAACAATAGGACTACAAACTAAACTGCGAGTATCTGACGTTTTCAATTTACATACAAAAATTTAATCAATAATTTGGTTAACACAACGTTATTTTTGTTTATATCTAACTGAATCGATTCCAATCATTTTGCGGAGTGGTTACCATAGGTCGGAATAGGTAGAGTGATTTTGGTACTTGTATCATAAATGTTCACAGAAAGAACGACGTGGATAAGCCATTTTCCCGGAATGTAATTCCGGATCCAAGTAAATATTGTTAATATTGGTAGTGACATTATTACTACTAAATTCATTTAAAGGAAGGTAACAAAACTAAACCAATTTATTATTAACTTGTTAAAAATAAAACAATCAAATTCCGATCGAAGCATTAATACATTTCATTATTTTATTTTTAGCCTCTAATGAAGGGCATGGCCAAATCAAACGGTTTTAATATAATTTATACATATTTTTTTAAACAATCAACCAATTCCGTAAATCCGGAGGAATGTCCGTATTAATTTATACATACGTTTCCGATCTATGACCCCAATTCACTCTACCTATTCCAACCTATGGTAAATCATAGTACTAGGCGCACAGTGAGACAGGACCTCCTGCGCAGCGCCGCTGCAGGCGCGGAGGGGTGAGCGATGCGTTGACCATATTTTTGTTGGGACAACCAGATAAGATGAAAAGCTCATAACTTTGTGGTTTTTCATGATATCTTTTTGAAATTTTGTATATAGAATCTTTACTAAATACTGGAGACGTGTTTCGGGTGTCGCATATACAAAAAAATTACTTTGTATATCTGATACCGAAGCTCGAGTCTGACAACGGGTCTTATCAAGGAGTATACAGTATGTTAAGAAAACCCTGTTCGACCCATAAGGATAATAAAGGTTAGGTAAACACATGAACAAATATAATATAAAATTTTACGTAATCATCATAGTACCAATACAAATGAATTTTGAAATATTTTTTTTCCCGCGAATTAATTCCAACTTCCCCGAAATTTAGTAATTTTTAAAAAAGTGTTAACACCGGTATTATTATGAGCGAATAGCGATGAGACCACGTGCCGCGTGCCCTGCCGCCCGCCGCATGCCGCGGAAGGGTGGTTATCGCACATTTATTAAGTTACCTCTGTTTGCGAAATAATATTTATTTTTTTAGGGGGATTTTTTTTTAAGTTTAGCCCGGTTTTGTATGCATCAGTAGAATCAGTTATCGATGCCTAACAACACCTTCACGGGTCGGACAGGGTTTTCTTAACATACTGTATGATACCCCTAGGTGGGACTGGATATACATAACCCAGTGCCTGTGTGAAGTTGGAAGCCGGCCTCAAAATTCTAGAGAAAAGGGATGTGATGATGTGTCACTAGAGCTCCAGACCGGTCTTCGAGACAATTCGTTCCTGACACCCGTCATTGATAATTTTATACTCCATTATAATCGATCGGTGTAGGTAGTTAACTAAAGTTAAACAAAAAGTCCACATGACTCACTTAATCGACTAAGCGTAATACCATTTCTATTCAGTAATTGTCATGCTACGTTACAGTTTTAAATTTCAATTTAACAACAATATTAAATCACTAAAAAGTTTCTAATTGAAGACTAATAAAACTATGACGTTAACTACCTAAGCTAGTTTTGTTAAAGATCAAATTCGCAAAATACGAATTTGTTTGTGACAGACAGAAAGTGACAGATGTCAAGAATGCACTCTTAATTGGCCGTGCTGTAACCAATAAACTCGACTATTTAGTATGTTTGAAAAAATGACTTATTTAATTTATGAATTAGCATTGCCCGAGTTTTCATTTATTGTCGTATTGTTGTCTCCATTTTGAATATACAATGGCCTAAATTCCCTTGTTTACAAACTAAACTAAATTTAAGTTTAGTGCATCTTTTTCTTTTTATTTCATTACGAAAAGGACAGAAGATAAAATGTTAGTTTAGACCTGTCAAATTAGTCTGTGCCTGACGTAAATTGACGTATTGGTCGCCATGTTTATAATAGCGTCTAAACTGTCTATGGAGTATTTTAATTTGACAGGATTAAACTATAATGTGTAGCTATCCTTATCTTAATGAAATAAAAAGAAAAAGATGCACTTAACTTGAAATTAGTTTAGTTTGTGAACTAAAGAATCGGCACCAATGGGTAGGTAAAGTGCGATTCTGTTACCATCTCACCATGAAAGCTTAGGTGAAATTAGCGTGGAGTGAGCTGTTCCGGTCATTCCAACTAAAGTTAGGGATTATCAGCACACTCTAAACTCACTACACTTAACTTTTCACAGTATGATTTTAACGGAATCTGTGGTGGCTACCATGAGTTTTCATTACGAAGTCGATCATACGCATTGACCGCGTTTGGCGCTCTCATTGGTTGGGAGTTCTTACAACCTTGAAGCGGGCCAATCGATGAGTCACGTGGTTCATATCCAGGATCGAGTCTTCGTAAGGAAAACTCATGGTAGCCACACCGAAGGTATCCGTGGCTATTCACGGATTGTTTAGTAAAAAAAATATATCACACTGGATATTGTTTTTATTTAGTTGTTCAAGTTAAATATTAATTAGATTTTGTAAATCACTGTAAAAAATCTTCTGTAAGTTTTAAACTAGTTATTCATTTAAAATTTCATTTCAAGAAAATCTTCCGTGAATAGCGTGGGAAAAAAGTGTATTTGCAAAAGAAAACTTTTACAGATCACATTGCAGTATTTAAAAAAAAATCTTTTAAAATAAAACCAATCATTGCCTCTTTTGCCATAATTTATTAAATATCGGTACAGACTAATAATTTATAATTGAATATTAACGAAAGATACTATGTTCAGAGCATTTATGTATAATTAAACCACTGTCAAGGACAAGTAAAAATGCAATATGAACTGTCAAAGGTATTCATGTTTTTTTTTTATGTGTATCGGAAAGAAATACATACTTCCTAGTATAGCATTCGTCGGCGAGTGCCCGTCCACTTTGCCTGGACACATGTAGACCGAATCTAACGCCAATATACGCCAATATCACCAACATAGTACCCTTGCACTTTACTTCTGGACTCAAGGATGTTTGACACAAATGTTTGTTATCACTAACAAACACGAGTCACTGTGCCACTAAATTAGTCCACGTAGCACCAATTTTAGTCACCAGCACGAATTTTAGTCCAACGTAGCAGCAATTGTGGCTTTTGCAGTAATTGTATTCACTGTTGCGACAAAAATCACTTAATTCAGGCACTTTGACTTACTGTTGACCGTAGATGTTTTACATAAGTCTGTTAAGCAATCTAAATGTCACGTTCTCTTTGTCTGGTACGATGTACTTAATGCTTGCACTTTTAAAGTAGAGTAGTCACAAAAACTTTGGCACTAGTCAATAAAAATCCTACACAAAAAACTAGTATCACTCTTTAAATTAACATAAAAGTCATTTTGTTTATCGATATAATCGTTAAGTTTTACACATCACTAAATAAATTTTTGTTAGGTATAATTTGTGTTTATATCTGCGCTAAGTGAGGCAAACGATCATGTTCTACACATAAACAAAAACAGGTATTTATATTATTTAAATTCGCAAACGACCTCTTTACAAACTAATTATTATTAGTTCTCTAAAAAAAAATTATGAGTTCTGGCTGATAAGCCTAGCTTCCGTATATGAGGGAAGTTGGATATCGCGGAAGGGTAGAGCGAGAGCGAAAGTGCGCGTGAGTCGCATGCGCCGCGGTACAAGACTGCGACGCTGGCGCAAGTCAGCCGGCATAACAGTGGGTCGGCGTTCACGTAACAGCGATATTATAAATGCATAAGACTGTGTTTAGGTGTAATGTAGGGATCTTGGTCAATCCACGAGTTTGTAGATGATTTTCAACATTACATAATATGCCAATAATTATGGTTTTCTTATTTAGATTAGTTACACTTTTAATTAGGTTTTGATGATGATTTATTTGGTTTTGATGATTACGGGAAAGTATCGATAGTTGAACAACTTTCTGATGTTCGACTTAGAATACTTTTTCATGTGCTGTACAAAGCCATGAGAAATATAAGTAGTAATTACCTACCTCCCATAATAATCAAAATCGTCGAGATTTTTTAACCATATAAATACAGTATGTTAAGAAAACCCTGTCCGACCCGTGAAGGTGTTGTTAGGTATCGATAACTGATTCTACTAATGCATACAAAACCGGGCTAAACTTAAAAAAAAAATCCCCCTAAAAAAATAAATATTATTTCGCAAAAAGAGGAAACTTAATCAATGTGCGTTATCCCACCCTTCCGCGGGTGGCGGGCGGCAGGGCACGTGGCACGTGGTCGCATCGCTATTCGCTCATCATAATACAGGTGTTGTCACTTTTTTTAAAATTACCAAATTTCGGGGAAGTTGGAATTAATTCGCGGGAAAAAAAGATTATTTCAAAATTCATTTGTATTGGTACTATGATGATTACGTAAAATTTTATATTATATTTGTTCATGTGTTTACCTAACCTTTATTATCCTTATGGGTCGGACAGGGTTTTCTTAAAATACTGTATAAAAACAGAGGATTAGAAGTTTAATTTTGCTACTACGAGTGAGGACAGTTAATGGCGAGGGATTAATTATTTTTGCGGTTAATACTGCAATTATAAAATATTTCCAGAGATGAATCAATAAAATCTCTACTAGTATATTATATAGTCTACTGGCAATAAATGGATTTTCCCTATTATTGAGTTCACTTGTTGTGGTACCGGGTTCACAGTAATTATTTTTATGAATATTTGCGACTTAGATCCGTATTTCTGAACAAAACTCAAGCATTGATCTCTGATTAAACATTACTTAAAACTAGTTTCAACCAATCAAATGGCTTCAAACGAAACTTAAGTAGAGTTTGCGTTTTGAGTGACGTTCTGTAATACGGACCTAAGTATGGTAATTTTAATTTATTATAATTATAATAATTTTAATTATTTATTTTGAATGTCAAAGTTATTATAAGTTTTGAAAATATTCTCAATGATTTGTTTTATGTATTTTCTTATTGAGGAATAAATATCTGTAGTCTTAATTCCAGATATTAAAACTAAATAAATTAATTCGTTTCCGATTTCACCATCATCCATATTTCAGCCGTCCACTTCACGTCCACTGCTGGACATAGACCTCCCCCAAGGATCTCCACGACGATCGGTCCTGCGCCTCCTGCATCCAGTGATTTTCCGCGACCTTCACTAGGTCGTCGGTTCACCTTGTCGGGGGCCTACCCACGCTGCGTCAGCCTGTGCGTGGTCGCCACTAGAGAACCAGCGGCCCCATCGGGTATCGGTCCTACGGGCAATGTGCCCAGCACACTCCCACTTCAGTGTTGCAATTCTTCGGGCTATGTCGATTACTCTCGTTCATCTGCAGATTTCCTCATTCTTGACTTGATCGCGCAGTGAAATCTCAAGTATAGCCCTCTCCATTGCTCTTTTAGAGACCTTAAGCCTTCTTATAAGGCTCATTGTTAGCGACCACGTCTCAATTCCACAAGTCATCACTGGCAACACACTGGTTGGAGACTTTTGTCTTGAGGCACTGCGGTATTTCGGACGAGAAGATTCTACGCCTAGCAGCCCGGTTATTATTGTGATATTTGTTTTGTAAGCAGAGCCTAGAAGATTTTACCTATTTTTTATCACATGCTTAAAAAAAGAATTCTCTGAAAGATTATAAGAAGAAAAAAAAAAAAGAAACGAAGATTAAGTCAGCTGGCATTGTGCGAAAAATATAAGCTTTATTATAGAAATAAAAATCAAACAGAAAGAAATTATTACCATTCAGTTAGTATTTGTGGGCGATAAAAATAGAATAATAAAGTTATTCTTGCACAACACCGAGCCAGTTCTATTTTCGTTTACAATCTAGATCTTTTTGTTAAATTTTCTGAAAGTCTTGCGCCGGCTTTCGCCACACGATGTGATACCGTAACGGGACGTGAGTCACTTCCAATACTACCAATAAAATAACCAGTAATTGGTTCTAGCCTGAATAGGTTTCATTGATATTGACAAACAAAATACAAAAAGATTTCGAGGAGTTCATACGAAGAGTATATACGGACAAATCACACCGATTGAGTTAGCCCCAAAGTAAGCTCGACAGTTGTGTTATGGGATACTAACTCAACGACGCTAAGTATATTTTATAATAGATACATATATAGATAAACATCCAAGACCCAGGCCAATCAGGAAAAGATCGTTTTCCATCATGACCAGTAGGCCTAGTATGAGTTTACAATACGAAACTCGATCGTTGATATCGAGCGCGTTTGGCGCTCTCATTGGTTGAGAGTTCTTGCGACCTTGAAGCGGGCCAATCGCAGAGTCAAACGCGCTCGATATCGACGAACGAGTTTCGTAATGAAAACTCATACTAGGCCTACTGGTCGGGGAACTTCATGTCGCAGGCTGGCGTGTTGACCGCTGTGTCACGGAGGACATTTGAAAAAGAGGCCAAAGCCTTTCGTGGTCTACTTGAAATATGTGTCACATTTTATTTAAATACTAGCTTTCCTTCCGCGGCTTCGCCCGCGTGGAATTCGGTAATATCGCGCTTTTTAGATTCCTCATTTTCGTAGATTAATTATCGAGTCATTTAGCTTCTAAGTTTACATGTGCATATTCATTTGCATCATAATATATTACCTTTTTTTAAACGCCATCTATCACCGAATTGGTATGAAGCCAACAATATTTTTATTTTCCCTCGGGAATATCATTTTACGGGATAAAAAGTACTCTATTAATTAATGCGGACTTCTAACGTTACGTTTGCAAAAATTTAAAGCAATCGGTTCAGTAGTTACGACGTGAAAGCGGAACAAACCAACCAGGATGAACCAACTAGGGTAATTGCTTATCAGTTTCTATAGAGGACTGCCTATCTGACCTTTACAACCCAGTTTCTGATGCCCCTTGATGTCCAATTTTTATAGTTCTACGATGGATATGATACGATACCCAAAAAAATATTAAAGCAACAGCTGCGAATGAAAACAAGTTACCAGGCTGCAAAAATGCAATGCAACACTATCAGAGCAATGAAGTTAAAAGGAGTCGAAGGTCCCATTCACATCCTGCGACCTTCACAAGAAGCTACTTGATAAGTTGCAACACACCTGTATATTCGTGAGACACATACATACGAAACAGCGGTTACGGATAAAGTCAAGGTTGGTTAAAAATCGAAATAAGTTACTGAAGCCGATTTGACTGTTCACAAGCTAAACTAAATTTAGGTTCAGAGCCTTTTTTACTTTGCATTTAATTATAATACTTAATAATATTTCTTTTTACAAAAAAAAAAAAAAAAACAAGGTCGATTTTGGAAAAACTTTAAACATGGAAGCTTTAAACTTTTTTTTTATTTTCGAACTCCAGCCAATATTTAATTTGAAGGAAAGGAAGGAAGGAAAGCGCTTATGTGTGTGAGAATTTTATGCAGTCAACTGTAATGCTTAAATTAATTCAAAATCTTTTTCTCTTAGCAAAATGTTTATAATAAAAAAATAGTCAAACCATTAAAAAAAATTAAATGCATAGTTACCTTGACAAAAAAGCCGTAAAAAAATAGCTGACAATCGAATCAGCTTAACATCGATATCAATCCAAAGAGTAATCACTGCCGAGTTAATTACAATGACATTTATATTGACAACTAATCAAAAAAATTGTTGTTAATATTAACGAAAACTAACGTCTCCAGCAGTGAGCGATATCCAGCAGGTGGTAATTACAGTGAGTACACGTTTTGCAAGGTAATTCAAAGAGTTTGTTTCCAATGAGGCCTAGTTATCAGGTAAACTCAGATTATATTTTATTCACATAAATACTCATATATGCCGCATCAAATACAAAAATGCACATAATCTATACAAAAAAAATGGGGCGGATAAGGTATAAAATATGCGGTGAACAGGGAATAAGAAATATGGGGCAAATGTGGTATAAAACATAAAAAGGAACAAGTAACAACCTATGAACTAATGAAGAAGAGACTGATGGAACATGTAGCGTATTAGTGGAGTTTACTAGGGGACTTCGGCCTTGTTAAGTTTTCCACAATACCTGGTCCTTCCGCATATCAGTCTTACTCAGCCATCTTTATAATGGATGTCCTTATCTAGCTGCCCCTTAGGCACACTTTTGCCAATTCAAAATGGCAGAAATTTATAGTACTTAGACCTTAGCGTAATTTAATACAAGTTAGTGAACCCAAGTCGTGAGATTGCGCTTGCGCTTGCGCCACACAATTGCACAGTTCAGCAACGTTTAGCAGCTCTCAACTGCAACGCTGATACATTGATAGCGTTGCTGTGGATATATCTTAATTTGCAATTCTAATTAGCATAGTCCTTGAGCGAATATTATTATAAGCCAATTTAAGAACACGCGAGATTAACTAGACTTATATTAGTTTTACCTTGGCTTGTAGATGCGGCCAGTAGATGCATAATTACCTGTGAACAAACAGAAATAGATGTTATTATAAGGGTCTTATAATGCAACATTGTGGAAGCCGAAATTGATATAAGTAGGCATAGTCCATAGAATTGGAAATCACTTGACGGGCTTAGAAGCAAAAAATTGAAGACATGTGATATAGAGCTGTATATCCGCGTGGAGGATTACGGGCTACTCTTCCTCTGTCTTACGAATTTTCCATCAGGTCACGTGTCCTCACGCATTTTTTACCCGTCTCAAAAGTCCACAATACCGCTAAAGTCATTTTCACTTCAAAAACATAACCTCACGCCTAAAATCTCTGCAGGATGAGTTATAGTAAACTAACATCTCACCAGATATGTTTAAATCTTATTAAATAGAGGGCGACCCTATAGTCATCATTCGCGCACAAATCCAGATTCCGAGCTGTTATTGAGAAATTCCTAATGAATAAAATCCAATAACACTTTTCCCGATGCTCGAGTCGACGGCGCGTTGTGTTTCACGAGATGTCAGCACATCGTGACGGGGTCCACGAAGACCGTTGTCTCCTGGCACACAGGCAAGTGAAGATACATGGGTGGGTTTTAGCCAGTAGGTAAAAGTCTGCCACGCTAATTTGATGATTTCCCATTCAGAACAACAAAAACAAAAAGGAATCGATACTAAAACTTCATGCTCAGCAGTACCGCTTACGACCACTAAAGCTTAGATTTATTGACATAAATTTAGAAGAAATTGTTCCTCGTCTGGGTCTGTCATTTTAATTGGAAATAGTAATTGTGCATGATTTCTAAAAGTATGTTCTTAGTGCTTAAAATTTTGTTGTAATGAGCCACTATATTTTTGTACGCCTACTGGCATAACACAGCGCGTTATTCTATGTAAGATCTGTAAATATTTACCTGTGTTAACAAATAAAATGATTTGATTTGATTTGAAAGAGACAATAATAAAAAAAAACATTCGTCAAAACAAATTTGCTTTATTTTTTCTGCAGATTATATCTAATCTTACATTAGAACTAGGATAACGAAATGTGAAACAATAAACCAGGCTCAAATAACCCGCTCACGGAAATCCAATTACGATTTCTTCTGCAGATTAAATGATTGATAATTACTACAAGTTTGCGACCTCTGCCCTTAATAATTAGTGAGAACTGTTATATAATTAAAGTATTGGAGAAAGTATTAGTTATAAATGCCAGTAATTTTGATCATTATTCATACGTGAACATAGGGCTATCAAGGTGTCAAAATATTTTTCACTAGCTTTCCGTCCGCGGCTTCGCCCGCGTGGAATTCACTTGTATCGCGCTTTTTAGATTCCTCAGTTTCGTAGATTAATTACCGTATCATTTAGCTTCTAACTTTACATGTGCATATTCATTTGCAATATATTACCTTATTTTAAACGACACACAGCGCCGTTATCACCGAACTGGTATGAAGCTAACAATATTTTTGTTTTCACTCGGGAATATCAATTTTTCCAGGATAAAATTACCCTATTATTTAATCCAGACTTCTAACTTTACGTCTGCAAAATTTCAAAGTAATCGGTTCAGTAGTTACGGCGCGAAAGCGGAACAAACAAACAAACAAACTCACTTTCCGATTTATAATATTATTATAGTAAGGATAGCTTGTAGCCGAGTTTTTGAGATTTTAAAGATTTTTCGCCTGTAAACTAGGTTTAGCAGGTAAGTATGAACACGAAGACTATTTTTGTTGTTGATTGGTTTGTTGTCACCTACCAGCGTCGCGGGCGCATCACGGATGACAGACGGATTAATTGGGTTGTATCCTAAAAAATAATTTAATGTCCATCAGATAGGTTTATAAAAAATATAGAACAAGTATTTTTTATTTATTCTTTCATTCAAATACTTAGGAAGATATATTGATTTGAAATGTCGCATGACGTCACGCCGTGGCACAAAATATACCACGGCGTGACGTAATTAGCTCCCACTTCGTAACTTTAATACGCTATATCTCAGTAGTTTTTGGTAATTTCGACAAAATAAAAAACACGAGTGTTTTCTTTATTATCTATAAGACGAACTAATTATTTTTTTTAATTTTCATACCTTGGTTAAATCCCTATTGGGAATTGTCAATGTCAATTGTCAAATATGTGTGTTGTCTTTGATCCTGACTCTGACATCAGGCCAAATTATTTATAAGTTTTCGTGTTTGAGTATGAGGCTTTTGACTATATTGTATTTTATGTATTTTTCTATTATCATTATTTATTTGTAATGTGCGTTTTGTTTGTGAGAAATAAACAATTTGTCTTTCTATGTATTTAAAGTGTAGTACCTAAAGCCTTGTACGCACGTACGAACAAAGTGCTTGTTGTTCATGTTCATCTCGTTTGTTCGTTCGTGCGTACATGGTTTAACATGTTTTGGGTCCCTGGACCCTGAGCCGTACGGGTAGGGACCTAACTCACAGAGGCTCATTGGACGCTTGTACTGCCAAAAGCCAACAATGCCTAAAATAATGATTTCTAAGGTAAAGTAGATCTTCAAACTGTGTAACCAACAAAAAATGGTTATGCTCAATCTCCCTCTGGCGCAGCATCGTTGATCGTGTTGTTGGGTTTAACATTGCATGTCCTCGCTGAACTGCTGTCTTCCTTCCTGTTCACTCAGATTTTTTGAATGAATAGGCTCGTAATAAACTAGTGCGTTTTACTGTCAACGATTGCATCACAGCTTACCATCAGGCGGGATTGGGGTCAAGCACTAGTTTCTAATTATTAAAAAAAAATATTTCTTTAAAAAAAAATGGTTTAAAATTGGCCATAAAATATGTCAAGTAAGTGTACACATACTCGACTACTTTTACTGAGGTTACATACTTGAGACGGACGAAAGTTTTACTATCGGCACGGAAACGGAATTCCGTATTTGGTAGTTCATAATACCTGCTCACAGACCAAAAAACACGGTCTGTTTAAGTAATAAACTTCTCATCTAATTAGTAACAATGTAACAATGATACAGTGGGAGTTAGAGTCGCGCACAAATAGTTCAGTGTAGCTACCCTGAGTTTGACTCATCGATTGACCCGCTTCAAGGTTGTAAGAACTCTCAACCAATGAGAGCGCCAAACGCGCTCGATATCGACGATCGAGTCTCGTAATGAAAACTCATGGTAGTTACACTGTACCACATTATATCAATGACCTTTTTTTATAACTTATAAACCAGTGCTTACTTAATCCCGCCTGATGGTAAGCAGTGCTGCAATCGTTGATGGTAAAGCGTGAGTTTATATTAAGAGCCTATTCACTCTAGCCTTGAAAGCCTTAGCTCTTAAATTGTAGTCCGACGGGAACACCGCCGCGGGCAAATTGTTCCAGTCCCTTGATATACGCGGTATAACAGACGAGGCGAAACGCTTCATTCGGATTGTTATGGTGTCAATAACGTAAGGGTGAAAACTCGTTCTTTTGCCATTTCCGTTCTATCATCGGAGTCGTCCGATGATAGAACGAAAATGGCAGAATACAGATGAAAAAAAAAGCTACGAAAATCACGGTTCATGAGAAATAGTTCTAATAAATATAAATAAATAAATAGCCTGGTGATAGACAGACAGACAGGCAATGGAGTCTTAGTAATAGGGTCCCAATATCACCCTAGCCGCACCAGAAGATGCAGCGTGGGTAGGTCACCGACGACCTGATGAAAATCGCGGTAACCGCTGGATGCGGGATACGCAGGACCGGTCACCGTGGAGATCCTTGGAGGAGACCTATGTCCAGCAGTGGACGTCTTTCGGCTGAATGATACCCTTTGGGCATAGAATCCTAAAAGTAAATAGAGTTATTGGGTTTTCCATAGGGAATTCCTCAGAAGTCTTGGAAGTTGGTGGTGTAAACTTGTGGTTACGTACACGGAAAAATGGAACCGTGATGTGTGCTTCTGATGTTTCTGTGCACATTTAGGTTTATGTGAAATAAAATACATAAAGAAAGACTACATGTTTTGTACTAGATATTATCTAAATTGTTTTGTGGGAATCCATGAGTGTAATTGAAGAAAGATTGTCAGAAATGATGTGAAGCCTGCTCTATAGGTGGCCCTTTGACGTTATGAAGCTAAGTAAACATAGTACACGGTTAAAAGTAATTAAACTTCCACAAGGTACATTCCATCATATTCAATGCCGGTAATCTATTTAACCGATGAACTACAAGCTTATTAGATAGTTGATCAAATAAGAGTCAGTCAAATGTCGGCGCAATAAGTCTTTTTCTTTCATACTTCTCTTTTTTTTTTTTTTAATTATGAGCTGATTTTATTTTTAAATTTAAATAAAAAATAAAATAAATAAAAATGTAGTATCGTTGAGTTAGTCATCATCATCATTTCAGCGTTAATCCCAGTCGCATCCGTAGCTTTTTAGCTTTGGAGTCTGGGGTCCGCTTTACCAGTCTAACTGCTGATTTTGGCTAAACTTCGATATTTTCCGCGAAGCGACTGCTGTCTAACCTCCACAACCCGAAGGCGATATCTAAAGCATTGCAGTTAGACCAATAGGGATGTATCCAAGGTATGAAAATCAAAAAAATAATTAGTCCGTCTTATAGATAATAAAAAAAATTAAGACCCGTATTTTTTATTTTGTCGTAATTACCAAAAACTACTGAGATATAGTGTAATAAAGTTACAGAGTGGGGGCTAACTACGTTACGCCGTTCTATATTTTGCACCACGGCGTGACGTCATGCGACATTTCAAATCAATATATCTTCCTAAGTATTTGAATGAAAGAAAAAATAAAAAATACGTGTTCAATATTTTTTATAAGTCTATCTGACGGACATTAAATTATTTTTTAGGATTCAAGCCAATTGTTAGACTCTTGAGGGCTCCAACAACCCGTAACGACTGCCACTAGATGTTCGTATGGCAACCGGGACCAAACGGCTTAACATGCTTTCCGACACAGGACCAGACCAGTGCAAATATTATGAATATTCATGCATACCTACAAATATTTGCACTGTGCGGGGATCGAATCCGCGCCTCCTTGCGCAACGGCCGCGTTCGCTACGGCTACGCCACAGAGGCAGTCGAAAAAAGCCTATTCACTCTAGCCTTGAAAACACTTACATTATAGTCAGACGGAAACAAATTATCACATCGGATACAAATTATGTTATTCAAACACTGTGTTTGGGTAATTTTTAATTATGTTTTTAAATTATCGACTGTCGATATGTGGATGTAATGTAGGGTCTGGCTGTTTGTGTATGTAAGTTTAAATGTATGTAAACTCAACTACGATACAGGACTAATTCTTAGTATGGGCAAGGGTTTTTTTTAAATAAAAAATAACATTATTGTAACGTTTCGTCCTTCAAACTTGTCATGTGTAGACCTAGAAAGTAAACGAAACGCTGTCTTGGGGAACCTGTAGCTTTAAAGCTCAAATCATTATACACACTCGCGTTTAATGTCTCAAACTTTTCGGGCCTTTTACTTTTACCCCGGTAATTAATCTGACCCGGTAGATGAATTACCGGTCTAAAAGTAAAAGTTACAAAAACATTTTGAGATTGGAAGACTTATTTCCTGTGTTCAAAAACGTTCAAAATCAAGTTGCAACCTGATGACAACGACAATTAATGTGCCAAAAATCAGATCAGGTTTTTGATTTCCAACCGGTACTTACAACTTTGAAATTAGAGATTTTTCTATGCGGATTCAGATTGAGATTAATTAAAAATACGGTTACTGCTCCGATAACAAGTTAGTATTATAGAATATAATACTCTTTATTGTGTACACCATATAAATTACAGAATATAAATATGATGATTTTACAAAGGGTGACACAATGGAAGGTCTTATCTCTAAGAGCGATCTTTTACAGACAACCTTTGGATGAGGGAAAGAGAAACAAAATATGAAGGTGTAAAGTGTAGTATTTATCTATGCTTTTTTATATATTTTTTTTTAATAATTATAAACTAGCGCTTGAACGCAATCCCGCGTGATGGTAAGCAGTGATGCGATCGTTGATGGTAAAGCGCGCTAGTTGATTAAGAGCCTATTCACTCAGAAAAACTGAGCGAATAGGAAGGAAGATGGCAGTTGAGCGAGGTGATGCAATGTTAAACCCAACAACACGAACAACGATGCTGCGCCAAAGGGAGACTGATCTGAATACCCTCCACGACCAAACTACCAACACAACAACATTAGGCGCGTTGTACCTGGCACACATCGCAACACAACTGCTCAGACCCGTCCTCCGTACGGCTTCACCAGACATCATACCGGAACACGACAAATCGCTTGGCGGCAAGGCTTCATCTGTGGGTGGTAACTTCTGCCGGCGGCCGATGTTATGGCCTACCACCGAGAAAGACAGTTCCAACGTCTCCGGGCTAGGTAATCTGTTGCGAAAGCACCACCGCAAAAACATAGATGGAGTAAGCATATGTGATGAAGTGGATAAAATGGAGCTTGGAGTGAGCAGCCATATTTAGACTTCCATATTTAGATGTCAAAGGAGACCTCAGTACTAAGCTTTCAACGTTCGCGTCCGTCCTTTCGTCTGTCGGATTGCCGATAACGGCCCGTTCAGTGTCAGTATCTTAATTAAAAAGAAAAAAAAATACACTTAACTTAAAATTAGTTTGTGAACAAAAGCATCGGCGTCAGTATCTCATTAGCCGTAATAAATAAACAGCGGAAACTTTCTCAAAGTAAGAATAAAACAAAGTTAAAAATAAAAAGGAGCCTTCATATATAAGAACCGTATTTATTTTTTTCATTGTAACAGAAAATAAAGTTAAGATATATGTACATTTACTTACGACAAACATGATGGTTAAAAGACCACAGACACAAAAAATAACAAGTGGGCGAACGTGCGTCAAATTCATGTAAAACGGCCATAGCTCAACTAACAGGACAGAACATGCGTCAAATTGATGTAAAACGGCCATAGCTCAACTAACAGGACAGAACATGCGTCAAATTCATGTAAAACGGCCATAGCTCAACTTAATGCTTCTTCTTCTTCATCTCAGCGTTAATCCCAGTAGTATCCGAAGCTTTTCAGCTTTGGAGTCTAGGGTCTGCTTTATCAGTCTAACTGCTCATTTTGGCTAAACTTCGATATTTTTCATGAAGCGACTGCCGTCTGACCTCCACAACCCGAAGGCGATGTCGAAGCATTGCAGATATACCAATTGTAGGACTTTTGAGGGCTCCAACAACCCTTAACGACTGCCATTAGAAGTTCGTATGGCAACCGGGACCAACGGCTTAACGTGCTTTCCGAGACACGACCAGACCAGTGTAAATATTAATATTCATGCATACAAATATTTGCACTGCGCGTCGGCCATAGCTCAACTTAACAACATACAAAGACTCTATACGATACAGAGCCGCAGCACTGGTTGTGGTGGGGAACCCATCGTGTGCACCTCGTAGTTACATAATCTGTCTATAATGTTCCCACTGTTGGGATACCAGCCTCCTTGCGGTGAGAGGGACTTTCCCAGAGCGGGTTGATAGATGTCACAAGTCTTCGAAGTCTTTGGCCATGTTTTTGTCCTCGTAGTTAGCCCCTTTTATAATATAGACTGGCAGTTGCCAGGGGCAGTTGTCAACTGTACTTTTT
The DNA here is from genome assembly GCA_037179545.1 of Sesamia inferens. Taxonomy (NCBI): domain Eukaryota; kingdom Metazoa; phylum Arthropoda; class Insecta; order Lepidoptera; family Noctuidae; genus Sesamia; species Sesamia inferens. The sequence goes on along the minus strand of CM073941.1, from coordinate 19,701,151 downwards.
TTTTGTTTCCGGGGTGGAAAATCCTCATGGATGTCCGCCACCATGGCGCGGGCGGCGGGGTCTGTCAGGCTATTACTGGCTAAAAACCACCCCGGTCTTCCATCTCACACCTATATCGGGGGTTGTGAGAACGAACACTGCTTCCACAACCCCCGATTGGTGCTGGCCCGCCACTGTGAGCCTCCTCGGGTCAAGGCTGAGGGAGTAAGGTGTATGACACCCCCGTTACGTCTAAGAGCGGCGCGGAAACTCCTTTGTACTTAGTTCAACTTAAAATGTCTAGTTACGATGGTGATATTTGCTGCGGACTTGTTTGCTCCGGTAAGAAACATGAGATCTCAATAAAGATAATAATCCGTGCAGTCTTGCGTGCAACACGCTCAGTTAAAACGCGACAGCCTGTCATGTTTGGTACAGACAGGCTTTCGCTCGCTTGAAAATCCAGTTAGGAAGATTTTAGGTCCCAAAAGCTGGTTGGTACGGAGATATTACTGGTTTTTAGATTTTAAATGTCGTAAGGAAAGATTTGAGAACGAATATGGGATATAAGAGTAGGGGAAGACCAAAGGAAGGTAAGAAAGAAAGAAAGAAAACATATTTTTTTTGGCACAGATTAAATGACTCAGTATATCTGATACGTATATCGGATAAAGATAAATCAAAAGTGGAAAGTCCGTTGTTATTAATGCAGTTAATTAACAAAAAGGCCCAGTTATGTAATAATGCCAGAGCATACTAATGCTAACCTAACGCTGGTTGGAACTGGACTTGGATGGACTGTGTAAAACATGTTATGGCTGGAAAATGGGTAAGAATTAAGATCCCAAATGAATTGGGATAAGGAATCTTGTGGATGATGTTCTTCCGAAGTTAATCCAAAGCCGTTTTAGCATGAAAGCGTAAGAAACAAATATGCATTTTTATTTTCTTTAACATTTTTCTTTTTATAATTGGACGTAGTTATACAAAAAGGCTTCATCCCCAAAAACTAGCTTTTGAGAAAATAGTTAATGCAAGTATTGAAGTGCAGATGCCATTTATTACAGTAACTCAAAAAATGGTGTTCGTGGGTTGGATCCATTTTGCATAACTACGTCCAATTATAACTTGACCGCAATCCCGCCTGATGGTGAGCAGCGATGCAATCGTTGACGGTAAAGTGCGCTAGTTTATTAAGAACCTATTCACTCAAAAAAACTCGGTGAATAGGACGAAAGGCGGCAGTTGAGCGAGGTGATGCAATGTTAAACCCAACAAGACGACTAACGATGCTGCGCCAGAGGGAGATTGATCTAGAGACCCTCCATGACCAAACTCCCGGCACAACATCGCCACACAACTGCTCGGACCCGTCCTCCGCTCTGCTTCACCAGACATCATGCCGAAACACGACGCATCGCTTGGCGGCAAGACCAGTAGGCCTAGTATGAGTTTTCATTACGAAACTCGTTCGTCGTGATCGAGCGCGTTTGACTCAGCGATTGGCCCGCTTCAAGGTCGTAAGAACTCTCAACCAATGAGAGCGCCAAATGCGCTCGATATTGACGATCGAGTTTCGTATTGAAAACTCATACTAGGCCTACTTGTCTGGTGGGTGGTAACTTCTGCAGGCAACTGATGTTATGGCCTACCACTACATATATATATTAATTAGAATAGATTATACTAATACATATATTAATTAGTATAGATTTAAACTCAAATTGACTTATATAAAGAGTTTGGTTATAATCAGCTCATAATCTTCCCACTGCTGAGAAAAAGACCTCTTCTCTGAGAGAGGGAGTAAGTAGGTCAGAGTCCACAACGCGGCATGACGAAATTAATTATCCTTAAATTCTTAATTAAGACATTTTTCTGCGCGCTGCAAAGGTAATTTCAGCACAGTTTGCTAGTTTAAAACAACCGCTATTTGTTGCAGCGATCTGCATACTTTTGTATGATTAATATCTCAATAAAAATTATGAACATTATGCATAACTTTGTACATGTTTCATACATTAACGTTTCACTTAAGGTTGGAAACACACGGTCAACCGATAATCAAATCTCGACGTATGTATGTTTATTCCATAAAAAAAAAAAACAGTTACATGGAGTGCATCTGTGAAACGGTATATGCGGTATAAACGGTATTTTAACCAACTCGCAACCCTGACCCAAGAGGCATCGGTCTTCGTGGACCCCGTTGTGATGTGCTGACATCTCATTGAGGCGCGTGTGAAACACAACGATTCGACTCGGGCCTGGTCCTTACCAGGTGGGGAGCTGCCCACTGTTCACCATCCGCAAGCCCACGCCTACGGTGGCCGGGAGTTCGATGTTGTTTCCCGACAAGAGCGTCTCCTGCAGCGGCTAGAAGCGTGGGGGCGCTGGGATTCCATCACTGCTCCGCAGAAGGAGGTGACGGCCTGCCATGCACTCTCGCTTCGGACTATGGCCTGGACCAAGGTCGGACGCGAGAGATCGCCGCCACAAGGACACGGGCGGTGCTCTACCCTAGCCGGGCCTCCACCGTATGCTCGACACCCTTGGGTTTCCTCCCTCCTTATCCGGTACAGGAACCTTCCGAACTGCCATGTCCGATGGGGACCTGCGTCAGGCGGAAGGTGAGGGCGCCGTGGCGCCTATATAGCCACTCCTGTCAGAGAGGACTTACCGCCGCTATTGTGGCGTGCCCAGAACGGTATATGCTTAATCTCTTTGAGGTTTCGAATCCGTGTCGAGCAGAGGATCAAAGTTGTCCAGATAGCTCACATAACAAACAAGCTGAAAATGGGCCAACCATTAGAGCCGTAGAACCGAGGACCGTTGCGTTAAACGGGTTCTTAACCGGAGATTGTGAATCGGTAAAGTCCCTCATATTATCAGCAAGGTCCCTCAGGCTAGGTGGAGCGACGATCTTGGCAGGATGGCTGGTAGTATCAGTGGACTGCTATAGACTGATTATGATGATGGGTGCATCAAAAAGGTGGTAAAAACTTTCTCCATGGGACCAACATCCAAATCAAGGAAATTGTATGAAATGAGCGAACCATGAGCATGTTTGGGAGTGTTTAAAATGGAATGTCGCTAAGCGCTATTTTACAGTTTCTTTTCCCATCGCAAAACTTCAAACTGTCAGTTTATCTTGACCGTCTAATATGTCTGCGTTTATTTTACATTGATACCATCAATACATGTAGGTATGTGTGAAGCCTTCACGAAAGAACCATCAAGCGAGCGAAACGTAATGCTGGTAAAAGTTAGGCTTGAAGTAAAAAGATTCTTATCAGATAATTTATTACACGTAGAAGTCACATTAATGTAAAATCTAAGGTAATTAATTCCGACTAATGGCTACTGTAAAAATTTTATTAATTAAAACTGTTTTTTTCATACTTACATGATTTCATTTGAATAATGCAAGTAGGTTAAAGTACAAACGTGTGACGTCATTATAAATCCTATATGGCGGAATACCCAAGATGGCGGATTTTGTTTTTTAAATTCATTTCTACAATATGAGTATCAAGTTACTGAAGATAAGTTAAAATATAAAACGACTTTACTGCACAGTATAAACCACTAGGGTAGAGTAAAGTTATAAGGGTTAAAGGCCTGTCCCCTTTACCTCGTATAACGAAATTAACCAACAAAAGACTTACAGACTTACAGTAGACCTAGTATGAGTTTTCATTACGAAACTCGATCGTCGATATAGAGCGCGTTTGATTCAGCGATTGGCCCGCTTCATTGTCGTAAAAACTCTCAACCAATGAGAGCGCCAAACGCGCTCGATATCGACGATCGAGTTTGAATGATGCGTTGAGTGAGATGAACAATTCTGAGAAACGTGTCCAGCAATAACTAAAAAGTTGAAATATGTAAGTTATAAGTAAAAATCTTTGTGAAAACAAGCTTTAATTTAAATGCGATAAAAAGAAAAACAAACATTTGAAACAATTTTTATGATATAAAATCTAGTGAAGGTCGCGCGAAACCGCTGGATGCGGGAGGCGCAGGACTTGTCGTCGTGGAGATCCTTGGGGGAGGCCTATGTCCAGCAGTGGACGTCTTTCTGCTGAAACGATGACGATGAATGATGAAGTAAACAAGAGTCCTACTAAAGCCCACAACAAGCTTTTATACCACACTATCTGTGCCCCACGACTTCACCCGAGTAAGTTTCGATCCTATGAGAATATCGGGATAAAAAGTATCCCATGTGTTATTCCTGGTTATAAACTATCTGTTTTCAAAATTTCATCCAAATCCATTCAGTAGTTTTTGCGTGAAAGTGTAACAAACATCCAAACATCCATACTCACAAACTTTCCCATTTATAATTAGGATAAATTGCGTTAAATGTAGAATGGCCTTATAAGTTCAGTAAAAGTTTTAGTATAAAGAATATAATTTGAGATTTTTTCTAATTTATTCACGAGCAAAACGTTGTTCATGAATATATTTATGCAAAAATATGTTTGTGGGAAAGGTGAAATTCTCCGCCTACATATACAATATCGGTCTTTAATAAAGAAAGTGTTGCAAATTGCACAAAGTGATTAATATTAACTGATACAAATAACAATAAATAAAAATCACTGCTACGGGCAAATCAATTTTAATTCATTTTAGTCTTCCAAATACGGAAAGAAATGTTTGAAGTAGGTAAAAAAAAAAAAAACTAACGAATTGTATCTACAGACGACAGCACATCAAGCTACTACAATCTGTCAGATTTCCTTATTAGATTTTCAACTTTATCTCTGAAGCATGAAGGCTCAAGGTTGATTAGGAATATTTGACAGTATCGGATAGCTTCACCTGCTGTCGTTCGTACATTGATAAATAATTATTTATGCAAGTTTTTTCTAAGACACAATCAATTTTAAAACGAAAGTTAATTTTTTGCGCGTAACAAGAGCAAAAACTACAAAAATGATTGAAATGAGCCTTAAGATCATGATCTCACAACACATATCTATTAATATAAAAAATCCTGTAATAAACTTAGAAAAACATAGACAGATTATAAACATTAATAATAAGCAAATACAGCAACAAAAAAAAAAAATCATGTTCAAATCTTTGCACTGGCAACACAGTTTAGTTTGACATTTCAACATGGCGCAGTTTGCAAAGAAAAGTGTCGAATCGTTCACAAATGCAGCATGTTTTTTAATAGTTCGCTCACAAGCCATTTGATAGTATATGGTCAAGCCGTGGCGACCAATCCTAATGGAGACAGTCTAAATTACGGCGCGGGTGATATTATAGTGCACAAAAGTGCGCGCAGGCACAGATTTTGCACTCTCTTATCCCTTACTCCACGCAATGCGATACGATCGGAGAGAGATCAGGAGGAAAATCTACGGCTTATCGTACTTGGCGGCAAAGGGATGAGACTGCGGGCTTATACTTAGAATTCCCCCAAGGAAAAACCAAATGACACTTTGTCCTGAAAATCGTTACGACGTATGAACAACAGCAGCCGATATTGTAACTTGTAACAATCTTTTAAACTAGGTGAAATGAGCGTGGAGTGAGATGTCATACCTATGTTAAGGGAATAACATTTAATACGGCTTCCAAAAGTCAATTACATTAACAATAGTTAATCATCATACAATTCAAATAATAAAACAAATCAAAACAAAAACGGGAGAAAAAAGAAAGACAAAGCAGAGTAACAATATAAACGGAAATACAATAAAAAGAAATAAACAAATTATTTGTATATTCGCAAAAAAAAAAAAAAAACAATATTTAAATTTAATTTCATCTGCAAATATATCACGGTTCGTTACGCTTCCATGAGACTATTCAGTCCGGAAAGAACGCGAGGTATAGGTGATGAGGCACGAGCCAGCGTGCCGCATGTGGGTACAGCTAACAGGCGGTGTCTCCGGCCACGGAGATAATTACCAGGAACGTTTTTTTTTTTTTTTTAAATTATAAACTAGCGCTTGACCGCAATCCCGCCTGATGGTAAGCGGTGATGCGATCGTTGATGGTAAAGCGTGCTAGTTTATTAAGAGCCTATTCACTCAGAAAAACCGAGCGAATACGAAGGAAGACGGCAGTTGAGCGAGGTGATGCAATGTTAAACCCAACAACACGACCAACGATGCTGCGCCAAAGGGAGATTGATGTGAAGACCCTCCACGACCAAACTCCCAACACAACAACATTAGGCGCATCGTACTCGGCACACTTCGCAACACAACTGCTCAGACCCGTCCTCCGTACGGCTTCACCAGACATCATGCCGGAACACGACAAATCGCTTGGCGGCAAGACTTTGTCTGGTGGGTGGTAACTTCTGCCGGCGGCTGATGTTATGGCCTACCACCAGCGACAAATCAGCTCATTGAGGAGATCACTTGCATCTGTTGTCCGCCTACATATTTTTAGCATAATGTTCATTTGGTCATATGCTCTCCTAGTTTCATAACATATTATACCCTAAACATCCTTAGATAAATTTAGTTAACATTATCGAGAGCTTACCCTAAACTCAGTTTTCTACAGAATCGATCGGAACAGTACCAGACGCATTGCAGATGCAGATACTTTCTTGCTTCTTCTTCTCACAGAGGTCTACTGCTGGCTTTTATTCCATTTTCGTATTGCCACAATCACCTCGCTTGGCAGACGGTTTGGGGATTGCAGTAATTTGTTATTCCGCAAGAGAGGCGCTGCTGCCCACTTTCTTGGTGAGAGTTCCCCTTAGTCGCCTCTTACGACACCCACGGGGGGAAATGGAATGGTACTATTCTAAACCCGGTACCACACGAGGGATCTACTATGTGCTAAAAAGTCGAGGACGTGCCCAATTTCTTCACATACCAAGATTAATCGGATACTTTGTACACGCATAAATGTTGCACATTTATCATAACCAGTCGATATGACAGCACATAAGGCTGATAAATATCTATTGCCTATTTAATGTTAATAGGTAAAATGTGAGGTTTAAATCTTTCGGCGACAAGTAAGGTTTTAACCTTTATAAAAGTGTTGTTGGCGATGTGGCGTTGACTATTATCATTATTCATATTTAATAAATCATTGTGAGTGAAATGGGAACGAAGCCTATCAATTTGTTTATATTTTCACCTCGTAACTTGTGCTTTAGCGAGGTGAAGCAATGTTAAACCCAACAACACTACCAATGATGCGGCGCCAGAGGGAGATTAATCTGGAGACCCTCTACGGACCAAACTCCCGACACAGCATTTGGCGCATCGTACCCGGCACACATCGCAACACAACTCAGACCCGTCGTCCGTACGGCCTCATAAGGGATATATGGGCATGCTAATGCCGAAACACGACGAATGGATTGGCGGCAAGACTTTTTGGTGGGTGGTAACTTCTGCCGGCAGCCGATGTTATGGCCTACCACGGAGAAAAAGAAACGTGATGTCAAAAGATGCTCGGAAAGTAAGGCATATTATTCCGAAAACCTAACATGAAGGAGAGAGAGTTAAAAATTCGGGTTAAATTGTAATTACCAAAAAAATTTGGCGCGTAAAATTAAATCGTCCGAATCGTGTTAGAACCGAAATAATTATGGGCAATCAGAAAAATATACCGATATAAACCTCGACCTTACAAGCAGTAGGTCTTATGTGTAGGTGTCAGGCCTTATACATACGACCTAATGCTTCTAAAGTCGAGAATTTTGAATAATAGCATAATTATTCAACAAACATGACTTTGCAAACAATTTCCTTAGTAATTTTATTAAAGGAAAACACTAAAACCTAAATAAAAACAAAGGTCAAATAGCCATTATAAGTAATGATTGTAGTGGCCAACCTTGGTGGCCAATGTTTCGCACTCAGATACACATCAATGATTGCGTGGCTAACTAGACTAAAAATTAAGATTCTTCTAGCAGAAGGGGTCTCACGGTGGCCGCAGCAAGACGGCCACAGTAACGGCTGCCATGAAAAATATAGCGCCGGGGCTGGACTTCACGATGTCAAAAACGCTCTCTAGAAAAATACTCCAATTTACTATCAAAATTCTGACATTTGAACTGAGTTACTAGTCCTCAAAGGTTCTTTTAATGGGTGAGTTGCCTATGGCACTGAATCGCAGGCTCATGGACATGTGTATTTTCCCATCTTAACCTATGGTTTTTTTTTTTTATTAAAAAATAAACCAGCGCTTGACCGCAATCCCTCCTGATGGTAAGCAGTGACGCAATCGTTGATGGTAAAGCGCACTAGTTTATTAAGAGCCTATTCACTCTAGCCTTGAAGACACTCAAATTGTAGTCCGACGGAAACACCGCCGCCGGCAGATTGTTCCAGTCCCTCGATGTACGCGGTATAAAGGAGGAGGCGAAACGCTTCGTCCGGATCGAAGAGGTGTTAACAACATAAGGGTGGAAACTCGCCGTACGACGGGTCGTCCGATGGTGGAACGGAGATGGGGGAATTAAATCGTGCAATTCCCTCGCACACTCCCCAGAATGTATCCTATAGAACACCGAAAGGCTGGCTACTCTACGCCTGTGCTCTAGGCTTTGGAGACCAACTCGAGTTAAATCAGGGTCACCAATCAGCCTCTTCGCACGCCTCTCCACTGAATCCAAAGTGGCCAGGTGACACTTAGCAGCACCAGCCCAAATGTGGCTGCAGTACTCCACACACGAACGGACCTGTGCTTTGTACAACATTAGAAGCTGCCCTGGTGTGAAGTACTGCCGGACCTTTGCGATAACGCCAAGTTTTCTGGCAGCCACCTTGGCCTTGGACTCAACGAACCGCCCAAAGTTTAGGTTCGAGGAAATCTCAACACCCAAAAGCTGAAGGCGGTCGGTACACTCCAAGGATACATTGCGAAAAGTAGGAGCCAAGGTGAACGGGCTCCGTTTGGCGGTGAAAAGACACGCCTGCGTTTTGGCGGCATTGAATGCTACAAGATTGGCATTGCCCCATTCGGAGACTGCCTGAAGTGCAACACTCGTTCGCTCTACCATGGCCTCTCTTTCGGACCGGATTGATTCCCTACTAGCCCGAGCATCCGGCAGGTATCTCTCCACAACTGTGCTGAGTTACTCGATGGTGCACAAAAAAGTCCACAATCGAGATACGCTAACAAGAAATTGTGCGCTTGGGCAAGGATAAATAATATCGAGATGTCATCCTGTCGGCCAGGACGTAATAATGGATTTGTAGAAATAAAAATTATATCATGCACCTACATCTAACCCTTCTAATCATACACATGTCATGCGTCGATATAACAACCGTTAGTATTAATCTAAGGCGCTTTCAAAAACCGAAAGTAAATTAAAAATCGTGCAAACATAAATGTACACACGACCTGCGTTCCGTAAACTATAAATGAAATATGCATTACAGTTCTTAGAGATCTCTAAATCACTAAATGTTGACTAGTAATCAATCATCTGCCTAAACCTTTCCGAAATGTTTAGCTGACTTTGCGACCGCGCAAACGCATCTAATCTTTCATTGATTCGTCCGGCTGTTATTTAACATCAGAGTAGGGTTGCCAGGTGAGGCGCTACAACGCGCGGGCAAGGAGTGGGGCCTGTGTACACAAAAAAAAAAATGCTTTTTCTTCAATTAGGTACTTAGGTCAATTACGTAAAGACTGCCGAACGTCGCGTACTCTATACAGGAATATCTAGGGTATACAGTGGTGCAGTGACAGCTCACAGACGCAGATACAGAAAGCGAGCGAAGAGCGCACGTGAATGTTGCATTTGAAGGATTTCACGCTTGTGACCAGTAGTACCGACTTTCCTCAAAATACCGGACATTGTTCTGTCCGGTACTTATGACCATTTAATTTTTACGGGACAGGCCTTGAAAATAGGAGGAAGGAAGTTTGAGGCAAAGTCATGATGTGGCCACAGTGCTGCGATATTTCAGTGTTCTTCATAAATTATTTACTGAGTGCACTTTTTACTACATAAATCACTTTTATCTAATAAACGACACTATAAATAATTTAAAGTCCAATGAAATATGAGCGTGACACCCATCTTAGCTTTCCTTCTTGTAACTTTAAGACCGTTTACAGTCTAAGCTCAGTCCCAATCTGTCAAATTTACCTCTAGTTACCCTAGATTTTGACAAGTTATTAGGCTAGTTCTTGAACGTTATTAATTATGATAATTGGCCTTCAGTTTAAAATTAAAAACGAAACCGCAACTCGTGTGTCTACTTTCAAATAAAGTAAACATGGAACGTGGATTGCAGTAAATTCTTAAGCTAATCAATCAATTGCTGTACATTATCCTACTAAAATGAGCTATGAATCTTAAGATGACTACCTCAGATGTACGGACGCCAGCATATTAAGTAACCTGAAACTGTCCAATTGTCCTAAACAACCTTGAACCTAATGCTTTAGCGATAAAGTTGAAAATCTATTTAACAAATAAATAAATCTGTAGAAAAAAACGTCACGACAAAAAAATCTGACACTTGCGCTTTGCATGAAACGAAACGCAAATTATTCAGTAACCCTAACATGAAGTAGAAAGTAATAAATTAGGGTGAAATTGTAAATAACAAAAAAAAAAATTGGTGCGTAAAATTAAATCGTCCAATTCGTTTTATGATCGAAATAATTATGGGCAAGTAGAAAAATAAAGTTTGATGTGTCTTTATATACAGACTGAAACTGTTAAATTTTCATTGCATTTTGAGCTGCCTAGCTTAGCGATAAAGTTGAAATTATATTAAAGAAATTTGACAGATTGTAGTAGCTTATTGTACCTCGATCTAAAGCCCGGTTATCGTATTTTTAAAGTTTAAAATGTGTGCATAGACTATTTTTAATTATTGTTTACTAGCTTTCCGACCGCGGCTTCGCACGCGTGAAGACCGGTGATATCGCGCTTTTTAGATTTGCCTCGGGAATATAATTTTTTCCCCGAGACAAAAAATACTCTATTATTTAATCCGGACTTCTAACTTTACGTTTGCAAAATTTCAAAGCAATCGGTGCAGTAGTTACGACGTGAAAGCAGAACAAACTCACTTTCCGATTTATAATATTAGTAAGGATAAACTAAGTATAAGGTATGAACGACAGCAGGTCAAACTACCTGAGCCTTAGTGCTGGAGCAATAAAGTTTAAAATCTAATGAAAAAATGTGCTGTCGTCTGTACAATGGGCTTCACGTATCCGTGCTACTCACACAGACAAAACACCTCATAAAATTGAGAATAAAAAAAAATCTTGTCGCAATGTCATTCCGGCTACAAACGAATGTCAAACATTTGTCAAAAAAAAAGAGGGATCTTTGAGCCATTTTGACAGATTGAGGCTGAGTTCAGATTGAGAACGTTGTTAAAGTTACTAGAATTGTCCCTCTGATTGACAGATTATGACTACGATACATCGACGACAGACGAAGATTAAAAGCCAGGGCCACATTATTGTGTTGTGGTATTTATTTTTTGTTTTTTTGTGATTATAAACTAGTGCTTAACCGGAATCTTATCTGGTGGTAAGTAGTGATGTAATCGTTGATGGTAAAGCGCGCTAGTTTATTAAAAACCTATTCATTAAAAAAAAACTGAGAGAATAGGAAGAAAGGCGGCAGTTGAGCGAGGTTATGTAATGTTCAACCAAGTTACACGATCAAAAATGCTGCGCCAGATGGAGATTGATTTGTATGCCTAGTGTGAGTTTTCATTACGAGACTCGATCGTCGATATCGAGCGCGTTTGGCGCTCTCATTGGTTGAGAGTTCTTACGACCTTGAAGCGGGCCAGTCGATGAATAGCAACATATTATTCTAAAGACATTACATCGCGTGGACGTTAAGCCCACGCTCGGTCGATTATTTCCGCAACTAGATTTTCAACGCTGCGATGAGAACGGACTTGCAATAACAACTGAAAGTTGAACAGTGTGTTTTTTCGACACGCTGGGATGTACGCTCACGCTCAAAGAGCTTATCTTTTTTACTATAAAAAACTAAAAAATTGTCTGCGCAGAATCCTGAATTATGTGCTGAATCTAGGTTTCTAGTTTGCATGTTAAACTGTCAAAATGACAGCATTGAACGTTAGGAACATTCATGATTTAAATGATTTAGGGACAGTCCGTTTAGTTTAGTTATTATCATAGTGAGATGTCGTACGGTATTCTATTGTGGAGAAAATGCTACCGATATTTAAATAACTTTTTGGTTTACAAAAAGGTCAATTCGCGCTATTCATAAATTATGCCCCAGACACTTGTATACACATAAAGATATTAATCTACTTAAAAATACTGTGATACTCATAATATAAATAGCAGAAGCAAATACAAACTTGTGCCGCTAACCAGGCTCAAGAAAACGGGTAGTTCGTTTAGATGCCAATATATAATATGTTTTTATAAATAACTTCCTAGACAGTCAAGAATTCGTAAATCACAAATCTTGATAAAATAAAATTATGTGTAAAGCGGAAATTATGCCAGAAAGCCTATAAGAGACTATATTGATGATAAAAAGGATTGGGATATTGAACTGCCTCAATAGGTTAAGACTGTGAATGTTGATTTTGTAATTGCAATTTTCACTTATATTTTTTACTTTTGCTAGTTATTTGCCATTATAGTGATATAACATTCTCTGAATAAAGTATTTTATATTTTTATTAATTTGCTTGTTAAATTTTATTATAGTCTACCGGTATCGGGAACAAGGTGCAAACTAAGGCGCAAGAAAGAGGAACCTCTTGACATAGCAAACCCTGTCCAGAAGTACCGCTATCTGAATCAAAACTCGATCCAGCTGCCTAACGAGAGCCTACTGACGTGTTTGATCCAGGCTCTTGGCTATGAAGCCATTGGCTGTCACGACTATCGGTAAAATTATTGCTAAGTCCACTATCTACACTATTATAAAGAGGAAAGTTTCGTATTTTTGTATGTAACGAAAACTTAAAAAATACTGGGCCGATTTTAATAATTCATTCATTATCACTGAGTAACATACCCTAAATTTTATTTTGGAAAAAATAGGGTTCCGTGAGATATTTGGGTTTTTTGAACACAAGGTGTAAAAAAATCAACCAGAAAAGTTATTTATTTTGCGTACGCTGTCTAAACTATAAAAGACAGAACCATAAAACGTCCTAATTAATTGTAGATCTTATAAATATCTACAAAAAAGGCAGCGACACATTGTACCTATTTATGTCGAGTGAGGTACAACAACCAATTTTTTATTTAAAAATCTTGAATTTTTTTTTGGACTATGTATAAACGTATTTGTTTTACTCATGCTATTAATCGTTATTAAAATAAATTATTTCATCACTAAGTACAGTTCATGTAGATTATATTTGGTATGTAAATGATTAAAATTGGACTTTCGGTTTTGAAGTTATGGCGAAATTAAAATATGTATTACGATTTCTGCTGCACGACCCGTTGCGAAGTGAGCGTTACCAAGGGATGCAGTGCACTACCTCCAAGAATTTTTAAATTCTCTGAACACCGCTGGGCTACCACTTCATGAACTGTCGTTAAAAGTTGGCACGCCGTTAATGCTTTTTAGAAATTTAAGCCCTCCTAACCTGTGTAATGGCACGAGACTTCTTATAAAGGAGCTAAACGATAATTTAATAGTAGCGAAGAATATCACCGTCCCTGCAGCTGCTGAATTAGCTCATACACCACGAATACCCATGATTCCTACTGATTTGCCTATACCCTTCAAAAGGCTAAAATTTCCAGTAAAAATTTCTTTCGCACTAACGATAAACAAATCCTAGGGCCTAACATTCAAATTAGTAGGAATTGATTTACGAAAACAATATTTTACGCATGGGCAACTTTACGTCCCTATCACTTATCGGGGCTCCCGATCATCAGTATATTTTGTTACCTGAAAATAATTTTACGTAAAATGTTGTTTATAGAGAAGCTCTACAGTAATCGCTTTAGTTATCTATCGGAAAACAACGGGTTGCACTCCGGGACTGGCAGAAGTGAAAACTTAGTATTAATTACATTTAAATATTTTCATCATTAACAACTTTAACATACTCATAAATACAATCTATGCAGCCTGCGGATAATGACTGCGTCGTCGATGTTAGTGTCAGTGTCTGTGGATTGGCTTGGGAATCATTTTTCTGACCGTGTCTTCCCTGGGTAGGCGTTTTGCAGCGGTAACCGACATCCACGCGGGCTGAGCTGCGGGCGACCGCTATTTAGTATAATACAAAGTCGCTTTCTCTGTCCCCATGTATGCTAAAATCTTTAAAAGTACGCAACGGATTTTGATACGATTTTTTTTTAAATAGATACGAGTGTATCAAGAGGAAGGCGAAGTGCGAAGCCGGGGCGGGTGGCTAGTAAGTGATAATATTATTGACAAGGCACATCTAAAAGAGTGCAACAGATCGGCCAGCTTGCACAACTTCTGAAAGCAGTATTTTACAATGGAATAGTGCTTAAATAGTAGGTAAATGACCCCTCATAGAGTCCCTGTGTAATTTTCATGGTCAGGGGTCAAGGATAAGATTAGAACTGTAAAGGATTCTATGACATATAGCATTAAGTTCAAGGTTGATTGGAATAATGTGACAAAAAAATATTCTATTCTTTATCCATGTCTATTTTGTGTGCCCGAAATCGTACAAAACTCTAGCCTTCAAATACTTAGTGTCTATAAACAAATAACCTTCCATAGACGAAAATGAAAGTTTCTAAAAATAAAACAAGTTAAAAATGTGAGGTAAAGAAATCGTAAAACCTAGTTCTCGAGGTCAGAAACGCAGTCGCTTTATATCAAATATTGGTATTCAGCTGAAGCATGCCGGTTAGACTGGAGGCTGACCTTGAGATTTCTTTTGATCATGTCAATATGCCTTTTCCCAACCATGTTGGTTCTATTTGAGCAAAAGAAATAAAACGGTCAATGCAATTACAGTTTCTTGCGACGACCGCGGGTGATCCTAGAACTTGGACCCAACAGTGTGACCGACTGGTCTGATTGAAACCGTCAAAAACATTTCAAACGAATTTCTACAGATTAAAAAAATGACACAAAAAATTAAATGAATTAAGACCTACTAATTAGTGTCCACGATTAAAACTATGATAAAGAAGCACGCCTCTCTCTTTAAACGCGCGCAAGAATCAAATGTTTTTAAACGACCACCGTCACTATGCTGAATTCATCACCGTTTATATTAATACCACAATTCAAATACCTGTATATTATGACATTATACAATATTATATATATATCTACATATATATAAAATTAAATATTTATAATCGGTTTATAAAAAAAACAAGTTCAACAAACAACAAATAAATCGTCGTACCTAATTTTTTTTATCAAATCAAAATAATTTGATGATTTCCCATTCACACCAGATAAGTAAACGAAAGGAATTAGGAGAATATGAAATGAATTAAATATGAAAATTCGATAGGTTTCAGCTATAGAATTTTCACGAAATGTTAAATCTTTACTCAAAACAATAGTACGCTCACCAAAAATCTCGCGTTAACATTACTATCAATATTTGATTTAAACTAACTCTTAGCTTTTACTATGAAATACTAAAAGTACATTTTTTATATATAATGTAAACTAGCGCTTAACCACAATCCCGCCTGATGGTAAGCAGTGAAGCAATCATTGATGGTAAAGCGCGCTAGTTTATTAAAAGCCTATTCACTCTAGCCTTGAAGACACTTAAATCGTAGTCCGACGGAAACACACCGCGCCGCTTGCAAATTGTTTCAAGTCCCTCGATGTACGCGGTATAAAAGACGAGGCGAAACGCTTCGTTCGGATCGTTGCGGTGTCAATAACGTAAGGATAGATACTCGCCTTACATCAGTCGTCCGATGATGGAACGGAGATGGGCGAATAACTAACTAATTTCGGAAGTCGGTGGCAAAAACGAATATTATGACCATGAAGGTCTACTAACTAATTTCGGAAATCGACTTTCGAAATTAGTTATTTTTCACTTATTAGTGTTTTTTTTTTTGGGAAATCGGTTGCTTCTTTTGTAAAAAAGTTTTTATTAAACTTCAAGATTACATAAGATTTTCCCCCAAAACGCCCATTCTTCGCCACTTCCTAGTGCTTCACTGGGAAGAAGATTTTTTGGGAAGTCGGTTAATTTTATTGTAAAATTTTTTATTTTACAATTTTTAGTTGCAAAAAGTAAATACTGTTCAGTTACATCCGGTCAGACTGGACGCTGCCGCCAACATAGTTGGAAATAGACTAACAAGCAAATGACGCATTTTGTTTACTTGAATTTTACCCATAATTTTTGTTTAATACCAAACTACTAAACAGATTTTCATAAAATTTCTCTGGGACTGGATTGAATGAATGTATGAGCATTGCTTGATATGACACGATTACGTGACTTAAATTCATTCATTTTTTTTTTTTATAATATTGTCGCATCAGCACTTCGAGCAACACAGGGAACCCTGTGTTGCTCGAAGCATCAGCATAGCGAGTAGCAGTGGCTAGGAGTTGTCCTACGTTAAACCTCCATGCTATAAATTATTGAGGACTTCCCTTGACTGTCTATGGTCTTTATTATCAGAACTAAAACTTTTCATCGATATAAGTGAATTCAATCACAAGGTAGCTACTGTAAATCGTTGAGGAGTTCCAAGAACTGACCTTTGTCTTCATCATCAGCCCTTTAATGACAGTCACAATCCATCTAGGTGTAAATTTCTTATCAATACAAATTATTCAAGCGCAAACAAGGTAGCTGCTGTGAATCGTTGAGGAGTTCCCTCGCCTGTCTCGCGGCTCCACCGTAAGATCTAATCCATACCCTTATTAAATTGTACTGTTTCTCTGGTCCTCCACCATCAAACCCTGATGTCAACCTTGGGAATGCCCGCTGTCTAACAAAAAAAGAATTATCAAAAACGGTTCATAAACGACGAAGTTATCCGCGAATAATTTAAAAGAAAAGCATATATACGGTCGAATTGAGTAACCTCCGCCTTTTTGAAGTCGGTTAAAAAGTGCTGATTCTCAGCCTAATTTGAATAAATGACTTTTGATCTTGATTATATCTAAAAGTTGGTAAAAATATGAATTTATGCGTTAAGATGTGATGCAGCCGTGACATTTGATAAAACAATATTATAAAAATCAATGTTAGGAGAACGTGTACAAACAATAAAAAAGCCTTGGCTTGACATTGATGGCGTGTTATGATGTACAAATCGATTCAGCGTGCAAGCCATCACCTTTATCATTTAAAATACGGTAAATACGGTAAATATGGGAATCAATTATGTTTATTTTGAAAATTTTCGGAAAGGACCTAGAATCCAATGATTTTTCCAGAGATTTTTATTTGGTATTAAATTATAAACTAGCGCTTGACCGCAATCCCGCCTGATGGTAAGCAGTGACGCAGTAGTTGATGGTAAAGCGCACTAGTTTATTAAGAGCCTATTCACTCTAGCCTTGAAGAAACTCAAATTGTAGTCCGACGGAAACACCGCCGCTGGCAAACTGTTCCAGACCCTCGATGTACGCGGTATAAAGGAGGAGGCGAAACGCTTCGTCCGGATCGTAGTGGTGTTAACAACATAAGGTTGGAAACTTGCCGTATGACGGGTCGTCCGATGGTGGAACGGAGATGGGGGAATTAAATCATGCAATTCCTTCGCACACTCGCCAAAATGCATCCTATAGAAGACCGTAAAGCTGGCTAATCTCCGGCTGTGTTCTAGGCTTTGGAGACCGTCTCGAGTTAAGTCAGGGTCACCAATCAGCCTCTTCGCCCGCATCTTCACTGTATCCAAAGTGGCCAGGTGACACTTAGCAGCACCAGCCCAGATATGGCAAGCATTTTCCAATATTTATTATACAGTGGCTGTATAAAAATTACTGAAAAATTCTTGCTGACAAATTGTATTTTGAACTATTAGGATTAGTGAACGTATTAAGTATCATGTATTTATATTTTTTTATGATTTTTCTTCAACAAAACCGCCCAAGTTCATATAACCTTATTGGTCATAAAACGGGTGTGTGTTCAACATACAACTGATCTGACACTGATCTGTAAATTGCAAAATAACGTAAGAAATAATTAATTTCGCAGGATACCATGACGCTTTTCCCCAAAAGGTGCCCCATATAAAGAGGTTAGAAATTTTGAATTTCGCGGGCTACATTGAAGGAATATCATTGAGAAACTACATTAATGCCCAGATTCGGTTCTGTATATGGATATAGAACCGAATTGAGAGTTGCTAGTTAATTGTTGAGTTACTTGTGTAATTAATGTAATGGTACATTAATTACACAAGTATCTAAAATTACGTATCCGTGGCGATATAAATAAGCTTTATCCGGAGCATAATGAAAGGTTTATTACAAGATACAAATCATTAGAAATCGGATATTTTTAAGTTTATTAACAAATTGGTAGATGTCAGAATAAGAAATGTAAATCCAGGCACTCATAAAATCCTAACAGCAGGAGGTAAAAAGCCGGACGGCTGGACGGGCCTCAATGATTCACTCACTGATTGATTGACCATAGATAAAAAACCGACCAAGTGCGTGTCGGACTCACGCACAAAGGGTTCCGTACCATTGATTTATGAAATTAAAGGATTTAAGTTATTTGTATGAAAGATTACGCGGTAATAAGCGATTTATGATTTACGAGGGATTAAAAAAAACTACGTACTAGATCTCGTTCAAAACAATTTTCGTTGGTAGTTTTTATAGTAATGTTAAATCATATGTTTTTTAGATTTTTCATTTTCTTATTTTAGAAGTTACAGGGGGGGGACCAACTTTTTTCCACTTTGGAAGCGTCTGTCACGCATTCTATTCGGTTTAGAAAAAAAATATTTTAGAAAACTCAACATCATTTTTGATGACCTATCCATAGATACCCCACACGTATGTGTTTGATGAAAAAAAAATTTATGAGATTCAGTTCTAAGTATGGGGAGCCCCCAATACTTATTATATTTTTTTATTTTTGCATCAAAATATTAATGCGGTTCACAGAATACATCTACCTACCAAGTTTCAACAGTGTAGCTCTTATAGTTTCGGAAAAAAATGGATGTAACATACGGACGGACAGACAGACATGACGAATCTATAAGGGTTCCGTTTTTTGCCATTTGGCTACGGAACCCTAAAAAACGTGGTGGCTGGTTTAAAAAGGAAATGTTTTAATCTGCCATATGACCACTCTCATCTGTTGAGGTCATTTTTTAGCATATATGTCAATGCTAAAAAACGACGTTTTTAAACGACATATAAAGGCTGTATCTGACATCGACGCACAAATGAGTACCGTGGATCCAGTACATGATTCTGAACACAAATTCGAAAGACTATCTTATCAGCTGATTTAATAGAGTTCACATCAGGGATCAACGTCATACCTACAAACCCGCACGGTGGCACGCTTGCAACGTTCAAAGGTCGAGCCGACACTTTTTTTTAAACACTGTGGATTCTGTAACCCTTCATTAACGACATAAATGACTATCATAATTTTATTAGTGGCATGCGGTCTAGCCTTTTCGCGAAGTTTGCGTTACGATGTCAGATACACCCTGTATGTAATTTACCAGCTAAAGTTGTCGTTCAAAAGCTTTTATGTTCTTTTTTTAAATATAATAATTTCCTTATTTATTTTTATGTTTAATGGTTTTTTCATGCAGAATTTATCAGTAGCAGCCCGAGACCAGGATTTGTGCGCAGTTGAATTCAATATACTCGTCCCCTCCGTGGGTATTTTTTTTTTTAATTATAAACTAGCGCTTGACCGCAATCCCGCCTGATGGTAAGCAGTGACGCAGTCGATGATGGTAAAGCGCACTAGTTTATTGAGAGCCTATTCACTCTAGCCTTGAAGACATTCAAATTGTAGGCCTACGGAAACACCGCCGCTGGCAAACTGTTCCAGACCCTCGATGTACGCGGTATAAAGGAGGAGGCGAAACGCTACGTCCGAATCGTAGTGGTGTTAACAACGTAAGGGTGGAAACTCGCCGTAAGACGGGTCGTCCGATGGTGGAACGGAGATGGGGGAATTAAATCATGCAATTCCTTCGCACGCTCCCCAAAATGCATCCTATAGAAGACCGAAAGGCTGGCACCTGTGCTCTAGGCTTTTTTTTTTTTGATGTGTCTATATTCATATAACCTAACTTAGTTAACGCTCCCGCATACAACAGTCATGTCAGTGCGGCGCAATTCTGGTAGACAAATTTTCATTACAAAATGGTCATAGAAATTATTTGTATTAGTCGCGCCAGTTTGTATTTAGTCTGTTTTCTAAAAACCTTTCTATCATTACAACAATAATAACTGTTTCTTTTCAATTATCTCTAATACAATTTTGACGGTCGGCTACCTTTTTGGAAAAAAAAAATTAATGCTAAATTGAAATGCCTTGTTATAGCCTATTTGGTTTTATTATGATGGAAAATTGATTCGTGTTGTTTCGTGTACAGTATAGTTTTATGTAGATTGCTTTTCATTCTATTTTAACTTATGCCGGCCACTTTGAATTTTTTTTTGTCCCGCCATGGACAGCTCCTAAACCCCATTTCGATTCACCTAAACAAGTTTCTGAAGAAATCGCTTATGTCCCTGCACTTTACAGCTTCTTCATTTACTGTACTGTTAGCTATCGTACAAGTTGGTCAAATAATCAGTTAAGTTCAGCCCAGGGTCAAGTTTTCACTCTACAACTAATTCTTCTCTCACATCGTGTCTATGAAATTGCAGACTTAGTCGTGTCGTACGGGCACTTTCATACAAACCCATAGACTTGATCTGACTGATCTGAGAAAAATTGGTCGATAGATACAAGTCTACGTGAGCTCTCCCTTAGATATTTACTTACACGTGCTTGCAATCTTATTTTTTTTTTTACTTTTTAAATATCGAATTATGCTAAGATAGGCGCCTTTTGACCTTGTAAAGGACTTTTCAATTGTGTTTAACTTAGTTCAGTTATATGATCTTCTTGTAGGTACTATAAATGCTTTCTCTTTCTTTCTTTCTTTCGATCTGCGTAGCGTTTACTCAACTATGTTGCGGTCAGTTTCCAGTCTCACCTTAAGCAGCTGAATAACAGCATATTACATATAGCCATTGCCTATTTGACCACTTATAGGCATGGCGTTTATGGTCAGTTTAACATCTACAAGCTTTAGTTAAACCTCCTTGTATACCAGAAACAAAACAATATAAATTGTAAGTATAAGTACCATCCAATGTTTACAATCTCTACAAAAGCTATTCAAATAACAACACAACAATTTTACGCGACTTTCTCCAATTTGAAGAACAGAAACAAAGTAATTTAATAATATTCCAACAACATGATACGAATATTAAAAAGCGACTGTATAAAAATAGCTATAAATTAAATGCTGGATCCAAATTAGACTGACAGGAACGTTCCGTTTCACATATTTGATTGCTAATTTTAAAAACACATCGGTCACTGTTACGAATTTTACTTGTATCGCTTCTTTAAGTTCACGCCCTTGTGTCATTAGCATACAGAAACGGCATTTTGAAAACCGTTTGTGAAGATCGATGTCATTGAGTTTGGGAAATTATCCATTGATTATAATTTTAATTCTACTTTTCTTACGAGGTTTTTATGGTTATCTATTCTGCCGTTTAATTTGGGGAAATTATACATTGATTATTATAATTTCACTTTCATATAGTTTCTATTATTATGACGCTTTTATGACTGACATTTTTGAAAGTTTTTTTAACGAGTTTTTTATCGAACTGATCAATATTTTTGAAGTGAAAACTTCTTTAGTAAGGTTGTGCACATTTTGCGGACGTAATGTTTCCAACTCGCATCAGACCTCGTGACCTGATCGAAAATTCGTAAGACTTTTTCGTTGCCGTGTAGGACAGGAAGAATAATATCCTTCCTCTGTTTTTACTGCGCGGCGAAAATGTGACCATTACAGCCTGTTATGGCTGTAATGGAAAGCTGAAATACGGATGAATGTTGATTTGTTTGACATATAAACTTTAATGTAAAATAATTGAAATAGTTCTGATATTCAATGTAGTAATACAAATTTTCGTATATTTATCTAAACAATACTTTTATAAAGATAGGTAAATGAAGATATTCCTTCGAAATTATTCAGTAACTATTCCAACATATCAATAAATGCACAACTATCGCAATACCTTGGTGGGCAATCCGTTGCTTTTTCTAACGTGTTTTGTATTGAAAATAAGACTAGAAAATATACCTACTGGCATCATAAATATGCTAATAACTTTCCATTTGTAGAAGTTATGACAGTCTGACATTATTCATAGAAAAGTCTCTAAAAAACGAAATCATTTTTGTGATTTCCCACAAAATACAAAAGGCTTTCTTTGTACCTACCTATAAAGAAAGCCCGTGACAAATGTGAAATAATCACTCTGAATGTTTAGAATAATCAAACATCTACGCAACAAGCGGGGTTATTGCGCAAAGCACTAACGGCAGAAATAGCTTTCATTTTGACAGTTCAACAACATTCATTGCGGTTTTATGTAGTTGGGCAGACAGCTTCGAGCATAAGAAGCAATGGATTGGCAAATATTCAAAATTATTTAGACTGTGATCTTCGTCAAAAAGATGTGATGTAAGAACTTCTTCAAGAAGAACTGGCCCTTTTTTTTGGGATGGGAAATCATCAAATGACTTCTCCCGCTCTGGGCGGAGCGGAAGGGTGTGTCAGACTTTTACTGACTAAAACCCACCCGTGTTTCTTCACTGGACTGTGCGACGGCAAGGGCCGCGGTTTCTTGTTTAATCAACCCTGACCCTGACCCAAGAAGAACTGGGCCTTAGACACTTTAAAAGAGAAAAAGGACGCATTGGGTCTGTAGGCCTAGTATGAGTTTTCAATACGAAACTCGATCGACGATATCGAGCGCGTTTGGCGCTCTCATTGGTTGAGAGCTCTTACGACCTTGAAGCGGGCCAATCGCTGAGTCAAACGCGTTCGATATCGACGAACGAGTTTCGTAATGAAAACTTATACTAGGCCTACATAAGTTTAGCCCATTGGTGGTTTTTAATATAATCATCATCAACCTTTTTATCGTCCCACTGCTGGGGACAAGTCTCATCTCATACAGAGAAGGATTCAGCGTAATCACCACGCTTACTCCAGGTCCAGGTTTCCTCAAGATGTGTTCCTTCACCTTTTAATCAGTCATTGGTGTCCAAGATATACTAAGAAAGTACATATCACTTAGAAAAGTTACATTGGTACTTGCCTGACCTGGAATCGAACCCGCACACTCATACTTGAGAGCCTAGTGTTTTAACCCCTAGGCCATCACGACATTTTTCTTCTTTTTTTTTTGTTGGTTCTTAGTATAAGATCCCCTTTATTCGATGTGATATTTATGAGAGGCAATGTGGTAGAGGTCAATGCTCCATAGATTGCAGGCCAATATGGCGGGTTGATTGATCGATCGATAAAAAAACCTTTGGTATAAAATTACTTTTTATTCTAAGTACGAGATATAAGAGATTGTCTAACGCCTTGCCTTTCTTTATTGTATTTTTACGTTTTTCAATCTTAATCAGACATAACATCACGCCTGTTCCGGATGCCTACCGTAGCGCTTGCGAACACCAGACGAACGAGGCAGTTTTTTACTGTTTTGTACCTATTTACAGGTAGACTTTGTTTGACAGGTTGACTTGTCTGGTGAAGCCGTACGGAGGACGAGTCTGAGCAGTTGTGTTGGGGGTTTGGTCGTGGAGGGTCTTCAGATCAATCTCCCTTTGGCGCAGCATCGTTGGTCGTGTTGTGGGGTTTAACATTGCATCACCTCGCTCAACTGCCGTCTTCCTTCCTATTCGCTCAGTTTTTCTGAGTGAATAGGCTCTTAATAAACTAGCGCGCTTTACCATCAATGATCGCATCACTGCTTACCATCAAGCGGGATTGCGGTCAAGCGCTGGTTTATAATTATAAAAAAAAAAAACAAAACAGTGCCAAGCCAATTATTACCGTTTTAAAAATAGCCCGGAAATTATACTATTATTTTCCAAATAACATACGAAATATTTACAGACATTCAAAAATTACACGGTAATCAAACAATTATCTTCGCCATTTCGAAAACATACCGGTTTTACTATAATCACTGAGAATCACTTGCAATGCAACTATCATCTCTATTCCAAGTTCAAAAAGTTCAAAATAATTTGTAAGCCCACAGACTGTCACAGTTGAAGGAATATTGTAACTAACCTCTTTCTTTCTGGAGCTTGGGAGCAGGGATGTTACGGAGCTTCGATTCCGACTCCGTTATGTCGGAACTTCCGATTATTATCATACCTTCGGTTCCAATACTTTTAAATCGGAGGTTATTAAAAGCATAGGTACCATAGCGGCGGCGGCCTGCCGACTGTAATGAATAGCAGGGTAATTGCGTAACGCACTATCAGTAGCAAGGGCTTTTATTTTGATAGTACAATAACATTCATTGCGTTATTTACATTGTTGAGCAGACATATTTATCGAACATATGGAGCAATGGATTAGCAACATACTTCAAAATGCTTCCAATTGCTAGTAATGATGCGTTACGCTATTGGGGTGCAGGTTCATGCATATCACGCGGGGAATTCCCTGACTCCTGCTACGTGCATTCTATCGTCAATTATTTTTTCACTTGTTATACAGTGTGTATCTGACATCGTAACGCAAACTTCGCGAAAAGGCTAGACCCTAAGCCACTAATAAAATTATGATAGTCATTTATGTCGTTAATGAACGGTTACAGAAATAACAGTGTTTAAAAAAAGTGTCGGCTCGGCTTTTGAACGTTGCAAGCGTGCCGCCGTACGGATTTGTAGGATTGACGTTGATCCCTGATGTGAACTCTATTAAATGAGCTGATAAGATAGTTTTTCGAGTTTTGTTCACATTTGCTTTTTTGTGTAATTAGCTAATTAATTAATTTTTACTTTAAAATCTTATTGGGTTATAAAAGAATAGCAATTATGAACGGTCTAAATCAGCGGTCGGCAACCTTTTGACAGTTACGGGCCACATGGCGACAAAATGAAGTAGAGGCGGGCCGCGGTTTTACATAATTTTAATAACAGGTCTATCAATTAATATTATTTATTGCACACACAATACTGTGCGGACATACATACTTTTCAAATGAGTGAAAAGAACTCTCACACTGAACATTCCATAACTACTAAGTGATATTATGTATTTATTATTGATTTGTCGTTGGCATAACCAACGACAAATCAATAATAAATGGAAATTTAATTAGGAAAGATAAAAAATATAAACTTGAACTTGCTGTGAACTTGTACTTATACTTTCAGTGTGACGTCTGAGGCTGTATTTGAGTGACTAGGTATTTATGTACGGACAACAACCGGCCAAGCTACCCAAAACTGTTAGAAATTCCCAATCAACCTTGACCCTTAATATTTTAAAAATAAAATTGAAAATCTAATAAAGAAATCTGACAGATTGTAGCTTGGTGTGCTGTCGCCTGTACACCAGATTTAATATTTGCCGTTGAAATTCTAAGAATGGCTTTGAAGTGCTCATCTGTTAGTAGGGAAGCATGTTTGTTTTTCTATAATTAAGGATAGAAAATGTTTGGTCGCATAAGTCAGTACTGACAAAAATTGTAATAAACTCTTGAACAAACCTTTTCAAATCGTCAATATCAGTTTGCAAGCTGCCATATAACTTAACAAAATATCTTCAATTTTATCATTTTTAGGATTGTAGTTTATTTTACAAAACAGTCGCGGGCCGCACGGAAGAGGGTCCCGGGCCTCATGCGGCCCGCGGGCCGCGGGTTGCCGACCACTGGTCTAAATTATAAAAAACTGCATATATATTTTTTAAAATCATGAATAAGCCGACGCTAAGTTCCACCACTGGGGGGTTCAGAACCATGTACTGGATCCATGGTACTCGTTTGTGCGTTGATGTCTGCCGGTGCATCTCCTACGGCAGGGGAGAAAGGGTGTAACTTCTTTCTCCCACTTGGTCGGCCGATTCTGTTGTAGCTATAACTTCCTCGCAAAAGTCAACTCCGTCCCACGCGTTCACACGCTCTACTATCGATTGAACGACCGTCTAAGTGCCTATCTCATACCTTTACAACTGATGTCTTATATAATATCCATTGATCACTTATATACTAGATTTACAAACAGCGTTAAAAAATGGTTGAACTGAACAAGCGCACAACGCGGCACTTGGGAGCTTCTTTTATTTAGTACTTATTTTATAATTGACTTTAATGCATGCGTGTAAGGTTGAATTTAGTTTGATGTCAGTCTCGGTCGTAAAAAATAATGGCTTTTTGTACTGCTTTGTGGTAAGAACTTTATACACTGCACTTAAGGCTGATTTTAAATGAATGTATGTTTATTTTGACTACTTTAGACTGCTTAATACTTGTCGCCATTTTTGATAAGAGTTGTTCGAGACTGTGTGTCTAGTGTTTAAGTAATCGATGATAATATATTAGAAATAAATGGAGGCGCTACTACAGCATGTAATGAAATTACGGAAATGGCAGAGACTTAGTGAGGCTCCTTAGAAAGTATTGTTAGGAAACCACCGGCATATCTTAAAACCAATAATTTTAAGATATGTGACAACACCAGCCCGTACTGGGCCCGCGTGGAGGATTATTAGCCCACTCTTTCTCACATAGAGGAGGCTTGAAAGCCAGTCCTTGGTGGTAAGCCATAACAACGGCAGCCGGCAGAAGTTACCACCCACCAGACAAAATCTTGCCACCAAGGGATTTGTCGTGTTCATGATGTCTGGTGAAGCCGTACTCTGAGTAGTTGTGTTGCAATGTGTACCTGGTACGATGCACCTAAAGTTGTTGTGTCGGGAGTTTGGTCGTGAAGGGTCTCCAGATCAATCTCCCTCTGACGCAACTGCTTTCGTTGTGTTGTTGGGTTTAACATTGCATCACCTCGCTCAACTGTCGTCTTCTTTCCTATTGACTCAGCTAGCGCGCTTTCCATCAACGATTGCATCACTGCTTACCATCAGGCGAGATTGCAGTCAAGCACTAGTTTATAATTAAAGAAACACGAACGTTATCTAGGCTATGCTAATAATATACGCAGAGCATCAGTGTGTTAAATTCTATACATTTCATAATCTTCTAAATTCTATCAATTCATTTCAAAACAGGTGTTTCTACGTGGTACTATTTCCTTCACGAGTACAAATTAAAGAATTAATAAGATAAAGATAAACTGTCTCAAATGACTGCTGCGATAAAGTACGGGAAAATTAGAATTGGACTTTGATGATGCATGAGAAAGCCCTTCCTTAGATTGCTAATAGAGCAATCTAAAGAAGTGCTTTCTCGTGAGTCGCGAAAGTCCAATTTTAATTTTCTTAAGATTGCGCTATTACCTTTTAAATTGGTGTAATTACAGTATGTTACAGTTATGAATCAAGGCTTCAGGATCAAAGCCCACTTGTTCAAGGTAATCAATTTTGATCAAAAATTTTACTATGAGCGAAGTTAATCAAAGACTTAGACTGCAGAAGCTGTTAAGTCGAAGCTAGTATGATAATCATCCAATTACGTTTAAAAAAAAGTGCAGTCATAAGTATGAAGGCGCTACTTCAGAAAAATTGTGGAGAAAACATTTACATAAGGGCCTTATCATACTAGCGGATTGCGAGCGTCTTCAAAGCGAAGCGGGCGCGCAACGAATACGTTACGGGCGCGCAACGAACACGCCGCGCATGCGCTGCGAATTCATTGCGGACGCGCAACGAATTCGCCGCGAATAGCACCGTGGACGCCATTTTGTACTATCTCGTACAAACGCTCGCCCGTCCGCCTCGCCTCTCTTCAGTCAGTAACGAGACACGAATGTATAAGGACGTATGCACCATCATGGCATCATTGGGAGATTCGGATATTGATACAGAGTTGTTTATAATTTTAAATTTTTTAATCGCCACTGTAAAGCCACCGTTATGTTGATAATTTGTAGGTAGCTAATGATGAACCGATTAATAATATTAAAGAAGTATAATTCATTATCTCCTGTGTATTTAATGTTAAAAACATACCTTATAGTAATTACGAGCCTTTTCAGATGATACTGATAATCTCAAATGTGTGTCTTCATGTCTTATATCGGCGTGTATTCGATGCAACAGTTCATAAAATGTAGTTCTTGACATTTGCAGGTAGGAACGAAGTTTTGGATATGTTTTATTCGTTTGCAAAACAACACAAAGTAGTCGCTCTCTTCCATTCGATTAATTGACAATGTATCTTCCCAAATTCATCGATGCTTCCGTTTTCGTCTCCGGCGTCTTCGAAGTAACAAAGCCAACGGCAGTGTCTCCTCGTTAGGGCCTTATCATACTAGCGGATTGTGAGCGTCTTCAAAGCGAAGCGGGCGCGCAACGAATACGTTACGGGCGCGCAACGAACACGCCGCTTGCGCTGCGAATTCATTGCGGACGCGCAACGAATTCCAAATTCGTCGATACTTCCGTTTTCGTCTCCGGCGTCTTCGAAGTAACAAAGCCAACAGCAGTGTCTCCTCGTCAGAATCCATTTTGTTACTGAGTATACTTGTGCGTCGTTAACTTGCTACAAACACGCGACGAAAACGTTGCGAATTTGCCACACGTCCGCGACGTCTTCGCTGAGCAGCCGCGGCGTGTTCGCGACGCATTCGCTGCGCGCCCGCTTCGCTTTGAAGACGCTCGCAATCCGCTAGTATGATAAGGCCCTAAGGGGTTTTGGTCCTGGGTAACTTAGCAATTATTTTTATGCAATGTTACTGAAAAGTGGAATAAGAGTAGACATTTAATCTAATCATTTTTATCTAATCATTTAATCTAGTCATTTCGACTGATTTTAACAACTATTCCGCTGGCATAAAGATGGCATTAAAAAAACAAAAAAATGGTTACAATACCAACAATTTAATGCAGCCGCCGTTTGTCATGCCAAAACGCAATAGAAATCAAAATCGATTGAACGCCATGTAAAAGGTTTATTTCTCTAATCTGATGCACGATGGGGTACAGTTCGATGTATGTACGAGGCAATAATGCTCGTACAGCAAAATGCTATTGTATAATGAACTTGAACACAATGTAATTCAGTCGTAAATATACCTCCGTCACGCGGTCAGGTGTAAATAAAACAAGTGCGGCTCAAAACTGGTGGTTTTAGTGTTACTCATTAATTACCTACAACAACTTTGGGGTAACGTCAACGGCGAAAAAACCCCAACAATGTACAAAATGCGTATTTCATGGCTATTTGTTGGGGCTTTTGGAACTTACCCACATTTCGGAAATTATGTTTTGAAGTCCTGTTTAAAGGGGAGACAAAGATATCAACCGAGCACCTACTGCGACAATTTACAAGCAGATTTAATTGGTGGGCCATGCAGCCATAACTGTCAAATAACTGATGGCCGTAGAAGTAGACCAGTCTTAAGGTGGAGATCACAAATCCATAAACGAAACGTAGTAGGCATCTAGCCACATGGACTGCTAAATAGACCGGTAAACTTGAAAAGACACTTGGATTGGGGCAGAATAAAATGTGCAGTGCACAGAATCGCACTGCACATTTTTTCCACCACCATCTCCTCACCTTTTAACCATACACCGTGTAAATTTAGGTGAAATGAGCGTAGAGTGAGGTGCCATTTTAACTAATTCTAGGGATTCTACACTATTGACAGCTCATGTCATGTCAGTAGTACTGTTTCACGGTGATAATTTTACAGAATCAAGCAGTCTTGTGGTGCAAATTGGGAGAGGCATTATTGCAGCTGTGGACTGCGATATGCTAAATGATAAATATAATAACAGCTGTCCAAATACAGAGCCTTTTTGACACAATAACGTCAAATACTAGACAAAATTTAATTTTCTTGGCGGCTGTAACCGTTTTTTTCATTAACACAACGATGAAGTCCTTGACAAGTGAACGCTAATATCAACGCCTTTCTTGAAGTACCCTTTGTAATAGATATAACAACACATGACTATGCAGGTATAACGGCGGACATTGACGGTCGACCACTTTTCACACTTATACCCTTAGTAGTAAGGTTGAAAAGTGTTTTACCGCAACTGTTTCGATGGGCTGGTTACTGATTGACATGAACGGCAAGACGAATGTCTTGGAAACCATAGTCGACGTTGACATTGACCGGGACCTCGATCGGGTAGTTGGAATTTTGCGAGAAGAAGGCGCCAATTTCAGCGGGATGAAATGAACTGGCAGAAGGTATAAACTTTTGTAGGAAACTCTCCGGCTTATGAAGGATCGACGAGAAAACCTGCCATCAACCTCGTCAGAGCTCAGAGCCCTCAATAAGAACATCTCAAAAGCGGTAAGTCGAGACCTGCATGTCCGCGCTACAGCTGACATCAGAGGTCAACGCTCCGCTCGGGCGGGCGAGCGGTGCGGTGACCATATTTTTGTTGGGACAGCCAGGTAATTTAGTACATAGATTCTTTACATAAAAATACTAGACACGTTTCGAATTTCGCATATACAAAAAGATATAAAAAAGTAACAAAAAATCAGAAAGTGCTATACGACACCAAAATGGTCTTATTGCAGCATAATGCTTCGACATTTAAAAAAGCAAATGAGACAACAGAGATCACGACCAACAGAGAAATAGGTAAAAAAATAACAACGACTAAGAATTGACTATGGGAAAAAAAGGCATGTTGTGACAACCTCTTTAAATTGGAATGTTACTACAATAGTAGACGAGATAACATAATTAGCATGAGCAGATAAACAGGTTCTACACAGTTTAGAACGATGAAATAGAAAAAAACAGAGCAAATATAAAAAAAAAACAAGTATGCTAATTTATTTCATTATCCCCTTGTTAGAAAATGGAAATCGGTCAGTCGGATTTAGATTAGCAAGTTACTTTCAATTTTACAGTATCGAGCAGGAAAAAATCTTCAGTTCAAGAGGAAGGATTTATATAAATTTCTTAAGTAATGAAAGCTATAGTTGTACTAAAGTTATTAAGAGCTAGAGAGCAATGGCAATAATGGAATGGAGTATACTGGATATTAAATTTGTGAGACCAGGTTAAGAATAGCACAATCTGTTCCATCTTTAAAAACTGATATCCCTTGTAAAGCTGCCATGCTTTTTTGCATGGGAAATCATAAAATGACTTCTCCCGCACTGGGCGGAGCAGAAAGGCGTGTCAGACTGTTGTTGACTAAAACCCACCCATGTTTCTTCATTGCGAAGAGATTGACAATCAAACTAACGACTCAGTGGGTTCAACTTAATGGCAAACAACATCGCGGCTGGCCCAATTGAAGGGGGCGGGATGAGATGGACTCCTTTGATAAAACTGGTACTTAGTAGCTCTGGACAGAGAGAGGTGGAAAGAGAGTGGGGTGGCTCTTGCCTAGTAGTGGAATATTAAAGGCTAACAATAAAAGTTACTAAAAAGTTGAGTTAATTATAGTTAACTTTTTAAAGTTAGAAATTCACTTTTTATAAAGAAAAAATAAGTTGTTATTAGGTACTCGGCTTGTTCTTCGTGTGGTACCGGGCTTAGAATAGTATCTTCCCGTGGGAAGAAGAAACGGCGGTGTTTCCGTGTCGTAAGAGGCGACTAAGGGAACTCTCACCAGGGAAGCGGGAAGCAGCGCTTCTCCTGTGGAATTTCAAATTACTGCGATCCCCAACCCGCTTGCAAAGCGCAAAGTCTCCACGCTTTGCGCCTGCAAAGTGTGACAATGGCAAACTCATATTGCATGGATAGCCTTAGGGGGAGACCTTTGTCCAGCAGTGGACATCTATAGGCTGAAGAATAAGAGGAAGGTACTTGACTTGTCTAAGGATAGTCCAAGAAATGCTTCTAGTGTTGCCAATGTACTTACTAGTAAGTAACGTGTATTTCAAACCAGAAAAAGGAATAGATTAATATAAAGATTGTATAATCAACTAACAATATCCCATATAACATGGCGTCTAACCGTAATAGTTTATACTTTCATTTAGAACGCAATTATTTTAACCCATTTAAACGCTCTAGCTAGAAGACCGGATATTTAAGCATTATGACACTCTCTTGGACGATGTCGAAATGACGTCATGTCACTTTTGAAAGTATTCTGAAAAATTCAATAAACTTTTTCGATTGCATAATATAGGGATGCCATTTAGCTATCGTTATCTTAGATACTTTAATAAATTTTAATCTGACCGCTATTAGCTGTGAAATTTAAAGTTAAAAGTCATTTATTCAAATTAGGCTGAGAATCAGCACTTTTCGAACGTCAAAATAGGGTAGTTGACTAAAAAAAACTAAAATTAGTCCGTCAGTCAGATTTCCAAAAAATACTAAACACGTATTTCTTCTTTTTTCATATAAACAAAAAATGAAGACGACACAGTGCGTTGAAAACTCGTGTGACGTCACTGAACGCTACACTTTTTAACGAGCAGTAACGTCACCAACCACCACTTCTGATCTTTGATGCCTTTTTTAAACCTGTTTTAAACCTGCCTGTTGTAAACTGTGTAGAACATATTTGTCAATTTTTATTGACAAATATGTTCTACACATATTTGTCAATAAAAATATTTCATACAACAAAATATACGTATCCAACATTTTTCTATAATGTGAATGACGCCCTAAATAGAATATTTTTTTTTTAACCCAGGAAACATCTCTATGACAAAAGACAGTCCTCCAAAGCGTTCGCCCTTCATCACTCCCTAGTGCTTTGGCTGGGAAGCGGGCGGAACATACTCCCCAGCACAGTTGTCTGTTCAGTTAGGCTTATGTGACTATCTTATACAATATAATTTTTTATTTATGTAAAACTCGAAACACGTGTCCCGTATTTTTAAGTAAAGAAAATTTCAAAAAGATATCATGAAAAACCACTAAGTTATGAGCTTGTTATCCTTGACGTCAGCTGTTTCGCGGACGCTGCGTGGCGCACTCGGTAACCACACTACAACAATTTCTAAATGTATTTGGGAAAAACTTAAAACATGGTGTAAAAATTATTGGAATCGATTCAGTTGCTTATTCTGAACAACCTATGTTCAGGTTTCGTACAAAAAAAAAGTTGTAAACATTGGTTAAAATTTAGTATTAACGAATGTTTAACCATCAAAATCCAGTCGCACCCTCATTTCGGCGATAAAAAAATGCCACATTCTTGTCAAAAATGTTGGGAAATTAGAGGTATTTTACAAGGTAAAAATCGAGAATATATAAATTCTTATAATTACGAGAATTGCTCATCGGGTCTCAAAAGACTCTAAAAATGGAATTCCATTTACGAAAATTAAAATTAACCGATTTACAATATCCACACGATCTATACCCAGCCAGTGAAATCGCAAGCATTGACGTAATTACGCAAAAAAATAACAAACTTGAAAAGTAGGCCAGTATCATTCCATATGACACTGAACAAAAGGCAAAGGCGAGTGAAAGAAGGCCAAGAGGCAAACGCATCGACACACACAGCCTATTCGGAACATGTTCGGAAGTACTCGTAAGTATGACACTGACGTAATCAAAACTGTTACGTCGTGTTATGCAATGAGAGCGGTTTGAAAATGGAATGAGTTGTTTACTTTCAGTGAAATTCGGCTGATCATCGTATCATGACATACTTATGTAGATTTTATTAATTAGGTAGTTGCTTAAAATGTTTGCTTCCGTAACGCTTTGGGAAGTGCTTAGACTGTAATATTATGGTGGATTGCCCATTCATCACAAAAGACACAATGGGCGGCCTTATGCGATCTCTTCCAGGCAACCAAAGAATGGACAGATTCTCCCGAATCACAAATGGGACTATCGTTGGTGCAAATATTAGGTATTAAGTACTACAATATACTAAGGTAGATACACAAATACATACATATGCATAAATAAATACATAGATACTGAACATAACAAATAAATACAGTATTACTGTTAGCCTGCATTATCCCACTGCTGAGCAAAGGGCTTTCCCGGTGACTTCATACTCTTTCGATACAGAATTTAAGTAGCAACATCCACCATTGCTCTCCATACGAAGCTTTTATACCATATCAAACCAAACAATT
This sequence comes from Sesamia inferens, assembly GCA_037179545.1. NCBI lineage: Eukaryota > Metazoa > Arthropoda > Insecta > Lepidoptera > Noctuidae > Sesamia > Sesamia inferens. The sequence goes on along the minus strand of CM073941.1, from coordinate 19,666,983 downwards.
GCGTCGAGTAATTGCATAACATACTATGATGAGTAGCCGATTGTTTTCATTTTGACAGTTCAACAACATTCATTGCGGCATTTAAGTATTTTTTGAACATATGACGCAATGGATTAGCAATATACTTCAAAATGTTGCAGTTTGACACCGATAGCCTATTACGCAAAGGAAGCTGTTTGTCTAACCTATTTTTAAGAAAGGGCAACGGATCTCCTTTCTCAAGTCTCTACCTACTTCTTAAACAAGTCAAAGTATGTAACCACGATCAACGTCGAGTGTTCACTTCCCAGTGCAGCGCAATGGGTTATAAATCGCCAGATAACTTGCGTAATGACCGCTTTCACTAGCGCATGCAAAAAGTGGACCTGCGCTTGTCAAATAATAGAAATTGTAGCGTGCGAAGTATTACGACATTGTACTGAAATTAGGTTGTTTTATTTTTATAGGTTTGTTTTGATCTCATTTTAGGGATATTTTGTGCAGTTTTTTTGTTTCGTTTTCGATAATAAGTAAGTACTGCTTTCCCGTATATTATTTGCTTTTAATAATACCTACAATATTTACCCGCATGAAGTCAATTTAATTAAATAGTTACCAATTGTTTTGTAATGAACAGCTTTTGTTTTAAATATGTTCAAAATTCGGCAGATTTTTTTAATAACTTGGCTTAGGGCAACGACCAAGGTCGTAAATGAATTTGGAAAAACTTTTCTAAAGTTATAAATAGCTGCATAATCACCTCGTTAACATTTCAAAAGAAATAAAATTAACTGTGGCCCTAAAAATCGCGCTCCAATCCGTCATGCCGTTACATTCTCTCAAACAAGTAGATACGTGGATGTTACATAAAACACGCTACACATATGGGGTCATTTTACATTAATTAGCTAGCTCGACTCCGCATCCGTGTAAATATTTCTTTTGGTACACTAAGTTGTTCAATTAAATGTTTTGAGTATTTATTTCAATCGCAAACTCGTTTATTGCGAAAATAGGTAATTCAGATAATTAACGTTATAAAAATATATACGGACAAATCACACAGATTGAGCTGGCCCCAAAGTAAGTTCGAGACTTGTGTTATGGGATACTTATTCAACGATAATATATTTTATAATAGAGGACGCGGCCGCTGCGCAAGGAGGCGCGGGTTCGAACCCCGCGCAGTGCAAATGTTTGTATGCATGAATGGTCGTGCCTCGGAAAGCACGTTAAGCCATTGGTCCCGGTTGCCATACGAACATTTAGTGGCAGTCGTTACGGGTTGTTGCAGCCCTCAAAAGTCCAACAATTGGTCTAGCTGCAATGCTTCGATATCGCCTTCGGGTTGTGGAGGTCAGACAGCAGTCGCTTCACGGAAAATGTCAAAGTTTCGCCAAAATCAGCAGTTACACTGGTAAAGCGGACCCCGAACTCTGATGATGATGACGATGATGACATAAAATAGTTTGGCATCTCCACAATCCGCCTGAAGGCATGCAATTTTAATTAAACTATTTTACGGGCACTTTTGAATGTCTAAATTAAAATTAAATAGTGTGTCCGTTAGTCAAAAGTGGAAGCTAGTAGTTACTTCTTGAAGTAAGAAATAAGAATAACTGTTTTCTTGCGTTTTATGTTGCGAATACAAAAAAAAAAAAAAAAAAAAAAACTGATATCAAATATCATCTTTTTTCTTTTTGTTTTCGTCTGACTATGTCCAAAAAAATTATATGTTTCCATGTTTATATTTGTATCTATTTAGTCCGCTAAGTTTAGTTAGTCAATGGCGCGGTTCTCTTGTTCAAAAACTAAATTAAAACTAAGTTTAGTGCATATTTTTCTTGACAGTTCAGTTCAGTTTAGGCCTGAGAAATTAGTTCGCTCCTGACGTAAATTGACGTATTTTTAGTCGCCATGTTTACAATCGCGTCTAAAGTAAACTGCATATGGAGTATCTCAATTTGACAGGATTAAACTAGAATGTTATCTTCTATCCTTTTCTTAATGAAACAGATGCATATAACTTAAAATTTGTTTAGTTAGTGAACAAGAGAATCAGTACTTCACACCAGGGCAGCTTCTAATGCTGTACAAAGCACAGGTCCGCTCGTGTGTGGAGTACTGCAGCCACATTTGGGCTGGTGCTGCTAAGTGTCACCTGGCCACTTTGGATTCGGTGGAGAGGCGGGCGAAGAGGCTGATTGGTGACCCTGACTTAACTCGAGGCGGTCGGTCGGTTTCGGTCTTCTATAGGGTGCATTTTGGGGAGTGTGCGAAGGAATTGCATGATTTAATTCCCCCATCTCCGTTCCACCATCGGACGACCCGTCGTACGGCGAGTTTCCACCCTTACGTTGTTAACACCATTGCGATCCGGACGAAGCGTTTCGCCTCCTCCTTTATACCGCGTACATCGAGGGACTGGAACAGTTTGCCAGCGGCGGTGTTTCCGTCGGACTATAATTTGAGTGTCTTCAAGGCTAGAGTGAATAGGCTCTTAATAAACTAGTGCGCTTTACCATCTACGATTGCGTCACTGCTTACCATCAGGAGGGATTGCCGTCAAGCGCTGGTTTATATTTTAATAAAAAAAACCATGACACTACCATGTACTATGTGATTACATGGTGACCGGAAGAAAAGCAGAGCCATTAAACTAATAGATGCGTGCTGAGTCACTCTCACTTGCGTAAGTGATCTTTTATTTATCAAAACATACAGTTTCACTATGATTAGGGACAATAGAGGAGATAGTAATGACAGCTGGAAAAATTACGAACGAGACATTCGATTATTAAATATTTTCAAAATCATCGCTAAACTGTTACTGGCAAACGTTGCAATTAGGGAAAAACAACTTCGAGAAGGAGGCAAATAGAAGGATCCAGCTGAGATGGGCAGCATTTGGTAAACTTCGCCGGGTATTTTCGTCGCCCATACCCCAATGTTTGAAGACTAAAATCTTCAACCAGTGCGTCATACCCGTCATGACTTACGGAACCGAGACGTGGACACTAACGGTCAGACTAGTCCATAAGTTTAAAGCCGCTCAGCGAGCAATGGGTGGGATGCGGACCGCATCAGAAATGAGGTGATCCGACAAAGGATCAGAGTCACCGACATAGTTCTGAGGATTAGCAAGCTGAAGTGGCATATGTCGCAGGACCGACAACCGTTGGGGTAAACGAGTCCTCGAGTGGAGACCGCGTCTCGGCAAACGTAGTGTAGGACGCCCTTGGGCATCTTGCCCGACGGAGCGACGACATCAAAAAGGTGGCTGGTAGTGGCTGGCGGAGAACTGCTCAGGATCGAGCTTGTTGGCGTGCCATGGAGGAGGCCTATGTCCAGCAGTGGACGAGTAGAGGCTGATAATGATGATGATGAAGGCGCCCTACTCTAGGAATTTCTCCTATATTGTGGGTGCGTTTACAAACATATTAACTCACATACACAAACAGAGAGACCCGGAACAACTACTTGTAGGTCATAGAAATATTTGTTCCGTGCGGGAATCGAATCCGCGACACGCAGCACAGCAGTCGATAGCTTAACCACTGCGATAACCATGCAGTCAGATCACCTACAGAATCGGGAGGAAACAATTATGAAGATGTAAGAATTTATTCTGAAAAGTCATGGATATTTTCCCCCTTATTCATAAAAGCTGCTTAAAATTAACTAGTGATTAGCGATTCTTTAATCATACATTTTAGACCTTTTAACGTTATTTAAGCAGCGTTTATGAATAAGGCGGTATATGTCTACAACATTTTTGACCTTTTAACGTCACTTAACTTTAATCATCCTTTATTAATAAACACCACAGAGTTTAAGGGGTATATTCATAAACTATGATTAAAGTTAAGTGACGTGCAAACGTCTAAAATGTATGTTTAAACAATCGCTAATCATTAGTTTACTTTAAGAGCGTTTATGAATAAGGGGGATAGTTTTCATCGGGTTATTTGCAACATGTTATCCATGTTGGCCCACAGCTGATTCCCAAAAAAAAAGAAATATGTAAAGCCCACATTGTACAGATGACAGCACATTAAGCTACTACAATCTGTCAGATTTCTTTATTAGATTTTCTACTTTATCTCTAAAGCATTAAGACTCAAGGTTGATTGGGAATAATTGGCAGTTTAGGGTAGCTTGACCTGCTGCCGTCCATACTTACAGTGGCCTAAAAATTTTTGTTGTCATTTCCCTAATTCAGCTGTGATGCCACAAGAAGTAAAAAAAACGAAAATAAAATCCTTTAACTTTTGGAGGCAACGGCCGATCGATTTTGCAAAGTCTCATCGTTAAAAGTTTGATGAAATGACCATAGAGTAAGCTGTCATTAGTAATCCTTCAGCATTAGTGAGAAGGACAACTGACTCCATAGTCACTTCAAGCCAATCATAGGGAGTTGCTTACAGAAACGCACTGCTACATACATATACAGCATAATTTTATCTATACAGTATGTTAAGAAAACCCTGTCCGACCCATAAGGATAATAAAGGTTAGGTAAACACATGACCAAATATAATATAAAATTTTACGTAATCATCATAGTACCAATACAAATGAATCTTGAAATAATCTTTTATGCCGCCCGACGCCCGCGGAAGGGTGCTTAACGCAGATTTATTAAGTTACCTCTTTTTGCGAAAATATTATTTTTAGGGGGATTTTTTTTAAGTTTAGCCCGGTTTTGTATCCATTAGTAGAATTAGTTATCGATACCTAACAACACCTTCACGGGTCGGACAGGGTTTTCTTAACATACTGTAGGTATACTAAATCTGAATATAGTTTTGCTCAAAATAAGCATCTGAGTCGATACCAATCATTTTTATAACATGTTATATTTTTTTCCAAATTCATTTAGAAATTGTTGCCGAGCACACAACACAATTCACGCCAGATCATAGTGGTACTAAGCGCGAGCGCACAGCCGGACAGCCCCCTCTGTGTAAGGATGCAATACGTTCTAAGTAAAATGAACATGTTTTAAGTAAATTATACTACATTTTGTTTCACCAATTACGGCTGAATTTACGAGTAAAGTACATAATAATATCTACCTACACTTGCCCGTTACGAGAGTCCAAAGCCTGCAAGTGTGATGGAAAATGTTGTCACTAGTTAATTAAAAATAAACGTAATCATCAGTAAACGTTGCGTTGACCATATTTTTGTTGGGAACACCAGGTAAGATAACAAGCTCATAACTTTGTGGTTATTCATGATATCTTTTTGAAATTATGCACATGGATTCTTCACTTATTAATACTGGACACGTGTTTGGGTTTCGCATATACATGATATACATATAGTCGACGTGGAGGCCCCGGGTTCGATCTCCGGCCAGGTCATGATGGAAAACGATATTTTCCTGATTGACCTGGGTCTTGGACGTTTATCTATATATGTATCTTTTCTAAATGTAGTATCGTTGAGTTAGTCATCATCATCATTTCAGCGTTAATCCCAGTCGCATCCGTAGATTTTTCAGCTTTGGAGTCTGGGGTCCGCTTTACCAGTCTAACTGCTGATTTTGGCTAAACTTCGATATTTTCCGTGAAGCGACTGCCGTCTGACCTCCACAACCCGAAGGCGATAACTAAGCATTACAGCTAGATCGTTGAGTTAGTATTCCATAACACAAGTCTCGAGATTACTTTGGGGCTAGATCAATCTGTGTGATTTGTCCGTATATATTTATTTATACAAAAAAAAAAAAAAACTTGTATACCAACCAACACTGTCCATATAATTGACATATTTGCCATGCATGAAACCTGTTTAGACATGAAACCTGTCAAAATATGCTAAGCTTAGCAAAAAATGCCTTGCGTTGACAGCGACGTCATAATGCCTGTTTGATTGAAAGCAACTCGTTAACTATATGAAAAACTGGAGAAACTGAGATGTTTACAACCCAATAACTCTAATCTATACATATAAATAAAATTGGAGTGGCTGTTTGCAATAATGAAATAACCCTTTTTACTACATGCTTTCATATGCATGTATATTCATTGTGTATATTCATATATACAGAGTGAATCTGACATCGTAACGCAAACTTCGCGAAAAGGCTAGACCGCATGCCACTAATAAAATTATGATAGTCATTTATGTCGTTAATGAGCGGTTACAGAAATCACAGTTTTTAAAAAAGTGTATGCTCGGCCCTTGAACGTTGCAAGGGTTCCACTGCGCGTGTTTATAGGTATGTCGTTGACCCCTGATAGGATATAGTTTTTCGAGTTTTGTTCACATTGCGCTTTTTTGTGTAATTAGCGAATTAATTATGTTTACTTTAAATTCATATTGGGTTATAAAAGTATAGCAATTATGAACGGTCTAAAGTGAAAAAACTGCATATTTAACAAAAAAAAAATCAGTAATAAGCCGGCAAAAAATTCCACCGCCAGGGGGTTCAGATTTATGTACTGGATCCATGGTACTCGTTTGTGCGTCAATGTCAGATACACCCTTTGTACATACATATAAGGCACATACTTACACCAAAATAATTTTTATTTTTTTTATTTTTTGTCTGACTGTCTATTTCGGCTAATCTCTGAAATGGCTGGACCGATTTTTACAGAACTTTTATTGGCATTGAGGTAATAAGGAGTAAATTAGGCTACTTTGCTATGTGCTTTTCATCCCGATATTCCCACGGGATCGAATATTACGCAGGTGAAACCACCGGCCGCAACTAGTCTCAAATATTTATGGCAGTAATAGATCAAATGGTGTCTTCACCACATCAACTCACAATCTGTCATGGGCATTATAACGCCTTTTAATGACTTCCAAATTGGATGATAATTATACTGTATTCAGTTTGTAATGATTGATTAGAATACACGCATATTGTTTTTTGCAGTAGTGTTATATAAACGACAGCACATCAAGCTGTCAGATTTATTTATTAGATTTTCAACTTAATTGCTAAAGGATTATGGCTCAGGATTGATTGTGAATATTTGACAGTTTCGGGTGGCTTGATCTGCTGTCATCCGCACATAGGAAACGTGTGGCATAACAAAAAAAAAACAAAGTTTCTAATCGATTATTGATAATAAAATTAGAATTACATATTATTCTGCTGATATCATTTGTAAGCTGGATTTCAGATTTGAAATGCTGTCAAAGGCTATGTTGTTGTACGTAGTTGACATATTTCTAAGTTTTTTGCCAAAGAGCAATAGAGCGCAAAATTTTAGGCGTTAAACGAATTGACAGAATAATGGAAACCATGCTGTGCTTTGAAACGGGGATACTGGACGTAGCCGATAAGTTTGCCAAGCTGAAATGAAATTGGGAGGGTCTGGGTGACGTCTCACAGTGACCATTGGGCAACAGTCTCCACAGCATCGGTGTCTGAAGATATACGACGCTAAGGAAGTTGCCCAGAAAGAAGTGACTTATGTACCGTACGTTACGTTCGTTACGTAAAGATCGTCACGTAATTACCGTCTCGAACACGGTAATTACGTAACAAATTATCAGTCGCAATAGGTTTCATTTTGATAAATCAACGAAATACAATGTTTTTTACGTTGTTGAGCACAACACTTTTCGAATATATGGAACAATGGACTAGCAATATGCTTCAAAATGATTCTTCTTCTTCTTCTTCAGCCTATGAGCTGGACAAAGGCCTCCCCAAGCCTTTCCACAATGACCGGTCTTGTGCTGCTCGCATCCATCGGCTTCCCCTTCACCAGATCAGCGGTCATCGTCGGTGCGTCTCCCGGTATTGAAAATTATCGATATTGATAGTAATAATGTGTTTCGTAATTCTGGGTTGGATCGACGTGGCTCAAAAAAAGTCCACAGTTCCAGACAATGGAAAGATTTAGGCAAGACTTTCGCTAAATATGAGGCAGTTTAGGATAAGTAAAAAAAAATGACCACATAGATTTGCATATCACAGCCGATCGTTTCTATAAAAATAGCACCCTGAAAAGTTAAATGAAGTGTTGTAAGAAGAAGTCATATAGGATAGGGAGCTACGTACCTCATAAAAAAGCTCAGGGTCGCACAGAGAGCTATGGAGAGGGCTATGCTAAGGGTTTCTCTACGTGATCGAATCAGGAATGAGGAGATTCATAGAAGAACGAAAGTCGCCGGCATAGAGTGGATTAGCTCTTTGAAGTGGCAGTGGGTGGGGCACATAGCACGTAGAGCCGATGGCCGATGGGGCAGAAAGGCTCTTGAAGGGCGATCACGTAACGGCGACCGCAGCGTCGGACACCCACCGATTAGGTGATCGGATGACCTGACCAAAATCGCAGAGAAGCGCTGGATGCAAGCCGCATCCAACCGGTCGTACTGGAAATCCTTGAGGTAGGCGTATGTCTCAGTTATCAAAAGTTTCACTCTCTAGCATTAGTTAGGGTTGAGAGCTCTCTCTCTCTCTGCTTACTAAGTATCGACGGTGAAGTGAATCGCACTGATGTAGACACTCCCATATGAAAGTTGCTATCATAGTTAAATTAGCTTACAAATCTACATATTTATATGCACAATTGGGCAATAAAAAGCGCCATCATTGGTGAGTAAAACGATTACTTTTTATTGGAACTGGTGTGCAAAATTTAAATAACTCTAGCATTATTAATCTGTCTAACCTTTTTCGTTTTAGATGACCTAAAACTTTCTATTTCATGCTTTCTACATAATACAGATTATTTTTTTGGCAGCCGTAGAAAATGTGGTGGAAATAAATAAAAATTGGAAGTACTTTCCTAATTGAACCGGTTACCGGCTTACTAGCAAGAACAGATTGTATAAAACATAATTAATTCAGAACAAAACACTTAGAATACTAAGAAAACGAGAAATGTGACAAGAGAAACAGGTTCCCCGTGATTTTTTTTTTAAACAGAAATATTCATTATGTGATGGCAAGGTCAGTTTTTATTTGAATCAACTCTCTCTTAGGATATTTAGCAGTTTTATCAGGTTATTATCTATCTATCATAAAGTTCTGGCGCAATAAATTAGTTAATTATTATATAACGTTATTTCTTATTTTTTGTTTATGCGAAACCTGAATATATGTAGTTTTGTTCAGAATAAGCAACTGAATCGATTTCAATCATTTTTACACCATGTTATATTTTTTCCCAAATACATTTAGAAATTGTTGCAGTGTGGTTACCGAGCTCCCCACGCAGCTTACGATAGAACATAGTACTGCGCACAGCTGACGCCAGAGGCCAACGCACCGGTCGCCCGCCCGACCGGAGCGTGTACTATATTTTTGTTGAGACAGCCAAGTAAGATAACAAGCTCATAACTTTGTGGTTTTTCATGATATCTTTTTGATATTTTGTACATAGGATTCTTCACTTAAAAATAATGGACATGTGTTTCGGGCTTCGCAAAAACAAAAAATTATGTTGTATATTACATACGTATAGCGCCCGTATAGACGTGGTCGCTAACAATGGGCCTTATACGAAGGCTCAATGTCACTCAACGGGCAATGGAGAGGGCTATGCTTGGGGTTTCACTGCGCGATCGAATCAGGAATGAGGAGATGCGCAGAAGACCGAGAGTAACCGACATAATCAGAAGAATTGCAACACTAAAGTGGCAGTGGGCTGGACATTACCCGTAGGACCGATGCCCGATGGGGCCGACGGGTTCTCGAGTGGCGACCACGCACCGGAAGACGTAGCGTGGGTAGGCCTCCGACAAGGTAAACCGACGACCTGGTGAAGGTCGCGGGAAACCGCTGGATGCGGGAGGCGCGGGACCGGTCGTCGTGGAGAGCCTTGGGGGAGGCCTATGTCCAGCAGTGGACGTCTTTCGACTGATATGATGATGAATGATAGCGCCCGTGGTCTCTCAAGCCGTTGCTGTTAAGAAGCAAAAAGGAGAAAAGGGAGACGAAGGTCAATCAGTACGATTGTTCTATCGGTCGATTGTAGCGATATCGTTGCCAACGTCGGCAAAACACGGATTAGACTGACACAAGAGCGTAGGGATTCGCTCAAGACAAGGGAAGCAGTGGGAGAAATCGCATTGTGGGTGATGATAATGAACGAATAAATAACTGTTGTAAAAATAACTAATAATATTTTTTGAAACCGTCTAATAAATCCGGAGGTTACCTAAATAAATAAAAATCGTCTTTGGAATATTAGTATTAATAAATAAACATTACTATTTGACTAACATTACCAAGGCCTTTGCCATTACTGGTGAATGACACTTAATAAAATCACTGTCATTTGTTTAAACTGAACTAAAAATAAATTAAAAAAAATACATCAAAATTTATAAGTACATTGTCAAAACTCAAAAAATGGTAAAAAGACAAAGGTACTTTATAAAAAGTGTTAAGTTAAACAGAGAAAGATTGAATTTGTTGAAACAATTAGACATGTATTCATATAACTTAGAGCAAAGTAATAGGAGGTACGACATTGACACGGAGTCATTGCAATCTGAACTTGACCATCTGCAAAATAAACTTATTTCTATGACTAATAAGTATAATACCTCAGAAGACCTAATGAGAGAATAAGTGTTGGCGATGAATGAGCTGGTTAACTCACAAAAAACCAACTGTGAGTGCGGTTTAACATCGAATGTGCTTACACTGGATCATTCGTTAACATCATGTGATACCACCTTGCCGCAGCCTTGTGTTGATGTCGTAGTTCCTTCTGCTAATAGTCCCAATAATCTTGATCCTAATGATCTCAATAATATTAAACAAAACTTGACTAATGATGTTGTGTTGTTCTGTGATGAGATAGGTAAGGGCTTGGGGCGCTTGTTGACTGATGAATGTCCGGGTCACTCAATATTGAACTACTGTATGCCTGGTTGTTCTTTATATGGAATTATGCAAAAAATTATTAAATGTAACTTCTCCCAGGATACAACATTGTTAATTTTTGTGGGTAGTAGGGGAAATGTGAGCAAAAGAGAAATGCTTAAATGTTGTGAAACGTTAAGCAATCTGAATGTTGGAAAGGTTGTCTTATTTACATTCCCATACAGTGAACAGTTGCCACAGGAAGAAAATAGGATTAGATTAGTTGGACATAGTCATGTTTAGTTCACTAAACATGACTATGTCCAACTTGACATTTAATAATAAAATATTACATTTAATTGACATAAATAATTATTTTAAGAATAATTTGTATTTGACAAGAGATAGACATAACAATGTTATGTATTATCTTTCTAATTATTATAAAAGACAGATAGCTGTGTCGCTATCATATTTTTTTTCTATTACAGCCAAGAATTTAGGCTAAACAAATTGCTTCTTTTGAGCAATGCAATGACATTTTAATTAATTCTGCCAATAATTTGGTCCCAGTTGACATTATTAATAATTTAAATTAGAAATTAAGACAATAGAGCCAACCTCTAGCTATAATAATATACAGGATTGCAAAGGCAACTCGGGAGGAAATTTAAGGTCAATAAATAATATTAATTTGGTGCATCAAAATATTCAAGGATTTATGAACAAAGATTTAGAGGTAGATTTATTGATGAACCATTATGGTATTGATATTCTTTGCATAACCGAACATTGGCTAAAAAGTCACCAGTTCTTGTTCAATTTTAAGAATCACCAGGTTGGTAGTTCGTTTAGCAGAATAAATGCTATACATGGTGGCTCATTAATATTAGTTAGTAACCTGCTCAAATTTAAAAATCGTAAAGACATTGTGAGCCTGTCTGTTGAACGAACAGCTGAAATTGCCTGTATAGAGTTGGCTTCGTTGTATTAAGTGTGTACAGACCCCCTTCAGGATTGTATGACTGCTTTGAAAAGGTAATGGATGAAGTTTTACACAAGATTTGTGTTTCGAACAAAGCCATTATCGTTTGCGGTGATTTTAATGTTAATTTATTAGAGAACTCAGGTTATTGTAATAAAATTATAAGTCTATTTCAGTCCTACAATCTTGTAAACCTATTTTTGGAGCCCACAAGAATAACACCTACTTGTGCCACATGCCTAGATAATATTTTTACTAACATAATACCAAGCCGCAAAGAAGTTGTAAATTTATTTGATTCTGATCACTGCGGACAAAGGATTACTATTCCAAACAATAGTAAAAAAGTGGCCAAAAAGGATATCACTGTTAACCCCAAAACTGAAAGCCGCTTGGAGGTTTTTAGATTTAATCTCATCAATAAAGTGCCAGTCTTATCCAGTTATGTTAATGCTGATCCTAATCATCTCTATGATAATTTTTTTAATATATATTGTAAGCAATTTGATTCCACCTTTGTTCCCAAGACTATCTCTATTAATAGTAATGCATCTTTCTCTGATTGGGCTACCATAGGTATTCATAAAAGTAGAACTAGGCTTTATGAACTGTACAATGAGAGGACTTATATTAACACTGTTGAATTTAATTTGTATGTTAGAAAATACTCAAAATTATTTAAACAAGTTTGCTATATGGCCAAGTCACGTTACTTGAGTTCAAAGATAAAAAACAGTAGTAATGTAATTAAAACGACTTGGAAAATTATTAATAGTGAAACGGGAAGGTCCAGTGATAGAAATACTGACTATAGCCTGACTAATAGTTGGTTAATGGCAACATAATAAAATCAGACTCGCAAGTCGCTGAGGTGTTTGAAAATTTCTTTTCGGATATTCCTGTTTTAACTACTAAATCCCTAAACTCATCACCTTCTGTTGCTGAGTCTTTGCTTAAAGAAAATGTTAATGTTTGTAATTCGGAATTTCACTTTGAATATGTTACCAGTAAAGATATAATTAAAATCTTTCACACTCTCAATATAAAAAAGACTGCTGACCTATGGGGTCATTCGGTGGAAGTTGCGAAGTCTATTATTGATATTGTGGCACCCACTCTAGCGGTTATCTTTAATACTTGTATTGACTGTGGAGAGTTTCCTGATCTCATGAAAAATAGTAAGATAATACCTTTGTTTAAATCAGGCAGTACATCAGACCCCACAAATTATAGACCTATTTCTGTACTACCTACCTTTAGTAAAATTTTTGAGAAATTAATTTTAAACCAAATGCTAAGTTTTTTTAATAAACATAAATTATTACATAGCAAACAGTTCGGTTTTACAAGGGGTCGTTCAACTACTGATGCCGGTGTTGAACTTCTATGTCATATCTACAATTCATGGGAGGATAAATGCGATGCCTTGGGCATTTTTTGTGATTTGTCCAAGGCATTCGATTGCGTTCTTCACGAGACGTTAATCAGGAAACTCTGCCACTACGGGATCAGGAACTCTGCATTGGATCTTATTACATCCTACTTGAGTGGTAGGATTCAAAGCGTTGACGTTAATGGAAAAAGATCATCCGGATCTTTAGTAACAATGGGAGTCCCACAGGGGTCAATTCTTGGTCCCTTTTTGTTTCTTGTTTACATTAATGACCTGCCGTACCTCATAAAGGATAATCACGATATAGTGTTGTTTGCAGATGACACTTCACTTTTATTTAAACTTAAACGTCAGCAGCAGGTCACTGATGATGTAAATAGCGCGATCTCCAAAGTAGTCCACTGGTTTAATGTTAATAACTTACTTTTAAACGAGAAAAAAACCAAATGCATTAAGTTTACTCTACCTCACGTTAGGCAGGTGAAAACTAAAGTGTTGATAAGGGGCGAAGAATTGGAATCTGAAGACAGCACAGTGTTCTTGGGTATAACTCTGGATGCTAAGCTTCAATGGGGTCCCCATATAGAAAAATTGACAAAAAAACTAAGTTCTGCTGCATACGCAGTTAGAACAATTCGTAATTTGACTGATATTGAGACGGCCCGTTTAGTGTACTTTGGCTATTTCCATAGCGTAATGTCGTACGGCATTCTGTTGTGGGGAAATGCCACTGATATTCAGACAATATTTGTTTTGCAGAAACGAGCTGTTCGTGCAATTTATAAATTAAGTCCAAGACACTCTCTCAGAGAAAAATTTAAAGAAATTAATGTACTGACCGTGCCGTCTCAATATATTTATGAAAATCTTTTGTATGCTCATAAAAATATAAAATTGTATAAAAAATACAGTGATATCCATAATATAAATACTAGAAACAAGCACAAATTTATTGTACCTACAACAAGGCTCAAGAAAATAGGTGGCTCTTTTAGATGCCAATGTATACATTTTTACAATAGACTTCCAGAGGTGGTTCAAGATCTGAGCCTGAATAAATTCAAATGCTTCATTAAACGTAAGTTGTGTCAGAAAGCATTTTATAGTGTTAAAGATTATATTGACGACAAAAAGGCTTGGGCTTGAGCTGCGTCCGATTTCTATGCATACACTGATTGTTCTTTGATTTTTCCTCTCGTAGTTTAAATTTGCAATTGTTTGTTTTTTCTTAACTCAAAGCCAGTACACACTATGTAGCCAGGCATATTGTACGTTACGGAATTGCATCGCTGACAGGGGTATTCGGCACTGGTGCAGCTGCACAGGAGCTAAACTTAGCATTCGGGAACACCGTTGGAGCTGCTGAACCTTGGACAAAACTGTCTTTGCATTGTGTAGATTCAATTTCTTAGTATTGTATAATTGCATGGAACACGTGTAAGCACGATCTATTTGCTGTAAAGCATCTATTTGTTGGGTTAGTCGTTTATTGACTTGATAGTGCTATGGCTGTTGAGAGTATGTCATGCTCACTCAAATGTCTCGCTGGTGGTGGCGTGTGTGTTGGGTCATTAGGTTCCCTTCAATATGGTTGAGCTGAATGATGCTGATCCATACGTCATGTTCGTGAACGGACGCCGTCAGAGGGGACTGGTCATCTCTTAGCTGCTACGGCGTATTTTAATTTCTGAATTGTTGTTTTTTTTTTCATAATGGACGCTCTCAGCGTACAATATGTTTCTGCATCGTTCTCACACGATTGATTTCAAAATGAATGATGTAATCAAATATTTGTATCAATAGCTTGATATTTTAAAAGAGTGTCCATGGAGTTTCTTGCCCGTTCTTCTCCATAGGTACCTACTTTTTGGAATGGGCGACTAGCTTCACCTTACTGACTGACCGAACTTCTGACAATTCAAAAGTGCCTGTAACTGGTTTATTTGAAATAAATGCTTTGATTTGATTTGATTTGATTTAACTGGTATAATCAAATATACCTAGTACTAATAAACTGGCTAAATACCAATATTTAGTTATTCAAATAAACATTCACATATTTATTTGCATTCCATAAAGTTGTGCTTATATTTAAATACTTGTTTCCGCCCGCGGCTTCGCCTGTGTGAAATTCAATTTGCCCTAAAAAGCTTTTATGGTGTATTCAGACGTACAATATCGTAGCATGGCAAAAGTTTTCTGTACATGAACCCAGCTACGAGGGTTAAACTGAAAGTTCTTAGAAAATCAAAAACTGATAACATTAGCCAGTTATTAGTTTTATTATATCTTTTCAAAATATTGTCCATTCACGTCAATACACCGTTGCATGCGATGGAACCACTGGGAAAAGCACTTTGCCCACTCGTCCTTAGGGGTCTCTTCAATGGCATCGCGATACGCAGCCACCGCTTCTTCAGCATTCATAAACCGCTTTCCTTTAAGTGTTTCTTTAATTTTTGGAAATAAATAAAAATCACAAGGCGCGAGGTCGGGACTATACGGCGGGTGACCCAGTAATTCAACGTTTGATGTCGCCAAATAGTCGATCGTTCGCTTGGCGGTGTGCGACGAGGCGTTGTCGTGGTGAAGGAGGATCCTACTGCGAGGTCGTTTCTCTCGAACTTTTTCCAAGACAAGTGGCAAACAATTGGTAGTGTACCATTCTGCAGAAACTGTTTTTTGATCCTCTAACACAATTGTTGCGAAATGACCTATCCTTCCAAAGAACGAGGCCACCATTTTTTTCCCGCACTTCGATCTCTCTTCACTTTAGTTGGCAACTCCTCGAAAGGAAACACCCACTGAGCAGATTGTCTTTTGGTTTCAGGATCATAACAGTAAATCCAGCTTTCGTCACCTGTTAGTATGTCGAACACAGCATTTGAGTCACCTCCGTTAAATCTTTCAATCATTTTACGGCACCAATCCACACGATGGAGTTTTTGAGCCTCAGTCAAATTATGAGGTATCCACCGGGCGCAAAGCTTCCTGACCGCTAAATGTTCGTGGAGGATTTTGTGCACTTGACTCATACCGATGCCTAAGCTTGTCCGAATCTGCTGATAGGACACTCTTTTGTCAGTCTCTATCATACGCCGCACAACACAGATGTTATCTTCAGTCGTCGCCGTAGAAGGCCGTCCCTCAAGTAAATCATCAGTGAGATTAGTGCGACCACGTTTAAACTCATTAAACCAGTTGTAAACAGTCGCACGAGATGGGGCTTCATCGTGAAAGGCCAATCGTAGTCTATCATAACTTTCTTGTTGACTTAAATGACATCGAAAGTCATAAAAAATCATTGCACGAAAATTTTCTCGTGTTAAATTGATGTAGACGTGACACAGACAATTTTCAATTTGCCGCCAAATCGTATAACTAATGACAAATGAATGAAATATATACTCAGTAATATTGCCAAAGAGTTCTATTTTCTTATTATATTAATTATTTTTTTATTATATTGTTTATAAGTGGCCAGTTCTAAGAACTTTCAGTTTGACCCCCGTAATTATAGTAAAATTAATAATACATATACCTGGCCAAAACCCAGTTTTTTTAAATAATGTCAAACCGCTAATTTATCAGCATAAAAATATCCTATTATTTATTTTGGACTTCTGAGATGACGTCAGCAAAATTTCATAGCAATTGGTTCAGTAGTTTAGGCGCGAAAGCGGAACAAAAAAAAAACACACTTTCACATTTCTTAGTACCAGTAAGGGAGTAAGTAAGGATTAATTCGACCGTTCGGAAATCAAAATAAAACAATCAACGAGACTTCAAGCGAAATGTCAAATAGAACAATGAAATGTCAACACAAACGTAATCATAATACGTCATTATGTGGTAACTTGCTGCTATCGGTAATCATTATAACAATGGAGGTGTTGGGGCTACGAACTATTAATTATAGAAGACAAAGTCTTCCCAACAGACAAAGTCTTGCCGCCAAGCGATTTGACGTGTTCCGGCATGATGTCTGGTGAAGTCGTACGGAGGACGGGTCAGAGCACTTGTGTTGCGATGTGTGCCGGGTACGATGCGCCAAATGTAGTTGCGTCGGGAGATTGGTCGTGAGACTCGTGAGAATTTCCAGATGAATCTCCCTTTGGCGCAGCATCGTTGGTCGTGTTGTTGAGTTTAACATTGCATCACCTCGTTCAACTGCCGTCTTCCTTGCTATTCACTCAGTTTTTTTTCACAGTGAATAGGCTCTTAATAAACTAGCGCGCTTTACCATCAACGATTGCATCACTGCTTACCATCAGGTGGAATTGCCGTCAAGCACTAGTTTACAATGATAAAAAAAATGATTACATAAAAAAAAATCAACACAAACGTAATCACAATACGTCATTAGTCGGTTATCAATGCAACAATGGAAGTGTTGAGGCTACGAACTATTAATTAACTATAATGATCTGTGATATCTTTATTATAGTTAATGATCTGCATAATGCTGAGCGACAGCACTTTTGCAGGGATGTGACTAGGGTTGCCAGGTGAGTCGCGAAAAAATACCGGAAAACCCCTAAACTGCGGCGGCAACAAAACAACTTTGCTTCTTTCAACGGGTTAGTGTTTAGGTCGAACGCGTAAATACTGCTGAACGTCGCGTAATCTAATTATCGATTAGGTAAACCAAACTAGAAAAATCAAAATAATACCGTAGAATTAAGAGTGCACGTGAGTTTTACATTTGAGGGATTTCATATGCTTCTTTTGTAGGCGCTTGTGACCAGTAGTACCGACTTTCCTCAAAATACCGGACATTGTTCTGTCCTGTATGATCATTTATTTTTTGTTTACTGGATAGGCCTTGGAAACGCTTAAATACCGGACATCTGGCAACCCTAGATGGTACGCATGTTCCGTCAAACATTACTTATTTTTTTTTTTTGTTTTTTTCCATTTTTGGGTCAGGTGTACCGCAAATACGTTTTTTCTTTCTTTCTTTCATCTGTGAATGTAACACTGTTAGGTTATGTTTGGTGAAGAAAATGTTAGATGATGACCGGAGGAGTGCATATGAACATCTTCCTATCCTGTCCATGAAACTGTCCCAATTATATTTGTACCAGCATCCAGTCATACCAGGTGTACATGAACATCATTTCACGTTGTAGCGGCTACCCATCTGAACACCATAACTAGGTTACGTTTTATTAAGACCAGTATGTAATATTTAGTATTAAAGTACCTACCGATATTAGAGAGAACATGCCAAAGTCTAACCCGCTAGGGAAGATACAAGTGAAAAAAAATGTCTATGTTTAATGACGAAGCAGTCAATTGAGCCATAACCATACAACTTTAGTATACTAAGGTGAGTTATGATATAATTAGCCTATAATACTGGAAAGATATTTTTTTACATATCTCAATATAGTGCTTAACAGCCATCCTGCCTTTGGTAAGAAGTGATTAAACCACTCTAGCCTTGAAGACTCTTAAATTATACACTGCTGCTGGCAAATTGTTCCAGTCCCTCGATGTACGCGGTATAAAGGAGGAAGCAAAACGCTTCGTCCGGATCGCAGTGGTGTCAACAACGTAAGGGTGTATATAGTATACTTTACCTAATCGTCGTACGAAGGCTCGTCCGATGATGGCTATTATAAGCTATTTGTGCTTTTTTTAATAATTATAAACTAGCGCTTGACTGCAATCCCGCCTGGTTGTAAGCGTTGATGGTAAAGCGCGCTAGTTTATTAAACCCGTTCACTTAAAAAACTTAGTGAATAGGAAGGAAGTCGGCAGTTTAGCGAGGTGGTGCAATGTTAAATCCAACAACACGACCAACGATGCTGCGCCAGAGGGAGATTGATGTGGAGACCCTCCACGACCAAACTCCCGACACAACAACACTTGGCGCATCATACCCGGCAGACATCATGCCAGACATCATCATCTTGGCGGCAAGACATTCGTCTGGTGGGTGGTAACTTCTGCCGACAGCTGATGTGGCCTACCACCGAGATATTATATGCTGGGGCAGGCCTCTTTCTTAGAATGGGAATAAGCTGAGGTAACGGACGTATACTAAAAACGTTTCTCATAAATATTCAACTTTTATGTACATAGCTAACTCTGATGACGAATGTGACACCTCAATAAAGCTTAAACGGCCCTCGTTTAGCTTTTAGTGAGGGCCGTTTAAACTTTATTGAGGTGCCACTTTTCACATCAAACTATTACCTGCTATGACAAAACTACATGACATTTAACGATAAGAAACGAAACTAAAATTTTATAAATGAAAACTAGCTGCACTCTGCGATTTTGTATAAGTTTCGATCTTATTCGAATATTAGTATAAAAGTCCCATGTCCAAATCACGGTACCTGTATAAAAATCATCATACGTGTACAAAAATTACGATACGCCTATAAAAAATCACGATACGTGTATAAAAATCACGATAACTGTATAAAAATCACAATATCTGTATAATAATCACGATACCTGCATAATAATCACGATAGCTGTTAAAAAATCACGATACCTGTTAAACATCACGATGCCTGTATAAAAATCACGATACCTGTTAAAAAATCACGATACCTGTATAAAAATCACGATACCTGAATGTAAAAAACACGACATTAGACGCTTAAAGCTGTGGTAAAATACTACTACGACATACCTGAGTAAGTCCAAGCCTGTAGCTGGTGACGTCCAGGTCCAGGGTCAACAGCATGTCGTCCACTATCTGCCGGTCGGAGACAGCCGGCTGCTGCACCGTATCTGAATCTTCACTTTCTGACGTGGCTAGGAGACGGTACCTGGGAAGAAGTTGAGTTGTAAGTTTTATGCGTTTAATTTAATTAATATGCGTTTAATTTAATTAATATCCATGTAATTTAATTAATATGTGTTTAATTTAATTGATATGTGAATTTAATTAATATGCATTTAATTTAATTAATATTCAATTAATTTAATTAAGCACATTCATTTGTTTTTGCATATGAAAGTTGAGTGTCGTAT
The DNA here is from genome assembly GCA_037179545.1 of Sesamia inferens. NCBI lineage: Eukaryota > Metazoa > Arthropoda > Insecta > Lepidoptera > Noctuidae > Sesamia > Sesamia inferens. Next base: position 19,646,841 of record CM073941.1, on the reverse strand, counting down.
TCAAATGTATGTCCACACGACACTCAATATTCATTTCAAACTGGATTGGATGGATTTTCTTCAATAAGGTCACTTCTTTACAACCCCTAGCCAGTTAGGGAAGCTTATTAATTTCAGTAACAATAGATTGATGTGCAATTCGTCGTGTTCCGGCATGATGTCTGGTGAAGCCGTAAGGTGGACGGACCAAATGTTGTTGTGTTGGGAGTTTGGTCGTGGAGGGTCTTCAGATCAATCTCCCTCTGGCGCAGTGTCGTTGGTCGTGTTGTTGGGTTCAACATTGCATCACCTCGTTCAACTGCCGTCTTCCTTCCTATTCGCTCAGTTTTTCTGAGTGAATAGGCTCTTAATAAACTAGCGCGCTTTACCATCAACGATTGCATCACTGCTTACCATCAGGCGGGATTGCAGTCAAGCACTAGTTTAAAATAATTGAAAAAAAAAATTGGTAATTTTTACTCAGTAACTTCATGGTCGGGGAAAGCAGTGAAGGCTTAATGGTGTCGGCCGCGACTAACAGGATGTAGGTCGTAGGTTCGGATCCCGTCAGGCGCTTTACCTTGTGTAAATTATTTCATCACCACTACTCTTAAAACGATAAAGGAAAATATCGTGAGGAAATCGGCATGTCCTAGAGCCAAAACTTCTTAGAAATGACATGTCTTCGAAGTTTTGCGTCTAGGACATGATGTCATCTACCAACTTACACTGGGCCCGCGTGGTTGAATATGGCTCACTCCCTCTCACCGAGAGGAGGCCTGTGTAACAGGAGTGGGAACTTTATAGGTTAATCATGTATGTATGTTATGTAAGTTTTTGGTGAGTAAGGAAAAAAATTATATTTTCGTTAGTATTGTTCTTACCTGCGAGTGAATTCAGAAAGTGGCATGTGCTCAGGGAAGCCCTGCTTGTACAATCTCGCTGCATCCAATAGTTGGAAACCACGAAACTGGGGACAAATACATCTAGTTAGTTACGAAAACAAACTACGCTACTTTTAATTGCTTGTAGGTCATACAAATAATTGTTCCGCACGGGAATCGAACCCGCGAAACGCAGAGCAGCAATCAATAACTGTAACCGTGCAGTCATGCTCTTTTTCCATAAACTCATATTTTTTTATTATCTTTCAACTATATTAGGGAATGTTCAAAGTTTACATTATAAAAGCCGCCAAGTGCGAGTCATACAAGCAAACGACGGGTTAATCAATATGACTGTATTGGTTACTGGCGTGAATCCCCTTCTATACAAACTAAACTACAATTAAGTTTAATGGGTCTTTTTTTCTTTCTATTTCATTAAGAGAAGGACAAAAGATTTTTCTCAGAGGTGAGCCATAATTCGGTCGTGGAGGGTCTCCAGATTAATCTCCATCTGGCGCAGCATCGTTGACCGAGTTGTTGGTTTTTTTCTTGAGTGAATATGCTCTTGATAAACTAACGCGCTTTAGCATCAACGATCGCATCACTGCTTACCATCAGGCGGGATTAGTCAAATCTTGTCTGTATTTAAAGGTAAAGTTGATCAGTGATCAGTATTGTTCTGGCCACACATTCAAATTTAGCTGATCTTTGATAATGAACCCTATATGCTAACCAGAGAAGTCTATTTTCCATAGTAAGCTCTGTCAGTTACCTGTGATCGTAAGAGAGGCACGTTGACGTCATCCGCGACGTCTGTGGGTTGGTTGGTCAGCAAACAGCACACGAAGTTCACGCCCGCGGTGCCGCAGCGACGGAGAGTGTCCACTATACCGTCCGCCACGAACTTTGCTTGTAATGCTGTTGAACGACGTTTCATACCAGCCGTACCTAGTAAGAAACAAATATACAACATTATTTTTTGTTTATTCGAAACATAAATATAGTTTGTTCAGAATAAGCAACTGAATCGATTGTTGTGTGATATTTTTTCCCAAATAAGTTTAAAATTTGTTGAAGTGTGGTTACCGAGCGCGCCACGTAGCTTACACGGTAGATCATCGCCCGCGCAACACTTGACGCCACAGGTCAATGCACGGATCGCGCGCCCGAGCGGAGCGTGGTCTACATTTTTGTTGGGACAGCCAAGTAGGACAACACGCTCATAACTTTGTGGTTTTTCATGATATCTTTTTGAAATTTTGTACATAGATTCTTTACTTAAAAATGATGGACAAGTGTTTCGGAATTCGCATAAACAAAGAATTATGTTGTAGATATCATTGTAAATCAGTACAGCAGTGGATTGATACTGGCTGATGATGACGATCTCGAGACATTTTATTGCCATTCATAAAACTTATATTTCCCATTTAGGTAATAAATAAAAAATAAATTTAGTTTATTTCAAGTACCAAGATTCATACAAACAGACACATAAAATGGAACATACTTTAGATACGGCAGCAATAAGTCTACCACAGCATTGGTGGATATAAAGGCAATCCAGTCTGTCCGCGCCCCAGCACAGCGCGCACATTCACCGCGCATCAGTCACGGCTTATACCACAAGAAATCAATCTTCGACCACTCCACAACAAAACTACCTTAGGACACAGTGTGTTCCGTCGTACCACCGGAGGGTCAGCGCGCGCGCGCCGACTTATAACGCCGTCCGGATGGCTTCCAAAACACTGATTGTCCAATACCAGTCGACACATTAAAGTTCCTCCAGGAGGACACCAAAGCTCACCACCATAGGAAACCGTTATTTAGCAGCGTCAATCCACGCCCGACAAACGATCAGCAATGAAACCACGTTTCAGATTCAAATTCAACTCAATTTAAAGACGGCACTGTTACGGTTTATAATTCAAGTAAATACTTCAAAAACACGGGCAACAAAACGCGAAACCTGTCCAAAACCGCGGACCGGGGCATTTACTTCCCGAAAATCAATCGTCAAAATCGCGCCACGCGCGCGATGATTTTTCAAGACTTCTAGAAACGGTCTGTCTAAACGTTCTCTCGAAAACGTTGTGTCATAGCGCGTCACCGATCACCACAGATTATAATAATTACGCTCGCCCGTACCGGTCGCGCCATCTATCAAACTCGACTAACTAACAATCGGACTCGACCGATAAACGAGCGCAAACACAGTCTGTTGGCAACATCGATCACTTATACACTAGATTCACAATCAGCGTAAAAAATGGTTGAACTGAACAAGCGCACAACGCAGCACTTGGGTGCTTCTTTCATTTAGTACTTACTTTGTAATTCTGACTTTAACTCATGCGTGTAAGGTAGAATTTGGTTTGATGTCAGACTCGGTCGTAAAAAATAATGGCTTTTTGTACTGCTTTGTGATAAGAACTTTATACACTGCACTTAAGGTTGATTTTAAATTAATGTATATTTATTTTGAGTACTTTAGATTGCTTAATATTTGCCGCCATTTTTGATAAGTTTTGTTCGAGACTGTGTATTTGTGTATAAGTGATCGACGGTTGGCAATCATCTCTCGGACGGAGGCTGCCCTGCACTCTGTGCACCAGAAAGGCGCACCGCTTCCCATTGTCGCGTGAAAGCAGTCGGTACGGGCCTCCGCAAACATTCCCGAGACGCTGCAGAGGCGGGGCAGACCCTACTTCTTCTTCAGCCTATAGAGGTCCACGGCTGGACAAAGGCCTACCCCAAGGCTTTCATTGTTTTGGAGGGTATGCCATAATTCCGAAGCTTGGCAGGTGGGTTGGGGATCGCAGTAATTTGATATTCCACAAGAGAAGCACTGCTGCCCGCTTCCCTGGTGAGTGTTCTCTTAGTCGCTTCTTACGACACCCACGGGAGGATATGGGTTGTACTATTCTAAGCCGTAATCCCGTTACTGAACTGGACGCGGAGGGCGCTGTATTGGTGAGGCTACGGCGATGTATGTGGCTGGATACATCGTAGCATCGGGGCACTGTCGGTAAAGTGGCGCGCGCAGGACTTGCTGCGATAATATTCGCTGGAGTGGCCACACCTACGTCACTTCAGTATCGTCCAGACTTTGAAGCGGGATTGACTGATTGAACGGGATTGATTTAATTTTTTTTTAAAGAAAGAATATTCACCGTAGGCCGCTTTTTGAATCTTCGCCTGCCAAAACAAGAACATCATGTATGTGCGACAACGGATGTTTTGCTTTTTGAATCTTCGCCCACTGATGTAGCCCCAGCACATGAGGCACGAGTATAATCAGTAATGCCTCAAACATGTGTCTAAACACGCTAACTTACCCGAGGTAAGGGTTCGACGTATAGAGCTGGCTCGTCGCAGGGTGGATGCATCGCCGACAGCCGCCGACCACGCGCTGATACCGCAAGCACCGCGCGCCCACGAAGACAGGCGACCGATCTCTTCACTAAAATTAATATAACAGAAATGTTACCTTAAAATAAGGATTTAGTAATTATTTACTTAATTCGTTACTTAACGTAAATAATTAAGAAGTTTTGCGAAAAGCGTTTCGCTTCTTCTTTTATACCGCATACATCGAGGGACTGGAACAATTTGCTGGCGGCGGTGTTTCCGTCACACTACAATTTGAGTGTCTTCAAGGCTGGAGTGAATAGGCTCCTAATAAACGCGCGCTAGCGCGCTTTACCATCAACAAATTTTATAATTTATAAAAAAAACTAGTCCTCGACCGCGATCCCGCCTGTGATGCCGCAGGTAAGCAGTGATTCCATCGTTGATGGCCTCTTAACTATGAGTGTGCGATTCCATTCGAGGTCAGGCAAGTACCAATGTAATTTTTCTAAGTTGTGTGTACTTTTTACCTTTTTTTCGTTTATATGAAAAAAGAAAAAATACATGTATAGTATTTTTTGGAAATCTGACTGACTAATTAGTTTTTTTTAGTCAACTACCCTATTACGCTCAATCCTTCTCTGTATGAGAGGAGACCAGTGCCCAGCAGTGGGACGATAAAAGGGTTGATAATGAATCCCGTTATTCACTGGTTCATATTATTTGCAAAATTGATGTGCAAAAATAAATAACAAATATAATTAACTTACTTTTGGCTTTCTTGCAATAACGTCAAAGACTTCTTGGTGACCGGGTTTTCTCGGCTCGCCTTCACCCAGCCGGTGACATCATACAAAACTGGGTTGGTGCCCTGAAAGTAATTTTATACATGTTAGAACACTTAGAACAAGTATCTTGACTTGGCTCGCGAGATTGTCGACATATGGGATGTGGATTCAGTAACCATTGTACCGATAGTCGTGACAGCCAATGGCTTAATAACCAATAGCCTCGACCAACACCTCAGCAGGCTCTTAGAGGCAGCAGGATTGATTCAGAAAACTTTAATACCAGTTAAAAAATTATAATACCAGTCTTCAGTATTATCTTCCCAAACTTCTACGATATAAATCTACTAATTCCTACCAATATTAAGCGAAAGTTTGTGAGGATGTATGGATGTATGTTTGTTAGTCTCACGCAAAAACTACTGAACAGATTTGGATGAAAATTATCAATATTTGGGTTAGGTTTTTAACCACCTGTTTAAAACAGATGGCCCTAAGGAGTTGAAATTTACGAACGTGAAACCGCGGGACGCTCTCTGTTGTAGCTAGTGCTACAACAGAGACCTAGTTTTAAGTCGTAAAGACTTGTTCTAGAAGAATGCTCTTGTAAAACTAGAAATAATAATAACGTAGTATTACAAGGTAATGGAAGCAACTGCCATGCATCGTTTGAGAAGCGGGGGATCTGATGTGAAAAAATCATGACAAGGAAAAGAATGAAATTCTATTTTCAAATATAAAACTGTCAAGTATCAAACCATACATTATTAATATTTAAAAATAATAAGGTAGTAATGTATCAATAAAACTCTTTACAGTGCTAGCAAAACTAACTCAGTAGAGAGTTTTGGCGGGAAAGTAAAGCTGAGTGTCACGCTCATTTTTCATTGGACTTTTAAATTATTTATAGTGTTGTTTACTAAATAAAAGTGCGTCATTTATGTAGTAAAAATTGCATTCAGTAAATAATTCATAAAGAACATTTAGAGATCCCAGCATAGTGGCGTCATTATGACTTTGCCTCAAACCTCCCTCGTAGGCGGTTCACATAGCCGTCTTTTTCAAAATGAATGAAAATTCATTACGTGACATTGGCTGAATGCACAAAGCGTGCGAAGCCAAGGAAGTAAGAAATAATAAATAATAACTAACTCAGTAACTCGTTGCATCTCACCTGTAAGTGTTGCAGCACAAACTGCCTGGCATGCGGGGCTTTCTTGATGAGGTAGTGCGTGTGATTGGGCGCGCCGTAGTGGGTCATCACTCTCTCTAGGAATGTGTCGTCTGAAGAGCCGGGGTACATGGATTCTTCATCTAGAAGCCTGTAGAAATTATAAATGTATTAAAATATAGTTTTACTACTAACAGATCAAATGAGATACCTTATTACGAAACATAGATTCATAGATTTTTTTTTTATCAGTGGGCTAATGTGATACGTACCGCTGTCAGTAGCAATCGGTTTCATATTGACAGATCAAAAACATACATTGTGTTATTAACGTTTTTGAGCAAATAAATTTTCAAACATATGCAGCAATGGATTAGCAATAAGCTTCAAAATTATTCCAATGATAGTAAAAGTGTGTTACGCAATTAGGATGCTGGGGGGTTATTCTACTAATTTTAAGAACGTTCACAGTCTGATCTACGTCTCAATCTGTTTAGAAAATTCTTCTAATTTCTCTACATTTTGACAAGTATTTGACATTTGTTTGTTGGAACACAAATTTAAACTATCTAAATGGTTATTGAATTATGTACCTTACCATTAGGTATAGAAACGCAGTTCTTTATATAAAAATTACAGCTTTCTTTATTTATTTTAAATACTGATTCAAAGGTTAAGTCTAGAACTAAAGTTAGATTTCGTTTTGTTATAAGGAGGCGGGAGTCTAAGATATAATAAGTTTTTATTATAGGCGAAATCAGATTTGTTTCCAAAAGTCAATCAGAACACGATTTCTCTTTAGTTTTCATTTTCTTTAAAATGTTTCTCTACACTAGGTTTTTCTCCTGTAGATATCGTGGGTGTGTTTACAAACTTATAAACTCGCATACACAAACTTCATTAAATTAATTGATTCCCTGTCAAACCTTTCAAGAAATAAGTGTAATCTACTCATGTGACACATCTGCAAGGTAGTAGGTATTTCTATTTTTATTTATAGCAAGTGAAGCCATTGTCGACTATTCGGCCAATGTTAAAAGTGACGAGGCAATAACGTCAAACACTATTATTAGCCGCATGTGTCATTTTGACAGTTCAACAATATTCATTGCGTTATTAACGTTGCTGCACAGACACGAATATGGAGCTATGGATTTAAAAATTATTCATATTGTGATTGCTTAGGGTGCTGTTACCACAGATGTAATTTTTCACTAATCTGACACATCAGAATGATATCTTACCAGAGTAAACCTCTTCGGTCGCATTCTCGAAGGTCAGCTTGAGAGCTTCGCACGATCGTATTCTGGGGAGCTTTATCTAACAGCTCCACCATCGGTCCTGGATTCACAGTTTCCGACAGCCAGTCTGAAATAAATAAACAAAGAATCAGTGTGTGTACTTAAAATGTAGAAATAACAAGCACGCTTGTCTCAATATCGAGTCAAGAGCCCTTTCAGCAATTTAAAAAAAATAGAGGACCAATTCTGATGGAAGATGGAACGTCAAAAATGTACGGTTAAACTCGCTAATCACTATTTAACTTTAAGCAATGTTTATGAACAAAGGGGCTTGTATCTAGCTAGTAGTGTGCCCAGTCTACAAACAATACTTTAATCAAATGCATAATATCTTATTTATCAAGCGATTTGTCGTGTTCCGGCATGATGTGATGTCTGGTGAAGCAGTACGGAGGACGGGACTGAGCATTTGTGTTGCGATGTGTGCCGGGTACGATGCGCCTAGTGTTGTTGTGTTGGGAGTTTGGTCGTGGAGGGTCTTCAGATCAATTTCCCTTTGGCGCAGCATCGTTGGTCGTGTTGTTGGGTTTAACATTGCATCACCTCGCTCAACTGCCGTCTTCCTTCCTATTCGCTCAGTTTTTCTGAGTGAATAGGCTCTTAATAAACTAGCGCGCTTTACCATCAACGATCGCATCACTGCTTACCATCAGGCGGGATTGTGGACAAGCGCTAGTTTTTAATTATTTAAAAAAAAACCCAATCATTCACTATAATTAGTCGGATGATTGTAAAAATCCAGAGTTAGCCCATCACTACTATTTAGGTAGTTTAAAAAAATAACTTTTCATTTTCTTAATGTTGATATTCAGATTTAAGTATTTAATAGTATAAAAATAAATACTTCTGTGCCCTAATATCGCCAGTAACGTTCATTTATGTACGTACAGTCGTCCCCGAATGGTATATTGATAATAGAAGAACATTATTCATAGTATTCTATGGAAAATATTGTTGTTTACACATTTGCCGGTATCTTTTTGTATTTCTTTCTATAAAATGAAACATGTCACTGTTTGTTTTCCAAAATAAATAAAAATAAAAAGAATATTTTGTTTATAAATCACAATAGAATGCTTTTATAAATGATAATTACCTTCTTCAGCTCCATCGTCAAGTGTGATTCCTTCCTGCGCGTATCGTTCGCGAGGCGCCACGAGTAGCGCTTCGTGGAACATTGCTTGCAAACGTTCCTGGAAAAGGGGATTTTTTGTTTTATTATGGTCAAGCACTAGTTTAAAATAATAATAATATTAAAAAAAAAACTATATATTTTTTGACAGAATGAGACTGAGATCAACTGTTAATATTATTAAAATTAGGAGAATTGCCTTCACATTAAAAAAAAAAAAAATACAAATTTAGTACAGACTTTATTAGATTCTCAATTTTATCTATAAAGCATTAAGGCTCAAGTTTTGACAGTTTCGGGGCAGCTTGACCTGCTTACTTACTTGCAAATAATTGGAGAGTAACTTTGACAGTGGGGCGCCGCTTTGTTGTCCGGCACACATTGGATTGTCAGCTCCTGGTGTATCCAGCAGCAAGATGGATGCTGCTGTTCTTGCTGAAGTTGATAGACTCCTGGAAGGTTGCCAAAATAAGTTCAGCGACAATCAACAGGCCCGACGTCTACTGTGTGGCTACCATGAGTTTTCATTAAGAGACTTGAACATACGCGTCGACCGCGTTTGGCGCTCTCATTGGTTGAGAGTCCTTACAACCTTGTTACTGGCCAATCGATAAGTCAAACTCAGTCGATATTGTTAGAAATGATCGAATCAAGCAATAAGCGCATTCCCCGAGTAGGTACATTATTTATTTTTAATAATTATAAACTAGCGCTTGACCACAATCCCGCCTGATGGTAAGCAGTGATGCGATCGTTGATGGTAAAGCGCGCTAGTTTATTAAGAACCAATTCACTCAGATTGAGCGAATAGGAAGGAAGACGGCAGTTGAGTGAGGTGATGCAATGTTAAACCCAACAACACGACCAACGATGCTGCGCCAAAGGGAGATTGATCTGAAGACCCTCCACGACCAAACTCCCAACACAACAACATTTAGCGAATCGTACCCGGCACACATCGCAACACAACTGCTAAGACCCGTCCTCCGTACGGCTTCACCAGACATCATACCGGAACACGACAAATCGCTTGGTGGCAGGGCTTTGTCCGGTGGGTGGTAACTTCTGCCGGCGGCCGGTGTTATGGCCTACTAAAATATAGATCGTATCAGCTTCACACCATTTATTTTTAATACTTCTGTTATAACGACAGACAGCTGCATCATGTGTTAGTTGCTAAGGTAGGTATGTAACCTCCAACAGATATCGAAGATCGAGTCTTGTAATGTAAACTCACGGTAGCTACCTCCACTGTTGTAGACGTATTTTCTTTTTTTCTATAATTATAAACTAGTGCTTGATCGCAATCCTGCCTGATGGTAAGCAGTGATGCAATCGTTGATGGTAAAGCGCGCTAGTTTATTAAGAGCCTATTCACTGAAAAACTGAGTGAATAGGAAGGAAGACGGCAGTTGAGCGAGGTGATGCAATGTTGCATGATGATGATGCGGCATGATGTCTGGTGAAGTCGTATAGAGGACGGATCTGAGCAGTTGTGTTGCGATGTGTGCCGGTCATCAATCTCCTGAGGAGGTATGAGGAACAGGGAGTAAAGTTCACTCATCCTCCTTAAAAAAGGGAGGATCCTCCGACCAGACGGGTGTTATGTCTAGCGGGCACTTGCCCGATAGTTGAAATTGGGAAGTTGTATTTACTAATAGCACGGTAAACTCTGATTGCGAGATGTAGAATTCGTGTGACGTCAGTATGACGCGTTGTTCCATGTGGCGTTTGTAGGTACCGCTACACTCCCTCTGGCGCAGCATCGTTGGTCGTGTTGTTGGGTTTAACATGTGGGAATGCGGTCAAGCACTAGTTTATAGTTCTTAAAAAAATACTTCCATAGATATTTTAATGAAACGAAATGTTTACCTGTTAACTAATGCGGCAATGATGTTGAATGTCTCATTGTAGAGGCCGGTGACAAACGCATCTACCGCCTCTGTACCCGACATCTCTCGTTCGTTCGAAGGTGAAGGAGTTCTGAAATGTCCAGAATACGGCAAAACATTTGAATATGAGTCTAACATTGAATATTATGCTTAGGAGCCCGTCCGTTAATCTCTATTTGAGATCACGAAGTGCATCTGTAGGATCCAGTTTACAAACATCTACAGTGTAAAAAGTCTTGTGAAAATTCAGCCAGCTTACACGATAACAATATACGTAACTGAAAATATAACAATATACGTAATTGTCGGCCTCCGTGGCGCAGCGGTCAACACACTTGCCTGCGACGTGATGGAAAAACAATCTTTTCCTGATTGGCCTGGGTCTTGGATGTTTATCTAATATCTATATATAGATCTATTATAAATATAGTATCGTTGAGTTAGTATCACATAACACAAGTCTCGAACTTACTTTGGGGCTAGCTCAATCTGTGTGATTTGTCCGTATATATTTATTTATTTAGCTGAAATTATGTAATTGAATTCATATACATTCCAATTTGAATTTACTTAACGTTATTAATTTATTAGATTTTTTTAATGTTATTTTACCCTTAGTTTAATTAATTTTATACAATATGAAAGAATTTGAAAAAATCTCGCAATTTTTTATTTGACCTTCATACCAGTGTTATAAATTCAATCAATATTAGCGCTTATTGCTAAGTAAATTATTACTGTAGTTTTTTTTTCTGAGTAATTGATGTGCTGCTATTTTTGTTTGTTACTGTTAGTTTTACCTATAGGAATGTTTTTTTTTTTTTTATTAGTGTAATCAATTCTCGACCATAGAAACATTGCACGCACACACACACACACACACACACACAACAACAACCTAATGCATTTAAGGTCGTCGGTAGTTGCTTTAAACGCATAAAATGAGGGTTCTTTATGCCATTTACACGAGTTTTAATGAAATTAATAACAATTAATATATCCAAAAACACAAAAATATGTTTGGCATTTTGTTTCTCGCGACAAATATTGTGAAACGATCCGGATTGGCTAATGTCACGATGATGTCATACGCTCATAAACACTTGTTGCCGTTCTTTGTGTTTTCAGGTGTTTTAGCGTTTTAGAAGATTTTTAACGATATTTGGAGCGATTTGTGTATTTTTTTTTTGTTTTCTGACTGACAAATAACAGGTAAACTCGAACACTACTGCGAAACCGAAAATCGTTCATAAGTTTGTGATGTCACTTACTAAGAGCGACGCCATATTGCTGAATAAAGCGTTTCGGCGGCTTATTTAAATTATGAATGTTTATTTGCATGTTTCTTACGAAATACGTATTTCAAATAAAAAAAATACTTTTGGTGAACTTCTAAACCGCAAACAAGTAATTCAAGATACAAATTATAAATCTGTCAAATAGCCTATTGTTGGTGGACCTAATAAAATAAAATAAAACTGTCCTGGTAAACTTGCTTCATATTGAGGCTTCCCTAGAAAGGATAGTTACCTCAGATTTGAGTTGGGTTGCGGCGAGGTGGGAACGGTGACGAACACGGCTCGTGCAAGCTCCTCCGTGCCCACTCCCAACAACCGCGCCGCCCGCTGTCCGCAGCCCGTACTCAGGAACTGGTACTTTATACCAGAGCCGGTGTTGGCTGGAAAAAGACAAAGATTAAAGTTTTTTTTTTTTTGTAGTGTGGCACTAATATTGTGACTGTGCCAATTTCAAGTAAAAGGTAAAGATTTTTTTCCGAGGTAATCAAGAGTTTCTTTCTTTCTTTTTTGGCTTCGCACGGTTTGTGCATTTAGCCAATGTCATGTAATGAATTATTCATGTCGAAAAAGACGGCCACGTGAACCGTCTCCTAGAGAGGTTTGAGGCAAAGTCATGATGAGGCCACTATGCTGCTAAATCTCAATGTTCTTTATGAATGATTTACCGAATGCACTTTTTACAACATAAATCACGCACATTTATTGCCCAATGAAAAATGAGCATGACACTCAGCTTAACTTTCCCGCCAAAACTCAAGATTAAAGTTACGGTCGAGTGAATGAAGCCTTGTGGCTATCATGAGTTTTCATTACGAGACTCGATCATACGCGTCGAGCGCGTTTGGCGCTCTCATTAGTTGAGAATTCTTACAACCTTGCAGCGTGCCAATCGATGAGTCAAACAGGATCGATATCAAAGATTGAGTCGTAATGAAACTTCGTAATAGCCACACTGGTGATGTAGGTACATCCCCACCTACTTTGAAGTTTTTTATTTTTTTAAATAATTATAAACTAGTGGTTGACCGCAATCCCGCCTGATGGTAAGAAGTGATGCAATCAATCAATTCAGTTTTTCTTTCAATAATTTTGCAAATTAATTTTAAATAGTAAAGGATTGTGTTTTCCCTAACTTTTACCCTTTCCCCTCAACTTGACATTGGCTATTGCGATGGCAAAGCCATAAAAAAAAAAATGTTTAGTTGGTGAACAGAGGACCGGGGTCAACAGAGATTTCTTTCATATTTCAAAATTCCAAATCTTACAAACGGAACTTGTTTCCTATTCTTGACCAAATAGAGAGAAGGGATCATTTAGACCTTTCAGGGACGTAGGATGTTAGAAGAATTCACCGTGGACCCTGGCGCACAGGCAAGTGAAGCAACACGAGTGAGTTTTAGTCAGTAAAAGTCTGAAACTCCGCGCCGCCCAGAACGGGTGAAGTCATTTGACGATTTCCCAACAAAAACAAAGGTATCAGTCAGACTCAAATCTCATATTACATTCAGCAAAAGGCTCCAGTACTGCTAAAGAACTACTACGTACATGTACGAAAAGTTTCTTAAAGACAGAAGTTACCTTAAATATCTTGAAAGCTCACCTTTAACAGCTCCAGCCCAGCCCAAATGACAGATAGCAGCCATAATTTTCCATATCGCCATCTGTTCGTTCTCAGTAACAGCCAGCAGCTGTAGCGCTTCCTTCAGCGCTGAGAACTCAGCGGGCGCGTCTGCTTTCTCAGCGGAAGTCATAAAGGGGTTCGGAGTGTTAATCGGTGATTGGTCAAAGAGCAGCTCGCGGCGGAGACGGCCATCGCAACCGTGGTAGAGGCTGGAAGAAAAGAAAAAGCCTTTTTATTTTTAATACCAGCTGCGCTCCGTGGTTTCTCCTATACAATATGTAAAGAAATCCCTGTCCGATCCGTGAAGGTATTGTTAGGTATCGATAACTGATTACAACTAATACCTACAGAGGCGGGCTAAACTTTAAATAATCCCCCAAAAAATAAATATTATTTCGCAAAAGGAGGTAAATTAAAACATGTGCGGTAGGCAATATATCCGCGGGCGAAGGGAGGCAGGGCACGCGGCGCGCGTTTACATCGCTCATAATAATACCATAAAAAACGGTGTTGTCACTTTTTTTTTTAATTGCCAAATTTTGGGGAAGTTGGAATTAATTCGCGGAAAAAAAAGATTGTTTCAAAATTCATTAGTATTGTTACTATGATGATTATGTAAAATTTCATATTTTATTTGATCATGTGTTTACGCCTAACCTTTATTATCCTTAAGGGTGGGTGGGACAGAGTTTTCCTTACATATTTTATGTTTCAATAAATAATAAAATTAATTAGGATAAAAACTAACTAAGCGATGAAAATCCAGGGGAGGGCAAAATTTGCCACGGGAAAATCGCCCGTACGAATCTGGGTTTAAAGTCCAAGCGAGGTAATGTGATTAGAACAATATGTTGTTACATTAATTTTCAACTGTCTTCGATATGTAGAAACGCCATGGTATCCAGCCACTACAATCTGGCAAATTACTTTAATAGATTAACTTTTAACTTTATCGCTTATGATTTAAGGTTCAAGGTTGCTTGGGAAAAATTGAAAGTTTTGGATACCTTCACCGGCCGGCGCCTGTATTAAAAAATTTAGCTTTAATTCACGTTTTTAAAGCGAACGAGATTTAATAGATTTATTTATGCCTTGAAGAGATAATTGAGCAGGATCGCTAACTGAATTTTATTGTTATCTTAATATAGATAATAAATGATGGACTCAAAAAAATTGAGTAAATAGGAAGGAAGACGGCAGTTGAGCGAGGTGATGCAATGTTAAACTCAACAACACGACCAACGCTTCTACGCTAGAGGGAGATTGATCTGGAGACCCTCCACGATCAAACTCCCGACACAACAACATTTGGCATATCGTACCCGGCACACATCGAACACAACTGCTCAGACCCGTCCTCCGTACGGCTTCACGAGACATCATGGAACACGACGAATCGCTTGGCGGCAAGACTTTCTCTGTTGGGTGGTAACTTCTGCCGGCAGCCGATGTTATGGCCTACCACCGAGAGATTCTTGCATGTACTTACGTGTGCAAAGCTCTGAGCGGGGCCTGTCCGGGTCTCAAGTCTGGGAGTAGTATTTGTACCGAAGCAGCTGCTAAAGCGCCGCCGCCATCGAAGTCCAGAGATGTCAGGGACACGAAGCGAGATGCGTGCGTGTTTGAGCTGGTCCTGTGAAAACAAACATAATTTTATCAGATTTAAAGATCTCCTACCTTAAAAACAAAAAGTCACAGAATATCTACTATAATACATGTTGCTAATATTATTATAAAAAAGTTTTCATGTAGATTTGTTACTCTTTCACTTTCACGCAAAAACCACTAAATGGATTGGGATAAAATTTGGCAAACAGATGGTTTATAACCAGTTCCCTAATCGGCGAACACATTTTTGTAAAATTATTGCGACTAGTTGGGATCAGTTAGGATCGTTTGGACCGAATGGACCAATAGGCGGTCCAAACGATCCTAACTGATCCCAACTAGTCGCAATAATTTGACAAAAATGTTTTCACCGATTAGGGGGCTGCGCCTTAATTGCGTAACATACTATTACTATCAATACGAATTATTTTGAAGCTTATTGCTATTCCATTGCTCCCTATGTCCGAAAATGTGACTATTCAACAATGTAAATATTGCAATGAATGTTGTTGAACTATCAAAATGATAGCGATTGCTACTGATAAAGTGTTACGCAATTACCCTTCTGGATTAACACATAGAATAATTTCACTCTAACATTCTCACGTGACCGAGACTTATACGAGGAAAACCACGGGGCGGAACTAGTACGCCAATAATATCAATGCAGGGAGTATTAGTTTAACAATTAACAACAATGAAAATTCCCCCACTATTTCCAAAGAATTTGTAATGCTTATGCACTTTTGTTCATGTGAATATATGTATATCGTCGGTATGCTTTCCTTCGCAAATAAATACCAATACATGATTATCTGTCTCTAATAAATACCAATACATGATTATCTGTCTCTAATAAATACCAATACATGATTATCTGTCTCTAATAAATACCAATACATGATTATCTGCCTCTAATAAATACCAATACATGATTATCTGTCTCTAATAAATACCAATACATGATTATCTGTCTCTAATAACTTCTTCGGCCTTCTCACTCACCGTGTAGACCCAAACAGGTGCAGTACATCGAAGGCAGCATCCAATCGTTCAGGTGTTAGCTTCGAGCCCTGTGCTGGGTACGCGCTGGCTAAGTACCACACGCAATGACGCATCGCCGAGGTCTTACCAGATCCGGACCTGTGGGAAGAATAAAATCATGATTAATCGGCCATCAGTCGCTTTGCATTTAAGCGAAAATTGCAGAGTTATTTTCTCAACACCTCTCCCTTGATTTAATATTATCTACAGATATTATAGTGATAGCAGTATTCATCCATTACTGATGGGGCTATTGTCGCAAATAAGCCAGATATAGTGGTGATAGATATTGATCTATCACCACTATATCTGGCTTATTTCGCGCTAATCGTAGCGCGCCTCCCAATGATGGCGATGTTACCATTCCATATGACGGGAACTTCGTGAAAGCTGAGAAAGAGAAGCAATTGAATAAATCTCAACTTAGCATATAAGGTAGTTGATGTGTGGAATATGTCATTGTACCGATTGTTGTATCGTCCAATGGTTTGATAGTCTAATTGTAATATATATGTTTTGTTGAATTAAATTATTAATAATTAGGTCTCTTATTGTGAATGTTGTGTATGCCTATAAGTGATGTATTTACACAAAACTGAAGACCTGCGATTGCTTTTTATGCTACCATTATTGTAAATATGTCGTTGGTGTGCCATAATAATAAATAAATAAATAAATAAAAGGCAGTACTTCTCGATATGGTCCGCATCGTGAGGAGTTCCTGTCTTTGGAGCCCTAATCACTCCCTCTGCTACTATTAACACTGCTCCCGATATATGTGGGATACTATTTTTTATATTTTTTGTAATTACAGTTAAAAATATAATTTATATGAATATATTTTGAAATAAAGGAAATAATAATAGTAAAAGATGTATGTGTATATAACCTATTTATATGTTTGTGCAACTAGACTTTTTTATCACTGTCTTTGCCAAAGCACCTGCTATTTAAACTCTTCACCACCTGATGGTTGATTGATAGAGAATGCCTAATGTATTAAAACGCGCTGATTATTTGATGCGCTATCGTCGGTACGACAGCGTATCAAATTACTATAATTTGTCAAAGGAGAATGCCGAGACCTGTATCAAACGCTTATAAAAAATATATTTCCCGTAAATACTTAAACACTTTTTGACTAACATTACCAACATATGAAATCATTACTAAAGCCGCGTTTACGAATTTTCCAAAAAAGTTTGATAGCCCAAGTTCTTGACTTTCAAATGCATTTCCGGTAGTCAAGAATTTACTTTATGGCTATAGCAATACGGCTCGAGGTTGATTGGGAATATTTGATAATTTAGGGAAGCTTCATCTGCTGTCGTTCGTACCAAGGATATTTACTGCGTGCCAATATTTGCTCCGTGGTCCGACCCTACAGCTTGATGTGTAAGCCGTGCGTACAACCCAATGCGCGTGTAATGTGATGATAATAAATGTGAAATCTAAACGCAGCTGTTTCAATAACATGGATCATCCGCATTGAAATATCAGTGTAAAAGAATAGTTTGCCATTTTAATTTAATACCTATTCTGAAGTGGTAAGCGACCATCTAAAATGCCTCGTGGGGAAACCCACGCAGTTATGGATAATATTAAAACAACATGTTCGAAGTTATTAGTTTTATAATTTGTTTTAGGTATAATAGTAATTTAATTACTAAGCGCCAAATCTGACCTTCAACGTCCTTATTACGTATTCAAATGGCAACCGCTAATTCCTTTAGCCATAAAAATCTTGTCATTTGCTTATCGTTTGTTACGCTCATGTTTTTCATTTTAAAGGCTTAAAGACAAATTAACGGTTTTAAGGAGAAATAAAAGTAGCTTCAAAAGAAAAACAATCTTGTTTCTTGATATTGATTAAGTTCAAATTCCTTTGTGTGATCTGAGGCGTAATATCATTTTCTAAGTGAACTGTTGATAATTATCACTCCATATTTTAATAGACGGACCTTAATAGATGGCGCCACGTGATAATTTGTCAAAGGAGGTTTTAACAAGATAAATACTTCAACGACAAAGGTTTAATTATTTTAATAGTCTGCAATATTAACAGTGTTTATTTATTGTTTATTTGTCTAGTATTTTTTTTAATAATTATAAACTAGTGCTTGACCGCAATCCCGCCTAAGCAGTGATGCAACCGTTGATGGTAAAGCGCGCTAGTTTATTTAAGCCTACTAACTAAAAAATACTTAGTGAATAGGAAGAAAGACGGCAGTTGAGCGAGGTGATGCAATGTTAAACTCAACAACACGATCAACGATGCTGCGCCACAGGAGATTGATCTGAAGATCCTCCACGACCAAACTCCTGCCACAACAACAATTGGCGCATCATACCCGGCACACAGCGCAACACAACTGCTTAGACCCGTCCTCCGTACGGCTTCACCAGACATCATGCATTCATCATTATAGGTTCTGATGTAATTTTTTTTACCATAGAACCTTAAGTGTGTTTGATTGGCCAAAACACACTGACTCAAACTATTTTATTACTTCTTAGGCAGCGATACAATAATTAGACAAGAATTGAGAGAGAAATTTCAAAGACTCTATTGTGTTAAAGAGAAAAAAAGACACTAAATCTCTTTTATTCATTACTAGCTGAGCCGCGCGGTTTCACCCGCGTACGTTTCGATGTGTTTTTTTTTATATGCTCCTCTCCTATTAGTCGCAGCGTGATTTTATATAGCCTAAAGCCCTCCGGGATTAATGGACTATACAACGCAAAAATAATTTTTCAAATCGGACCAGCAGTTCCTGAGATTAGAGCGTTCAAACAAACAAACAAACAAACTCTTCAACTTTATACATACAGTATGTTAAGAAAACCCTGTCCGACCCATAAGGATAATAAAGGTTAGGTAAACACATGACCAAATATAATATAAAATTTTACGTATTCATCATAGTACCAATACAAATGAATTTTGAAATAATCTTTTTTTCCCGCGAATTAATTCCAATTTCCCCGAAATTTGGTAATTTTTAAAAAGTGACAACACCGGTATTATTATGAGCGAATAGCGATGCGACCACGTGCCGCGTGTCCTGCCGCCCACCCCCCGCTGGCGGCAGGCGAAGGGTGGTCAACGCACATTTATTAAATTACCTCCTTTTGCGAAATAATATTTATTTTTTTTAGGGGGATTTTTTTTTTAAGTTTAGCCCGGTTTTGTATGCATTAGTAGAATCAGTTATCGATACCAAACAACACCTTCATGGGTCGGACAGGGTTTTCTTAACATACTGTATATTAGTATAGATTTATAAAACTCTCTTTTTAATATACAAGTACATACATTACTCACTGAAATTTGTGTTACAAATAAAGTGAAACAACATACAAATAAATCAAACAAAAAACAAGTATTTACAACCTAATGAAATAATTCAGTTAACATAAATATGCCATCCTCAGTTGAAATATTATATAGGTACAACGTTATTTTCTGTTCATGCGAATTTTGAATAATTTGCGAGTTTGTTCAGAATAAGCAACTCATTCGTTTCCAATCATTTTTACACCATGTTTTATTTTTTTCCCAAATACACGTAGAAATTGCTGCAGAGTGGTTACTGAGCGGTTACGATAGATTATAGTACTTGCGCGCCCGCCACATCTGACGCCAGAGGTCAACGCACTGCGCTCGCCTGCCCGAGTAGAGCTTTCACCATATTTTTGTTGGGACAACCAAGTAGAATAGCAAGCTCATAACTTTGTGGTTTTTCATTCTACCTTTGAAATTTTGTATATAGATTGTTTAATTAAAAATACTGCTGGCGTGAGCCGCAGTCGCGTCGAACCATATGTCATACAATCATCATCAACCTTTTTTATCGTCCCACTGCTGGGCACAGGTCTCCTCTCATATAGAGAATGTGGGTTGGCGATTTCAGACTTAAAAGTAAAGGTTTCCTCATTTTCCTTTAAATGCGTGATTGGTGTCCAAGAAATACTTAGAAAGTACATACAACTATATAATATAGTATCGTTGAGTTAGTATCCCATAACACAAGTCTCGAACTTACTTTAGGGCTAGCTCAATCTGTGTGATTTGTCCGTATATATATACATATATATATTTTTATAACTTAGTAAAGTTAGATTGGTAATTACCTGACCTAGAATCAAACCCGCTCACTCATACTTGAGAGGCTGGTGTTTTAACCACTAGGCCACCACGATCTATATTACAATACAACATACTAACCTGCCAAGGAAGACGATAGCCCTGTCTCTTCGTGAAGCCAACATGCATCGGTGTGTAGACTGCGCGGCTGCGAACACGTGAGGCGGCATGTCATCAGCTCGACAACCACGGAACATTGCCGCCACCTGGAAACGAAGACAGATTGGCTATCGGAGACAAAAAATAATATGATAAGACCTTGTCTCTGACTTTATTTTATTTATTTATTAAAACTTTATGCACAAGGAAAAACATTGTACAATGGCGGACTTAATGCCTTAGGCATTTTCTACCTTCACTAGCTAAAAATACGGCAGATTAAATGTTTGAAGGATAATATGGCTAGAAAGGGGGTGATATCGAGATGACAATTAATTGAGAAGTATGGAAGAAAATGACATATAGCACTGAGGTCTGAGAACAAACAACAAAAAATTGGGATAAGGACAGGAGGACAAATCAGAAATAAGGAGATCCGCAGAAGAACAAGAGTAATCGACATAGCCCGAAGAATTACAACACAAGTTGCAGTGGGCCGGGCACATTGCCCGTAGGACCGATGCCTGATGGGGCGACGGATTCTCAAGTGGCGACCACGCACCGGAAGACGCAGCGTGGGCAG
Organism: Sesamia inferens; assembly: GCA_037179545.1. NCBI lineage: Eukaryota > Metazoa > Arthropoda > Insecta > Lepidoptera > Noctuidae > Sesamia > Sesamia inferens. The sequence goes on along the minus strand of CM073941.1, from coordinate 19,625,937 downwards.
GCCCCCGACAAGATAGACCGACGACGTGGTGAAGGTCGCGGGAAACCACTGGATGCGGGAGTTGCAGGACCGGTCGTCGTGGAACTCCTTGGGGGAGGCCTATGTCCAGCAGTGGACGTCTTTCGGCTGAAATGAAGATGATGAAGAACAGGAAAATGATGATTCAGTAGATATTTTACCTTGTCAGTATAAATAGGTGAAGTGCGCTTCGGCGGGCCGAGTACCAGGAGCGCATTACCGGCGCGGGCGTGCGGCAAACCAGCGGCGTATCGTGAACGCAGTACGTTGAGCGCACCGCATTCGTTCAGACAGCGCAGGGCAGCTATGTCTTCGCAGCGCTCAAGTTGCGGCGGGTTTGCCTGAAAAGAGAAAAATATGTTTTACAAAAGTTAGACGAAAAGTACTACTAGCACAAGGCTGTGTGTGGCTTATCAATATAAATGGTAAACACTTGGAACCCTCAGAATAGGGATGTTTAAAGAATAAAAAAAAAATTGATTCCTTGAGAATGGATGATTGAAAATTTAGTCCGTTATTCAGATTATAGAAAATATTGGATACGTATATTTTGTTTTATCAAATCAATAAAATTTGACAAATATAAAAAGCATCAAAGATGTGTGGTGGCTGGTGAGGTCACTGCTCGCTAAAAAGTGTAGGGTGCAGTGACGTCACAGGAGTTTTCAACGCACTGTGTCGTCTTCATTTTTTGTTTATATGAAAAAAGAAAAAATACGTGTCTATTATTTTTTGTAAATCTGACTGACGGACTAATTAGTTTTTTTTAGGCAAATACCCTATTTCAAATCGGTATTTTCTAGTTTTGCTGATATAGAAGATCTAATAACTTCTTATAGGTTACTAAAGTATATGATTTTTAGAAAGAAATGTAAAATATAAGGATCATACAGCCTACAGGAATAGATCATAACTTCTTCCCAAAATTGTCCACGAATTATACAAAATGTAAAATGCTTCATATGTAACTTAAATTCAAATCAAGACAAAGATAACACTGCAGTATGTAAGTCAATAATTACATATAAGATGTCACGTTAGTTGCCGTGTAAAGTGTAAAATTTGTTCCTGTAAAGTGGGTCAAAATTGCTTTCAAATGAGTCAAACTAGGAAACAAGCAAACATAAAGGTGAAGCTTATATGTAAGTGTATTAAAAAAATTGCTCTTCCACACACGTCCCTGCCACCCTGTAGACGACAGCAGGTCAAGCTATCCCCTAAACTGTGAAATGTGGCAAATCAAACCTTGAGCCTTAATGATTTAATAATAAAGTTGAAAATGTATTAAAAAATTGGCAGATAACACAACCTTGATGTGCTGTCGGCTGTACAACACCAGTGTGCGAATAAAACTGTTAATCCAGTTCATTGACTTACCTTCTCCAAATCATCTTCATCAACGCTTAGTATTTCTCCAGTCTGCAACACCCTGACCTTCGCCCTGCCAGCCTCTGCCTCTCCGTCTCTTACAACTGCCGTGAAGCCGCCACGATGCGCCAGCCACATGTGTCCAGCCTGCAGCCATTCCTTCTCGCATGCTAGCTGCTCTTCGGATTTAGCCTGTGGAAAAGAAAAATAGATGGTTAATATTTTGTTGCAATGTACAAACAAATTCGAGGTAGGACTAGAAAGGTAAAATTTAAATACAGATACTTTATAATACATACATTAATACATACAGGGTGTATCTGACATCGTAACGCAAACTTCGCGAAAAGGCTAGACCGCATGCCACTAATAAAATTGTGATAGTCATTTAAGTATGTCGTTAATGAACAGTTACAGAAATAACAATGTTTAAAAAAAGTTTCGGCTCGGCCTTTGAACGTTGCAAGCGTGCCGCCGTGCGGGTTTGTAGGTATGACATTGATCCCTGATGTGAACTCTATTAAATCAGCTGATAAGATAGTTTTTCGAGTTTGGTTTTCATTGGGCTTTTTTGTGTAATTAGCGAATTAATTAATATTTACTTTAAAATCTTATTGGGTTATAAAAATATAGCAATTATGAACAGTCTAAAGTGAAAAAAAACTGTATATTTTTTTTTTAAATTAGGAAAAAGCCGTCGAAAAATTCCACCACTGGGGGTTCAAAATCATATAGGTACTGGATCCATGGTACTCGTTTGTGCGTCGATGTCAGATAGATCCTTTACAATACTCAATCTCGATATTTCCACGAGATCGAAACTAACGCTGGTGAAACTGCAGAGCGCAGCTGATCTATATGTGGTACAAAATGTAATATATGTATATAGGCTTTCGGAAGTGTAAAATAATCACTTAACATATAACATTCCTTGTCATAGCTCGCCAATTACACCATAATCATCACCATAATTTTAGCCGAGAGACATCCACTGCCTCCACGTCAACCTGTCCTGCGCCTCCCGCATCCAGCGGTTACCTGCAACATTCACCAGGCCGTTGGTCCACCTTGTCGGGAGCCTACCCACGCTGCATCTACTGGTGCGTAGTCGCCACTCGAAAAACCGTAGTCATAGTATTCAACAATTATAATAATTCCTATAATCCATAGCGCTACCTTTGGTTACGTTACAAGATCGCAACAGGAACCGTTCTATTATTGTAGAGGAAAACTACGCTCAAGTGCCGACGTAACAATCATTCAACTAGCAGAGATTATAAGTGTGTCTAGTGCTCAAAGAATTATTCAACTGAGTATGGAATTACTTGAAATGACTATATGAAAGGCAGAAGTAAAGCGCGCTAGTTTATTAAGAGCCTATTCACTCAGAAAACCTGAGCGAATAGGAAGGAAGACGGCAGTTGAGCGAAGTGGTGCTATGTTAAACCCAACAACACGACCAACGATGCTGTGCCAAAGGGAGATTGATCTGAAGACCCTCCACGACCAAACTCCCAACACAACAACATTAGGCGCATCGTACCCGGCACACATCGCAACACAACTGCTCAGACCCGTCCTCCGTACGGCTTCAGCAGACATCATGCCGGAACACGACAAATCGCTTGGCGGCAAGGCTTTGTCTGGTGGGTGGTAACTTCTGCCGGCGGCCGATGTTATGGCCTACCACCGATCTGAACAATGTTTGATTGTGTTCTTGAGTGGAGACCGCGGATTGGTAAACTTAAGGTGGGACGCCCTCAGAATAGATGGAGTGACGATCTTGGCAGGATGACTGGTAATATTATTTGATTAGTTAGATTGTTGCCGAAATCCAGTGTCCAGCAGTGGACTACTAAAGGTTGATGATGATGATGAAGATGCTTGAACAATATAACTAACATTTATATTACTTATGGCGTGTGAATGACGTAAAAGGCGACTAAGTGAACAGAATTATCAAGAAGTCTATTTTTGTGAGGGTTACTACATGCAAGTACCAATGCAACTTTTCTAAAGTTATATGTACTTTCTAAGTATATCTTGGACACCAATGACTGAAGGTGAAGGAAAATATCTTGAGGAAACCTTGACTTGACGTCTGAAATCGCCAACCCGCATTGAGCAAGCGTGGTGATTACGCTCAATCCTTCTCTGTATGAGAGGAGACCTGTGCCCAGCAGTGGGACGATAAAAGGTTGATAATGATGATGATGATGATGATGACTATATGCAAACTGCGACAGTTAAAGTTGTCTTTAAAAACTGTAGAAACAGAGGAGTTAATAATAGTTTTTTTTAAGTAATATTTCCACCCCTCCATAAGCAAACACATGATAAAAGAAAGGCGCGATGATACGTCTCCATCGTCCTACACCCAAACATAGATACTTACGAACTATTTGTACCAATGTCCTACGTACATGGTATGCACTTCTAAAAGGAAGTGATGTCGGCATCAGTTAGCAAGAAAGCTTGTAATTTTCCACCATTAAATTGTTAACGCCGTCTCTAGAGACTTGCTGAACTAATAATTGTGGATCCCTAGCGACAGTGATGGCCGATAATGGAACGGAGTACGGTTTTTATTGAGATTTTATCTTAAGTACTCCTGTATAGACAAGAGTTATGGATTTGACGTTAGAAGGGAACAAATACTAGGAGACATTAGAGGAAGGTATAGATGGGGTGTAGAACTGTAGACTACATAAGGAAAAGAAGTCTTAAAAAGTGCTTATAACAAATCAAATATGTAGGTAGATATATGCACAGTTAAATACAATTAATTTGAACCTGCACAACCGTCTCCCACACCAGAAAACGTACTAGGAAGTCATAAGCTCAGCCTACACTGATCGGCAGGTGTGTGTATATCCGTAATTATAAGCTCAGTTGTACAGTTGCTGTTATTATTCTAATACCTACTCAAAATACTTACCACATTGTGTAAAGGTCTAGAATTAGGATTCGCCCCGTATATTTGCGTATCCTCCTTACCCAAATAATCCTTTATTTAAAGCTAACATTTGCCCTGTTTTTATATCTGACAACGCAAAAAGCGTTTAAAGGCTATAACGCAAAACAAAGCAACTTCGAACTAGCAAAATGGAAAATAACTCTTGTAATGCCAAAAAAACTACAACACAGCATTAATTAGATGATAACACAAGGTCGTCATAACCTTTTTTTCGGTTTCGCAAAAATCCTATGACGGACTCCTACCGACTAAAATCACCGCGGTATTTCACCTTTAGTTATGGCCGGGGCTACGGGAGTCCGTAAGCATTCACCGTCCCCCAACAGGCGTCGACCTGCCGTTCCCCGTGCGGTTATTCCCACAATGTATGCACTAACTCGAGTTGTACGCCTGAAGTACTGCGGCACCAACTTTGACCATGATAGAACCATGCAATTTTGCACAAGAGTTTGATATATAACAGTGACCTTCAAATTTACACACTACACTATAATTTAAAATTCCATTTATCGTCCAAATTCTTTTTATTGAGTCATTCAATTTCAACTTTTGCCATACATATCATTAAAAGTCATATAAGTCCGTACATGATATTTTTTATTCTATTTTAAATCATAATGAGACATCATCACAGTTGAAGTGGAAGAATGTCAACAAACTTTTAGAAGAAATTCTATGGCTGCTTTTTCCGAAGGTCCAAATACCATTTTTAGCGACGATGATATGATAAAATATTTCTGGATAACATATTCTGTATATTGACATTGGAATATTTTCCTAAAGTGTATTTTCTAGTTTTAAGTAAAAATAAAATTATGTACACGTATATAAAAGAGGAATGGAAATAGCTAGAGGGCATCAAAAAATTCATCCGCATCGCTGTCAACCGGAAGCGTGCCCAAAAGGCTGGCAGCATTGCCACGTTGTATGGCGATGCTGATTCTTTGGCCAAAAAATAGCCCAGCCCTCTGGTCACGTGAAGAGTCGATTAGATGTTTGGCGATATCTCGGAACAATAGGTGTGCACTCGGACCCCATAGCCCTAGTGTTTCAACCCCAAACGGCTCTTTCTGGATTGATTGTCTTTAGTTTTGTTTTTGTCTTGTGATGATACATATCATGGAAATTTAATGATACTGAAATTTTAAGGCATGGGACGAAAGTTTGTATGGAAATTTGTCATTATTTCGACGAAGTTCTCCGTGTGCAAAATAGAATTAACTTATCTGCAATAATTTAAGGACCACCCAGCGATTCATTTGACATTTTGCGCACCCGTCATGTTGTAATTGACGATTACATCTCAATGTACAAATATCACATCTGCGGGGAGTGGCGGCGATTCTGTCCAAATGTCATGTTTACTATATTGGACAATCATTGGCTTCTTCATTCTTTACTTAGTGTAACTACGATTCACTCACAAATCCTCTGATATGGGTAGGATTTTGCATTAATTTTTGGCTATTTAGGGGACTACCCCGAATATCCATAGTAACGAGACAACCATGTCTCGTTACTATGCATGCTAAAAGAACCTTTAACGACAGTTTCTGAGAATGATTAACTGGAATTGTGCCAGGGAAACCAGCGAAACCCTGGTAAAATTGAAAATACGATTAATGAAACAGTAACTAATTTGTATGTTCAGTGCTATAATTAAAGCCACAACTTCACAACACAAGCTGCAATAACTAGATTCATATTTCTGACTTTCCAGCTCTTATCCGATGATAAGTGACAAGTACCTGTGCTGGTTTAACCTAATAAAATTATGTCCTGCTTACTAAGACTAAATATAAGTTTAGTTTTTAACTAAAAGTGTCCATTCTGTATTTGTATTTCGTACTTTAATTTGAATTTAGACATAGTTCTTAATACTAATAAAACAATTAAGAGCCTCCGTGTCGTAGCGGTAGCCAACGCGACCACTGCGCAAGGAGGTGCGGGTTCGATCGCTGCGCAGTGTAAATATTTTGTATGCATGAATATGAAAGTTTGCACTGGTCTAGTCGTGCCTCGGAAAGCACTTTAAGCCGTTGGTTCCGGTTGCTATACGAACATCTAATGGCAGTCGTTACAGGTTGTTGAGGCCCTCAAAAGTCCAACAATTGGTCTAACTGCAAAGCTTCGATATCGCCTTCGGGTTGTGGAGGTCAGCCTGCAGTCGCTTCACGGAAAATATCGAAGTTTAGTTAGATTGGTAAAGAGGACCCCAGACTCCAAAGCTGAAAAACCTTCGGATGCGACTTGAATTAACGCTGAGATGGTGATGATGATGACTAACATAACAATACCGAAACAAGTTGTCGCTAATGTAAAAACTGATATGACCAAAAACGGAAGAGCCTTTGAAGAGAATTTTAAGCAAAATACTCTAGTTATTTTCTCAAGACAGGGTAGAAGTTAACAAACACAAATTAAGCATTCCCACGATCAAATATTCATTGACACAAATAAATAACGTACCACGTCGTCATAACATTAACATAGCACAAAGTAACTTATGCGAAAACTATAACTTAGTGACTAATATTACAGAACGATAAATTTGAAATTACGATATGAAAACATTTTGAAATTCATTCCGAACTACTGTTTGCTTGTAAAATAATGGGTAGCAAAATTTACAAACTAATAAACATTATGGATATATTTGAGACAAAGAAACTGCCAAAGATATTTACAATTCTGTTTCTGGACAGTTATTATCTAATGTTGTTAGGTTTATGTCAAATAAGTAGTGTCCGACCGGACGTTCGGTTTCGGTTGAGTTTCGGCAAAAACACGAGTTTCAGTTTAGTTTCGTTTTTGACAGCAAACTTGCCGAAATCGAATGTGCTCTCAGAAGTTTTCGCGATGTGATTACTTTATTATGTCGTTAGTATTCGTTTTGTTTTGTTGTGGTATTGAGTTTTCGAGTGATTGAGAGTATATCCACTGAAACTACCTATTGTCAGTATTTTTGAGTAACACATTTTTTTTTTTTTTTAATAAAGGTCCTTATGTTGATTATTAATAAATAAAAATGTTGATGACTGTTTAATTATGCGATTTAAAGAGGAAACAACAAAGACTGACTGATTATAAATAACGTTTTCTTAAAGTTTCCCTGAAAATATGATTCTTAAAAAGAAGTTTCACTGCCGAAATTCGTTTTCGGTTTCGGTTTAGGTCGTGAAACTATTTTCGTCGGACAATGCGAATTATTTATAAATAAATTCATTATTTTCTCAGTGGTAGACCATAATATCGTTGTGTTACGATGTGTGCCGAGTACGGTGCGCCAAATGTGTCGGGAGTTTGGTCGTGGAGGGTCTCCAGATTAATCTCGCTTTGGCGCAGCAACGTTGGTCGTGTTGTCGGATTTAACATTATATCACCTCGCTCAACTGCTGTGAGTGAAGAGGCTCTTAAAATACTAGCGCTTTACCATCAACGATTGCATCATTGCCATCTGCACACCATCAGGCGGGGTCGTGGTGTCGCCGTAGCAGGAATGATATCTTAAAATAGAGTAACATAATAACCGAATTTTCTCACGAGGCGCCTTCGTAAATTCATACCCCTTTATTACAAAACGAAATCTAATTTTAGTTCCAAACTTAACCTTAAGTCAGTACTTTTATTTGGAACTTTATTGAGGTTAAGTCATAATTTTTAATACAAAAGTGACAACTTATGTAGTAAGTCATGGTGGCCTAGTGGTTAAAACACCAGCCTCTCAAGTATGAGTGCGCGGGTTCGATTCCAGGTCAGACAAGTACCAATGTACTTTCTAAGTATATCTTGGACCCCAATGACTGAAGGTGAAGGAAAACATCTTGAGGAAACCTGGACATTAAGTCTGAAATCGCCAAAACGCATTGAGCAAGCGTGGGGATTACGCTCAATCCTTCTCTGTATGAGAGGAGACCTGTGCCCAGCAGTGGGACGTTAAAAAATGGTTGATGATGATGATGATGATGTAGTACCGAATCTGAAAAAGCTGTCATTTTAAAATAAAGAACTGCTTTTGTGTATATAATATTTAGATGCATACAGCATAATTCAATAACCACTTAGGTGGTTAAACCCGATCAAAATAAAATTCATGTTTTTTTTTTAATATCGGGAGATTACCCTAAGGTTTTACTTGTCAGGTGGTCCATAGATTCTTTCTGGAATAAGAGAAATGGACGAAATAATATGTGTCTCTTTGTAGGATGTTTCTTTTTATTATTTTGCAGTGTTGTCAAACTGTCAGAATTTTAGCTCGGTGGTGGGGAACATGGGAATTTATTTATTCAAAGCAAGGTTTCCTTCCGCGATTTTCTGCAGGAATTCCTATATATCTAGATATGTTCGACTTTCAATACAATATAGATTGAAGCTCCGGAGATTGTAACCACAGATACGTAAGCAAAAACCATTTTAATCTATTTTAGAATGAAAAATTAAAAACACGTTTTGCATTTGAAATACGAGATGTTTATGTGTCCAAATCTTGTTTAAGTCAATAAAAAAACATCGATTAAACTTCATTAGCTATAAAAAATCTCATGAATCAATTTTACTATAGGTAGTAAAGATCGCATAAAATAGATAAATAGTAACTAATAAGAAACCAACGTCGTATTTCATAGAAATGTATGAAACAAATCAACTCTGTGTATATAATATAATGATAAACATATGAATGATACACAAGTTTTATGGGTCTGTGATTTTGCATTTATAACAGAAATGGGACCAGATTAATTTATCGTTTTTTTTTTTATGGGCATATATTGACAATTTAAATGTGCAATCATTAGTATATTTCATCATGCTTTATTTTATTTCATTGTGATAATTATGTAATGCTTTCCTCTTGCAGCCTCTCAAGAATGAATGCACAGGTTCGATTCCAGGTCAGGCAAGTACCAATGTATATTTTCTAAAGTTATATGTACTGTCTAAGTATAGCTTGGACACCAATGACTGAAGGTGACGGAAAACATCTTGAAGAAATCTGGACTTTAAGTCTGAAATCGCCAACCCGCATTCAGCATGCGTGGTGATTACGCTCACTGTGCCCAGCAGTGGGACGATAAAAAGGTTGATAATGATGATGATGTAATGCTTTTAAAATGTTCTGTGTGTCTGTACCATAATATTACACAATGTATGTATAATTATAGATATGTATGTATCTGTGTATTTATTTTAATGTTATTGTATGTATAATATTTGTCTGGTGGGTGGTATCGTCTGCCGGCAGTCAATTTTATAGCTTACCACCGAGAAAAATAGGTTTACAGTAAGAGTCAAAAGTGCATTACCACTTTTAAACTTTATTGCTCTAAAAATAAGTGTCAAAGTGGTACTCCACTTTTGGAGCCTTACTGTAAGTATATATAAATAAATACCATGTAACAGTACTTTTTAGAATTGAGCTGATCCGATAAGACTGGAGCCCACCCCAACTTGCACCCTAATTGCGTAACATACTACATATCACCATCAATTGGAATAATTTTGAAGCATATTGCTAATTCATTGCTCCATGTGTTCGAAAAATGTCTACTCAAGAAGGTAAATAACGCAATGAATGTTATTGAACTGTCAAAATGAAACCCAATGCTAATAGTGTTACGCAATTACCCTACTGGTTGAAAAAAAAAACTGACACATAATATTGACAGCAAACTTACTATCCTATAGATACCAATTCCTAGTATGGGGCCACATTATTAAAAAAAAGAACATAAAATAGGGATGTTTCATGGGTAAAAAAAATTTATTCTATTTAGCCCGTCATTCAGATTATAGAAAAATATTGGATACGTATATTTTGTTTTACCAAATCAATAAAACTTGACAAATATAAAAGGCATCAAAGATCAGGAGTGGTGGCTGGTGCACGCTACTCTTTTTAGCGGGCAGTGACGTTACACGAGTTTTCAACGCACTGTGTCTTCATTATATGTTTATATGAAAAAAAAAACGTGTCTAGTATTTTATGGAAATCAGACTGACGTGGAGGCCCCGGGTTCGATCCCCGGCCAGGTCATGATGGGAAACGATCTTATCCTGATTGGCTTGGGTCTTGGATGTTTATCTATATGTATACAAGTATGTATCTGTTATAAAATATAGTATCGTTGAATTAGTATCCCATAACACAAGTCTCGAACTTACTTTGGGGGTAGCTAAATCTGTGTGATTTGTCCGTACCTATACAGTATGTTAAGAAAACCCTGTCCGACCCGTGAAGGTGTTGTTAGGTATCGATAACTGATTCTACTAATGCATACAAAACCGGGCTAAACTTAAAAAAAAAATCCCCCTAAAAAAAAAAATATTATTTCGCAAAAGAAGGTAACTTAATAAATGTGCGTTGACCACCCTTCGCCTGCCGCCAGCGGGGGGCGGGCGGCAGGACACGCGGCACGTGGTCGCATCGCTATTCGCTCATAATAATACCGGTGTTGTCACTTTCTAAAAATTACCAAATTTCGGGGAAATTGGAATTAATTCGCGGGAAAAAAAGATTATTTCAAAATTCATTTGTATTGGTACTATGATGAATACCTAAAATTTTATATTATATTTGGTCATGTGTTTTCCTAACCTTTATTATCCTTATGGGTCGGACAGGGTTTTCTTAACATACTGTATATATGTTTATATGAGGGAGAATAATGATAAAAAAAAAAACTAACAGTACTAATTTGAAAAGTCTCTAAAACTTCAAAGAAGATGCGCTAAAAATGAAATAATACAACCAAATGGTTACAATTTAAAGTTATATAGCACTGGAGTGTTTCGATTTAATTTTAGCCTCCGGAAACTTAGCGTTCCAGTTGGCGGATGATGCATTGCTACACCCACGTGGAGCAGGGCTGGTGCTTGTTTTGTGACAACATATATAAGAGGGGCAGACTGGGAAGAAGTGAGGGTGGTAAGGGTTTTAAAGTTAGTTATCCTCTCTGTTAATATAGTGGGAGAACTGCCCAACATTGCCAATAAATTATTCACGATTTGGCACCAAAAACAAATTCTACTTATACAAATTTAGGAAATTATTAATTGCAGCTGTTATAAATATAAATGACTATAACTAATCATCATCATCATCTCAGCGTTAATCCTAGTCGCATCCGAAGCTTTGGAGTCTGGGATCCGCTTTACCAGTCTTAACTGCTCGATATTTTCCGTGACGCGACTGCCGTCTGACCTCCACAACTCAATGGCGATATCGAAGCATTACAGTTAGACCAATTGTTGGACTTGTGAGGGCTCCAACAACCCGTAACGACTGCCATTAGATGTTCGTATGGCAACCGGGACCAACAGCTTACCGTGCTTTCCGAGGCACGACCAGACCAGTTTTTCACTATAACAAATATAATAGTTAAAAACAACAAGTAAAGCTTTAAGAACTTCTTCTGCACTACTACCAACATTAGCAGGAACTTTTTCAACTCCTCCAAATAACAACACCACAACTTTTTTAACCATTCAACCACAAACACTTCTTACAAACAATTCTCCCATTTTTTCTACAATAATTCTTTTATCCTTTTCATCTAACATTTTCCAAGTCCACATTTTCCAATCTGCTTCTTCTAAACACTCCTTGGGGGGGGGCAGCCCTAAGACCTATATGGCTACAATTTTACGACCATTTTATTGCATCGCAGGTGTCCGAATAAACACTGTTTACGTTTAAGGGTGACCTACTAAGCACATCTGTCCGTACACGGAACAACATTACGAGTTACGACACATTACTCGCTTTCTGACGCGGATGTGGCGATGTGGGGACCGAATTAGATTTTAGTGGTAACTTGAAATGGATGGGAGGTTTAGATATTTACCGAATATGAAAATTGTGTACCTTTATTAGGTTTCTTTAGGTATAAATTGAGTTGGGCTCGTGTGTCGGTTTTATCACTATCACAAACACTTGTGTCCCAATCGTGAGAACGTTGTAAGTTAATTATGTATATATTACTGTTAAACTTATGATATCAGATGATGCAATGATATAATGAATGTCAAGGTACTCAGAAGCATTAGTAAAAGCGAAACATTTATAAATGATTTGGCGAAACTGTTCCAAATCATGGTACAATTTAAATCAAGCAGACAGATTAATCATTTAAGTTTCAATACGAAGAAACAAGAGAATTATTTCATCAAAGCACGATTATTGTATTTAAAACTCCATCAACCTAACAGGCAGACATCATAACTTGTCTGACTGTGGTAGCAATCCGTGTAATAGCAATGCTAAAATTAACGACAAATAAACTCTTGAACATGATCAGCAAACAAACACGCATTCATAAATTTATATGACTCTAAGATGCCAAACTAATTTACGAATAGGACTTCGTTCTAAGAACATATAAGTGATTTTATGACAAAGAGGGAAAAATAACAAAAAAACAAACCGAGTAATCAAAGCAAATAAGTACCTAGATATGCTAAGTATGATGTAATACTTGAACATGCCCAAACAGAAGATTAAAGTCGAGACGTGAGGCATATTTTGCACTCTATAATTTTACTACCTACACCCACGTGAAACTCACGAAAACACTGATTGCATCTCCTAATGAGCTTCAAAGTAGAGACAAATGCATGGTTTGCGTCAAAATCAACGGCTATTGTTGTGCGGCCCTGACTCAAAGCCCTAATGACTGCAACTCGTGAGTCGCCATATAAAGACGTGTTTTGTGCATATCTATGATGTTATACAACTAATGACGTAAACGCTTTATTGGTGTCTAATAGTCGTTCTTGTTTGTTTTTTAGGAGGACATAAGTACCTATAGTGACCTTATTGGAGATGCTCTTGAGAAAGGTCAGGTGCGTGGTACTTGCAACAAGCGTGTATGACCAGAGTCAAAAGGAGTATTGAAGGATTGTAAAAAGTTGCATTCCATAGTTTCTGCCTACCCCAATCGGAAGAAGATGTACATTTAAAGTTTTTATGTATAATGATTGGAGAATAGGTCGATTAAATTCTCTTTGGCGCTAAAGTAAATGAAAAGTGATTTTGTAGTCTATACAGGGTGTATCTGACATCGTAACTCAAACTTCGCGTAAAGGCTAGACCGTACGCCACTAATGAAATTATGATAGTCATTTATGTCGTTAATGAACGGTTACAGAAATCACAGTGTTTAAAAAAAGTGTCGCCCCGGCCTTTGAACGTTGCAAGCGTGCCGCCGTGCGTGTTTGTAGCTATGACGTTGATCCCTAATGTGAATACTATTAAATCAGCTAATAAGATAGTTTTTTGAGTTTTGTTTTCATTGCGATTTTTTGTGTAATTAGCGAATTACTTAATTTTTACTTTAAAATCTTATTGGGTTATAAAAGTATAGCAATTATGAACAGTCTAAAGTGAAAAAAAAATACATATATTTTTTTAAATCATGAATAAGCCGACGAAAAATTCCACCACTGGGGGGTTCAGAATCATGTACTGGATCCATGGTACTCGTTTGTGCGTCGATGTCAGATACACCCTTTATAAATTGGCAAATCCTTGTGCGCATATAACATACATCTTATATACGTAATTTATAAACATACATTCGTAACTATACCTATGTTTAAAAAGATGATTGATTGATTAAAAACAAGCTAGAAAGAAAATAAAATAAGTTGTACTTGCTACGTGCAAAGAGCAAATAACACGAATATGCTAGAATAAAGTGTAAATATCAAATTTCATGGTGCTCAGTAGTTACTGCTTATCTTTTGAAACAAAAGCGTGAAAATATGTAGAAAGCCATACTAACTCCAAACCACCCATGAGCTTATTATAACTTACAGCAAATGACATAAACTTGTTAGACATAACAGTAAATGAAATATTACCAAAAGACAAAAATATTATTGAAACGTTGTTTGGACTTCATCCAATATTGAAGAGTTGTTACGATAACAGCGAAAAAGTGCATTTATTTAACCTGAAGAGACTCACAAAACGGGCAGAGTTCCAATGCAATTATGTTAGTGCTTCCAATCTTGTTTTCGAGATAGTGACAAAACTAGATGTTTAACTCCTTATCTGAGGCTGCTATTCCCGGAACAAAATACTTCAAAAATGGGAGGTCGATTTTTGTGACTGTTTGCATGAAATGAATGCCTACCAATAGTATAGTCGTTCAGATTTATGGCTCCAGTGAATCTTTAAAACGATCATTATCATCTCAGCGTTAATGCCAGTCGCATCCGAAGCTTTTTCAGCTTTAGAGTCTGGGATCCGCTTTACTAGTATAACTGCTGATTTTGGCTAAACTTCGATATTTTCCGTGAAGCGACTGCCGGCTGACCTCCAGAACCCGAAGGCGATATCGAAGCTTTGCAGTTAGACCAATTGTTGGACTTTTGAGGGCTCCAACAAGCCGTGACGACTGCCACTAGATGTTCGTATGGCAACCGGGACCGACGGTTTAAAGTGCTTTCCGAGACACGACAACATTTGTATGCATGAATATTAATATTTGCACTGGTCTGAGTGCAAATATTCATATTCAGGCATACAAATATTTGCACTGCGCGGGCAATAAGCCTAAAATGTTTCCATTTTTAGGATAGAAACTAACTTCCTCTCGGTAAGAGTGAAAGATTGTATTTGCCAGTGCGGGCCCAGTGGTGGGTGGTAGGTGTTACACATCTACTAATTTACAGGTTATCGTATTTCTACAGGTTTTTATAAAACCTACTTCAGGCACCAGATTTTATAATGAAAATTTATATATTCAAATCTAAGTTAAGTACTACAAAACCATTGTGAAAGAAATGAATTTATTATTAAATGAATTCATATTTTTGAACATTACAAGTGTCAAATAGAATTTTATATTATCGATACAATTACTAAAGTATCTTGTGCTTGATGGACACGGTTAAGCAGCAAAGTCTTTGGTATAAGAAATTGATACTAATTTGTTTGAATGATTCGGAGCCCACAGATTAGTGAATGAAATATCGGTTTGTTACCTCAGAACTCCGTCACCATACTTTGCACATACCGTTTCATACTTTGGTCAATTTTAGATGACCTTTTTTTCAGTAACAGTAACAAAAATACAAATAGTTATTTATTTACTTTGCTGTGTAGAAAACAAAGGAAAGTAAAAAATAACTTTAATTTGGAAGTCGGTTGTTTTTTTTTTTTTTATATAAAATACGTGGATTACACACCATCAAACTTTAAACTTAGTTACTGGGTTCTACGGATAACTCAAATAATACAATTGTAAACTACAAACTAGAATTAGATAAAACAATTCTAATAAAATGTTAATCAGACATATTCAACATATGTACCTACATAGAATGGATGACACCCAAACGATGTTACCAAACCGTTTAACATTTTCCACAATCGTAAAACTAGTTATTTTATCGACTCCAAGCTGCTGTTGGTAATTGAGAAAGAGATCGAAGCCATATTGAATAGTTTCAATTACCAATCTTATAAGTCTTTATATTATATTGAACACACACCTCAACGAACAAAATCTAATGTAATTCCACAGGATACATTGGAATGTTATACTTATAATAATACAAAGACAAACGTTTACAAAAACTTATACATAATTATGTTCAAGACAAGATAGCAAGACATTATAATGTAGCAGCAACTATTTTGCTTTAGACTTTCGAATGCGTAACTAAAATCCAAATGCAACTTATTCTCGCTACTGTTCACCATCCAATCCAATATTTTACAGACGGAATTTCAAATACGCAAAGTTATACCAGCTGTCTAAAACAGTAACAGTCTAAATTCTAAAACAAAAGGCTGGCTGTATCTACTAATGTTCACACCAGTCGCGCTAAACAACCAGATTCCGGGCTAAATCGCACATTTCAGGAATTCCAAGTAATCTAGTAAAATGTTTGCAGTCCAGATCGATTTATATAAAGTATATTAGATAATATGAATTCTAGCGAATGCTAAAAAGGTATTTACGGTTGAAGTAGAAATACCTTTGATTTCTTCTGCAGCAGGATATTTTGCAAATTTGTGAGCAGTGGTGGCCTATAAATGGTGGCCCTGACTTGTAGGTTTAATTAGAGGTTCGAATTCAGGCAGGCGAGGCGCTTTATTTTGTGTAAAACATTTCATCACCAATGATTTACCAAAAAAAACATGTGAGATGTCACATGTTGATTGATGAATCAACTGGCACTGGTCCCACGTGGTAGATTACAGCCCAACTTCTCATAAAGAGACGAAGAGGGTTCTAGCAGTCAGAACAATGAAGTCTGTAATGTGTATGCAAAAATACAGTGTGACGACGATTAGAAGCAATTATGCAAAACGATATTCTGAAAACAAATATATAACCATGGCCATGACAAGCTGTAGATTAAAAATAATTACAGTCATCTTTATAATCTGACGTACTACAGACATCGTTTCACTTGAAAGAGGTAAACCTACTAAGCAAAGTGATTTGAAATTATCGTAAATGTCGCCTTAAATAAATCATATTCAACATATGCGTTACCATTTTATGTCGTCTACTATATAAGGATATATAGCTTTACCAGAAGCTGCTAACCTAATTGGGCATACTTCAAAGGGCCGCAAATAGACATTTCGTTCATCGAAAGTACTCGTACATGCCCTGGGGCCACGGAGTCAAAATCGATTTATTACTATTAGCTACGCCCATTTACTATTATCTACTTATCGGTATCTTGGACATTAGAATAAATAAGTAAATACTAATATATTTACATTTTATTGTACCTAATAAAATTGTATTGCAAATTGAGCACGATTAAACAAATTTCAAATTATGGGGCTTTGTGTCCTTTTATGGTTTTGTCGTTATGGCTGTCAGATATTCCTAATCAACCTTGGGCCTTAATGCTTTAGAGATAAAGTTGAAAATCTAATAAAGAAATCTGACAGAATGTAGTAGCTTGATGTGGTGTCGTATACAAATGTAGAAATTAATTTTAAATGAACGTGCATTGTCAATAAAAAACCTGAAGCTCCAGTAATTGACCAGACAGGTATGAATGATACTAGAAATGACCCTTTTCAAACCAATGCACCGACAAGTTAACTCACCATCGTTAAGAAAGTCTTCAAGCTTGTCAGGGTGTTATTATTCGTAATGGTGGTGACAGTAATGATCTAAGTGATCTCACTGCAGCACAGGAAACCGATAGTTATCGATCTGTTCATGCTTCTATGATAATATTGGAACGGCCGAGGGTACGGCTGGCAATTATGGCGATGATTAGTAGGTTAATGTTAAGTGTCGTGTAGGACGTGGAGGAAAGTTGTCATGTATGTAGAATGTAGTAGATGGAGTTCAAGGGCGAGAGTAAATAGATTTTAGTAATATGTATGTTCTAACTAGAAGTAACAAGCCTGCCAGGAACCAGTGCTATTGGGAAGAAGACCGACAGACGGACAGCGAAGTCTCATGAATAGTGTTCTTTTAGGTACGCAACCCTAAAAATTAAGCAATGAATGGAAAAATTGCCTTTATTAGACAAAACTTACAATTGAAAATAACACATATCATGAGTAAAGTACTCTGTTCTAAGTATCGAATATTTCATAACTTTTCCAGTAGACTTTATGACCTTGCACACAATAAAGATACAAATTATCACATACCACGAAATCCATGATGTAACAATGAAAGCAATGGAGACGTTACAAAAGTGCCAATGTTCACACATACTGGCCACAGTCGTGATTCGGGAACAACTGGTGAATTAACATGGCCATGTGATAGATATGAAGTATTTGTTGATGGAGTATCAATTTCATTGGTTGCGTTACGTGTGAAAATAGAGATAACATTATTGAAATGAAATGAAATCGTTCATTCTGCAAGCAGAATCACTGATCACTTTTATACGTCATATTTTTTTAAACTAGATGGAGCCGGCATTTCCTAACCTCTGATAAGAAAAGCCGAAACAAACTCAGGGATCATTGTCTTTTTCAAGTCCAGACATTAAAAATTAAAATATTTACAATAATTTACCTGATTTAACAAAAACAGTGATTAAAATGTCATAATTGTAGCATAATTACGCATATTGTCTAATGACATTGCTTAGCAGAGCGAGCAGCTCAATCCCAAGCTTTATTGTCGTCTAAATAATCTGTGATTTTATAATACCCCTTTTTGCAAAGTTTAGTCTTAATATAGCTTTTATATCGTTTAATGGGTAAGTTTCGAATGACCATGGGAAGCTATTGTAATGAACGCACTCCAATGCTGGTCTAGTGGTCATAAGCGGTCAATCGAGGGTTACGGAAGTAGTGTTCATTCTCGCAAACCCCGGTGTAGGTGTGACATGGAACACCGGGGTTGTTTTTATTCAGTAAGAGGCTGACAGACCCCGGCACCTACCCTAGGGCGGCGGACATCCATGAGGATTTTCCACCCCGGAAAAAAAACAAAAAATGTGGTCATAATCGGTGCTGCTGAGCACGAGATCCCGATTTCTATTTCAGATTGGACAAAATTGTGTTAGATTTTTTCCACCAGGAGTCTTTCATCAGTAGCAACCCACAGCCTGGTTTTATGCCTGATCGATGGCGATAAGCCCGCCCCTCTTGGGCGTTAGACATAACTGGCGTGTAAATGTATGCACATATGCACTAATAGGTACACCTTTGTATTTATGTGATGTTATGTTATGCTAGTTAGAAGACCTTTTTTTTATGGGACGAAACACGCCACACTTTTCCCACCCACTGCAATTCCTGAAAGCCAGAATCAACAGTGGAGAACGCCAGAAAAACGCCGAGCAATGAAGCTCGACGAGTCCCGGAGAAACGATTCAACTGTCTTGGGCCCCGCAACGAAATTAATCAGAAAAGAATAGCGGAGGAGTAAGAAAAAAGATTTTAGTTAGAAAAGCTGTGATAGTTTGTTAAAAAGTATTATCATGAAAAACTGCATATTTACTCTTGATAAATTGAACTTTGTTGTTTTGAACATCATCAGCCTGTAGCAGCAAACATGCACATTAATGATTGATATTAATTTAAATTTTCATACTGTGCTGCTGGGGAGTTTGTTTCGCCACTTCTTCTTCCCAGCGAAAGCACTAGGAAATGGCGATGGGTGGGCGTTTTGGGGGACTGTCTTATGCAATATTGACGTTCAAAAAGTGCCGATTCTCAGCCTAATTTGAAAAAATTACTATTGATTTTAAAAATTATGCATTTTTGAGTTAGGGTGAATGAACTCTGGTAAAGATGTCACCGTTCTATTCTGCGTGCCCTCAAAACGCAAGACTCGGACTGCGTTCGCATAAAGGGTGTTTCAAATTACGTCATGCGTCTTAATAAGGCAAGATATTTGTATTTTTATTTATATTTACTTATTTTATTATTTATGGACACACAATAAAATACAATAAGGATAAGACAAAATTTAGATCCGAGTACAAAGGTGCTTATTTCTTAAAGTAATATTAACAACCTACGTACCATACATATTAAGAATATTAAATACATACCTAAACATATGATAAAAAAAATAATTACATAAGTGTAGGTACTTATTTATTTATACTCATTTATTTTTTTAGTTTACAAAATTTTAAAGTCATTGAGCCAAAGACGAGCCAAAGTCCTGAGACAAATGCTTTTTCAACAATGTAAGAATCAACACCGCAATATCATCATCATTGGCAGGTTGTTCCTCCCTTCAATGAGCATGGGCCGCCTCCCTTTTGTACTGTTTCCCTGGTTTGTCCTAGTCTCATTCGGGTCTTACCCGCGATCTTCTGTAGGTATCTATTGAGAGATGAATAGATAGCTGAATAGCTATCTATTCATCTCTCAGTTGCATCCAGACCAGATGTGTTGTCGATTACTAAATACTAAACACCAATGCATGCCTCAACCTATCCACGTTTCCATTTATCTAACCAACTGTTGTACAATTCAACAATTTTATCGCCATTACAAAATGGTTGACAGTCAGTTAACTCTTAACAGCTAGCTATAAATCTTAGTCAGTTGCCAACCGATGGCTTTTAATTCCCCTATTTAATGGTGAATTTATAGAAACGTTTTCTTACATTAATATGTTATTATGTGTGTCCTTTGCATTTACTGGATTCTAGTGCATCGATTTACTAACATAGAGTATGCATTCATTTATAAAATTGTATGTTGTTTAACTATACAATATGTTAAAAAGACCCTGTCCGATCCGTGGAGGTATTGTTAGGTATCGATAACTGATTCTACTAATGCCTACAAAGCCGGGCTAAACTTAAAAAAAATCCTCCTAAAATAGTAAATATTATTTCTCAAAAAGAGGTAACTTAATACATGTGCGGTAGGCAATACATGCGCACGCGGACGCATTCCTATTCGGCAAAAATTACCAATTTTTGGGGAAATTGGAATTAATTCGTGGAAAAAAGATTTTTTCAAAATTCTATTGTTACTATGATGGTCATGTAAAATTTCATATTTCAAATAATAAAAATTAGAATACTAGCTTCTGCTTTCGACTTCGTTCGCGTAAAATTTCTTCTTAGCTTGAGAACGTCGCATCACAGACGCTATTACTTAGTTTTAACTTAGCATGCTTTCTAATTTTTTTTTTATTACTCAGCTTGTACGGTGCAACCGCACATCAGTAAAGCATCGTCAGCATTTACGCCTCGCATTCATTTTACTTCATAATAATGATCAGTTCGCGTTGAGCCATCAAGTCGTCGCGTTCTCATTACGGCCAGCAAAGGCCACGTGTCACTCAATTCACACACATCAGTCCATTAGCTCATTTTAACTATAAATTTTGGAACAATATAGTAGCTTATATAAAATCAACATCTTTCATTGTATTCTGCCCACATCATCTAAAAGTAGTGTGTGATCTAGCAACAGATCATACATCTTTTTGGTCCTTCGAGCCTTTTTGGTCCTTCGATTAAGCTTCGCACGCTATAAAGTCCATTCGCGCGCGTGGATATTGTAGCGGGAAGCTAACCAGTGACTCTAACGTGTGTTGTGATCAGTGACTATCAAACTTTGAGACAAACAAGTGTCTCAGGGTCAACAAAGACCCGTGAACTATCAGTGTTCAGTGAAGGCATATTAGACTTTGGGACAAATAGGTGTCTCAAGGTTTGTTGTGTCGTCAGGAGGTGAGACTAGCAGGTGTCTCAAGCAATCATCAAGAAGCATTAAGCAGTCATCAAGGACATTCAAGTAAGATCTTTCCAATTATTTCTTACTTCAACCGGTTCTCACCATGGAGACCATACATGCAAATCAGGATGAGCTTTACATAGCCATCCAAAAGTTGGCAACTAATATCAAAAAGGATCCAGCAGATCGGAAAACTGCTGACTATTTCAAACGAAGGTTGGATAACTTAAATCAATATTGGTCCGATTATCAATACAATCACGACCGCCTTCTTACGGAGGAAAGCAAGTCTCATTCGTATTTTAGTGGCCGTAAATACGAACGAACAGAAGAGCTATATATTTCGACCAAGGCATTCATTACTCAGCAATATCAAGTTTTGTTGACAAATATGAAGGAATCTCAGCAAGGAGAATCCACTCAGGAAGCACAAGGTCCTGCATGGTCGAAGCAAGAAGATCTTAAAGGACGCCAATCGCCGCCCGTGGAAGTATGCTCCAGAGGTACATCTAGCAAAATGGATGACCTATTAAAGAAGCAAGCAAGCAACTTCAGAGCCCTGCAGCGCACTGTAGCAGGGATAAATTTGGATATTATGTCCGAAAAGTGGGAGTTGAAAGAAGCCTTACGTACTCTACAAACTCGATGGTCTATCATAGATTCCATACATTGGGAATTGGACAGCGAATTGGAAGGTGCGAATCAGGAATATGAGGCGTCTTATACAAAGTATGAAACTATTTACAATAAATTGAACAATGCAATTAATAGGAAACTAGGGTCCGTAGTTCACAAGGAAAACTGGACACCAAAAATTGACATCCCGTTCTTTAGTGGCAATTATAAAAATTGGGTGTCTTTTAAGGATTTGTTTGTTGAAGCTATCCACAATAATATCTCTTTATCAAACGCCCATAAGATGCAGTTTCTTAAAAGCAAAGTACGGGGAGAAGCTGAGCGTTTGATACAGCATCTACAAATCAGTTCCGATAATTACACTGTGTGCTGGGAAATATTGAATAACAGGTACAACAACAGGTGGTTAATTTTTAAATCACACTTAGACCTCATACTAAATCTTCCGGAAGTTCAACACGCAAACGTCCATCAGATCAAGAATATGCATGATACAACAATAGAGTGTTTAAACTCGATAAGGAACCTAGGCATTGAGGTAGACAGCTGGGATCCATTCATCGTGCGTATTTTATTGCTTAAATTAGATGCGGATACTCATGACCATTATTTGGAAACTCAGAACATGCCGAGAGATCTACCAAAATTAATGGAGTTTTTAAGCTTTATAGAGAGCAGATTCACTGCTTTGGAATCTTCACGCAAGAAAACGGAAAATTCCAAACCACCATCAAACAAGCAACAAAAATCATCAGCGTTAAATTTCA
The DNA here is from genome assembly GCA_037179545.1 of Sesamia inferens. Classification (NCBI taxonomy): domain Eukaryota; kingdom Metazoa; phylum Arthropoda; class Insecta; order Lepidoptera; family Noctuidae; genus Sesamia; species Sesamia inferens. The sequence continues at coordinate 19,603,013 of CM073941.1, read as the reverse complement.
CGAATAAAAATTCAGCAAGTAAGACTTCGGGAAATTATGTCGAGCAAACATGCCCGTTATGTAAAGAGTCCCACGGAATATTTTATTGCAGTAAGTTTTTAAATATGACACCAAGTGCAAAGCGACAAGCAGTCACACAATTGCATTTGTGCAAAAACTGTCTTTATTCGCATGGGGATAAAGAATGTATATCAGAAAAACGCTGCCGTGAATGTCGTGGCAAACATAACACACTTTTACACGAAGCGTTTCACAATAAGTCTTCATGTAATCCAATTACAGAGAACAAAACACCTGCAGTTTTTGCAACCAGGACACAAAAACAAGAATCGCAAGAAAATCACGTTTTGCAACAAGGCAACAACGTGATGGAAACCCTATTGGCCACCGCGATGATCAAGGTTCAAGCAAGTGACGGATCATATCATAAATTGCGTGCGCTAATAGATCAAGGCTCTCAAGCCTCCCTTATCTCAGCCAGAGCGGCACAACAGCTAGCTTTATCAAGAAAGTATTGCAGAGCCGTCATCTCCGGCATTGGAGAGAAGGAGAGTAGTAGCAAGGGCGTAACAAGCATAACATTTTGTTCGCATTTTGATAACTTTACTTTTCAAACAGATGTGGTAATCATGGACACGCTGATTAATCAATTACCAAGACGCACATTTGTCAAACAAACATGGGCTCACCTGGCCGGCATACAGTTAGTCGATCCAGAATACAATGTCAGTCGTCCCATTGATATTTTATTGGGAGCCGATGTTTATGCAAATATCATTTTAGAAGGTATTATCAGGGCTCATCAATCATTACCGGTTGCGCAACAGACACGACTGGGATGGATCCTATGCGGGAATTTACAGACTTTTCATTGTAACGTAGTCCTGAATCAGGTGGACGAAGTACAACGATTTTGGGAGATCGAAGACATTACAGAAGCACCCAATTTATCCGCAGAGGATGTACAATGCATGGAATATTACAAGAAAACAACAACAAGACGTGAAAATGGCATGTATGAAGTAAGATTACCATTTCAAGAAAACTTTCAGATACAATTGGGATTATCTAAAAACAAAGCTGTGGCGCAATTTCAACAGTTGGAAAAGAAATTTCATAATAATCAAGAATTAGCAAACCAATACAAGTTATTTATACAAGAGTATAAAACTTTAGGACATATGATACTATCGTCCGGTAACATGCAACCCGATTATTATTTACCGCACCATTGCGTATTGCGAAATGATTCGACTACGACAGCACTTCGCGTAGTTTTTAACGCATCTTCAAAAACAACATCAGGATACAGTTTGAATGACGTTATGTTAAAAGGCCCGAATCTGCAGCAAGATCTCCAAACTTTAATCTTAAGTTGGCGACAATATCGCGTAGCTTTTACGGCAGATATTGAAAAAATGTTTCGTTTTATTTGGTTAAATGAACAGGATCAAAAATTTCAAAAGATTTTTTGGAGAGATACTCCAGACATGTATAGTCAGGTATATCAGCTATGCACGGTTACATACGGCACCAAGGCCGCACCGTTTCTGGCCATGATGACTTTAAAACAATTGGCTGAAGATGAGAAACACAATTTCGGGCATATTGCGATAAAGGCATTAGAGCAGTCATTCTACATGGATGATATCCTTCACGGGAGTCATTCCGTCGAATCAGCAATTGAATTAAAGCAAGATTTAATCAAATTATTAAAATCAGGAGGGTTCAACTTAAGGAAGTGGTCTTCCAACGCATCAGTATTACAAGACAATACAATCGGGACAAGTAATCAGCAAGATAATTTCTATTTCAAAGAAATGGAGACCTCAAAAACCTTGGGATTACGTTGGAATTCCAAAGCAGACCTATTTACATTTCAATCCAAAATCGAACAATCTACTAAAATACCGACTAAGAGATCCATGTTGTCAGACATATCCAAGTTGTTTGATCCTCTTGGTTGGCTGTCTCCGCTATCAACAAAACTCAAACTATTATTTCAGCAAGTTTGGATATCAAACATTCAGTGGGATGACAAATTACCCGATCAAACTAACAAGGAATGGCTTAAGATTAAAGGAGACATGCACAAAATAAATCAATTCAAGCTGGAGCGCTGGCTGGGAACTGGAGAGACCAACACGCTGGAACTGCATGGATTCTGCGACTCCTCGAATAAAGCTTACGCATGCGTCGTTTATTGCAAGACAAAAAACGACGGAAAAATCAAGATATCTTTAGTAGCAGGAAAAGCGAGACTAACTCCGGTTAACAAATCAATTTCATTGCCAAGATTAGAGTTAAGTAGTGCTCTGCTATTGGCAAAATTAATGTCAAAAATTCAACAATGTCTTAGCAATCATAATATCAAGATATATAGTTGGACAGACTCCATGGTAGTCCTAGCCTGGTTACAAGGAGAGCCGGGTAAATGGAAGCCCTTTGTCGCCAACAGGGTGCGACAAATATCAAGCATCATACCTACAAACAGCTGGCGTTACGTCAAGTCAGCTGAAAATCCAGCGGACTGCGCAAGCCGTGGATTGGGGGTCGATCAATTGAAAAACTTTTCGCTATGGTGGGGAGGCCCATCATGGCTGCGAAACAACGACCCTGGCCAAGAAACTGAACAAGCAGTTTTTAATACAGACGAAGAAGCAAGAAAAATCAAGCATATCAGTCACATATCGCAGCAAGAAAGTGATAACACTTTGGGTGAATTATTATCAAGATATAGTTCACTTGCTAAACTAACAAGAGTTTTAGCATGGATATTGAGATTTATCAAGCAAGCAAGAAACAAGAATAACCGCTTACAAGGTTGTCTTACATTACAAGAATTAATCTGTGCTAAGCATAAATTAATTTTCTATGTAAAAAAGAGAGAATTCGCACAAGAAATTCATAATTTACAAGAAAACAAGCCACTATCAGCAAAAAGCAAGTTATTGCAATTAAATCCGTTCCTTGACAATGAGGGGCTTCTCCGAGTTGGAGGAAGATTGAGCAAGGCTAGCATTAATCAAGATATGATGCATCCGATTATCATACCTCACGAAGGACACTTAACAAATTTAATTATCGATCAAACACATGAACTTACCTTCCATGGAGGAGCACGGGTGACATCAGCATTCATTCGCAAAAATTACTGGATCATAGGTGGTAATCGAGCGGTAAAAAAGCGTATACGTACATGCATTACCTGTCGTAAACACAATCCAAGCAAGATGACGCAATTAATGGGTGATTTACCTACACAGAGATGCAACGTTGCAAAACCATTTGAACACACTGGCGTCGATTTTACCGGACACGTGCTCATAAAGGCCAACAAGGGTCGTGGTATCAAGACCACAAAGGGATACGTGGCGGTATTTGTCTGTATGGTGACCAAGCTTGTCCATATAGAGCTAGTTTCAGACCTCACGTCATCAGCATTCATAGCTGCGTTGCGAAGAATGGCTGCAAGAAAGGGCTCCCCGAAACACTTATACAGTGACAACGGAACAAACTTTGTAGGGGCCAACAAAATTTTACAAGAAGAATTTGAGCAGATACAAGACACATTCAATCAAGATTTCATCAAGGAAATCACTAGCATGGAAATAGAATGGCATTTTAATGCGCCCTCGTGGCCCACAGCAGGAGGGCTGTGGGAGGCAGCGGTTAAAAGTTTGAAATATCATTTAAGAAGAGTCGTTGGAGATCAGAAGCTCACCTTTGAAGAGTTCACCACCGTTCTGGCCCAGTTAGAAGCAATACTTAACTCGAGGCCACTTTGTCCTCTGACTGAAGATCCCAACGACTTGGACTTCCTCTCTCCGTCAAGCTTTATCAATCTAAATCAAGGCATGACCATTTTAGAAACAGAAACAGATATGCGGACGAGATGGCATTTAACTCAAAAAATAGTACAAAACATTTGGAAACGTTGGCATACAGAATATCTCGCTCAGCTGTCAGCACGAAGCAAGTGGAGACATCCTCAACAAAACATTCAACTAAATGATATTGTTACCATTAACGATGCTAACCTACCCCCTGGAAAGTGGGCAGTTGGCCGAGTCGTCCAGCTGCATCCCGGAGCTGATGGCCACACCAGGGTGGTTACATTGAAAACAAAGAATGGGTTTATCAAGAGGCCTATTGTCAAGCTGTCTATTCTTCCTGTGAATGACAGAGTCGACAAACAAGAGTCGCGTTTGAAGGAGGTGAAAGATCGCAAAACAAATAAAAGGGTTAAGTACAGCATCTCAACGCTGGTCATGTTACTTTTGTCTTTCATTAGCATTTTCACCACAGCTAACTGTTCCTACAATGTTACACAGTTAAAAGATAATCAAGGTCTTTATTTTGATAAAATTGCAAACATGCAATTAATCAGAGACGAATGGAAGATAGTAACATACTACGACATGAACTCATTTTGGCAAGGTACAGCAGCATGCAGTAAATACCTAGCCTACTTGGATCAGTTATGTAACAAGTTTAAAGAAACGTCACACTGTGACATCATACAAGTACAATTACAGCATGAATTCTCGGAACTTCAGTACTATAACCACCTGTTGCTGAGTCAGCATTCCAGCACGCGCCGCGAATGACACCTGCGCCGGCGCAAGCGAGGTCTTATCAATGGTGTAGGGTATCTCGCAAACAATTCATTCAGTGTACTTGATGAGAGATTTGCCGACTAATATAAACAACATATATTATTCAATCAATTCAGGACAATGAAAATCATTTGAACACGATTGCCTCATAAAAACCGAAAGTTTTACGGTTTACTCACACAATGAAGGTCTCAGCACTTTAGATATAAAACCTTCCTATAAGCTGCCTGAGATAGAACCCATCAATCATATCATTGACGTAGGCATCCCCACCCCACTGATACAAAACTATTCACTTCTTTCGAGCAACCACGAGCTTGACGACATCAAAAAACAACTCCATATTCTCAAAGCAAGTGAGAATTTGCCTTATCAACTTTCTTATCATGATATCCATCACTATACAGCATTATACATAGTGATCGGAGTTGTATTGGTGGTTGCTGTAGTCATTATGGTACGTCGGCTGCGTAACAGGCGAGTCGCATCTCTGGCGGTGGCAAGGGCCACATTGGCGAGTCTACCAACCCCGCAACACGAGACGCCAGCACAAGCAGAGGCTGGGGTCTCTTATACGTCGTCTGCGGTTCAATATAGTGTCAGTGCGCGTAATCAGTGTGAAATTCCATGTGTATCCGATTACAGTAAATTTCCTAAAGTGCATAAAGTGGACAAGTGTACAGTGCCTATGACTAGCAAAACAGAATTCAAATAGAGACTCTAAACATAGAATAAGGACCTATTGGAATCACCTTGTTAATCATCTAGCATAAGGACCAATTGGCATCATCTTGTCACTCACCTTTTCATGTTCATCTGATATTCATCTTCCCGCTCGGGAGCATGTACGGTGCAACCGCACATCAGTAAAGCATCGTCAGCATTTACGCCTCGCATTCATTTTACTTCATAATAATGATCAGTTCGCGTTGAGCCATCAAGTCGTCGCGTTCTCATTACGGCCAGCAAAGGCCACGTGTCACTCAATTCACACACATCAGTCCATTAGCTCATTTTAACTATAAATTTTGGAACAATATAGTAGCTTATATAAAATCAACATCTTTCATTGTATTCTGCCCACATCATCTAAAAGTAGTGTGTGATCTAGCAACAGATCATACACAGCTCCTGAGGGATACAGCATGATGTTAAATTGTCTATGACTGCATTCGAGACTTGAGGTGACAAACGAAAAGGGATTTTGTATAATCCAACTTTTCAGCGTTATTATTGGCTAACATAGATACAAATATCTCATTGAAACGTCATATTCTTTTTGCAGAAAATAAATAATAAAACTATCACTAAAATAATATAATTATGCTTGTATGTATATATGTGTATTTCATTTCTTTGTTTACATTATTAATGTTACCTTGTTCCATTATATCTTTCTATTTCAGAATACTTTTATCACTCCTGAAGCCTCTTCATCCGGTAAGAAGTAAAACAAAATCTTGTAGCGTTATTGCTGTTTAAAACACACTAAACATGCCTGTGTTGAGATTCCATCACGTTTTCCAGCGTCCCCATGACATACCGCGCCCAAAATGGCGTCTGTTTTGATCGACACTCCATTCATTATACTAAATATTTTATGCTTGACGATGATCCGCGATTACGTTGGATTAGTAATCGATAGTTATAGCCGCTATAGTGCTAGGTGTTAGAATGGAATTTGGGCAATACCTAGAACAGCTTCAACTACTTTTTACGAGCAATTTATGGTTTACAACAATAATAAATACCTTTGTCGATTCTGCCTGTGGTGGCGTGTCGTGAGATATTTCGGCCATATTGCCCTCAAAGGTAAACATGACACGTCTAATGGCGAATGAAGCAAAACCCAAAACGTTGGTCGAATCATATATCCTAGCAACTAGAGACACTTCAGCACTAGACCGTACCAGCCTAATAGTAAAATGGAGAAAACCCTTTAACAAATTGAAACGGAGTCACTATTTGATGAGCCATTATGAAGAAGAATAAATTTTATATGACTGAGCATCTTCTATGTTCCATCATTCGCTTGCTATTGTAACGCTTGCCAATGATGTTACCATTGTAGTGACAGTTAGACAACCGCCATGACGTCACACCATACCACCACGAGGTATAAGTGGGATGGTGCGACAGTTACTGCCTAGGCAGATAACCAATCATGGTAAAACGCAAGCGCATTCTACATTCATTATTTGAAAAATCAAGGAAACTTTCATAATGGCACAATATTGCGCAAGATTTTTCGTAGAAATACATTAGAGATTAAAAACGATGAATGTTTTAAGGATGTTTATTGAAGGTTGGCAGAAGATAAAATGTCACTAGGCTTAAAACCTTATAAGGATAAAGATCGAAGTACCGATTAGGAATTAGAGAAGCTAATAAAAATAACTCGATAGCTGTTCAAACTATATTTGAACTTGTGATTAGCATCAGTCACAACAATTCACATTACCAGTTTGTGCTTTGATGGAGGCCGATATTTTAAGCTTTAATCAGCCTGTAATGAGCCCTGTTGGGACATGAATCTCTTCTGATAAGGAATGGGTTGTAATCCGCCATGTAGACCCTGTTTTGGTAGATGTCACAAGTCTTCGAATGTTTTTTTTTTTTTTTTGTGAATGTAAATTGAAATAAAAACGTGAGATTTGAGTCTGACCTTTGTTTTGGATGGAAAATCATCAATTAACCTCTCCCGCTTTGGGCGGAGCGAGGCGTGTCAGACTTGTAACTGACTAAAACCCACCCATGTTTCTTCACTTGCCTATGCGTCAGGGGCACGGTTTCTTTTTTAACCAACTCGCTAACTTAACCCAGGCATCGGACTTCCTGGACCCCGTCACGATGTGCTGACAGCTCTTTGAGGCGCACGTGAAACACAACGCGCTATCGACTCGGGCCTGGTCCTTACTGGGTGGCGAGCTGCCCACTGCTCACCGCCCGCAGACCGCTCCTACGGTGGCCGGGAGTTCGATGTTGTCTTGCGACCAGGGCGTCTCCTGCGGCGGCTAGTGGCGTGAGGGCGCCGGGATTCCCGCTCCGCCTCCTCCTTTGCCAGTATCACTGCTTCGCAGAAGGAGGTGAGGGCCTGCCTTACACTCTCGCTCCGGACCATGGCCTGGACCAGGGTCAGACGCGAGAGATCGCCGCCGATCGCCGCCACGAGGAAACGGCGATGCTCTACCCAAGCCCGGCAGACCTCCACCATATGCTCCATCGTGTCCTCAGAGCAATCAGGGATTCCACGCCCTTAAGTCGAGTTCGATGGGCTACCACTGCTCGTACATACAAGTGATTAATAATTAAAAAAATATTTTATTTTAGTCGTGTCAAATTAAGATACTCCATTGACAGTTGAGAAGTGATAAAAAATACGTCGATTTATATCAGCCGCGGACTAATTTCATAGGACTAAGCTATTTATTTTCTGTCCTTTCTTATTGAAATAGAAAGAAAAAGATGGACTGAATTTAAGTTAAGTTTAGTTTGAGAACGAGGTTCACGAGACAGCTCATAATTGATATTATTGCAGACGATCTCTTTTAGAAGACCACGCCAAAGCTTTAAAGATAACTCTAATAACCAAAGTAAACGTAAACGAGAGAGATCACTTGCTGGATGGAGCCAATCAATCGTCGTCGTCCATAAACGCAGTAAAAGCATATCCATAAACAGAATAATTATAGAATTTCTCTTCAACACAAGGTCGTTGCTACACTATAGCGGGTAACGCACTGGACAGTTTTGCTGCAGCGAGACACGGGCCCACTAAACTGTGGCTAGTGAGTTACTACCATGAGTTTTCATTACGAGCCTCGATATCAACCGCGTTTGATTCATCGATTGGCCCGCTTCAAGGCTGTAAGGACTCACAACCAATGAGATCGCTGAACGCGGTTGATGCGATGATCTAGTCTCGTAATGATAACTCATGGTAGCCACACAGTACATTATAATGCCTATATTATTGTACTGGTATGTGCCACAGACAGCAGCGGTGGCCTAATGGTACCTATCGTCCGCGACAACAACAACGTACAACTTATAAGGTGCAAGTCGTAGTTTCGAACCCCGGGGATGTATCCAAGGTATGAAAATCAAAAAAATAATTAGTCCGCCTTATAAATAATAAACAAAATTAAGACCCGTATTTTTCATTTTGTCCAAGTTACCAAAAACTACTGAGATATAGCGTATTAAAGTTACGGAGTGGGGGCTAATTACGTCACGCCGTGGTATATGTTGTAGCACGGCGTGACGTTATGGGACATTTCAAATCAATATATCTTCCTAAGTATTTGAATGAGACAAAAAATTAAAAATACGTGTTCAATATTTTTTTATAAATCTATCCGATGGACATTAAATTATTTTTTAGAATACAATCCAATTATTTCATCACCACTGCTCCCAAAAAGGTGAAGGAAAAAATTGTGGCAAATACCTCGAAGACCTGAACCAAGCCGCACTGGGCCTGCATGTTAGATTACGGCACACTTCCTCTCAACGACAGGAGGCCTGTTTCCCAGAAGTGTAATGCTGAATATTTTGTATGTGCCACATCACACACATTCGCCAAAGATAAGTTTGAAACTAAACACACCTAAGGCGATCAGCTTCTTACATAGCAGTATCACGAAGCTTTTTTTTTTAATTATTATAAACTAGTGCTTGACTGCAATCCCGCCTGATGGTAACCAGAGATGCAATCGTTGATGGTAAAGCGCGCTAGTTTATTAGCCTATTCACTCAAAAAACTGAGTGAATAGGAAGGAAGACGGCAGTTGAGCGAGGTGATGCAATGTTAAACCCAACAACACGATCAACAATGCTGCGCCAGAGGGAGATTGATCTGACGACCCTCCACGACCAAACTCCCGACACAACAACATTTGGCGCATCGTACCCGGCACACATCGCAACACAACTGCTCAGACCCGTGCTCGCGTTAAAAATTTGTAAATAAAGTGTAAATAAAACAAAATATATGAAACATGTTAGTGGAATAAGAGCAGGCTACAAAGCTAGTCTCCGCCTACGCTATTATTAAAGCAGTTGAACGCAGCAGCTTAACAGCCCTGTGCGTTACCAATACGAGAATTTAGAAACGCTCAGTGCATCAAAATGGAAACTCGACGCGACAGAAAAGGCACCGGCTGACTCATTAGTTACGTCAAATGTTATTATAGTTTATTTTACAAACCAGCGCTTTATTAAGTAAGTCCATTGTATTATTGCTAGGAAGTTTCTTTCAACGCTTTTTCAGAGAACTTTTGCTATAGAATAAAACTATGTATAACATATACCTACAGTATGTTAAGAAAACCCTGTCCGACCCGTGAAGGTGTTGTTAGGTATCGATAACTGATTCTACTAATGCATACAAAACCGGGCTAAACTTAAAAAAAAAATCCCCCTAAAAAAATAAACATTATTTCGCAAAAAGAGGTAACTTAATAAATGTGCGTTACCGCCCTTCCGCGGGCGGCGGGCGGCAGGGCACGCGGCACGTGATCGCATCGCTATTCGCTCATAATAATACCGGTGTTGTCACTGTTTTAAAAATCACCAAATTTCGGGGAAGTTGGAATTAATTCGCGGGAAGAAAAGATTATTTCAAAATTATTATCCTTATGGGTCGGACAGGGTTTTCTTAACATACTGTATAACATAATCAGCCTCTATTGTTCCTACTATTGGGAAGGCCTCCGCTCGAAGAGATGGAGAGGGCCGATATCTACCGGACTGGCGGGTTGGTAGATGTCACATGTCTTCGAAGTTTTTAGCTCTAGGACATGCTGCTTTCTTCACGATATTTCCCTTCACCGTTTTGAGAACAGTGGTGATAAAATAATTTACACAAAGTTAAGCGCCTGATCCGCGCGTCCGGTGGACGTCGTGGTGGATGATGATGATGATGATGAAAGCGCCTGATGGGGTTCGAACTTACGAACTACAACTTATAAGTCGCCGAATACCACTAGGCTACCACTGCTCTCAAAACTAATGTATGTACATTGGCTTGTATCTTAAAAAATAATTTAATGTCCATCAGATAGATTTATAAAAAATATTGAACACGTATTTTTTACTTTTTCTTTCATGCAAATACTTAGCAAGATATATTGATTTGAAATATCGCATGACGTCACGCCGTGGTACAAAATAGAGCACGGCGTGACGTAATTAGCCCCCAGTCCGTAACTTTAATACGCTATATCTCGGCTGTTATTGGTAATTACGACAAAATAAAAAATACGGGTCTTAATTTTTTTATTATCTATAAGACGGACTAATTTTTTTTTTTGATTTTCATACCTTGGATACATCCCTGTTATTACCTGACAGCTTTTTCTCAAGTATGGGATCGGCTTCCTGTTTAACCGAATTTAGCTGAATAGGACTATTTTACATGGAGCGATATCTATCTGACCTTCCTAACCCAGTTAGTGGGTAACACGATACCCTTGGTATAAAGACTAGTAGTCAGAGTTTCGTATACCTTGTCTATAAAGTCGTGAAAATGGATGTTTCTTGAACTAAAAATTTTAAAAGTAGGGCAACACTAAATCTTAGTAAGTACAAGTACATACATCGAATATTATCGGCAGTCATCAATTTGTTTTGTGACTTATTGAAATTTGTATTCATTTTCAATTCTATTTAGACAAAATATCGAAGAAATGTGTTAAATACGAGAAAAACAAACCGGAGTGGAGCTCGAGGCCAGTTAAAGTACGCTGATGAGTTCTGTCAGTAAAAGTCTGACACGCCCACGCCCGCTCCGCCCAGAGCAGGAAAGGTCATACACACGATAACTTACCCCAAAAAAAATTGTTTAGTACAATTAGAATTGAATATTACAAGAATTTAAGATTACTTGGCTTATAACTTATAGGTAACAAAGGCCATTAATAGAAATAGGTATGCATTTGAGTTTGGATGGTATCTACACGTCGGTCGTAAACACTGAAATGCGAATGAGAAACAAGAGAAGTATATGGCAAATATTCTGATCGAGGTCTAATGTAGTCATTTCGGGAGGAAGGAATTTAAAATAACAAAAACTGACATTTGAAAGATGGTGAAGATGAGACCTATTTATTATACTTAAGCCAATAAGTTCTAAGAAATATCTAAACAATCATCCTTGTGGTTGGTTGACAGATAACAAACACATAATACATACACAAAAATGATTGCCGCCAAAATAACCGTCACCCGACCACAGATAAAAAAATAAGGCGTCACCAAAGTTACTTTATTTAATCCCTCTTCTGCTTACGTGGTCAGAATACATATTAGGAAGACAGGAAGCATGCTCAACATTCCACACACACATCGTGGCAGCCATTTTGAGAACTTTATCCGTACAACATTAAAGTGCATTACATGTATGTAGGTCGGATCGGAAATAATATGGTACGAGTAAGTACGATGCAGGCAAATGGATGCGGACATTTGACGTGCAGATTGAATAGCTAATTAAATGTGGAATGTCTGTTTATGTTTTAATTATAGGGATATAAATAAAGGGTTTGATGTCTATGGTGTGACGACACTGTTGGTGTAGTAGTTAAGCAATTGCCTGCTGCGCTGTGTCGCGGATTCAATTCTCGCACGGAACAAATATTTGTATGGCCTACAGGTCCAGGTCTGACTATTTGTGTATGTGAATATAATTGTTTGTTAATGCACCCACTATAAAGGAGTAATTTCTAGATCATATCATAGACTAGCGGCCGCCAGCGACTTCGTTCGCGTGGTTTAGTTATGCTCCGCGCCTATTGGTCGCAGCTATAGATGGGCAATCCACCGGGTTTAAACCCGGTGCTTTGATAAAAACCCGATAAACACCCGTAAGCACCCATAAACACCCAGAAAATTGGGTGTTTACATGATTTGACGAAATAACATTACTTGTGTTAAGAAATGTGTTTTACAAGTGATTTTCATTCATTTCATATCTTTGTAGGCAACATTAGTCAGATCAGGGAGGGTAAAATAAAATGGTACGAGATAAAAACGAAATTTGAAAAATCACATTTTAATTTTGAATTACTTCATTTTATGTTGTAGTGTGTAATTAGGTTGTATAGTTTTTTTTTTTTTTTATTAATTTATAAACCAGCGCTCGACCGCAGTCCCGCCTGATGGTAAGCAGTGACACAATCGTTGATGGTAAAGCGCACTAGTTTATTAAGAGCCTATTCACACTAGCCTTGAAGGCACTCAAATTGTAGTCCGACGGAAACACAGCCGCTGGCAAATAATTCCAGTCCCTCGATGTACGCGGTATAAAGGAGGAGGTGAAACGCTTCGTCCGGATCGTAGTGGTGTCAACAACACAAGGGTGGAAACTCGCCGTACGACGGGTCGTCCGATGGTGGAACGGAGATGGGGGAATTAAATCATGCAATTCCCTCGCACACTCCCCAAAATGTATCCTATAGAACACCGAAAGGCTGGCTACTCTACACCTGTGCTCTAGGCTTTGGAGACCAACCCGAGTTAAATCAGGGTCACCAATCAGCCTCTACGCACGCCTCTCCACTGAATCCAAAGTGGCCAGGTGACACTTAGCAGCACCAGCCCAAATGTGGCTGCAGTACTCCACACACGAACGGACCTGTGCTTTGTATAACATTAGAAGCTGCCCTGGTGTGAAGTACTGCCGGACCTTTGCGATAACGCCAAGTTTCCTGGCAGCCAACTTGACCCTGGACACAATGAACCGCCCAAAGCTTAGGTTCGAGGAAATCTCAATACCCAAAAGCTGAAGGCGGTCGGTACACTCCAAGGATACATTCCGAAAAGTAGGAGCCAAGGTGAACGGGTTCCATTTGGCGGTGAAAAGACACGCCTGTGTTTTGGCGACATTGAATACTACAAGATTGGCATTGCCCCATTCGGAGACTGCCTGTAGTGCAACACTCGTTCGCTCTACCATGGCCTCTCTTTCGGACCCGAGCAGCAGAAACAGAGTTGCGGAGAGAACAGACCCCTGAGGAACACCGGCATTAGTCGACATGGGCTCAGATGAGCATCCGTCGACAACAACTCGGAGGGACCGTTCGGTCAGGACGTCTTTTACCCAGCCAGTCAGGCTAAGGGAAATGCCGTACACTGGAAGCTTACTCAAAAGGCCAGCGTGCCATACCCGGTCGAAGGCCTTCGAAACATCAACGGAGACAGCAATCGCTTCCCCATTTCTCTCGAGGGCTTCGCCCCACAAGTGAGTGGCATACACTAAAGCTCCCCAGTTGACCGATTGCGGCGAAACCCGTACTGCCGGTCACTGAGGAGATCGTTACCTTCCAGGTATGCCAAGAGGCGCGAGTTCAATACACGCTCCATAATTTTGCAAAGTATGGAGGTGATCGAAATCGGCCGATAGTTGGTAGGATCGGCACGACTACCCTTTTTGGGCACGGGCTGCACTTTGGCACTATACCAGTCCTAAATGAGAGGCGATACAAGCGTGTCAATACAGGAGACAACTCGGGCGCACATGCTTTAAGAACAATCGCTGGTATACCATCTGGACCACTAGCCTTATTCATGTCCAGATGACACAGTACTCTCAGAATCTCCTTGTTCCAAATGCGAACCTCAGGCATTGAAGCTCCGCAATGAGGTAAATTAGGTGGAGTAGCACTGCCAGTATCAAGACGCGAATTATTGGCAAAGAGAGATATGCAAAGAGACCTGCTTTCTCTCTCGCCGCTAATAAGAATGTCTAATAAATAATAAGTCATATAAAAAAAAGAAGAAATGTCAATACAATGTCAAGTAACAATGAGTCGAGATATAAAACAAAAAATTATAACAAACAATGATTAACAATTAGAATTAAGGTGCATTATTATTTTGTTTCTAAATATACGCAACGTATCGTGGAACACATCAAGATCGGGTATTACCGTGATTAGGGAATGATACTCATCAATTATTCTACGGAGAGGTGCTTGCCGTCCCAAATTAGATTTTACAGGTGGGGTATAAAAAATATATTTGAGTGTCCCGCGAGGATAGGTACGGGGAATCTATAAAGGCATGTTCTCTAGAAAGTAGCCACACTGATATTGACCGCTCACTATCTTATGAAAGAAGGACATGCCTAATAAAAGTCTCCGTTCACGAAGAGAATGCATATGAAACTTAATTAGACGGTCTTTGTAAGGATTTCTGTGGGAAAAACCACTAGCATTAAAAGCTAGATGCCGAGTGAACGCTCTTTGTATGCCCTCAACGCGCTGCGAATGCACGGCATAATACGGATTCCATACAGCGCTGGCAAACTCAAGATGACTGCGCACCAAGGTTTGGTAAAGCAAGATTTTGGTGCGCTGATGTTTAAATCCGCCCGAGTTACGCTTTAAAAATCCGAGCATTTGAGCCGCCTTTGTGACAGACTTGTTAATGTGCGAGGTGTACTTAAGTTGACTGTCAACAAGCACCCCAAGATCTCGGACTTCGTTAACTTCTGCCAGTGCCGTACCATCAAGATTGTATTCCGTAGCAAGTTGCTTTTTGAAGTGAAACTTCTTTAGGCACGCTTGACTTGGGGAGTAAACTAGCGAAAGCGTTACGAAAAATGATAGGAAAAAAAATGATGAAGGCGAACGGAAGCAGAGTATAGTGCTATTCCGTCTGTAATGCAAACAAGGAGTTGGCTCATGTAAATATTGCATGACCTGTCGAGTATGAAGTTGTGAGTTCGTATCTCGCCGAAGGCCATATATATTTTTTGGATCTTTTTAAGATTTGTTAACAATTAAGTCGAGTATGAAGTTGTGAGTTCGCATCTCGCCGAAGGCAATATATATTTTTTGGATCTTTTTAAGATTTGTTAACAATTGATTACCTAAGAGCACTAATAAATTTATAAATTTCGTTCTGTTCTGGCCTTTATATTGTTTTATATATTTTTGCTGAACATTTCTGATATAATTGAAAGTATAGAAGCTTTAAGATATCGTCACAATACGATAATTGGACACAAAGTACAAATTGCTTTCGAGCCTCATAAGCTCAATTATTAAGCTAAGTACCTTGATTGATTAAGAACTATGAATTTCTTCGAGAACATGACGCTGCGAACACCCCCCGACCCCCCTCATTGATTACCTCACCCCCCCGTGGATTATCTCGGGAACCAGAGGTCGTGGACTACCCGAGTTTGGGGTCCCCTGAATCAGGAGGAGGAGCCCGACCTTTTGGCCCCGAGGGAATCCACTCCCCCCTCTCCCCTCCCCCCTACCCCCGCAACCCCACGAAATCTACCCCCCCCCCTTTAGTTACCTCACCCCCCCGTGGATTATCTCGGGAACCAGAGGTCGTGGACTACCCGAGGTTGGGGTCCCCTGAATCAGGAGGAGGAGCCCGACCTTTTGGCCCTGAGGGAATCCACTCCCCTCCTCTCCCCCTCCGCCTCCCCCCGCAACCCCACGAAACCTATCCCCTCCCCTCCCCCCTTTAGTTACCTCACCCACCCGTGGATTATCTCGGGAACCAGAGGTCGTGGACTACCCGAGTTTGGGGTCCCCTGATTCAGGAGGAAGAGCCCGACCTTTTGGCCCCGAGGGAATCCACTTTTTTTTTTTTTTAAATTGGAGGTCTATGCAAAAATATTAATTTATAAATGAAAGCATGAAATAAATTTAAATATTTATAGAAAATTAATATATGTATATGTGTATACATGTATATATTGTACACACATATATATATATATATATATATATATACATACAGATGGTGCAAAAGAAGTTTCACTTCAGTCGTGTGGTCATAAGCACACTCGTTTTTTTTTTCTAGTGAATTTAATGTGGAAGCACTTAGTTGCGTTGAGTGTCATACTGTTACAACGACACCATTGTAGGATCGCATCTAGGTCACCTTGCAATTGGCAAGAGTCGACAACAGAATTTATTGTTTTATACATCTTTAGGTCATCGACAAATAGTGACACCTTACAGTGTCTTATTTTATCCACTATGTCGTTAATGAAGATTAAGAAGAGAAGGGGTCCCAAATGTGATCCCTGGGGCACACCGGTATCTGCAAAATAAGTTTTCGAGTCATATCCATCTACAGACACCGACTGAGGTCTCTGTTGCAAATAAGACTCGAACCATTTCAAAAGTGGGCCGTCCACACCGAATCCATATAATTTCTTCAAAAGAATGGAATGGTTAACTCGGTCGAAAGCACTGCTAAAGTCAGTGTAGAAGGCGTCAACCTGCCTGCCTGAGTCAACTTCACTAGATACATTGGACCAAGTGGACAAGTTAGTGACGACTGAGCGACCACGTCTAAAACCGTGCTGTGAATCCGAGATGCTACTGTCTACAAGCCGAAAGATCACAGGATAGACAATCGATTCGAATAGTTTGGAGAAACAAGACAGAATGGAAATAGGGCGATAGTTTTTAACGTCAGAGTTTTCCCCTTTCTTAAAGACTGGTACAATGCGAGCTTTCTTCCACTCGGACGGAAAAGTCCCATCCGCTAATGATCGGTTAAATATTATGGACAGAGGCAGAGCTAACGCAGAGCCGCATCTTTTCACAAATACCGGCGGGATCCCATCCGGGTCAGCACCCTTCGCAGAGTCGAGCTTTTTAATCGCTTCAAGCACCTGCAACTCTTCGATAGCCAATGAACACAATGTGTGCTGTGGGTACCCATAGCACAGAGACTTAAACGTAGGCTTATTCGAAGGTGTTGCGCTGGGCAAGTAAATTGAGGCAAAATGTTCTGCAAAAAGATTCACAATGTCTGGGCCTGTTTTTACTACCTGATCATTCAAGTTCATAGTTGCAGGTATGAACGAGTCACCACCTCTTTTATGTTTAATAAAGCTCCAGAAAATCTTAGGGTTCTTTTGGATATTGTCTTCGATTTTATTCCTATAACTAATATATAATAATGTAGTTAGTGAAGATGTGCAGATTGCAAGGGATGTTAAAAATCTAATTTGAAATGACGATTTCTGGAGGAAGACCGATGAATGTATAAGTATTCTGGAACCTATCACTGAAAGCATATTTAACTTGGAGGGAGATCAGTTTGGTATCCACAAAATATACATCACGTTTAAAGATATACTGGCTAAAATACGTTTCGCATTGCCTTATACTTCAATGTTGAACGAAGAAGACAAACAGCAAATTCTGAGATCAGTCGCTGAAAGACGCAAAATGTCCATTAGACCAATTCATTTGGCAGCGTATATGCTGGATCCTTCAGCTCAGGGTGTTGAACTTACTCAAGATGAAGAACTTCAGGCTATGGAGTTCATCCACGATTTAGGCCAGCAACTAAATTTACATAATGTAATGGCCGAACTGGCTTGTTACAAAGCTAAAGAAAACTTTTGGGCCAGACAATTTATTTGGAATTCAGTGCGTAGCATTGAGCCCATTGTGTGGTGGAAAGGAATCTGTAGTTCGACTGAGCTAAGCAAAGTAGCAGTACGCATCCTGTCAGCTCCGTGTACATCAGCAGCAACCGAGCGTTCCTTCAGTATTCAAGGATATATACATAATAACAAAAGAAATCGACTTTCAACGGAAAGAGCCGCAAAAATTTCATATATTTGTTACAACTGGAATCTTAAACATAAATTTAATAATGAGAACATTCAGTTAGATGAAGAAAATGAAGACGAAAACATAATAGAGAGTTTTATAGATGAACTTAATGAGAGCTACCAGTTAAACGAAGAAAATGAAAGCGGAATAAAGAGTTCTATAGACCCAATAATGTCGGACAACGAACCTACTCCTTCAACGTCAGGGGCAGCCCGACAGCCTTACCATTTTGTCGTCTATAACAATGTTAGTGGAGAATCCGATAGTGATTAATTGTTAAGTAGGTCATTTGTTTTTGATAAGTCTTTTTATTTCACCTAATTATATTTAATAATTCAATAAAAGAATAATAATTAAAAACTCAATGTCATTTATGTATAAAATCATTTACACCCGAAATTTGGGTGGAAATCGGGTGTTTATCGCAAAACACCCAAAACACCCGGTTTAAACCCACCTGGGTTTAAACCCGGGTGGGTGGATTGCCCATCTACGCAGCTGATGTTATATAGTCTAAGCCTTCCTGGATTAATGGGCTAACCAACGCAAACAAACAAACAAACTCTTCAGGTTTATATATATATTAGTATAGATTATTGCATTGCTTTTTCTCTTTCCCTTTTAAAATATTAATATATTGTTACGAATACACCTTATGTCAATGGCATAAGGTTCAATCTCGCGTGACATGCAGTGCGTAACTTTTAAGCCCTATAACTCGACATTGACCTAGACATTGTTGAGATCCCGTATAAAAACGCATTGCTAGACCTAGGGTGACCGATCCAATGGTACAGGTCTCAACAATTTTGTCAGCAAAGTTTAGACATCGAAATTTCCAGAAACTCGTCTCCGGTAAATTACCGTAGGTACCTACCGAATGTATTCGAAGTTATGCGCTATTATTATTACGTCTAGACGAATCTGGAATGTTCGATCAGCTGACCTATACATATATAGCGCCGGGACGCCGGCGCACAGTCAGTCTGCATTCGACTAGCGATACGAAAACAGCGACAGTTAAGAAGCGATCTTTGAGAATACCTACTGCAACAACTGTAGCGAGAACTTTGAGTACTACGTGAAGCTGTAGTCTTATTGTGTTTACGACACGGACTTCGTGGACGTAAGGGAAGACTTCGGTGCAACGTCAGCTACATTCTATTTGTCATTGAGTACGATCGACTGTACCTTCGTTGCCAATAAACTTCGCAACCCTTAACCGGCGTTTTAGTACCCCTAGCCCGTAACAATATTTTGCTGACGTATATAGTAATAGTACCAAACATTCTCATTCACCAATCAACAGTCACACGTCACGCCATTGAATGAAACAAGTTTTCATTAGTTCAACGGTGTTGAACGAAAAATAACGAAACGCGTCACTATGCCTTGGCACTGACGTATGCTGTCACTTTGGACATCAACTACTTCAGGTTGTACTCATCAAGTTCAATCATAATCTAGTGACGGACAAATGGTAGTAATTTTTTTCTCCTTTAATAGATTTAACGATTATTCGTTCTACAACTTTGATGCGCTTTCCAGGTTTGGTGATAATTGATTTATTTATTGCTGTGGCGTTTGAATGGGATTTCTTCATTAAGAATAGTTCAGAAATCCACTGAATTTATATAGGATTTAAAATGATTAGGCATTTACAAAACCCAAAAAATAAAAGGATTTTTTCAAACATCATAAACTAGTGCTTGACCGAGATCCTGCCTGATGGTAAGCAGTGATAATTTGTAATCAGACGGGATTGGGAAGACCCCCGCAAGGAAATTGTTCCAGTCCCTCGATGTACCTACGCGGTATAATAGACAAGGCGAAGCGTCTCGTCCGGATCCTTGTCCGATGAAGGCCAGCCCGCGCTGCAACTGAGCCAGTAAATATAAATTCCCGACAATGATCTCTGAGTTTGTTTCGGCCGTTTCTTCTCAGAGCTAGTACTCAGAAACGCCGCGGTCATCAAACCGAACTCGAAACGATCCAGCCGTCCCTTGCTGTTCTCTCCAGTGGCGTCACTGGAGATAACGGCAAGGAACGGCTGGATGTTTGTACCGTACCGCACAGGGGGTGCCTTTATCGTATAGTCCCTGGCTGGAGGCTTTAAATTCATCTAAGGCAGCCACAGGATAGTCCGGTTAAGTAGTCCCGACCTCTCAAGGTCAACTACGAGATGCCATAATCAAAAAAGAACCCCGTCCGGATCGTAACAACGTGCATCGTAAGAGTGGATACTCCTGTATAGCAAGTGAGCTTCCTCGTGTTGTAAGCGGTCAAATAAAATGACTTTAGTTGCTAACTTGACTACACCCCGACACTAGCTGGAGCCAGCTTGTACCACTGAGCCTGTAACTTGAGATTCGTCCCAAATTATACCCTTCATCAGCGACGCCCTAAGTCGAGGTCCCACCTGGGTGTCTTTATAGTGTAGCTCAGTTGTTGTTTTGAAAACTTGTTTAAATACCTTTAATGTAATGAGGCACCCACAGGTAGGCATGGTATTAAGCGGCCATATATTAAAAAAAAACTTTCGAGACTTTAAAAAAATGTGTTTTGGCATAGTTACACATATAGATGATATAGAGGGTCATAGAATGAACGAGAAGTCGTCAAGCGCAGCATCCACGATAATAACTGACCACCAATGAGGTAACTATGAAATCTTCAAAGTTCAATAAATGTGCAATAATCAATACATCATACACTTAAAAGAAGTACAGAGTAATACATAACGGAACAGAAGCTTGTAAGTAAGTAGTTGTCTTATCGATACATTTATTTATAGTTGGCTGATTAATGAATGAGTTCAATGAACGGAAAGTGAATGCAATTGAGGGAATGAATGGTTAGCGTAAGATTGGAAGTGTTCATTGATGTATCGATCGATTTATTGGTTCGTTAGTTTTCATGTTATAGCCAATGTTTTAGTATTGGATATTGAATAATAAATAACATCATCACACTTGTATTTCCCGAGTTAGGCAGAGCTGTACCTATACTACACTCACATTTCGCGAATTTGCATGCAGGCTCCAGACAGTATCAGCCTGGAGTACAAGCTCCAGGCATTCAGATGTATGCCCAGTAAATTCTTATGGAAAAATCCAATAACACTGTCCGACTCGGGAGTTGAACCCAACGAACGAACGAAAGTAAGGAGTGCTCACCACTAGACCAACGAGGCAGTAATATTTTTTAGTTTTGTTACTGCCAAGTACTAATGACTCCTTGAAAATATTCCTACTAATTTAAACCTTAATAGATAGATAGAATACTCTTTACACCAAAAATGCCCTTACCCCTATTAATTAATGTAAGCTCAGAATCTTTGACGTTGATAAACATCTTTCCCAAAAAATGTAACTTGAATGTTAGATTATTCGAAGAAGTAGTCGGAAGTGCAAGAGCTATCAAATACCACATTTCGGTTGCTTAGCAAAGATAGAAACAAACTGATTCATCTTCACATCACGTGTTCAAATAATAAATAAAACAAAAACACATCGCACACAAACAATAGACACTTTCTTGGAACGCTCGCCGGTTGGTAGCCACCTAGCCACCATGGCAGTTGATCGACAAGTCCGGGGCCATTCATGCGTTTGGGCAACGCGTCGGGACTGTCTAATATAGTGGTTGAAAGAACGGTGGTTTCTTTAGGGTCTAAACTATAAGCAGAGAAGAGTATGCGTGCTCATAACCAAAGGGTAGAAGCAAAAACTTATATATGCGTCGAATGTACGCTATTAAGCCGACTTCAGTTCAGTTATCGTTGTTCAGATAGAACACCCTAAAGAAGTATAACTTAGTTTTAGTTTGATCTACTGAAAAAAACCAAGGACTGTAAGTGACAGAATATGGCATAATGTCTTCTTATAACCTCTATTTAACATAATTAAAAAACACTAACTGTTCACCGATCTTATAACTGTATCACTGTTCTGATAATTATATATTCGACTAAGACTTTTTAAAAGACAAACTCTAAAAATTAAGACATTCAATTCCTAAAAGAGTGTTCTTAAAATAAAAAAAGACGTGTGGCACTCGGGGACTGCCGCGGTAAAGCTATTGCATAGCATTTTGTATCAATTTATGCAATTATAATTATTTATTTATTTTATTTATGCAGTATTTCTTTTTCTTTGATATTAATTCAAGTTACACTTTTTGAGCGTGGTGACCGATAAGAAAACAATTTTTTTCTTTTATTAAATAAATAAATAATACTGCATTTGTGTGAATAATAAAATGTATGTATATAGAGTACTCACTCATTTCCTTTCACTATTTTTTCGTGACTTTCTTCATTAATAAATAAATGCACTTTGTTCATTCATATTCAAAACACTTTATACACAAATTTTACAAGTACAGTTATCACTCGAGTCAGTAAGCATGTAAAATGAGAAAACTAACATAGAACGATCCGTGTGAGAACTAAACGATCACTATTACACAACAACACTGATACCTTTGAGAAAGCGGACTTCCTCTACAATAGGGCAATTCCTCCGTAAGGTCTGTCTATGCTATTACTTATAATCTCTGTCATTGTGTGCTGTTTCGGTGCAATCGCAAGACCGGCCGGGCACTGATGGGCAGGCAAGACAGCTATAGTATCCTTATGACTCCACCAACTGGTATTTCGTTGACTCAGAAACGGCGCACAGGGAGCACCACGAAATATACTCAAATACTCCGAGGTTCTTTTTCAATATACCCCACTGTTTTGTCGTGGTGGCCTAGTGGTTAAAACACCAGCCTCTCAAGTATGAGTGCGCGGGTTCGATTCCAGGTCAAGCAAGTACCAATGTAACTTTTCTAAAGTTATATGTACTTTCTAAGTATATCTTGGACACCAATGACTGAAGGCGAAGGAAAACATCTTGAGGAAACCTGGGCTTTATAAGTCTGAAATCGCCAACCCGCATTGAGCAAGCGTGTTGATTACGCTCAATCCTTCTCTGTATGAGAGGACATCTGTGCCCAGCAGTGGGATGATAAAAAGGTTGCTGATGATGAACGGCGTCGGTGTCGAATTATTTGTTATCAATTTAATATTTTCGAGCTGATCTTTAGTAACATAATCACTTCTGATTGCGTTAACATCTGACCGTAGAATTAATAAATCCTTCATCAACTTCTTTACGTACGTTCTACGTAGTCAAAACAAACTGGTGGCAATTTGTGAAGGTCATATGCCACAAAAACTGGGATTGTTCGGGATCCGTGATTTTAAACACCGTAATCGTATATTTTAGGTCTTTCTGCTTTTTGTTCTTACGCCTCAATACATGTTTTTGTCTTGTCTTCGTAGAAACAAACAATAACTTTTTTGCCTCATCAATGTCTTCCTCAGAAAAAGCCGACGAGCATATTTTTATTAAACTTTCGTTGTTTCGTTTCGGAGATAACACTATTACAACTCGTACACTTAAATGTACTCGTATTAACATTGTTCACCGACATCTTTCTGTAATATTTTATTTAATAAAAACTTCAACTTCAACTCTTGATCTGGTCCCTGTGGATAGATACCACAATTTTGCCAATAACACGTGTAACAAATTATAGAAATTCTTTAAAAAAATATTTCACAATAATGGCGGATATCGCCAATCACAGTTGAAAAAACGGCCGCGTTTTTACTCTATAAAATCAAGCGCTTTTATTTAGTAAACAACACTATAAATAATTTAAAAGTCCAATGAAAAATTAGCGTGACATTCATCTTAGCTTTTCCGTTAAAAAAAAGCTATTTTATAAAAACACTACTAAATTAATTTGAATAAAAGTACTTAATAATTAATTTTATGAAAAGTTTTTAAGGTAGCCATGACAACGTCGATGACGTCTATGACATATCTCTATAGAAGACCTATTTCAGAGAAAAAATTAATCGCAAGTTTAGCACATCGCGTCTATCAGTAACATGGCAAGTGTGTAGAACTGAGTTCGCGCCCTGCAATATGCATGCTCTTTTTGAAAATCTATAAATTGTTTTCAAAAGATGTAGTCGCACGCACACAAACATACCGTGCCGAAGACTGCCGAACTGAAACGACGTTAGACGATGTACGGCCTTCAAGCCACACCTCCGTGCCCGTCGGAGTGGGGAGCGTGAGGTTTTTTCGTTACGGAATTTCTGGATTTGGTCCCCGCGCTCAAGGCCCGCGATAGAAGCTATGCAATAGCTTAAAAATCCGTGTGCTTTCTTTTACATAATAACTTATTTTGCAAATGGAATGTGCAAATCTTTGACTGATCGACACCAACCGAAACACTTATAAAATGCTTTGAGTTTGAGGTTCTCCAAACCGATCTCAACTGGCTTCCCAGACCTTTATTTATTTTACTACCTGTTGCCCTCTACCTCGTCTGAGATGCAGGATAATAGCGTGTGTCCTTTTCTAGGTCATGGTCTATTCATGTGCCAAGTTTCATCTGCCGTTCAAACTTACTTTTGAATTTATAATATTATCCTTTAATTATGGACACACACTTTCTACCAAGCCCTATCGTCACAATAATCTACATACACGTACACATTAAAACAATAGACGAATTTCTTGGAACTCTCGCTTAGTGGCAGCTGATCGACAAATCCGTCGCGCATTTCGTTTGCGCAACATGCGTGGGCGACAGTTACTTACTGTGAACCGGCCGCCGAGCCGGTGACACTGCGCAAGTTGATTAGGTAGGTTATGACAGAAGTTCAAATTTTGCGGAAGCATCATATACAACATGATAGAACACCGGGTGGTTTTAAGTCTGTAAGAACCTGACAGACCCCGTCGTCCACCCTGGGGTGGCGGGCATCCATGAGAATTTTTCACCCCGTTAATACTACTTTATTAATATGTAAGGAGGTAACCTATTAAAAACGTGAAACTAGTGAGCTACATAGAACTGAACAATATGACACGAAGATATGGAAAACCTACCCCTGTCTTTGTAATCACTCAAGTGTTCTAGGTATTAGCTCGAGATAGGCATCATCTCGCTCAACTGTCGGCTTCCTTCCTATTCACTGCTTCTTTGAATGAATAGACTCTAAATAAAATAGCGCGCTTTGCCATCAACGATTGTATCACCGCTTGCCATCAGATGAGATTATTTTATAATAAACGAGACTAGTTTATAATTATAAAAAAAAAAAAGATTTTTATTTAATAATTTATTTATTTCTTATTATTATAATAAAAGAATTATTTTATTAAGTACTCTTGAAGCCCATTCAAGGTAGAACTACTAGCTCCGCTGTTCTATGTCAAGCGCACGAGAAAATTTTAGTAACTTGTAAACGTTGCAATACCAAATCTGTTATGGTTAATATAACAAGCGACTGTTACACATTCATTGACTAATTCCTTCTACATAAATCTTGTCATTCAACTTTGTTAATTAAACACAATAACGTCGCAGTTAACTGTACGCATTTTGACAAGATTAACTATGAAGCTGGTTTGTTAATGACAGCAGTTTGTCCAAATGAAATATTTTCTGATTTGGAAATCTGCTGTATAATATGAAATCTTAGTGTCGCGATACATTTGCGGAACGTACGGCGCCATAAGTTTGGCCAAATACGCTCGCAGTGTATTTCTACATTTCTAGTACTCTATGATACATCAGCCGCAATTACGCCGCGTTCGGCGTAGGGCCTAACCTTCCTTCGGGCGGAGCGATGCGTTGCGCGACCGAAAGTTCGGCGAGCGTAGCTGAACGTTCGGCGTGTGTTTGCATCGCGCGCGTGGCGGTAACGAAGAGCGACAACGTCTTCTAAGCCCTCTATAATAGCTAATATTCTAATTAAATCCTTTTTTCTGGGCAATTCAGGTATGTCACAAAAACCGCACACCATAAAGTGTCGACATAGACAGACTGACTATGACGCCACGTAACTTTCCGTCGCGTAGCGCGCTGAACAAGACGCCTCGTTTTGACAGTTTGGTTTGTCATAACAACTGAATATTGCGACTGACACTTCAGCCGCTGAGCTTTCGGCGCCGTACGTTCCGCGGATGTGTCACTACACTTTGGTTTTATGTTATATTTAATTCTCCTTTTAAATCCACGGAAAGTTTGTCTTTAAAAGATCGCCCATTGTGTAAATTTTTTGTGTGCAGTGATGCAATTGTTGAGGGTAAAGCGCGCCAGTTTATTAAGAGCCTATTCACTCTAGCCTTGAAGATACTTAAATTGTAGTCAGACGGAACCACCGCCGCTGGTAAACTGTTCCAGTCCCTCGGTGTACGCGATATAAAATAGGAGGCGAAACGCTTCGTCCGTAAGATCGTAGTCGTGTCAACAACATAAGGGTGAATACTCGCCGTACGACGGGTCGTCCGATGATGGAATGTCAATACGTAGAATTTCTACATTCCTTTCTGTTATTTGAATGCTGCAATACCCGTAAAGAGTTTTCTACTAATATTATAAATTATAAACGTAAAGTTTGAGTGCATGTTTGTAACTCTTTCACTCGAAAAATACAGAACGAATTTGGATGTTTTATAAATAAACAAACGGTTTTTTAACCAGGATTACTTATGACTATCTTCTTTGCAATCTATTCCAGAAAAAACTTAATAATATAATTCGCATAATTTTTTAAGCTGCTTATGAGTTGCCTCGATGCTAAATCAAGGGGGCCTAGACAAATTCCAAGCGTTTTCCTTTCAAACGTTTTCCGCTCGCGCTAAGAAGTTAGCGTGAAGTAGTGCAAGCTTCCACTAATAGCAAATTTAAATGAACAGGACAGGGGTGCACTAAACACCAAGTCTCGACGTACGAAAATCAATCAAGGGCGATGTACAGACGACAGCACATAAGCTACTACAATCTGTCAGATTTTTTTATTGGATTTTCAACTTTATCGCCAAATCATTAAGGCCCAAGACGGATTGTGAATATTTGACAGTTTCGGGTAGATTGACCTGTTGTCGTCCGGAAAGAGAGGAGCCATTCCCGCTTACGATAAAATGCTGAAAGATAACTATTGTTTTAATAACTAAACAAACAACTTGTTTTAATCGGAACGAAAAATTTGAAACGGTAAAATATCAAAAGTAACATTCCAAATCAATCACAGTATAATGTCGATATTTTATCATACATACATATGCGTCATTTTGTAAGGAAATAGTCGCGTGTAGGCGAGTGCACGGATTAGCGCCGCCAATGTCACAGTTGTGCGGCGATCGTGTGAAATATGATCGATTATTGCTTCAAATTGGATATTGGTCTTTTTTTAAGTATACTGTGATACACAGATTTGATGTGTAAGACGCCTTTAGTGGCCGTAACCGGAGGAAGATGAGACGACTTGAATGACATTCGAGGTAGTTTGATCAGAAATAGCGGCAGATATACAAATTCCTGGAGAGAAACATTTTTATATACAAATGTAAATAGTTTTTCCTGACAAGTAGGTATTGGCGCCGAATCTGTCGTTCACAAACTAAACTAATTTTAAGTCATGTGCATCTTTTTCTTTCCATTTCGTTAAGAAAAGGATAGAAGATAACATTTTAAGTTAATCCTGTCAAATTAAGAACTCCATAGACAGTTGAGACGCGATTATAAACATGACGACTAAAAATACGCCAGTTTACGTCAGGAGCGCACTAATTTGACAGGTCTAAAGTGTCTCATCATCATCATTCATCATTTCAGCCGAAAGACGTCCACTGCTGGACATAGGCCTCCCCCAAGGTTCTCCACGACGACCGGTTCTGCGCCTCCCGCATCCAGCGGTTTCCCGCGACCTTCACCAGGTCGTCGGTCCACCTTGTCGGGGGCCTACCCACGCTACGTCTTCCGGTGCGTGGTCGCCACTCGAGAACCCGTCGGCCCCATCGGGCATCGGTCCTATGGGCAATGTGTCCAGCCCACTGCCACTTTAGTGTTGCAATTCTTCGGGCTATGTCGGTTACTCTCGTCTAAAGTGTCTAAACTTACATTTTTATCTTCTGTCCTTTTCTTATAGAAATGAAAAGAAAAAGATGCACTTATCTTAAAATTAGTTTAGTTTATGAACAACAGAATCGGCGCCATTGACATGTCAATTAGCCAGTCTTATCACTAAGAAATACAAGTTATAAAAAAGTGAACCTTTCAGAAAACAGCACAATAGTGTCTTCTAATGTTATTGATATTATTATGAGTAAATGAAAAAATGAATGAATCAAATAACCGTCCTCCCTCACTACTTTTTTTGTCATAAACTGTGCACAGGATAATCATACCCTTAATCAAAGAAAGATACTTAACAAAAACACCCGGCCATCAGCCACTGCTACACATTCCACGCTCTTCCGCGAGCGGTCATCCTGTCCAACCAGTTGCACTTAAGACATCAATACTAAACCAAGTCCTCATAGCTGTTGACATGCAATTATAACAGACGAGAGCCATGTAGGGGGTCCCGTCACAGATAGCCTTATCTACAAACAAAACTCTGCCTGTATCTCTAACCAGTCGCGCACACACACGCACAAAACACTAACGTATTCGATAATGAACAAGGAATAAAGGGGAAGCTCTGCTAGTTTATTCTTCAAACTTCATTCGAAGGGGGCTTGTATGTGTGAGTGCATCAACCGACATAGGTACGAAGTTGCCTGCCAGTATGTGATCTGTGGTCCCGTTGAAATCTTGTGGATGCCTGACCATTCCCTTAAAGGGGTGATACGGATCATGGACGTGATTAAACGAATGGAATGAAGAATGGATCCTATGTTAATTAATTAAATTATTTAATGGTTGAACGAAGGTGGTTCGATTCTTGTGAAGACTGCGATACTTTGAGATGAATTTTTCGGAAACTTTTCTTAACAGATATAAAATTGATTGACCTCAGAATCTATGGGGTAATTGTGTAAAGGTAATTTTTCATTCTGACAGTTCAACAACATTTATTGCCATACTAACTTTGCAGAGAAGAAAATTGTTTCGAACTAAAATTAATTTTCTAACTAATTCAGATTTTGATTGAAAGTGGATTCAGACATTTCAGCAATATCAGCTGTTACAGAAATCTAGTCTTACGCATGCATTTAATTTAATCAGTTTCTCAAGTTTCTTTTTTTTATAATTATAAACTAGTGCTTAACTGCAATCCCGCCTGATGGTAAGCAGTGATGCAATCGTTGATGGTAACGCACACTCGTTTATTAAGAGCCTATTCACACAAAAAATCTGGGTGCATAGGAAGGAAGATGGCAGTTGAGCAAGGTGATGAAATGTTAAACCCAACAACACGACCAACGATGCTGCGCCAAAGGGAGACTGATTTGGAGATCCTCCGCGACCGAACTCCTGACACAACAACATTTGGTGCATCGTACGCAGCACACATCGCTATACAACTGCTTAAACCCGTCCTTCGTATGGTTTCCCCAGATTCATACCGGAACACGATCAATCGCTTGGCAGCAAAAATTCGTCTGGTGGGTGGTAACTTCTGCCGTCAGCCGATGTGATGGCCTACCACCAAGAAAACTATTATAATCTATGTTTCCAATGTTAACTATTTTAATCAACTAAAGTAGCAAGCTAAAGATCAACAAGAATCCAAAGGCTCGAGTATATTGATCACCAAACAAGCGATCGAGATAAGATCTTAATTTGGACAAATTGCATGAGTAATTTAATAGAATTTGTCCAACGTGGTTAATTTAGACAGCACACGAACACTTGTACTGAAATAGAATCGCTTGATTGCTTTCATATGCAAGCTAAGCATTACACAGAGAGACGCTTATTCATGCGCATATGGGATAAGGGAATGATGGCGGATGATTAAACGTGTAACAAAATATATAACATAAATAGGGTCATATTTCTAGGTTAGTCCTCTTCAGCGTCAATTCTCTTCCAATGCTCTGTTCATATAAACAAATATGAAACGTGGCGTGTGGTGTGTGGCGGTATCTGAAAACGCCACATGAGAGCGACGCATCATACTGACGTCACATAGATCCATCTAGCATCTAGCAAGCAGAGTTTACTGTGCAACTAGCATATATACAACTTCAATCGCTGAGCAAGTGCTCGCCAGACTCAACACCCGTCTGGTCGGAGGATCCTCCCTTTTCTATGGAGGATGAGAGAACTTTACACCATGTTCCACATACTTCCAAAGTAGCATTTAACCTAATTTGACAAGTGATAGCACCTTCTATATGCAGGGTCTACTATGGTCTATGTAATGCCATGAGGTATTTGCTTCAATATTGGTAAATATACAAGAGTCGTAATTTTATTCAATAACAGTCCGCAAATGGTAGGAATGAGGCAAAATTACGAACCACTAATATTACTTACGAAAACACTTCGTTGATAAAATCAATGAGTTTATAACTAGCCGAAAAATATGGTTAAGTACTTCCAATGGTGGTTTTGAATTTAAAACTAATCATACCTTATTAACATTACAGATGCCTAAAATGTCGAATGGTGATTAAATAAAACCCAGCATGCTTACCTGTAACAGAAAGAAACATTATTATTTAAACAGTCAATAAAAACTATAGTAAAAAGATGGCGCTCGTCATTACCGTCGGAGCTGGGATTGATATAATATGAATTCATTAGTTACGAAAGCAGTAGTTGGTCAGTGGTAATAGCTGTGACTTACGAGTTGTCGGTCGGTTGTGGGTGGTGGGTTCTAACCCAGACAGGCACTTAGTGTAAGTTATTTTATCACCATTGCTCTCAAAAACGGTTAAGGAAAATATCGTGAAGGACGGAATCGGCATGTCCTAGAATCAAAATTCGAACATTTATTACCCGCATTGGACCCGCCTGGTTCACGGCATACTCCCTCTTACAGAGAAGAAGCCTCAAAGAGTAGGAACAGTATATGAATTACGTTAAGGTGTCGTGTGCTGTCCTACCTCATAGTTTACCAATGAAATATATCATTTAAGGGACATAGTTTTTATTATACACAAACTTCTTACTAGAAACAACAATTATATCAAGAAATTCGAAGCACAAATAAAATTAAAAAAAAAAGAATAGTAACTTAGTTTTATATTTAAATACATGAACATTTAAATAAATTCTCGAATTAGAAAATATCAATCGCTATTCTCACAAATAACGAGTTACAAAACTTGTTAAATGGATAGAAACATGGCTTTAGTGGCGTATTTTTCTGACGTTTTAATATTTCAAAACGGAGTCAAGGAAATCTAGCTCTATCACATATATTATGCTCTTGGTACACCAGCTTACATCTTCAAAAGAGCCGAAGCGATAAGATCTGCTCAGACGCAAGTTGGATCACCCACTTTCGCCAAACATGTCTGCAGTTTGAAGCCTTACATATTAGGAATAGTATCATGGACATTTTAAATTATGATATAAGATAAACGTTAATTAAATCATTAGAAAGATTAAGAAAAATTAAAACTAAAGAGACAAACAATATGATTAGAATGAAATTATAGAAGAAATAAAGATAGCCTTAGAAACAGAGCTTTAATTGTTAAATTTTAAGGATCAAATCGAAAATGTAGGAGATCACACTAAGAACTTGCAAGATATGATGTGTTCAGGGAATGAAGGAGGGTGAAAGAGGTGCCATTGTGTGCCATTATTAGCGCCCATCTATAAAGGCCGAAGGTCGAGTTTTTATATATTTTTTGTTGCCACGCCACCTACGTAAAGACAAAGCTAGACAAACCATTACAAATAAAAGAAAACACAGACACAGAAGCAAAACAAGCAACTGTGCAACAGCGCTGAAACAATCAGCGAAATATTTTGAACACGCATCATAATTATAATTATTTACATATCCTATGAGTTTCACAATAAGCCCGTGCCGTGTAGGAGACAAATTATGCTTGACATTAGCGTGCCCTTGCAAACTCCCTTCTAATTGCTAAGGAACATCAGTGTGAAGTAGTTATTTAAATATTACGTCAATTGTTTCTAGAGATGCTTTTGGCGAGTCTATGTCATGGGCAGCCTTATCAAGTTCATTCATGTAATTTTTCAATGGGCATGTTTTTTGAATGAGTTCATTTCGTAACTTTACATTTTTAATCAGTATCAATGGTATTATGAAAGATATTAAAATCGCTACGATTTAAGAAAGGACTATGGTAACACGTTCATATCGTATACACATCGCATCGTTTATGCGATATTAGTTACTTCGTTTTCACTTAGCGTTCGACTTTTCGTCTTTTTGCTCCACTCCTAAGGAACATATTGTGATGATGGGCTGTCACATCCAAAAATATGTTGTCAAATCCGACTAGTTAGTTCCAGTGATAAGTGTGTTCAAAATACACTACTGTTTAAACAAAGAACAAAAACCAGAGAAACATTTTAGCTTTATTATTAACATAGATATACATGGCTTACAAACCCGCAGCTTTGCAATGACCTAATATACAATAGGTATTTTTTTTTAATTAATACTAATGTTCATAATTTACATTTATTTACTATTAAGGAGATGATAAAGAGAAATGATGATCCAGATATGAAAAATTTATATATAAACGTGAACTCGAATTTCTTGAAAGCAGGCCCGTAAAATTTAATTATCCAGTATGAACAGTTCCCAAATATTTGATGGCAATCTCTAATTTTATGTCATAGCAAGCAAAACAAGATCATTAATATATAAAGTATAATTACTTCCTAAATTTGAGCGCAAAGAACCGTCAAATAATTCGTAACGCAGATATTTATCGCAAATAAATTCATTTGAAGGCATCCAATTCGCGTTTCACAACCAAGTGTAGGAGACAAATTATTCAGCAGATTAACAATGAATCTAAAGACGTTGCGACATGCTATTGTTTGCTGATACATATTGCTGCTGCTCTAGCATTAGCATAAGACATAGTGCGCATATGCGACTTCCAACACTTTATTTATTTGATTTATAATGAGAGCACTGCATTCTCTGTCGACTTTTCTGTAGGACTAGTATCATTACTAAACTAGCTTGATAACAAGCAGTTAAAATGTACAAACAAATCAATAGTACTTAATTGTGGACTTTCACTTAAATGTATACTAATTTATAGCTGTCTTATTCTGAAAGCAATAACTTACAAAAGCTATACAAATAAATTGATACAATAATCTGCAGCCTAATAAAATGAAATATTAACCTCAAAGACTCAACAAACCTAAGAATAATATACAATCATTCGATCGCGAAGTCCTTTCACATAACAATGATGAATCGTCTAATGCAAATATAGTAAATATTGACCAATACAATGGTACTGACAAATCGATTCATACAGATCGTTTATCGAGTTACATCGATACTTGATTGTCAGTCAATTTCTATGACCTATTGCGATTGACGGGCTTGGCCAGAGATCGGATAAGATTTGTGGAGCTAAGGTACGAGAAAGGCATAAACAGAGTTAAACTTGAAAATGATTTAGTAAAAGGTGAAGGTAATCAAAATAAAGCAATTAAAACATTCGATACGATTTCACAGGAAGTTTTATTATTTAGTAATATCAGACAAAAATGGCGGAATGAAATCTGAGAGAGAACGTGAAATATCGAATGGACTGAATCAAAATACATATATCAAAAACTAAGCTTTAATTAAATCAACACAAGTGCGATTGTGTAAACTAAGGTAATTTTCGAGTATTGTTAGTAAAAATAACAGATGCCGAAAATATTTGAAAACGTTTTTAAAACAAGAATGGTTTTTATATTGCTAAACATTATAAATATCATTTTACTCGTAAATTATAGATTTGTGCACTGCGAAGGAATATATCTCTGACAATATTCAATGAAAAATGTAGTATTTACGGAATTAAGGAAGATTGGTAGTTCATCAGCTAAATCTAAAAATGTTTTAAAAGGTAACTGGGACCTGGATGCACCTATGACCACCAGTAGACTACGATAGGCCGCATAGATTTAGTAGTTATCCATAACTATGTTCAGTGTGTATGTGTAGTAGGAAACAAATATTGGGACAAAAGGTCATTATTTGGAAAGAATTGGAAAATATATCACTTGGATATTTTCTAGAACTTAAATTTTACAAATAAACCAGCATCCAAATTGAAACACGCTTTTAATCATAATCCAAGGATTTTTATACATAAGTTCTTAAACCATCCATAACATCGGCCGCCGGCAGTAATTACCACCCACCAGACAAAGCCTTGCCGCCAAGCGATTTGTCGTGTTCCGGCATGATGTCTGGTGAAGCCGTACGGAGGACGGGTCTGAGCAGTTGTGTTGCGATGCGTGCCGGGTACGATGCGTCTAATGTTGTTGTGTTGGGAGTTTGGTCGTGGGGGGTCTTCAGATCAATCTCCCTTTGGCGCAGCATCGTTGTTCGTGTTGTTGGGTTTAACATTGAATCACCTCAGCTCAACTGCCGTCTTCCTTCCTATTTGTTCAGTTTTTCTGAGTGAATAGGCTCTTAATAAATTAGCGCGCTTTACTATCAACGATCGCATCACTGTTTACAATCAGGCGGGATTGCGGTCAAGCGCTAGTTTATAATTATAAAAAAAAAATAGAAATGAAATTTAAATTATATGTTCAACAACGGAAATAACGCAATAATAGTGCCTGAACTGTCAAAACTAAATACATTTTATGTGTGTCACGAAATTACACTACAAACGTTCAAAATAGTAATAAATTTTTAGGTATTGGTTGTAATCTATTATTATAAGAGTCGAAATGAACTCAATGACCTTGAACAAATAAATACAAAAATAAGAGACGAAGGCGTGCGTAATTGCTATTTGTTTTCCAACAAGGAAACCGAACCGATTTGCATTGACTTAGCATTAGCTAACGATCTCTGCATAATCTTCAATGGTAACGTCATATGCGCTATAGATTATTGTAATATGGTGTTTATGAGACAATATGAAGGAGACACAGTATTCTTAGTTCTAGATCTCTTAATTGTTACGCAGTCACGACTGAAGATATAGTGATTGAAGGTTGCTTTGGTGGTAAAGAATATAGACTGCTTAGATCTAATAGAATCAGAAAAGTAAACATAACATGAAGATCGCAGTGAACATAGATGATATTAAAACAATTAAATCGAAGGACTTAGAAGATATTTTTCAACGCCGATGTAAAAGATTTATTAGTAAAATGAGTCAGAGTAAGAAATGATTTAACTAACAAATCAGCGATAGAAAGGCTCCAATGTTTTCTTAAAAGAAAAAAACTTTACCAATTAAAAAGAACCATTGGCTGCTAGTTTGAATTTTTTAAAATGGTTTTATCATCACCACTCTCTAAACAATAAAGAAAAACATGGTGAAGATCATGGCGGCATGTCCTGAAAATTCATTTATTAAGTAGTTGTTCGTTTATTTATTTAGTAGCTAAATTAGCTAAATAGCGAATAAGTTCACTTGGTGGATTGTGGCCTATTTCATCTGACAGTTAAAAAGTGTCTGAGCAGTGGAAAAATTACAGGCTAATTATTGGCTTCTGCTTTAAGGTACCTGTCTTTATATTAATTGTTATCCTTCAGAAATGTAATGCGTACGGTCGCAAGAAAGGCTGAGGCTGTGGCGTGTCAGTGCTTTCGCACCCAAATCATTTGTTCTACCCGCTGAAGAACTCCCAACAGGACATAAGTAACCTTAGGTGGTAGTCTTTAAAGAGACTCCGGACCCAGTTTAGCCGAAGCAAGGAAAACCTGTTCAAGTGGAGACTCATAGACGAATCAGCCTTGGAGTATTAATATATTGCTGATGCTGTGATGCACAAACGATGGGACACTTAATTAGGTGTCAGATGCACGTTACAGGAACTGATAGACGCTGGAGATAGCGCTAAACAAGTGGCCAAATTCTGGGCAGAATCCTTATAGATTGCTAGCGAAACGCGAAGAAGAGGACCAACAGAATACTTCATGGATATTAAGTAAGGACCAGGCCCGAGTCGAAACCCTGGCCCTGGCGCACAGGCAACTGAAGAAACAGGGGTTTTAGCCAGTAAAAGTCTGACACGCCCTTCCGCTCCGCCCAAATCGGGAAAGGTCATTTAATGATTTCCTATTCCAAACAAAAAAAAAAAGGAACACTTCATATAACGTAAATCAAGCAAGGACTTATTCTGGACTACTACATTGTCTCACAGTGTCGCAACGAGGTACCCACGCTCCGTTTGTCACTGACAGTGACAACACAATATACCGATCTGCGCTTAATTTGTATTCTCATGTCTCCCTACGTTTTATTATGTAAGCTACGTTGCAAATCAGCGCCATTGGTGATTTGCATTAAGTCCTTGTTGTCTTTTGTTTACTGGTATCCTCCTAGACTTTATGGAAACCTTGAAGGAAGGTCGCTTTGAGGGAAGGCAAAAAGAAACGCTCTGGAATTTTGCACTTTATGTGAATGTGATATTATTAAATAATGTAACCAAGGATTAGGCGAAGGTCGTAATTTCAAATATGGAGCAATCTAAGCTTGCTTAATAAAAAAGCGGCTAATAATGCAACTAGTATAAACATTCTATAAAACAGGAAATAATCTGCCTTGCCTTTGCCTTTTCGGTCGGCTTCCAGCCTGACCTCATGCAGCTGAATACCAGTACTTTATACGAAGCGACTGAATACCTGTTGGTAGGCAGTCGCTACGTAGCGGTGGGTAACAACCCACCACCCAATAACTGGATAAAACGATGCCTCTTGGCAAGACTGTTGTCTGACTTTTAACGATTATAATGATTGCAAACAATGCACTAATGACAGCAGGTTAAGGACGGGTCGTGAAATGTAAAGATCACCTACCCGAAGATCATCCAAGAATAATCATGGCAAGCATAGGTTAAGCTGCTCAACCGTGCGGCTCTTATACACAAGCCTCTCTTCTGAGATCCTTAGCCCTTCTTTCTAGTTCCTTAATCCAACTTCCAAAATCTTTAGCCCCTCAGTCAAAATCTTACAAACAATGTAAATTCAAACATACCAGCAGGCTTCTTTATAAGCACTGGTGGCCCAGTAGTAACGATCGAGACTGCCTACACAGAAATTTTACGTTCGACCCCTGACAGGCGCTCTACTTTGCGTAAATTTTTTCAACAGTACTGGTCTCAAAACTGTGATGGAATAAACCGTGTGGAAATAGGCATGTCCTAAAAATAAACATTCGAAAACTTGTGACTTCTACCAACCTGTCCCACCGAAATGTGGCCTGAGTTACATTTTACTACAACAGAATTTCTCCAACTTCAATACGAAAGATCATACAACGAGCTGTTCTTAAACCTAACACAGGAAAATCAATCCAATCAACTCATATGCCAGTAAATCACAGAGCGGCTCTCGCCAGCGGCGTCCGGTTCGTCACGGTCCGGACGAAACCGTCCGTTACGTGGAGATCCGTGACCTGGTCGATCTGATCGTGATCCAATCGAAAGTGTGCGCGATATGGGTGTAATGATTGTGTGAATTCTTGAAATATGGTCAAATATAATTGACTTATTGGATTTGACCATACTTTTGATGTTTGATGTCTGTTTTCAGGTTCGAACTGATTTGATCTTGGTGAAAGTGTTAGATTATCCACGATTGGGTTTAGAAAACTACAAAGTACAAGCACATTCAAGATTTTCCACTAAACACTGGATTTATTTTGTCTGATACTTACATCCCTACCAATCATGGAGTGAAGCTGTTTACTGCTCCACGGAAATTGGCAGTAACTTACTAATAAACTATGTAATTGTATTATTTACTGTGAAATCTGAATGTCAAAATGTCATTTTTAAATGCAGAGTGCAGAACAAATATTATCAAAAAACAAAAAAACGCGATAACGGCGATACTTTTCCCGGCAAAGGAACCAAGTTTATCTTTTATCCCTAGCAAATATTATGGAAGACCATTTACGCTAAAGTGTGTCATCTATACGCAAACAGTTTCTTCGACCGAGATAAGATTATCGCATTTACATTCTTTACATATTATCAAAGGAGTTTCATTCTGAATAGCCCTAGAGGCTTGGGGTTTAGGCATTTCCTTTAGTACATAAGTGCGAAGGTTGGAAATTGTTTACGCCTGCCAAAATTGAAGTTTCTAGAAGCAAGTTTTTGTAATTTTAGGATTCGGTTGTCAAGTTTATCAAATGTATTAACTGCCTTCGCATGGTTACCAGCATTCTTTAAGAATGAATCCTAAATTACTTACCCGAAATTGGTGTTAAGCCAAGTAATGCCTAATAAAATCATAATATTCAATCAATTCCGAAGTTGTACAAATGAACCCATTGAAAAGTTAGAAGAAATTGTGAAACTAAACAATTCAAAATGCTCCACAGATACGTACATCATGTAAGTAGAGAACTAGATCCCACAATTCCTCTAACTACCATCGTAACCCCATCGTAATGACCCGTGGAATCATCAACAATAAGACGGCTATCTACCTGCCAAATACAAGTGAGCTATCAAAGATCAGTGGGTGCCCCAGGCCTGATGATTGACGGCTGTCTGGCTTCGAGAGAGCTACTTAAGTTATCTGATGTGAAGTGTTTACATCATTATTGACGACTCAGGAATGGTGTCGGGCATATGATAGTGTTTTGTTAATGTAAATTGCGGGGGCGTGTCGCTAAGACGCCTGCGGGTCAGGCGATTGGATATCTAATGAAATTCTAATAATTTTTAGAGAACCGAAAGTGAGTACCACGTCAAAATTCTAAAGCTTTATGTCGCCAGATTCGTTGTATATTATGAGAAAACTGTATGTATACTATAATATAGTTCTCTACATTTAGAATTATTGTAATCCTTATCCCAGTTAGGAGATAAATTAACGTGGTTCAGTGACTTACGTAATTATGTAAGTTTTAGAAAAAAGTGAGCACATAATATAACAGTCTATTGCACATAATATAAGTAGCACTTACCAATAAAAATGGGGGTTCCTGTTGAGTAGACAGTTCACTCCAAGGCCTAAGTAAGGCCCGTTCGGCATCAGCTCCAGCTAAAGCAAAGCTCACACCATATCTTCGCCAAAGCGAAAGCTCATACAGCTTCTTCCATGGTATTCCATCGTTTTTCGTAGTCTTCTTGCGGATGCTTCCTCTGAATGATGGAGATCTTACAAATGGCTCAGATGGTATGCCTTTCTTGCTGGCACCTCTCCATGGAGGTTTGGTGCCATTTACATTTAGTTTTCCATTACTAGCAGTGTTACCTGAAGAGCCTTTTCGTTGCAATCCAGGTTTGGTTTGAGTTGGAGTTTTCCTCTTTTCGTCAAAAAGCACAGCGTTGGCTAGCTCCTCGTCATGATTAGAACCATCAGATTTTACTTCTTCAATGATAACCACGGCAGATTTCCTTTCTCTATAGCTCCCTCGAAGTGGAGTTCTACTGAAGGGTTGTTTAACTTTCTCTCCGTCTACTTCGTCTTGTAGGGCTGATATGACGCTGTCGTCAGCGTATCTCATTCGGGCAGTTTTCATCAAGGATGCTTTAGTGTTCTGTGCAAACAAGCGTTCGCATGGATCTGTCAATTTGTTTGAATCTGACCGAGATTTGAAAGTGTTCTCTGAATCAGTATCGCTATGACCTTCGTAGGAGCTGGTACTGTTGCTGAAACTTTTGCTATACAATCCGTCATGATTTTTAACAGGATTGTGATTATTCTTATCAGCTTCCTTGATCTCTATAATGCATTCATTACGGAAGGATTTGCGAGACTGCAGACTGGTATTTGAGTCTGACTTTGTTAACGGATTATGTTTGTGGTCAGCGCAACCATTAGCATGGGCTTTGCCTGTACAATGTTTGTGGATTTTTGCCAAAGCGGCCAATGTTTTGTTGCCGTTAGGTGACACCTCGTCACCGCAGCGGAGCGACTGCTCAAAGGATCCTTGCACGTGGAACATTCTTCACTTATTTTCTGTCTTTAGCGGACATATACCCACCAAGCTTGGCATTTTAAGAGGTCAGAGTTCTGTAGATCGGATCATATCGAATGTCACTGCACAATGAGAGCATTTACTTGAGTTATGGGTTTTACGATGCAGATCGGCGCGATAAAATCGATCATAAGGTATATCAGCGGCGCGTGATCATAACGAATCGTGAGCATACGCTGTTTGGCGCTAAATATAACAAAATATTGTTAGAAACGAATTATGGGCGGTTTGATATTTGCGTCGTGATAATTATTTATAAGATCGATTGGACGTTAAGCAGAAGTAGATTGATATCTACCATTAAATTATAGAACTAACGGTAAAATGAAAATATGAATACTTTGAAACTGTGTTTTACAATATTCTCATTTTTATGAATGTATATAGAATATTTATTACTTTATAGCCTTTGAAACCTTTCCACTAACGCTGGTAACATGTGGCGTGACCTGAACATAATAATAATCATGTCTTTACCAGTACCGCGTGGCGGAGCCGCACGCATTCAACGTTCACGCAAATTGCCAGACGATTAGTTAACTACTTAAATTATAGTACTTGGGTTTAAAGAGAAATATCAGATATTAAGTAAAGACTTAAGTAGAATTGTCGGTAGTGAAGTAGCGAGATTGATTGAGAACACACGTCTTTAGTATAGGCTTTGAAATGATTCAAGTCGGGGAGTTTAAATCGACTAGATCATTCATGTAAATAACATTAGATACAGATAAAGGGAGTCTAATTTGTTAGATTATGCGTAATGGAAATATTTAAGGATTTCCATAACAATGATCATCATCAACCTATAATGTTCTCACTGCTGAGACACAGGCTTCCTCCTCTCTTGGAGGAAGTGGAAGGTATAATCTACCACGCGATCCACTGTGGTTTCGTAGGTGTCACATGTCTTTGAGTTATTAGTCCTAAGATATTCCGGTTTCCTGACTATGTTTTCCGTCACTATTTTGGTTAACAGTGGTAATTAAATTATTCAAACAAGTACATATATGGCCTGCCTGGGTGTGAAACTATAATCTACAACTCTAAGTCGGGGCCGTTGTCACTGGACCACTACTGCATTCAATAATGTTGTTAGATAAGACACGTACATTTTAACCACAATAATCTTGTTAAATTATCCAAAACATTAACCTCATCAAGACCATTATTAAAGGATATTAATCAAATAAAATTAAAAAGAAAGGAATCTGTTTGATTAAAAGGCCGCTGGTGCTATTGAGGCCAATATGATAAATTAGGTATAGTTTTATAAAATTAGTTACAAGTGTACAACATTATTGATTCAGCTGTCGGTTGCGATATTTTAGAACCATGTACTGGGTGTGT
Source organism: Sesamia inferens (assembly GCA_037179545.1). NCBI lineage: Eukaryota > Metazoa > Arthropoda > Insecta > Lepidoptera > Noctuidae > Sesamia > Sesamia inferens. The sequence goes on along the minus strand of CM073941.1, from coordinate 19,561,505 downwards.
ACCAAATTATGTATGCTTAGAAACCGACTTTTATAACCCTTATTGATTTAGTAGACTTAGATTACAATCGCGAGAAAAAAACGTGCTCTGTTTCTGCACGTTTGCGAATCTAACATCAAATTGTAATTATATTTCGTGACTTTGAGTTTGGCTGCTCATTTAGTATCACTTAGAATGTAAATGCTTTATAATGTGTTTTTGATTTCGATTATACTAATGAATCCAGGACGATATAATTATGAGAATGGTGGTAAAAGAGCAAAGGCAATAACACAAATGCATATAATGAAAAGGATAGACGATGTTGCGTGGAAGACGCTTTCTTTTAAAACTAAACAAATGATAACTAAAGTTAATAATTTGCTTAAAATATTCAAAAGAAAAGACAATAACTTTCTTTTTTAACAAGATTAAATCACGTAGGAGATATTAAAACATGAAGAAAACGAAAACAATGATCAACCCACACCATTTTTACCAACAAACTTAGCATATATCAAAAACGACCAGTGGGCGGACTTACTTATTGGTCAGCGAATATTTATCACCAATCAGTCCAAATGAACAGGAATGATACATACTATTGGCCTTTACTTTCTACTAAAGAAAACTTAGTAATAATGTCGGAGATATATGATAAATTGCATTCTGTTAACACATAGTCAAATGCTCTTACATCATAGTGCGTAGGTTTTATTGCATAGCCAAAAACCCAATGACTCTCGTTTTATGAAAGCTGGGTTTGATAATATAGTCGTAGTTTCCAGTTTCGTGATTTTGATGATAATTTTTTGGTCTTTGAGGTGTAAATGCCGCAGCCAACTAGTTGGATTATCCGTTCAGTTAACCGCCTTGCCCATTTAACTAAAAGAAATTAACTAATTTAAAAACAATGCATATCAAACGGTGGAGGCATCCAGGGCTATTTTGTCTCATCTCACAATTCAATTCATCATCATCATCATCATCATTTCAGCTGAAAGACGTCCACTGCTGGACAAAGGACTCCCCAAGGATCTCCAGGACGACCGTTCCTGCCTCTTCCGCATACAGCGGTTTCCCGTTACCTTCCCCAGGTCGTCGGTCCACCTTGTCGGGAGCCTACCCACGCTACGTCTTCAATTAAAGTACATATAACTTAGTTTTATCAGACTGACAGACTCCAAAAAAAGCTTTGGATGCAACTGGAGTTAACGCTGAGATGATGATGACGAATGATGATGATAACTTAGTTTTATCCATCCCTTCTCCAAAAAAATGTTACGAATCAGTAAACATAACCAAGAAAGAGGAAAAGACCGCTCAAGACAAGTAATCTACTACAAAAATAAAACGCAAATCAAATCACTATCTCGTATAAATATTTGAACAAGTTGTATACTCATATCTAGGTTCCATACACCTGATCGTGGGAACTAAATCCACTTTCATTTTATTTATCATATTAGTGCATTTAGGTTAGGTTTACTCAACAACTTAAATATTTTACCTGAACAATATGGTTTTCTTTATTTCCATCTTCTTTGTTGATGTTATTTAGTACTCTGACTAGAAAATGACTTCGATTCCCTTGTTAACAAACTACACTAAATTTAAGTGCAATGCGTCTTTTCCTTTCTAGTTCATTAATGAAAGGATCCGGATAAATATTAGTTCAGTCTTGTCAAATTAGTCCGCGCCTCAAGTAAATTGACGTAATTTTAGTCGCGTCTAAACTCTCTATGAAGTATCTTAATTTGACGTATTTCATCTTCTGTCCTTTTCTTAATGAAATTGAAAGAATATTGCACTGAACATAAATTTGTAAATGTACAAGGGAGTAGCCGCCAATGACACATCAAATACTGGAGGGGAATCGCGCTAAATAAAACAGTAGAAGTTCAATTCTTGTTCGTATCTAATCCAGTTAAAGTTATGGTTAAGTTTCGATCATATTTCGTATCGCGCTAAAGTTTCAACTTCGGTTGAAGTAAAATCAATGAAGGTATGAGTAATACATTTCATCAGATATAATAATTAAAACTAAATCAATTATAAGTATATCTAATCGTTTAGACGTAAGTTTGACATGGCATAGAAAAAGTTAGCTTTGTTTCAACTTTGTCATTTGACAACGGTTACGTTCCAACTGCGATCCAGTTGAAAGTATTGGTAACAAGGTATTTACTTTTTGCCTTTTCCTTAGTAAGAATTTTAAATGTCAGTCAAAATGAAATGATTCATGGAACTGTGTTTGTGTGGATAGAATTGAAATGAATTTTTAAGCAGTCAGAAAACAAACTCAAAACGATAATAATAGCAATATATAATTACAAAATAATATCATATACATTATAATATTTATGTAAGGGAAGAACGGAGCCTTCAAGTACAGGTATTCCTATGCCTAAATGGAGGCTCCTTAACAAGCAATGTAAGTCAAATAAATGCTATGGACAATAACTGAATGTCAGATAAGCAGTCGCTTCATGTAAAATGTTAATATTCGGTCGTATTGTATCAGTAGGTTAGAGTGCAATCCGGCCCCAAAATTGTTAGGAAAAGGCTAGGTAGATTATAATAGACAATAACCGTAACGATCATAATGATGTTAAATCACTGGAAGGACTGGTTCAATGTGCCCGCGGGGGTGTGTCCGTCGAACTACAATTTAAGTGTCTTTAAGGCTATAGTAAATAGGCTCTTAATAAAATACCGCGCGTTACCATCAACGATTGCATCACTGCTTACCACCAGGCGGGATTGGGGTCAACCACTATTTTATAATTAATAATAAAAGAATGGTTAAAAAAAATGTAGATGAGCACTAGGTACAGGTTACGACGGTTATTAGACACAAAATTAAGGTTTATTTTTGTGTATAATGACGGTCGTAATAACCATTTTATCTCAGACTATCTTGTGATGCAAACCTGTTCTGACTTCCTACTCATTAAGCATTAGCAATTAAGTAAGAAAACTGATAAAATATCGTGTTTTGATGGGAACTGCGCTGTGAAATTTATTTTTTAGATGTCGGAACTTCACGCTGAGGTAAAAAACCAAAAAAAAATATGTTACAGGGCTCTTTCTGAAACTTTTAATCTGTAATTTAATATTTTTATAACAAAATCAATATTGCATAGGTTGCGGTTTCGTATACGACGAAACTCCTCGTTTTATCTTATTTTGTATTAACAACGTATTTTTGTATTTAATTAAACTCAAATTATTTTTAAACACATTTTGTTATCTTCATTTAACTTAGATTCTGAGGCTACATTGGGTTGTATCGACCTTCAAAATTTAACTTCTCCATCATTCATCATCACTTCACAACCAGCCACAATGATACAAACCTAAACTTCAAAATGAAATAAAATAAATAGCAACCAAAGCCTAACAAACAAACCCGCCGCAGGAGACGCCCTTGTTGGGAGACAACATCGCACTCCACACCGGCCACCGTAGGAGCGAGCTGGCGGGCGGCGAGCTACCCACGGCTACGGTAAGGACTAAGCCCGAGTCGACGGCGCCTTGTGTTTCACTCACGCCTCAATGAGAGGTCAGCACATCGTGGCGGGGTCCACGAAGACGGATGCCTACCGAGGCAGGGTTGCGGATTGGTTAAGAAACCATGGCTCTAACGCACAGGCAGGTGAAGGAACAAGGGTGGGTTAATCAATAAGTCTGACACGCTCGTTCGCTCCGGCCAGAGCGGGAGAGATCATATGATCTTTTCCCATCCAAAACAAAATACAAATAAAAAGGCTATAAACAAACGCACTCGGACACTAGATAAGCACTAAACACATAGTAAGAAAACTATCGATGGTATTACTCAACGCTTTCATGCAAATCACACCAGCGACACAGATCCCACCTATTCGATAATATTGAAATTGGTCTTGCATAATTTCGCGTAATCCACTATCACACGGGATCTTTAAGTGATTCAAAGGCATTTGGTATAGCAAATACAAAGATTTCAGAATTGTATACTTGGAAAATATTATAAATTGAGATAAAACGTAGTTAAAATAGTATCATTAGGAAATTAAAACAATGACGATTTGAGACTCAAAAGAGTGTCACTTATAGTGAGGGTTTAACTTGGAATTCACAAGGCATATTTCTTGGTCCGCGTATAATTTACAATTTCTCGTTAATTTCTAACTCAAATATATTTCCTAGCTATAAGTTTTTTGCCGTGTGACAATGGAACATATGTAAATATAAATAAGCTAGTTAGTCAATCTCGGCGATCGCTCGTGACTGCCAACTTACTCGTCGACTGATTCTCTGATAACGATAGCTGATCCTGGACTGCATGTAAAATTCTACTGTTACCCACACAGGTCATTGATTTACGTAACTATCTCTAATACATCCTTGATGTAATATTTACTATCGATAATTTAGATGAAATCAGTTGCAAAATAATTTACAGAGTATTTCGATTGATTTATTAATATGGTTAAGTTATTAATGTTAAATTTTAATCCAGTACTAAAGGAGAGCAGCGATGGCCAAGTGGTATTGGCCGCGACTTTACAAGTTGTAGGTCGCGACTAACAGGAGCGGGGCATTATAAAAAAAACGCGCGTGAAACCGCGTGGAGCAGGTAATCTATACTAATGTATAAAGCTGAAGAGTTTGTTTGTTTGGACGCGTTCTCCATATATGAAAGCGATCTGTGACTGACTGACAGACAACCTGCAGATGATAGAACATGTTAGGTTAGGTTAGTTATTTAAAGGTGCACTATTCACGAGCTAACAAATTCCAAAATCCACCACCATCCATTCAACATGCTATTCCCCTTAGCATGGTTTATCTGGCGTCTTCTTATTGCATACATCTCTAGGTATACTAAATTCTACAATCGAGCTAGTAATAAGGAAAAAATTCGTCCAGGCATCAGAAGATTTGCCAAAACAATAATAAAACATTACGCAATTAAACGAAACACGCTTTGCTCAGGCCAAAGAAACAGACACAAAAAGACTTGAAGCTACTAATAACAAAAGTTAAACGCTACAAGATCAAGGTGAGCAGTGAGTCTGACTATTCTTGACGAAGTTGCATAATCATTAAAGATAAAATTTATTAGTAACGCTACCATCTTATCTAAAACAATCAAATGAATGATGACGACGAAATTACGTACGTGTATATTATCATGCTATCTTAGCTTCCTCCATGACGATTTAGGAAAAAAAAAATACCTCATTAAAGTAAAGTTTCATCACATCATCATTATCGTGTAAAACTAAATGATCATTACATAATGACGTCTTCAAAACAACAGTCGTAATTTTAATGATATACTAAAACCGCTGAAATCACAAAATGATCAACAGAAAAAATGAAGAGTTCGTTAAAAGAGATAAAAACACAATGATGATTAAAATAACAAAAACGACTATTAGAGCCCTCTTAAAAATACAAGAAACTACTCAGGTATCTTGAACCACAAAGTTCTAAGAATCAACAAGCTGTAAAGCTCACAATAAACTCCACACAAATAATAAAGATATATCAATAAACAAGAAATATGAGAAAGTGCAAATTAATTACAAGATGATAATCTAATTCCAAATCAACGAATCCCAAATACAGCTGTCAAAACCATTTAATACTGATAAAAATCTAATAACAACAGAACAACTAGCATTAGTCCGAAATAGTGCGGATCAAAGGACCAGTATTTAAATAAAAACGAACATAACTCAAGAAAGAATCTCAAATGAAACAGAAACTGTAATTTATTCAACGACTCGTCTAGCGCCGGATCTAATATTATCTGGTCCTTCTTCTTTAGATTTCTGAGAACATTTTATACTTATGTATTTATCAGGCGTTGCGGTTGCATTCAAAGAATAGTATATTATACGTTGAGGTGTTATTACGTGTATCGCATTATTGAATCTAAAAAAGGTATAATATACAGGGTGTATCTGGCATCGTAACGCAAATTTCGCGAAAAGGCTAGACCGCATGCCACTAATAAAATTATGATAGTCATTTATGTCGTTAATGAACGATTACAGAATTCAGTGTTTTAAAACAAGTGTCGGCTCGGCCTTTGAACGTTGCAAGCGTGCCGTCGTGCTAATTTGTAAGTATGACGGTGATCCCTGATTTGAACTCTACTAAATCAGCTGATAAGATAGTTTTTCGAGTTTTATTTTCATTGCGCTTTTTTGTGTAAATGGCGAAAAAATTAATTTGTACTTTAAAATATCATTGGGTTATAAAAGTATAGCAATTATGAATGGCCTAAAGTGAAAAAAACTACATAGTACATATAATATTTTTTTTCAAATGATGAATAAGCCGACGATAAATTCCACCACTGTGGGGGTTCAGAATCATGTACTGGATCCATGGTACTCGTTTGTGCGTCGATGTCAGATACATCCTTTATATCAATAGTAATGATGATTTCCGGAAAACTACTTGCATGGATTTTTTTTTATAAATAGTAAACTAGCGCTTGACCGCAAACCCGCCTGATACTAAGCAATGATGCAATCGTTGATGGTAAAGCGCACTAGTTTATTAAGAGCCTATTCACTCTAGCCTTGAAGACACTCAAATTGTAGTCCAACGGAAACACCGCCGCTGGCAAATTGTTCTAGTTCCTCGATGTACGAGGTAAAAAAAGAGGAGGCGAAACGCTTCGTACGGATCGTAGTGGTGTTAACAACGTTAGGATGGAAACTCTCCGTCCGGTGGTGGAACGGAGATGGGAATTAAATCATGCGATTCCCTGGCACACTCACCAAAATGTATCCTATGGAATACCGAAAGGCTGGCTAAAATGTGTGGAGTTTCAATAATGACTTTATTCTTCAGGGTTTACAGCTCTTGCCAGGGCTGCGGGATGTTTGAAGGAGATACCGTGGCCCTAGCGCATAGGCAAGTGAAGAAACAAGGATGGGTTAGTCAATAAAATTTACATGTACTCTTCATAGATGGTTAGCACGAAACTACCACTGTCCCAGATAGCAGAAAGGTCAGAGCTACAAACATTGATATTAGTGATAATGGTAGTAACCAATTAATAAAAACGATCCAAATGAAAAAAAAATAAAATGTTATGCATAAAATATTTGTAGAATTTAATATAAAAGTCTGACCCCCAAAATTATCTCTTCTAAACACAATCAATATCAAATCAGCTGATTAAAAAGCCGCACAGAAGAAACATCAAAGTCTTTACATTCATTAACAATTTAAGAGCCATTTGTTAAATCTATGAGTTATTAACATTCTAAAAAATGATGTGAATATTGGTTCAAAGTTTATACGCTGTTGACCGGTTTATCGATGCGAAATCACATAATCAAATACCAGATATCGAATTTAAATTTAAGTTGAAATAATATATGGCACAGAATGATTGAACGAGAAACCATCTTTGAAGGCCGTCTAAACGCGGATATGCCTTTAGAAGAAAAATAATTATATTAAAGAATTAGCTATGTATGGCGCCAGACCATTACGGATTACCCTTATTATTCAATCTACTATGGCGTCAGGAAAGGCTGTAAAGACCTTCCTTTGTATAACACATTGCATCATGTATCCTTAGGTTGGCTATATATATTTTTACTTTTTATGTGGACAATACAAGAATTTTGGGATATCCACTAAAGAGCTTGTTTCTTAACAAACCGGTGAATGCTTTTGACATCTTAATGCCAAATACTCGTGACATTTGCCCACTTTTATGATGGCCGTTATAATATGACGGAACAACGCTTTAAAAAACAAAGCTTAACAGGTGATAACTAAACAGAAGTTAATATTAATAGAGACAAAAATAAATATATAGAATTAACTAAATTACCTGATAGAACAATACACTCGAGTTTAGATAAAATAATAAACAACTTAGAAATAAAAACAGCGAATAGGTATCTAACAGAATATTTTGGTACAGATGACAGTACATCGCTACTACAATCTGCCAGATTTCTTTATTAGATTTTAACTCTATCTGTCAATCTATAATTAACTTTATCTCTCTCCTCCTCTCTTTAGCTTTAAGGATCAAGGTTGATTGGGAATACTTGGCAGTTTCAGGTAGCTTGACCTGACACCCAAACACATTAAATAAATTCGGCTTTTGCAAAAAAAGTTTGACATTTTTATTCATATTCGAATAAAATAAAACTCCAAGAAAACCTTATGATATGTCGTTACTATTTATTAATCAAGTTATAGTATTTTTATTTCCATCTTAGCAGTTTAACATTTAAATAAAAAAGTTGTCGAGTATTAGAAATCTGTTTTGGTGAATATGCTGATGTCCTTGACCACTTACAGGTTTCCAAGGATTAGGTGATTGTATGATTACAAAATATTTTTTTAATAAAATCCGTTGCCCCAGCCTAAGAACTTTTCTCGTATCGTGAGAGCGTTTACAAATATTTAAAATTGCATACAAACAGTCAATCAACTAATCTAGTTTAATAGACAAATGTCCTAGAACAGGAGGAAGGGAAAGGCTGGATGCAGAAGGCACGACTTCTGATATCAGTGGATTGTGATGATAGGCATAGCCTAAGGCCGAATTGATAGAGTGGATAAACTGATCAACATATACACAGGCATTGCTATTACTCAACTCCAAAATACCCGTACGATGTATAATATTCTATAAGAAAAATTGCCTATTAATCTTGTCGATAATAATCATATTTCTTGGCTAAATATTAAACAGGTTCGACAGAATCTTTCAACACGGTCTTTTTATACTGCATCTCAAGTCACGAATTCTTAGAAATGAATCAATGGATATGTAAGCAAATGGGTGCATTAACACGGCTTTGGTCACCACATTTTTATCATATTATAATGACACGTGCCGAAGATTACGAAAAATATATTGCTACTAAATTAATTCATCTAAGCACAACTATGTCTACCTGCCTATTCTGTAAAAACGTCACCATGAAAACTAAAACTTAGCTGTCATTCTACCTGATGCTAGGCATTGACATTATTGACAGCTCCCTTCGCGTAACAGTGGCGGAAGTTCCAAATGAAAATAAAACAAAACACTAGTAGGGAAAGGTTTCCAAAATACATTAGATTTATTGTTTTAGGAAACAGGATCAAGCACATCTGATGACAATAAAAAGGAAAGCAAGCATCCGATGAAAACACGAAAATTATAAATACCACCATGAGCATTGTTCACACATAATAGCAGGCACTCTTACCCTGCTTTTCTTGGATTGGACAGAGCAATATTTATATTGTTATAAAATATACTTTCTTGTTAAGAGTACAGTACCTACATAAATATGAAAGCCAGATAAGAGTATCAAAATAATGTGAAACTTAAATATAGGGAAATATTCAGCAAGAAACGAATAGGCATATAAATAAACAAGGCAAACAAAAACCCTAAATCAAAAAATATAATGAACAATCATAATAAACAAACAATAAACGACTTGTATACTAAACACCGAAACAGAAAACCACTTAACGATGTCTTCAGTCTCAAATCTAAATAAAGATTTTCTCTGAAGATCTAAAAATACATCGCTGTCATTAATTCCATTTAAGTTGAAAAGAAAGCCGACTCGTGGTCGTTCCCTTGGGTTGGAATAACAACATTTAATTAAATGAGCAAACACGTTCAATTAACAAGGTACCAAATATGAGGTGACGATCGCATCATTTAAATTATGTGGTACTTGAACAACCCGGGAAAGATCTTTACAACGTTGGTCCTTAGCAGTGGCCCTTGGTTACACCACCATAAGATTGGCGACGAAAGTCTGATTTCGAATGTCAGAATTACTTTTCTTGATCAGATGGTAATTAAAGAAAAAGGTTTGAGTGATGATACTTCGGCATTTGTTGTTATTAAGGGCAAAACCCGAATGGGGTTGGCACGAGTAGGACACAAATATAAGAAAGGCCGCAATACACAACTTGACTTCACCTACACCAGGGAAAACCCTGGTGTAGGTGAAGTCAAGTTGTGTATTGCGATGATGAGAAATGAGATAGAGGAGTTTACTTGTGAATCAACAGATCCAAACTTAGGGCTCAGGCCTTGTTTAAGAATCAGAAGTCAAAGCTCTCCAGCCAAGGAAGTTAGTTCAGGGGCTCTAGACAAACCGTAAACAATTTTCAAGTAGAATTTGTCTTAATTAAACCTTGACTTTCTCTAACAAGTTTAACAGAACTTGTAGAAACGATTGCTCCAAAGATTGCAACAATGCAGTATCAATTACAAATGCACGGAATGTCGGAAACATTTTATCGTACATACATAATGGATTCTCGTTAGCGTACCACTGTTTGAAAGGCAATTCTGACATATCCACAAAGACGGCTTTTAATTCTTTGAAATTAACATTTAACTTTTGTTTGAGACTGCTTTGTTGGACTAGAGGTAAGCGCTGCTGTTGAGCATTAATTCCCGGATGCGATAGCTAAGGTCGGTCAAAGGGCTTTTTGTTTTTCTATCATGAATTTCTCAGTAGCAGAACGGATTTTGGATTTCTTTCTGGTTGATGACAATAGGCTTGCCAGATGGAACGTAAACATAACTGTTGTTATGGTATAAACTTTAAAACAGAATGCGAGCAGTCGACAATTTTTACTCTGAAAATCTGAACAGGCCTTGCGAAATTTCGATGTATGTTATCCAAAATTAAACATCTTGATTTTTTCCATAAAACTAAATTTTGTGGCCCTCCACAATAGTTTCACATACTTTACTCGTTACACTCCAATACATAATACAAATGCATATATGTATAACAAAATGTTTGCCACGCAATTCGTCTCACGGTACATATGCTAATCTTGGCAACACCTGTGGGCATTTGCATATGGCAACTCTGACGGTAAATTGTCGGTTAGTACACGTAGAATTTAAAATATTTATGAAGATAGCTTACTTATGTTAGAATTCTGTCAACGTTTAGATGGACCCAAATATTCGCAAAAATATTATCGCCGTTATCGTCGTGGTCTAATGTTAATTATATAAATCATCATCATCAACCTTTTTACTGTCCCACTGCTGGGCACAGGTCTCCTCTCATACAGAGAAGGATTGAGCATAATCACCACACTTGCTCATTGCGGGTTGGCGATTTCAGACTTAACGTCCAGGTTTCTTCAAGATGTTCCATCACCTTTTAATCAGTCATTGATGTCATATAAGATTAAAGTACATATAACTTAGAAAAGTTACATTGGTATTTGCCTGACCTAGAATCGAACGCGCACACTCATACTTGAAAGGCTGCTGTTTTAACCACTAGGTACACCACGACTTACATTTTAATATAACAAGTAAATTTCTGCGATGTCTATCTACGAAAAGGGAAAAAAAATATTTATATCTTAATCCTTTATTTTTTATTATGAATTATCCTATCTGTTTATAACCTACAGGAAAACAGTCAAATTAGCTAATCAGTACCATAATAAAGGCTAATTTTCAATTCTCATTGCCCAATGCTAACTCAACAATCCAAATACCTTCCAAATTCGACACAGAATTGAATATTAGAGCTAAATTCTAGCTTATACTGACAAATTAGCCCACCTCTTAATTAAAGAGCGGGCTACAATACCGGGTACCTAAGTGCTTATCTCAAAACTCGTACTTAAACGTAATCAAAGCTGTTTGGTTGCATAATAACAGTGAACAGGAATCAATGCAAAATAATAAGTATTCGTAACCGGTTATCCTTCACATGAGGCTAAGGTTCAAATGTCAATTGTATTATTATTTTCTGCCCTCACATATTAGTCTGTTGGTGCACGGAATATTCTGAAGCCGTATCTTGTAAACACCATCTATACGTACATATATACAGGATGTATCTGACATCGTAACGAAAACTTCGCGAGAAGCCTACGCCGCATGCCACTAATAAAATTATGATAGTCATTTATATCGTTAATGAGCGGTTACAGAAATAAGTGTTTAAAAAAATGAGTCGGCTCGGCCTTTGAACGTTGCAAGCTTGCCGCCGCGCGTTTTTGTGGGTATGACGTTGATCCCTGATGTTAACTCTATTGTTAAATCAGCTGATAGGATAGTTATTCGAGTGTTGTTCACATTGCGCTTTTTTGTGTAATTAGCGAATTAATTATTTTTTAGTTTAAAATCTTATTGGGTTATAAAAGTATAGCAATTATGAACGGTTTAAAGTGAAAAAAACTGCATATTTTTTTTTAAATCAGGAAAAAGTCGACGAAAAATTCCACCACTGGGGGGTTCAGAATCATGTACTAGATCCATGGTACTCGTTTGTGCGTCGATGTCAGAGACACCCTTTACAAGGTTAATTTTCAAAAACCAAATAGGGGTGTGATAGTAACAATAAAACTGAACAATATTCTCTATGGGACCACTATCGTTACCATGAAAATTGATCAACTGTCCCATAGAAATCGACCTACGACTGACTACTCGATCTTTATTCACGATTACAACATTGGTCCCGGTATGAAAATTGGTCAGTGTGATGGTTTTTGCCACAACGTTTTTGGCTGGTTTTTGAAAAAACTAACCGTGTTTAGCATCAAGGCTGTATCTCTAGATCAATTAGAGAAGTAACTTATCAAAGAAATTGATCTCCTTGTACATCTTAAAGAATTTCCAATGTTTGATAAATTGTTGCCAATGTTGGGTTCTAAATTGATGCTAAAATGCGAAGGGCGGGCGTTTTGGAGGGACTGTCTTGACATTTAAAAAGTGCTGATTGTACCCTAATTTGAATAATGCCTTTTAATTTTGATGTCAAATTACAACACTATATTACTACTTAGTAGCTCGTGCCTCGGAAAGCACGTTAAGCCGTTGGTCCCGGAAATGAAATGAAATCATTTATTAAGCAAGTAGGATCACTAATCACTATTAGGTCATGGTTTTTTTTTTAACTACATGAAGCCGGCATTTCCTGACTACCTCTGAGAAGAAATAGCCGAAACAAAGTCAGGGTTCATCTTCTTTTTTCAAGTCCAGACATTATAAAATTAAAATGTTTACAATAATTTACGTTATAATTACGCACATTGCTCAGTAACAATGCTTAGCAGAGCGAACAGCTCAGTCCCAAGCATTTTTGTCTTCTAAATTGGTTGCCATACGGTCATCTAATGGCAGACATTACGGGTTGTTAAAGCCCTCAAAAGTCCAACAATTGGTCCAACTGCAATGCTTCGATATCGCCTTCGGGTTGTGGAGGTTAGACGGCAGTCGCTTCACGGAAAATATCGAAGTTTAGCCAAAATCAGCAGGTAGACTGGTAAAGCGGTCCCCAGACTCCAAAGCTGAAATAGCTTCGGATGCGACTGGGATTAACGCTGAGATGATGATGATGATTATTAGTAGCAAGCAATGTTTCAAGAGCGTGATTTTCGATCCCTAGCCAATATCTGGATAATAATATACAAGTAGCCTGTATCATGTATGTGTCAATCCTGCTAATGAACTATCTCTGTGATAAACACGTACACACACGCAAACTTTCGCTTTTATAATATTAGTGGAATAAGTGATGAAGGTGAGGTGTGTGAAGTGCCGGCACAAGTTACCACCCACCAGACAAAGCCTTGCCGCCAAACGATTTGTCGTGTTCCGGCATGAAGTCTGGTGAAGCCGTACGGAGGACGGGTCTAAGCAGCTGTGTTGCGATGTGTGCCGGGTACGATGCGCCTAATATTGTTGTGTTGGGAGTTTGGTCGTGGAGGGTCTTCAGATCAATCTCCATTTGGCGCAGCATCGTTGGTCGTGTTGTTGGGTTTAACATTGCATCACCTCGCTCAACTGCCGTCTTCCTTCCTATTCGCTCAGTTTTTCTGAGTGAATAGGCTCTTAATAAACTAGCGCGCTTTACCATCAACTATCGCATCACTGCTTAACATCAGGCGGGATTGCGGTAAAACGCTAGTTTATAATTATTTTTAAAAAAAAAGCACCACTTTTGTGTGTGTATTTTTCAATAAGCGGCCTTATTGCTTATCAATTATTGCCTTACGTTTTACCATGTCTCGTGAAATTACTTGAAAATCGTAATTTCTTAAAAATAAACTGCGAGCGTGTTCAAATTAAGTCTACGACTATTGAAACATAAAACTGAAATCCATCAATATGACTCTGTAACAATATTCTTACAAATAATGAAAAAAAATAAAGTTAAGGAAATGACCTAAAGTAATTTTACCTTGAAATTAACTAAAAAAACTCGTCATGTTTTGAAAAACCAATAAATTGTATAAGGAAGAAAAATTAATAACAAGGAAGTATCTACCTAACATGGTCATCATTGTGTAATCTTTTCTCGTGATGATCTTAATACAGAAGAAGAGTATTTTGGTCAAATTTAGACCAGCCTCAGTTATAACTCTAAAAGAATTTCTAGAAAATTACAAGATTTGTCCCTCAAGTCTAAAGACAGACAAATAAAGAAATACAACACAAGTACTGCCCACAGAGACTCACGACGTAGAAGCAACACAGTATTCCATATAAATAGAACCTATTTACATGAAAATAACCCGCTTCACTGTATGTTCCACAAATGTTAGCAAACAATCTGACAGACTGCCACTTTTGTATGGAAAAACAAGAATAACAAATAGGGAAAACTTTAGAAACCACATGCTTGATGGTGTAATGTTACAGTATTTACCTTTTTGGATTGATAATAAATAGTATGTCTTGTAAGGAATATGGTTATTTATGAAGTTGTAGTTAGGTACTAGGAGCACAGATAAAGAAAAGAGAATTCTTTGGGCTGTTGAGAACGTTAATGAAGACAAGCGAAATAAAAATGCCTTTCTGATTGGCGAAACGTAACATGATATGTACCAGAAATTGTCCGTAATATGTAACTTCTTACATGTAACATGAATTATAATATCAGAACAACTAGGCAAATATGAGATAGTTTAAAACAAGGATAGTCGATAACAAAGTCAGATAAGGAGGGTTAAGTTAGAAAGAAGACCTTTAAGATTTTTTGACGAATATCACCTAAAGCAGGAAGTAAGAAAGAAAATATAGTGTAATTCAGGAGGAATAAGGAATTTGTAGAGAGAGTACTTCTGGAACTGATGCTGTTACGATGGTTAAAACAATCTACAATCAAATCGGTGAACGAATATATCGTGAGAAATATTGTAGACCGCAATAAAAAAATTGGTCCGCCATTATGGGTATGCCGCCATGTTTGATTTAGAATGACGTAACAAAATAGGGATGTTTCCCGGGTAAAAAAAATTGATTGGATACGTATATTTTGTTTTATCAAATGAATAAAGTTGACAAATATAAAAGGCATTAAAGATCAGGAGTGGTGGCTGGTGACGTTACTGCTCGCTAACAAGTGTAGCGTGCAGTAACGTCACACGAGTTTTCAACAGACTGTGTCGTCTTCATTTTTTGTTTATATGAAAAAAGAAAAAATACGTGTCTAGTATTTTTTTGGAAATTTGATTGACATACTAATTAGTTTTTTTTAGTCAACTACCCTATTAACCACACATAGCCAGGCTGTGTGATGGTGCTACAATTATTGCAACATTTTTTTTCTGAGTGGTAAATCCTCATGAATGTCCACCGCCCTGGAATGGGCGTCAGGGTCTGTCTGACTCTTACTGGCTAAAAGCCACCTCGGTTTTCCATCTCACACCTACGGCGGAGATCGCGGGAACAAACGATACTTCTGCAACCCCCGACTGGCCCGGGGGGAGAGAGGTGATGCTCTTTCCCCGTGAAGATTAAGATAATTCAATGTCATTACAGTTTATCATAGCTTATTTGACTCATACGAACATAAGGAAGATGGTATTAAAAACCATATATAAGCTCTGGAATCTTGGCAACATAAGCACTAAAGAATTGGTGTAAACGAGTCAGATAACAAGGCAGGTACGTTAATAACTCAGCTGATGTTTATTGATTCCACAAAATATTTTAACATAGCTGATTCGGCTTTGGTATCCAAAATGCTTAAGTGTGCATAGGTTTCGAAAATTATAGTATTTGGAGAGATCATCAAAAATATTGGAGATAGCCACTCTAAATATTTTTATTGAACTATAAATTAGTATGACAGCAATAAGATGCGGATGGTGACGTGTTATTGACGGTCTGTGTCCAGTACTATAGTGATGTATGTAATTCATCTAAATGAATTAATGGTTATATTAATATTTAACTAACACTATTTAACTAACTTACAAGAGAGGCTTCTAGTTAAGTAAGAATCGTGTAGGTTAGGTAAATATAGACCTCGTGTAACCCTGATCCTCGTGTGTGTCCACCACTCCGGGGTGGGCAGCGCGATCTGCCAGACTCTTACAGACTAAAAGCCACCCCTGGATTCCATCTTTTTTTTTATTATTATTTAAATACGTAGCCCCACACTAGAAATTTCTCCTGTAAGGAAGAACTCCCATACACAAACTGTCACAATCGCAACAACTACTTGTAGGTCATACAAATAATTGTTCCATGCGGGAATCGAACCCGTGACACGCAGCGCAACAGTCAATAGCTTAACCACTGCCCGGCTAGCGCACGAAACTTCCGCAAGCCCCGACAATCTACATAACTTAATCTTCAAACAAAAGTAAAAAACAAAAGAATAAGACTTCATTAAAGTGTAAGTGTACAACATGGCACCAATAAAATGTGTACGGTGGACTGTTTACCGCTTATCAACAGATCAGCAAGATCAACAAAATGCAGGCGGGAGTAAAAAAACAGTTAGCCATTTTATAGAAATGTTTATGGTTACGCTGTGGTCTGTTAAAAAGCGATAAGAGGGCAATAGGAGTGCCGGCAGTGGCAGTGGGGTGGACACATTGCCCGTAGGACCGATGCCCGATGGGGCCGACGGGTTCTCGAATGGCGACCATGTACCGGAAGACGTAGTGTAGGTAGGCCCCCGACAAGGTGAACCGACGACCTGGTAAAGGTCACGGGTAACCGCTGGATGTGGGAGGCGCAGAACCGGTCGTAGTGGAGATCACTCGGGGAAGCCTATGTTCAGCAGTTTACGTCTTTCGGCTGAAATGATGATATTGATCGCAGCACACGTATTGGTTTCCACACGCGATCTCTCGAACCTCGGCCTTATCCTCAATCAACTTTACACTAGTGAAAACAAAACCGCCCCCGCGCTACCCACACTTTCGCCGGTACAGCCAACAAAAGAGATCGTTATACATACACGTGAGTAATAAAAAAAGCTTATTTGCACTGGGCAGGCCAAGTACAATACCCATTATGATTATGTGCAACTAAGAGTATGTTCAACGCAATTCGAGAACGAGAAGTGTCAAAGACTTACCTACGGTTACTTTAATAGCCTCGTTCCGAACTAGCGCTCTAAATAACGTAACAAACAAATTGAAGTATATTGCTAATCCATTGATTCATATGTTGGGAAAAAAATCTGATCAACAACGTATAGAACGCAAATGAATGTTGTTGTACTGTCAAAATGTAACCCATTGTTACTGATAGTGCATTACGCTGTATCTGATTTTATAGACGATGGTGCACGGTTAGAAACAAACTTGCAATGACAATAACTTGTCGTGATAAAGGCGTTTCGTGACAGTGACGTTTTCGATTCAATAAGCTATCGGTAAACACAAAGTTCGGTATCATAACTTTTTTTTATTTTAATAATTATAAACTAGCGCTTGACCGCTATCCCGCCTGATGGTAAGCAGTGATGCGATCGTTAATGGTAAAGCGCGCTAGTTTATTAAGAGCCTATTCACTCAGAAAAACTGAGCGAATAGGAAGGAAGGCGGCAGTTGAGCGAGGTGATGCAAAGTTAAACCCAACAACACGACCAACGATGCTGCGCCATAGCGAGATTGATCTGAAGACCCTCCACGACCAAACTCCCAACACAACAACATTTGGTGCATCGTCACCGGCACATATCTCAACACAACTTCTCAGACCCGTCCTCCGTACGGCGTCACCAGACATCATGCCGGAACACGACAAATCGCTTGGCGGCAAGGCTTTGTCTGGTGGTTGGTAACTTCTGCCTGCGGCCGATGTTATGGCCTACCACCGAATTAGCTTTACAATATGTAATCCGACACAGCTTTAAATGAACGCGGCAAAATAGAGACTACTCTCTATGCAAATCTACTGAAAACTATCGAACACATTATATGAACGTAGCTCTGCTGGTGATTGTACGTCCGATTTCACGCTACACGCTAAGTCCGTTAGTGACATCTCTCACTCGATTTCACTAAATACTCGATTAGCGTGACTAATTGTTGAACATTACGTGATGAAAACTAGTATTTGAGCTGATTAATGAAGAGCGGATAATGATTGAACAATTATGGGCAAAAAGTGGGTTGGTATTGCTCAAGGCCAGT
This sequence comes from Sesamia inferens, assembly GCA_037179545.1. Taxonomy (NCBI): domain Eukaryota; kingdom Metazoa; phylum Arthropoda; class Insecta; order Lepidoptera; family Noctuidae; genus Sesamia; species Sesamia inferens. Next base: position 19,543,106 of record CM073941.1, on the reverse strand, counting down.
TGTACAAGAAATATTTTTTGAATCGATGAAAAAACTTTAGCGTATGTGTACTACGGGTTTTATTTAGCTCCGGTTTGGCGTCAACGGTTACACGAACTCCGGTTATACAATTCCGTTGGAGTTGCTCAATGTTTTCGGTAGCTAGGTAGCTACCCGAAACTATCAAATTTTCCCAATAAACCTTGAACCTTTAGCAGTAAAGCTGAATTCTAGTAAAGAAATTTGACAGATTGTTATGCTGGCATTTGTACAGCAAAGCCAAGGTAATCCATAGTTTTTAAATTTTCAAATTTCGAATTCGTCCCGCATGTATCGTAATAAAAAAAACGTGGAAATAGTAGGTACGCACTTCACAGGTACTAATCTTTTCCTTGAAAAAAAGTGATTGAATTTTTTTCTATCGTTGAATTATGAAATGGAAAATAGTTTGGCAGTTTCAATTCAAAGCAGGCAAAACCTTATAACCTAATCTGGATTAATTATAAAGTGATCAATTAATATGCAAACTGTGTACGGGCCACCGTTAAGTCTGGCATTTAATTGTTATTTTAATTACAACGGGTCCCAATCAAACGTGCTTTAATTAATAATTAAGCTCAATAAAGTGTCGACCGTGTAATAAACCATTTCATCGGGTTCGTTCATCAGCTACCGGTGGTCATGTTGTGCTATAGGCTTGGTTAATTGCCATTACTTACTTGTATGTATATAGCCTAAAGATTTGTATTAATTCTGTTTTAGAGTCAGCAGACAATGTAGACTGTAAAACTTCAAGATTTTGGCCAATAATACAGCTTGTACAGTTATGCTCGTCACAGAATCCGATACACTTTTCTTTTTATGATCCTTTATTTATTGAACCCTAGGCTTTTGGCTACTTTGTATGTATTTGAGTATGTATTATTTGCTTTATAATATGCGTCTAATTTGTGCGAAATAAACAAAATTTCATTGCTTTTTTATTTGTAATTCTAAGTATAGTTTAAAAAGGCGTGTGCCACCAAATACCAAAAACGCAACCCGACCGCTAAATTCTAACAGCCGTTATTGCGACACTAAGAATTGGTCGCCTTAACCAATAAGGGAAATGCTCAGAAGAGGAAGTAAAAAAAGAAAATACATTCTCCTGTCAAATAACCCATCATTCAAACTCGGTAGCCCTAGCCGCAGACGCACATTGTGTTTACCGGTAGTATGCGCGTGGGTAGACCTCAAGTGCAGTGAAATTTTTGTGCAAAGAACTACTAAGTAGTGAGCGTAAGTTACACATATTAGTTTTCAATTGTTTTGTTATTTGAACTGACTTTACCCGTCCGTTTAGAAGAAATACAAAAAGCGTTTAAGGCATTTAGTTAACTAAAAAACTATGTTCATAATCCAATTACACATATAATATCATGAAAAAAAACAGCATAATGTCGTGATTTTAGTTTTTTTTTTAACAATTTGACAAAAGGAGGAAGTACGACGCAAAGAGATTCCATTTATTATTTGATTTTTAAAAATTCGAATTCACGTAGCATGAACGAAACATAAAAAGCATGGAAATAATAAGTATCGGTTCCGCTACTTACATTAAAAAAAGCTATTTAATTTTTTCCACCTACCCTTCCAACTACATCTCGCAAGATTCAAACACTCTTGGTGCTCAATTCTCCAACTATCGTCGCGATACGAAATATAAAAATAAAGCAAGCCACATTCATTCCACACACGGCGACTTAGCGTTCACCGTACGAAAATAATCTAGCCACGAGCCACGAGCCTCTGATGTATCCCCAATTAGGGCTGACACTGCGTCAAACCCATTTTATTATTGTCATCATTTGATAGAATTTATGTGTCGTCACTTAGCGGATGTCCGGTGTCATGAAATTTTATTTTTGAAGTATATTAGAAATGGTTGAATACTTCCTATAATATTTAGTTAAATGTTGTTAGGACTGATTGTAATTCCATGAACGTTGGCATATAGGTAATAAAGTTATCGTCAAGTGCGTCAGGATGTTTGCAGGACTTTTAGTATATACAATTATGAGACGATATTTTGTACGGAGGAGACTATACTTCTGGCAACTTTAAATGAGTAGAATCAATAGGTAGTAGAAAGAAGCTTTTGATTCCTTAATGCAAGAGTTGAAAAATATGGAAAAACATTGACATTTCACCGACTCCAAATGGAGAAACCTTTTTCCTGACCACTATTCAGATTTCTGCCAGCCCTGAATCCCTCTTCCCTTTTATAGTGAGACATTTACACGGAACGCATACCGCGACTTCCGAAGGATCCGATGGCACATTCATTGTCTTTTTGCGCAAGCGCAGTGTATAAATATGTGTCAAGTTGACGGCTACAGTGTGCTGGTAGGCTGCTAAGTAATGTTTCAGGAAATGTCTAAAGACATAATGAAAGCTTGTTTTACGGAATAAACTGGAATGTTTTGGGCATTACTCAAAGACACAATCTCAAAAAAATATGATAATTTCTGAGTATCCAAATATTCCAACCGACACTGGGTCTACGTGGTGGATTGTGACCCTGAAGCCTGTTTCCAATTTTGTTGATTAATGTTAACCATATATTCTATGAATTAGAATTAGGTATGAAATTTCTGGAGATCGATAACTTTTACAAGATTTTGAGTAGGAAAATTGGATTTAGTAAAGAAAATATAACTATTATAGCTGAAAATCCTGTGACATACAATGCATTTAGGTAACAAATAGTGAACTAATTTGTTTATAATATAATAATCACTCAAGGACTCCGGAAAACGTCCATCTTACTGTGACGTCAGCGTGGTGATGAAGCTGTTGATTCAGAGCCCCCTTCTAGTCTAGCATACATAAGACACGTACTTATAGTCCATTATTGTAGATCTCTGGATGCCAAGTGCCTAGGCACTATTCCTAGTGTCCAGATCGACACTTACCTAACAGATGAAACAATACATACGTTTAGCAGATTATTAATGACTGTGAATTAATGGTTTATTGAGTTTTCTTGCCTATTTCTATTATACAGGGTAACTATCGCGACAGTGTGCTTATTTGCCACTTATCTATTATTATTTTTTATAATTATAAACTAGCGCTTGACCGCAATCCCGTCTGATGGTAAGCAATGATGCGATCGTTGATGGTAAAGCGCGCTAGTTTATTAAGAGTGAATAGGTCACTCTGAAAAACTGAGCGAATAGGAAGGAAGACGGCAGTTGAGCGAGGTGAAGCAATGTTAAACCCAACAACACGACCAACGATGCTGCGCCAAAGGGAGATTGATATGAAGACCCTCTACGACCAAACTCCCAACACAACAACATTAGGCGCATCGTACCCGGTACACATCGCAACACAACTGCTCAGACCCGTTCTCCGTACGGCTTCACCAGACATCATGCCGGAACACGTCAATTTTTTGTTTATGGTAACCTCTCCTATTCCGGGCAAAGCGGAAGGGCGTATCAGACATTTACTGACTAAAACCCACCCGTGTTGCTTCACTTGCCTGTGCGCTAGAGGCTTCGGTATCTCTTTCAAACAATCCAAGGCCCTGGCAGGCATCAGTTATTGTGGATCCCGTCACTATAAGCTGACATCTTTTAGAGGCGCGCGTGGAACACAACGCGCCGTTGCACGTCGCGTCGTTCTCAGCCTGGTTCTGTGCCCGTGATTTGGATGCTGTCTCCCGATGACCAGGGCGTTCTGCGGCGGCTGAAGGCGTTAGGATAAAGATTGCCTCTCCCATAGCGCTGGCTCTGACATCAACAGAAAAAAATGTCAAATGCCACATTGTTTAAGCTTAAGTACGTAGCATTTGACTATACGGCATTTTATGTCTTTTTTTAAGCAAATGTTCGTCTAAAACGGGCAGTCTGGGTGACTTAAATATAGTCCCATACGCTCATCTCTTTGCTAACTCCGATTTTACATCTCAAACATTCTTCGCCGTCTCCCTAAGAAGACATGTGAAGAATTCGAACATTGGCATTTCGGAGCCATTCAGTTTGACTTATCTATAAGTAAACCACAAGGTACCGGCCACCTACATGAAAACATAAACGCTTTATCATCTTACCTGACATCAGATTATATCATTTATGGAAAAATTATGTTAACAGTAATTTTAGCCCGTCTCGTAATCTTATTTGTGTTTGATGGTAAATGGTTTCGATTTCACTAGTTTTCTTTATTTTTAAGAAACGATCACTACAGTTTATTCTCTAAATAGATTCATGATTTATATGGATTTTTTTACGAGATAACACATCCTTGCTGGCATCTAAAAGGTTTCAAACGCTTTTCCGTCAAACTCCGTAATTTTATTATTTTAAGACGTGGGAGCATTGGTCGCAGCGTGATGTTATATATAGCCTAAAGCCTTCCTGGATTAATGGGCTATCCAACGCGAAAAGAATTTTTCAAATAGGAGCAGTAGTGCCTGAGATTAGCGCGTTCAAACAAACAAACAAACTCTTCAGCTTTATATATTAGTATAGGTGTTGCGCTAATTAGGCAAAGGAAAGGGCAATTTCCTGACCTTTATGATACATTTTCTATAGTTAACATGTTTTGTCGCTGGCTGAGTAAAGGCCATATTTTTTATGATGTGTATCATTTTCTTCCTCAGTCGTTAAGGGCTTATAAATGCCATGATAACACAGGATCCTGAGCCTTTAAGTGAAATCAAATTTTACTTCACATTGATCAACATAGACACTTCAGACACGTCAGAAACTAGGTGCACGGTTCCAATTGATAATTTCCTATGAAATAAAGTTGACTAGAAAATCCTCGGTTAGGTTAAAATTAACTGTGTACGTTTACAATGTTCTCAAATTACAGTATTGATCATGGGCGTACCCAGAGATGGGGGCTGGTGGGGCCAGCTGCCCCACCCCCCCGGAATTCTCGCAGAATATGTATGAACTCCCCTAAATACTAATTGAAGTATACAGTATGTTAAGAAAACCCTGTCCGACCCGTGAAGGTGTTGGTAGTATCGATAACTGATTCTACTAATGGATACAAAAGCGGGCTAAACTTAAAAAAAATCCCCCTAAAAAAAAATATTATTTCGCAAAAAGAGGTAACTTAATAAATCTGCGTTAAGCACCCTTCCGCGGGCGGCGGGCGGCAGGGCACGCGGCACGTGATCGCATCGCTATTCGCTCATAATAATACCGGTGTTGTCACTTTTTTAAAAATTACCAAATTTCGGGGAAGTTGGAATTAATTCGCGGGAAAAAAAGATTATTTCAAAATTCATTTGTATTGGTGCTATGATGATTACGTAAAATTTTATATTATATTTGGTCATGTGTTTACCTAACCTTTATTATTCTTATGGGTCGGACAGGATTTTCTTAACATACTGTATACGAGGACTGATAGTGTTATTTGCGTCTATTTGCCCTACACACTACAATACAAATACCTAATATTTCATGTAGATATGCTTGTATAATTTGTAAGACAAAATAGCTGGGGATGATTCGACCCTAAAAATCTGACTTGCTCCCCCTAGCCCTGACTTGCCCCCCGTAGGCCAGCAGCTGGGTACGCCCATACTAATGATGGGAGGAGGGCGAGGGAGATCTGTGTAGGAGAGCCCATGATAGCATACTACACGTTGTAAAGGTGCAAAAAACAGTACTAATTTAATACATAACGTTAACACCTTAAAACCACATCATTAGTACCTAGTTACTTTAAATAACAGGTATTATCTCACTAATATCTACCACACGTCTGTCAATTACGCAGCATTCAGTTACAAACCGCAACTAAACTCGTCCATTACTTAATCAATTAACCAAGACGAGAATACATTAAATTACAATGTCAAAACGACTTTATGCAACCTCATAACAAGCGTGAAACAGTTGACAGGTATCATGTTGACAACTGTCAAAAAAAATGTTCCTGTTTTACGCTTAGCTATTGCTTAACGAACACTTAGTTTAAAATCAAGCCGATATGCACCGTTAAAACCACACTCGAAATTCGAAAATCACAGCACTGCACTGAAAACCATTTTTAAAAACGATCGATATTCAAATCGATTAAATTGTCTTTAAAAACAAAAACAAACTTCACAAAAAAGTCCCGATTATAAATTTGAACGTCGAATTCTAAGTTCGATATTCGTATTCGTATCGTAACGGACAGCGACGCGTGCGCAGTGTTCGCGGCGCAGATTTTAACTGTTTACTGTTTAGTCGAGGAGAGGAGGTCGGAGCGTATCTGTTTGTATCTATAGCAAACACTGTATTTCTTGATAAGCGGAGCCTCTAGGATCTATTGATGTATGCACGGTGAGGTATATTTTATGACACTTTGGAGTAACTAAGAGTTTATGGTAATGTTGTGGTTGATGTATGTACAGACGACAACACATCAAGCTACTAAAATCTGTCAAGTTTCTTAATTAGATTTTCAATTTTATCGCTAAAGGATTAAGGCTCAATATTGATTGGAAATATCTGACAGTTTCGGGTAGCTTGACCTGCTGTCGTTTCTACTATGACGATTGTCGACTAAGCAATACTTTTTAATATTATTTAAAACCTTTTTTTATAAGATTATTGTTTTTATATACTTTTTTTTTTCTTTTTTATTATCGATATAATTGAATTCCATGCGGGCGAAGCCGCGGTCGTAAAGCTAGTTGTTACATGAACTTTAAAATACGTCGTACAAAAATTTGACATCCATAGTACAAGAATAGTTACAAAAAAGGAGACTAGTTATAATGTTGGACGGAAACACACTTCATCAGCTACCCCATGTATTATATGTGAAGCGTAACTTTTTGATTATTCTAATTTGACATGAGCTTTTGGTGATCCGTAGCTATATCTACCAAATGAATGAACTACTTTCTACTATTCTATTATTTAAAATTCTCCTATCACAGTGTTTGTTACAAATTCCTTCAAAACGGCCGGACCGATTTTTATATAGTTTCTAATTGCGACTGCACGGTTAGCGCAGTGGTTATAGACTGCTGCGCCGCGTGTCGCGGGTTCGATTCCTGCACAGAACTAATATTTGTATGACCTACAAGTAGTTGTCCGAGTCTGGCTGTTTGGGTATGTGAGTTTTATATGTTTGTAGTCGAAATTTAGTAATTTTTAAAAAAGTGACAACACGGGTATTATTATGAGCGAATAGCGATGCGACCACGTGCCGCGTGCCCTGCCGCCTGCCGCCCGCGGAAGGGTGCTTACTGCTTAGTGCTTACGCACATTTATTAAGTTACCTCTTTTTGCGAAATAATATTTATTTTTTTAGGGTTTTTTTTTTTAAGTTTAGCCCGGTTTTGTATCCATTAGTAGAATCAGTTATCGATACCTAACAACACCTTCACGGGTCGGACAGGGTTTTCTTAACATACTGTGTGTATAAATGCGAAAGTTTGTGAGTATGTATGAATACGGCCGACACCACTAGGCCACCACATGTCCAAGAATCAAAATGCGTTTATTAGACATTACAGGAAAATAAATAAACACCAAAACTATCCTACTTCCTACAAAACTAATCCTACTAATATTAAAAATGCGAAAGTTTCTGAGGGTGTATTGATGTTTGTTGACTAGGTTGACCATGACCGGGATTAATACATAGGATATTTTTACTAGCTTCGGCCTACGGTTTCACCCGCGTAAGTCGTGATGAAAAGAATATAGAATAAACCATCTGTGTGCCAAAGGATGGGTAAACTGAAGTATGGAAGACTGCTCCGCAATGAAAATGCATGTATAAACATTATTCCTAACAATATTGTCAACACATTGTCAGTCTACCCATAAAAATCATATAAATATGTCCATTAGTTTAGTCACAGGAAATTATTTTTCATTTTTCACATTTTCTACATGATGTACATGTTGATAAGGAAGCGCTTACAGGTTAATGACCGCCGCATCCAGCGGTACCAAACTTTAATAATAATGGCGCGAAAAAAGCAATACGATACAGGATCGCGCTGTCGCCGATCGGAGGTCAGTGAACCTATATTTTTAACGGATGTTCTATTCCGTTTGCAATATTATGCGATTTAGTTTGTTTGAAATTTTCATTTATTTATACAGTATGTTAAGAAAACCCTGTCCGACCCATAAGGGTAATAAAGGTTAGGTAAACACATGACCAAATATAATATAAAATTTTACGTAATCATCATAGTACCAATAGAAATGAATTTTGAAATAATCTTTTTTTCCCGCGAATTAATTCCAATTTCCCCGAAATTTGGTAATTTTTAAAAAGTGACAACACCAGTATTATTATGAGCGAATAGCGATGCGACCACGTGCCGCGTGCCCTGCCGCCCGGCCCCCACGGGCGGCAGGCGAAGGGTGGTTAACGTACATTTATTAAGTTACCACTTTTTGCGAAATAATATTTATTTTTTTAGGGGGATTTTTTTTTTAAGTTTAGCCCGGTTTTGTATGCATTAGTACAGGGTGGCGCAATAGAACGTGCATATTGCATCATCTTTTTTTGCGGGGTAGAAGGGGCGTGGGCGAGGGCAGACCGATATCGTTGGGTAGCGCGGTTCATGAAGTTTTAGTCACTATGAGTCACTTCGACGGGAAGCGTCGCGCATTTTGCGTGCGCGCATTTTACGAAAACTCTCGTTCGTACGTAGTTGTCAGGCGACTATTTTGTTCTGAGTATGGTGTACGGCAAATTAGGGAGGCTCCGAGTCCTAATTTAATTAAAATCTGGATAAAGCGGTTTGAAGAGACTGGATCGACGTTTAAACCACACGCAAAAGGTCGTCCACGCACATCTAGGACCGAAGACAATATTGAGAGTGTTAAGCAGTCGGTACGAGAAGATCCACAAATGTCTACTCGCAAGAGATCGTCTGCCCTAAACATATCGCGACGAAGTTTGCAACGAATTTTAAACTTGCATCTTAAATTGCATCCATACAAGCTGCAATTAACTCAAGAATTGAAAGACTCTGACTTCATAGCACGGCTCACATTTGCTAATGAAATGCTCAATCGGTTTTCAAATTTTGAAAACATCCTTTTCTCTGATGAGGCACATTTTCATATGAATGGGTTCGTAAACCGCCAAAATTGTCGTTATTGGAATAGTGAGAATCCCAGACTCAAACATCAAAAACCGTTACATAGCCCTAAAGTGACAGTTTGGGCCGCAATCTCTGCCAAAGGAATAATTGGTCCTTATTTTTTTGAAACCGCACGGGGGCAAAACATCACTGTTAATACCGAACGCTATGTTGCGATGTTGGAAGGTTTTTTGGCCCCAGAACTTGAAAATTCAAGAATAAAGAACTCTAGGACTTGGTTCCAACAAGACGGAGCTACCAGTCACACATCAAATGACTCCATGGCGGTTGTGAAGCAGATGTTCCCTGGCAAACTGATTTCGAAAAGAGGTGATATCCCATGGCCTCCGCGCAGTCCAGACTTGACGCCTCCTGACTTTTTTTTGTGGGGATACCTCAAACACAAAGTCTACACCAATAATCCGAGAAACATCAGTCAGCTCAAGGAGAATATTCGTGGTGAAATGGCAGCAATCACACCAGCACTACTTAAGAAAGTTTTCGGTAATTTCCGTTTGCGGTTAGAGGAGTGCCAACGTAGAGAGGGTCATCCTTTAGATGATGTTATTTTTAAAAAATAAACAGTTATCACTTAATAATTGCTTAGTTTTATTTTAACTATACCTTTTGTATTTATTTTTTAATAATTATTTTAATATTATTTTAATAAGTCGTGGTGGCCTAGTGGTTAAAACACCAGCCTCTCAAGTATGAGTGCGCGGGTTCGATTCCAGGTCAGGCAAGTACCAATGTAACTTTTCTAAAGTTATATGTACTTTCTAAGTATATCTTGGACACCAATGACTGAAGGTGAAGGAAAACATCTTGAGGAAACCTGAACTTTAAGTCTGAAATCGCCAACCCGCATTGAGCAAGCGTGGCGATTACGCTCAATCCTTCTCTGTATGAGAGGAGACCTGTGCCCAGTAGTGGGACGATAAAAAGGTTGATAATGAATGAATTATTTTAAAAATGCACGTTCTATTGCGCCACCCTGTAGAATCAGTTATCGATACCTAACAACACCTTCACGGGTCGGACAGGGTTTTCTTAACATACTGTATTGATGCTAGGTTTTTTTCTATGGTTTAGGATTATTCCTCTGAAGCAGCATTGTTCGTGTTTTCATTTATTGTCGTATTGTCAGCACCACTCTGTATAAGCTCAATAGCGAAAAATTTGTATTTTGTAATTACCTGCACAATCCTGAAAATAAAATCGCGTAACCCCTACAACAAAGGTACAAAAACTTCAAAACAATAACATTGCTATGAACTTTTATCTAGGCGTTTTAACGTGTCTGCGAAAAAAAAAATAAACAACTAAGAAACCTTTTATGTTTATTAGTTCACGAAAGTTATAAAAACGTATTAAACACTAATAAACAAGTCATTAATGAATATATTAACGGTTATAGTAGCCTCAATGACCTTGTGCATGTGGGCGGAGCTAAACGCCGTACTCCCGAATTCGTAAAATGCGCGCGGTGGCGCGCTAAACTAAAACGACAATCAAAGAATATTCAGAGATGCAGACAAGCCGCGTGTAGGTCGCGATTTGTGCCTACGATTTCAGACGGGGGTATGGATGCAAGACGATAAATGTATATTTTGCATTGATAAATGGTAATATCGTACTATAATATATTTTTAGTATTCTTGATCAATGTTTAAATAAAATCAAGGAGTGCTCGTTACACAGTTTAATGGCCGATCGCAGACTGACAGACATTTGTAAAACAAGTACCCACACATTATAATATATCATAACATTAACATAAAAATTAATGGTAGATGGTAATATCTATCGATTCAACATATTTGAATTTTTTTTTTTTCACTACTTTTCAGTATATGAGTATCATATCTTTGCAGTGTCCTTGAATTAATTACTAATGCGAATAACATAAACGAGTTCATCGCGTAACGTAAAACAAACGCGCACTAGGCACTTTGTGATATTTTTATTAAAAAAAAAACCTTGAACCACACTAGAAATTACTTTTATCGTGGGTGCATTTTTAAACATATAAATTCACAGCCACAAACAGCCAGACTCGGAACAACTACTTGTAGGACATGTTCTGAATATTTGTTCCGCGCGGGAATCGAACCCGCGACACGCAGCGCAGCAGTCAATAGCTTAACCGCTGCGCTAACCGTGCTTTATACATATAGATGTCTTGAGATTACAAAGCGCGTAGTTTCGGCCGTTTTCCATAAAGAGATAGTACCCTATTTATACTTTGTCAGTGACGTCGGATTGAATGTACTTCGTCGTAATGAGGTTTCAAATAAAACACGAGTTATTTTAAAATCTGTAAATTTTAATTCTTCGATCCAATAAATAACATGCGAGATTATAGGCATATCTAAAGCTGCAGAAATTTCTTGCAGTTGAGAATGGCCACAGTCTATTTCTATTGTTCCTACAACTGCACAGCTGATATTGATTTCTGTAGGATGTGCAAAATGTTTCCATACACATACGGCATTTAAAAATAAATAGGGAATGTAGTCCCACTTGTCGTTCTCCAACAATATCCACAGATCCTAAACCACAGTCTATAATTCTCCGTGCTTGGCAATTTTCTTTAGTTCTGAATAAAAGTAAGCAATATTAATTATGCGTCGCCCTTCGATGAAACAAGCTTGAGATTTGTTGAGGTTTTGGTGATATTTTGAGCTAAAAAAAGATATAACATACATTTTAATTAACCCTGGCAACACTGTTAGAGATTTTTGTCAAGGAATGAAGAATTTATCAAGAAAAATTAATTAAGAATTAACAAAAAATTAATTTTACAGGTATATGATATATTTGTAAACTAAAAATATAGGTTGTAGGACATGCAGGCATAATTTTACCTGAATGATGATGATGGAACTTGCGTCGTTTTTTTTGTGCACATAGAGATATATAATATTATCATTTTCTTGACGACATTCTGTATGGATGTCTGAGCTAGAATCAACTGCGTTAGTGTTCGACCTAAAAAGCAAATTAAACTTTTAAGTTCTGTCGATTGGTTTCTTTCTCTTCTTTTCTGTAAGTCGAAAAATGTTATTACAATATTATTTGTGAAAAAACAGAAAATATATATATATATATACAGTATGTTACGAAAACCCTGTCCGACCCGTGAAGGTGTTGTTAGGTATCGATAACTGATTCTACTAATGCATACAAAACCGGGCTTTACTTAAAAAAAAAATCCCCCTAAAAAAAATAAATATTATTTCGCAAAAGGAGGTAACTTATTAAATGTGCGTTGACCACCCTTCGCCTGCCGACCGCGGGGGGCGGGCGGCAGGACACGCGGCACGTGGTCGCATCGCTATTCGCTCATAATAAAACCGGTGTTGTCACTTTTTAAAAATTACCAAATTTCGGGGAAATTGGAATTAATTCGTTGGAAAAAAAGATTATTTCAAAATTCATTTGTATTGGTACTATGATGAATACGTAAAATTTTATATTATATTTGGTCATGTGTTTACCTAACCTCTATTATCCTTATGGGTCGGACAGGGTTTTCGTAACATACTGTATATCCTACAGTATGTTAAGAAAACCCTGTCCGACCCGTGAAGGTGTTGTTAGGTATCGATAACTGATTATACTAATGCATACAAAACCAGGCTAACTTAAAAAAAAATCCCCCTAAAAAAATAAATATTATTTCGCAAAAAGAGGTAACTTAATAAATATGCGTTAAGCACCCTTCCGCGGGCGGCGGGCGGCAGGGCACGCGGCACGTGGTCGCATCGCTGTCGCTATTCGCTCATAATAATACCGGTGTTGTCACTTTTTTAAAAATTACCAAATTTCGGGGAAGTTATTTCAAAATTCATTTGTATTGGTACTATGATGATTACGTAAAATTTTATATCATATTTGGTCATGTGTTTACTTAACCTTTATTATCCTTACGGGTCGGACAGGGTTTTCTTAACATACTGTATATATACGGACAAATCACACAGATTGAGCTAGCCCCAAAGTAAGTTCGAGACTTGTGTTATGGGATGCTAACTCAACGATACTATATTTATAATAGATACATATATAGATAAACATCCAAGACCCAGGCCAATCAGGAAAAGATCGTTTTCCATCATGACCTGGCCGGGAATCGAACCCGCGGCCTCCACGTCGCAGGCAGGCGTGTTGACCGCTGCGCCACGGAGGACGTCAAAAAAATTTACTGATAACTGTGACATTCCAAGCCCGCCAGCCCGCGTCCATCGGCTTCGGCTACTTTAAACAATTACATATAGAAATAAAATATTTACAGGAAGAATCATTTAAAATAATCCAAGTAAGAGTTTTTATTACACATTTTTGCTAATATCGCAAAAACTAAAAGTCCTATCAACTCAAAACTTTTTGTAAAACTGTTTTTACACCAAAACCTTTACTTGAGTCCTAATTTTTGGTTTATATCACCATAAACAAAAAATCACATTTTCAAGTTACGTAAATTTCTAATAAGATTTTTATTTTTAAATCTCCTTACAAACCTATAAATTATAATCTAAGTGCGAGTGTTTACTTACCTGAATAGAGTCTTCTATATTATCAGCGGATGTAGTTAGTCGGATTATTGCCTTTCAAGTCTAAAGATTTCTTTCTAGATTTCCTGGAACAATTCGTAATTGTTTAACTTCAATTGTAAAAGAAAAATGGTTACAAAAGCTAATAGTAATTATAAAGAAAAATACAGTAATATGTAGGTATAAATACAAGAGTATAGGTAGATAGATACTTACGCCACCAGACGCATCTTCAATTCTCATTTGCGAGCTAATCTATGAACGTACACTGACACGATTCGCTCGTAAATATTTGCACTCACACAGACAACCACGCGTAGTCGGCGATAGCCGGAGCAGAGCAGCAAGCGACACAACCCTCCCGTCTGAATGCTAACGCACGACTGCCGCCCGCGCCCGCGCAGAGCACCTCTAAACCAATGTTTCAAAATAAGGATATTTTCTTGGCAAATGTTGATGGATTTAAATACGCTCTTGCATATTTGTAGTACTTCTAACCGCGAATTTTTCAGTGTAAAAATATTTCCACACATCAATGCCGTTTAGAAGTAATAACGAATATTAGCCAAAAATAGCGTTTTGGTAACTATTTTTTTAAGGCAAAAGGCAAAATCCTACGAAAAAATCATCTTTAGTAAATGTTGTACATGAATCAATAGACAAGATATATTTTTTTCAAATCTCAAAACCAAGCCGTTAATTAGAAATTAGCTTCCTAAAGTGACCATTTTACGCTACTAAATGAGACTAAGGCCCTTAATATTACGTGTTAAGTGTGAAATTCCTATTCGTTTAACCGAGCTGGGGCAGCCGTTTAGCCATCTCTTTTTATCAAAATGCTTTCAGTCGTTTTTGCGTGAAAAAGCAACAGATCACCATCTATGCCCTTTATATGTGGGGCTTTTATTTAGGCAATAAGTTTTTACTTATTTACATTTCCATTTTAATTATTTTTACTTTGTAGTGTATTTTTGGTGTGGCCAGCTGGCATATGGTAAATAATTTCATTGTTATTGTATTTTCTTGTATTCATTACTATATTGTATAAAGTCATGTGTTTTTTTTTAATGAACAGACAGCTGTGCTGCTGGGGAGTTTCTTCCGCCACTTCTTCTTCCCAGCGAAAGTACTAGGAAATGGATATTGACGTTCAAAAAATACTGATTCTCAGCCTATTTTGAGTAATTGACTTTTGATTTTGATTTCAAACATCTTCACAAACTTTTGCATTTATAATATTACTAGGATTAGCGTAGAAGTAGGATAGTTTTGGTGTATATTTATTTTGCTGGATGCCTAACTTATTATTTTTTTTTACATGTCTTCGACTCTTGATTCTTGGATAGTGATATCAGTCGCTACTTACAAATTGTAGTTTCTAACCCCATGCGGCGTTTTGAAAAAAAATGATTCTATTTAATCCGTAATTCAGATTATAGAAAAATACGTATATTTTGTTTTATCAAATCAATAAAAATTGACAAATATAAAAAACACCAAAGATCAGGAGTGTTGGCTGGTGACGTCACCGCTCGCTAAAAACTGTAGCGTGCAGTGACGTCACACGAGTTTTCAACGCACTGTGTCGTCTTCATTTTTTGTTTATATGAAAAAAGAAAAAATACGTGTCTAGTATTATTTTGGAAATCTGACTGACGGACTAATTAGTTTTATTTAGTCATCTACCCTATTATTTCATGAAGACTGCTTTCAAAAACGGCGAAGAAAAACATCGTGAAGAAACCGGCAAGTCCTAGAGGCAAAACTTCGAAGACTTTGGCACCTACCAACCCGCACTGGTAGCTTACGGCCCACTCCCTCTAACCGAGAGGAGGGAGGCCTGTGTCCCAGGAGTGCCCGAACATTCTAGACTGATTATGTAAGACATAATCCCAGAGTCCGGGCTGATACTAAAAAATACTGGTTGAAAAACTCAATAATACTTCGCCCGACTTGAGGTGAAACAGGGCCACATGCGCTTGCGAGCACTAGACCAACGAAGTAGTCCACATTTTAAAAGATCGGTTAATTCAACTAAGATATTCTTTCATTTCATTACTTGGATAACTGTCTCAAATAAATCATATCGGCGGTCACTTTAAACTGGATCAAACACGCGATCAAGAATTCTTACTAATTAGTTTAATACCAAGTTCAACTAATTAGTAAGGATTCTTGAACATTCAATACATTACGTAACGTTTACACCACAAGATAAAAGTGAACATAAATAATCCTAATAAATAATTATTTATATAATCCTATCCTACAATCCTTATACATTAATATCCTTACTAATATTATAAATCGGAAAGTGAGTTTGTTTGTTTGTTCCGCTTTCACGCCGTAACTACTGAACCGATAGCTTTGAAATTTTGCAGACGAAAAGTTAGAAGTCCGGATTAAATAATAGGGTATTTTTTATCCTGGAAAAAAATTCTCACGGGAAAATGTAAATACCGCGATATAACCGAATTCCAGACGGGTAACACGGGCGAGGCCGCGTGTGGAAAGCTAGTAACTAATAATCCTATCACTCCAAGATGTACCTACAGTATGTTACGAAAACCCTGTCCGACCCATAAGGATAATAGAGGTTAGGTAAACACATGACCAAATATAATATAAAATTTTACGTATTCATCATAGTACCAATACAAATGAATTTTGAAATAATCTTTTTTTCCAACGAATTAATTCCAATTTCCCCGAAATTTGGTAATTTTTAAAAAGTGACAACACCGGTATTATTATGAGCGAATAGCGATGCGACCACGTGCCGCGTGTCCTGCCGCCCGCCCCCCGCGGTCGGCAGGCGAAGGGTGGTCAACGCACATTTAATAAGTTACCTCCTTTTGCGAAATAATATTTATTTTTTTTAGGGGGATTTTTTTTAAGTAAAGCCCGGTTTTGTATGCATTAGTAGAATCAGTTATCGATACCTAACAACACCTTCACGGGTCGGACAGGGTTTTCGTAACATACTGTATATATGCAAGTTTGTACTCTTTTAAGCAAAAACTACTGAACGGATTTGGAAGAAATTTTGCAAACAGTTGGAATACATTTTATCCCGATATTCCAAAGGGATCGAAAGTGAGTGCGCATAAAGTTAATGTTTCTAATTGCAATAAATCATTTTCTTCATACACAATAATGTACCCCATTTTCCTCAGGCAGTGACAAACTATCATTCCCTATTCCCCTTTTTGTGCATATGAATTCATCAAATGACCTCTCAGATCTGGGCGGAGCGGAAGGGCGTGTCAGACTTTTACTGACTAAAACCCACCCGTGTTCCTTCACTGCCTCTTACTACTCTTCAGAGCTACGGTACCTCTTTCGAACAATACGCAGCCCCAACAGATCCCCTATACAACTTTAGGAGACGAACTTTCAAGAATTCCTCCCTATTGCCTTACCTCTATAAGAAACTCACTCTCTCTCTCTTAAAGATCTTGTTGATTTCTTTAAGCTCTGTCAATAATCTAACAGTTGAATGAATGATTCAAGATATCTCTAACTCTAAGATTCATTGACCACTTCCTATTTCCCTGGGTGAATAAAACTTAATCGCTAATACTATTATATTTAGTTTCTGTGATCATCGGTTATTCTCGCAATCTGCAAAGCGGAATGTAACAATCATCATCATCATCATCAACCTTTTTATCGTCCGACTGCTGGGCACAGGTCTCCTCTCATACAGAGAAATCAACAATCACCATAATCCACATCATTATTTGGTCTTTGATACTACAAAATGGATTTTACTCCACTGGTTTTAATATAATTCGGTGGAGTATGCATTTGGACTCCTACAAAGATTAATCAGGCCATCAATAACTGGCAACTCAGAATTCCAACAACCGAGCTGAGACCCGAGCTGCTTTTACTATCTATTCTGTTCCCAATTTGAGGTAACTCCTATAAAATGTTCTTTCCGGAATTGGGCTGAATTCATTTTGACTGGATTTAAAGGCAGCTCCGACCGTGTCTTGAAATTACTTGTTTGGCATTTTTAAGTTCCACGCATCCACTTATGTCTTATTTATTTACCTATTTTTATATTACGAGGTAAATTAAATAATAGTAAGTATATGCCATACCGTTTTAATGTTATTTTTCTAACTGCTGTCTGATAAATATGCTGCTGAGGAGTTTGTTAGGTAGGAAGAGATAGAGGACGGGCGTTTAGGGGGACTGTGTTATGTAACTTAGACTTTTGAAAAATTCTGATTCTCTATTTGAATAAAAGAAACTTGTTTCTTTTTTTTTAGTCAGGCTGGAAAAACTTCTCATTTAGAAAAGCCATACCTTTCGGAACAAGTTAGAGTGTTACCTTTAGAACTACGAAATAGCCAATGTCAGCATTTATGATTTTTTAGGGTTCCGTAGCCAAATGGAAAAAAACGGAACCCTTATAGATGCGTCATGTCTGTCTCTCCGTCTGTCCTTCCGTATGTCACAGCCATTTTTTTCTGAAACTATAAGAGCTATACTGTTGAAACTTAGTAGGAGATGTATTCTATGAACCGCATTAAAATTTTGATGCAAAAATAAAAAAATAATAATAAATATTGAGGGCTCCCCATACTTAAACTGAAACTCAATTTTTTTTTTTCATCAAACACATACGTGTGGGGTATCTATCTATGGATAGGTGTTAAAAAATGATATTGAGGTTTCTAAAATATTTTATTTCTAAACCGAATAGTTTGCGTGACAGACGCTTCCAAAGTGGAAAGAAGTTGGTCCCTCCCCTCCGCTAACTTCTAAAATAAGAAAATCAAAAATCAAAACAAAACATATGATGTACATTACAAAAAAAACTACCAACGAAAATTGTTGTTTTGAACGAGATCTAGTAAGTAGTTTTTATTTAATACCTCGTAAATCGCCTATTACCGCGTAATTTTTCATACAAATAACTTAAATCCTTTAATTTCAAAAATCAATGGTACGGAACCCTTTGTGCGTAAGTTCGACACGAACTTGGCCGGTTTTTTTTGTATCATTTTCTTCTCAGGACTTGTAAGAGAGAAGGGTTTATCCAATTAACGCAGACATCTAACATGAAAAGTCCAATTTAAATTAAATTCGACGACATTATTAACGAGGGCTTTAACCAAGCTCTGTATTAAAACCTTTGATGAAGCTGCGATGAACGGCTATCTAATCAGTGTAAGATAAGGTACAAACTAAACAAGGACGAGAGATTAACGAGATATCTTTGAACTTTTATGAAATTAACTGATAACTTGGGTATGTAGATAAAATTAGGTAGGTAATACTTTTCTTTAACGAACTGATTGGTCCCACGGTCACTTTCCGGATTCATCATCAAATCACCACCCTAATTGTGTAACAAACTTTTATTATCTGTGGGAAGCATATTGCCAATCCATTGCTTCTTATGTTCGAAAAATGTGTCTGCTCAAAAACGTAAATAACGCAAGGAATGTTGTTGAACTGTCAAAATTAAAACCTTATTGCTACTGATAGTATGTCACGCAATTACCCTGCTGTACGGTCCATTTATTAGGACGACACTATTGGTTTGATTCCTGCACGGATCAAATATTTTGACGTGACAACGTCTATTAAATTGGTACGGCGTGGAGTCATTCTCGAAAACACCGTAACGGCCGAATCTGACGCCACACGGAGTCCACGCCTACTTTACCCCCACCCCTAGAGCGCCCGAAGGCATACTCGGAAACATAGGCATAGACGTTGTCACGTTCAAATATCGGCAGTAGACGGAGTTCTACAGACAACCAATTTTTTTATGACCTACAAGTAGTTGTTCCGTGTCTGGCTGTTTGTGTACTGACTTTATATGTTTATAAATACACCCACGATACAGTAAAAATTCTTATTGTCATTAGATTTACAGATCGACGGGTCCCAAGAATAAATTCCCATCTACAAAATTGTCTAGTTGCAGTGCGAAGAAATAACGTTACGCGAATCTATTAAGCTGCAAAAAATAAATAAAATTAATAGAAAAATATGGTGAAAGAAAATACCCTTTGTCATAATTTTCTATAAATTTTCTTTTTTTTTTGCATTTTAATAGATTCGCGTAACTTTATTGCTTCACACTGCAACAAGACAATATTGATGATAGGACTTTGTTCTTGGGACCCGTCGACTTGCATGTAAAATTTCCGCTTAATCGAAAACTGCTAAAAGGGTAAAACTGAACTTGTAAAATATCTTTGTTAAATGTAAAAATATAAAGAGTCTGGTTGGCATTATGACCGGGGTTTGATAGCAGTGTTATAAGGATTTCGTATTTTTTTGCCAGCGGCTTTGAGATCGGAAATTATTTCACGAGGACTACATTTTATTTTTAATAATTAGAGACTAGTGCTTGACCGCAATCCCGCCTGATGGTAAGCAGTGATGCAATCGTTGATGGTAAAACGCACTAGTTTATTAAGAGGCCATTCACTCAAAAAAAAAAACTGAGTGAATAGGAAGGAAGACGGCGGTTGAGCGAGGTGATACAATGTTAAACCCAACAACACGACCAGAGGGAGATTGATTTGGAAACCCTTCACGACCAACAACATTTAGCGCATCGTACCCGGCACAGATCGCAACACGACTGCTTGACGACTGCTTGCTCGACTGCGAATCGCTTGGCGGCACCACTTTGTCTGGTAGGTAACTTCTGACGGCAGCTGATGTTATGGCCTACCGCCGCGGATATGGCCTATCACCGAGGTTACTACCAGGACAAAAAATATTAAATATGTTCTAACTATGTCATAGTCTACTTACCTGTATGTCAAACTTATTGTAGGCCATTCAGTCGTTATGGCATGAAAAGATCAGAAACAGTTACTTTTGCATTTATAATATTTAATTTCTATCATTTCTATTTCATATTTATTAACCAACGAAAAGAACATAGACGGAGGGGGTCAAACCGACGCGTAGGTACCTATATTCAATATTTTTTTTAAAATCACCTTATGTCTCTACTATGACTGCATGCTTGCCTTATATTGTGTATTTTAAACATTGATATTTCTTGTAAATAAAAAAACGATAATAGGAGATATTATTATAGTCTGGACACGGGAAACGGAAGCTGCCATCCGGCCGAAACAAGTAGCGCTAGGATTAGAACAAAAGCAAAAAGGATAATGAAAAGATCCCACTGGCTTTACATATTAATATATTAATTGCTTTAAATGATTAGTGATCTCTTTATTTTCACATACCCTACAGAATAAAAAAAAGAAAAGTCTGCTGTAGCAGACTCTTAACTTAAAGTAACGCTATCTAGTGTCGAGGATTAGAAATAACATGTGTAAGTTTATCACAGAGGGCACTTTTTACTGAAACCGCTATTCACCGCTAGATGGCGGGACAGTAACCGAACGGAGTACTTCTACGTCATATGAACAGCCAATGAAAACGTTGGAATGCACAAACAAAAGAGCAAACTTGGTCAGGTTGTGACGTCGTGCTGCGCAGCGCGGCTATTTTCGTTCCTCTGATAGGTAGCAGACATTTTGTTTTGATCTTATGACGCAAACGAAAACGGAGTTGGAAATGCCTTTAAACGCGGTTGGCTGGACATCGGAGGAAGACGAGAAGCTTGTGGATTTAGTGCAGCCTCATAGTTTTTTATACAATGTGTATGATCCGTCTCGAAAAAACATATTAGCGAGGGAATCTACATGGCAAGAAATAGCGGAGCAACTGTCGAAGCCAGGTACGCGTCCATTCGTTATTTTTTGTTATGTGAATTGGCCGTGCTGCAGAGGACAACCGCAAGGGTCTCGAATGTGTTGTTGAATTAAATTCTATAAAAAGTGGATTTACTTGTATAAAACATCGAATTTCACGTGGATTTTGATCTCCAACCCCGATTTAGCATAGAGTGACCTATATTTTGAGTCATTGGCGACTCATTGTCTACGTATTGGTCGACAGTTGTAATATTTTTAGACTCTTAAAAATCAGCTGATTGGTGTTGTCATCCGAATATAAACAATCTTGACCTGTCTGAGTAATTAATTAAATGAATGTTTGGCCTTGTGGGAATCGTTAATCGATATTCTCGCGAACAAGTAACGAATATCTTTTTGGTATGTATGTTACTTATTTATAACATAAGTTTTGAAAGATAACCTAAAATGTATCGGAAATTATCCAAACAACTCTGTTCTAATGTTGTGATTACTATGACTTCCATAATATGCAACTGTAGTAAAAACTAATAATTAAGGAGGCCGAACCAGATTAGCAAATCACTGACGTGATAAAAGCTTAAATAAGGCTGTTCACCGTTGAATGGATAAAAAATTAAAATCAAACCTAATGTCTGGTACTTAAATACTCTATCTCATTTTACAACAAAACCTTAACACATCTTTTTACCATTTCCAGTTGAGGAATGCAAGAAACGCTGGCGAGGTCTCCGCGATGGCTACACACGGACCAAGCGCTTAGGGACAATGCATCGGACCAAGGTTGTCTTATATGAGAAACTGCAGTTCCTAGATGCAACATTAGGTGATAGCAGCGAGGAGACAGTACAGATGGAGGAGGCTATGACTGAGCAACCGATTCAGGACGAGACAGTTGGCACGGAGCAGCAGGTTATTACTGATAACCAGGAGTATTATGAGGTGATTAAAGAAATGAATACTCTTTATTGTGTACACCATATAAATAATAGTTAACGAGTATGTACAACGCTCAATGACCTGTGTCCAGAATTTGGGTTGGTGCAGGTTGGTGTAATACTTTTAGCAATAGGACTGCCCAGTGCGTCATCCTTTGTAAAAAAAATAGCAGCAGAGTATATTTAGGCTGATTATGTTGTCTGCCAAAAACTAGACTTCTACAGAAAGGAATGGCCTATAAATCAAAAGAGGACAACTGGGGCCTACTATGAAATGTTAAAAGCATCATTAAATCATTGTGAAAAAGGGAAACAGCTATTCATCCTGTATAGCTCCATCTTTGTCTGGAACTGTGATGGTTTAACATGTCGCAGTAACTCCCCTGTTCTGCTACAAACATTATAATAATGGTCATTCTGATGAATCATATGCTGAACTCATGGTTTCAATATGCACAGATGCCACCCTGAATGTTAGGTACAATAAATACTTAACAAAGAACTTTTTCATAAAATCATTTCTGTAGAACTGTCTTTCCTTAGATTAATTTTATCAAATTTGTATTAACATTATTACATTATAATTTTCAGATCACAGTTGTGGATGGACCTCAAGTTCCTCTAAAACCGTACATAAAAATTGTACCGAAACAGGAGACCGGCGAACCGCCAAAGAAAATATGCAGGAAGAATGCAGGCAGAAAGAAAGCAATACCTGTGCCCAAAAATATACCACCTATAAAAATATTACCAAAACCAATACTCATGAATGGGCCAAAAATAGTCCAATATATAGAAGATCCTAAGCTACCAGAACAGAGATCGCAGACCATAGATAAACTTATAGAGAAAATATTGAAAGAAAGTACCAATGAAATAGATGTTTTCTTTCGCAGCATGGCAGCTAGTGTCAAAAAATTACAGCCTAATCTTATACCCAAAGTTAAAATGGAAGTGTGCAATGTTATTGCTAAGTATGAAATGCAGAGTTTTGACAAGAATCTGAACTTTTAACAACTGATTTTGAACTCAATCCCGAAATATGTGACCTATGACATATAAAGTTTTTTATTGGCTTTACTACCCAGTGGCCAAAAAATAAAATACGGAAATGCAATACTAAGATTTAAATGTATAACTAACAGGTGGAATTTGGCAGAGGAATATGTGCTGATCGAATATTTCTGATAAGAAAATCGTAAAAGAATACGACCTTGATTGCTAGTCCTGTGAAACGCCCACCTGTAAAGACTAGATTAAATGGAGATTGGACATAAATGCATGTTGCATCTATACAAATCTCGACCAAAATGTTGGAAAGCTACATATTTAGAACTATCAAAGCAGTATGGGCATTTTGTGAAACTCACTATCAAACATATTAATTAGTTCGACGGACGCTCACGGCGCTGTCCACGGCGCTGTCAACGCTAAAATCGTGAAAATTAAATTTATTCATTTAGTAATCGACAGTATAAAAGTACTTGCTTATTAGACATCGGAGGTCGGTTGCCCACACAGTCGCCATATTTTGTTAAAATGTGTTTTTTGAATTTCGAATCTCCATTGAAACTAGCGCCATCGATGTATAGTGGCAACTTTTATAACTAACATTATGTTCTCGTTTACGAAATAATAAATGGATATTATATTAACTTGTGATAAAGACTTCTAGTGTAGAATATTACCTTTGACATACTGAGTATGAAAACAATTGTTATAAATAATGTTTTATTGAACAGATATGGTATTACTGATCTTATTATAATAAAAAAAAATACTATAAGTAACACTGTTTTCTTTTTCTTGTAACAAATATCTAGTAATTGAAATCAGAATAATTAGCATTGTGATGATTAAAGCACATAAAAGCCGCTAATTTAGCAAGGCTGGCGTTCATTGATTATTCACATTGCTTTTTCTAAAGAACTCAAACAGGCCGAGGTAGTTTTGATGGCGGGACAGAGATACCTCTCTGCCACCCCCATCATTTAGGGAGTCCATGAGAATTTCCAAAAATTTAAAAATAGGGGGGGGGGGGAGGTTTATCAGCAAGCGAGTTGTGAGCGAATTGCACTGATATTGTTCGTAGGTTTTCAAAAAAATCTGTTCTATAAACAAATATGATACCTATACACTCAAGATCATGTATAAGAACGAACAGTAGGGTAATTGCGTAACACATTATCAGTAGCAATAGGTTTCATTTTGACAGGTCAACAACATTCATTGCGTTATTTACGTTGATGAGCAGATACATTTTCAAACATAGGGAGCAATGGAATAGCAATAAGCTTCAAAATGATTCCAACTGATAGTAATGGTGTGATACGCAGTTGGGTGCAGGTCATTTTTTATAATAACCGACAAAAAAGTTCAACGCAAGGAGTTCAGAATCATGTAGGTACGTGTATGTCTAGTTACACTATAGCTACATTGATGGTTTTCAAAACAAGTTTATTGTTATTAGGGGAGACCAGGTATGAAAGTAACGCGGGATGAACGTAACAAATGAGTTCCCGAACGAATTATGTTGGCTGCATTGACGGCTGTATCGCCAAAAAGCACGATTTTGATCCCCCCCTTGCCTCAGTTGCGCTCACGGCGCTGAGCTGTCAGGTTGAGGACGTAGCGAATCAATGCCGAAAAAATAACAACAAAGCAAGTTTTGATCGTATTTTTCAAGTGTGATTTTTTTTATTGTGGCTACCTTAAGCTGACATTTTATGCGTTAATATTATAGTATAACTGTCCATCTTACTATCTTGGAGTTTGAAATGGTTTCTGTCTACCAATTTTTTAATGTTATGAGCATGGGTTTGTCCATTTCGGGAAAATTTTAAGATAGGGATGTAAGTAACAACTTGTTACTTACATCCCTTTTATGATTGTGGTATCTTAAAGTTCATCTTATTGTATTTATTTGTATTTCAAAGTATTATAGATTTATTTTCTCATTCCCCAATGCCTAATATACACAAACGAACGACTGATAGAGGCTTAGTCACTCAAAAAATAATGGATTTGGCCGCGGAAGAAGTACTTCTTCTAAAAGTACCGTTTCGAGACGCTGCGAAGTCATATCAGCTATGTCAAGTGACTTTATATAGATATGTACAAAAGAACAAAAAAAAAATGCAAGAAGAAGGTTCTACTGGTCTTCCGAAAGTAGGCTACGTATCAAAGAGGCGAGTTTTAATGCAAGGAATATAAAATACTGGCTGAGAATTTACATCATTGTTCCCAAATTAATTACGGGTTGTCTTATCTGTATAATGTGTTCTTGCCCAGCTCCGTTACTGATAGACCATTGGAAGGTATTACAGTCCCCAGTAACGCAGAACCGATTCCATCAACAAGCCGTCAGGTTGAAGCAACGCTCACATCATCATCACCGTCCATTAAAACAATGTCTACAGAAGATTTGCTACCTTTACAACGTGATCTAAACACATCAACACCACCAAACACCCTTGTTAGCTTCTCCGGCGTTACCTGTTATGCCAATACCGCCGAGAAATCCTGAATTAATCATGGCAACAATGGCTTTGCCATCAACAACGGTTTCGGAAGCGGATGTGGTTATTCCGTCGACATCGTCTAATAATTATCAGATGAATTATAATTTACCTATTCTATCTACCTCTTCAGCCAGTATTCAGGACGTCACAACAACGTCGTTTAGCCCCTACGTAGTTAAGCCTTTGCCAAAGGCAGGACCCAGGAAGAATAATGGAACGGGAAGAAAAGGTAGAAAAACAGCACTAATGATTGACACACCAAATAAACTAGAGATTCAAGACGAAGAAGAAAGAAAGGATAGATGTAAAGTGGTTAAGAAATCAATTTTTCAGATTCCTAAAGAGACAAGAAAGGGTAAGCCTTCAGTTGTCCAGAAAGCTATCAAAAAGAAAGCACAAAAGAAAAAAAAAAACAGGGCTATGATTGCCACAAAAAGTGATGATTTAGACAATGAAGATTGCTTTTGTTTCGTTTGTGTGGAATCTTTTTCAAACAGCAGGCCCAACTAAAAATGGGTGCAATGCCTAGAGTGTAAACGATGGGCCCATGTAGACTGTACTAAAAACGAATTAAGTTATGTGTGCCATAATTGTTTGTCCGATTAGATCTCATTTTCAAACTATGTTGATTAATTAAGAAGATTGTTATTTTTTGTTACAAATAATTAATATTTTTATTGATTTCGATATTAATGTAAGTCCTAAAAGGATGATAATATATAAATATGTTAATTATGAAAGTATATTTAGTTTTATTTGCAGTGTTACAATCATCCCTTTGTACTGTTACAACCAACCCTAGGGGTAGGGATGGTTGTAACAGATTCTACTCTTTTTCTATAATCGTTTTTATCAAAATATATAATAATTGCCGCATTTATTATAAAGCTAAAATATAGCTGAAAGACCAACTTATACGGTATATTAATTGAGATTTCGAAATTCCGAAAGGTATGTGAGATATTAGGTAAAATATGAAAATTGTTACGTTCATCCCTAGTCTCCCCTACTCTTAAAATGAGTAAAGAGGCTGTCATTTTTGGTTGTTGTTTGTTCAATTTACCAGTGCATTACACTGAGCAGGCAAAGATATCTCAGACCATGAAACAATCTTACCAAGTCAAATCAAATCTTTTTATTCGTCAATGCAGGTGTATACAAAAGGTGTTAGAGTTGCAGGAAGTTCGCTACATTGTGCCTGTATACGGGCACGGGTAATGGGCATACGAAAATTATTTTAAACGAGAATTACTTATATTCTATTAACCTATCATTAGGGGTATCTAACATTACCCTTTAATTAGTTTGTAGACGTCAGATAGACTGTCGCTGTATGTACAATTCTAGTACTCAGCTACAGACACTTACACTGGAAGCCGACCCCAACATGTTTTTTTTTTCTCTCTAGTAAAATATAGAAAATCTATGAAAATTTTATTTCACAATAATGGCGGATATCGCCAATGGCAGTTGAAAAAGACGGCCGCGTGAACCGTCGAGAAGGAAGGTTTGAGGCAAAGTCATGATGTGGCTACAATGCTGCGATATTTCATTGTTTTTTTATGAATTATTTACTGAATGCACTTTTTACATAAATCACACGCTTTTATTTAGTAAACGACACTATAAATAATTTAAAAGACCAATGAAAAATGACCGTGACACTCGCCTTAGCTTTCCCGCCAAGAACCCATATACCTACATAGTTCCACCAACATGAAAAAGACTAGGTAGACTTATTCTTAAAGTAAGTACCAACCTACAGCAGAGTGAGTAATATCTTGCCATTCATCCATCTTTATTATTCGTGAAAACAAATTAAAATGAATGTTTACTAGTTCATTCATTCAAGTGAGCGGAAAGCCAGCGGCAAGAATAATGGACGCATTGTGCTGGGAACGTGTTCAAAAGTCATAATTTTATTTCTATGAATTACCAGCGAAGTTTGAATGTCTTTATTTCTAGTCTAAATATAAACATTCTGGTGCTTGTTTTGTGAAAAATAAACACGAAATTTCTAATAATAATGGTACTTGTCTAGATTTTATGACGCAGCACTGATCATCGTATCCGAATTTCGTAAGAGCAAAAAGGGGGTACCTATTACAAAGACTCAATATCCGACTATCCGTCTCTGTCACTAGGCCAGTGAAAATTTATAAAAAAAAATGTATTTAAATACATGCAAAATATGTTTTTTTATGATGATGATGATGATGATGATGTTTTTTTATAACTTGTAGAAGTTACCATACTATTTTTAACAATTGCTGGCTTGCTTGCTACGGACTGCTCAGATTTTAGATAAATGTACCCAAGAAGTCGACTTATGCCACTGCTATTTCTATGTCATCTTTAATATTAATACATATTTTGAATCCATTGACAGAAACAGCACCGATTTGAATTTCGTACAAACAAGTAAAAAAAAAACAGTTTTTATTGTTTTCTGTGAGTTCCTAATTTAAATTTCATTTTGTCAAATCCTATTGCGAAGTCGTTACCAAATCATTTAATCGTTTGCAAACATGAGTAGGTATTTAATACATAGATGTTTTGCTATAAGGGTCCTCCCATACTCTACCGTCACATAGGCCACAAAATGCATATGAAACGAGAAAGCTTCCACAAGTAATAGAAGAAGAAATTCACTTAACTGCCTGGCGACGCGCATAATTGCATTTACCTGGTCGCAACGGCTTTTCAATTATTTCACGAATTAACTAGTCTCATTCGTTAAGGGGCAGACTTTGACTTCCTCATACAAGTACCTACACGGTACAAGATAGCTACCTTTTCGATGTATGTATTAGGTACAGCAATAAACTACTAAGAGAGCCCAGGGGGGTAATCGCGCTAAATAAAACAGTAGAAGTTCAACTCTTCTTCGTATCTAATCCAGTTAAAGTTATGGTTTAGTTTCGATCACATTTCGTATCGCGCTAAAGTTTTAACTTCAGTTGAATTAAAATCAATATATGAGTGATACATTTCGTCAGATATAATAATTAAAACTAAATAAAATATAAGTAAATCTAATCGTTTAGACGTAAGTTTGACAAATGGCACAGAAAAAGTTAGCTTTGTTTCAACTTTTTCATTTGACATCGGTTACCTACGTTCCAATTGCGATTCAGTTACGATTAAACTATCTGTAAGGTTAGCGCGATATGAAACGTAATAAAAGTTATGGTTTGGTTGCGATCCAATTCTGTTTTGGTTGATTTATTTTAGCGCGATTGCCCTGCGGGTTGGTAGACAGATGTCTCAGTCTTCGAATTTTTGGTTTTAGGATATTCTAGTTCCTTCTCATCGAAACGAGGCCAGTGTCCCAGCAGGGGGACCATAGTGGAATGATTATAATTATAATAAAAGTTTATTAGACACACCAAGAATTACAAATTTCTCTTAGTCTATGTACAGAATCATGGCAATGAATACACACATATTTAGAAGAGATAACGTTGACGACTATATCAGTATAAACTGTGTCACAGTCTATTATGAAGATGTCCAGACACTCAACAGTGGGGCGGTAATTGAAATAGACCGATCAAAATGGATAATAGCCCAGAATTCAGCTACGTGTTTGGCACTATCACTTGCGCCCACCAGCAATGCAACAATTCTGTTACCATCTCACTGTGAAAACAGGTAAAATAAGCTGTCATTCCAAATAACGCTAGGAATGGACTCTATTGAAAGCTCACTCTAAGCTTTTCTAAAATCGATCGGCAGATCCTATAACGTGCGGCTGATAGGACACTTAGGACATGATATTAAGTATCCCATCGTTTGTAGGACAGGATCACAACCGATGGGACTTCCATAATAATGCATAACCTACCACGCCTGTAATACCCATGTATGCAGTTACAATACAAACACGCATTCTGAAGAGTTGTAAAACTAAACATATCTACCTAGAAAAAGTATGTACGGACGAAAGCAGGTCAAGCTACCCCTAACTGCCAGATATTCCCAATCAACCATGAGCCTTAATGCTTTAGAGATATTCCCCCTTATTCATAAAAGCTGCTTAAAGTTAACTAGTGATTAGCGATTCTTTAAACATAAATTTTTGACCTTTTAACATTATTTAATTTTAAACATCGCTTATGGATAAACCCCTTAAACACTATGGTGTTTATTCATAAAGGATGATTTAAGTAAAGTGACGTTAAAGGGTCAAAAATGTATTGTGAAAGAATCGCTAATCACTAGTTAACATTAAGCAGTGTTTATGAATAAGGCGGAATGTTGAAATAAGGAAATCTGACAGATTGTAGTAGCTTGAAGTGTTGTGTGTAAATTGTGAAGTCCTGTAGGACCGCGCAGTGCCTACTTGAAAAGTCGCGTAACTATGACATGAATAAGACCGTCTAGACGATCTAACACGGGTCGTCGAGCTCTGCCTGTAAAATTAATGAACGGATTTACTGTTGCAGTTGAGATTTACTTTAAGTTGTTAATTGGATGACTGCAGCGTTACATTGTAGAAGCGGCTGTGATTGGGCCAATTAGCTGGTGGGAAATTCGAATTAGATTAGCGGATTTATTGAACGTATATGATTTTCGGGAGTACATACGATGGCCTCTTTGAGAAAACGACTTTTATGAGACTCGAAAATCGAAGGCTATTTTCATACAGAGAAGGATTGAGCGTAATCACCACGCTTGCTCAATGCGGGTTGGCGATATTGTTCAGTCGCCGGCATACCCTAAAAACAAAAATTCCAGGATTTGTTACACCTATAAACTCCCAAATGGAAGACCAGCATGGAGGATTAAGGCTCAACCCTCTCACAGAGGAGGCCTGTATTCCAGTCGTAGAAGAAAGTTTAAGACTATAAAGTATACATTACGATGCAAGTTTCTTGTTTATGCCATAGCTACAATGAAATTGAAGCAACAAAATAGTTTGACATCATCTAGCTAGAAACACTGTTTAGACGGTGCAACTTTTATTGTTGTTTATGGTATACCACAGGAAACCCAACTGCACTTTGAACTATTGAGCCATAATTGCATTCTATTTCAGGTGCCATATTACATAATTCTAGTGTGAGATATAATCTCCGATAGCACCACCCCTTTTAATGACTGGAATCATAATGCTTATAGATTTCATGATAACACGTAATGTAAATGAAAAAGAGACAAAAAAGATAATGGAGATGACAATTAACTATGAAGATTTCGTTGACAGAGGAGAATAAAAAAGAAACATCAAAATCGGTTAATAAACGGCGAAGTTATCTATGAACAAACATAAAAAGCATAATTATTATATCCCTGCTATATGTTAGAGATTGTCCCATAGACGATTCATCCAAAATGTAAAACGAATATCTACATTTGAAAGTGAATCTCATAAAATTAATCAAGTACCTGTTTAGTCGAGATCCTCATCTCGTTTTAGAATCAATTTTAGTGAAATTCACAACTTACATAAAAGTGTCGAGCTGAACAAGTTTTATGCAGTAATAAATTGAGTATTATGAAGTACGGTTATGATAGAGATTAAAAATGTGAAATTATGTTTGAAAAAGTAGTAATTATTTTCTTATTTATAGATAGGATTGGAAAAGTGTTTACTCATGTGTGTTTGCAGGACCGTAACTCAACAGCACTTTGGCGACGCCCGGCACTGTACGTATCTACCCACATCTAATGTAATAATTGATGAGCAAATCGCGTGCAACCGAATTCGTGATGGGATTTGTGAATCGAAAACGCGTCTCTATGCAGACTATTCTAACAAATATAAGATGACCGTCGGAATACTATAAATGGTGTATCTGACATCGACGCACAAACGAATAACATGGATCCAGTACATGATTCTGCCCCCCCCCCCCCTCCCCCCAGTGGTGGAATTTCTCGTCGACTTTTTCATGATTAAAAAATATATATGTAGTTTTTTTCACTTTAGACCGTTCATAATTGCTATACTTTTATAACCCAATAAGATTTTAAAGTAAAAATTAATTAATTCGCTAATTACACAAAAAAGCGCAATGAAAACAAAACTCGAAAAACTATCTTATCAGCTGATTTAATAGAGTTCACATCTAGGATCAACATCATACCTACAAACACGCACGGCGGCACGCTTGCAACGTTCAAAGGGCGAGCCGACACTTTTTTTTAAACACTGTGAATTCTGTAACCGTTCATTAACGACATAAATGACTATCATAATTATATTAGTGGCATGCGGTGTAGCCTTTTCGCGAAGTTTGCGTTACGATGTCAGATACATCCTGTATATCTCGGTAATTCTTGGATCGTAATAAAGCAGTGTTTCTAATATCAGAAAATTTACATTCCATCGCCAATTAGTGCAATTTTACTAATAGGTAATATAAATGCGAAAGTTTGTGAGTATGGATGGAAGTTTGTTACTCTTTCACGCAAAAGCTACTGAATGGATTTGGATGGAATTTGGCAGACAGGTGGTTTATAAGCAAAAATAACACATAGGATAATTTTTATCCCGATATTTCCACAAGATCGACCTTACGCGGGTAAAACCGCAGGAAGTAGCCAATGTATTATAAAGTTGATTTTGAAGTGACCAAAAATCTTCTTGTATGTAAGTGTTTGATTGTAAAGGTATATGAACCTGATTGAGTACATACAAGTATAGCGTTTAATTTATTATATAAGTATGTACCTATATATTATTGCTTTTTTTTTGTCGGTATGTCATAATTTCCTTCATACTTTATCAATACACAAGTGAGGCATCATTTTAAAGATTTTCTGATCCGCTACACTGGAAAAATATACAAATTATTCACATTCAGTGGTTTTTCAAATATTTACGATTGAATATCAAAGATGTGGAAGTACTTTTCACGGGTCGCCTAGTTGTCCATTAACATGACCATTTTCCAAATTCAAATATACGCGATATTCCTAGGTTTTCCACTCTTCAATATTAATCACTCCATCGGAATGTATTCGCCATCAACGAAATTGGGATCCTCTCGACCCGACAGACGTACTCGTCGCTATCGAGAGTGCAATCAATATGTATCCAAAGCCAGACACATATTTTACAGGAGTATCAGAGCATTTACTTAATGGGAAACTATCTGACATGGCCTAGGAATATTCAATTTGGTGGCGTTTGACAACTGTGTTGGTGATTGAAGATAATAGCGCTCGATTGGACGAAGATCAGAGAGTAGTAGACGCAGGCGCAGATCTAGGCAATCGTTCAAGGGAGTATTCTTCAAGAAGACAAAGAAGGACTAAAGAAAGAAAGAAAAAATATTTATTTTGCCAAAACTAAAAGACACAATACATCAGATAGAAACAAAAAATAAATTAAAAATAAGGATCAAATAAAATGTAAGCAAATGTAATAATGTCAAGTTAAGAGATGAAACGAAGAGTTGCAATCGAAGCCCAAGAGAAACTGCACCCGCTCCACATCCGTACCGCACATTGTATTAAAATACTTAGATTCTTTCTTAGATTATTAAAAGCCTTATCCCTGGGGAGCTCCGTTTTTTGTCGCTAGTTCTAAGCTTTCCAAAGAAAAGGCACCCATTATCAAAATGACTCAACTAAGATACGAGATAATTTAATAATATAACAAATTGCTTTTGTGCAGATATTACCTGCATCATTAATAGCAGCTGTGAAAATAAGCCAAGTTTATAGAAATTGATATATCTCTTTAAAAGTTTGTTTTTGATGTAGCTACTAAAACTGCCAGACATACTCCTTCCATTGAAATGACGCGGTTCGTAACCGTTTCAATGGAAGTAACAGACAAGCAACGCAAGGTTTTTTTCCTAAACCCTTCACAACACATCAGCTTTGGGCGTAGAAATGTCTACAAAAACAAAGTTCCTAGGCATTACAAGCCCCCTCGCAACCAACCACATCAAAGGTCTGTGGAGTCGACTCTTGAAATACAATGAGCTCAGAAACTACGTTGAGTGGCTGTATTGAATGCACTAGTGTTATGAAATAACGGCGACGTCGGGGTTTGGATGTGTGCGTGATTTTAGGCATGTGTGTGTCTGTGGATAGTAAATATGATTATTTATGAGGTTGTGGTTGTAAATGTAAGCCTTTGAGGTTTTAAGTCGTTCTAATTAGGGAAAATATTTTGAAGTTAGTATAGCAGTAGATTTTTATATACTCGTAGCTATGCTTCAAATATCGAAATCGTACAATCGGAAACTGTAAGGTCTGTATCGCCAAGATACAACCTTATGCAATGACATACTTAAGAAAACACAAAAATTTAACTGTATTGCGATTCTGCAGCCATTTCATCGTGAAATTTTAACTGAAGTGGCCGTGGAATGAGCTGTCAACTAATACTAGGAATCGATACTATTGAGAGTCGTCATATTGAGAATTTTACAGAAGCAATCAGCTGATGCTAGATTCCGATTAAATTTGCAGAATCGGTGGCATTACTAAAGAATTATGTAACAAACCAAATTAAAGTGTTTTTGAATTGTTTTCGGGGGTGAAATGTTACCAAAAACTTTAACTATTATCCAGAGGACCAGATTTTACATCTAAATAGGTAAAAGCATATTAATATATAACAATGTAAAATTGCTCACCTTTTTGCACCGACAACGGAATTCCCCCAACTCTATGCATCGAAATAATAGGTTGGGGGAAAAGTTTCTTCGCATTTTTAAGAAAATTCAAAACATTTTCAATACAGTTTATTTACATCTAACTAAAGTACGTAGGTACCATTTTGTTCGATAACTTTGTGCCATCTTGTAGGTAGGGACATGATTCCATTGCTATAGAAATTTTGGGACTTCTGATCAAAAAACCGCAATTGAAAGCCAAAGAGATTTTATTACAAGTTCATACATACTACGAGGGTGGATTGAAAAGTACTCGGCCTAGCACAGATCCATTCAATTCTAAAAATAAAATCTACCCATATTATTTAGTTCAATTCAGACTAGTTCATTGTGTGAAGTTCGAAACGTATGCGATAATTAGTTGTGATTTTATAAATTTATTAACAAAGTAATCGGACATAATTTCCGCGAATGGAGCAAATCGAGCAGCGTGCCGTCATTAAGTACCTCCATAAGAAGGGGCTCATATCAAGGGAATCATCAAAAGCCATCCATGATGACATGGTCAGTACATTAGGCGATTGTGCTCTGTCATATTCATCCGTCAAAAAATGGATAGCAGAATTTAAGCGTGGTAGAGAGAGTGTGAAAGATGAACCCCGCTCTGGAAGGCCTTCGACGTCGACTACTGACGAAAATATTAAAAAAGTACTTGATTTAATAATGGGAGACCGCAGATTAAAAATTAGAGAGATAGCCGAGATTATAGGCATCTCTTATGAACGAACTCAGAACATCATTGTCAACGAGTTGGGTTTCCACAAAGTGTCTGCGAGGTGGGTTCCGCGACTGCTTTCAGTCGAACAAAAAAGGACACGATTGACTATTTCACGCGACTGTTTGGAGTTATTTGAAGTCGATGCAGATGATTTTTTAATCGTTTTGTTACTAGGGACGAAACATGGGTTCATTACTGTACACCGGAAACAACAATCGAAACAGTGGAGAAGACCTGGTTCACCACCCCCTAAAAAGGCTAAGTCGATTTTGTCGGCAAATAAGGTGATGGCTTCAGTATTCTGGGACTCGAAAGGTGTGATTATGATTGATTATCTTGAAAGGGGTCAGACTATAAACTCTGATTACTACTGCACCTTACTACGTCGTTTACGAGAGGAAATAAAAGAAAAACGTCAAGAAATGCTCAGAAGAAAAGTCCTGTTTCATCAAGATAACGCCCGTGTTCACACGTCAGTACAGTCAATGGCTGAAATTCACAACTGTGGCTTTGAACTGTTACCGCATCTGCCGTATTCACCTGATCTGGCACCATCAGACTTCTTTCTGTTCCCTAACCTAAAAAAGCACTTGGGAGGTCAAAGATTTTCGACAAACGACGAGGTCAAAGCAGCTGTAGACGCATATTTTGACTCTAAGGAAGAATCGTTTTTTTTCAACGGTCTAAATGCTTGGAAGGGGAGGTGGCAAAAATGTATTGAACTTGATGGTGATTATGTAGAAAAATAAAAATATAACTGATTTAGTATGTGTTTATTTTCTTGGTTAGGCTGAGTACTTTTCAATCCACCTTCGTATAACGCAAAAAGACTTTTTCCCCAACCTAATACATTCCGAAATTTATGTTCAATCAAATAAAAAATGGATATCTTCCGTCTGGTCAATAACTATCTTTAGGCCGTCAACTTGGTAGTGGGCGGCCTAAAGATAGTGAATATATTGTTAGCATCAAATTATTAGTTTCGAAGTACCCTACCGCCATGCCTATAAAAGCGGTGTGCGGTCAGTACTCATCCCTTACTTCGTCTTCGGCAGCCGTCGTGATAACATCGTTTCGTAAGATTGTCTAAAGTCGTTATTTTAAATTTGTATTAGAAATTGTGTATTTAGTTTGTTTTAAGGTTATAATTATTGTTAACTGATTAAAATCTAGATTGTGGTTATTCTGTTTATTTTTTTAGTTAAAATTAATATAAATCGCCATTATCAGAAGTGGGATAGGCTCCATTGCCTATCTTATCTTTAGTGTTGTGCGAACAGATTTTGAATCATGTCCGAACGAGCTACCACTCGTAATCGAGGCAGAAATAGGAATGATCAAAATAGTAATACAGCTGAACTCCAAGAAACCCTTGGAGCCATTTTAGGGCGTCTGAACGCGCTAGAACACGCTAGCCTACCCGCAACCAGCACCGTGGCAACTACACCTGACACACGTGCCATTGTGGCGCCTGGGCAAATCATGGCGCCTCTGCTACGGGACCCACAACTGGCAGCGCCTGAGTCAAACACTAGCATTGTTGGGGAATCCCTAGCAAGTACTTCAGCATCCCTGGATTCTACAGATCGCCTCATTGGAGCATTGAGTGCGTTAACCGAGGTCAGATCCAATCATTATTATATTTCAAACTTTGATCCCAGCATGCATGATATCGATTCTTGGTGTGAAGAGGTTGAAAGGGCACGTGATATGAATAAATGGGATGACAACGAGTGTTTATCCCGGATTGCTAACTGCCTGAAAGGAGATGCCCGTAGTTGGCTAAACGACTGGGTCACAAAGGACCGCACTTGGTCTAACTTCAAGGTTGAATTTAAACCGCTCTGCTCACGAAGAATCGATGTTGCTAATATATTGTTTGGTGTCATGAATAGTAATTCTGATCAATATTCCACGTACGCAGAATACGCTAGGCGCTCCGTTTTGAGATTAAATATTGTTAAAGGTTTAAGCGATGAACTAACGGTCACGATTGTCATACGTGGTATAACTGACGCTCAGATACGCGCCGCTGCGATTAACGCTCATTTAATGACCAAAGACCTTGTGGAATTTCTTTCTATTTATACCAAACCGAATCGAGAGTTCATACAGAAATAATCGATAAAAAGCCGAATAGATCGTGTTCGTTCTGTAAAAAGCCAGGCCAGGACGCCTCCGTCTGCTTTGCTAAACAAAGATCTGAAACGCATAATAAAAGCAATGTTAATTTTTGTTCAGAGTTGAGATGCGCGTCAACACTGACGTAGTGCAGGGAATACCTGTAGACGTGTTAATAGACAGCTGATCGTGCGTCTCTTATCTCAAATTTAGTAATAGTTTAAAAAAAAGTCTTAAGTGTACCCAACTACCCACATATCGGATATTATGTGGCATTGATGATCAAAACATCCGAGTGTAATAGTGTCGTAACATTAGTTATAGAATTTAAAGAAATCTCATTAGATGTAGATCTTTTTGTCATTTCTCCAAAATGCCTAACTGTGCCGGTACTAATAGGAACCGATGTTTTGAACCGTGAGGGGGTAACTTACATTCGTGCGAACAATGAGCAACGTATTACTCGTAGTTCGGTAAGTCAAAATGTAGTACCCGTCAACTCAAGTGATCAAATTTCGGTTAAACACGCCGCTTGAGGGTAGTGACCGTGAAAAATTAATGTTAGTTGTAAATGAGTTTAAGGAATTCTTTATTGTCGGGACTGCCTTAACAACAGTTACGACGGGGAATATGCACATTAAGTTGACTAGTGAGACGCCTATCTGTTATAGGCCGTACAGGCTTTCATATGATGAAAAATTGAAAGTGCGCGATATTATAAAAGATTTGCTAAACAAAAAGATAATTCGTAAGTCGAGTTCTCCATACGCAAGTCCGATCATTCGCGTTAAGAAAAAGGACTGAAATGATCGAATGTGTGTTGATTACCGTGCGTTGAATTCTATTACCGTGAAAGATCGTTATCCGTTACCGTTGATAGATCACATTGATCGACTTGGTAAGAGCAAGTTCTTTACCTGTGTAGTTATGGCGACAGGCTTCTATTAGCTTGGGCTGGATAGCGAGTCTGTAGCAAAGACCGCTTTCGTGACCCCAGAGGGCCATTACGAATTTTTGAAAATGCCGTTTGGTCTCGCGAATGCGCCGGTAGTATATCAACGACAAATACGCTTAAAGCGCTAACCGAGTCCGGTAAAGCCCTTATTTTATTGATGACGTATTGTTGTTAGCATCGTCTATCGATGAAGCAATTAAGAATGTACGAGAGTTACTAAAAATTCTTACTTTTGCGGGGTTCTCTATAAACCTTAAGAAAAGTACATTTGTGGCTACAGAGGTTGAATACCTAGGTCGAACTATCTCTGAGGGTCAGGTTAGACCGAGCGCACATAAAATTAAAGCCTTGATTGACTCTCCTGTGCCCACAAATGTAAAACAGGTTCGCCAGTTACTCGGTTTGGCAGGGTATTTTCATCGTTACATACCCAACTATCAAAACTGTTCCCATTGCCAGTTTAACACGAGGTAACATTAAATTATATTGGGGTGAAGAACAGGAATTTTCCCGTAAATATCTTATTGATTGTCTTACAAGCAAACCAGTGCTTGCTATTTTTGATCCGTTATTACCAATTGAGTTGCATACGGACGCGAGTTCTGTCGGTTATGGCGCAGTTCTTATCCAAGTACATGAGAATGGTAAACGGCGAGTAGTGGCGTACTTTAGTATAACTACGCAAGGGGCCGAACCACGATACCATTCTTATGAGCTCGAAACGCTCGCTATAATAAAAGCCTTGCAACACTTTCGCCACTATTTGTTGGGTATTATGTTTAAAAATTGTAACCGACTGCAACGCCCTTAAACTGACAGAACGTATGAAAAATCTTTTACCACGTATCTCACATTGGTGGGTATATATGCAGGATTTCAACTTTACGATTGAATACAAAAAAGGTAATATGATGCAACACGCAGACTAAGTCGAAATCCTGTTGATGTTCTGCAAATAACTAAGCCGAAAAATTGGGCACAGATTGCTCAATCTGCGGATGAGGAAACTCTTACGCTGATTGACAAAGTCAATAATAATGAGTTAGATTCATCCCTTAAACAAGATGAATACGTTAATAGAAATCGAAAGGTCAAGCGTACATTTAATCTAAATGATAACTTGTTTATAATTAAAACTTCTCAAATTACAGGCAAGCTGGACTCGGGGATGCAAGGGCCGTATCGTGTGGTGAAAATTCTTGCCCACGATCGATACGAACTACAATTGTTAACTGGTTCGTATGACAAATTCACTCAGGCTGTCGCTGAGCATATGGTTGCTTGGCGAGGAGAGTGGACCTCCCGAGTCGTGTGCCATGTTTTTTGATTGTAAGTAGATTTTTGTACTTACTGTTATGTTTGATCATGTATTACATGGACTGAGCGAGTCATGTAATATGTGGGTACGTGCATGATGGTTGTGTGGGCATGGAGCGTTGGCTCTGCCGAGACAAGCGAACTGGGTGCCTCTGTCTGTGTGTGGGCATTGAGCGTGGGCTCTGCCGGGATATGCGAACTGTGTGCCTCTGTCCGTGTGTGTGGGCATTGAGCGGTAGCTCTGCCGAGACAAGCGAACTGTGTGCCTCTATCCGTGTGTATGGGCATTGAGCGGTGGCTCTGCCGAGATAAGCTAATGGTGTGCCTCTGTCTATATGCGTGGGCAAATAGCGATGGCTCGCCCGAGACGTGCTAACATGGTGCCTCCGTCTCTGTTTATCCATTAGGGCATTGAGATAAGTCTCTGCCAAGACGAGATACTTCAATTCCTCCGTCTATGTGTGTTGTATTCAATTACAACATGCATGTTAAGATTCAGTAACAAGAACATTACTAATAACTGCTGTTTTCTCATTTTAGTCGAAGATGGCCTCGCAGCACCGACTACCAGTGCAACTAGCTGCGAAGACCACTCAAGTGTTGGAAATGCAGACACGCACCAGGGTCCACCAATTCCTGATGCAGCCATTGCCATGAGCCCTTCGTGCCGCCAGAGTTCACTTGCCGAAGACCATGACTAGAACGCACAAGAATCCTCATCTGAGCAGTGTGGCTGAGGACATCCACATGTCAGGAGAGGCCGTGCTAGCATCAAATTATTAGTTTCGAAGTACCCTACCGCCATGCCTATAAAAGCGGTGTGCGGTCAGTACTCATCCCTTACTTCGTCTTCGGCAGCCGTCGTGATAACATCGTTTCGTAAGATTGTCTAAAGTCGTTATTTTAAATTTGTATTAGAAATTGTGTATTTAGTTTGTTTTAAGGTTATAATTATTATTAACTGATTAAAATCTAGATTGTGGTTATTCTGTTTATTTTTTTAGTTAAAATTAATATAAATCGCCATTAATATCTTATAATAGATCACAAATAGATGGAAATCATTCGGTTGCCAATATAATCTACCTTCCCTAGTCAGTGTAATTGGTATATTTATCAAAGGTCTATATTAGTATTAAATCGAACAATTTTTACATTGAAACGAATATGAAGCAAACATTTTTACAAACGCTAACTCAATTCACTCCCGAACCACTAACAAAATGAACTTCCAAATTGTATGTTCCACTCCAAAACTAATGCAGTCTTTAGTCTGCATTCCAAATGAAAAATCAATATCTCTCGAATAACTAAGCTTCGTCTGGCAATATCACTATATCTTAATCATCACAAATAGGTCGAAATGACCCCGATGTGACCACTATGTACAATCAACCCTCCGTAGCCGGCGTCATTGTTATGTATTTATGCTTGGGGTCCGAAAATGAGTGAGTAAATTTAAGAACTATTTGGTGATTCGATACGGCTGTTAGGTTGGAAGAGATTATGTGGAGGGCTTTTATTTCAGTTTATCTTGTTCTGGATTCGACTCAAAGTGTTATTAGAACATTCTAAGCAGCACTTCGGAGTGTGGATTCGTACTCATTTGAGTATACAGTAGGTTAAAAAGACCCTGTCCGACCCGTGAAGGTGTTGTTAGATATCGATAACTGATTCTACTAATGGATACAAAACCGGGCTAAACTTAAAAAAAAAAATCCCCCTAAAAAAATAAATATTATTTCGCAAAAAGAGGTAACTTAATACATTTGCGGTAAACAACCCTTCCGCGGGCGGCGGGGGACAGGGCACTCGGCACGTGGTCGCAACGCTATTCGCTCATAATAATACCGGTGTTGTCACTTTAAAAAAAAATACCAAATTTCGGGGAAGTTGGAATTAATTCACGGGAAAAAAAGATTATGTCAAAATTCATTAGTATTGTTTCTATGATGATTTCGTAAAGTTTTATATTATATTTGGTCAAGTGTTTACCTAACCTTTATTATTACGGGTCGGACAGGGTTTTCTTTACATACTGTATAGCAACGGTCAGCAACAGGCGGACCGCGGTCCGTTTGCGGACCGCGAAAGGTAGAACCTCGGACCGCCAAATATTGTAATTTAGGTATTGTAGGTATGTCAAGTATAAACAAATGCGTAATATTTTTGAACCAATCTTTTATTTCTGCGTAATTTGCCACAAGATTCCAAGACTTTGCAGAGATGGGCAAGCTATCTCTGTTTCTTAAGTCACCCTTTGAAGTTGATGCAGCAGCCTAATGGAGGGCGCCCCTACCGTTGGGTACGGGGCAAGTTGCGTCCCTGGGCGCCCCCACTGGTGCAAAGTATGCAACCCCAGCTGCTGGAGGCGGTGGTATCCACCCTCTTCCCTGAGCGGGCGGGACATGTTCCCCCGGCGATGGTTTCACCCTCAGCCACAGACTCTCCAGAAGAAGAGGGCACCGATGTCCCCGTGGTGACGCAAGCAGAGACGGGAGCGGCCGTGTCGCGGCCTCGGGCCAAGAATAAAGCGCCCGGACCCGACGGAGTTCCTGGCCGAGCTCTCGTCCTTGCTCTGAAGGAGCTAGAGCCCCAGCTGAGGGGGCTCTTCACGGCATGCTTCGAGCAGGGTCAGTTTCCCAGTGTGTGGAAGGAGGGGAAGCTGGTCCTGCTCAGGAAGGAGGGGCGCCCCGCGGACTCGCCGTCCGCGTATCGGCCCATAGTGCTGCTCGACGAGGCGGGCAAACTTTTTGAGCGCATAATCGCAGATCGCCTCGTCGGCCACTTGTGCGGAGAGGGGCCGAACCTGGACGAGAAACAGTTCGGTTTTCGTCGGGGGCGCTCCACCACAGACGCCATCATGCGCGTGAGAGCCCTGGCGGAGGATACGGTGTCCCAGGGTGGGGTGGTGTTGACGGTGTCTTTAGACATTTCCAACGTCTTCTAGCTGTATTAGGGAGGCCCTGAAATACCATCGGGTGCCTCCCTACCTCCGCCGCATAGTAGGGGCTTATCTGGAGGACAGATGCGTCATCTATCGGGGACGTGACGGTGCCGGTCGGCACCAAATTTCGTGCGGTGTTCCACAGGGATCGGTCTTGGGACCGCTCCTGTGGAACATCGGCTACGACTGGGTGCTGAGAGGCGAGCTTCCGTCGGGCGCCGACTTGACGTGTTATGCGGACGACACGCTTGTCACTGCCCGGGGGAGCTCGTGCAGGGAAGCGACGTTGATAGCCACGGCTGCGGTGACACAGGTGGTGAACCGCATCCGGCGCCTGGGCCTGGAGGTGGCCCTTGACAAGTCGGAGGCCATAGTTTTCCATGGCCCCCGGCGTGCGCCGGTGCCGGGATCACATATCGTGGTCAGTGGGGCCCGGATAGCTGTCGAGTTCACCATGAAGTACCTGGGATTGGTGCTCGACAGCCGGTGGGATTTCGGACCCCACTTCCGGCGGCTGGCGCCCAAGCTGATGGGTGCAGCGGGCGCACTATCAACGTTGCTTCCCAACATGGGGGGCCCGAGTGCCGCCTGTAGGCGGTTGTACGTGGGAATCGTGCGGTCCATGGCCCTGTATGGGGCCCCTGTGTGGGCGATGGACCTGACGGCCGGAACACTCGCCATTCTGCGCAAGCCGCAGAGGGCGATGGCCGTCAGGGTCGTCCGCCGGATCCCCGCCCTGGGACCTAGAGGCGAAAGTACTCGCGTCATTGTACCGATGGCGCGAGGAAGAGCGGACACGGGGCTCCAGTCCGGTGCAGCGGCAGATCGAGCTGCGCCGAGAGGAGCTCCGTCAGGTCCTGGTGGCGGACTGGCGGCAGAGGCTTATGCGCCCTACCGCCGGCCTCGCTACCGTCGAGGCGATCCGGCCAGTACTCGACGACTGGCTCGGGAGGAGGCACGGCTCCCTGTCTTTCAGGGTGACGCAGGTACTGTCGGGGCATGGCTGCTTCGGCAAGTACCTGCGTCGCTTAGGCAGGGAGCCGGACGCTCGGTGCCACCACTGCGTCCAATGCGGGGAGGACACGGCGCAGCACACGCTCTCCGAGTGTGTAGCTTGGGAGGAGCAGCGCCGTGTCCTCACAAATGAAGTAGGAGGCGACCTGACGCTGCCGGCAGTAGTGCGGAGGATGGTCGGCAGCTCAGAGTCGTGGGACGCGGTGGTGTCCTTCTGCGAGGACGTGATGTCGCAGAAGGAAGCTGCGGAACGGGAGAGGGAGATATCAACTCCCTTCCCGGGCCGCAGA
This sequence comes from Sesamia inferens, assembly GCA_037179545.1. Lineage (NCBI taxonomy): Eukaryota > Metazoa > Arthropoda > Insecta > Lepidoptera > Noctuidae > Sesamia > Sesamia inferens. The sequence goes on along the minus strand of CM073941.1, from coordinate 19,499,284 downwards.
AGACGCACCGGGCGCCGAAGAAGGGTGGATAACGCCCTCTTCCGCCCCCCATGAATGGGTCCAGGGGCGAGGGACATGGGGAAGTCCCCGCCCCCCATTGATGGACCCCGAGGCGGAGGCGCGCGCGAGTGTCGGCGCGCGCCTTTGAGGCGATGCACGGGGTAGTTTAACACCCCACTACCCCGTGCAGGAGACGAGGCCCGGACAGACCGGGCCAGCACGAGGGTGTGGGGCCGTGGAAGAATTTAGACTCCCGCGGCCCCACGCGCGCTCGTGATAGAAGACACACCGGGGTGGTTTTAGTCAGTAAAAGTCTGACATACCCCGTCGCCCACCCCAGGGCGGCGGGCATCCTATGAGGATTTCCACCCCGGCAAAAAAAAAAAAAAAAAAGCAGCCGAATGGACAGATGTGGCTGCCAAGCTATTTAATCTGCCAAAGCCATCACTTCAAATGGAAATAATCGATCTGCAAGAAGATGTGTCTTTGCAAATATATAAAAAGGTGTCAACTGAAGAATTTTGGGTCAAACATGTCCCAGAAAAATATCAAAATTGCAAAAAAAACTTGCTATTGATTTGGCCACTATGTTTGGCTCGACATACATATGCGAAACATCTTTTTCAAAAATGAATTTTTTGAAAAACAAATATCGTTTGAGATTAACAGACGCTCACTTAGAAGACACTCTTCGAATTAGCTGTTTTTCACGAGAACCAAACTTTAAAAACCTGGCTCAAGACCGCCGATGCAATTTTTCACACTAATTTTAGGTAATAAATAGCTGTACTTAATTATTATCAGTTATTTTTTTTTTTCTGGACCTTTTAAAAATTTTCGAGCTATATCCGGACCCTACTTTAAACTACTTGCCGACCCCTGCTGTATAGAGTCGTTCCATATTACATGGGATTTAAGTATATGTGGTGAAATGTGGGTATAGGGGTACCTACACACAGATAGTAATCTGTACACTACTGAAGTCTACGAGGTTAATGGGCGTGCTCTCGTGTTAATGTTTAAATGCTGCATTCAGTACTGAAAGGGACAGGTTGGATCGGAATCACCTGGTAGATTGTACTTCCAGTAAGTTCTAAGTGCCTCAGTTGGCAATTTATGTTTAAGTTGCCAATAAGCATTTTTCGGTTTTGCACAATTGGGAATATATATAATAATTAGCTTTATGCCTGCGGCTTCGCCCGCGTATCATCATCAACCTTTTGAAGGATTGAGCGTAATCACCACCCTTGCTCAATGCGTGCAATGAATTAAAGTCCAGATTTCATCAAAATGTTTTCCTTTACCTTTAGTCATTGGTGTTCAAGATATACTTAGAAAGTACATATAACTTTAGAAAAGTTACATTGGTACTTGCCTGACCTGGAATCGAACCCGCGAACTCATATTTGAGAGGCTGATGTTTTAACCACTAAGCCACCACAACTTCGCCCGCATGGAATTCGATTATATCGCGCTTTTAGATTTCCCTCGGGAATATAATTTTATTCCGGGATAAAAAGTACCCTATTATTTAATCCGGACTTCTAACTTTACGTCTGAAAAACTAGTGCAATCGGTTCAGTAGTTACGGCGTGAAGGCGGAACAAACAAACTCACTTTCCGAATTATAATATTAGCAAGGATATAATTATAGTACACAAATTAAAGAAGAAGTAAGAAAATACGTTTATTAACCACAAACTAAAAGACACTAAAAAGCACACAATACTTATTATAAAAAAAAAAACAAATAAAATGTGTAATGAACTGCATGGTAATTATGTAACACACTCAGTAGCAATGAAACCTCATTGCTCATTGTTCATTTTGACAGTTCAACAACATGCATTGCGTTATTTACGTTGTCGAGCAGACAAGTTTTTTGAAAGTATAGACCAATGGATTATGATTCAAATTGATAGTAATATAGTTTGTTACGCAATTAAGGGATATAATCATTATTGCAACATAGGTTTTTGACAATCGTCATTTTGTAAAGTTCGCATTAATAACTTGGAGTCGTAACGAACTTTTTCTTTGAATTCATGTCATTTTATTACAAAAGCTTACTATATGTCTATTAAGAGCAACTTTGTATTCAATAAGTATCATTTACTTACATTTTAATGATGTAATGTTACAATATAGAAACGCGGCCGGTTATAGAATCTCGATGAATGGGATGTGCACACGCATAGGAGTAAAAAGTTAATTACTATGACACATGTTCATAGATGGATTCTTAGAACTTCGTCGTTGGTAGATACTTGGACTGATGTACAAGTATATACATACATATAACGGGTGTATCTGACATCGACGCACAAACGAGTACCATGGATCCAGTACATGATTCTGAACCCCCCAGTGGTGGAATATTGCGTCGGCTATTCCCGATTTAAAAAAAAAAGACTTGTGGCACTCGGGGACTGCCGCGGTAAAGCTATTGCATAGCATTTTGTATCAATTTATGCAATTATACTTAATTATTTATTTATTTTATTGATGCAGTATTTCTTTTTCTTTGATATTAATTCAAGTTACACTTTTTAAGCGTGGTGACCGATAATCGTCTTTCTGCTTTTTGTTCTTACGCCTCGATACATGTTTTTGTCTTGTCTTCGTAGAAACAAACAATAACTTTTTTGCCTCATCAATGTCTTCCTCAGAAAAAGCCGACGAGCATATTTTTATTAAACTTTCGTTGTTTCGTTTCGGAGATAACAATATTACAACTCGTACACTTAAATGTACTCGTATTAACATTGTTCACCGACATCTTTCTGTAATTTTTTATTTAATAAAAACTTCAACTTTAACTCTTGATCTGGTCCTTGTGGATAGATACCACAATTTTGCCAATAACACGTGTAACAAATTATAGAAATTCTTTAAAAAAATATTTCACAATAATGGCGGATATCGCCAATCACAGTTGAAAAAACGGCCGCGTGAGCACTTTTTACTCTATAAAATCACGCGCTTTTATTTAGTAAACAACACTGTAAATAATTTAAAAGTCCAATGAAAAATTAGCGTGACATTCATCTTAGCTTTTCCGTTAAAAAAAAAGCTATTTTATAAAAACACTACTAAATTAATTTTAATAAAAGTACTTAATAATTAATTATATGAAAAGTTTTTAAGGTAGCCATGACAACGTCGATAACGTCTATGACATAGAAGACCTATTTCAGAGAGAAAATTAATCGCAAGTTTAGCACATCGCGACTATCAGTAACATGGCAAGTGTGTAGAACTGAGTTCGCGCCCTGCAATATGCATGCTCTTTTTGAAAATCTATAAATTGTTTTCAAAAGATGTAGTCGCACGCACACAAACATACCGTGCCGAAGACTGCCGAACTGATACGACGTTAAACGATGTACGGCCTTCAAGCCACACCTCCGTGCCCGTCGGAGTGGGGAGCGTGAGGTTTTTTCGTTACGGAATTTCTGGATTCGGTCCCCGCGCTCAAGGCCCGCGATAGAAGCTATGCAATAGCTTAAAAAATAATATGTAATTTTTTCACTATAGACCGTTCATAATTGCTTGTACTTTTTATAACCCAATAAGATTTTAATGTAAAAAATTATTAATTCGTTAAGTAATTACACACAAAAGCGCAATGTGAACAATACTAGAAAAACTATCCTATCAGCAGATTTAATAGAGTTCGCATCAGGGGTCAACGTCATACCTATAAACACGCCCGGCGGCACTCTTGCAACGTTCAAAGGCCGAGCCGACACTTTTTTTTAAACACTGTTATTTCTGTAACCGCTCATTAATGACATAAATGCCTATCATAATTTTGTTAGTGGCATGCGGTGTAGCCTTTTCGCTAAGTTTACGTTACGATGTCAGATACAGCCTGTATGTAGGTATACTCTTACGATTATTCATTTCTTTATGAACATTCTGGGCTACTTCGATTAGAGTGATATTCACTCCAAACCAAACTTTTAGACCGGAGTATAAATTTTGAATTCTTGAAGGTTATTCTGTACTTTTTAGAACTGATATCTGTTAATTTTATTACACGGATAAAAGATGACTAACTGGTCAAATCGCCATAAATTGATGATAGAAGCTAAAAGTTTAAAATATTACTGCGACTAGCACTGTAATTATATACAACAATTTAACTGTATTACTATCAATTGGAATCATTTTGAAGCATAGCTATTCCATTGCTCCATATGTTCGAAAAATGTGTCTGCTTAACAGTGTAAATACTTAAAGCAATGAATGTTGTTGAACTGTCAAAATGGAACCCATTGCTACTGATTATGTGTTACGCAATTTTTCATGCGTTCCATGACTTTCTTTCGAAATCTTTCTTTCTTTATTTATTTTTTGGTTTCGCACGGTTTGTGCATTTAGCCAATGTCACGTAATTATGAATTATTCATGTCGAAAAAGACGGCCGCGTGACCCGTCTTACGAGTGAGGTTTGGGGCAAAGTCATGATGTGGCCACTATGCTGCGACATTTCACTGTTCTTTATGAACTAATTAATAAATACACTTTTTACTACATAAATCACACACTTTTATTTAGTAAACAACACTATAAATAATTTTAAAAGTCCAATAAAAACGAGCGTGACACTCAGCTTGACTTTCCTGCCAAAAAACTCCTCTTTCTTTCTTTCGAAATTCGAAGGATTTTGAAGAAAGCTCGTAATCCAAGGCTCATTATGTTTGTGAAATATGCTGCTCGACAACACAAATTAAGCAATGAATATTGTTATATTGTCAGCATGAAAGGAATTGCAATTGTTAATACGTTACGCAATTATTGTTCAGTATTCATTAAATCTTTGTGTAGTAGACCTTGTAGACCATATAGGTTTAACGCTAATAGCAACATTATAAACATGAGTTTGGAAAAACTACCGACCGTATTTGGATATAAATTGGCATAAAATGGTTTATAACCAAGCTTATAGGAGATGGTGGTATCGTGGTCCTTTTCGTTAAAACCCTGCTCTAATAAATGTAACCACTAATGCTATCTTCATTTTTTCTTTTGCACTACGTGTGTCATAGAACAGAAGCACTTTTACATCCCCTGATTGGCGCAAAAAGTTCATGCCCTCTGATTGGTCCAAACTCGTCAAAATCTAGGGACGCAAATTGCATATTTTGTGATGCCTCTTATTCTAAGAACAAAAGAGGAGAAACATAGATCTAGTGCCAGGCATGTGGGCTCTGGGCTCATCAGACTTGTGCCGGTCCTAAAGAAGAATACTAAATTTCTGTTTTATGTCGTTAAATTAACTTTTAGAAAATATTATTTACAGAGATAAATTATTTCTGGTTTTATACTTATAATATGGACCCCTGGGTGCCAAATTACCTTTAGGAAACCAAGGTCCGCCATTTCTATATCATTTAAATAAACATATTTTTTCTTTTAAACTAATAGAAAATAATCATGGTATTTTTTTAAAGGTAACTCATTAAATTTATAGTCCCCTGATAGCTCGTAAATTTTCTAAAGGATGTTAAAAATATTTATGTCTCTAAAACAAAATCGGGGGCGACAATACTGCCTTCTCCCTGTAACATATAGACACCTAATATTTATCTCGATATTCCCACAGGGCCCTGTATTAGATAAAAATAAAAGTTTCATTAGACCTAAAACTGTCTACTTCGAGATTTTAACACAAACCACAGCGGTTAGGTAAGATTGCGATAACAGAGTTTGAGTTACGTTTCAATGACAGCATGTTACAATGTTGCCAGCCAACCGAGATCAGGGTTGCCAGATACAATAAATCCGAATAAAATATTCGAAAGCAGGTGCTTTGTATGTAGGTCAGTGAACTGTCTCTGGCGTATAAGCAGCTGTTTCATTTGTATGTAAAACAAGTAAAATATATTTCGCAAATCTTGATAAAAAAACCTGATTTGTAAAACTAAAGTGATTATTAATGATGATATGTCAGTTCAATCGTGGAACTGTATTCCAAAATTAAAAGCTCGACAGTTAGGTAGTTAACCTTTTTTCTCGAGAAATGATTAACAATTTAAAGTAAATGATCATTTAAATATTAACCCACAGCCTTTTTGCTTGAAAGGCAATTTACTTTCACTAATCGCTCTTACTAATTATGTATTTACATATTAATGGACTATTTGCAGACTGATTAAACTCTGATCTTCTGAGACTAAACCCCCAGTTTCAATCTCAGAAGATCCTGGGGGATGATGAGATGGGTCTAGTAATAACAGCCGGCATGTTGGATAGCAGCAGATGGTAACAAGATGGGTTACCATCTTTATATACCAAGAACCCTCCGGACCGAAACTACGTTAAACTATTGGCCCGGCTATCTTTCGTGGATCTTCGACAGTCGTTACGGATCATCATCATCATTTCAGCCGAAAGATGTCCACTGCTGGACATAGGCCTACTCCAAGGATCTCCACCACGGCTGGTCCTGCGCCTCCCGCATACAGAGGTTTAACGCGACCTTCACCAGGTCGTCGATCTACCTTGTCGTGGGCCTACCCACGCTGCGTCTTCCGGGACGTGGTCGCCACTCAAGAAGCCGTCGGCCCCATCGGGCATCGGTCCTACGGGCAATGTGCGCGGCCCACTACCACTTAAGTGTTGCAATTCTTCGGGCTCACGGCTGGTCTTACACAGGGTATCGTATTACCAAGTTACTGGGTCATGGAGGTCAATAAGGCATCCGCTCCATGTAAAATACTAGGTTAGAGAGATATACCGAGGCAGATGATAATGGGCTTTAATTCAAGGTGGAGTCTGGACTCGACTTGCTTTGAAGACTTGTTTTGGAGTGGAAGCTTCTTGATGATGCTTCTGAATGATGTTAAGAGGGGACTCTAGTGCCGAGGAATTTAGAAAATAGGTATTTGAAGAAACTATTGCCGTTGCGCTGCTTCCAACCTCTCCCGATAAAGTGCGAAAAGGACAGTTGCAGCTCAAACTGATTTTACCTACAAAAAAGTTGATGAAAAGGCGTTTCGTATTCTGTTGATTTCTTTTTCAAAACATGACAGATCTCAAGTATTTTTTTATAAAAATTTAGAGGAAAGGTCTACTTACCTATGTTTCTATTATTCTCTTTTTTGCCAAAAACTTATCACGTTTGTCTAATAGTCACCTGAACATCACGGTTAAAATGGATTATTTTTCGCGATTTTGAAGTATCGTATTTCTTTTATTAATTAAGTTTCGAAAAAAATCAAATGATACGCATGTATAATCACGGTGTAAAATTGTAGAAAAAAATTGCTCTAAAAGCATTATCCACGAAGAAAACAGCGGAATACGTTTTTATAGAGACATCACCACTAGAGTTCCCTCCTAATCATTGTAATTTGAAAAGTCGATGAAACGAAAAAGCGAAGCAATAGACAGATAGAAAGCAGTAGAAATAGACAGACATATAAATTTATAAGAATTAACGTGGGAGAAAATTAGATAGGAAGCATTGTACCTTGAATTACTTGAATTTATAACCAAAATTTCTGGAAGGTTTCACTTCATTCTTTTTTGGTCAAATTTAAAAACTAGTCCCGATATTGGACCTTATAAGTTTAAAATGTTACACCTGTAATTGGAGGAGCTATTAAATTTTAACTAATATTTTAAATGCTAAATTGTTGTTCAAACGTTTACGCCGTATCCGCTAAATGGATTTGGATCAGGGCACAGTTGCTGAAATTATGCGTCAGTACATGAACAAACACTTTCTGAACGTCAGAATGAAAGACATTCTAACCCTATACCAATTTCCCAGTTCTTCAGCTGAGAAGTAGTAGGCAACTCCCCATCAGCACAGCTGTCCGTTCAGTGAGAACTAAAAAGCTGGGCATTTGCGAGTCAGATTCAGATTTTATTATAATATTTTATTCAACTGTCATCATATTTACTAGCAAAAATTGAAATCCTCGAGCAAGTCTATAATTATAAGAAGCAAACCAGTCTGCATTTCTATAGCGAATGCTACGATAGAATTGCTTCCGTGCAAGCTTTACAAAAAGGCATTTGAAAAGCAGCAGTCACAATACGCTGCTATACATCTGAATCCTCCCCCATTCACAAGCAACAATAAGGACACAAAACTAAAGTGGGTAGAAAACGTTGGAACTAGAAATACGGGAGCTCGTGTTCACAGGATTAAGTGCTATTGAGTTAATTACGACAAGCTCGTGGTAATTACATTTTGTAGGATAATGAGACTATGTTCTACAGTACCTAGGGATTCACGTATTATCTAACTGTTGAATACAAGATGTTTCTGCGATTGATTATATATAACTTTACGAGTTTTGCCAGGTGCTTTGCTAGTGTGAAGATCCGGCAATATCGCACGGAAATATGCTACCTCAATAAAAATCCGCTTATATCGTAATCCAGCTCGTGGTCTATCCGTGAGCTTAATTTCATCTAAACATACAAAATAGCACATTTATTATATTATAATATTTTCGATCGGTCGATCGATGCAGGCAAAGCTATTGGTCATATGGAATTCTGTTTTGTGTAAATCTTCAACTGTACCTACTGGTACTTAAATAGTAAAAGCTATTCGCTTTACAGTTTACAAGAACCATCAAAATTAACAAACCATTTCCTTCCCAGCTGCTTTTCATTCATTCACACTTCTATGTTGAACTAAACTGGATAGAAATCTCATTTCACCGAACTAACTTTTTGGAATAGAAAAACCTGTTACATTTTTCTAACAAGCCATTTGTTTACCTTAACTACTAAGGAGCATTCGTGCCAGTCAGCATTGCAAGACGAGATAATAAGACAAAGCAATTTTCAAAATTGGTATAATTTAAATTACTATTATTTGATTGGCAACCCTATTTAAGATCGTTGGCGCCAATAGCTTGTACACATTGTTTTGACATACGCAACCATGATGTAACTTGAGACTATGCACAATGCATTCTGTTATGAATAATGCAAATTAACGGCCTGTTTTCTGATATTGAATGAAACGTGATTTCAGGCCAGAACCCAACCAACCCAAAGGCCATCCCTAGTAAAGCAATACACCTTAGAAAGGAATAAACCTGTCAATTTTGTAAAGGACACAACTCTAGAGAATCTAAAAAGCCTGTAAGATACTTATAACAATGCACGCGACTACGCGACTGACGCGTGCTTTTTAGTCATATGTCATCTCAAGATAACAGCAGAGGTTTAAAGAGCACGCGCGTGTAGGCTCGGCTCGGATGTTAAAAGTGTGTCATCAACTTGGCAGTTGAAAGCAGATAATGCATAAGATGGGATGCTAAGCTCCATTACTTGTCGTATTAGCGCAGGCACGCTGCAGACAGCTGATTAGTGCCTTACTTCTGCAGAAGTTTAGACCGCCTGCTGTTTTAGACTAAATAAAAACGAGACATGGATTAATGATAAGCTTTGTTCACTTAATCTAAATGTAGACTCAAAGTTCTGAAGTAAACGTGAAAAACGAGTGTTAACTAAACTTAAACTCATATTCACCGTTTATGTCAAAGGTATCTTAATATTTCTTTTTTTTAGAAGCCTTAATTATGAGCATTATTGTTACACCGCATTAAAAAAGAACAGTTAATAGCTCGAAAGATGGTATATAAATCAAAGATACAACACCACGCGATAAACATATGCACAACATTGCATGTCGAAATAAAAACTAGGATCATCATCATCATTAAACGTTGATCTCCACTAAGCATAATTACATAGTCCCATTCTTTATCAGCATGATCCGAAACAAGATACTAGTAGTCTTATTAAGACACCAAATCTTTAAAATAGATCACCTTACAGCTCATACGATGGTGTAACATCAAAGACTAGACGGCACGCGAATCTAATTAATACACAGAACATTGCATGTCAACATGAACTAATAAAGGAATAATGAATAAAGTTATTGCGTGTACAAAGTAATTTGTGCAGATTCAAACGCTTGTCGACAGCTTGTTTTAATGATAGGTATTGTGTAATAGTTTGTAGACATAGACAATTAATTAGTTGTCAATCAAATTGACCGTGTAAATAATGAAGAAATCGAGGTTTAAATTTTAGAAAAGGAATGTGAAGGTTTTGTTTTTAAAATCACTATAAGGCAATGTAAAGATTTTAAAGGAATGTGAAGGTTTGGTGTTCAAAGGAACTATATAGTAAGTTAAGACTTTAAAGACTTGGGTTTTAGGTTCAAAACTAGTGATGTATATGGATATCTCGACAAATTACCCCATAAGAAACACGAAATGTCAAATTAATTAATGTATAGCAAAGTGATTGTCCAACCATACTAATAGAAATAAAACCATTATTAATAGAATAGAATAGAATAGAATACTCTTTATTATGTACACCATATAGATTATAGAACATAAATATAAAGATTTTACAAAGGGTGACACAATGGGCGGTCTTATCGCTAAGAGCGATCTGTGAATTCAATATAGAAAAGAGTAAATATGGCACCACAATCAATCACAATCTGTATTATGTAATATTGACGTTTAAAAAAGTGCTGATTCTCAGCCTAATTTGAATAAATGAACTTTGATTTTGAATTAGTAAATTTAATGTTTTTTTATATAATAATAAAACTAGTACTTAACCGCAATCCCGCCTGATGGTAAGCAGTAAGTAAATATCAAATACATCTCACACTAAGACTTGACAAATCCTAAATCAATTTTGCAATGCATTACGTACTTTACCCTAATGATTGAATTATACTAACAGTATATATTATAAAACAAAGTCACTTTCTCTTCCCCTGTGTCCCTTTGTATGATTAAATCTTTAAAACTTCGCAACGGATTTTGATGCAGTATTTTTAATAGATAGAGTGATTAAAGAGGAAAGTTTATATGTATAATAACATCCATTAAATTGTGGTAAAATACTATTATTTTTGAGGTTTCTAATGTGACGTCGTAAATAATTACATTTTTTTCGCGTTGCAGTGAAACGTCCATCATGTAATGTCCATCAGATAGATTTATAAAAAATATTGAAGACGTATTTTTTATTTTTTCTTTCATGCAAATACTTCGGAAGATTTATTGATTTGAAATGCCGCAAGACGTCACGCCGTGGTACAAAATATACTACGGCATGACATAATTAGACCCCACTCCGTAACTTTAATACGCTATATCTCAGTAGTTTTTGGTAATTTCGACAAAATAAAAAATACGGGTCTTAATTTTTTTTATTATCTATAAGACGGACTAATTATTTTTTTGATTTTCATACCTAGGATACATCTCAATTTGTTCATTAGGGGGAAAACAAGAGGCACTGTTTGTTTAGGCTTTATTGGTCATATACATTTGTAATCAGCTGTTGTGATTACGTCGGAAATATTTTGACTAGGTAAGAATATAACAATAAAACTAGCATTCCAGCACACTCAATATGGCGTTAGTTATAAAATAGGTCCTAGATTAAAATAATTGGGTTGTATCCTAAAAAATAATTTAATGTCCATCAGAGAGATTTATAAAAAATATTGAACACGTATTTTTTATTTTTTCTTTCATTCAAATACTTAGGAAGATATATTGATTTGAAATGTCGCATGACGTCACGCCACGTCACATATTTAGGCCCACTCCGTAACTTTAATACGCTATATCTCAGTAGTTTTTGATAATTTCGACAAAATAAAAAATACAGGTCTTACTTTTTTATTATCTATAAGACAGACTAATTATTTTTTTTTGATTTTCATACCTTGGATACATCCCTACAGAAGGTAAATCGCATAATGACTGACGGTAGAATTCTCAACCACAATAAAATGTCATGTCGTCTCTCACAGTACAGCGGTGAACAGTTTCGTTATACATATAACGTCTCCCTACCTTAGGTCCCTCTCTTTAGTGGAATAACCTTCGTACTCTGCTCCTGTATTCGGACTGCGTCTCTAACAGTTGCAATGCATTTTATTTTATTTATTGATGTTAATACGGCTTCCAAAAGCCAATTACATTAACAATACAAAATTAAATAACAAAAATATATCATAAAATTCAAATAAACAGAGTAACAATATAAATGGAAATAAAATAAAACAGAATAAACGAATTAATTTTTTTTTGTTTTCGCAAAACGCTAAGCAAGCGTGCATTAAAATTTTAAATTCATCTTCGAATATATCACAGTTCGTGTTAGCTTCCAGGGGGCAATTAACGGCCTTTACACATACACACTTTAGTTTAGAGCAGTCTTAGGAGCAGGATTGCGCGCGGGAAAGCCTGCACGCTCATGCACGCACGATTACCTTTGTATTATGATATGTTTACGCTACCATTCTTTCGTGCGGTACTACTCGTGTTTATATTCCTCAGCAGTAAGAGCGGCCGTGTAAAGGCTAATCACGCGGGATAGATCGGGAATGGGGATCAAAATCCAGTATAAAAGTACCAGTCCCACATACCTGCTGTGAAGTAGTGAAGCGTCGACTCCCGGACCTGCTAAGAGTGCCGCCCCTCACATTGCTATCAGAAAGCTCCACATCACCGACCCCATCTATTGCCTTTCGACGAGACAGCTCGCACAGCTCCGCTATCGGTTGCACCTGCGTATAATATTTTCATTTTAACTAAGAAAGTTTTAAAAGGAATAACAAATTCGATCAAAGGATCAAGTCGTTTTGGTTAATATTGTGTAAACAGCTGCAGGCGTCTGCAATTTCACAAAAAAAGGGTTCAGGGTTCCGCTGCAGATGGATGGATTGGATGTCCGATTCTAATGAATGATGTGCTTGATCAGTTAGTATAAGGTAAGACAGTGGTTCTTTTACTCAAAAGATCATTTCAGACTTCAATCTAAAGGGTGTATCTGACATCGACGCACAAACGAGTACCATGGATCGAGCGAGTACATGATTCTGAACCCCCCAGTGGTGGAATTTTTCGTCAGCTTTTTCATGACTTAAAAAATATATATGTAGTTTTTTTCATTTTAAACCGTTCATAATTGCTATACTTTTATAATCCAATAAGATTTTAAAGTTAAAATTAATTAATTCGCTAATCACACAAAAAAGCGCAATGAAAACAAAACTCGAAAAACTATCTTATCAGCTGATTTAATAGAGTTCACATCAGCGATCAACGCCATAGCTACAAACCCGCACGGCGGCACGCTTGCAACGTTCAACAGCCGAGCCGACACATGTTTTTTAAACACTGTGATTTCTGTAACAGCTCATTAACGACATAAATGACTATCATAATTTTGTTAATGGCATGCGGTCTATTCGCGAAGTTTGCGTTACGATGTCAGATACACCCTGTATATGTATAATCTGTAGGTACATGGTCTGACCATCGGGGCAGTTACGTAACACCTTATCACTCGGAATCGGTTTCAATTTGACAGGTTAAAAACATTTATTGCGTTATTTAAGTGTTGTGTAGTCAAATTTCTAGAAAATAGTCTGTTATCATCATTATCAACCTTATCAACCTTTTTATCGTCCCACTGCTGGGAACAGGTCTCCTCTCATACAGAGAAGGATTGAGTGTAATCACCACGCTTGCTCAATGCGGGTTGGCGATTTCAGACTTAAAGTCCAGATTTCCTCAAGATGTTTTCCTTTACCTTCAGTCATTGGTGTCCAAGATATACTTAGAAAGTACATATAACTTTAGAAAAGATACATTGGTACTTGCCTGACCTGGAATCGGACCCACGCACTCATACTTAGAGGCTGGTGTTTTAACCATTAGGCCACCACGACTTGACACTTGTTATGCTATGTTATATAGAAATAGTCTGTTACGTAATTAGGGTGCAAGACTCCGCCATGGGATCTGGAGGCCAAAGTTATGGCTGCTCCTTCTTAGAGTATTCAGATAGAATAATAATAACGACAGAAGTTTGTTCAAAAAATGTTTGTACAAACCTACTTACACAAATATAATCATTACAATTTATAAAAAAAAACCGGCTAAGTGCGTGTCGGACTCACGCACAAAGGGTTCCGTACCATTGCTTTATGAAATTAAAGGATTTAAGTTATTTGTATGAAAGATTACGCGGCAATAAGCGGTTTACGATTTACGAGGTATTAAAAAAAAAACTACGTACTAAATCTCGTTCAAAACAATTTTCGTTGGTAGTTTTTATAGTAATGTACATCATATGTTTTTTTACTTAGATATTTTCTTATTTTAGAAGCTAGAGGGGGACCAACTTTTTTTCCACTTTGGAAGCGTCTGTCACGCAAACTATTCGGTTTAGTAAAAAAAAATTTTTAGAAACCTCAATATCATTTTTGAAGACCTATCCATAGATACCCCACAAGTATGTGTTTGACGAAAAAAAAAATTGAGTTTCAGTTCTAAGTATAGGGAGCCCCAATATTTATTATTTTTTTTATTTTTGCATCAAAATCTTAATGCGGTTCATAGAATACATCTACCTCCCAAGTTTCAACAGTATAGCTCTTAGAGTTTCGGAAAAAAATGGCTGTGACATACGGACGGACAGACAGATATGACGAATCTATAAGGGATCCGTTTTTTACCATTTGGCTACGGAACCCTAATAAAAACAGGACAAAAAACAAAAAAAAAAACAGCTGCGCTATGTTCATAATCTCTAATAATTGCCTCTTTAATGATTATTTTAGAGAAATGTTTTCAAGTTGATTTTTAAGCAATAATTAATTTGTAACAAAAAGGCCCTTATAGATTTTTATAGGTTTTTATGTTGCAAAGGAATTTGAACTCTGGTGAGTAAGACATTCAGTTGGTTGTTCTATAACTTGAAAATTATTATAAATTACTGGCTGAATGGTATAATACAATCGAATTAATGCTACGTTCACAAACAATGAACAAAGATGTTTCTAAATTCAAAACAAAACAGACCTATCTTTTTTGCTGCAATAATTGAGTCATCAAGGTATGTCAGTCATTCAGCCAAAGAAGACATTTACGATACAAAAACCTAAATAGTGTTGTACCACTGTTTACAAACGAGCTCGAAAGTGGTTTTACTTGTAAACACCGCTCCACCGGTGCGCGGGAGAAAGTTATGTTATGTACGTGTTGTATGATGAGAGACAGGGCTAAAGGAATGATGGGTTACTCAGTACCAATGTGGAAAACTGGGTAATTACTATCTGTGTTTATCGTAGCCATTACTGACAATAGCGAAGGAAATCGTCGTGAGAAAACCAGGACATATATACCCTTATTCATAAACGCTGCTTAAAGTTAACTAGTGATTAGCGATTTTTAAACATACATTTTAGACGCTTGCAGGTCACTTAACTTTAAAAATCGATTATGAATAAACCCCTTAAACACTGTGGTGTTTATTCATAAAGGATGATTTAAGTTAAGTGACGTTAAAAGGTCAAAAATGTATGGTTAAAGAATCGCTAATCACTCGTTAACTTTAAGCAGTTTTTATGAATAAGGGGGATAGAGTAATATTCTGAAATCGTGAACCACTTTGAACAAGCGTGGCGACCAGTGCTCGTGCCTTCTGTCACCTGCATATCTCATATAGGTGACAGAAAGCACGAGCTTTGGTCACAAATATTAGGGAACATTTGGCAAGACCTTTGCCTTTTAGAAAATTTGGTTAAACGTCCCTTATAAATTTGATTCAAAGTCAACGGGATTTTTTCGAGTATCAAAAAGAGTCGCATAATTATCTACCCGTAATTTTTTTATTGCCTTTAATATTAAAAGCTTGATTTTTTCGAACTCCAAGTAACCTTCGACTTACCTTTTTGATACTAGAAAAAAGGTCTTGACAGAATGAACAACGAAGTGATCATAGAAGGGATTCGTTTTTCCTTATGAGGTACGGAAACCTATATAGTTTTAAGCTTAAATATTCGTATAGATTAATGGCATTGTACTTAATATTTCCCAAGAATTGCAAATACTACAAGTACTTGCATATGCAGTTTCTTATGCAATTCTTACAAAAAAGCTGTTACAGTTCGTCCCGGAATAAAAACAAGAATTTATTTAAACTGTAACACCTTTTGCGTGTGCGAAGTACATTAAGAATCGGTGCAACAGTTTCATAGTTATTATGTAACATATCAACACACATTGTCTTCGCCTTGATTAAATTTACTGTATTTAATTTTGACGTGATAACGTCTATTAAATCGGTATGCTGGGAGTCATTCGCGAAAACTGCGTAACGGCCGAATCTGACGCTACACGGAGTCCACGCCTACTAAAACTAACCTTAGCCTTGTAGCTTTAGAGTGCAATATTATTTACCTAAAAGCACGGTTGTAAACAATTAGTAGCAGTTTTTCGCATACATGATTAAAGCATTGATAGCCGAGTGGTGAAACGCTCGGATTAATATCGACTCACTCAAGAGGTGCCCCGGATCGATTCCTGACGGCACCGGACGTTTTTTATCCTTTTTAATTTTTAAATTTTTCCTTTTTAATTTTTCTTCTTCTTTTTTCTTTTTCTTTTTGCTTTTTTTTTATTTTTTAGAAAATTTAAACAAACTATTAAATAAAAATATAAATGTTATACATTACTTTATTTTAAATAATTTCATTGCACCCAGAAAAAATTACCATGTAATAGACGTTATCACGTTCAAATATCGGCAGTAGACGGAGTTCTACAGACAGCCAATTTTTTTACATAAATTACATTTCTAAGGGTTCTGCAAGAATTGGAGTATCAAATGCGAAATATTTTACAATTTATTAAACAATAACTAGTAGTTACAGAGATATTTATAATATAAGTTAAGATAAATGATAATATGTTACATTCTATCCTTTTCTTAATGTTAAGTTTAAGTTTGCTTTGTGAACAAGTAAATTCTCGCCACTATCAACTTTCACTCAGTTCTGTTGATAAATTAGCATTTAATATGGTCATTAACGCCCAAGTTAGCGTTTTATAAAAGCCAAAAAAAATCAAGTCTAAATACTGTTGGCTAAATTCCGGCTGCAAAGTCATTATTCAAATGACTGTCAGGGTCAAATAACGAGTCATCATTAACATCATTTACGCGACATAATTATATTTTATAGATATTTTATTTGAAAACATTTCAAAATTTCAAAACTAACACGGTATTAAAACAAAAATTCCATTTCTTTATTTTCGTATCCTTTCTTTTTTTTATATAATTATAAACTACTGCTTGGCCGCAATCCCGCCTGATGATAAGCAGTGATGCAATCATTGATAGTAAAGTGCGCTAGTTTATTAAGAGCCTAATCACTCTTACCCTGAAGACACTTAAATTCAACAATTTAAGTGTCTTCAAGGCAAGAGTGAATGAAAACGCTAGGATATGACAACTCATATCCTACCTTTTTCTATTTACATTGTAACAACGGGATATTTGATGTTATTACTCAGCGTTACGCTAGAAGCAGTACTAATTAGACGAAAAATCTGGGAATGCTTTCGAAACGGCTATTAGGTAGACCGTTACCTACAAACAGTTAAGTTATTTCTGTAGTTTGTATTTTAGACAATCGCGACTGGCGAATTAGGTAGTTGCAACTTCTATAATAACGTTTTTATTGTAATAAGCCTGTCCTAGGTTTAAAATAGGCCTTTAAAGTGGATGACTTTGTTAAGAAATAAAAAACAGTTTATTCATAGAAGTTAGCAACGATTAAAAAAACATACAATCAAAAAGCATTCACTATCACTAAATATAAAATATAGTCTTTTGTCGTGTCTGTCTTCGCATTAAACTCAAAATCAGCAATAAAAAGGGCGCAGTAGCACCGATTTACATGCTGTTTCACCTACGGATAAAGTGCTTCTCGAGGAAGGTTTTCACTGCATATTATCAAACAAAGTCACTTTCTCTTCCCCTATGTCCCTTTGCAGGATTAAATCTTTAAAACTCCGCAACAGATTTTGATGCGGTTTTTTTATTTTAATAGATTGATTAAAGAGGGAGCTTTATATTATAATTACATTCATTAAATTGTGGAGAAATACTATTATTTTTGAGGTTAATATTGTGATGTAAATAATTACCTTTTTCCGTGTTTGCAGTGAAACACAGGCTGAACCCTACGAGATTTATCAAAATAATGTACTAAATATTGTACACATTGAAAAGGTCTACAAAAATGTCCGTGATGGTATATGTCTATCTCTTATGGATATCCCACAATAACATATTTTTGACATTTACTTTTTACGACAAATACCGGCAAATTTTCGAAGCGATTTTATCCAATACAGCATTAAACCTTATCCAATTTAATACCTTAAATACATTGTTGATTTAATATAGATCTATATCGCCCTTTACAGCAAGCGATTTAAATGAATATTTTCGAAGATATTACAAATTTAAAAATTGCCGGACCGATAGACCGGCCTGGGCGGGGCGGGATCAGCGGGCCGCTATGTTTTTTATACAACGTTTACAGTTTTTCTGTAGTGTATTTAGTATCAGCATTGGACCCGTGCGAAGCCGGGGCGGGTCGCTAGTTATATATAATTTGTTTAGTTTTTGTATATATTGTTTTAAACATAAATAAATCATTGGAATGTATGTGCGTGCATTACTTCCGATCGACTGTACCAAATTGAATAATTCTTTTTAATTTTCTTGTTTTTAAAAAACGATATTAAAAAATTCATTCATCAGGATCATCAATATAGAACTTTCTTATAAGCTTTCTTTCTTTCTTATGATCATTGTTCTGCTGCCCTTATCCCAATTAATTTGCTGTCAGCGTAATATTGTACATATTTTCTTTTTACTTCAGTAGTCACCCCCTCTACATAATCCCCTTTATTCATAAAAGCTGATTAAAGTTAACTAGTGATTAGCGATTGTTTAAAAATACATTTTAACGTTTGCACGTCACTTAATTTTGATTATCGTTTATCAATAAACCCCTTAAACACTATGGTGTTCATTCATAGACGATGATTAAAGTTAAGTGACGTGCAAACGTCAAAAATGTATGGTTAAGCAATCGCTAATCACTAGTTAACTTTAATCAGCGTTTATGAATAAAGGGGATTATGTACAGGGGGAATTTGTCTTAAAATTTGTCTGCTCAACAACATTAATTACGCATTGTATGCTGTTGAATTCAAAAAGCGTTGCTGGCCACTGGCTGCTGGTCATTAGATAAAAAAAAACATATACGAGCAATATTTGAAACTGCGTTCTATGTGCACAAAGCCACGTATAATTTCTTTAAACCCAATTGCATCGTAACATTGAAATACGTTTATCTTTATGCAGACGATAACTTATCGAAAATCGCTTTATCAATTTGATACTCCGAAAACTATGCAGGACGTCATCAAACATTATCATACAATCAAGTGAAATGTGACTCCTAATGAATTCCACGAAATATTATGAACATTGACACACTTAATTAATGTTAATTAATACTTTGAAACTCACCTTAACAGTGACGGAGTCATGACTTCCCTTGATGAGATCAATGACCTCTTCTCGGCTCTTCTCTTCAACGTTAACACCGTTCACTTCCAAGAGTCTATCACCAGGCAAAAGTCCAGTCTCACTAGCTCCAGGATAAGATCCAGGTTCAGCCAGGATTACAGCTTTGAACGTCAATTTGCTAACCATTCCGATGTTATTGCATTTATTGTCACCATTAAGAAGGGCATTGTCATGTCCATTAATATCTCCAATGAAGATTCTTTCCTGAACCATCGCTCTACGAAGACTGAATCCAAAATCATTTCTTGGAGCCTTCTGTCTTTGGATCGTGAGATATCTAGGCTTCGGAAGTCGCACAGGAGACAATGAAGGAAGCGGTAAGTATACATCATCGAAGTTGCTAGTCCTGGACCATCGATGGAACCCTTGAGATTCGCCAACAGGTGAGGTAGAAAACGGTGGAGTAGCGAATGAAGAGTTCGTTGTCGTATCAGTAAGGGAATCAGCGCTTGGAGACGTGGACGTCACTCCAAGGTAGCTGTTCCCATTCGTCTTTGGTGCTTCGTCAACATCCTGGGTGGTGATAGATGGGTTCGAGTTATTCTTATAGTTTTTGTACTGTGTCTCGACAGGGCTATGAATTACTTTTTTGGTAAAGTTCTGTACATGCTGCATATCGTCGCTGGACGAGGTGCTTTTAGAAGGTGGAATGCCGTACGCCATCAGCTCATTCTGCTGAGTATTTCTGGCCAGTAGATTGGAGTCCTGACCATTTGACACGTTATCAACCGCATCGTTGCTTTGGACATTGTTCTCTGCAGAATTTGAACTAGTGTTGCTGAGTCGTGGACCCTTAAGGATTCCACGTTTTGGAGGACGCGGAGGTATAGGAGGTAGATTTGGCGGTTGTCTAGGGCTGGTATTGGCATTATTCGGATTATTTAAAGAATTTAGGGACGTCTCGGAGCTATCGGATTGCAGGACTCCTTCCTTCTTGCTCCAAGTGTGTGTTGTGGGGTACCCGGGCGACAGGTGGTTATTTTCGTCGCTCAGATTGGAGTTGGACCCCGAGGTAGGTATGAGCGGGTAATTGGAATAATTTGAATCTTGTTCCAGGTGGGCGAACAGCGATGCGGTGTAGTCAGCTGTTATGCCCGAGGGCAGTTTCTCCTTCTCCTTGCGTCTACCCCGCAATTTCAGCGATCGACGAACCTGGGAACGATAAAAGTAATTTTAGTGATTTGTTGGTAAAATCTATTCGATACGGCTCAATGAGCATGAAGGTTAAATCTAACAGTTAATAGAATGACTACATCCAATCGAGAGAACATGGCAGAACATTTAAATGGCATAGTAAATTGTAACACTAAGCATAATCTGATCGCTTTAAACGAGCAAGTCATTTGCAAATGGGAAACTGATGTAGTGGACAAAACAGTAGCTGAAGTAATTTATCAAACAGCTGACACTTGAGGAAATAATGTTAATATCAGTATAGGAGACGCGGCACACAATATTCATCTTTAAGATGATGTAACAAAGATAATATTCGTTGAATGAAATGGTAAAGATTTTGCAAATGGCCTGATGACACTCAGTTTCGAGATGACGAGACTTATAGCAGTATTGTAAACGGTTAAAAAAGCCTGACGGGTTCTGCAATTTGGGAGCGACATTCTTAACGACGAAGCCTTATTATACCTACCGCCAACGAAAGTGTATCAGAAAACCAGTTCTCTTCCGAATTGATTGTAGCTGAAGATTTTGTTGACATATTGAATTAAATTATTGCACATCAGTTGGTGCAGGTGCAGTTAAAGAAGCTTATAATGATCTTGGTTATAATAAAACCAGAAAGTTCTGAGATTAAACTTGCGCAAAATGGAAATAGGAGGTGCAGTAACTGCTACAAAATCATCGTGAATTGTCATTTCGCTACAAAGTTCTTTAAAAAGATCGTGTAATTAATTGAGTGTGTCTTAGTTAATGCAAACAAAGTTTATATAAGTTTACTATCGTCGTTTGAAAAAAAAATATAATTAAAATTTGCTAGAATAGGGTATTTGACAAAAAAAAAAAAAACGAATTAGTCCGTCAGCCAGATTTCCAAAAAATACTACTAATTAGTTTTTTTTTTTTTGTCAAATACCCTATTGTTATAAACGCTTAATATGCTTTATTACTGCAATGTGTTATTAATGAACGAACACACTGACTATAATATCATATAACTTATCAAACAAACCGTAACGAAGGATAATTGGCCTTTAATTTATCACACATGATGTTTATTGTATGAAATTAATAATTTTGTTTCTGTTGTTTATACAATATATAATCTCTTACAGTGATTCCAGCCACCGCACACAGTACTTAAAAACTTAAATAAACTAATCGCAATCTCTTCGGCGAAAATTGGTGTCAAAAACTTGTCAAATTTTAGGGAATTAGAGATATTTTTGACAGCAACGCTGGAATCAGGCTGTGAATATTCTTACAATTAGAAGAATTGACTTGAATTTTCTTTGGGTGGGAAATCTTCAAATGACTTCTCCCGCTCTGGGAGGAGCGGAAGGGCGTGTTTTACTTTAACTGGTTAAAACCCACCCGTGATTCTTCTTTGGCCTGTGCCCGGGGCCACGGTATTTCTTTTGTAAACTCGTGGCCTAGCCTAGAAGAACATATAGTGACTTTACTGGCGATTTTCTATAAAAACGACAGATGTAGAAGAACGTACGGAGTACGGAGCATGTGTATGACTATGAGATGTTTAAACATAAGAAAAAGCAGTTCGTAAGTATAGCGCACTTAGCAGATGTATTGAATCTACCCCATGGGAAGGTGCGAGTTTTAGAAAGAACAGACATCAAGCTACTATGACATCTACTATGATATCTGTTAGATTTCTTTCTGACGAGAGCAAGCCAGGCTTCCCAAAACTGTCAAATATTTTTTTCATTAAACGATTTAAAAGCTATATAAAGGCCAAACTTTGCAAAAAGGGGTATTATAAAATCACTGACAATTTAGAAGACAATAAAGCTTGGGACTGAGCTGCTCGCTCTGCTAAGCAATGTTATTAAGCAATATGCGTAATTATGACATTTTAAACACTGTTTTTTTTAAGTCACGTAAATGTTTGTAAACGTTTTCATTTTTAATGTCTGGACTTGAAAAAAGACGATGATCCCTGAGTTTGTTTCGGCTATTTCTTCTCAGAGGTAGTCAGTTAGGAAATGCCGGCTCCATCTAGTTAAAAAAAGACATGTAAAAGTGATCAGTGATCCTACTTGCTTAATAAACAACTTCATTTCATTTCGTTCCCATTCAACCTTAAGCCTTAATGCTCTGGCCGTAAAGGTGAAAATCAAATATAGAAATTTGACAAATTGTAGTAGATTGATGAGCTATCGTCTGTTCATAATCAAAGTGCGTTTCACACAGCGGAACGAAGTCTATCCTACTATAATTGGATGAAATCGTACAATCAAGGCTGGTCTATTGATTATAATCATTCTAACAAGGCTATAATTGTGGTGGGGCAGACGCGGGTCCAACAAGCCGTCTGATGCGGTCTGATAGACCCGAACAAACAAAATCTTATGGTGAAAGGTATACTGTTTATGTTCAATTAAAAAACTATTAACTCGTTTAAAAAGTGGAAGAATCGTGATTGTGTTTTGTTTTTGGAAGATCTTCAAAATTTTCTCATGTCTACTTTTCAATAAAGCGACAGTAACTGGGAAGGTAACACTTGGTTTAAATAGGGTATTTGGCTAAAAAAAACTAATTAGTTCGTCAGTCAGATTTTAGTCAAATACCTTATTGTTTTTAATAAGAAAAAGGATCAAGGGGCCCTTTGTGAATCAATGTTGGGTAAATAGAAATATTTATACATATATCAATGGTTGACTGGGTGTATAACTGTATATGTGGAGGCAATGAACACGACTATAAATTAAACATTAGCAATACTAATCGAGCATTTTAGAACTCTTTAAGTGACATCGGAATTACAAAGGAGTTTAATAAACAAACTAAATACTTAGTAGTACATTTGATTGGCTGTTTTAAGCAGCCTGAGAACGTCATTAAATACAACAAATAAGCTACACCCTGTATAGCTTATTTAAGTATTTGTTTAAATAGTGTTATGAGATTTTTTTCTTTTCCTTGTCATTGTTTTAATTAAAGCACCTGCCATCTAATCTCTTCACCACCCGTGGTTGACTGTTAGAGAATGCTCAAAGGATCAAGTCCGCCTCTGTACATTTTTTTGTGCGAAAGTATAAATAAATAAATACAAAAGAACAATGTGGGCACACAAGTATGTCAGCCTATAATGATCCCACAGCTGGGAAGGACTTCTCTCTACGAGAGAGACTGCGAGAGAGGCTGGAACCTATGACGCAGACCCAATGCGGGTTGGTAATGTCACGTCTTCGATTGTTTTTAATAATAATTATAAACTAGTGCTTGACTGCAATCCCGCCTGATGGTAGCAGTGATGCAATCGTTGATGGTGAAGCGCACGAGTTTATTAAGCCTATTCACTTAAAAAACTTAGGAATAGGAAGGATGACGGCAGTTGAGCGAGGTGTTGCAATGTTAAACCCAAGACTAACACGACTAACGGTGCTGGGCCAGAGGGAGAATGATCTGGAGACTCTCCACGACCAAACTCCCGACACAACAACATTTGGCGCATCGTACCCGGCACACGTCGCAATACAACTGTTCAGACCCGTCCTCCGTACGGCTTCATCAGACATCGTGCCGGAACACGACGAATCGCTTGGCAGCAAGACTTTGTCTGGTGGGTGGTAACTTCTGCCGGCAGCCGATTTTATGGCCTACCACCGAGAAAGTTAGTTAGTTCTAGTCTAGGATATACCCTTCACAGTTTCAAGAGACACAATAATTCATATTAATTTTTAATAAAATAAATATCACAACTGCTAAATCGTGTTCCCTAAAACGGTTAGAATTCAGGTTTTAGAAACTGTTACGCAATTAGGGCGCTAGTCAAGCTATCCGAAACTGTCAAATATTCGCAATCAATCGTGAGCTTTAAAACTTTAGAAATTAAGTTGAAAATCTAATAATGAAATCTGATAGATTCTAGTAGATGTACATCGGTGATAGCAAAATCAGCAGCCTGATAGCGTAACACACAATTACTCTCAATTTCAATAATTTTGAAACATATTGCTAAACCATTGCTCCATACGAAACGAAAAATTGTCAGCTCAACAACTTAAATTAAGAAATAAATATTATTCTGTGTTATGAACTGTCAAAATAGACCCAATGCTACTGAATGTGTTACGAAATCACCTGCAGGCTGGCCTAGCAGTCTATACAAACTCTACGCAACGCTAGACCAGCTCAAGGTCAAAGGCAACCAAGGCCATGCTGTCTTCTCTACTAAGAAGTCGGTAGAAGAAGTATTCATCCCGAATTGGATAACATAACAGAATAAACAAAATTGTCTATTCCATCTGATGTCGACAAACCCCGTTCGAGCTTCATTCACAAAAATTATGGAATGGAACAACAAAAGAACACACTTACAGTAAACAAAATAATTAATACCAAAGCTGTCAACGCATATCCCATCATCTTCAATCCTGAAGATTCCATGCTAAGCCTGACGTCCATGCCACTAGATCACTACTAAACGAATGGAAAACAAATCGAGTTCTAAATGAGAACAATGCAGTATGTAATGTTGTTGACGAGAACTTTAATAAACATATTTGGATCGATAAATATGTGACGGAATTTTGTGTGCCTAAGATCATCTGATTTATAAGCGTAGACATAATCAGCTGATTGTGTATGATGACTTGTCCGATGAAGGCCAGCCCGCGCCGCAGCTGAGCCAGTAAATATAAATTCCCGACTATGACCTCTGAATTTGTTTCAGCGTTTCTTCTCAGAGCTAGTACTAGGAAACGCCGTCATCAAACCGAATTAATAAAAAAATCTATACAGCCGTCCTTGCTGTTCTCTCCAGCCACGCCCTAAGCCGAGATTTGTACCCCACAGGGGATGCGCTTAGCGTGTTGACGCTTAGATATTAGATGCCCCTGGCTGGGGTTTTAAATTTATTTAAGGCAGCCGCAGGATAGTCCGGTTAAGTAGTCACGACCTCTCAACGTCAACTACGAGATGCCATAATAAAAAAAAGCTGATTATGACAAACGCCAAAGGACTAAAAAAGGTTCTAATTATATAGGTCAAAGGCCACTTCTCCATGCGAGAAGTGCACTGTTAATACTATAAGCTTGTAGGTCATGCTTCTTCATGATGTGGAAAACATCGTGAAGTATTAAAAAGTGAGTCCACTACCGAGACACAGAATACAGATGTATGGAAAAAACAAACGAATGTTACTCCGGCCGAAAAAAGTTGGAAATATGCAAAGAACTTATAAATAAAAAAACCAAAGCATTTATTTCAAATGAACTTTTCAATTGGCAAAGGTGACTGACCCGTTAGTGAGATGAAGCTAGCCGTCCATTCCAAAGCGTAGGTCTCTATTGAGAAAAACGGGCAAGAAACTCTAGACACTCTTTTTGAATCATACAATTGTT
Organism: Sesamia inferens; assembly: GCA_037179545.1. Taxonomy (NCBI): domain Eukaryota; kingdom Metazoa; phylum Arthropoda; class Insecta; order Lepidoptera; family Noctuidae; genus Sesamia; species Sesamia inferens. Next base: position 19,473,260 of record CM073941.1, on the reverse strand, counting down.
GAAAAAATATTTGTTTACATTATTAATGTTATTAACCATGTGAGAATAGTGCAGAAAGACGTAGACGTTAAATGAAGTTATAGTTACATAGTAATAGTACATAGTTATTATACTGCAATGCAAATTGCATCTTTTACTGCATTTGAATCTTTTTTTTTTAATAATTATAAACTAGTGCTTGCCTGCAATCCCGCCTGATGGTAAGCAGTGATGCAATCGTTGATGGTAAAGCGCACTCGTTTATTAAGCCTATTCACTTAAAAAACTTAGGAATAAAAAGGATGACGGCAGTTGAGCGAGGTGATGCAATGTTAAACCCAAGACTAACACGACCAACGATGCTGCGCCAGAGAGAGATTGATCTGGAGACTCTCCACGACCAAACTCCCGACACAACAACATTTGGCGCATCGTACTCGGTACACATCACAACACAACTGTAGGCCTAGTATGAGTTTTCATTACGAAACTCGATCGTCGATATCGAGCGCGTTTGACTCAGTGATTGGCCCGCTTCAAGGTCGTAAGAACTCTCAACCAATGAGAGCGCCAAACGCGCTTGATATCGACGATCGAGTTTTGAAAACTCATACTAGGCCTACTGCTCAGAACCGTCCTCCGTACGGCTTCACCAGACATCATGCCGGAACACGACGAATCGCTTGGCGGCAAAACTTTATCTGATGGGTGGTAACTTCTGCCGGCAGCCGATATTATGGCCTGACGTATATTGAAGTATATTTTTGAAGTATATTGGTAATATATTGTGTATGGAAGATAACGCGCCACTTTCTTCTTCCGAGCGAAAGCACTAGGAAGTGGCGATGAGTGGGCGTTTTGGGGGACTGTCTTATGTAATATTGACGTTTAAAAAGTGCTGATTCTCAGCCTAATTTGAATAAATGTCCATTGATTTTGATTTTTAATTATGTTTGCTCCATAACGTAAATAACGAAATAAATATTGTTGAATTTGGTTGAAATTCTCGATCACAATGTTACTTATCATACTCCTCCGAAACGGCTTCACCGATTTTTTTATGAAATTTTATATGCATAAATATTCAGTGGGTCTGAAAGCTGCCTTTTTATGCCCCTATATGATAAGAGATGTCCAATTTCTTAGTCTAACACTTTTTTCTTTTAACAATATCATTAAAAATACACACAACTCAAGATTTAAACCCTGTCGTTTAATCACAATTTTAATAAGATATTTCCTAGAAATAATGTACATAATATGGCTTTTAAAGAGCGTTTTTGTTTGGGTCAGCTAGGCCTTTATATTTTCTATTTATGTCATCAAAAAGAGTTCGAAGATTTCCAAGCAGACGTATCTGCCATATAAGCCATTTTATTTTATTTTATTTTCTATGATTGGTGGGAGGGGGTATTTTCTGTTTTCCGGATTTATTTATTTAATTTTTATTTTTAGGTATTTATTTAGGTATTAATATTTATCTTACGTATTTGTTTATAAAATTATTGTAAATTGAATACTTATTTTTTATTTGATTAATTACAATATATTTAACATATGTATATACATACACACACACACATGCATGTCACAACATTTTTATGTGATTTTGTTTAAGTTTTTCTATCATTTGGATTACTATTATTATAATATATCATTTATATTATTGCAGACTGTGTTTTTGTAATTCTAGCGTATGGCACTCGTGGGTTGCAGCTGAAAATCAGCGTCAGATGGTACACTTCGTATTGTCATCTGACATTATGCTGAGCTGAGGCTCTTTTGGCATTACAAGCCAAGTTTTATAATTTTAAATTTATGTATCTTGCTGTAATGTCAATAAATGCATTTTTCTTTCTTTCACTTATGGAGGTTTTACTTCTTTTTTTTTCGAGCTGGCAATTCCCGGTTGTCTAGCCAATGTCTGTAAGCTCAAGTATTTGGTCCCCGTCCAAATGCCCGGCTAAGAAATGGCTAGTACACTTGTAGGTACCACTATGGTGGAGAACCGTCGGAACGTGCTAAGCCGTTCAAATTAAAACTAGTTAGAATGTTTTGTAGATTTATATGTTGCTGTTGTTTTATGCTTCAAGCCACAAGCCCGCACTAGACTTCGCGTGGTGGATTATTCCCCACTCTCTTTCACAAAAAAAGCCTATGTCCCAGGCAACATGGTGGCCTCATGGTGGTAACCAGTTTTCTTTACAAAATGTTATCCAAACACATAATTTTTTTTTTATTTTTTATTATTATAAACTAGCGCTTGACCACAATCCCGCCTGATGGTAGCAGTGATGCAATCGTTGATGGTGAAGCGCACGAGTTTATTAAGCCTATTCACTTAAAAAACTTAGGAATAGGAAGGATGACGGCAGTTGAGCGAGGTGTTGCAATGTTAAACCCAAGACTAACACGACTAACGGTGCTGGGCCAGAGGGAGAATGATCTGGAGACTCTCCACGACCAAACTCCCGACACAACAACATTTGGCGCATCGTACCCGGCACACGTCGCAATACAACTGTTCAGACCCGTCCTCCGTACGGCTTCATCAGACATCATGCCGGAACACGACGAATCGCTTGGCAGCAAGACTTTGTCTGGTGGGTGGTAACTTCTGCCGGCAGCCGATTTTATGGCCTACCACCGAGAAAGTTAGTTAGTTCTAGTCTAGGATATACCCTTCACAGTTTCAAGAGACACAATAATTCATATTAATTTTTAATAAAATAAATATCACAACTGCTAAATCGTGTTCCCTAAAACGGTTAGAATTCAGGTTTTAGAAACTGTTACGCAATTAGGGCGCTAGTCAAGCTATCCGAAACTGTCAAATATTCGCAATCAATCGTGAGCTTTAAAACTTTAGAAATTAAGTTGAAAATCTAATAAAGAAATCTGATAGATTCTAGTAGATGTACATCGGTGATAGCAAAATCAGCAGCCTGATAGCGTAACACACAATTACTCTCAATTTCAATAATTTTGAAACATATTGCTAAACCATTGCTCCATACGAAACGAAAAATTGTCAGCTCAACAACTTAAATTAAGAAATAAATATTATTGAACTGTCAAAATAGACCCAATGCTACTGAATGTGTTACGAAATCACCTGCAGGCTGGCCTAGCAGTCTATACAAACTCTACGCAACGCTAGACCAGCTCAAGGTCAAAGGCAACCAAGGCCATGCTGTCTTCTCTACTAAGAAGTCGGTAGAAGAAGTATTCATCCCGAATTGGATAACATAACAGAATAAACAAAATTGTCTATTCCATCTGATGTCGACAAACCCCGTTCGAGCTTCATTCACAAAAATTATGGAATGGAACAACAAAAGAACACACTTACAGTAAACAAAATAATTAATACCAAAGCTGTCAACGCATATCCCATCATCTTCAATCCTGAAGATTCCATGCTAAGCCTGACGTCCATGCCACTAGATCACTACTAAACGAATGGAAAACAAATCGAGTTCTAAATGAGAACAATGCAGTATGTAATGTTGTTGACGAGAACTTTAATAAACATATTTGGATCGATAAATATGTGACGGAATTTTGTGTGCCTAAGATCATCTGATTTATAAGCGTAGACATAATCAGCTGATTGTGTATGATGACTTGTCCGATGAAGGCCAGCCCGCGCCGCAGCTGAGCCAGTAAATATAAATTCCCGACTATGACCTCTGAATTTGTTTCAGCGTTTCTTCTCAGAGCTAGTACTAGGAAACGCCGTCATCAAACCGAATTAATAAAAAAATCTATACAGCCGTCCTTGCTGTTCTCTCCAGCCACGCCCTAAGCCGAGATTTGTACCCCACAGGGGATGCGCTTAGCGTGTTGACGCTTAGATATTAGATGCCCCTGGCTGGGGTTTTAAATTTATTTAAGGCAGCCGCAGGATAGTCCGGTTAAGTAGTCACGACCTCTCAACGTCAACTACGAGATGCCATAATAAAAAAAAGCTGATTATGACAAACGCCAAAGGACTAAAAAAGGTTCTAATTATATAGGTCAAAGGCCACTTCTCCATGCGAGAAGTGCACTGTTAATACTATAAGCTTGTAGGTCATGCTTCTTCATGATGTGGAAAACATCGTGAAGTATTAAAAAGTGAGTCCACTACCGAGACACAGAATACAGATGTATGGAAAAAACAAACGAATGTTACTCCGGCCGAAAAAAGTTGGAAATATGCAAAGAACTTATAAATAAAAAAACCAAAGCATTTATTTCAAATGAACTTTTCAATTGGCAAAGGTGACTGACCCGTTAGTGAGATGAAGCTAGCCGTCCATTCCAAAGCGTAGGTCTCTATTGAGAAAAACGGGCAAGAAACTCTAGACAGTCTTTTTGAATCATACAATTGTTGAAAAAATATTTGTTTACATTATTAATGTTATTAACCATGTGAGAATAGTGCAGAAAGACGTAGACGTTAAATGAAGTTATAGTTACATAGTAATAGTACATAGTTATTATACTGCAATGCAAATTGCATCTTTTACTGCATTTGAATCTTTTTTTTTTAATAATTATAAACTAGTGCTTGCATGCAATCCCGCCTGATGGTAAGCAGTGATGCAATCGTTGATGGTAAAGCGCACTCGTTTATTAAGCCTATTCACTTAAAAAACTTAGGAATAAAAAGGATGACGGCAGTTGAGCGAGGTGATGCAATGTTAAACCCAAGACTAACACGACCAACGATGCTGCGCCAGAGAGAGATTGATCTGGAGACTCTCCACGACCAAACTCCCGACACAACAACATTTGGCGCATCGTACTCGGTACACATCACAACACAACTGTAGGCCTAGTATGAGTTTTCATTACGAAACTCGATCGTCGATATCGAGCGCGTTTGACTCAGTGATTGGCCCGCTTCAAGGTCGTAAGAACTCTCAACCAATGAGAGCGCCAAACGCGCTTGATATCGACGATCGAGTTTTGAAAACTCATACTAGGCCTACTGCTCAGAACCGTCCTCCGTACGCCTTCACCAGACATCATGCCGGAACACGACGAATCGCTTGGCGGCAAAACTTTATCTGATGGGTGGTAACTTCTGCCGGCAGCCGATATTATGGCCTGACGTATATTGAAGTATATTTTTGAAGTATATTGGTAATATATTGTGTATGGAAGATAACGCGCCACTTTCTTCTTCCGAGCGAAAGCACTAGGAAGTGGCGATGAGTGGGCGTTTTGGGGGACTGTCTTATGTAATATTGACGTTTAAAAAGTGCTGATTCTCAGCCTAATTTGAATAAATGTCCATTGATTTTGATTTTAATTATGTTTGCTCCATAACGTAAATAACGAAATAAATATTGTTGAATTTGGTTGAAATTCTCGATCACAATGTTACTTATCATACTCCTCCGAAACGGCTTCACCGATTTTTTTTATGAAATTTTATATGCATAAATATTCAGTGGGTCTGAAAGCTGCCTTTTTATGCCCCTATATGATAAGAGATGTCCAATTTCTTAGTCTAACACTTTTTTCTTTTAACAATATCATTAAAAATACACACAACTCAAGATTTAAACCCTGTCGTTTAATCACAATTTTAATAAGATATTTCCTAGAAATAATGTACATAATATGGCTTTTAAAGAGCGTTTTTGTTTGGGTCAGCTAGGCCTTTATATTTTCTATTTATGTCATCAAAAAGAGTTCGAAGATTTCCAAGCAGACGTATCTGCCATATAAGCCATTTTATTTTATTTTATTTTCTATGATTGGTGGGAGGGGGTATTTTCTGTTTTCCGGATTTATTTATTTAATTTTTATTTTTAGGTATTTATTTAGGTATTAATATTTATCTAACGTATTTGTTTATAAAATTATTGTAAATTGAATACTTATTTTTTATTTGATTAATTACAATATATTTAACATATGTATATACATACACACACACACATTTATGCATGTCACAACATTTTTATGTGATTTTGTTTAAGTTTTTCTATCATTTGGATTACTATTATTATAATATATCATTTATATTATTGCAGACTGTGTTTTTGTAATTCTAGCGTATGGCACTCGTGGGTTGCAGCTGAAAATCAGCGTCAGATGGTACACTTCGTATTGTCATCTGACATTATGCTGAGCCGAGGCTCTTTTGGCATTACAAGCCAAGTTTTATAATTTTAAATTTATGTATCTTGCTGTAATGTCAATAAATGCATTTTTCTTTCTTTCACTTATGGAGGTTTTACTTCTTTTTTTTTCGAGCTGGCAATTCCCGGTTGTCTAGCCAATGTCTGTAAGCTCAAGTATTTGGTCCCCGTCCAAATGCCCGGCTAAGAAATGGCTAGTACACTTGTAGGTACCACTATGGTGGAGAACCGTCGGAACGTGCTAAGCCGTTCAAATTAAAACTAGTTAGAATGTTTTGTAGATTTATATGTTGCTGTTGTTTTATGCTTCAAGCCACAAGCCCGCACTAGACTTCGCGTGGTGGATTATTCCCCACTCTCTTTCACAAAAAAAGCCTATGTCCCAGGCAACATGGTGGCCTCATGGTGGTAACCAGTTTTCTTTACAAAATGTTATCCAAACACATAATTTTTTTTTTTTTTTTTTATTATTATAAACTAGCGCTTGACCACAATCCCGCCTGATGGTAAGCCGTGATGCGATCGTTGATGGTAAAGCGCGCTAGTTTATTAAGAACCTATTCACTCAGATTGAGCGAATAGGAAGGAAGACGGCAGTTGAGCGAGGTGATGTAATGTTAAACCCAACAACACGACCAACGATGCTGCGCCAAAGGGAGATTGATCTGAAGACCCTCCACGACCAAACTCCCTACACAACAACATTTGGTGCATCGTACCCGGCACACATCGCAACACAACTACTCAGACCCGTCCTCCGTACGGCTTCACCAGACATCATGCCGGAACACGACAAATCGCTTGGCGGCAAGGCTTTGTCTGGTGGGTGGTAACTTCTGCCGGCGGCCGGTGTTATGGCCTACCACTGAACGGAAAGGTTGACTGAAAACAGCGCCCTAATTATATATAAAATTGCTAATCCATTGCTTTATAGGTTTATAAAATTCGTCTGCTCGACAACGTAAACAATGCAATGAACATAATCGAACTGTCATAACACACAAACAAAGGAAATTTCTTCACAAGTATCATAGTTACTCGGTAAAAAGTAGATTGATTCTTTACTTCTTCTTCTTCATCTCAGCGTTAATCCCAGTCGCCTCCGAAACTTTTTTCAGCTTTAAAGTCTGGGGTCCGTAGACCAGTCTAACTGCTGATTTTGGTCAAACTTCAATATTTTCCGTGAAGCGACTGGCGTCTGACCTCCACAACCCGAAGGCGATATCGAAGCATTGCAGTTAGACCATTTGTTGGACTTTTGAGGGCTCCAACAACCCGTAACGACTGCCATTAGATGTTCATATTGCAACCGGGACCAACGGCTTAACATGCTTTCCGAGGCACGACCAGACCAGTGCAAATATTCATATTCATGCATACAAATATTTGCACTGCGCGGGGATCGAACCCGCGCCTCCTTGCGTAGCGGCCGCGTTCGCTACCGTTACGCCACGAAGGCTGTCGAGATTGATTCTTTACTAATTGTCAATTATACATATTTCAATAAATATTAAAGCAGTAAAATAATATAGTCTACTATTATTCACCTCGGAGACGATAATCACACTAAATATTATAAAGGCGTGTGTTTGACAGTTTGCCACTTTCTTCTCAAAGGGCAAAACGAATTTGGATGAAATTTTGCACACAGATAGTTTAAAACCAGGATTAATACAGATTAGTTTTATCCCAATATTCCCAAGGAATCTTTCTTCCTTTGAATGATGAAAACACACTAAGAATTTCTCCTGTATCACCCAGTTTACAAACATAAACTTACATACACAAACAGCCAGACCCGGAACAACAACTTGTAGATCATACAAATATTTGTTCAGTGCAGGAATTGAACCTGTGACACGCAGCGCAGCAGTCAATAGCTTAACCACTTTTTTTTTTTTTCCGGGGTGGAAATCCTCATAGGATGTCCGCCGCCCTGGGGTGGGCGACGGGGTCTGTCAGACTTTTACTGACTAAAACCACCCCGGTGGCTCTTCTATCACGAGCGCGCGTGGGGCCGCGGGAGTCTAAGTTCTTCCACGGCCCCACACCCTCGTGCTGGCCCGGTCTGTCGGGCCTCTTCTCCTGCACGGGGTAGTGGGGTGTTAAACTACCCCGTGCATCGCCTCAGAGGCGCAATAGCTTAACCACTGCGCTAACCGTGCTATCAATCAAAGCTTATGCGAATGAAACGGTGAGGCGCAACTAGTTATCGTACTGTCGCCTCGACTTTGTATATTCCTCAATTTTCATTACTTCTCAACCTAATTAACTGCTCGTTCCGCGTTGGCTACATGAGTGCAGCAAGCGGAACGTCCATATAATGTGGAAACTTGACGATGAATCTCTTAGAACCGTTAGATGTCCGTCTTGTGTACTTAACTAAACAACGGAATCTTCAGTAAAATCTTCTTCGTCTTGAGTAAAATTATGAAGCTAAAGAAGTTGCAGGGTGACTAACACACAACAATCATTCATCGTTCTTTACGTTGTAGAGAGCAGACATATTTTTCCAACATATGGAGTAATGGATTAGTAATAACTGCAAATCGATATGCATATGCATAACAATTTGAAGCTGCTGAATTAGATTGCATTGAAGTTTAAAACGGTTTACGATTAGGAATAGGGTATTTGACTAAAAAAACTAATTTATCCGTCATTCAGACTATAGAAAAATATTCGATACGTATATTTTGTTTTATCAAATCAATAAAGATTGACAAATATAAAAGGCATCAAAGATCAGAAGTGGTGGCTGGTGACTTCACTGCTCGCTAAAAAATGTAGCGTCCAGTGACGTCACACGAGTTTTCAAGGCACTGTGTCGTCTTTATTTTTGTTTTTATGAAAAAAGAAAAAATACGTGTCTAGTATTTTTTGGAAATCTGACTGACGGACTAATTCGTTTTTTTTTTAGTCAAATACCCTATCATCCTATAATTTTAGTTGAAGACTGGGTATAATTTAAATTAGTATGCTGAGAGTCTACGGAATCTTTGATTTTGTGGTGGTAATTCCATCTTTTGTACGGACGACCTCAGGCCAAGCTACCCCCAACTGTCAGATATTCTCAATCAATTTTGAGCCTTAATGCTTCAGAGATAAAGTTGAAAATCTAATAAGGAAATCTGATAGATTGTAGTAGCTTGATGTGCTGTCGTGTGTACATATGTCGAGAAGCGTAGTTTCATTTGTGTACCATCATTGCGAGCTACCCGAAACTGTCAAATAGTCTGATAAAATTGATAATCTAATATAGAAATTTGGCAGATTTTAGTAGCTTATGTGCTGTCATCTGTAGGTACTACATCTTTAATAAATAATTGCGTATCACACTATTACTATTAGTTGGAATCATTTCGTAGCATATTGCTAATCCAATGCTGTAAACGGGCCTGCTCAACAACGTAAATAACGCAATGAATGCTGTTTTTTTTTTTTTTATAAAACATTATGAAGGTATAATTTTAGATATTTATGTAAACAGGCTGTATCTGACATCGTAACGCCATCAAACTTCGCGAAAAGGCTACACCGCACTAACAAAATTATGATAGTCATTTATGTCGTTAATGAACGGTTACAGAATTCACAGTATTTTAAAAAGTGTCGGCTCGGCCGTAGAACGTTGCAAGCGTGCCGCCGTGCGGGTTTGTAGGTATGACGTTGTTCCCTGATGTGAACTCTACTAAATCAGCTGATAAGATAGTTTTTCGAGTTTTGTTTTCATTACGCTTTTTTATGTAATTAGCGAATTAACTATTTTTTACTTTAAAATCTTATTGGGTTATAAAATTATAGTAATTATGAACGGTTTAAAGTGAAAAAAAACTGCATATATATTTTTTTAATCAGGAAAAAACCGACGAAAAATTCCACCACTCACTGGGGGGTTCAGAATCATGTACTGGATCCATGGTACTCGTTTGTGCGTCGATGTCAGATACACCCTTTACATGTGTATCTATTTTAGTGTATTGTAATTACAAGATTTGCACCAATGACAATCTCATTTTTGGTTCAAGAGAATCTCTATCCATTCTTTAGTTGCCTGGAACAGATAAAAATGCGCTCCAGGGTTTAACGTGAACCCAAATGTTGTACAATTTCAGATAGCGTACAAAAAATCTGATTGTTACTCAATTACAACTTCGTGAAACAGGAATTTTAGATGATAATTGATAGTCTAATATTTCATGAAAGTTCTACTAAATATATAGATAGGTACAATAAATAATAATACGCCTAGTTACGAAAGAAAACCATTACCGATAAGGCTGGGCACATAGTAGGATATTTTGTTGTTTTGAATGTATTTGTAATCAATGCATGATTTCGTGTATAATAAAGTATATCTATATAAATAATATATGATGAAAACTAGAGAGGCGATGATGACAAAAAATACGTGATATGAAGTTTACTGGGTAGTAAATAGTAGTTTATGAAACTGTTACATAATGAGGGATATTATGCACGAGTGTCAGTTAATACCTAATTATGTATAGTTACATACACTACTTTATCTAATCTCATACATTGTATTGAATATATGAAATAAAAGATAGAGATTGATACAGTTTATTTATTGGTTTGCACCCTGCATCAGCGCGCACGCGCCAAAGCGCGCGCAGCCACAGATAAAAAATGAAATAGTGCTATCTATGGTTTGTAATCTGTACGGTAATGAAAAAAAATTTCATTATAACATTATTTTGTTAGAGAAATAATGTTATAATTTAATTTTTTAATTTCCTTTCGATATACTATGGGTAAAGTACGTCAATATAAACTGCTAATTAGTTTTATATTTTTATTTTTTTAATATGAGAGTAGATAAAATATATTAAGGTATACGAGTAAATATAGCTACCTATTTAACTAGTACTCGCATTAACTATAAGAAACATTACACCTCCCGACACCCCTACAGATGTACATGTACTTATAACATATCGAAACACATTCACATCGATTCACACATACAATCGCAAACTGCATCGCATGTGCAAACTAACGGAACTTCGGGCAAAGATCGAATTTGTCCGCCATTCCCATTGTGTTCCGTGGTTGATTTATATTCTGCAAGCAGAGAATGGTCCCCTCAATGTGTGGATAGTGGATTTCCGAAGCACAACAATAGATTTCCGAGGGATATTACTTAATTCAATAAATTAGATCAAGATGTTGGTTCCGTATTTCTGATCGGATAGTTTCCGAGTTTGAGAGTCGTGATTAACGAATGCATGGTTGGAATAGAAGCGATTTACTTTCTGTAAATTATTTATTTATTTGCGACCAAGGAAAACATCGTGAAGGAAACCGGCATTTCCTAGAAGTTAGAAGAAATGTAACATCCACCGACCCGTACTTGGGCCGGGTGTTTCTTTTTTTTATATATTTATAAACTAGTGATTGACCGCAATGCCGCCTGATGATAAGCAGTGATGCAATCGTTGATGGTAAACCGGGCGAGTTTATTAAGAGCCTATTCACCCCAAAAACCTGAGTGAATAGGAAGGAAGACGGCAATAGAGCGAGGTGATGCAATGTTAAACCCAACAACACGACCAACGATGCTGCGCCAAAGGGAGATTGAACTGGAGAGCCTCCACGATCAAACTCGTGACACAACAACATTTGGCGCATCGTACCCAGCACACATCGCAACACAACTGTTCAGACCCGTCCTCCGTACGGCTTCACCAGACATCATGCCGGACGCACGAACACGACGAATCGCTTGGAGGCAAGACTTTGTCTGGTGGGTGGTAACTTTTGCCGACAGCTGATGTTATGGCCTACCACCGAGTAATTGATTGAAGTACATTACGTACCACGTTCGACGTTTCCTAACTGACTTCTCTCAGAAAAGAGACCGAAAATAACTTAGAGAACACAGTCTCTTTTAAAGTACAACATAATCTTGGTCGCGCCATCTGCATGCAGATTAATGTCAGGAAAGGTATTTTAACGATAGAATGCTAAGACACAAGCCTTCTTCCGGTGAGACAGAGTAGGCCGTAAAAATGTAATCCAACACGTGGGTCCCCTGCTGGTTAGTAGATGTAGCATATCTTTCAATTCTAAGCACAGAAACACAGAATCTTGTAGCATTCAATGCCGCCAAAACACAGGCGTGTCTTTTCACCGCCAAAAGGAGCCCGTTCACCTTGGCTCCTACTTTTGAGAATGTATCCTTGGAGTGCACCGACCGCCTTCAGCTTTTGGGAGTTGAGGTTTCCTCGAACCTTAACTTTAGGCGGTTCATTGAGTCCAAGGCCAGGGTGGCTGCCAGAAAACTAGGCGACATCGCGAAGGTCCGGCAGTACTTCCCACCAAGGCAGCTTCTAATGTTGTACAAAGCACAGGTCCGCTCGTGTGTGGAGTACTGCAGCCACATTTGGGTTGGTGCTGGGAAAAAAGTCACCACAAATCAAAATGTTGCCACTTTGGATTCAGTGGAGAGGTGTGCGAAGAGGCTGAATGGCGACCCGACTTAACTCGAAACGGTCTCCAAAGCCTGGAGCACAGGCGTAGAGTAGCCAGCCTTTCGGTCTTCTATAGGATGCATTCAAGCAAGATGTCTTCAAACTCCTGGACTGGAAAGGACTTGGCATCAACATCAACGGCGAGTACATCACTAATCTCCGTTTTGCAGATGATATCGTGGTCATGGCTGAGACCCTGGAAGACTTGGGCAAAATGCTCAATGACCTCAGCAGAGCTTCCCAACAAGTGGGTCTAAAGATGAACATGGATAAGACGAAGATCATGTCGAACTCTCATGTCGCACCCACTCCAATTCCAATTGGTTGCTCTGCACTCGAAGTTGTTGACGAGTACATATACCTGGGACAAACGGTCCAACTAGGTAGGTCCAACTTCGAGAAAGAGGTGTCTCGTCGAATCCAGCTCAGATGGGCAGCCTTCGGGAAGCTACGATACATCTTCTCATCGTCCAAGATACCACAGTGTCTTAAGACTAAAGTCTTTGACCAGTGTGTATTGCCAGTGATGACTTACGGAACTGAAACGTGGTCGCTCACAATGGGCCTCATACGAAGGCTCAGGGTCACACAAAGGACAATGGAAAGAGCTATGCTCGGAGTTTCTCTGCGTGATCGAATCAGAAATGAGGAGATCCGCAGAAGAACCAAAGTCACCGACATAGCTCTGCGAGTCGCTAAACTGAAGTGGCAGTGGGCAGGGCACATTGCTCGTAGAACCGATGGCCGATGGGGCAGTACGGTTCTGGAGTGGCGGCCACGTACTGGAAGACGCAGCGTAGGGAGGTCCCCAGCAAGGTGGACCGATGACCTGGTGAAGGTCGCGGGAAGCCGATGGATGCGGGCAGCACAAGACCGGTCAGCGTGGAAAGCCTTGGGGGAGGCCTTTGTCCAGCAGTGGATATCCATAGGCTGAAGAGGAAGATAGGATGCATTCTGGTGAGTGTGCAAGGGAATTGCATGATTTAATTCCCCCACCTCCGTTCCACCATCGGACGAACCGTCGTACGGCGAGTTTCCACCCTTACGTTGTTGACACCACTGCGATCCGGACGAAGCGTTTTGCTTCCTCTTTTATACCGCGTACATCGGGGGACTGGAACAATTTGCCAGCGACGGTGTTTCCGTCACACTACAATTTGAGTGTTTTCAAGGCTAGAGTGAATAGGCTCTTAATAAACTAGCGCGCTTTACCATCAACGATCGCATCACTGCTTACCATCAGGCGGGATTGCGGTCAAGCGCCGGTTATATGGTAATTTACAAAAAAAAAAAACCTGTCTGTGGCTCGAGGACATGCCGGTGTCCTATCTGGTTTCGATCCTTACACTGAGCTACCACTGCTCTTCTCAACCGAGTTCATAAGGAACATAATAGCATTACCTTTCTTCCATACTGTGAGAATTTGTTTATTATACAGTATGTTAAGAAAACCCTGTCCGACCCGTGAAGGTGTTGTTAGGTATCGATAACTGATTCTACTAATGCAAACAAAACCTGGCAAAACAAAAAAAAAATACCCCCTATAAAAATAAATATTATTTCGCAAAAAGAGGTAACTTAATAAATGTGCGTTAAAGCACCCTTCCGCGGGCGGCGGGCGGCAGGGCACGCGGCACGTGGTCGCATCGCTATTCGCTCATAATAATACTGGTGTTGTCACTTTTTAAAAATTACCAAATTTCGGGGAAGTTGGAATAAATTCGCGGGAAAAAAACATTATTTCAAAATTCAATTGTATTGGTACTATGAAGATTACGTAAAATATTATATTTGGTCACGTGTTTACCTAACCTTTATTATCCTTATGGGACGGACAGGGTTTTCTTAACATACTGTATATACATACGTAGGTATTTATATATTTTAGTATTATGTGTTTGTTGAATACTATATGTATGTATTCTTATGTAATTACTTTTGGATTATATGTTTAGGTATATTTAATAGTTTTATACCTATCATATCCGTATTTTATTTCCTCCTTGTTCTTACACACTATTGTCTACATTTCTGTTTTACTTCTCCTTTCGCAGGTCTGCTCGAAGAAATTTCTTAAGAAATAGGCAGCACTTTTATACTCGAATCTTAATTTTGTCATATATGACATGTATTTTATTGAACGTAAATAAATAATAAAATAAATAAATAATCTTTCCAAATCCTACATTTAATTTTTGTCTCCGCTGGAAAACTTTGAGTGCCTCCCTAAATTCCATAATTCATTTCGGTCTCCTTACAATTTTATTTCAATGTGAATATTTTATCCTACTTGGTGAGTCTCCATCCCATCGGACCTTACTCTCAGTATCTGGTAGAATAATATAGCTTCGCTCGCTCTAGGCAAACTTTACAATCATCTTGAGAATAATTGGGTATTCTCCTTGGTCGAAAAACTATAATGCTGTTTAATACGTCCGTTAAATTATCAAACAATATTGGATACGCAAATTAACTAGGTACTCATTGCATGGATTTTGAAAATTTTATCAATAAATTTTCGATCCTCTGGTCCAGATTTTTTTGTCGAGTGTTCAAAATCAAAATCAACAAAATATTCAAATTAGGCTGAGAATCACACCTTATTGAACGTCATAAGACATAAGACAACACGGAATCTTCAGGCATGGCATAACACATGTTATGTGTTGTTGTTGCTCTTCAAACACATTTCTAAGACCGGTCTAAACTACAAAAGAGTTGATGTTAGACGTAATTCATTGGAATTCCACTTTGTTTATTCACGTACGAACACAGAACAAACGTGATTGCCTGAACCCTATACAAACTGAGTTCAAAAATAAAGACTTGTACGGATTGGATTCTTTAACTGATCTGCATGTTAACGCCTTATTGGTAATTTTGCTTGCGCTTTGATTTCAATTGGTAATTCACTACAGCTCCTTCGTTTCTTAAAAGAATATAAGAATACCCATGAAGCTGTCATAGCTTGGGGAGTTAGTAAGCTGATGTGGCAGTGAGCTGGCAATGTTTAACAAAGACCATCGGGTCGGTGGAGAAGAAAAGTCTTGGAGGGGAGACGTACATGTAAGCTATATATTGGGCTCTCATTATTCAATATAGTCAGTGTATTCTCGAAGCTCACTCGTTTCATTTGCTCTCCATAACACGCCACCTTGCAGAGGTATACTGACAGATGTAGCGTAGGACGCCTTGCAGCTGTGTAGATGGCCGATAAACAAAAGGAGGCGGCTGAGACAGCCTGGCAAAGGACAGGGTGTGTACAGTCTGAGAGAGGCTTACTTTTAGCAGTGGGCTGCGTTTAGCCAAGTTGATTATTAATTGACCTATGAAGCAATAGTTTTCAACCCTATATTTTAGGGTTTAAGTGCTATATTTGAGTAAATAAATAAGAACGTAGCAGGGATAGTACAATAGATCGGTATCTTACACACCATAGTTTCGATCATATCACCGACTTTCTTGAAATCTGTGTTGACATAATTAGATTTATAGTCGATGTCGTATCAGTTTCTTCAATAAAGGAACACGAAGTGTAAACAGTTAAGTGAAGACTCAATACATGTGTCAAAAAAAATAATTTCTTTTTTACGGAGAATCTTTTTTTTAATAACAGTATATACTACTTCCCAGTGAAAGTCTCGTCAAAATGAGGCCAGATGTGGAGATTAGCCAGAAGCCCAGAACACACAAAAATACAGATTAAAAATTATAATTATATATTTTTTTATATAAAGTGCCGTATACAACGTTCATATGCATTTCATTGATTGCGAATATTTGACTAGCTTTCAATTAGCGTGATCTGCTTTCATCCGTACATACACCCCCTTATTCATAAACACTGCTTAAAGTTAACTAGTGATTAGCGTTTTTTAAACACACATTTTAAACGTTTGCAAGTCACTTAATTTTAATCATCGCTTATGAATAAACCCCTTAAACTCTATGGTGTTTATTCATAAAGGATGATTAAAGTTAAATGACGTTAAAAGGTAAAAATTTATGGTTAAAGAATCGCTAATCACTAGTTAACTTTAAGCAGCGTTTATGAACAAGTAGGACAATTTCTACATTTATCTGTATTTTATATAACGTACATAATATAATAATTCTATCCTATTCAATAAAACGTATTAGTTCACGAAAGCCCATAAAATCACTATATATATATTAAATAAATCCAATCCCATACCTTGTCACTCAATGATATAATCACTCCGTGGGGAGTCATACCTACGCACAATACTTTCAAATAAATTACTCTTCACTTCACTATCAAGTGGTATCGATAACGATAAGCCACTCGATGAAAGCAAATCCGTGATAATATCGATAAAACGAACAATCGATTCTCATTAAATTGACAGACGTATGTATATTGTCTATCGATGCGTTCTCATTGATCTGGGCAGCATGCTAATCTAGGTCAATATGAATGAGACGCCTGTCATTCTGTGCCAGTTCAATTAAGACTGCATTATAGAAGAGCTTGAGTACCTAATGCGTGTGTCGATTGCTGTTATAGTTTGATATTTGAATTTAGAAATTGTACTTCTAAATTCAAATACCAAACTGTCTATTTTGCTCTAATAATAGGGATGTTTCCTGGGTAAAAAAAAAAATATTCTATTTAGTCCGTCGTTCAGATTATAGAAAAATATTTGATACGTACATTTTGTTTTATCAAATCAATAAAAAATTACAAATATAAAAGGCATCAAAGATCAGGAGTGGCTGGTGACGGCACTGGTCGCTAAAAAGTGTAGCGTACAGTGACGTCACACGAATTTTCAACGCACTGTGTAGTCTTAATTTTTTGTTTATATGAAAAAAGAAAAAATACGTGTCTAGTATTTTTTGGAAATCTGACTGACGAACTAATTAGTTTTTTTTAGTCAAATACCCTATTGGCTCAACCAATACCAATATTTGACTAAAAGAAACAGGATTCGTGGCTTAAGAAATAACAACTGCATGGTTCGATTGATTAGGTTACGCCACACTTGCCGCGGTTGGTTTATGAATGGGTAATCTTTATATAACAAGTGCTCCTCCGTGCATCGGATAGCACGTAAAGTCGTTGGTACCTGCTGTTGTTCATGGATCTTTGAAAGTCGTTACGGGTTGTTAGAAAGGAAAATTTGACAAACAGTCTTACCAAACGTTATCGTGTTACCTAATAACTGGGTTGTTATATGAAAAAATAGTGTCAAGCGGAAGTCTAGAAATAGAGCTCCCTTTGAAGTACCCGAATCAGCCCCATGTATGTTCCGCGAATTTTCTGTTTACGTATAAATATTATACATAGTGTTACGAATGCACCCTATGTCAATGGTTCAATATTGCGTGACATGCCGTACGTAACTTTTAAGCCCTATATCATGAGGCATTTTAGTACGCCCCTAACTCGTAACAATATTTTTTTTTGTTTTCTTGAACTTTGAGAATTTTCGACCCAAATAAAACTATGTTTTTGTACATGCAAGACTACTTATTCTCCGTTTTTTTTAAATACTGCTGCTTAAACTATTGAATATATGCAATTGGGTTGTATCCTAAAAATAATTTAATGTCGATGAGATAGGTTTATAAAAAAATATTGAACACGTATCTTTTATTTTTTCTTTCATTCAAATACTTAGGAAGATATATTGATTTGAAATGTCCCATGACGTCACGCCTTGGTACAAAATATACCACGGCCTGACATAATTAGGCCCCACTCCGTAACTTTAATACGCTATATCTCAGTAGTTTTTGGTAATTTCGACAAAATAAAAAAACGGGTCGTAACTTTTTTTTATTATCTATAAGACGGACTAATTTTTTTTTTTTTTTTTCATACCTTGGATACATCACTATCGGCGCAATAGCTGCTACAGATTCGCGACGCGACAGACAATTGGTAGGTCAGTAAAAAACATTGCGGGCTAAAGAAAAAAAACCTCGACGTGTTTGGGTAAAATAAAGCAAAACCCTATGAATATAAGGTACCAAATGTAACACAAAATTTAACTGTCAAAAACAAAGAAAACGTGAATGCACGCACAACATACATTTTATGGAACCAAATTCCAATCGTTTAAAGTACAGAGCAAAGAACAAGTGAATGCAGACAACCTCGCACTTTTGACCTATTGCGATACACCCTCTTTGAGGATTTGGAAAGATCAGATCTATGGTTAGGCTGGGCCCGTATTGCGAATCTGTTGTTTAAATTGCGTGTTTTGGGGACATATAACGTTATTTTTTTTGTTTATGCGAAACCTGAATATAGTTTGTTCAGAATAAGCAACTGAATCGATTGCAATCATTTTTACACCATGTTATATTTTTTCCCAAATACATTTACAAATTGTTGCAGTGTGGTTACCGAGTGCGCCACGCAGATTACGATAGATCGTAGTACGCGATCATAGTAGGGCGCACGACCACGCAACAGCTGACGCCAGAGGTCAACGCACAGGTCGCCCGCCCGATCGGAGCGAGGACCATATTTTTGATGGGACAGCCAAGTAGGATAACAAGCTCATAACTTGGTGGTTATTCATGATATCTTTTTGAATACATAGATTATTTACGTTAAAATACTTAATAATTCTGAGACTAATTTGAATAAATAACTTTTAATATTGTTTGGAGGCAGGTGTTGGTAATTTAGTTCTCTTGAAACTCATTATTAAATACCAAATTAGGTAGTAAAACAGCTTTCGTGAAATTGGCCTCTTCGCCAATAAAAGCACAGAGTTAAAAATGGCTAATATTACTAATTATTGAGTCTAATTAGTAAAGACTTGTACAGATTCTTTCACTAGTTCATGATGCGTTAGCCATTATTATTAAATTTGACACGACGAAACAATTGGCGCAGTGGCTAAAGCGACTCGACTCGACTGCTGCGCTGCGTGTCGCGGGTTCGATTCCCGCTCGGAACAAATATTCCTATGGGATACAGGCTTCGAGCGGCTTTGCTCGAAGGATACAGGTAGTTGTTCCAGGTCTGGCTGTTTTTGTATGTGATTTTAAATGTTTGCAAACGCACCCACGTTACAGGAGAAATTCCTAGTGAGGGACAACGTGATGACAAAAAAAAAAGTTATATATCTACTTATTAATAAATATTTTATTTACGTCCTATAAGCAATGGCACAATACAGGCTAGTTTATGAGATGTTTAATGTGTGATAATATATATTTTATATTTCCACAATAAACTATAAGGGGGCGTCCATAGACTACTTAGTGATACAAGTTGATTTTTTTTTTTTTAAGATGAGATTTGACTCGATCCCTTGCCCCCTTAAACATCTCAAGTAATTTATGAACGCCCCCTAAGAAGCAGGTATATGAAAAAAATTTGGTATTCCGATATAAATTGTAGGTACACATTCGCACCAAAAGCGAATCAGAAGCTTGGGTAGAACCCACTAATATTATACTATTAACAAAAACCCTGTTGTTATGTTCCCTTTCAGGGGCATATAATTTTAGCTACAAGCACATCATTAATGAAGTCATAATTAGAAAACAATAATCATTGTCTAGTCGAGGGGTCACAATCAAATACCTATTAAAACCGACAAATTCGATTTTTTTTAGAATATCTGATTTTATAAGTTAAATAAATTGGCGGGAACGTTCTACTTATGTCTAGTTTCTTCATGCAGGATTGCAGAGCTAAGAAATTAGTTACAGATTATAAATATTAATAATTAATCATTTATTTTAATTATTTTTGCTGAACAATTTTTATAAATTACTTGCTTTATTACGTCCGTATGCCGATTCTTAAAACGTAGGTTGAAGAAACAACAGGGTTTTTGTTACATATTGTATAGACATAAAAGTTTATATGTATGTATGTTTCTTACCCTTTCAAGCAATAACTGCTGAACGCATTTGGATGATATTTGGCAAACAGGTGGTTTATAGCCAGAAGAGTGAAAATACCCAAAAAAAAAACGATGTGTTAATAGGATATTTTTTATTCGGGTATTCTCAAAGGATCGAAACTAGTGACACCGCAGGACGCAACTAGTCTAAAATAAAGTGAAGGAAATCTTTGACCTTTCGCAGTTGTGATAGTAAACGATCCTATAAATGCCACGTGCTGTTTGTTTTGTTTTGATCAATAAATCATGATTATGCGAAATGCTTGTCATGCGCAAGAGTTTGATGCGTGAGTAACTAACTGCTGGCGTTTCTATTTCAATGTAATGAATTGGGTTGTATCCTAAAAAATAATTTAATGTCCATCAGATATATTTATAAAAAATATTGAACACGTATTTTTTATTTTTTCTTTCATTGAAATACTTGGGAAGATATATTGATTTGAAATGTCGCATGACGTCACGCCGTGGTACAAAATATACCACGGCGTGACGTAATTAGCCCCCACTCCGTATTTTTAATACGCTATATCTCATCAGTTTTTGATAATTTCGACTAAATAAAAAATACGGGTCTTAATTTTTTTTATTATCTATAAGACGGACTAATTATTTGAGACAAAGTCATGATGTGGCCACTATGCTGCGATATTTCACTGTTTTTATGAATTATTTACGTACTTTTATTTAGTAAACAACACTATAAATAATTTTAAAAGTCCAATGACGGCGTGACACTCAGCTTGACTTTCTCGCCAAAATTTCTAAATTAGTTTTATACTTAAATGGTGAATGAACTTTTAATTAACACCGATGCGCGGATTACTTTAACAAGATTAACTAACTGCCTCGAACAGTAGCCAGTTTGTCCGTGTTCTATAGGATGCATTTTGGAGAGTGTGCGAGGGAATTGCACGACTCAATTCCCCCGTCTCCGTTCCATCATCAGACGACCCGTCGTACGGCGAATATCCACCCCTTACGATTTTGAGACTACTATGACCCGGACGAAGTGTTTCGCCTCCTCTTTTACACTATGGTAGCTAAATTAAGACTGGAGCCTGTGATTTTTTTTTTTAATACGGACAAATCACACAGATTGAGCTAGCCCCAAAGTAAGTTCGAGACTTGTGTTATGAGATACTAACTCAACGATACTATATTTATAATAGATACATGCATATATAGATAAACATCCAAGACCCAGGCCAATCAGGAAAAGATCGGTTTCCATCATGACCTAGCCGGGGATCGAACCCGGGGCTTCCACGTCGCAGGCAGGCGTGTTGACCGCTGCGCCACGGAGGATTGCAGATAATATGGCTTAAATAACGACATAGATAGAATTGTTCTATCACATATGACGATGATAGATTAGAGGATTAAGCATACAGAAGTGAAAAACTGGAAACAAAGAACTGTTTTTAATTTTTAATTTTTTAAAAAGTGAATGAACTTTTGATCGGCTTACTGTATAATAGGATTAACTAAATACTCGTCGCACTTTCATTATCCTGTTCAATCTCAAATTCTAAGAACTTTTGCCAGATTAGCCAGCGTTTCGGTGTTCTTTAGGATGCATTTTGGAGAATCGCACGGGAATTACGTAAGTTCCGCCGTTACCGCTACGAACCGGACAAACCGTTTCGCCTTGTCTTTTATACCGTGTACATGGATTGCAACAATTTACTTGACACGGTCTGATTACAATTTAAGTGTCTTTAAGGCTAGAGTGAATAATCGCGGCATGGCGGACAGAGCTCCGGCAGGATCTCATGTTGATGTGGAGAGTGTGATTGTAGCAACCCAGCGTGCTGGGTACGCCACAAAGCGGCGGTAAGTCCCCTCATGGCTAGAGAAGCCTACACTTTCCGCCTGACGCAGGTCCTCATCGGATCCGGCTGTTTCGGGAGGTTCCTGTTCCCGATAAGGCGTGAGGAAACGGCAGGGTTAGCCCTGATCCAGGCCATGGTCCGGAGCCACCTCCTTCTGCGAAACAGTGATGCTGGCAAAGAAGGATACGGAGTGCGTGAGGGAGCGGAATTCCCAGCACCCCCACGCCTCTAGCTACCGCAAGAGACGCCCTGGTCGGCAGACAACATCGAGCTCCCGGCCACTGTAGGCGCGGGCTTGCGGGCAGCGAGCTAACTACTGCTCGCCACCCTAGGACCATGACCGGGTCCTGGGGCAGGATTGCGGGTTGGTTAAAAAAGAAACGGTGACCCTGGCGCACAGGCAAGTGAAGGAACATGGGTAGGTTATAGTCAGTAAAAGTCTGACACGCCCTTCCGCTTCGCCCCGAGCGGGAGAGGACATTTGATGATTTCCTATACAGAACAAAAAAGAAGGCTACAGGAGATAGGCTATTAATAACCAAGTGCGCTTTACCATCAACGATTGCATCACTGCCTAAACTCAGGCAGGATCGGGGTCAAGCACTAGTTTATAACATTAAAAAATATCAACTGACAGAACTCTTAGATGACCCCTACTGATATTTATTTTACTTTAACAAAAACTGTAAATCAAGATTTTTATCTTTAGATATTTCTTGTGAATGTGTTTTCACAGAACTTCCTCTAAGTGGGTGGACCGATTTTTCTGCTTTTGAAGTAAACATAATTATTTTATTCATCTTCGGTCGAAAGTATACTACAGAGCGATGCTCCATAAGTGGAGTAGGACATCTAGCTAGAAGAAGAGATGGATGGTGGAGTAAAGATGTGACCGAATGGTCACCAAGGTTCGGTCAAAGGGACTGGGGCCGTACAAACGCGGGCTGGGTTGACCATATCGTTCAAATCGCCGAAATCACCTGGATGAGAGACGGACAGAACCGGGAAAAAACTATGTCAGAAGATAGGGGAGACCTATACCTAGCAGCGAATGATGCCGGGCTGATATGATAATTATTATAAAGGGCCACGAAAGGCTACATCTCGCAAGCAGAGTTTACAGCGCAAGTAGTGCCCACCAGACACAATACCCGTCTGGTCCCTGTATTTTATATTTTTTATTATAATCCATACTAATATTATAAATGTGAAAGTGTGTTTGTTTGTTTGTTTGTCCTTCCTTCACGCCGTAGCTAAGCAATCAATCGACCTGATTTTTGGCATACAGTTAGTTGAAAAGATGGAGAGTAACATAGGCTACTTTTGGTCCTAAAAAACATCAAGTTCCCAAGGGAGATTACTGGAATATTTGTATGTGTACACCAAATATATCCTTACTAATATTATACATCGGAAAGTGAGTTTGTTTGTACCACTTTCACGCCGTAACTCCTATTGCTTTGAAATTTTGCAGACGTAAAGTTAGAAGTCCGGATTAAATAATAGGGTACTTTTTTATCCCGGAAAAAATTATATTCACGAGGGAAATCTAAAAGCGCGATATAACCGATCTCCACGCGAGCGAAGCCGCGGGCGGAAAGCTAGTACTTAATAATTAAGATACAAGGTTGATTGATTGGGAAAATTTTAATTTTGGGTAGCCTCCAACACCCTAATTGCGTACCACAATGTAAACTAACAATTTGAAGCTAATCCGTTGCTCAGTATATCAGAAAATTGTGTTTGTTCCATAACATAAATAACGCAATGAATTTTGTTGACAAAATAAAATGTATTGCCACTGGTGTCTGTACCTGCTTTGGTTTTAGTGTACGAATCGGAAAATGTTTCTAAAAGACAAAAATGGAAAAGGTGGGCTATTATACTAAGTACTTAAATTATACAATATGGTAAGAAAACCCTGTCCGACCCATAAGGATAATAAAGGTTCGGTAAACACATGACCAAATATAATACAGTAGGACCCCGATTATCCAGACCTCAGTTATCCGGAATCGCGATTATCCGGACAGCCAACCGTGTTGAGTTTATTCTAACATGAACATGTCGAAACTGGCATAACGCCACGCCATTCGTGCCGCCCGCGCCCTCCGCTTGTACATAAACGTTGATTTTCGCTGACATGTATGTATGTTGTTTTTAATAAACACCTGACATTACATAATAATAAACACCTGACATTACATATGACTGAATTCGAGACGTTGATGTCGATCGCCACACGATTTCTCCCCATCTATCCCTGTTGGACAACAGTCCAATTGTTTGATAATTATTAACAGGTCCCCTCACCGCCGACTTGATTTGGTCGGTCCACCTCATCGGTGACCTTCCACGAGGTCTGTTCCCCTTTACTCTGCCCTGGACTGCCAAACGTTCTATGGTGTTATTATTGTGTCTTAACACGTGACAGACAAATCCGAGTATACGAGCATCAACGAGCAGCGTCTTTCAAAATTAGTACAAATTTTGAAAGACGCTGCTCGTTGATGCCGAGTTCTTGGAGTATAGAAACCTTCGTTCTAAACTCGGTCCATGATACCCCAAGCATTCTTCTACAGCACCATATTTCTAAAGCATCTATCTTTTTGTTTCTTATCTTATCTCTCTTCTTCTATCTTTTTTTTGTTCTCGTAACGTCCACGTTTCAGCTGCGTAGAGAAATATGGGAAATATTAGTGCTCGGACGAGCCTGACCTTAGTGGCTTTAGTTATGTCGCGATTCCTCCAATTTTTTTTGAGTTTGTCCATTGTCCCTCTTGTCACTACATATGTACGGAAAAAGCCTGCCTTTCTTTATACATCGGATTATCCGGACTTTCAATTATCCGGATGTCTACTGACAACAATTAGTTCGGATAATCGGGGTCCTACTGTATAAAATTTTACGTAATCATCATAGTACCAATACAAATGAATTTTGAAATAATCTTTTTTTCGCGCGAATTAATTCCAACTTCCCCGAAATTTGGTAATATTTAAAAAAGTGATAACACCGGTATTGTTATGAGCGAATAGCGATGCGACCACGTGCCGCGTGCCCTGCTGCCCGCCGCCCGCGGAAGGGTGCTTAACGCACATTTATTAAGTTACCTCTTTTTGCGAAATAATATTTATTTTTTAGGGGGATTTTTTTTTAAGGATAGCCCGGTTTTGTATCCATTAGTAGAATCAGTTATCGATACCTAACAACACATTCACGGGTCGCACACGGTTTTCTTAAAATACTGTATATGTATAGCTCTTTAAAACCACAAGAACCTACGAACCCAAATCTATTCTAAGCTCCAGTAAACACATATCTAATTGCAAATGGAAACAAAAGTATTAACCAATCAAAATCAGAGTCGGAATGAACCAGACAAATTAATAGGTGTTCCAATTAATTACACAAAAACGACATGTCACCGAGTTCCAATGAATAAAGACACCGTTATATTCACAGCCTAAAAACCGGATGAACTTGTTCCATAATTGAATTCGACAGCTCGACCATTACCACAGCCAAGCGAATATAATGTTCCAATCAATCTGTGGTTTTATCATATAACTATTACTATTCTATATTATATATTATTATACTATCTACCCGCAATTAATACCGCGTGGGATCACGTGACGCGTTGATGTCCAAGCCACCCTGTATGCGTTATGACTTATGAGGTATCACATTACTCTTTGAAGTCTTCATCAAGGAATATATAAACAAAAACCACAGCAAAATACCAATATACACCCATTTAACGCCAAGACCACATAGTTATCGTGGAGATATCGTGGCTTCTGACACAGACAACTAGTCATGGATCAACATCATTACAAACTAATTGCGTAACACATCACATCAGTAAAAATGGTTTTCATTTTGACAGTTCAACTGCATTCATTGCGTTATTTACGTTGCTGATCAGATACATTTTCAAACATAGGGAGCATTGGAATGGCAATAAGCTTTAAAATGATTCCAACTGATAGTAATGGTGTATTACCCAATTAGGTTGCAGGATATGTCAGTTCATTGGTACGACATAATCCCACTATCATTAATAGATCTTTGACAGTCTTTACGGGTCGTCAGAAGCCCAAAACTTTGACAACCAGTCTTGACAAGGAGTATATTACCCAGTAACTGGGTTGTTTACATCCATTTAGACCACAGACATATGATTTAGATCCACTAATCTAAATCATATCTCAAGTTAGGAACCACTGTTCCTAACCTGGGGGTAATTACCCCCGCAGGGGTAAAACGGAGATTCTAGGGAGGTAACACGGGATGGCACGAAATAGTATTAAAATAACAATAAACAAAATACTAGATTAATTATGAGATACGCGTTGAGTGAAACCGAAACTAATATTGTCAAACTTGCGGATGCAAAGCAATTTCAACCTTCGTACTAGTTAACTCCGAGATTTATATATTACTTTACTAGCTACTTACAACGTGTAATTTCTTACATAATAAACAAATTTTCGTTCAAATTTGTGTGGTTTTAATTATTTTAAATTAGCTAGAGGTAAACTCAATTCCCATACTTGTTCACAGGGGTAGTGACATTGAAAAGGTTAGGAACCACTGATTTAGACTATAATAGATTATGAATATTGCATATGTCGTGTTTTTCAGGATATTAGAAAAACATAATATAACTTATGCACACACACCAGAGTACAGAGTCCAGTGAGCCGAGCGTGGTGTTTAACTTGAGCCGCTCGACGCTCCAAGGTCGCCTTTTGCAGCGATCTAATTAGACCGCCAAATGGCAGATCGCGTTCACGTAAAATAAACACTCACAAGGCCCTCGGAACTGCCAAGGACCAATCCTTACTTGATGTAATGAAACATATTTAACTATGAAATCCACAATTTAATACATCAATCCATAACAATTAATTAACATCGGCTGCCGGTAGAAGTTACCACCCACCAGACAAAGTCTTGCCGCCAAGCGATGCGTCTTGTTCCGACATAATGGCTGGTGGGTGAAGCCGTTCGGAGGATGGACATGATGAAATGTTGTTGTGTCGGGGCTGGTCCTGGAGGGTCAATCTCCCTATGGCGCAGCATCGTTGGTCTTGTTGTCGAGTTTAACATTGCATCACTTCATTCAACTGCCGTCTTCCGTAATTGTAACAGCACATACCTACTTAGGACCCATTAACTTAATCAAATTTTATTCAGTGGTGTTTGGCAATCTGGTCTTCTCCCAGTTGCAATAATGTCCCTTTGTGCCGATTGGCCTAGTTCTGTTCTTTCTCCTGCTTGTTATGGAGCGAAGTGGAAAAAATATCTTTTTTCTTACTGATCCGCTATTCTTTTCTGATTAATTTCGTTGCCGGACCCCAGACAGTTGAATCGTTTCTCCGGGACTCGTCGAGCTTCATTGCTCGGCGTTTTTCTGGCGGTCTCCACTGTTGATTCTGGCTTTCAGGAGTTGCAGTGGGTGGGAAAAAGTGTGGCGGGTTTTGCCGTCTTCCGACCTATTCACCCAGTCTTTTTTGAGTGAATAGGCTCTTAACAAACTAGCGCGCTTTACCATCAACGATTGCAACACTGCTTACCATCAGGCGGGATAGTTCGGAAAAGCTATGTCAGAAAACCTCTCGCATAAAAGCCCAGAAATGTTACCTCCTTATAATATGACCATTGACTTTTATTAGGATCATTAAGAGATCCCATTCCATTTAACTCATCTTTCAACAGTTATAGAAAGCAAAAAAACTTGATTGATTTAGGAATTTTTATGGATTTACGGTTTTTAAAATTGGATGTTTTCTATTAGAGTCCAGTTATTTTGAATAGGCCCGGTGGGCTCGTTTATTAGTTTTTTATTATAATTACGGATATTATGCAAAACGTGTTAGCATATATTAAATATGCTGATGTAAAACTGTTCATATTTCAATGTGGTCAGGTTTAATGCTGCATGGGCGCCACTTTCTGAAGATCTTGATATTGAAATGAATTATTTATTCATTTACTTATTTTTTTCTAATAATTTTAAACTAGTGCTTGACCGTAATCAGGCCTGATGGTAAACAATGAGGCAAACGTTGATGATAAAGCGCGCTAGTTTATTAAGTGCTTATTCAAAAAAAAAAACTGAGTGAATAGGAAGGACGACGGCAGTTGAGCGAGGTGATGCAATGTTAAACCCAACAACACGACCAACGATGCTGCGCCAGAGGGAGATTGATCTGGAGACCCTTCACGACCAAACTTCCGACACAACAATATTTGGCGCATCGTACCCGGCACACATCGCAACATAATTGCTTAGGCCCTTTTTACATGCACACGGCCACGGCACGATCGCCGTGCCGTGTAACCGTCCTAGCTCTTTCACATGTACACGGTGTACGCACGATTGCCGGCGATGGCAACGACGAACGGTCGCAGTATTATCAGAGTATTAAGAGAAACTGGATTTTTCATTATCATCTAGTTCTTCGACACTACTATTTAATCCTATACACACTTCTTTCCACGCTTCTTTTCTCTCTTTCCTGTTTACATAAGATGCGATGGTTTTATCCCATATAGTATAGGACGCGCTTTAATTAGCGAAATCAACATCGATTTCGTCAGACAATCTGCAAGAATCGTTCGTTCACCTACGATTTTAGCGGTTAAATGGCATTTGCACTCGCCGTGCCGTGTTCATGTAAACGCCTCTATGCAAATCTATACATGACTGAAAAGACGGTTGCAGCCTCGAAACCGTGCTTATAGTGGGCAAGGACGGGCGACACGCGGTCACGGCACGGTCGCCGGTCGCCGCGCCATGTGAAAGTTCTCATTGTTGCTCATATATTTCTACTTCACCCGTGGCCCTGGCACTACTTGGCCGTGTGCATGTAAAAATGGCCTTAGACCCGTCCTCCGTACGGCTTCACCATACATCATGACGGAACACGACGAATCGCTTGGCGGCAAGACTTTGTTTGGTGCGTGGTAACTTCTGCCGGCAGCCGATGTTAAGGAATTGTTATGAATTAATATGTTAAATTAAGGATTTCACGGTTACATATGCTTCATTCCATCTAGTATGGATTGGCCATTGGCAGTTCCGAGGGCCCCGTGAATGTTTATTTTACGTTAACGCAATCGAGACGTTTATGGCGTTAGGTTCTCTAATTAGATCGCTGCAAAAGGCGATCACAGCGCCGGACGTCATAAAAGTCTCGATCGTTGCCATAAAAAAAAAACAATAAGCACATTAGACTCTGGACTATGGTGTGTGTGCATGGGATATACATATTATGTTATTTTAATATCCTGAAAAACATGACATCTTCAATATTTATAATCGATCTCATTTTCCTGCATTAAAACCTAGTCATTGATGTAACATTTAATTGGTCTAGGCCTAAGGTAATTTAGAGACAGTCAGGTAGTATATCAATGAAGCTAGTTTGGGTATAATTCTGAACATTTTAGATATGAAGCTCAAAAACATATAGGTACCTTGAAATCAAGTTGATAAAATGGAATTGTATAATTGTAGTAAAAGTAACCTTTGAATGATCTAGGCCTAAGATCAGTCACGTGGTATATAAATGAAGCTAGTTTGGGTATAATTCTGAACGTTATCGATATGATGCTCAAGAACAAATACTTGGAAATCAAGTTGATAAAATGGAATTGTATAAAGAAGTTAACGCTAATCCCGAAATTTCCTCAAACGTCAGCATGTTGACTAAGCAGACTGGTGATACAAACAAAGTAAAAAAGTTAAAATACCCACTTCTTTCAAACTCACCTCCTCCAGCCGCAGCGGCTCTTCCAGCCCGGCCGCAATCCTCTCCCGTTTCTCTCTCTCTTTCCTTTCTTTCTTCTCTCGTTTCCGCCTTTCTTTCTCCCCGTCCCGCTCCTCACCGCCCCCCACATCGCCGCCAGTCAACACCGCGGTCTTTTTCATGAAATTAAACATGGCGGTTTGGCTCTGAAACGAAAAAAGGTTTTATTTAGTTATTTATGTTTTGTTTTTATATATAAATTATAAACTAGCGCTTGACCGCAATCCCGCCTGATGGTAAGCAGTGACGCAATCGTTGATGGTAAAGCGCACTAGTTTATTAAGAGCCTATTCACTCTAGCCTTGAAGACACTCAAATTGTAGTCCGACGGAAACACCGTCGCTGGCAAATTGTTCCAGTCCCTCGATGCACGCGGTATAAAGGAGGAGGCGAAACGCTTCGTCCGGATCGTAGAGGTGTTAACAACGTAAGGGTGGAAACTCGCCGTACGACGGGTTGTCCGATGGTGGAACGGAGATGAGGGAATTAAAACATGCAACACATGCAAACATTATGTTTACTAAAAAAGGGGGGTGACTGGTGGTGAAGGTTTTAGCATCCTCGTCATTATCATGTGCTATTCCGTTTGGCAACTGTCGGATTCGAATCGAATTAGTATAACTGGGTGCATTTGAAAAACAGAATTTTACTTAAGGAGAACGCCTCGACACAGCTTTTAGGGCGAGACCATAACACTGCATTGCGGCGTCGTATCGCAAAACGACGTCGCAGAGGAATACAATGCTATGACGCAACGCAAAAATTTTATCGCATACGACATCGCATGATAAGACGCTAACCGTCAGTTTCTAGTGAGACATGGACTACTTTTGCTAGCGCTAAGACGCATCAAGAAAAAGAAACAGAAAAGAAAATACTGGATGTATGATGGTGCATCCATTTCTATCAAAAGGGATGTTTCCTGGGTAAAAAAAAATTGATTCTATTTAGTCCGTCATTCAGATTAGGTATAGAAAAATATTGGATACGTATATTTTGTTTTATCAAATCAATAAAAATTGACAAATATAAAAGGCACCAAAGATCAGGAATGGTGGCTGGTGACGTTACTGCTCGCTAAAATATGTAGCATGCAGTGACGTCACACGAGTTTTCAACGCACTGTGTCGTCTTAATTTTTTGTTTATATGAAAAAAGAAAAAATACGTGTCTAGTATTATTTGGAAATATGACTGACGGACTAATTAGTTTTTTTTAATCAACTACCCTATAATAATAATAATGATGGAAATCGCGTCGCCGCATTTTTTTTTTTTTTTTTTTTAATAATTATAAACTAGCACTTGACCGCAATCCCGCCTGGTGGTAAGCAGTGATGCGATCGTTGATGGTAAAGCGCACTAGTTTATTAAGAACCTATTCACTCAGATTGAGCGAATAGGAAGGAAGACGGCAGTTGAGCGAGGTGATGCAATGTTAAACCCAAAAACACGACCAACAATGCTGCGCCAAAGGGAGATTGATCTGAAGACCCTCCACGACCAAACTCCCAACACAACAACATTTGGCGCATCGTACCCGGCACACATCGTAACACAACTGCTCAGACCCGTCCTCCGTACGGCTTCACCAGACATCATGCTGGAACACGACAAATCGCTTGGCGGCAAGGCTTTGTCTGGTGGGTGGTAACTTCTGCCGGCGGCCGGTGTCCGTTGCGTCAGCGCATCGGAAAATCCACGATGCTTGGTGCGGCGTCGTAGATTTTTACGATAACTCGATACTCCGTGATAAGACAGTAACGTAATTATGCAACATACTATCAATTACTATATGAATAATATTGAACAATATTTGCCAATTCATTCCATCACATGTTCTAAATGAACCGAGTCGATGGGTGGGCGTT
Source organism: Sesamia inferens (assembly GCA_037179545.1). Taxonomy (NCBI): domain Eukaryota; kingdom Metazoa; phylum Arthropoda; class Insecta; order Lepidoptera; family Noctuidae; genus Sesamia; species Sesamia inferens. Next base: position 19,441,223 of record CM073941.1, on the reverse strand, counting down.
TTGGGTGACTGTCTTATGTAATATTGACGTTCAAAAAGTGCTGATTCTCAGACTAATTTGAATAAAATGGATTTTGATTTTAAAGTTTTAGCGGTACGGCTAGCGTAATGGTTAAGCGATTGCCTCCTGTGCTGCTGATCTCTGTCGATTCACACACAGAGCAAATATTTGTAGGAGCTACAAGTAGTTGTTACGGGTCTGGATGTTTGTCTATGTGAGCTTATATGTATGTAAACGCATCCATGATAAAGGAAAAATTCCTAGTATAGCAGAAGATATATGTAATTCGTAAATTAGTTTATTTAGAGGCTATTCACTCAAAAAAAAAACTGTGTGAATAGGAAGGAAGACGGAATTTGAGTGAGGTGATGCAATGTTAAACCAAACAACACGAGCGACGATGCTGCGCCAGAGAAAGATTGATCAGGAGACCCTCTACGATCAAACTCCCGACACAACAACATTTGGCGCATCGTACCGGGCACACATCGCAACACAACTGCTCAAACCCGTCTTCGGATCACGACGAATCGCTTGGCGGCAAGACTTTGTCTGGTAGGTGGTAAGGTAACTTCTGTCGGCAATCGATGTTATGGCCTACCACCGACTATCGACTATGAATGTGGCCAGAAAAGGGTCATTGTTTTTATCAATTGGTCTACTATCTATCTTCCTGGCAAAAGGGCCAGGGCGATAACTGACACATTTAGAACCGCAGTAGCTATCATTTCGGCAGTTCACACAGAGTTCACTGCACTTTTCATTGTGTTTATTTTATTTTGGTTCACCAACAATTATTGTGTCATGTGATTTAAAAAGATGACAGAGTAGTGTAAGAATAACTGATAGGCGAACTCCGCATACGTGATACAAAAATGGTAAAAGAACTTTTCTTTTTTGTTTTGGGTGGGAAATCATTAAATGACGTCTCCCGCCCTAGGCGGAGCGGAAGGGCGTGTCAGACTTTTACGACTAAAACCCACCCGTGTTTCTTTACTTGCCTGTGTGCCAGGGCCACGGTTTCTTTTTTAACCAATCCGCAACCCTGACCCAAGAGGCATCGATCTTTGTGGGCCCCGCCACGATGTGCTGACATCTTTTTGAGGGGCGCGTGAAACACAACGCGCCGTCGACTCAGGCTTGGTCCTTACCGGGCGGCGAGCTGCTCACCGCCTGCAAGCCCACGCCTGCGGCAGCCGTGCCGGAAGTTTTCTGTTGTCTCCCGACCAGGGACAAGAACTTCACTTAAAACTAAAACTTAAACTAAGTAACTTAAGTTTTATGAATACACTAGTTATAATTATGTCATTTTTGGTAAAACATACATCAAATTATTAGCAAAACATGCCAGAAAGTGAGTACTTAATCAAAATCTGAAAGATATTTGTAAATTTTGTTGTTTGTAAAAACTATGTACCTAAGTATGTATTTTAAAATTGTTATGTACAGACGTCAACACGTCAAGCTACTACAATCTGTCAGATTTCTTTATTAGATTTTCAACTTTATCTCTTAAGCATTAAGTCTTAAGGTTGATTGGGAATATTTGACAGTTTCGGGTAGCTTGACCTGCTGTCGTACATACATACATTGCTGTGCCGTTTTATGGTAAGTATTTCAAATATTCATCCGACTAATATTTTATATACGTAAACGTGTGTATGTATGGATGTATGTTAGTTACTCTTTCACGCCAAAACTACTGAACGGATTTGGATGAAATTTGGCACATAGGGCATAACAATGGGTTCATTACAAGAATAGGGATGTTTCCTGGGTAAAACAAATGGATTCTATTTAGTCCGTCATTCAGATTATAGAAAAATATTGGAATACGTATATTTTATCAAATTAATAAAAATTGATAAATATAAAAGGCATCAAAGATCAGGAGTGGGAGCTGGTGACGTCACCAGTCGCTAAAAAGTGTAGCAAGGAGTGATGTCACACGAGTTTTCAACGCACTGTATCGTCTTCATTTTTTGTTTATATGAAAAAAGAAAAAATAAGTGTCTAGTTTTTTTTTTTAAATCTGACTGACGGATTATTTTTTTTTTAGTCAACTACCCTACTGACATACAGAATAGTTTTTAACCGTATATGTCCACGGGATCGAAACTTATGCTGGTGAAACCGCGAGACGCAGCTAGTTACTTATACGGCAATAAAGTCTTTTCAATTACTAACAATTCGAAACGTAGCGATAGCGAATCAATTATTGATAGTACTTTTTTTTTCATATAAATAAAGCGATAGTCATGCGCATAAGCGCATGCTTAATTTGTTTGGTCACACTAATGAATACAAATTAGACAGCCTTTGTGGCTTAGCGGTAGCGAACGCGGCCGTTGCGCAAGGAGGCGCGGGATCGATCCCCGCACAGTGCAAATATTTGTATGCATGAATGTGAATATTTGCACTGGTCTGGTCGTGCCTCGGAAAGCACGTTAAGCCGTTGGTCCCGGTTGCTATACGAACATCTAGTGGCAGTCGTTACGGGTTGTTGGAGCCCTCAAAAATCTAACAATAATTGGTCTAACTGCAATGCTTAGATATCGCCTTCGGGTTGTGGAGGTCAGATGGCAGTCGCTTCACGGAAAATATCGAAGTTTAGCCAAAATCAGCAGTTAAGATTTGTAAAGCGGACCCCAGACTCCAAAGCTGAAAAAAAGCTACGGATGCGACTGGGATTAACGCTGAGATGATGATGATGACTAATGAATACAAATTCATTGGTTGCTTCATCATCATCATCATCGTCATCATTTTACATATGTCTCCCCCAAGGATCTCCACTGCGGCCGATCCTGCGCCTTCCGCATCCAACGGTTTCCAGCGACTTTCACCAGATCGTCGGTCCACCTTGTTGGGGGCCTACCCACGCTGCAACACCCATCAGAAGAGCAAGCTCTAAAAGGGCCAAATAAAATACACCCGCCATACAATAATAACTACTACTTTGTTTAACAGAACTGTTGGGGCCATACAACAATACATCATACGGCCCACAGGCCCTTGAGTAGAGAGCCAACAGAGACCAAGCCCTAAGAATTCGCTATTGATATAGGTATAAAGTTAGATGGAGTGACGATTGTAGCAAAGCAGCGTGCAGCAACTGGAGGACAGTCGTCGAGGAATTGAGCGAAATGTCGTTCAAAAGTAGAAGCCTATGTCTAACAAAGGATAGAGATATAAGTGGTAGGGGTACACTCTTTGGTGGGCAACATTTCGGTACACAAGCAGATACACTCTACAAAAATCTCACCGCGAAAATAAAGGTGTTGTGAGCTTGAACAGCCAATAGCACAAATACCTAACACCAAGTGAAATACCAGCTTACCTAAATTGTCTTAGGTCTCACAGGGAGATTTTTACAGGTAAGATTGCCAGATTATTATTGTATGAAACTTGCCTTCTGATGTTTACTCCAACAATTTACTAAAATGTCAGGTCTCTGGCGCACGGGCATGTAAAGGAATACGGGTGGGTTTTAGTCAGTACAAGTCTATAGCTCATACCACACTTAAACGACTCTGCTCCCACTGGGCAAAAAGAATATTATTCAAATATGGGCTTTAAATATTGCACTTTAGATATACATATTTTACATTGGCATCATAAATTAGCAGACAGCGAGCTTACCGCCGTCAGACTGCTCTGTGCCCTTCCGCGAGCGAGAAAGGTCTTTTGATGATTTCCCAACCGAAAAAAAAGGTGAAGTTAGCTGTTAGTATCAATCTCTAGCGCCAGGTGGAATCACAGACACAAAGTTTCCAAAGAGAGAATTTTACAGAATAGATCGACAGATTATTATAGTACGAAGCTGGCATTCTGATGGATACGTACTCCGTGCTCATATCTCGTCCCTTTGATTTAGTTAAAGTGCGCTGGATATCCGAGCAACATAATCTTTGACTGCGCGGCAGCCGACCCATAAAATTGATTGAGGCAAACGCAGTCGCATATATTTACCGCTCAGAGGTTTTGATACTTTGTTGCGCTTTTGAAGACGAGAAACATTAAGGTGAGTAAGCGTAATGTAAATATTCAAGGTGACGAGAAAACTGAAACTATGGACATGTTGTGATTAAAGAAAAGATATAAAGAAAAAATATTTATTGTGGCAGAGCAGGCGGTGGCCTAGTGGTATTGGCCGCAATTTTCAAATTGTAGTCGAAGGTTCGAACCCAATCAGGTGCTTTACTTTCTATAAATCATCACCAATGCTCTCGAAACGGTGAAGGAAACCATCGTGAGGAAACCGGCATGTCCTGGAGGGAAAAACTTTGAAGACATCTGACAACTATCAAGCCATCATAAAATGAATACCGAATAAATAAATAAGTAGGTAAGTACCGTGTGGCAATAAATTCTTACATATACGAGAGGGGAGAAGGTAACATAATATTCTGAGACAACCACAAGACGCATAACAGACCACACTCAAGATGATTTGATTGAACATTATGCAATCAGCACAGATCAAAGAGAATTCGATAGAGGGTAGTAAATAAGAATACTTATTATAGTTCTCCTCTCTTTTTGAGCATTTGCCATATTGATTTTGTTCGCATTATTATATGTGAAACGCAAGTTTTTTTTTGTAATGGTTATAAATTAGTGCTTGACCGCGATTCCGTCCGATGGCAAGCAGCGATGCCATCTTTGATAGCAAAGCGCCCTAGCTTATTAAGAGTAGGGTTGTAACGGAGCTTCGCCTCCGCTTCCGTTACTGCGGAAGTTCCGAAAGAAATCGTATCTTCGCATCCGCCTCCGACTCCGTACAATTTTCCCGGAGTTACAACGGAGGTTTATTTACGTATTTATAAAATAAATAACTCGCAAGCTGCGACACGCGACAACCGTCCGGCTGCGTTTGAGCGCGAAATGGTCAAGAATCAACGAGTGCGAGACGGGAATGCGGCAAATACAATTTGTTTCTCCTTAATTTTCATTAAAAGAAGGTAATACTTTTTTTTCAAGTGTAATACTATTAATGTACGTATTTAAAATAAAAAAATTGTTTTAATTAACCATAATTTTTGAAGTGAAACTTCTTTAGGCACGCTTGACTTGGGGAGTAAACTGGCGAAAGCGTTACGAAAAATGTTACGAAAAATGATCGGGCAAGGCGAACGGAAGCAAAGTATAGTCCTATTTCGTCTGTACTACAACCAAGGAGTTGGCTCATGCAAATATTGCATGACATGTCGAGTATGAAGTTGTGAGTTCGCATCTCGCCGAAGGCAATATATATTTTTTGGATCTTTTTAAGATTTGTTAACAATCAACCAAGGAGTTGGCTCATGTAAATATTGCATGACATGTCGAGTATGAAGTTGTGAGTTCGCATCTCGCCGAAGGCAATATATATTTTTTGGATCTTTTTAAGATTTGTTAACAATTGATTACCTAAGAGCACAAATAATTTATAAATTTCGTTCTGTTCTGGCTTTTATATTGTTTTATATATTTTTGCTGAACATTTCTGATATAATTGAAAGTATAGAAGAAGATACCGTCACAATACGATAATTGGACACAAAGTACAAATTGCTTTCGAGCCTCATAAGCTCAATTATTAAACTAAGTACCTTGATTGATTAAGAACTATGAATTTCTTCGAGAACATGACGCTGCGAACACCCCCCGACCCCCCTCATTGATTACCTCAACCCCCCGAGGATTATCTCGGGAACCAGAGGTCGTGGACTACCCGAGTTTGGGGTCCCCTGAATCAGGAGGAGGAGCCCGACCTTTTGGCCCCGAGGGAATCCACTCCACCCTCTCCCCTTCCCCCCTCTCCCCTACCCCCCGCAACCCCACGAAATCTACCCCCCTCCCCCCGCCCCCTTTAGTTACCTCACCCCCCCGTGGATTATCTCGGGAACCAGAGGTCGTGGACTACCCGAGTTTGGGGTCCCCTGATTCAGGAGGAAGAGCCCGACCTTTTGGCCCCGAGGGAATCCACTTTTTTTTTTTTTTTTTTAAATTGGAGGTCTATGCAAAAATATTAATTTATAAATGAAAGCATGAAATAAATTTAAACATTTATAGAAAATTAATATATGTATATGTGTATACATGTATATATTGTACACACATATATATATATAGATATACATACAGATGGTGCGAAAGAAGTTTCACTTCAGTCGTGTGGTCATAAGCACACTCGTTTTTTTTTTTTTTCTTCTATATCTACTTTCACCTACGCCATCGCCTCCGTTAACCTCCGCGTCCGCGGAGGTGAGACTCTTTGCCTCCGCATCCGCCTTCGCCTCCGTTAGACGGAGGCCTTGTTAGCCTCCGTCTAACCTTGAAAACATCTAAATTGTTATCAGACGGCGACGATGTTACCACCGCAGGCAAATTGTGCCATTCCTTTGGTGGTGAAAAAGACAAGGCGAAACGGTTCGTCAGATGATGGAACGGGGATGGCAGAATTAAGCCATGCATAATATGATTTGCGCGCACATTCTCCAAAATGCATAACTATAGAATAACGAAAAGCTGGTTAACCTACGCCTATGCTCTAGGCTTTGAAGATTGTTCTTTACCAGGCCTGGGTCATCAATTAGCCTCTTCGCACGCCTCTCCCCGAGTCTAAAGTTTATAACCAGGATTTATATATATTTACTTAAAAGTACATATTTATATAAGATTTATTTATATATTTTTATATATACTTTTATCCTTATATCGCTAAAATTTCGATCTCGTGGTCCACAATACCGAAATTTTCTCGCACGAGTTTGACCTCACGGGGTCAAAAACCGCTACTAAAACACACTACTTTCATAAACGTTTCAATAATATCTTTCATTCGTAAAATGGCACACGCTATATGGCGCTCACCGTTCTTCTTTGAAACCGTAGGATAACAGGGTTTATCTTCGAGAAATTAAATAAGGCACTTCATTAAATTATTCTAAACACGTACCCTCTAATGATGTGACAGTTAATTTGTAGCCAACACAGTATGGGGATTACCTTAGGACAAGCATAGTTAGGAATTATAAGAATGAAGAAAGTGGAGAAAGTCCCTATGAAATATGTAGCTTTAGTAGTAACGCCCTAATTGGTATTATCTAAGCAGACTTCTTTCTAACTAAGGGACAATACAGAGACCAAACTGAGCGAAAGCTTTACGCATCAATCTGTTAAAATAACGTCAAAATGAACTGAAAACGGCGCAGATTCCCTTGTTTACCAATTTAAGATCAGTGCAGCTTTTTCTTTATATTTCATTATGAAAAGGACAGAAGATAAAATAGTAGTTTAGTTTCGGTTTACAAATAATAGTTTCTCCTTGGTAGGAGCATGGTGATTTCGTGTCGTGTCCGTTTGATGAAAGTTATTGTTTGAGAGAGATTTTTCAAACCCCTTTTTTATGAATAACTAGGGAATAACTGCCTGAATGGAATCTATCAAAATCTCAATTTGAATCATTTTGCTAATCCATTGATCCATATATTCGAAAAGTGTGTTTGCTCAACTACATAAACAACGCAATGAATGTTGTTGAACTATCAAAATGAAAACCGTTGCTACCGATAGTGTTACGCAATAACTCTGCTGAGTTCTTCGAGGAATGTAAGCGGTTATTCACCGAAGCAGTGTTATAATAGTTTTGGGGAATTCTATATGGATAATAATAATAAGGCGTTTGACCCTTGTGTCATTAGTAGAAACAAAACCATCATTATCGCTGAAGGCAATGATGTCTTTAATACGCAGTTGGTTGTAAACAGGAGTAATTAGGTTGCATCCTCATTATGACGTAAGTAGCAGGTGCTCTGTTAAACGTTTGTTTGGTTTGAAGGCAAAAAATGTGACCAATTTTCTTTCAACTTATTTTAAAATATAAAACCTAGCCTAGCCGCCAAGCGATTTGTCGTGTTCCGGCATGATGTCGGGTGAAGCCGTACGGAGGACGGGTCTGAGCAGTTGTGCTGCGATGTGTGCCGGAAACGATGCGCCAAATGTTGTTGTGTCGGGAGTTTGGTCGTGTTGTTGGGTTTAACATTGCATCACCTCGCTCAACTGCCGTCTATCTATCTATCTATCTTCTATCGTCTATCTAATAGGCTCTTAACAAACTAGCGCGCTTTACCATCAACGATCGCATCACTGCTTACCATCAGGCGGGATTGCGGTCAAGCGCTAGTTTATAATTATTAAAAAATAAAAAAACCTCATTTCATAAAAAGAAAGCTTCTAGAATGTTCTAGAAACTTCAACTCGGTCTTTAACTAGGCGGGAACGTTTGCAAAAAGGTTTAAGACAGTGAAGTGTAGGTGTTTGACGGCGGATTATCTCCAGCAGTGGACGTTTATCAGCAGAGACATTTGTCAACTGAAATGAGTATAATGAAGTCAAATTCAAAGCATTTATTTGTAACAAGCTGCGCTCCGCAGTTTCACTTACGTCTCAGTACTTTGGATACCAGATAAAGTCTTGCCGCCAAGCGATTCGTCGTGTTCCGGCATGATGTCTGGTAAAGCCTTACGGAGAACGGGTCTGAGCAGTTGTGTTGCGAGGTGTGCCGGTTAGTTGCGTGTCGTGAGTTTGGTCGTGGAGGGTCTCCAGATCAATCTCCCTGTAGCGCGGCATTGTTGGTCGTGTTGTTGAGTTTAACATTGCATCACCTCGCTCAACGGCCGTCTCCCTTCCTATTCACTAAGTTTTTTTTAGTTAATAGGCTAAATAAACTAGCGCGCTTTACCATCAACGATAGCATCACTGCTTACCATCAGGCGGGATTGCAGTCAAGCACTAGTTTATAATTATTAAAAAATATATATACATATATAAGTATATAAGGTGTATCTGACATCGTAACGCAAACTTTGCGAGAAGGCTACACCGCATGCCACTAATAAAATTATGATAGAAATAACAGTGTATAAAAAATGTGCCGTGCAAGCGTGCCGCCGCGCGTGTTTGTGGGTATGTCGTTGACCCCTGATGTGAACTCTATTAAATCAGCTGATAGGATAGTTTTTCGAGATTTTTTCACATTGCGCTTTTTTGTGTAATTAGCGAATTAATTATTTTTTTACTTTAAAATCTTATTGGATTATAAAAATGAAGCAATTATGAACGGTTTAAAGTGAAAAAAAACTGCATATTATTTTTTTTTAATCAGGAAAAATCTGACGAAAACTTTCACCTGTGAGGGATTCAGAATCATGTACTGGATCCATGGTACTCGTTTGTGCGTCGATGTCAGAGACACCCTATATTGTTAATCCTGGTTACAAACCATTTGTGTGGCAAATTACATCCGAAACCTGTCAGTAGTTTTTGCGTGAAAGGGTACGCAATAGCTACTGAGAGGTTTCTTATAATTTAGGTTATTCAAACACTATAAGCTCAAGGTTCCTCAAAGGGCAATCGGGAGGGCTATGCTTGAGGTTTCAGTGCGTGATCAAATTAGAAATGAGGAGATCCGCAGAAGAATGACAGTAACTGACATAACTTTGGGTTATGTCAGTTACTGTCATTCTTTGAATTGCAACACTTAAGTGGCAGTAGGTTGGGCACAACGATGCCCGGTGCGACAGACGGGTTCTCAAGTAGCGACCACGCAGCTTAAGACGCAGCGTGGGTAGGCCCTCGACAAGGTGGACCGACGACCTGCTGAAGGTCGCGAGAAACCGCTGGATGCAGGAGGCACCTATGTCTGGCAGTGGAAGTCTTTCGACTAAAATGATGATGAGGATAAAACACTATAAGTAAACACATTTAAATGAATTAAAGAACCCACTTTCAGTACAATACTTGTTATCAGTTGCTACACGACGACCCATCAAGCACAACACATTTCCAGTTTTACTTGATCTCGCTTCGTAAAAGCTGTTCTTAATATGAGAAGCCAGCTTAGACTGGATATGTGGACTTGCGTACTCATTAAATAAATATTGTGTTCTTATCCAGTATCATCGACATTTATTACTTCTAATTACCATTAATTATTTGTAGGCGAATAGGTTAACGGCTCGTTCCAATTTGTTTACGACTGTTATCGTTTATACCTGGAAAATCATAAATACTAGGAATGTACATATTTATATTTTTCGAAAATGCTCTACGATAGTAATTACTTACTAAATCGTGTGTAAGTGAATTTAACGTAACAAACAGCGTATCAACAATAATTAATTATTACTAGCGCGGACATTTAAATTAGTATCTAGCAAATAAGTTACATTATTTACAGATATTAGGTCTTACAGAATCGCTTAGAGACTACTGAGTAAGAACATTTTAAGTAATCTGCCAAATTTTCCTTTTGTTTTTGCAGGCGATTGCTAACTGATAACTGATAATTGGTCTCTGATGTGTCTGCTACTATACATTGTATTCATTAATTATAACATCACCCCTGTTTGACCCAAAGGAGTAGTTAGAGGAACAGTATAGCCACGACACGAGACTACACCCACATTTCACCAGTCAAGTTTCAGTCCCATTCAAACCGATAATATGGCCATTACTTAATAATGTAAAGTATAATTAACCAGTATTTCACCCCACACCCAAAACTAGGTCACCACAAATGCCATTTTATGATACAAAAGACGAACCTAATAAAAAAAAAACACGCAAGCCTGAGGTAAATAAATTACAAAGTCGACGTCACAACAATAGTAACACGTACGGTCCCGTTACAACAGCGATGTTATCTAAATAACTGTCAACGCATTCTGTGCGTTTAGTTTGTTGTATGGTGTAAGCAGAGCATACAAATTGAGGAGGCACTGTCAGAGTTAGCGTTGTTCTACACACAAGCGGCATCATCGGCAGAGGTAGCTTCAGCCGTTGCTGCGTCGACAACGTCACCTGTGCATATACACGAGCAGCATTTTGTCTTATTTGAGAACGCGTGCATACATAAAAGTAGCATTTTGTCGCATTTCAGAACGTGTACATACAAACGAGTAGCATTTTGACCTATTTGAGAACGCTTGCATACATACACACGAGTAACATCTTGTCTTATTTGAGAACGTGTGCATACACATGAGTAGCATTTTGTCGTATTTGTGTACGTGTGCATATAAACGAGTAGCATTTTGTCGTATTTGAAAACGTGTATGCGTACACACGAGTAGCATTTTGTCGTATGCCACCAAGCGCTTCGTCGTGTACATAATGTCTGGTGAAGCCGTTCGGAGAACGGGTCTTAGCAGTTGTGTTGCGATGTGTGCCGGGTACGATGCGCCAAATGTTGTTGTGTCGGAAATTTAGTCGTGGAGGGTCTACAGATCAATCTTCTTCTGGCACAGCATCATTGGTCGTGTTGTTGGGTTTAACATTGCATCACTTCTTTCAACTGCCGTCTTCCTTCCTAATCACTTGGTTTTTTTGAGTGAATATGCTCGTATAAAACTAGCGCGCTTTTCCATCAACGATTGAATCACTGCTTACCATCAGGCAGGATTATATACACCATCAAGAGCACAAAAAATTGAGAACGGGTGCATACATACGAGTAGCATTTTGTCGTATTTGAAAACGTGGATGCATACATGACACACGAGTGGCATTTTGTCGACTACAGCCGCCGTTTCTACGTCTGCAGCTGGCTTTGGCTTTTAACGCGTGCTCCTCGTTTGTAAGAGCACTTACCGATGAATAATAAGTTGATCTTGCTCAAAGTACGGAGTTGGAAGTGATGAGAGTTATGACGAAATGTCAAGAGTTTATACTTAACGCAGAATCATTAGGGGTTAAGTTTAAAAGAATCGGGGTCTTGTTACTGTTCACCTCAGACAAAAAAAAAAGCCAGAAAGAAGGATACAATTTAACCACGAATTAAATTTATGGGAATCACCATTACCGGATACAATTTAACCACGAACTTAATTTGTAGGAATCACCATTATTATTGACAATAATTTGGATAACTACATAACATACATTATGTAACTCATGTGCTGTTGGTGTTGGCCCATCCTTGTATTGTTGCCAAATCTGAATCACTCGCGGGTACATACTTAAATATTTATTATATCAGATAACACTCACAGCACCACTACCATAATTCATGACAAAATGTGAGTAAGCAAAGTGGTAGGTAAAATATTTACCTAGAGTAATGAGGTAGCTAGCCGTTCCTAAATAGTGAAGCTTATTAACCATGCCAATTGTGGAATACAATATTATTTTAAAACGTCTGAAAATCGTTTGGGGAAAACAGTCAGTCCTCTGGAACGGTATAAGGAAAACCAGTAATTTGAATTAGGTTTCTTTGCACCTGGCGACTCCATAATATACATAAATGCGATTGTTAATTGTAATTCTTACAATTTTAAGAAACACAATAACAGTTAGTAGCAGTGACATTCGTTTTGGCAGTTCAATAACATACATTGGGCTGTTTACGTTGTTGAGCAGACACATTTTTAGGACTTATGAAGCAAATACTTCAGATTGTCATGGATAGTGTGTTATAGAAATAGGTTGCTGACCTTTGTCAAAAATACCCCTACATTTTAACGCGACTTTATTTGTGCTTTGTAGGTGATTATATAGGCATATATTATCTAGACCTACGACCTACTATCTCTTAAGGTCGAGCTATACATACGACCTAATGCTTCTAAAGTCGAGATATATCATATTTGTATTTTTAATAAGATCAAGGTAAATCAGTCTTTTTGCAGAAATTAACAATATAGAATCCTGAAAATGTTTACCCATTTAAATAATTTACGCACAAATAAATCAAATAAGAATTGTCACCCTATCGTTGAATATATTTGCCATTATTTTGACGTCACGTGCGTCCGAGGGCACTCATATCATGACGACACACAGGATATTGGCAATCGTTCAATTGTCCAGCTTTCCACGGCACTGCAATGACGCATCAACAAAGTTCTTTATTATTATATCGCATTATCTTTGGAACCTCCATCCTAATTGCGTAAAGCACTTCCAAACACAATCTGCACCCTAATTGCCTAATAACCTGAATCATTTTGAACGATATTCCTAAACCATTGCTTCATATGTTCGTATAATATGTCTGCTAAACTACGTAAATAACAGAATGAATGTTATTGAACACTCAAAATGAAAGCTTTTTACACCGCTGCTTTTGAACTATTCGAAGAGTTAATACTTATGGTACCATACGATACCAACTTCATACAGACTTCCATAGAATTTTGTCTGCGCTACAAATCGGTGCATACAAAAGTCTGTATAATAAAAAAGTCTGAGTAAAAAAAAAACGAGTACAAAAGAAGACTCAGACTCAGTACTTCAGATTTTTAATCAGAATTAAAATTTTTTAGACTTTATCTGAGTAAAATAAACATCTAAAGTTTGCGTCAAACAGACATATGTACAGATATTTGCACAAACAAGTCTGTATCGTGTTTCTTTTATAATTATTAGCTAGTTGCTTGCACGCAATCGTAAGCAGTGATGCAATCGTTGATGGTATAGCGCGCTGGTTTTTTAAGAGCCTACTCACTCAAAAAAACAGAGTGAAGACGGCAGTTGAGCGAGATGATGCAATTTTAAACCCAACAACACGACCAACGATGCTGAGCCAGAGGGAGATTGATCTGGAGACCCTCCACGACCAAACTCCCGACACAACAACATTTGGCGCATTGTACCCGACACACACCCCAACACAACTGCTCAGACCCGTCCTCCATAAGGCTTCACCAGACATCATGCCGCAACACGAAGAATCACTTGTGTGGACCACTATTAACATGATCAAAAACAAGACTTAAGTAAACTAAAAATATTGCTATTTTTCTATTTAGAGAAAATTAAATTATTATAGCCTGTACTGTCCTCCTGCTGGGACAAGATCTTTTCGTTTCCTTCCAACAGAATCGGTTCTGCGCCATTTCTTGCCGTAAGGCATTCAGGTTCAGATGGACTTTGATGAATTGGACACCAATTTTCTCCCGTGAAAAACTAACTTGAAGGAAGAAAACTAACTTGAACAATATCGTCCAGAAATATTCTAGAAGACATCTCAGAAATCAGAATCAATACGTCAATTAAAAATATTGCAGAATTTCAACAATTTCGCGTTCTTGTATTCCGTTCTTAAATGAGCAATATTTACTTCGAACCTTGCTAAACATCCGCATCTTTGTTGAACGAACTATTTGCTCTGACAACAGTAGAATGAAGACGAAATATGTTATCTGTGAATGTTCACGTTCCTAACGGTCTAAACGTCGTTTTTTTTTTTTTTTCATTCAAAATATTCGCGAATTCTTCATTCATTCATATAGAACGTTATTTTTTGTTTATGCGAAACCTGAATACAGTTTGTTCAGAATAAGTTCAACTGAATCGATTCCAATCATTTTTACACCATGTTATATTTTTTCCCAAATACATTTAGAAGTTGTTGCAGTGTGGTTACCGAGCGCACAACACAGCTGGCGGTAGATCATAGTACTAGGGGCACAGTGAGACAGGCCACCCCCCGCGTCGCACCGCTGCAGGCGCGGCCGGGCGAGTGGTGCGTTGACTATATTTTTTCTGGGACAACCAGATAAAATAACAATCGCATAACTTTGTGATTTTTCACGATATTTTCTTGAAATTTGGTACATAGATTCCTTACTTAAAAATACTGGACACGTGTTTAGGGTTTCGGGTTCCGCATACACCTATATAAAAATAACGTTGTGTATTACCGATTGCAGTTATCGTGTTACAGATATTAGTGTTAAAAGAAGAAAAATATTGTCATTTTTGTAAAACACATGATGACTGTTGTGTTTCAGAAGTTTGGTTAACACTTCTAGAAATATACGTTTTCATTCATAATTAGTGTTTGCTGTGTCATGCTCTCTTTTGTGTTAATGTATTGATGGCAAAAAGATCGAAAATATTTGGCTTAAAATTCAGCAGCGCGAACTCAACTCACTGGATAACCCGTAAAACCATCAAGTACACTGTTGACAGGACATGAGGCGCGAGTGAAAGGTGGACCATTTTCTGTGGGGAAGTGCCACATACACACTTGAGATCAAAGCCGTCGTTGAACCCCACTTGTGGACATTATCTTTGCTCTGATCGACTTGAGTTCGAAGTCTACAAGTGTATTTAGAGATTTGAAAGTCGGCCACGGTAATGTGTGCTCCGACGAAATGGTCTCAGCAGAATTGCATCCAAAAACGAAAAAATAAAAAAGAGATTTGTCATATTTTTTACTCTTACGAACAATTAAGTAAGAGAATGCAAAGGTGACTGCATTCTGCATGATATCATCAATATAATTATAGCATAAACCACTAATCGTAACCTGCTTAATAGAACCTCATTAATTCACACATTATGCCAAACTCTACATAAAAATAAATCAGATGTTAAACAATAATTTTGAATAGGTACCCTAGATGAAATACAAAAAACCGGTCAAGTTCGAGTCGTACGAATTATTCTGTGGCACGGTACAGACGACAGCAAGTCAAGCAGGCGCGTGCGCTCCATAGAGGCATATAAGCACTGCATACCCTAATAATTTTCTAATTCGGAACACCCGAATCGTATTATAATATAATTTTTGTACTACAATACATTCTGTTAAAACACTACACTGGTAATAACGCTCAATCCTTCTCTGTATGTGAGGAGACCTGTGCCCAGCAGTGGGACGATAAAAAGGTTGATAATCAGGATGATGTTGATCTATGCATACCCTCAACAAAATCTCTGTGCACGCCTCTGAAGTCAAGCTACCCGAAACTGTCAAATATTCCCAATCAACCTTGAGCCTTAATACTCGTACTTTAGCGATATAGCTGAAAATCTTATTAAAAATTTACAGATAGTAGCACAAGTAGTAACTTGATGTGCTGTCGTCTGTAGAATAAACACGTGTTATGACAGCTATATAAAAAAGTTATAAATCAAAGGGAAGTTTATAGAATTTATTATCTGTTGATATAGTGACCGTAGAAGTACAGACTAGGAAAATTTCAAGTGTCTACTTATTACGGTACAAGAGATACAGCCCGTGACAGAGCGGATTGACAGCGGAGCTTCAATATTATTTAGATCCCGTTGGCATCCTTGGGTACGGAACCCAAAAAATCTAGACAACTGGTCTTTTGATATACGAGTTTTTTTAAATTCACAAATAAAAATATAAATAATAAAGACAATTAACATTAATAATGCCAAGACCTAGCATAATAACGGGTAATATGAGTCATAGGACAAGGTTATTCGAAAATATCTTAGATTGTGGCCAAATAGGAAATGTTATGTCCAAAAAGTCCTTGCTATTAATTTGTCTAAGACCGCACCTAGGTCTAGGAGAATATTTATTAATCTTCACCGTCCGAGTTTTAGTCCAGAATTAAATACTAACGTTACTTTGTTCAAGGGCTGCTAGAGATTTGAGGGGTGTCTCACAGATCAAAACAGAAAGGATTGAATAAATTTAACAAATGGCGTAGAATTGATCAGCACTCTAGGGCTGTTCGAGCCATTTACAACCTTGGTCCTAGAGATTCTCTTAGAGAAAAAATCAGAGAGGTGGACATTCTGACTGTAGCTTCACAGTATATATTTGAAAATCTTATGTATGTACATAAAAATATGTCGGATTTTAAGAAAATAAGCGATATTCATAATATAAATACCAGGAACAAACACAATCTTGCTGTACATCACACTCGTCTCCACAGAGTAGGCAACTCGTTCATGGGTCAATGTATACACTTTTACAACAAGCTTCCCATGGACATTCGAAACTTACCCATTAAACGATTTAAAAAGTATATAAAGGCCAAACTTTGCAAAAAGGGGTATTATAAAATCACAGATTATTTAGAAGACAAAAAAGCTTGGGACTGAGCTGTTCGCTCTGTTAAGCATTGTTATTAAGCAATATGCGTAATTATAAGGTAAATTATTGTAAACATTTTCATTTTTAATGTCTGGACTTGAAAAAAGACGATGATTCCTGAGTTTGTTTCGGCAATTTCTTCTCAGAGGTAGTCAGTTACGAAATGCCGGCTTCATCTAGTTAAAAAAAATAAAAAATTAACATGACGTGTAAAAGTGATCGGTGATCCTACTTGCTTAATAAACGATTTCATTTCATTTCTAATTGCGTGGCACATTTTCAATCTCATTGTAAAAAAACATTGCAATACGTTCGAAAAAAAGTCTGTTAAATAACTTAAATAACGGAATGAATTGTAGAACTGTCACTACTGATAGTGTGTTATGCATTAACCGCGCTGCCACTAAAATTCCTTAAAAAAATTATCTAAGTATCACCTTTCCAAGACGATTATAACTCATTCCAAACACACAAATTCAAGAATTCCGCATACCACAGCGTGAACATGATATATCCTCCGTGCGTGGTATAACAAGCATCATATTACGGTCAGTGGACGTTGACCCGGTTAGTCCTGAGCGTCAGAGTGCCAGACTAGGAGACGCCGAGTATGATCGTGATGCGTACACTTTTATATTCGAATCAATTGGTGTAAGTACTTGAAGAAATGTAGGAGTGGTTGATGGGTTACAGACTGTTTTGATGGGGGATCAAAATGATTGATGAGTTGCGTCAGCTTTGAACCGTCTGATTTTAGGTCACATCAGAGAGAATGAAATACGAGGTACAAATTGAATCGATGTTGAGAGTATGTGTGTGTGTGCATTGTCAATAGTTTCAACCCTTAGTATCGGGTGGAATGATAGCTCATTTTAGGCTCATCATCATCATCATTTCAGTCGAAAGACGTCCACTACTGGACATAGGCCTTCCTCAAGGTTCTCCACGACGACCGGTCCTGCGCCTCCCGCATCCAGCGGTATTTTAGGCTCACCACAACCAAATTATCACGGTGAGATTTTTACAGAATACACTGGCTATACACCCATATTTCACACGTGTTACTTAGAAATTCCAGATAGAAAATCTCAATAACACCCGATCCCGAGATCAATCCCTACTGCTCATTAATATTTCTTACGATCACTAGAAAAAGTTACCAATGACGCCGTTTTATCTAATAAATAGCTGAATATTCCGCCTGCAATCGATACACAAACAGTAGCAATGGGGGCATTAAGATAGTAGTTGCAAGTGTAATAGAAACCCAATAAAAGCAATTTGTTCCGGTCAATGAACAAATAGTCGTTTAGGACAGGATCCGCTGACAGCGCGTGCGCTAATAAGGACCAAGAAATCGGATTATGCATCGTCACTTTTTTATAATAGAAAAATAATCGACCGGCTTTTTATAACAGTAATATTATATCTGTCTTTCTTTTAAATTTATTTTTTAGTCAGATGTTAAGCCAACTGGTCTTATTAAACTGTTTTTAACTTTATAAACGGGCATGATCAG
Organism: Sesamia inferens; assembly: GCA_037179545.1. Lineage (NCBI taxonomy): Eukaryota > Metazoa > Arthropoda > Insecta > Lepidoptera > Noctuidae > Sesamia > Sesamia inferens. Next base: position 19,422,852 of record CM073941.1, on the reverse strand, counting down.
CAGGGTAAATGCGTAACACACTATCAGGAGCAATGAATTTCATTTTCACAATTCCACAACATTCATTGCGTTATTTACGCTGTTGAGCAGACACATTTTCAAACTAATATTTAATATTTTTTTTTTTTTTAAGTAAAATTGTTACTACCCAACTCGAGGGGATAGGCACTGTTACTTGTTAACACAGGCTATTTCATAGCCTAGCGAGGAGAACAGTACGTCACCCATTTGATTGTCAAAAATGTAAAACTACCCACTATGTAAAAAATTTAAAATGTACTACAATCTGTTTTTCTATATAAATAAAGATTATTATTATTATTACATTTTCGAACACATGAAGCAATGGATTAGCAATATGCTTGAAAATCATTCCAACTGATAGCAACAGTGTGTTACGTAATAAGGGTGCTGGAGCGGTATTAGCAATATTTTTTAAGGTTCTGGTACTTAAAATAGGCATTATTATATACAGAGTGTATCTGACATCGTAACGCAAACTTCGCGAAAAGGCTAGACCGCATGCCACTAATAAAATTATGATAGTAATTTATGTCGTTAATGAACGGTTACAGAAATAATAATGGTTAAAAAAAGTGTCGGCTCGGCCTTTGAACGTTGCAAGCGTGCCGCCGTGCGGGTTTGTAGGTATGACGTTGATCCCTGATGTGAACTCTATTAAATCAGCTGATAAGATAGTTTTTCGACAGATGTTTTCATTGCGCTTTTTTGTCTAATTAGCGAATTAATTAATTTTTACCTTAAAATCTTATTGGGTTATAAAAGTATAGCAATTATGAACGGTCTACTTAAAGGGAAAAAACGACATGTATTTTTTTTTAATCATGAAAAAGCCGACGAAAAATTCCACACTGGGGGGTTCAGAATCATGTACTGGATCCATGGTACTCGTTTGTGCGTCGATGTCAGATACACACTTTATAGGCAATAGACATCTAGGCAAAGATCAGGGCCCTTTATTGTGTACAGACGACAGCACATCAACCTACTACAATCTGTCAGATTTCTATATTAGGTTTTCAACTTGTATCTCTAAAGCATTAAGTCTTAAGATTGATTGGGAATAGTTGACAGCTTCGGGTAGCTTGACCTTCTGTCCTCCGTACTTAAAACAAAATCTAAATAATTTTGAAAGATATTAATAAGATAGGCAGTCCAATCACTCTCATTGTATTAGTTCCGTAGTTAGGCAAACATCTGAAGCATAAGAATATATGTATTAGCGATATTATTCATAATAATACTATTTGCCATTGTGTGTTTCAATTAGAGAGTTGGTTTGATCAAGATTCAATGGCGATGTTTAACTAATTTTAACTTTAAAATAAGTTTCCATGAATATAAAACAATATTCGGTATGTGGGACAAAAGGTGTCCCAGATATAGCCATTGTACAATGACCCGCGTCGTTTTCAACTCAATAACGGCGCATCGAAGGACCAACGGCTATTAGACACATTGGTCAGTCCTTCGACGCACTTTTATGCTTATTATTATGCGTCCACGCTTTAATAAAAACGATTGACTACTACAATGGAATACTAGGACAGCCAGATTCGGTTTGGCTATAATATATGCATAGATAAATAGCCACTTTGTAAAAAGATCAAATAATTGTACCGAATAATGGTGATATATATTTTATTTCTGAAGGAAACTATCGTAAAGGCAACGGCATGTCCTACAAGCAAAAATTATAAAAAAGTGACATCTACCAAAGCCGTACTGGGCCCGCGTGATGAAATGCTGTCCACACCCTCACACAGACAGGAGGCCTATATCAGGGGCGTGCACAAAGATTTTATTGGGGGTATGCATAAATATACCTACTATCCAAATCTCTGTGCTTATATATGGTAAAACTTAAAAAACGTAACTTAGACGTAGTTTCAATTTAACATAGTCGCGTACCTACTTTTTCGCATGTCAACATTGAATTGATGTTTGTGCGTGGCTACAATGAACATCTAAGTATGTGATTGATGATAAGAACAAGTCAAATAAATGATATACGTGGGGTATTAGGTATTTTTTATTTGCCCAAATGAATACAATGAAATCATCATCATCTCAGGGTTAATACCAGTCGCATCCAAAGCTTTGGAATCTGGGGTCCGCTTTTCCAGTCTAATTGCTGATTTTGGCGAAATTTCGACAATTTCCGTGAAGCGACTGCCGTCTGACCTCCACAACGCGAAGGCAATATCGAAGCATTGAAGTTAGACCAATTGTTGGACTTTTGTGGGCTCCAACAACCCGTAACGACTGCCACTAGATGTTCGCATGGCAACCGAAACCAACGGCTTAACGTGCTTTCCGAGATACGACCAGACCAGTGCAAATATTCATATTCATGCATACAAATACTTACACTGCGCGAGGATCGAACCCGCGCCTCCTTACGCAACGGCCGCGTTCGCTACCGCTACGCCATGTAGGCTGTCAAAATACAATGAAATGGTATTACTAACTCAACTGTAAATAAGTAATAATTTATTTCTCAAAAAACTAAAAAAAAATATTTCACTATCTATAAATTAAATCAACGCGCCTATCTATTTTTAAATAACTCTGTAAAAATCAAATATATATAAGATCGTTTTGAAATCGCTAAAAGTTCTTTTAAAATGGACAGATAGACAAATCTATGAGTCTGCTTTGGCTTTTCATAAATATGCGTAATGCACTACTCATTGGAATCATAACTATTAAATTTTGCTAATTTGTAAACTTCAGGAAAATTATTACAACATAAAGTATAGTATTGAAATTCAAAAGCAAGTAGGTTGAAAAACTTAAGGTCTTTTAAGTTTTTATAACGTCGAACTGTCAAAGCCGTGTTTTAAAATAATATACCTATACGAGAAACAAAACAATTTATTTGTACACACTACACAACCTGCTAACCACATATAATTATCATAATACTTTTTATAAAGACAACCTTTCTTTTGTGTTAAACCAAAAACTCTAAAATAAATGAATATTCAATTCCGCTTAAAACAATCAATACATATTTAACCCAAAAACACCAATAATGAAACAACATAAGCTGCTAAAATAAAAAGGTATTTGAACGAACAACAATCATGCTATATTTCTGAACTTCTTAAATTCGTCGCATTATTAGAAGCTGTGCTTATCATGGGCTTTAAACCCAAAGAAATTTCACGCACACGTACACAACAGTTTAGGCACACAAGCAAATAATTTTATACACAGACAGATACGGAAGAGGCACATTTTGTTTATGCTTACGCCGTAAGAGGCGTGGGTGTCGCGCCTAAGGCAACTAATGTGTCTCGTTAGCACTAGCCACTAGGCCCAATAGATGGCAGTGTTATCAATAACTGATTAACAAAGTCTTTTAGTTTTAACTTTGTAGTATATAAATTATTTTACAGTATATTATAATTTTAGAAGACTATTAGGGTATGCAGAGCTTTTCTGCTTGTAAGGAGCGCACGCGCCTGGCCTATATACCCGCAGTGGGAACATTATAACCTGATTATACGTATGCTATCCAAGACAGGTCAAGTTCAAGGTTCAGGTCAAAGATGTCAAAATCGGACACCAAGGAAAACCAATGATTTAAAATCATTGGTTTTCCATTTTAAATACCAGTACACGGTGACTCAAAGTTAACAACTTACAGTTACGTGAATGGAGCTAATACTACGTGTAAGAATTTAGGTTACGGGTAAAATTCTCCGAAACTGACTAACTCGCAATGTCGATATAATACGAAAGCAGATGTACTCTCACCAAAATAATAAAATCAATTTAAGTAATAGAAAACTTTAATTTTATACCCGACGACCCTGATAAAATATAGTTTTGGTGACTGCACCACTAACTAGAAGATAAGACCTAGGGTACATTATACGTCATCATCATCATCTCAGCGCAAATCCCAGTCGCATCCGAAGCTTTTTTTGCTTTGGAGTATGGGCTTTACCAGTCAAACTGCTGATTTTGGCTAAACTTCGATATTTTCCGTGAAGCGACTGCAGTCTCACCTCCACAACATTTTTGTCAAATGATTGCGACTAGTTGGGATCATTTGACAAAAATGTGTTTGCCGATTAAGGGGCCGAAGGCGATATCGAAGCATTACAGTTAGACCAATTGTTGGACTTTTGAGGGCGCCAGCAACCCGTAACGACTGCCATTACCTAGATGCTCGTATGGCAACCAGGACCAACAGCTTAACGTGCTTTCCGAGGCACGACCAGACCTGTGTAAATATCACATTCCAAGATTACAGCAGTAACTGGTTGACATACATACTTTCTTCATTCTTCCAATACGGTACGGACTAAAGAAAGTTACGATATCCAGCTACGATGCTTACATACGCCTTTTAATTCGTTTACATTCATCAATCTAGTTGCAAGCATTATTTGATGTCTGGTGCAGCCGTACGGAGGACGGGTCTGAGCAGTTGTTACGATGTGAACCGGGACGATGCGCCAAATGGTGTTGTGTCGGGAGTTTGGTCGTGGAGGGTCTCCAGATCAATCTCCCTTTGGCGCAGCATCGTTAGTTGTATTATTGGGTTTAACATTGCATCACCTCGCTCAACAGCCGTATTCCTTCCGTCACTAAATAAACTAGCGCCCTTTACCATTAACGATTGCATCTCTGCTTACAATCAGGCGGGATTGCGGTCAAGCACTAGTCTAAAATTATAAAAAGAAAAAACACTATGCACCTAACCTTTCTGAAGAACATATCCCGATGACCCCATAACCCTACTCCAAGAAGCCAATAAGGCCACCAGCACAACACATAAAAGACCGACCTATCGACTTCGCCGCCGAGGTCCATCGCGACACGTTCAACGTAGTAGTCCTCTCCCCGTCCCTTGTCCCGGCCAGTCCGCGCCACAAAAAGCCAGTAAATAGAAATTCCTAACCATGACCTCTGAGTTTGTTTCGGACGTTTCTTCTCAGAGCTAGTACTAGGAAACGCCGCGGTCATCAAACCGAATTAAAATAAAACTTCGATTCAGCCGTCCCTTGCTGCTGTTCTCTCCAGTGACGCCCAAGCCGAGGTTCGTACCCCACAGGGGGTGCCCTTAGCGTGTAGTCGCTTAGTTTTTAGTTGCCCTGGCTGGAGGCTTTAAATTCATTTAAGGCAGGCACAGGATAGGCAACTAACAATTAATGAATTATCCACTTAACATGACAAAACCATGTAGCATAGACTCTATTAAATTCTTGTCAAAACCTCTTTTACACCGCAACATGGGTAAAAAAGAAGTAACAACACAATATACATATCAATATGACGTCAGCCATAATCATAACAGACTACAGTGAGTTTAAAATTTTATTCGCCACTTTAAAAGTAAATCCAATTAAATTCCATCAATAAACTTTCGCCAAATCAATCCCATTACCACAAAAGACTAATAAAGAAGCAATAAACAGGAATAGAAATAGACGAAATCGTAAAAAGCAAGCGGATAATATTAGAATTCAATTAGACAATAAAAACGAGTCGGAATTTAATAGTCACCTCTAATGGTATTAACTGAAATAAAAGGAGTTTAGCTCAGAAATAAACAATAGTTACTGATGTGATTGAAAAGGGTCTACACCTAAAACTACGAAGGGAAAGGAGAAAGATTAGGGTGACGATTTAGCAGAAATACGTGATAGAAAAACTAGAAATCATAAAGCTACTTACAATCTGTCAATCAATCTAAAGTACAATCACTTTTGTCATGAACGTTGTAAGTACCTGTCTTGTACATATACCTCCTATTTCCAAGTTTTATTGGTTATGTTGAATGCAGGACGAATTCGAATTTTGAAAATTTAGCAATAATTAGTTACCTTCGCTTTAAGGTACAGCTACTACAATCTGTCAAGCTCAAATAAATTTCAGCTTTATCGCTAAAGCATTAAGTCTCGAGGTTGATTGGGTTGTGTTCCAAATTTCAGTCAAATCTATTCAGCCGTGTTTGCGCCTACCCGTGTATCATACATAGAAAAAGACAAAAGAAGAAAAAATATTTATTACTATTTTATTATTAATGTATATGTCCAACAAATATTCATGCCAGTGGTGACGCGAGTTACCGCTATTCCGTGGATCGGTAACGCGTGCGGAATACACAAAACTCTTCGAGTTTAGCATAGCATAATACAATAAAATAGCGTTAATGTTTTTTGTTAAAACTGATTTCTGATGATGATGATGGCGAGTATAAGCAGTTTTTACGATATACTTTCGCCGACCATTAGAACCAATGAGGACCAATTTTCAATAGGGATGTTTTCTGGGTAAAAAAAATATTCTATTTAGTCCGTCATTCAGATTATAGAAAAATATTGGATACGTATATTTTGTTATATGAAATCAATAAAAATTGACAAATATAAAAGGCATCAGAGATCAGGACTGGTGGCTGGTGACGTCACTGCTCGCTAAAAAATGTAGCGTGCAGTGACGTCACACGAGTTTTCAACGCACTGTGTCGTCTTCATTTTTTGTTAATATGAAAAAAGAAAAACTACGTGTCTAGTATTACTGACGGACTAATTAGTTTTTTTTAGTCAACTACCCTATTTAAAGAATCGAGAAAGACCAGGAATTAGACAACACTCACACTTTCTTTTTAACAGTTCACCATAATTCCTTTCTTTAATCACGATGTTGAACAGACATGTTTTTCTAGCTGGGCACCGCAGTTTTTCTTCGATCTCGTGAGAATATCGGGATAAAACGTATCCTATATGTTAACCCTGATTATAAACCATCTAAATGCTAAATTTAATCAAAATTCATTTAGTAGTTTATGCGTGAAAGAGTAACATACATACATACGAACTTTGTAAGAAAACCGCCAAACTGACTAACTTATCAAACGCACTTTCATAATAGGATAACCGAAGCATTACCACAGTCATACAACTCAGCTAAAAAAAAAAACAAAGCCGACACGAGTTCATAAAAAAATCAAGTATGGAAGAAAGAACGTTTAGTTTTTTTTTTTGTGTAGGTATCACTATAAATAGATCCTATACGTGATGAATCATTCACTTGCTCATTCAATTAGATTGAATCTTTTTTATTACGATCGAGACGTGTAATGAGCGATCATTGTATAGGAAAGTAAGATACAAGAAAAAACATGTTTGCTTCTAAAATTGCGAATTCACGCTCACTTGGGTACATTCGGGAGAGCAAAACTATTTCGACATTCAGTCTGTCTGGAAATTGATTGAACCGTAGTGATTAGATGTGGCAGAAGTACGTGACACACTATCACAATGGCTTTAATTTTGACAGTTTAACAACTTTGCTTTCATTGACAATCAATTAGACAGATAACTGATGTGAATACAGCCAGAATTGTTTATTTTAGTTATTTTCATAGTCTTATGACTTATGGGATTCTTCTCTGGGGAACTTGTGCGGACATCAATACCATCTTTGTTTTACAGAAAAGGGCTGTTCGAGCCATTTACAACCTTGGTCCTAGAGATTCTCTTAGAGAAAAATTCAGAGAGGTGAACATTCTGACTGTAGCTTCGCAATATATATTTGAAAATCTTATGTATGTACATAAAAATATATCTAATTTTAAGAAAATAAGCGAAGTTCATAATATAAATACCAGGAACAAACACAATCTTGCTGTACATCACACTCGTCTCCACAGAGTAGGCAACTCGTTCATGGGTCAATGTATACACTTTTACAACAAGCTTCCCATGGACATTCGAAACTTACCCATTAAACGATATAAAACCTATATAAAGGCCAAACTTTGCAAAAAGGGGTATTATAAAATCTCAGATTATTTAGAGGATAGAGAGGCTTGGGACTGAGCTGCTCGCTCTGTTAAGCATTGTTATTAAGCAATATGCATAATTATAATGTAAATTATTGTAAACATTTTCATTTTTAATGTCTGGACTTTAAAAAAGACGATGATCCCTGAGTTTGTTTCGGCTATTTCTTCTCAGAGGTAGTCAGTTAGGAAATGCCGGCTTCATCTAGTTTTAAAAAAAAAAAAAAAAAAAGAAAAAATAAAAAAAACATGACGTGTAAAAGTGATCGGTGATCCTACTTGCTTAATAAACGATTTCATTTCATTTCATTTCATTGCGTTATTTACGTTGTTGGGTGGACAAATTTTTCGAACACATGAAGCAATGGATTAGCCATATCGGCACTAGTGGCTGTTAAAGATACTGTACTAATTATAGTGTACAGTAAGGGGTCAAAAATGGAGTACCCCTTTTGACACTTATTGTTAGTGTAATAAAGTTTAAAAGTGGTAATGCACTTTTGAACCTTACTGTAAATACTTAATGATTATGTCAAAAATAAGTATGGTCGCCAAAGGAGGGATTGCTGTACTTCAACTATGTCTGACGATACTGGTTTCTTCTCTGTTTGTGAGACTATACATATATCATAGGCCTGGCCTTCTCCCAACTATGTTGGTGTCAGTTAGTAGTCTAACCGTATACAGCTGCAAAGCATTATTTTACATGGAACGACTATGTATCTGACCTCCACAACCTAGTAACTTGCTGGATAACACGATTTCTCTTATACCCTGTCTAGTAGGTAAGCGATTGTTTGACAGATGGAATATACCATACACGTATGATATACAACGTTATTACAGAATAAGTAACTGAATCGATTCCAATCAGTTTTACACCATGCCAAGCGCGCCACGCAGCTTACGGTAGATCATAGTACGTGGCGCGTGCGGACGCTTGTGCAACAGCTGACGCCACAGGCCAACGAACCGCTCGCCCGCCCGAGCGGGCGCTGACCATAATTTTGTTGGGACAACCAAATAAGATAACAAGCTCATAACTTTGTGGTTTTTCATTATATATTTTTGAAATGTTGTACATAGATTCTTTACTTAAAAATACTGGACTCGTGTTTCGGATTTCTTGTGTACAAAAAATAATGAAACAGTATAATGTCTGTTTTTTCTAATATGAAAAAAACCTTGAAAGAAACCCTGAAAAAGAACTGTTTTTTTTTTCTGGACCATTTTTTTAGGGCATGAATTCCGAAACTATTATAGCATTTACCGTTAAATAAAATAATTAATAGGTACTTAAGAGTACATAATAGAGTCTTGGGTTCATTCTTGAACCTACGGTACTTTTCTGATAAAATAGTAGCAAAATTTCATAAAAATATGGCAACATTCATTTTTATTAACAACATATAGTTATTTGTGTTGTGTACGAGGAAATTGAAGATGAAGAAAACATTGCAAAAAAAAAAAGTATTGAGTTTTGATTCGGGATTTATTGTTGGAAGTAGTGAATTATGACTAATATGTTGATTTATTATACAAATTACAAATTTAATTTATAATTGAACTAAAACGTAGTCTCGAAAAAAAAAACCTAATTTAGAAAAAAAAAAACAACGACGCTAAGTTTTATATCATGTTTTGTTAATAAAATGAAAAAAAACAAATTGTTTTTTTTTCATTTTACATCACTACTCTGAAGGCAGTATTATAATGAAGACTCCTATTTATTTTAAGCTTCATTCTTGGGAGCCAGAGCTCAACTGCCCACAGCTCTGCGAGGATTTGTCAAGAAAGCTTGGAGAACGTCTTTAAAGCAAAATTTGAAATTCCAAAATCATCAAAAAATATTGTCATGGTGACATAATCAACGGGTTGTCAAAAACTGTCATAATATTGAAAATGTTGTGAAAGTTTTGGCGGGAAAGTTAAGCTGAGTGTCACGCTTATTTTTCAACGGATTTTAAATTATTTAAAGTTTTTTTTACTAAATAAAAGTGCGCGATTTATGTAGTAAGAAGAACTACAGTAAATAATTCATAAAGAACATTGAGATATTGCAGCATGACTTCGCCTCATCACTCCCTTGTAGACTGTTCACGTGGCCGTCCATTGGCTAAATGCACCGTGCGAAGCCAAAAAAGAAAGAAAGAAGAACTTTTGAAGATTTTTTTTTTACTTCAAATTGGCACAAAGTAATAAGTAGTGCCACACTGCAAAAAAAAATGTTGTTATAATGTAATCGTAAATGATATTAAATTAAAAAGTGCTGTGTTATTGTAATAAACTAACTCAATATGATACGTCAAATTAAAAGTATATTGTGCCCTAGATTACTAAGTACTTAAACAATAGATATCAATATGTACACTTTACAAATCCATGTGCCGTACCCATATTCTATTCTTTGTTTACATAAGATATTTTTCAAGTAAAAAAAAACATATCAACTTTAATTCAATGGTGATAAAGTTGAGTTTAGATTGACTAGTGATATTGGAAAAGTTTTGAAATTGTTTAAATTGGTAGCTTAAACTAAACTAATACATACCTAGACCTACCTATTTGTTTACATTTTTGGCAATCAAATTGCGAACGCAAAGTACTATTCATTAACAATATCGTATTCAAGCATTGATTTGTTAAATACAGCCTCAAAAGGATGACTCATGGCTATATGTTAAAACAATACGTTTTTTCTGTGACTTGAAAATCAGGAATGTAAGCGAGAACCAACGTGTTGTGTAGGTGTGGTCCTTTTGACTTTATTATTGTTTAACAGCGCTATATTGGTCTATAAAGACCACTTTAAAATATAAATAACGGGAATATAATTGTAATATTTTAGGATCTATACAAGCGTAACAGAATATACACATGTCTTGAAAATAATTTGTTCATAGGTAAGTACTATGCTGATTCATCAGAACTTTTTTTTAAATTATGTATTTTGCCATACAAACCAGTGCGGTTCCAGACGATTTGGCCAAAGAAAATGAAATCTTATTTGAAGGCAATAAGACTTTTTTGTCTTTTATTACTTTTAAATCATTGTATTATGGCTTTAACTCAATACTCTAATTAGGATGAATGTACAGTACAGACGACAGGACATCAAGCTCCTACAATCTGTCGGATTACCTTATTAGTTTATCAACTTTATATAGGTAAATCTCTAAAGCATTAAGGCTCAAGATTTATTGGGAATATCTGACAGTTTGGGGTAGCTTGTCCTGCTGTCGTCCGTACATACGTAGATGTCTTACTGTAATTATATTACTTATTCATAATGTCAATTCATACTAACCAACTTTGGAAACCAATAAAACCGTTGAACTTTTTTGTTTTTATAGTCCATTTTTAAAACCACAGATTCCAATATTCATTCATTATTACTTAAAACACAACCACTTACTAATACAATTAGGTATCACTGACTTACTCTAGACAAATGACGATTCACAATTTAAACTCATATTGTAGATAAAATTACTTTACACTTTGTCATCTGATAGAGTACGCATCCATAGGTAACATTATGTATGTATAATATGCACTACAATTTAAACAGCTTCATCAATATCAACACAACCACCAAAAGTCTTTTGTTTATATTTTTTCTTCACATATTTGACCTTTCGAACAAGTCTCGTCCAGTCGTTTCTCCAAATACATAAAACAACTTTTTCTTGAACATGTACGCAGGACACAAAGCGACATTGATCGCGGTACTGCGGCATGAAACGGCGCGTGCGCCGCCCGCAACAATACCTTGGAATGCGACGCAACCCGACGTGTATTAATTACTGCAGTTATATCATAGTTACCGGTGAGTAAATGTAGGGTATTGTGTAGGTAGATAGGATACTTGTGTTGAATTAGTACTAAGGATCTTAAGACAAAAACTTAAACACCGCGTGTCTAGTGTCCATGTTACTTACAAGATGTATAATAATAGCGTGCTTAGCCTGTTAAACATTGTTTTCTGGTAATAAGGTGAGTTTTTTACTACCGGGTAATATATGCATATCTAAATTTGTTAGCACGGCACAATAATTTCTACTTTGAGTTCATTTTGAGCAAAAGTGTTGTGATTTTGTGAACATTAAATTCAATACATGACATAATAATCCTACCTATAAACGAAAAATTACTAAACTTTAAAAAGTTATTTTTTTAAATAATTATAAACTACTTAGTGCTTGACCACAATCCCGCCTGATGGTAAGCAGTGATGCAATCATTGATTGTAAAACGCGCTAGTTTATTAAGAGCCCATTTACTCAAAAAAACTGAGTGAATAAGAAGGAAGACGGCAGTTGAGCGAGGTGATGCAAAGTTGAACCCAACAACACGACGAACGATGCTGCGCCAGATGGAGATTCAAAATCAAAATTGTTTATTTCAAATTAACCATCCGTTGGTGCTTTTGAATAGTCAAAGTCGGTCAGTCCAAGAAAAGTGAAGCTAAATTGCACGTCCCAAAGCGTAGATCTCTATCTAGAACAACGTGCAAGAAACTTCATGGATACTCTTTTAAAATCATGGTATGGGTTACATTTCTTCGTTACATATTTCTGTTGCTTCTATCATGTGAGCACAATGTATAAATATAAAAAGTCATTAAAAGATAGAAAAAGAATTAAGCCCACTGACAGCTAAGAGATGACCAGTCTCCACTGACGGCCCCCGTTCACGAGCATGACGCGCGCAGGCTAACTCAACCATTTTGAAGGGAACCAAATGACCCAACAACACGCGCCACCATCAGCAAGACATTTGAGTGAGCATGACAAACTCTAAACTGCCATGCCCGTAATGTCAAACAAGTTATATACAATATGTAAAAAAAATCCTGTTGTTCCTTCAACCTACGTTTTAAGAATCGGCATAAGGACGTAATAAAGCAAGTAATTTATAAAAATTGTTCAACAAAAATAATTAAAATAAATGTTTAATTATTAATATTTATAATCTGTAACTGATTTCTTAGCTCTACAATTCTGCATGAAGAAACTAGACATAAGTAGGACGTTCCCGCCAATTTATTTAACCTTGCCGCCAAGCGATTTGTCGTGTTCCGGCATGATGTCTGGTGAAGCCGTACGGAGGACGGGTCTGAGCAGTTGTGTTGCGATGTGTGCTGGGTACGATGCGCCTAATGTTGTTGTGTTGGGAGTTTGGTCGTGGAGGGTCTTCAGATCAATCTCCCTTTGGCGCAGCATCGTTGGTCGTGTTGTTGGGTTTAACATTGCATCACCTCGCTCAACTGCCGTCTTCCTTCCTATTCGCTCAGTTTTTCTAAGTGAATAGGCTCTTAATAAACTAGCGCGCTTTATCATCAACGATCGCATCACTGCTTACCATCAAGCGGGATTGCGGTCAAGCGCTAGTTTATAATTATAAAAAAAAAACAGATATTCTAAAAAAAAACGAATTTGTCGGTTTTAATAGGTATTTGATTGTGACCCCTCGACTAGACATTACTGTTTTCTAATTATAACTGCATTAATGATGTGCTTGTAGGTAAAATTAATGTCCCTGAGAGGAACAACAGGGTTTTTGTTACATAGTGTATATAAAAAAAACCATAGTTCATGGTGCCACACATTCACAAACTTGAAAAGTGCTTTTACCAAGGGTGGTGAAGGTATTAGATGGCAGGTGCTTTGGTTGAGAGAGAGGAACAACAAAATTCTCTTAAATCGTAACTATTTTAACAGTCAAGTTCCCGTGTTGGCAGACAATATTCTGGCAACGTCAATATCCATCCCTATTTACCTCCATTAACATTAACAGTAGATGGAATAGGAGTGGATTAGGGACACTCAAATCTCTGGAAGCGGCCAAAGCTGCAAAAAATAAGCAAAGTTCCTACAACAAACTCAAAATAGGAACTAAGTTAGCAGTTAACCCAGGAATCAGGCTTTTAAAATTACATTTTAGGCAATCATTCAGTGACTGCTGTGCGTGAAATCCTGGAACCGAATCTCAAGCCAATCAGTGTTATTGAATTTCTCTGTTCGGAATAGTGTCCCTCTGTCTTAGTGAACTGTGTGTTGTTTTTAATCAGGCATAAACACTTTTAAACAATGTACATGAGATACGACACGTGAGTGTCTCAAGTAATATAAAAACTAGAGTATTTATCAACCATTCATGACCATCTGAACAGGTGCAGCATGAGTCAGCATATGAGATGCTTGAACTTGAAAATATAACTTTAACAGGCTGTCATAACCATGTCATAACATTTATGAGTAGGATACACGGGGTGCCCGCGGCTGCTTTGTTTCGAGTGTTACGCAAGTAGGTAATTTTCATCATAGACTTGCAACCAAGCGGTTTGCTTGGTTTTCAAAGATGCAGAAAATTCGTGTAGAATACGTCACCAGTAAAGATACGGTATCCTACAAGAGCGGTGGCTGCTACAAAACGGTCGCAATGACGGTATTCATAAGGGTTCGGGGTTTGTCTTTACTGTGATTGTATAGGGTATATCAATGCTTTAGGCCTCTGCCTCGAATTTTGTGGGCAGCGTGGCGGCGGCGGCGGCGGCGAGTGAGCGGCAGGATCTTATTGCGTAAAATCAAACGGACGGGTTCTCGAAAACAGCGGCGCGGCAGCGGGGCGGCGGCGGCGGGCAGCGAGCGGTGTACTTCTCGCGCTCGAATCTTGCGGGCAGCGGGCGGGCAGCGAGCGGTGTACTTCTCGCGCTCGAATTTTGCGGGCAGCGGGCGGGCAGCGAGCAGTGATCGAGCGTTAGGAATAAATTTGAATCAAAAAGATGTTGCAAAACAAATATCTCGTCGACACAATCATGAACACAACACTAATGCGCGATCTGCCCGCTAGTTTCGAGAACGGGTCTTCGATGCCCGCCCGGCTCCAGCGTCGCTGCCGCCCCCCGAACCGCTGCCCGCAAGATTCGAGACAGCGGCCTTACGGTTAAAAAAAAAAACGCTCCATTAGGAAAACACTAACTTCGGACGGACTTCTAGTAAACTACGGTTTCCTAGAAGGTTGGTGTCCGTCATTGACGTCAGAACAAGTTACAAAGTTTCTGCTTTACAACATGTTCTGTACGAGACCTCATGAAAGACCAATTTTCCAGCTTTTATGTTACATAATTGAGACACTTCGAGTCGCTAAAATTAAGTGGCAGTGGGCAGTGCACATTGCTCGTAGAACCGATGACCGATGGGACAGTAAGGTTCTGGAGTGGCGGCCACGTGCCGGAAGACGCAGCATAGGGAGGCCCCTAACAAGGTGGATCGATGACCTGGTGAAGGTCGCGGGAAGGCGATAGATGCGGGCAGCACAAGACCGGTCATCGTAGAAAGCCTTAGGGGAGGCCTTTGTCCAGCTGTGAACATGTATAGGCTGAGGAAGAAGAAGAAGAATTGAGACACTCGCGTCTCGTATAAATTGTGTACACTAAAATTAAAGTTTTAAGGTTCGTCATTTTCCTGAAAAGTTATGCAGAAGTGAACCTTTTGTAACCCCGCATTTCGTCAGGTAAATGTAAGTCCCATATAACATGGGGTGAGCCTTTTGTCATGAACATGGGCACAAGTCCTTACTCCAGGCGGCTAAGAAATTCCAGATAAAAACCCCAATAACTGTAATGTAATTCTGTAACCACCTCACCGACATCGACAGTTTGCCCGATATAAGAACAAAACCTAACGCTCAGCCGCTTAGTGCTTGTGACCACTAGTCCAATGAGACAGTCTCGTGGAAAGGTTTAAAAACCTCAAAAGCTTGCCAATACACATGACAACATAAGCCAACCACATGGCACAGAGTTTTCAACATAACAGACGCAGTCGGTACAATCACACACAATTTGATTCGCACGCACGCCAGAGTTCATCCACCTCGTTACGCAATCAGAGCCACGGTAATGCTTTTTCATCTGTTTCTCTACTTGTTTACATTTAGGGCTGTCAATCGTGAAATGTTTTTGCGAAACGAAGCAATTTTTTACGATTGAATAGGGAGTTTTTAATGACAGTCTGTTGGCACGAGAATTTGTTCATTGGTTTAACCAAGGTAATTGATATAGAGATTTAAGTAAACCTCGAAAAGCAGGATATTACCATGATCAAGCTGAATGAGAAGTACATGTAGGTATTTTCGGCGTGATTTTGAATTTGCTGATCGATCGGAACCAGGACGAATGGCAGAGGAAAAGGGATCCGGTTATAGACTTCTTTTAGCCGATTCTGGGTTGAAATGATATGCCGAAAATATTCTTCAACAGATTGCTTACCTAATAATTTCCTAATACCAAAGACAACCACAGAATTATTTTTTACATTATTATATAAGTATTTTGGTAGCCCTATAATGGTATTACAAGCCAACGTGTTGATCCACAACAGCTGAGTTGGACGAAACATGTGTGCGTCACTAAAACAATGAATTTAATTAGACCATTATCATAATTTCACGCTTAGCATCACGAACATGCCAGCAAGCAATTAGTATCAAAACAGTGATAGAAAAATATATTGAAGAGATAAAATAATTGACAATTAAATTCACGGTGTGCATTTTTTTTTTTAATATAAACTAGCTAATAATTATAAACTAGCGCTTGACCGCAATCGCAATCGCGCTAGTTTATTAAGAACCTATTCACTCAGATTGAGCGAATAAGAAGGAAGACGGCAGTTGAGCGAGGTGATGCAATGTTAAACCCAACAACACGATCAACGATGCTGCGCCAAAGGGAGATTGATCTGAAGACCCTCCACGACCAAACTCCCAACACAACAACATTTGGCGCATCATACCCGGCACACTTCGCAACACAACTGCTCAGACCCGTCCTCCGTACGGCTTCGCCATACATCATGCCGGAAAACGACAAATCGCTTGGCGGCAAGGCTTTGTCTGGTGGGTGGTAACTAATGTCGATGACTTCTATGTTTTGTATAATGTTAACATCTATTGCTGTTTTTTCTAATGTAGCAGTAGGTAATCAACATTACGTTTACCACCAGTAACATGGATTGTTCTGTGATCAGCAACTTTTTTTTATCGTGCCTCTGTTGGGCACAGGTCTCCTCTCATACAGAGAAAGGAATACGCGTAGGGGCACATACAGTCAATATTCATCGAAAACAAAACACGTTAGAAGATCCATCCGCCACCGATATGAAGGTATATAATAAAGCCTACACGCACACTAGCGCAGAGCAACGTTCACTCGATGACTAGCGACTGGCACGTATAAAACTGTTTCTGATGTTCGCAACAAAATTTTCGTAGTTTTCATTCGGATGTGATTCTTCTACTTTATTTAGTGTTACCTGTGTTATATTAAGACATTTGGTAAGTACATATTTGTCATCACATTAAATAGACTTCAATTTTTTGATTATTTATTGCTTTAATTTTTATAAAATGTTGATTTCGATTATAGTAGGCAGGGGCACATAGATGCAAGAGCTCTTGGGGCACATTGATACCCCAATATTTTGTTAAATATATGTGTATATGAGACTTAGGTAATATGTTTTACTTTCTTTACAGAAAAATGGTTTGATAATTTAAACGCAAGATGAATAGAAGTTCCATCAATGAAATTTCCGTGGCTTTTGCGATATCTGACGTGGGAAGGAAAATTATCAATAACAAAAGTAGCAAATAAATACAATTTAAAATAATCAATAAATAAAGGTCAGAAAAATCAATAAAATTTGTTTAATTTGTGGAAATATTTCTATGAACCAAAGTGCCATTGTATGTACCAATATGGTATGTGGGGGTACCTACATTGATACAAATTTATTTTTTTAGTAAATAGGCTCTAATACGTTTCGTGATTAAATCTATCAGTTAATTTGTATGTAACAAGTTAACTGAATATATTATATTGAATATATTATAGTTATTAAATTGGATGTAGATATCATTAGATCGTCTTTTATTGGATCTAAGTAAAAATCGTATCAAGGTGCCCCGTCTCCCCCTAATCACCACGCTTGCTCAATGCGGGTTGGCGATTTCAGACTGTCCAGGTTTCCTCAAGATGTTTTCCTTCACCTTGTAATCAGTCATTGGTGTCATTCTCGGTAGTAGGCTATAACAGCGGCTGCCGGCAAAAGTTACCACCCACCAGACAAAGTCTTGCCGCCAAGCGATTCGTCGTGTTCCGGCATGATGTCTGGTGAAGCCGTACGGAGGATGGGTCTGAGAATTTGTGTTGCGATGTATGCCGGGTACGATACACCTAATGTAGTTGTGTCGGGAGTTTGGTCGTGGAGGGTCTCCAGATTAATCTCCCTCTGGCGCAGCATCGATGATCGTGTTGTTGGGTTTAACATTGCATCACCTCGCTCAACTGCCGCCTTCCTTCTTATTCACTAAGTTTTTTAAGTGAATAAGAGGGAAGGCGGCAAGGGCTTAATAATATAGCGCGCTGTACCATCAACGATAACATCACTGCTTATCATCAGGCGGGATTGCGGTCAAGCAGTAATTTATAATTATTATTAAAAAAGAGATAACCTTAGAAAGGCGTTTTACTTTGTGTAAATTATTTCATCACCACTGCTCTCATAACATAGGTAAGTAAAATATATAAATACGCTTCTAAATTTAAACTATAAAATATCGTCGCATTAGAAATTCCCTCATCTAGTGAAATGTGAAACTGAGTTTATTACATATGGGTTATTCCATGTAACGGGTGTAACAGATCGTACACTTCTACTTGACAATTAATTAATAATGCAGTAAGAAAACAAGTACATAAGTTTTATGAGCTTATCGTGTTAAGCTTAATACACTAGATAGTAGATACACAGTCTCGAACAAAACTCTTATCAAAAATGCCGACAAGTATTAAGCAGTCTAAAGCAGTCAAAATAAATATACATTCATTTAAAATCAGCCTTAAGTGCAGTATAGTACAAAGTTTTTATCACAAAGCAGTACAAAAAGCCATTATTTTTTACGACCGAGTCTGACATCAAACCAAATTCAATCTTAGGGTAATTCCATGAAAAACGATACCACAACATAAATTTTTCAATCACTGTTTTTAAATTAAAATGTGTCTTAGGATAATCTTAAAACCCCATATTTTAATAATACGAGTATATCATTATTTTTTCGATAAGTATTTAATCTTTAAATTTTTTAACATATTTAAGTTAGGTTACTATGAACGATTGATGGTTGATAAATTTGATCAAAATTGGATACACTGAAAAAAGAAAACTATTGTTAGATTGGCATTAAACTTCCCGCCATTCGAAAAGAGAAGTTTACAACAGCTGTTGCGTGTATTAATATTATTTCGTAAGTTTAATTATTTATTATAAAATTTCCATATAAAAGTTTATGGTAACTTATCTCCTATGGTGACTACCTAATCCGTCAGACACACCAGGAAATATTCGCATGCCTTAGCGCCAGTGAGCGAAAACTTGGGACTCGAGAACTAATCGGATAGATAAGGGAATATGTAATTAATGGTCTAAGGACGCGATAATCAGTTCTGTTGAAAATGATTTGGATGTAAATGTTAGCATGGAGTTGAGTTATTGGAAAGTATTAGAAAAGGAGAAATTTATAGCGTAATGTTATCTAATAGATGGCCACTGCTTTCAGAGCGGTGAAGGAAAACATCGAGAGGAAACCTAGAATCATAAATTCGGAGACACGTGACGTCTACCGAGTCTCAATGAGCCCGCGTGTCTAGATGATGCTATCACTCTATCAATGAGAGTAGGCTTGGGACTTCTTCTAGCTGAGAGTGGAAACATTATTAGAGACAAATTTTTAATTTCACGACGGGGCGATGACTCAGTGTTTAGCTATCAGTCCAACCAAGCTTGGTTTATTGCTACCAGAAACCGAAATGACCAAGATGTCCTGTTGACACTTACCAGTGTTTTTTTTTTTTGAGATGGAATATCATCAATAGATAACACCCACACTGTGAGGAGCGAAAGAGCGTGCCAGAATTTTACTGACCAAAACCCACCCATGTCTCGAAACAAGCGAGGTAGACCAAAGAAGTGCTGGTTTGACGTTGTAAGAGATGACATGCGTGCCAACAATCTCACACCAAGGGATGCCAAAGATCGTACGAAATGGAGAAGTAGTTGTAGGAAAGCGGACCTCGGGCTCCAACGCAAAAGCCGCGGATGCAACCGGGATTATACGCTGATATGATGATGATGACCAGGCCACAATATCTATTTCGAACAACACGTAACCCTGGCAAAAGTAAGTCTGCCAGGGCCGCTTGTTGTTCCAATGAGATAGCCTTAAGACAGATTTAGGGCGAACAGATAATTACAACGGTAGGAAAAATACGACCTCGAGCTTCACAAGAACAAAAACTACGGAAAACATTGAATTAAAAGAGCAGTGGAAAGAACTGGCAACAATGAATCGTTTTTCCGCTGCAATGGAACAATACTAGCACGAAATTAAAATCCATCCCTCAAAGCGTTTATTTTTTTTTAAATTTCGAAGCATCATGCTGAGATAAGAGCCTCTTGACCTCATATAGGAAATTCTGATTAATTTTTGTTAAGTACCTTGCTTATAATTTGTTTCTTTATATCCCTCAAAGCGTTTATTTTTTTTTTAAATTTCGAAGCATCATGCTGAGATAAGAGCCTCTTGACCTCATATAGGAAATTCTGATTAATTTTTGTTAAGTACCTTGCTTATAATTTGTTTCTTTATATCCCTCAAAGCGTTTATTTTTTTTTAAATTTCGAAGCATCATGCTGAGATAAGAGCCTCTTGACCTCATATAGGAAATTCTGATTAATTTTTGTTAAGTACCTTGCTTATAATTTGTTTCTTTATTTTTATTGTGTTTAGTTTCGTTTTTGATCTTCTTGTTGGAGTCACAATGAATACTTTTCTTTTTTTCTTTTACTCCTACCACCTGAGTAGGTGTATTTGAATGTTTAATATTTGAATAACATACAGTCCATTTTTTTTTTGTTGTATCAAGGAGCTTTCATATGGCAGCCCTTTAATACACATATGACATATGTATATATGTATATGCAAAAGTAAGTGCGTAAGTCCACAGAGCTGTACTCCCCGCTCTATTTCAAATTACTTAAACAAATAGAAACTATATTTTTTTTATGATAGCTAAGTTAATTTTAGAGTGACAAGGTCTACTGAAAAAGTCATACTTATAATTGTTTGAAGTTGTAAATTGAACTTTCTTGTGTAGATATTAAAGTTATTATTCCTTTAAATTTTTTGGCGAATATGTCGCAAAAATGCAGCTTATTACATAGCGCGTTCTACTTGGATGAAACAAGGAAGTATCACTGTATCGGAGCGGTGAGCGTCGTTGCCGCATGCCTGGTAGTCAGGCAGCGACACAAACTGATCGGTTGTGAAGAATCTTGCCTTTATTTTTTTTATAATCTTATAAACTAGTTCTTGACCGCAATCCCACCTGATGTTAAGCAGTGATGCAATTGTTGATGGTAAAGCGCGCTAGTTTATTAAGAGCCTAATTACTCTAGCCTTGAAGACACTTAAATTGTTGTCAGATGGAAACACCGCCTCTGGCAAATTGTTCCAGTCCCTCGATGTACGCGATGTAAAAGACGAGATGAAACGCTTCGTCGGGATGGTAGTGGTGTCAACAACGTAAGGGTGGATACTCGCCGTACGATTGGTCATCCGATGATAGGTACTAAGGAAATGCCTTTAGATATGAAGTTTAAGGGGTAAATATATTGAGCCGGTTTTAAGATACGTAGTTAATTCAACCAACGTTTCTTTACAAAGACCGGTGCATCCTGGGTTAGGGTTGCGAGTTGGTTAAAAAAGAAACCGTGGCTCTGGCGCAGTGACAAGTGAAGGAACACGGGTGGGTTTTAGTCAGTAAAAGTCTGATACGCCCTCCGTCCAGAGCGGGAGAGATCATTTGATGATTTCCCATCCAGATTTTTTTTTTGTTTTTAAATAATAGCTGATTATTTCACCATTAGCAAAGTTAAACCAAAGATTAATCTAAAAACGTAGTCGTGGTGGCCTAGTGGTTAAAACACCAGCCTCTCAAGTATGAGTGCGCGGGTTCGATTCCACATCAGGCAAGTACCAATGTACCTTTTCTAAAGTTATATGTACTTTCTAAGTATATATCTTGGACACCAATGACTGAAGGTGAAGGAAAACATTTTGAGGAAACGTGGACTTTAAGTCTGAAATCGCCAACCCGCATTGAGCAAGCGTGGTGATTACGGTCAATCCTTCTCTGTATGAGAGGTGACCTGTGCCCTGTGTGTGACGATAAAAAGGTTGATGATGATGATGATGAATCTAAAAACACATTTCGCTACAATTTAAGTTCTACATATAAAAATCTTTACAGCTTCTACTAATTACTTTTTATTAAGATTATTAGACCATTGCACGATATTCGTGACCGTTGTGGTCACTAAACAATTCAATAAACACCTATTCTTTAGATATTGTTTCAGCCCCCTAATTGCGTAACATATGTGCGAAAACAGTATAATATTGTTGCATTGTCGAAATGAAACACATTTCTCCTTTTAGTGTGTTACGCAATTTTTTTTTAACGTTGCCCCAGTCTATGCATTGCTCCTGTATCGGAGATGCGTTTACAAACATATAAACTCACATACACAAACAGCCAGACCCGGAACAAATACTTGTAGGCCATACTAACATTTGTTCCGTACGGGAATCGGGTCTACGACACGCAGCGTAGCAGTGGATCGCCCAGCCACTACAACAACCGTCATGTCTATTACCTCACTTCTTCTTCTTCTTCAGCCTATGGATGTCCACTGCTGGACAAAGGACTCCCCCAAGGCTTTCCACGCTGACCGGTCTTGTGCTGCCCGCATCCATCGGCTTCCCGCGACCTTCACCAGGTCATCGGTCCGCCTTGCTGGGGGCCTCCCTACGCTGCGTCTTCCAGCACGTGGCCGCCACTCTAGAAGCTTACTGCCCCATCGGCCATCGGTTCTACGAGCAATGTGCCCTGCCCACTGCCACTTCAGTTTAGCGACTCGCAGAGCTATGTCGGTGACTTTGGTTCTTCTGCGGATCTCCTCATTTCTGATTCGAGCACGCAGAGAAACTCCGAGCATAGCTCTTTCCATTGCCCTTTGTGTGACTCTGAGCCTCCGTATGAGGCCCATTGTGAGCGACCACGTTTCAGTTCCGTAAGTCATCACTGGCAACACACACTGGTCAAAGACTTTAGTCTTGAGACACTGTGGTATCTTGGACGACGAGAAGATATATCGTAGCTTCCCGAACGCTGCCCAGCCGAGCTGGATTCGACGAGACACCTCTTTCTCGAAGTTCGACCTACCTAGTTGGACTGTTTGTCCCAGGTATATGTACTCGTCAACAACTTCAAGTGCAGAGCAACCAACTAAAATTGGAGTAGGTGCGACATGAGAGTTCGACATGATCTTCGTCTTATCCATGTTCATCTTTAGACCCACTTGTTGGGAAGCTCTGCTGAGGTCATTGAGCATTTTGCCCAAGTCTTCCAGGGTCTCAGCCATGACCACGATATCATCTGCAAAACGGAGATTAGTGATGTACTCGCCGTTGATGTTGATGCCAAGTCCTTTCCAGTCCAGGAGCTTGAAGACATCTTCCAACGCAGCAGTGAAAAATTTAGGAGATATGACATCTCCTTGTCTCACTCCACGCTGAAGATGGATCGGCCTCGAGTCTTGATCCTGGAGACCGACTGACATGGTGGCGTTTTTGTACAAACACTTTATCACCTCAATGTATCGATGGTCAATTTGGCACCGCTGGAGAGACTGTAGCGCCGCCCAAGTCTCGATCGAATCGAAGGCCATCTCATAGTCCACAAACGCCAAGCATAGTGGTTTGTTATACTCCTCGGACTTCTGTATAACTTGCCGCAGCGTATATATGTCTAATGTCTATAGTCCTAAAGATTTTTCGGAAGCCCGCTTGTTCGGGAGGCTGGAAGTCGTCGAACCTGCGAGCGAGACGATTCGTGATGACCCTAGAAAACAGCTACCCCACTAGTGTACTTAAAAGGCGTCCTTTATCGGTGACGTCTTTACGTCGGCGCCGGCTGTCATTGAAAACCAGCGCTGGGCTCTGTTTTGCATAGGGTCGCAGCATAATGCTGAGCTACATCGACAGTCGTTTTGCGTGGATGTGACGCATGTCTCCCTCAACTATTTTTTTTTTTTTCGTAAATTTTTGTGTCATTTTTATCGCAAATAAACGTTTTTCTTTAAATGTAGTAATGATCAGTGATCTTATCCCTCTAACGTTTGTCTATTTTAATGACATTCTTGAAAGCCCACGCTAAGATGTCACTGAGTGGACGAAACTTAGCGTTAAAGTTTAGGACTGTGTCTGTAAGCTGATTGTGGATAAGTAAAGAGTCCTAAAGTTCAATTCCTGTAATAAAAAGGTTTAAAATCCAGTCGTAGTTTTATCTAGACCACAAAATCTATCAAAATGTAGGGAAATTAGAAGTATTTTTAGACAGATTAAGACTAAATTCAGAAGAATGTGAACATTTTCAAAATTACGAGAATTACTTCTCTGGTGATGTAGAAAATAGTCGTCGAATACTAGGTACTGGAGTGCTTATTCTGACCTATAGTAAAGAATAAGTGTGAGTTTTTACATTTCATTACATTTTAAGTCGGAACGAGCTAACAATCTCTTGGTAATATTGTTAAACAAACAGTTTCCTCGACAAATCTGTAACAGGAAAATTACGTCCATACTTATTATATCTCGTCTAATGAATATTGTTACATGAATAGGTTAGTGGGGCAACGCAAAGATTTATCCTCGGCTATAATAATATTGTTCATTTGCTTCCTCATAAATAATAACAGGCGTTTGGAAATCAAAATTAAGTTACAGAAACACAATAATTTGTTTGATTTAACAGTCTAGATTTATTAGAGAAAGCAAAATACAGGTCAAAATGTAGACACTGATGTTGTACACTAGAAAGTTTTGGGGAAGACCTTTTCCCAACAGTTGGACAATATAGGGTAGAAACAAAAGCTCCAGCATAGCAGGCACAAGAACCTACGTCTTAAGGCTAATGCGAGGCAAACTATTACATGACTGAACGGTCCCTCCGAGTTCAGCTAGGGTTCTGTCCTCTCCGCAACTCCGTTCCTACTGCATATTAATGATTATCTGATGCCCAGTGTCTATGGATATGCAGATGACAGCTGAGATGCCTACCGGGTGCTCGGCCTAGTAAGGAATCAATCCGGTCCGAAAGAGAGGCGCCTGTGCTCCAAAACCTGGAGCACAGGCGTCGAGTAGCCAGGCGGTGTTCTATAGGATACAATTTTGGAGAGAGTGCGCGGGAATCGAATGACTTGATTCGGAGGAATTAAGATGGAACGAAGATCTCCATTTTCGTTCCATCTTAATTCAACACTCACCGTACAACGGATGACCCCTTGTACGGCAAGCATCCACCCTTACGTTGACACCGCTATGATCGGGACGAAGAGTTTCGCCTCGTCTTTTATATTGCGTACATCGAAGGACTGGAACAATTTGCTAGCAGCGGTCTTTCCGTCTGATTACAATTGAAGTGTATTCAAGGCTAGAGTAAATAGGCTCTCAATAAACAAGCTCGTTTTAGATACGACCAACGATTGCATCACTGCCTACCATCAGGCAGGATTGCGGTGGAGCACTGGTTTAAAAAAACCTTATAAAACGTGGAAACCCATCAATTTCCATGTCATTCCGTACCAGTACTTTAATAATGGACCGTTTACAGCAAATGAATAAATGAGGGAGTGATTATAGTACAACCCTATTGTGCTAGTAGCCTATGATCATGGGAAAGCTGTGGCTGTTTCCAATTGTATGTAGACAACACTAGTGATTAAGAGATAAAGATCGCAAGTTCTAAGTACCATAGACTACCTAAGTGATTTACGTAATAAAAACTCTGTGGTAAACAATGGTAACAATGCTGACAGGGAAGTGTCAATTGCATTTTTAAGTATCATCTACCAATGCAAATAAAAACTTTTAAGTATCATCTACCAATGCAAATAAAAACTGATCAAGTGCGAGCCGGATTTGTAACATTACGCGATAACATGTTACTTCAAAATTACGGTTTTTGAATTTTATCCGTTACTCGTGCTTGCGTGCATTGCTTCTGGCCAAATTTTACGATTCTACGTCATCGGGAAGTACACTAGTTTTGATTCCTTCGGAATGTTAAAATATGTGGCGTAAATGTATTGACTTAGAAGTATGATTTTTTCACTGCTGCAACTGCTGGATTACAGTCCTCTGAATTTGGTTTGGTATTAATACTTTATCGAACCTCGAAACACTCCACATGAAAATATTTTAATCAGTGCAAAATTTACGGATACAGTTATAACCACAAAATCAGCTTGATTCTAGACCATATAAAATCTCGATTACAAAACAATATGTTTGTTAGTTGTTCCACCACTAACATATTGTTTCCACTACTTCACCACTTTTTTTATGAACTGAAGACATTTTGATAAAGTCTATTAAGATAAATTGACTTCTTCTTTCTAATTTATGGTTACAATTAGTACAGTGGCTAATAAAACCTGTATACCTAGACGAATATTTCACGTTCATTCGTTCGTTTAAAATCACGTTGTAAGCTTCAACTAAATACTTAGCATGGTCTACTGCCTGTAATTCACTGGCCTTTGCTTTATGTAACCAAAATGGCCATTTCTATCATACCAGTGAAACATTCACTGATGTAGTCGAAAACAATCATACTAATAGGCTTTCGAAAAGTTCTATGACTAAACATAATCGCCTTGTGGGTGAGTAATTTTTACTAAAGGTGTTTTTTTTAAATAGACTAGTGTAGGATTTTTTTAAATAGTCTGCCGAATCTATTCCGATTCGATTCTTGACTCGGCTATATTACCACTACAGACTTACTTAACGTGATGACATACGGCTAAGCATGGAGGAAGAAAATCTGACGGTCCTTTGCTTACTGGATTTCAGTAATGCAATCAGCACTACCGATTTCGATATCATGCTTGGCTTGCTTCGCTCGTTTAATATATTTCCGGTTTCGTAGTTACTTGTATGGCTGCCGGCAACGTACAAGCATGAAAAAAGCCTGTTGGGTGGCGTTTCATCCCCTTTACTTTTCGAATATTTATAAACTCCATTACTTACCAAGAAGTATTTTGGTAATGGAGTTTTCCACCACATGACAAATGTGAAAGAGCTTCGACCAATAAATATCCAACGAGGCTCTAGTTGGGCAACTGATTCCAGGATTTGATTCAGATAGCATTATTAGCAGAAGTTCCTAGCAGTTCCTAGTTCTAGTGCTGCTTCTAGTGCTTCCACTGCTTCAAGGTG
Source organism: Sesamia inferens (assembly GCA_037179545.1). Classification (NCBI taxonomy): domain Eukaryota; kingdom Metazoa; phylum Arthropoda; class Insecta; order Lepidoptera; family Noctuidae; genus Sesamia; species Sesamia inferens. The sequence goes on along the minus strand of CM073941.1, from coordinate 19,395,614 downwards.
CCAGTGGTCAGCCACTGGTAGCTTGGACCCTGTTCCATATGCCAGTGGGCTACTATATTTTATACTTTAAATGTTTTTAAATTCTATTATTTAAAATATAATTATAATTTATATGTAAATTAAATAATGAAATAAAGAGTACATATTTGATTTTTTGTATGTTTATTTCGCTTTCACATAAAACGGCTGATCACATTTGGATGACATTTGCCATATTGGCAGAACAGCTGTATTAGAATAAAATATTCTTTACACGCCATAAAATATATATGTAGCAACACAATGGGCGATCTTATCTCAAAGCGATCATGCCAGCCTTTGGAAGGTTTAGGACATAGAATTTCTGTCTTATGCGGGTGAAACTACGGAGCACAGTTAATTTGAGAATAAAACTTTTTTAAATTTTCTCGGTGGTAGGCCATAACATCGACTGCCGGCAGAAGTTACCACCCACCAGACAAAGTCTTGCCGCCAAGCGATTTGTCGTGTTCCGGCATGATGTCTGGCGAAGCCGTACGGAGGATGGGACTGAGCAGTTGTGTTGCGATGTGTGGCGGGTACGATGCGCCTAATGTTGTTCTGTTGGGAGTTTGGTCGTGGAGGGTCTTCAGATCAATCTGCCTTTGGCGCAGCATTGTTGGTCGTGTTGTTGGGTTTAACATTGCATCACCTCGCTCAACTGCCGTCTTCCTTCCTATTCGCTCAGTTTTTCTGAGTGAATAGGCTCTTAATAAACTAGCGCACTTTACCATCAACGATCGCATCACTGCTTACCATCAGGCGGGATTGCGGTCAAGCGCTAGTTTATAATTATTAAAAAAAAAAAAAAAAAAAAAACAAACATCATAATATTTCTTTAATCACAAGATTCTATAAAACCACATTCTTCAGAAGTCAAGGACTTCAAAAACAAACAATTAATCTCTCATAGAACTCGCCGAAAAAAGCCGTTTTAAGCATCAAACTCTCATTAACTCTGTACTGGGGGGCCCGTTGGGTATCTGTACCACAATTTACATCCGATCGTCCGTCCGTCCGGCCGTCTCGGTCAATGTACTCTATTGTCACGGAACGGAACACAGGAAGCATAGACAATATTTAGGGGAGAGGGGAAGACGTAAGTCAGTATTTTTTTGACAGTGACATTAAAGGCTGAATAAAAGCATATATCATTGCCTTTTTAATATTTTCGTGCAGTATGCATACAGGCGGAATGAAGACTATTCTATGCCTTTTAAAAATGGATGCCCTTGTATGGTCGTTCGATGGATTTCATATGGTAATCAGCTCTGTAATAGGATGGTCATGTCGATTATGTTGAATGATGTATTTCTAATTTATTATGTCCTTCCGATTTTCCGTCCACGTTGGATGATTGACCATATTGGTTTAGAATTGCAGTAGGTATTCGATTTAAAGGTTAGCTAGATTTTTTTTTGTGAATTTTAAATTTCACTAGTTTTTGCCCGCGTAAATGTCGGAAATTGCATGGATAATGTTTAATTGCACGGAACCCTAACCTAAAAATGTATCGTGTATCGTGAGTGCGTTTAGAAATATTTAAACTTACCTACACAAACAGCCAGACCTGGAACAATTACTTGTAAATCATATAAAAAATTGTTCGGTACGGTAATCGAACCCGTAACATGCAGCGCGGCAGTCAATCGCTTAATCACTACGGCAACCGTACCGTTACACACAGAGATTTCAATTTCATTTATTTGTATGGTGTTTTAGTATGGTGTTTAAGCCAACCCCTAATTTAACAGAAGGGCCAGCCACGATTTAGGGATATTTCATAAAGGGTGTTGAATAGAAGACTTAGAAGCCCCAAAAAAATATTTCCCAAAAGACAGAGCTACCCTTGCACCCGAGTACAGTATCAATGAATTTCTTGCAGTAAATAAAGAAACATTGATAAAGCAACCCTTGCTTTTCCCAAGAGTGCACTAAAACAGGTTGGTCAGAGTTTTTCGACTATCCTATCAGCAAATTTCGCAGCAGGCGAGGGTGTGCCTTCATTCCCACTTAACAAGTTTCCTCAAGATGTTTTCCTTCACCTCGTAATCAATCATTGGTGTCCAAGATATACTTAGAAAGTACATATAACTTTGAAAAGTTACATTGGTACTTGCCTGACTTGGAATGGAACCCGCATACTCATACTCGAGACGTTGGTGATTTAACCACTAGGCCACCACGACTGACATTATTTGATCCATCCGCGTATATTTCGATCCCATGGAAATATCGGGATTAAACGTATCCTATGTGTTATACCTGGTTATTTTAAGTATCTCTGTGCCTCATCATAATCCGTTTAGTAGTTCTTGTGTAAAAGAGTAACATACATCCACTTTGTTACATACATACACTTTGTTTTTACAATTATAAACTAGCGCTTGGCCGCAATCCCGCCTGATGGTAAGCAGTGATGCGATCGTTGATGGTAAAGCGCGCTAGTTTATTAAGAGCCTATTCACTCTAGCCTTTTAGACACTCAAATTGTAGCTTGACGGAAACACCGTCGCTGGCAAATTGTTCCAGTCCCTCGATGTACGCGGTATAAAAAAGGAAGCGAAACGCTTCGTCCGGATCGCGGTGGTGTCAACAACGTAAGGGTGGAAACTCGCCGTACGACGGGTCCTCCGATAGTGGAACGGAGATGGGGGAATTAAATCATGCAATTCTCTCCAAAAGTTGATGGTATAGACTCTATACCATGTATGGTATACGCTCTATACTATAGAGCGTTAGTTTAATAAGAGCCAATTCGCCCTAGCCTTGAATATACTTAAATTGAAGTTAGACGGAAACCCCGCCGCTAGCAAATTGTTCCCGTCCCTCGATGTACACGATATAAAAGAAGAGGCGATCGGCTTCGTTCGGATCGTTGTAGTGTCAATAACGTAAAGGTATGAGGGGTCGTCCGATGATGGAACGGAGATGGGGGAATTAAGTCATGCAATTCCCGCGTACACTCCAAAATGCATCATTTCGCATTTATAACATTAGTAGGAAGAAGGATCTAATAGGCAATTTAATTTCTCTAGCTTAAAGTAGCAGGCTAGCGGACAAAAACTATTACGACCGGCGTCAAAATTCGATTAACACAAAATTATAAAGCCGTACGGAGGACGGGTCTGAGCAGTTGTGCTGCGATGTGTGCCGGGTACGATGCGCCAAGTGTTGTTGTGTCGGGAGTTTGGTCGTGGAGGATCTCCACATCAATCTGAATCTGTGTTGTTGGGTTTAACATTACACCACCTCGCTCAACTGCCGCCTTCCTTCCTATTCACTAAGTTTTCTAAGTGAATGGGTTTAATAAACTAGCGCGCTTTACCATCAATTAATGATTGCATCACTGCTTACCATCAGGCGGGATTGCAGTCATGCGCTAGTTTATAATTATTAAAAAAAAATATTCGATACTTATAGCCTTTTTAAATAGAAGCTAAGGGTTGAAGAAGACGGTTAAGAATAAGAGTAGGTACTGTTCTACAATTAAATGTTACATCGGTTTCAATTTTAATAAAATACCGGCGTCGATTCCACTGTTCTCAATTTGAACTAAATTTAAATCCAATGCCCCTTTTTCTTCCTATTCCTGTTTATTCCTACAAATGAAGGTACTCCACGATTAAAAACACTTCTAAAAATACGTCAATTTACATCACGCGCCTGAACTATCTCAGCAATTAAGACTTCGAAAACTAAAGTGTTTAAAAAGATATTATATTTTAATTAAATACGGGTACAACATTTTTTTTTTTTTTACACGAAATCTGAATATAGTTTGTCCAGATACGGAATAAGCAACTGAATCGATTCCAATCATTTTTACACCATGTTACTTATACTTAATATTTTTTCCCAAATACATTTAGATATTGTTGCAGTGTGGTTACCGAGCGCGCAATACAGCTGACGGTAGATCACTAGGCGCATAGTGAGACAGGGCCCCCCCACGCCACGCCACGCCGCAGGCCCGGTCGGGCGAGCGGCGCGTTGACCATAATTTTGTTGGGACAACCAGGTAAGATAACAAGCTCATAACTTTGTGGTTTTTCATGATATTTTTTTGAAATTTTGTAAATGCATAGATTCTTTACTTAAAAATACTAGACACGTGTTTCAGATTTCGCACATATACAGTATGTTAAGAAAACCCTGTCCGACCCATAAGGATAATAAAGGTTAGGTAAACACATGACCAAATATAATATAAAATTTTACGTAATCATCATAGTACCAATACAAATGAATTTTGAAATAATCTTTTTTTCCCGCGAATTATTTCCAACTTCCCCGAAATTTGGTAATTTTTAAAAAGTGACAACACCGGTATTATTATGAGCGAATAGCGATGCGACCACGTGCCGCGTGCCCTGCCGCTCGCCGCCCCGCCGCGTGCCGCGGAAGGGTGATTATCGCACATTTATTAAGTTACGTCTTTTTGCGAAATAATATTTATTTTTTAGGGGGATTTTTAAGCTATTGCATAGCTTCTATCGCGGGCCTTGAGCGCGAGGACCGAATCCAGAAATTCCGTAACGAAAAAACCTCACGCTCCCCACTCCGACGGGCACGGAGGTGTGGCTTGAAGGCTGTACATCGTCTAACGTCGTTTCAGTTCGGCAGTCTTGGGCACGGTATGTTTGTGTGCGTGCGACTACATCTTTTGAAAACAATTTATAGATTTTCAAAAAGAGCATGCATATTGCAGGGCGCGAACTCAGTTCTACACACTTGCCATGATACTGATAGTCGCGATGTGCTAAACTTGCGATTAATTTTCTCTCTGAAATAGGTCTTCTACAGAGATATGTCATAGACGTCATCGACGTTGTCATGGCTACCTTAAAAACTTTTCATATAATTAATTATTAATTTAGTAGTGTTTTTATAAAATAGCTTTTTTTTTTAACGGAAAAGCTAAGATGAATGTCACGCTAATTTTTCATTGGACTTTTAAATTATTTATAGTGTTGTTTACTAAATAAAAGCGCGTGATTTTATAGAGTAAAAAGTGCTCACGCGGCCGTTTTTTCAACTGTGATTGGCGATATCCGCCATTATTGTGAAATATTTTTTTAAAGAATTTCTATAATTTGTTACACGTGTTATTGGCAAAATTGTGGTATCTATCCACAGGGACTAGATCAAGAGTTGAAGTTTTTATTAAATAAAATATTACAGAAAGATGTCGGTGAACAATGTTAATACGAGTACATTTAAGTGTACGAGTTGTAATATTGTTATCTCCGAAACGAAACAACGAAAGTTTAATAAAAATATGCTCGTCGGCTTTTTCTGAGGAAGACATTGATGAGGCAAAAAAGTTATTGTTTGTTTCTACGAAGACAAGACCAAAACATGTATCGAGACGTAAGAACAAAAAGCAGAAAGACCTAAAATATACGATTACGGTGTTTAAAATCACGGATCCCGAACAATCCCAGTTTTTGTGGCATATGACCTTCACAAATTGCTACCAGTTTGCTTTGACTACGTAGAACGTACGTAAAGAAGTTGATGAAGGAATTATTAATTCTACAGTCAGATGTTAACGCAATCAGAAGTGATTATGTTACTAAAGATCAGCTCGAAAATATTAAATTGATAACAAATAATTCGACATCGACGCCGTTCATCATCAACAACCTTTTTATCGTCCCACTGCTGGGCACAGATCTCTCATACAGAGAAGGATTGAGCGTAATCACCACGCTTGCTCAATGCGGGTTGGCGATTTCAGACTTATAAAGCCCAGGTTTCCTCAAGATGTTTTCCTTCGCCTTCAGTCATTGGTGTCCAAGATATACTTAGAAAGTACATATAACTTTAGAAAAGTTACATTGGTACTTGCCTAACCTGGAATCGAACCCGCGCACTCATACTTTATTTAATAAAAGAAAAATTTGTTTTCTTATCGGTCACCACGCTCAAAAAGTGTAACTTGAATTAATATCAAAGAAGAAGAAATACTGCATAAATAAAATAAATAAATAATTATAATTGCATAAATTGATACAAAATGCTATGCAATAGCTTTACCGCGGCAGTCCCCGAGTGCCACACGTCTTTTTTTTTTTTTTAAGTTTAGCCCGGTTTTGTATGCATCAGTAGAATCAGTTATCGATACCTAACAACACCTTCACGGGTCGGACAGGGTTTTCTTAACATACTGTATACAGTATGTTAAGAAACCCCTGACCGACCCGTAAGGATAATAAAGGTTAGGTAAACACATGACCAAATATAATATAAAATTTTACGTAAACATTATAGTACCAATACAACTGAATTTTTAAATAATCTTTTTTTCCCGCGAATTAATTCCAACTTCCCCGAAATTTGGTAATTTTTAAAAAAGTGACAACACCGGTATTATTATGAGCGAATAGCGATGCGACCACGTGCCGCGTGCCCTGCCGCCCGCCGCCCGCGGAAGGGTGCATAACGCAAATTTATTAAGTTACCTCTTTTTGCGAAATAATGTTTATTTTTTTAGGGGGATGTTTTTTTAACTTTAGCCCGGTTTTGTATCCATTAGTAGAATCAGTTATCGATACCTAACAACACCTTCACGGGTCGGACAGGGTTTTCTTAACATACTGTATACAGAACGTTGTATAGGTATACTACATCGCTTCATAAAATCATAATACAGTACAGTTATCCATAAAGGAAGTTTTATTACCAGCAACTTTAATTTAAGACTGTGATAGTATAAGTTCGCATGTTTATGACTATAAAATGAACAGTCTGGGTACACTATGCTTTATAAACAACTAGCTTTCCGCCCGCGGCTTTGCCCGCGTCTATTAGGTTATATCGCGCTTTTTAGATTTCCCGCGGAAATATCAATTTTTCCAGGATAAAAAAGTGCCTTATTATTTAATCCGGATTCCTAACTTTACGTCTGCAAATTTTCAAAGCAATCGGTTCAGTAGTTACGGCGTGAAAGCGGAACAAACAAACAAACTCACTTTCCCATTTATAATAGTAAGGATAACCCATTTTATATTAGTTATTGCTTGCATAGACAATCTCAATCAGCCGGTGCTATTCTTTAAAAAGATGGCTGTACTTAAAAGTAAGCTGTCATGTCACGTGATGCTAGGGAACTATTGATCACCAGCCGCCATTTCGTTATGTTAATATGTTCAGTCCACCCAGCAACTTCTTCAAATTATTCTAAACAAAATGTAATACTACTGTAGATTTTGCCTAAGTTTTCATCTGTACCTAATACGTATTCCATGGAAGCGTTGGGAAAGTATTGATCCTGCCGACTATTGCGCCAGTCTGGAAGTAATGTTATGCAGTTTTCTTGAATAATATTAAGTTTACAGCGTTTACGCCTACAGGTAAGTCGAAGTTATAATACTAAAAATCTTTCACATATTTACAATAACAGCGGGGAGATTATGTAACAGCAGCACTGGCTTTTCATTTTGACAGTTCAACAACATCCATTGATTTATTTACGCTGTTGATCAGACACATTTTTCGGACATATGTATGTATATGAAGCAATGGATAAGCAATATATATTTAATTTAGATTGCGACTCAATGTCACATTACCTACTTCTATTTCAGATTTTTTATTAGTGATGCAAGCTTTATGATTTTCTTCTGGGTTTGAATCGTACAAAAGAATATTATTCATACGATCTCATCACCATTCAACTTTCTGGAAGGCCATCGGAAATTTAGAAACTTCTTTGACGAAAATAGCCTTAAAAAAAAAAAAAACAATATTATTCTCTCTGAACCATCATACATTCCAAAATCAAATAATAACAAAACAAAAAGTATGTAATCAACATCAAAGTGACCGGGTGACCTAAGTCGGAAATGGTCGGATATTTCCGTACTATGTCGGGTAATATTTCTCAACGCACATTGGATAGTAGTGAACGCTATTTCAAGACTAGAAGGTCAATGTCTGAGGTTTACGACCACATGTATGTATTGTGAAGAATAATTATGAATGAGGACACAGAGACAGCGGTAGCGGATAAATCAGAAAATATGTAACACAATATCTTCTGACCACGACTTCGTGAATTATTTTGTTTACCTCAACTTACCCCTCGCTGTTAGTTCGTTTTCGCTAGCAAACTCTTTGCTCGGCTCCTAAGAACGGAAGAAGATGGGCTAATTAGCTAAAGAGTTTGTTTGTTTGCTTTTAAGCACCAAACATACTAGTCAGAAAAAAATCTGTTCCAGATTGATAGTCTAGTTTTTGAGGAACGCTTAAAGGCTACTAACATCACACAGGTATAGTAAGCATAGGTCACAATGTTTAACAGTTATTTATTCATGGGTGCAAAAACATTGGGTTTTACCGCCAAATATATTACCAAACTTCCGCATCGTAGGGTCGCCCGGTCGTACAGATTAAATATTCGCGCGCTAACCGAGTGGTTTCAAATCATCATAATCGATATTCAGTTCATTTAATTTTATTATTAATTGGGTATTTAAATTGTCTTATTAATTGCTGTTAAACAAGGACTCTTAGTACTTATACCGTGGGCAAGCTATGGCATGCGACGGGATGGGTCGGCCGAGCAAAAAATTTTCCTATTGTATACTAGCTCGCAACTTCGATGCGATCTTCGTCTGTTTTTCTAATAAGAAAAAAGGATCAGAAAGGAGAAAGGGCTACCGTTGAGGTGTCTGAAGTGAACATTTTGCTGAATTACAGCGTGCAAGAGGGGAGAATGTACGAAATGTTGGGGTGTAAATAATTCAAGTCAAGTACTCTCCAAGAAAGCCCAAGTTTGGATTACTCAGAACCCTTCTGAAGGGTGGTTTTACATACCTACAAGAGCTCGTATCAAGAGTTGTAAAACAAAAGGCTTACAAAATTTTTGCTTAAGTCCTTGTTGCACTCTGCTTTTTGACCGATTTCGAATACAGGCCACCACAATTTAATAAATGTACATGCTTATTTTTCAGTGTTCTTTAATTTTGAACTTGAGCTTATGGACCTATCAAATGCCAAGATCGTCTTTGGTGATAAGTTTTCTACGACATATCCCCGTTAGAACAAAACTAAATCTAACTTTAGTTCCAGACTTAACAAAAACATTATTTATATTATTGCAAAGTTCTTAATACAAAAGTGACAACTTTATAAGCCGACATTTTTATATAAAGAACTGCATTTCTATAATGGTTAGGGGCATGATTCAATAACCATTTAGTTGGTTTAAACCTTATCCAAATAAAATACATGTTTTGTAATAAGGGAGTAATTTCGGTTTCGGAACTGATTTAATATTTTTGACACTAAGTTTTGGTTTCTCCGCTAGCGGCTCTGTCAGTTTATAATGGCAGTAATTAAAGTCTGTAATTTCCACCATTATATGACATTTTAAAGTGTCGAAAAACGCTCTGTATTTAAACCCCCTTATTCATAAAAGATGTTTAAAGTTAACTAGTGATTAGCGATTCTTTAACCATACATTTTAGACGTTTGCACGTCACTTAACTTTAATCTTCGTTTATGAATAAACCCTTTAAACACTGTGGTGTATATTCATTAAGGATGATTTAAGTTAAGTGACGTTAAAAGGCCAATATTGAATGGTTAAAGAATCGCTAATCACTAGTTAACTTTAAGCAGCGTTTATGAATAAGGGGGAAAGAGTGTTAGGCACTTTTACACGGCACGCTTTGTTTATGGTATGGCGTCCAAACATCTGCCAACAAACTTACATAGAGTAGTGATCCTTGCAACAAGGACAACCGTGTCTACACATTGAGATTAAATCGCAGTGTGTATAAGTGACTGTTAACTTGTTCTTATAAAACCAAAGCTTTAATTTCCCGCTGTTTTAATGGCCCGAAGTAAAACGACGTCGACTATACCTACACCCAATTTAGCAGCATGATTCACAAATGCTATAATAACTGACTACGTTAATCGCGGAAACTGTATTTAGAACGTCCAATTCAGAAAGTTCGCAGTTTTATTTGTGCGTTTATGCGCTTTTTTATTGCGAAAACACTGCTATCGAGAACAGTATTCTTATTTTTATTATATTATTTGTAATAAGGAACTCGCTGATCCGGCGAACTTCGTACCACAACGGTAATTTCTTGAGTTTCTTTTCGTGTGAAAAAGGATGGAAGGAGATGAAAATTATTATTTGCAGCGAACACAACACAAAACAAGTTTGGGGAAAACATGGCCCCAGTATTGGTTTATTTCCCATTCATAATTATTTTCCTAGTTGGGGCTGAGACAAACCCAACTAACCAAACATAAGAATCGGTCCAGCCGTCCACTCTGAGCTATAATAAATGGTCTAACCAACTCTGCTTTGGTCTTATTTCTATCGATTTGTGTCAGTAAAATTATAACAACATCATCATCATCATCAACCTTTTTTATCGTCCCACTGCTGGGCACAGGTCTCCTCTCATACAGAGAAGGATTGAGCGTAATCACCACGCTTGCTCAATGCGGGTTGGCGATTTCAGACTTAAAGTCCAGGTTTCCTAAGATGTTTTCCTTCACCTTCAGTCATTGGTGTCCAAGATATAAGGCTGGTGTTTTAAACACTAGGCCACCACGACTGATTAAACAAATGATTTAATTCCAATCAATTGTTACTTCAATGGACGATAGTAATGCCGTTAGCGTGACTTCATTGTCATTGGCGCCGATTTTCTATCTACCAACCCGCGTGGTAGATGACGGCCCACTCCCTCATCAGAGGAAGCCTGTGTCCCAACAGTGGCAACATTATAGTTTGATTATGGTGATGATGATGGTCTAAACTAACATTTTATCTTCTGTCCTTTTTTTAATGAAATAGGAGGAACAAAATTAAACTTAACCATTGTAACTTGTATTAACTTGACAATTATATTACTTTTTTTATATAAGTTATAAACCAGCGCTTGACCGCAAACCCGCCTGATGGTAAGCAGTGATGCGATCGTTGATGGTAAAGCGCGCTAGTTTATTAAGAGCCTATTCATTCTAGCCTTGAAGACACTCAAATTGTATTGTGACGGACACACCGAAGCTGGCAAACTGTTCTTCTTTGATGAAAACTTTTTCACAGATTTCATAGACAAATATTTATTATTAGATACGTGAGTAAGATTTAGTGATGACGGAAGTTTAAATGAAAATGTTTATGGTATGAGAAACGTCAACATTTCATAGACTGTAACGATTAAAGGAAGTCTAGTCGTTTAATATCCGGAGTCTATGGAATTTGTGTCAGTAACTTCCTTTTTATAATAATATCCGAAACAAAAATTTGTTAATCATATCGTAATTTCGTAATAATTTCGATCCGATTTTTTAGAAGGGCGGCAACCGCCATATTTGGGGGTAATGCCAAACACAGAGCATTTTTGACACCTTCACGTCACGTCATACTGGTGGAAATTACAAATTTTCATGAAATCCTTTATAGATATGACGGAGACGGTTTTCTTGGAAATTGTGTTCTCCATCCGTGTAAAATTTTGGCCTCCAATTTATCGCGTCGCATACTATGGTGTCGCATCCCTTCAATAACTTACCAACTTCGTTTTCGCTTAATGTTCTTTCTGATTCCTTTTCTTTTGCTTGGCTCCTAAGTGTTATAGCGAAATGTTAAATAATAATTAACCTCTTACAAGAATTAGGCTATCAAATGAAAAAACAATCTTTCAAAACCGACAAGAGAGTTCAAGAGATCACCACGCCCCTCCCTTTCTAACGTTATTACTTATACTACGCCTAGTAATAACTGTCCAAAAGCGAACGTTTCCATAAGAAAAACCTTTTAATATACACAGGAAAAATCTTTACCTCCAATAAATATTAAAGATTGCACCAGACTGAAAGTAAAATGCAATATCAAAGACATGAAAGGAGTTTAATAACTGAGGATATCTAGCGAGACAGCTGATTTATTACTAGGTCATCTTATAAAGGGAGTATCGACGCACAAACGAGTACCATGGATCCAGTACATGATTCTGAATACCCCAGTGGTGGAATTTTTCGTCGGCTATTTGCTGAATTTAAAACAAAAATATGCAGTTTTTTTCACTTTAGACCGTTCATAATAGCTATACTTTTATAACCCAATAAGATTTTAAAGTTAAAATTAATTAATTCCCTAATTCCACAAAAAAAGGGCAATGTGAACAAAACTCGAAAAATTATTCTATCAGCTGATTTAATAGAGTTCACGTCAGGGGTCAACGTCATACCTACAAACACGCGCAGCGGTACGCTTGCAACGTTCAAAGGCTAAGCCGATATTTTTTTTTAAACACTGTGATTTCTGTAATCGTTCATTAACGACATAAATGACTATCATAATTTTATTAGTGGCATGTGATCTAGCCTTTTCGCGAAGTTTGCGTTACGATGTCAGATACACTCTAAACCATTATGTATGCTAGTAGGTCCATACAGAATGGCATTAGTACTACAACCACATGATTAATTGAAGTCAATAAACGTTTCGAAGATCATTCATAGCTCAATTGTGGCATTAAACTGTTAGGTCACGCATTTCTTGTCTATCAATTTTCTTACAATAGCAAAGAGAAGGTGACTAATAAGTTGATAGACACACTAATGGCTACGTATGGCCTTTGGTCCTTAAACTAGGCTACGCGATGCTTAAGGACTTGAATTAACTAGATTAGATTAAGTAGGACACCGGGTTAGACCTAAAGATGATAGGTTGGGTTCAGACCATATGGTGTGCAACACACTTTCTACTACTACGAACTACGATCAATTGATCAATACGGGCCGGGTACATTGCCCGTAGGGCCTAGGCCCGATGGGGCCGACGGGTTCTCAAGTGGCGACCACACACCGGAAGAAGCAGCGTGGGTAGGCCCCCGACAAAGTGGACCGACGACCTGGTAAAGGTCGCAGGATACCGCTGGTTGCGGGACCGGTGGTCGGGGAGATCCTTAGAGGAGGCTTATGTCAAGCAGTGGACGTCTTTCGGCTGAAATGATGAATGATAATGACGATCAATTGCCAGTTTTTATGAGTTACGTATTATCCCGTAGGACCAAAAGTGCGTTGGGTAAGCTTGGGTTGTGTAACAGTTGCTAGAAACATCTGGATGACAGAAAGTAACACAGATAAGACAAAGAATTGTGGAGATCGGAATAAAAAAAAATGTCTGTGAAGTTTCTTGCCCGTTGTTCTCTATGGGCATCTACTACGCTTTAACAACTAGCTCCATCTTTTCCACCCCTTTTTCATCCCATGGCAATTCAAAAATAACAGTAATTGTTAGGAGACCTATATTATACGCAGTAGAAAATGATTCGAAACCGAAATTTAGTCTAGATGGAATTGACGAAAGTTTTCCAACAAATTCCTGTTTGAAAGATGCTTATTCGATGATTTCATTAGGTTATCTCTTCAGATTTTCTTCGATTCTAAACTGTAATATCCAAGTAAGTATAGTTCATAGGTATATTTGCATTCAAACGATCACACATCAGTTAATCGATTGCCGCAAATTGCCCGCAAATGCGCATAGCTAATGTTAGATAGCAATTTACTATTAGAAATCATGTTATCAAATGGCTCTTAGAGCTTTTCAAAATAAACGATGTGTCATGTTCATAGCAAGAGATTTTGCTGAAGTAGACGATCATGGCTGGGCATTGCATTCTTCTCCTTGGCCATTCCTTCTACAAGCGGCGACTAGAATCAATTCTAAAAGTAAAGACGTTAAAAGTGCCTATTCCACACAGATGCTTTGTTTTTTTTTTTATAATTATAAACTAGCGCTTGACCGCAATCCCACCTGATGGTAAGCAGTGATGCGATCGTTGATGGTAAAGCGCGCTAGTTTATTAAGAGTCTATTCACTCAGAAAAACTGAGCGAATAGGAAGGAAGACGGCAGTTGAGCGAGGTGATGCAATGTTAAACCCAAAAACACGACCAACGATGCTGCGCCAAAGGGAGATTGATCTGAAGACCCTCCACGACCAAACTCCCAATACAACAATATTTGGCGCATCGTACCCGGCACACATCGCAACACAACTGCTCAGACCCGTACTCCGTACGGCTTCACCAAACATCATGCCGGAACACGACAAACCGCAAGGCGGCAAGACTGTGACAGGCGGGTGGTAACTTCTGCCGGCGGCCGATGTTATGGCCTACCACCGCGAAACAATTTTTTTTTTAAACCGTTTGTGAAACCAAGATGTTTTTTTTATTTTTTTTGCAATTTATCTTCTACATTTAATTCATTCTGTTTTCTCAGAGTCCCAGAATTCTCGGTGTTATTAAAATAGCCCATCTAATAGACTCGTTATAAACAGCCCGGGATACCGACAGGTTAGTAGAACAACGAACGTACATGAAACGGCACTATCTAATGGAGAGATAATTAACATCATCCTGTGTTATTAGCAAAATTGAGTTTTATTCAGTTTTGAACAAAACGGTTGTCCCAGTTCGTTAATGAGTAGAGTAGAAGATGGCTACTTTTGAAATTTACCGTCCTATTCTGTAAAAATATCACCGGAAAAACAGGTGAACTAGTCTATCATTTCACTTGATGCTTGGGATCGACAATATTGATATCTCACATCAAAATATCACGCTTTGTTTTATGGTCAAACGTCCCAATTTGGAATAAGCTCTAAAAACTCTTCCCAGAATGCCAGATTTACGACGGAAATACTCCAGACCAAGCTTTATTTTCTATCTTTACATGTAAATAAATAAAATAAATAAATATATACGGACAAATCACACAGATTGCGCTAGCCCCAAAGTAAGTTCGAAACTTGTGTTATGGGATACTAACTCAACGATACTATATTTATAATAGATAAATATATAGATAAACATCCAAGACCCAGTCCAATCAGGAAAAGATCGTTTTCCATCATGACCTGGCCGGGAATCGAACCCGGGACCTCCACGTCGCAGGCAGGCGTGTTGACTGCTGCGCCACGGAGGACGACAAGCTACAACAGCTACAAGCTACGACAGTATACTGCCTTCTTAAGTTAGCATTTGTGTAGTTGGCCAAACAGCCAACCTAGAATACTTAATGAGAAAACTCGTCAACCAACAAAACGAGAAAAGGCACAATGACACTGAATGCTTTAGCTTCCTCAAAACAAAGTAAGTAACTTCACGTAATGCAAGTGACGCAAACGTAATGCCGGTCCTGCCAATATTACCAACAGTGTTGGCAATACTCAAAGTCACGTTGCACTTAGAAGTAACCAGTCTCCAAGGGTTAAAGATCACAGTTTCACTTTATTAGAAACTGGTAATCAGGGGGTTCATTCCCTAAGCATGAAATCCTTAGTTTCATGATACACTTCCCCTTGACTTTTTTATTGTTAAAAAAAATCAGTTACATTAAAACTTTTAAAGCATTTACAGTGCTGGTTATTTTTCTTACTGTAAAACTAGTTTTATTACAATGAGTAAGTAGTTCTGCAAAATAGGGTAATAAACTTAATTTTAGACTTTCCAGTCGATTGCTACGGCTTTTACGCTTTTTAGACCGGTATAGGCTTCATGGCTGTACCTGAAGTATTTTATCTCGTTTATCGTAACTCTTCTACCTCGCATGCCTGCTGTTGGAAATGGAATGTCTTGAAAGCGACTTTCTATCTACCTAGAATGATAAGCAATAATCGTTCACAAAAGCAAATGTTAGCAACTGCCTCTGTTTAGAAGTCAAGCTTCGAAGTAAATTGATACCCAAAAACTCTAAATGGCACGAAAGGTCTCACAAAAAGAACAACTCGACGTAACAAGCCTCGGAAAAGCCGGAAGAAAACGAGCAGAACAAACATTTAGTACCCTGTCGCACAAAGGAGTAAAGCACACAGTATAACAGAGAGTTTCACTGGAACTGGGTCAATTAGACAGCTGAACAACGCTTCCACACGCTAATAACCCACCTATGTAGTTTAAAGCTAGCTAGACTTAAGGTATGTGTTGCAAGCTCTGTAATATGCGATGTCATTGGAATTACACTGACAATTTCGTCATACAAGGTTGTGGGTAAATACTAAATAGTCTTGAATTGTGGAGAGCCTAAGCGTTGACAAAATTGTGCTAAAAACTAAAAATATGCTACAACTAATGAGTAATTATTATGTAGATATAGAATTCTGTTATTAACTGAAAAAGGTTAAAAGCCAAAAAAGTGCAACACCTAAAAATAAAAATGTATGGACGAACTTATTAGCTCTGATTAACTCAAGACAATGTTTGTGTTCTTTCTCCCGAATTAGCTTACTGACAGGTTATGCGAGTTCATATAATAGTTTATTTTTTTACAATACATAAATATGTGAGCTGTCAGGCCCTTTATGCCTGGGGGCTTTTATTTAGGTATTAAGTTTTTTGCTTATATTTCCATTTTTAAGTTTTTTTTAAATACTTTCCTGATATTGGCGTGGCTAGTGGCATATGGTGGATCATTTAATTTATTGTTCTGTATTTTGTTATGTTAATACAATACTATATACTTAACATAAATAGTATTGTATGAAGAAGTGTGCTGCAGCCGCAGGGGAGTTTGTTCTGCCTCTTCTTCCAGCAAAGGCACTAGCAAGTGGTGAAAGGCGGGCGTTTTGGGAAACCGTCTTATGTAATAACTATTGATGTTCAAAAAGTGCTTATTTTCAGAATTTCAGCCTAATTTGAATAAATTACTTTTGATTATTTGATTGTACTTTTTTAAGAAAATAGAATTATTACTTTGCTGTATAACCGAAGAACATATCTGGGCTTCAGAATCCATGGTGACAGGTACCGTCGATGTCTCTGTCACCCTGTAAAAATCCTTATACTCGCAAAAGCATGGACTCTATTTCGACAATTTTAAACCAAGGTAACCCGAAAGAAATACCGTGGCTCTAGGCGAACAGGAATTGAAGGAACACGGATGGGTTTTAGCCTGTAAGTCTGAAACCCCCTTCCGCTCCACCCAAAGCAGGTGAGGTCATTTGATGATTTCCCCAAAAGGTAAGAAGTTATTTATACTTGTAACATAATTCCCCAAAATGTTCCAAAAGCAACTTTCGTTCAATTTCCATAGACTTTTTGTAGATTGCGGAACTTTTTGTAGATCATAATCAGATGTTTTAACCGTCTAGACTGAAAGGTAGACTCATTTACATAAAATTGGGGTTCGTGGCAAGAGTACAAAGTCTACTGCGAAACTAAGCTTACCTGTATTACGTCTGAAGCACGCTGCTGAATATCAAATACGGCCTCCTTTCACAACACTGGACTGTATCAGGTATATCTCAACATCATCTTTTTCCAACTATGTTGGGGTTTCCGATCCAACTGTATGCAGAGAAATAGCAATTTTTACATGAAGCGACTGCCTATCTGAACTTCGTATCAGTAATTTAATATGTTATCATTCGAAACTTACACATTAAAAGATTTAAAAGTTGTATTAAGACCAAACTTTGCAAAAAGTGGTATTATAAAATCTCAGATTATTTAGAAGACAATAAAGCTTGGAATTGAGCTGCTCGCTCTGCTAAGCAATGTCATTAAGCAGTATGCGTAATTATGCTACAATTATGACATTTTAATCACTGTTTTTTTTTTTTAAATCACGTAAATTGATTGTTATGTACAAAGCAAACACATATTATTATTGTAAACATTTTCATTTTTGATGTCTGGACTTGAAAAAAGACGATGATTCCTGAGTTTGTTTCGGCTTTTCTTCTCAGAGGTAGTCCAGTTAGGAAATGCTAGCTTCAGCTAGTTTAAAAAAATATGACGTGTAATAGTGATTAGTGATCCTACTTGTATAATAAACGATTTCATTTCATATCTACTGTCCCTTTCTTAATGACATACAAAGAAAAAGATGCACTGAATTTAAAATTAGTTTAGTTTGTGAGCAAGAGCCATCCGCACGAGTAGTATAATCCATTCATTAATTTAAATGTTCCATAAATGTGTATGCTTAATAACGTATACAACGCAATGTATGACGTTAAACTGTCAAAATAAAACCCATTTCTACTGTCAGTGCGTTGCGCAATTACCCCGCCGATCTTTCGCTGTCACAAAACAACTTCACCAGCCAATTACATATTCTCACAACGGATACGAGTACATTCACAAAGCGTTGTGATCCCAATGTCAACCGGTAGGTACATGTGCATTGCACATTGCGGACCGGATGACGTCATTATGCGCCAGTCCCATGTTATGCACCAACTGGTACCTAAGCTAAATGGAACAACATTGTGCGATTTAGTGCTGTAGGTTAGGGTTTACACTTCCGTACGTGGTACCTAGGTACTTACAATTTGAATGAAAATGGTTGGATTTGCACTAGATATATGTATAATCGCCAACCCGCATTGAGCAAGCGTGGTGATTACGCTCAATCCTTCTCTGTATGAGAGGAGACCTGTGCCCCGCAGTGGGACGATAAAAAGGTTAATGATGATGGTATTTAGTGGTACATTTGATGGTATTCATTGTGTTCTCGACACCCGAAAAGAGCAGACTCAATGACGACAATGAATTGAGTCCACTGTCTTGGAAACCACGACGCAGGCAAACAAAATAAAGACATGTTTAATATCAAATAGCAGGTATCTATTTAATTACCTT
This sequence comes from Sesamia inferens, assembly GCA_037179545.1. Lineage (NCBI taxonomy): Eukaryota > Metazoa > Arthropoda > Insecta > Lepidoptera > Noctuidae > Sesamia > Sesamia inferens. The sequence continues at coordinate 19,376,961 of CM073941.1, read as the reverse complement.
TCGGTACCCAATAAGTAATAACTACTGTCATAAAAAGCCAATAACTAACTGAACCGTCAATCACGCTTCTGAAATCGTGACATAGTATTTATTATTCGCCGTTCAAGGTTCAACACGTGTAAAAAAGATGGCGTCGGTGGTCCAAAGTGCCTCCTCTTTCCCCTACTGATGCATAAACTACGTTTGGCAATATTCATAAATCTTCGCTTTATGGGGGACATAAGGTAGAGGAGGGCAGAAAGGAGAATACTGGAGGATACAAGCAATACCGGGTAATACCGGGGTGAAAAACAAAAAAAAAATGGAAATCATACTTAGTGATTTATGTATTAAACATGGAGAGCCACGAACTTTTTCGGAATTTGTTAGAATCCGACAGAACTGCATCTTTGGACATTGATTTGTTGAGCAATAAGTACATGTAGATATTAATCATTCTCCGGCCCTTTTGTGGCTTATTTGGGGCAACATGTTTTTTTTTTTCTATTAGACGTGGTTTCGGTAGCTACAGCATATTGTAAACACAGTCCATCTATCCATAGCAAAGTATGGGATGGGTGTTTACTGAAAATTAAATTAAGAACACGAGCCAGAATGAGTTCTATTTTTAAAATAGGTAACTGTTTATTTCAAGCCAGTAAAAATAAAAAATGACAGCTGCGTCAAAAAATGTTACTGAAGTATCTATTAAAGCACTATTCAATAACCAATTAAGTATTTACTCGCTTTCTATTTCTAGCCGATTGAATTTATTTCTTTCATAACACCTAAGGCTAACTAAGATTGTGTCATAGATAAAATGTTTCTTTCACATTGAGTTCAAGGACGACTACCAGTGGCATAAGAGCTTATGTATTACGATAAATGTTCAGGCTTTTTGATTTTATTTGAAATATTTTGTTTCGAATTGGATTGATTTAAGATAAAGATATATTTCATTTTGCGAATATGTGTACAAGTCTTGGTGGTACATTATAGTATAAATTACAGAAACAGCCACATTTCGCCAAATACTAGGACAAGCAAAATTACAAATCAACATATAATCATAAATCGCCATATTTTAACTATGTAATTTAATTACATTTTATCTGACATTAAGTATTTAAGTTAATCTGAAATGTTTTTGTTTTCTAATAATTTATGGTTGGCTAGGTAGTTATTTACGTTCATACTTACCTGAAATAAATAAATGTTTAGTAATAATTAATAATACTAGGTACCTACTTATGTAATGAAAGCCTACTTATGTACTTAATAACTTGAAAAATCTAGGGACCAGCAGATTTTTAAAGCTTGATCTAGAAATGTCTTGTTATTACATATAGGTAACAGGGGCAATATTTAACCGAAAATAAGACTCAATTGGCGTGGTGATTACGCTCAATCCTTCTGTGTATAAGAGGAGACCTGTGCCCAGCAGTGGGACGATAAAAAGGTTGATAATGATGAACGACTCAATTATTAAATTGAGTCTTATTTTCGGTTAAATATTGTAAGACTCAATTTAACTATTTGTCGTACTTCAGTTTTAGTAAGAAAATTAAGTGTCTATTGCCTAGTCAAATATATTCTGTAATCTATCTAGAGTAAGTCAACATGGCCATACTGCGACAGTTACAATGCGCAACTGATGGCGTACCGTGTTCAAAACCTAATACCTACCTAATTCAGCTCAAACTAAGTATAAACACAGTACAGACCAGGTACCTACCAGTTATTTTAAAGGCGAAATACTTCAGGAAAAGCAAAAAATTAATTGGGCTATATTGATGGATACAATACATGGTAACTTTCTTTAATGCGGCTGTATTTTTTTTTTATTTATACTGGCTTGAAATAAACAGTAGGTACTAAAAAAAGTTTATTCCAAATTTAAATTCCACTAGGTAGTAGCATTACCTACATTTACGTTTTAAATTCATGATGGCAACGACGAACACGGGAATCAGTACGTATGTATAACTAATCATTTAAGTTTTTTTTCCCAAAGACATTTAAGTAAGTAGGTAGCTTAGTTGGTTACGTATTTTAACATTAATGAGCTTAAATCTAAGGTTAGTCATCATTTGTTTATAAACATTCGCCTACACCTTTTAGTACAGCGTACGATATTATTAGTACCTATGTAGTTTTTATTTTAGAATTTATCAATCAGGCATAATCTATACTTATTATAAAGCTGAAGAACGAAAACGCTCTTCTCAGGGACTAGGTACTTATTGGTCCGATTTGAAAAATTCTTTCTGCGTTGGATAGCTCATTAATCCAGGAAGACTTATACCTAACATCGCTGCGACCAATAAGAACTGCAGCTGAAGAGCATATAAAAAAAACAAGAAGTCGCGGGCGGCAGCTTAATTTATTTAAAATCAGTAAATACGTAAATAACAATTTAAAAGTAAATTAAGAAGAAAAATAAACTTAATCAAAACAATTTATAACAGACAAAGCCTTGCCGCCAAGCGATTTGTCGTGTTCCGGCATGATGTCTGGTGAAGCCGTACGGAGGATGGGTCTGAGCAGTTGTGTTGCGATGTGTGCCGAGTACGATGCGCCTAATGTTGTTGTGTTGGGAGTTTGGTCGTGGAGGGTCTCCAGATCAATTTCCCTTTGGCGCAGCATCGTTGGTCGTGTTGTTGGGTTTAACATTGCATCACCTCGCTCAACTGCTGTCTTCCTTCCTATTCGCTCAATTTTTCTGAGTGAATAGGCTCTTAATAAACTAGCGCGCTCTACCATCAACGATCGCATCACTGCTTACCATCAGGCGGGATTGCGGTCAAGCGCTAGTTTATAATTATTTTAAAAAAAATATTGTTGTATGGCAATGCTTCTTGCCAAGGTAAGCCTACTGTGATAGAGTCATCAATACTATTATACGAGAATCAAATTGACAATATTTTGGGCTTGAATTGAGCAGTCCAAACTAAATAAAACAAAGCAAAATGTCTTTTTAAAAGTTAAACACCTAATAGATAACAGAACATCCCATACCTTCCTAAAAAAATATTCACGCGAAAATAAATTCATAATTTTCTTCGTCATCTCAACTGTGTCCAATCGTGTCAAGATCGTTTAATCTTTAATAAATCGCTTAGACATGTCTCACTCAATGACATCCAAACCAGACTGTGTCAACAGCCAGGGAATAAGGGTTCACAGCTAGGGTATTAAGGGTCACGACTCAGCTGACAGCCGGCCGGGCGACGTATCGATTCGTCTCCCCCGCGCTTGCTTGGCGGCCCCTAAATTACGTTCACTCCTTCAAACTCTTAAAAAAAACTAGAGCGTAAAATACCGTATATAATTTCAGCTATTCTGGAATTCTGTTAATTCTATTGTTTTACTGATCGATGAGACAAAATTACGGTGTTTTTCGACCATGAATAGACTCTATGAAGGAAAATATTTACCAGCTACTTAGCAATTTTTTTTTTAATTAGTTATAATAGTGTGTTACCACTTTAACTAATTTAAAAAAAAATAGCTATCATTCATAACGTACATCCAATGTTTTCGTAAGTGCAAGCCACAGCATGTATAATAACCAGTCTATAATGTTCCTACTTCTGGTACTTGGGCCTCTGTGAGAGAGGGCCGAAATCTGTAATACCCTATGTGGGCCTTATGCAGGTAGGCGTCACATGTTTTAGAATGTATAAATATTTTTTTCTTCTTCATTAGAAGAAAATAAAAACATAATTTAAGAGCAGTTATGAAATAATTTACACACAACATGTACTTATTATTAAATCCACATTCATCATTTATGTGGCCTTTACATTAATTAATACTTAATAGTTGCAACATAATGCTAATTGATTGTGCTGACCACAATGCACCATAACAAACTATTTTTACCTTACTATTGATTTATTGCACTGAATCACTCCCAATGTATATATTTAAAATGTAAAGTAGAAAAATAAATTGAAGTCCATAAAATATATTTTATGAAATAAGTAAGATGTTATTACGAAAAAAAGCATACACAGTATATTTATGTATTTTGAGTGTAGGTATGTTATTTCACCCCTTGAAAGAATTCCAATGAAATTTCGGACATAGGAAGACCCATGACCTGGATTAGGGCATACAATACTTTTAATACCGGTAGTATGTTCCAGTAGGATAATTTCTGATCACCACAGAGGTGAACTTTTGGGCAACAACTATGTATATTAATGAAAACAGTACCAAGAACAAAGATTAATATCTTCTTTAAAAAATCTTTGGAGAAACGACTAGTCATAGTTTTGCTGCATAATGACTTCTCATATTGAATGAATAAGCAATTCTTTACATTACTGAGATAAATCAAATAATTAAATTTAATGGCACCATTTTATTGTTAGATGACATAAATAGATGTATATTATGAGGGTTGATTAACTTTCCAGTGAACCTAAAACAGGTTCATTGGACATCATGTCAATGGAGTACAAGTCAAAAGTAATATTAATTCTAGTAAAGTATACCTCAGTGTGATAACGATGGAATGTTGAACATATAGGCTATCTTAAATTGTATACCTAGGTGTTATCACCTAGAAATGAAATTATTATGTAAATAATTAATTGGATGTTGTACTTGTTTATATTTTGTTTATTCTTACTTCATTAGTAATAATTATGTTGATATAGGTATTTTTTTACTGTAAATTTGGCTGTAAAATAATAAAAAAATATATGATATTAAAATGTAATGTAATATTACATAATTACACTGAGCTTAAACATGAACTTCAAGTGGTATGGTAATAGCCTGATTATGGGGAAACACACACTGGAGAAGGACATAGAATACCTACTTTTTTCCTAGTAATTACATGAAATGGATTCCCTAGGATGTATAAGTGCAACCATGGGTAGATAGAAAATAATAAGTACTTAGTGTGATTTATTTTTTACTTGCTGTCACACAACTAATCCTAAATCTTTTGAAATACTTACTAGATTCCATGTAATTTTAACGGTGAAAGTACATAAAAGTATTTTATATTTGGAATTAAATCATAAACAAAATATTTTATAGGTGCTTAATTAATCCTATTGTGTTATTATTGTCTATATATTTTTTTTGGTTTATAAATACCTACATGTATGACATACTTCCCTAACACTTAATTTCCTTGTTATTAATTCATAATTAATAAATGCTGGAATCAAATATTAGGAAGAACTATCAATTGTAATAATTATATATTTAATAGTTTATGGTTCTGGTAAAATAATGTAGTTCCAAGAAAATAATAGGATGCTCTTTATTATGATAACCATAAAAAATACAATACCACTAAAAATTATTAAAAGTGGTTTTCCTTCTGGAATGAACCTGATTCTGGCTTTGATAAAATTAATCTGTATACCTATAACAGTCTCTACAGATCATAAAACAGAACTTTTATCTAATTCATTCCATAAGCTAAGGAATACATTTTGTAACATACTTCTGCCTATTTTGATATGAAATATTATAAAATAAATGATTAAAGTACCTACACTAGATACCTATATAAATATGTCTTTCATAATAAATGACAACCTTGATATATTATATGTTTAGATTAATGAGTTGCCTATAATGATGTATCTATTAAAACACATTAGAAAATAATATAATATAGTTATTCATAATATTTTATTATTGATGATAACTGCACTGAAATTCTAGTAAAAATAAGCATGTTAAATCTTAGAATGCATGGTTAGAGTACCTACCTCTTTATAAAGTTTTATTATTGACTGACTTTCAATAATGAAGAAATTTAAAGAATATATTTGGCTAGTCCAATAATATCTATGGTACCTACCTACAGTTAATTCTTTATTTATTGCATAAAAGTTAAAAGGTCAAAAAGTACCTACCTACCTAAAGGAAAAACAGAGCTACTTATTTAATAACTAACTTGTTTTAAACTTTTAAGAAATAGGTATAGAAAAAAAAAAATAGAAGAATTTTACTGTCCAGGTAATACAGTAAGTAGGTTCACAGGTTAGCCAACAACAGCATCTAATATTTATTTCTAATTTTACAATATTTATGAACATTATAAGTTACCCAAGGTAAGACGCTACAGCCTACCTACAAGCTCAGCAAATAATATTTATAATAGTTTGTAAAAAATAATCCTGATTGTAACATATCAGTTAAACAATAGATTTCACTGGGCGTAATATTTCGTAAGCGGTTAATCTAAATATTTACTCACTTGTGCGTATTTTTAATCCGAATAAGCAACTGTGTAATCCTCACACACCAAACAGTGGTTATACACAATACACATCACAAATTCCAGGCATTATATCCACATACATTTAACAATACACAAAAAAGGGACACTTTATCACACCGGCATTGTAAATTTGTTATTTTAGAATAAAATTATTACACGAAACTCATCGTTTACACAGAATTCCGGAATAGTTTACTTTGACAGATGTCGTATAATTATCGATAATTGTTAAAATGCGTTCCGTACACCGCAAAATGCGAACGTATCCACTTTTATCACGGTACGGATAAACTAAACACCAAAGAGTATAGTAAGTATATAATTAAAGAGTGCCAACTCTGCGGTAAAATATGCATGTATGGAAAGTGCTGCCGTCTTCAGATTAGTAGGTGAACAACTACTAGTGAATGTAGGTGCGTAGCTATACGTATGTAGCTGAATGATACAGGTACATAGCTATACGTATGTAGATATGTATATTATAGCTACGTACCTATGCATACGTAGCTATGTATGTTATAGCTACGTATCTATGCGTACGTAGCTATGTAATGTATATTATAGGTCCGGGTTTTCAGATGATTAAAACAAAGTATTCAGTAATTTATTTATTTTATGAGTGAAAACTTCACAGCTGATAGTATGTAAACATAAAATCGTTATATAAAACATTACGTTAATTATGAAGTACACAGAAATAAAATAATATTACAAATTAGCCGAAAGTGTCAGAAATTAACAGTTTGGAAATTAGTATTTATGGTCTGTCTCCACAAAGGTACTGATTATTTGTTGAATACCTGTAACATACAATGCAAGGTTATTACCAGTTCACATTGTGACGGGGTCCACGAAGATCAATGCCTCCTGGGTCAGCGTTGCGGGTTGTTTAAAAAAGAAACCGTGGCCCTGGCCGTCACACAGGCAAGTTAAGGAACATGGGTGGGTTTTAGTCAGTAAAAGTCAGACACACACTTCTGCTTCTTCCATAATTTTCAGAGTAGGTACTTTTAAGTTACTGATTAGCAAAATCCAATTGAGGAGAGACTCTTCGGAAGGACTGCATTTTTTTTGCAGAATTCATACAGAAATAAGCCCTTTCACAAAGTCATAAGGGGCTATTTCTCTTTACAGTTCACACAGAAATAAGTCCTTTTGAAAAGTCACCCCACAAATGATTGTAAATATGAATTGGAACAATTTGGTATGGTAATAAATGTTGTGTTCACACAAATATTGAGCTAACTTAATTCTACTTACGATTCTTATTAACTGTTGGTGCTCCTGAACAAATAAGACGACCTCCAGCTGTCTTGATTGACCAAAATGGTGATCACATATTCTTTTGAACATATTCTTATAAATCTTCATATGATCACTTTCTCTAACTTGGCTGCCAACAGCGGCTATCGCTATCAAAGTAGCGAACTAATCAGGGTCCTTTTCAGGGTTTGGGAGTCGGAGAATGGGTACACCGTGTGCAACTGAAATTAGAATGAAATTTGTGAATAATTACTTATCAGAATTTGGGCAAAAAAAAAACATATTATAGAACATAAAAACCTTTTTACTTATATAGATAATACGGTAGGGTACAGTAATAAACACTTACCTAAAGCATCATAGTCAAAAATACAATATTTTCTTGGGAGTTGAAACATGACAACAAATCATGAAAATTGAACTTCAACTTCAAGTCTTGATCAATGGCCTTTGTGGAAGAGACACCACAATTTTGCCAATAACACGTGCGTACATCATATCAATATTTCATATATTCATTCAACACGAGTATAAATAAAATAAAAAATTGTTTGATTCTCTATCTGCCATCTTGCTTCCATAGCTTGAAAATTGAAATTAAAAAATATGACTTGGTATAAGATGGCTGCTTTTTTTTTTTTTTTTTTTGAAATTTTACGACCTGGTAACCAAGACCTTTATAGGTCAATAAGATGGCTGCCCAGTTGTTCACACACTATTCTTTAGATGTCGCTGTCGACTGTAGAAATTCATAAAGTACTAAGTGTGCCCCCCCTGCTAAACACGATCTACACGCAGCGGGACGCGCCGAGCAACGGCCGCAACACCTCTATAGCACGAACAAATTGAAGAGTTGAGGTAACCGTGCGGAGTGCAGATGATGCCGGTGACTATAGAATTTCATTGTATAAAACCTGTCATACAAGAATAGTGATTGTGCGCTTTTGTCAAAGTGTGAAAAATGTGTACATAACTTTGACACTGCAGAATGATAAAATTAAATAAAAATACCATTTTATGGCAAATAACTTTATAACTTGAATCACAGGGATGTGGTACTTCCAGATCCCTGTTGTATTCACGGAACTCCAAACGTCAATCATACCTATATTGGATTGGTACGAGTGGAATACTATAGAATAGTTATTTGAATGCCTTGTAATTACTTCAACAAAATAAATTCATTATAATCAGTGAAATTTGTATTTTTTTTTATTTAATTTTTTTCTGTTATTTTATAAAATGTTTATAACTGATAGAGTGACATCTAGTATCAAGTAGTGTAATAATTTAGATGAGCTGATACTATAATGGTGTATGTCATTCTTACTAGATGTCACTATTTGTAGAAATATTATAGTAGTAGCGCTATTTGCTACTAGATGGCTCTATTCAACTCATATGACTATATAAGAATGAAATATTTCAGAATAATGTGTATGACGCCAGGGTTATGCTACTCGGAACTACATTTCTCAATCTTCTTAGTGCTTAATAATTTAACAATAAAGTTGATAATCTATTAAAGAAATTTAACTCATTGTAAAGATAAAAATAATAAATAATAATACACATCAAGCTACTACAATCTGCCAGATTTATTTATTAAATTTTCAACTTTATCTAAGTGTTAATGCTCAAGATTGATTGGGAATGTTTCGGGTAGCTTGACCTGCTGTGGTTAAAAGGATGTAAACAATGGTGTGGCGCCGACACCAGCACCCTTGCTAATTTGCCAAGACAACTTGTGTCAAAGATGCTAGGCGCCTAGGCCCGACCCTTTGATGGATGTTTCTTTCTTGCATTTAGGTACATTCATATTCATGCCATTTTGAATGTGCTGGCGTTTATCCCAAGGATTTTTTTAAACGACTTCAAAAAAAAGGAGGAGGTTCTCAATTCGTCATAATCGAGGTCAGTCGAGGGAACTCCTCAACGATTCACAGCAGCTACCTTGTGTTTCTGCCTCATTAATTTGTACTGATAAGAGTTTTACACCTAGATGTATTGTGATTATCAGCAGGGGTCTTATGATGAAGACGAAGGACAATAATTAAGGAAATCCTCAACGGTTTACAGTAGCTACTTTGTGTCTGGACTGAATTCATTCATATTGATGAGAACTTTGCAGCAAAAATAATAATAGGCAGTTGAGGGAATTCTTAAAAAAATTACAGCCTTGAAGTTTAACATAGGACAACCAGTACCTACTCGTCACGTTTGTGCAACAATCAATTAAAATCAAGAGACTGAATTGAAGTTACTTTCATTTTGGTCTCATAGGAATTTTATAGAAATCGGTTCAGTGGTTTCGTTTTTAAACCAGACTTCTTTTTTTTTTTTCTTTTTCTCGGTGGTAGGTCATAACATCGGCCGCCGGCAGAAGTTACCACCCACCAGACAAAGTCTTGCCGCCAAGCGGTTTGTCGTGTTCCGGCATGATGTCTGGTGAAGCCGTACGGAGGACGGATCTGGGCAGTGTGTTGCGATGTGTGCCGGGTACGATGCGCCAAATGTTGTTGTGTTGGGAGTTTGGTCGTGCAGGGTTTTTCAGATCAATCTCCCTTTGGCGCAGCATCGTTGGTTGTGTTGTTGGGTTTAACATTGCATCACCTCGCTCAACTGCCGTCTTCCTTCCTATTCGCTCATTTTTTCTGAGTGAATAGGCTCTTAATAAACTGGCGCGCTTTACCATCAACCGATCGCGTCACTGCTTACCACCAGGCGGGATTGCGGTCAAGCGCTAGTTTATAATTATTAAAAAAATAAAATAAAAAATAAAACACCAACCTCTCAAGTATGAGTGCGCGGGTTAGGTTCCAGGTCAGGCAACTACCAATGTAACTTTTCTAAAGTTATATGTACTTTCTAAGTATATCTTGGACACCAATGACAGAAGCTGAATGAAAACATCTTGAGAAAACCTGGACTTTAATTCTAAAATCGCCAACCCGCATTGAGCAAGCGTGGTGATTCCGCTCAATCCTTTTCTGTATGAGAGGAGACCTGTGCCCGGCAGTGGGACGATGGAAAGGTTGATAATGATGAATGAAAACTGATACTGATAATGATACTTACAGGAGTAATTCCTAGATTCCTAGTGAGAAGCGACATTATAAAAAATAAACACGATTTATATACAAGAAGGAAATGAACAAACACGTCGGATCTTGTAACCAATATCTTTGAACGGCACGCGCAATTTGCTGTCTTCACCTGATTTCTATTTATCGCAACTTATGTTATTCGCATTCGCATAAAACTACGCATTGATTATTGTAGAAGCGGATGCGGATGTTGAAATGTATGCGGAACCTCCGCTGTTGCGGATACGGATGTAAATATTCGCAACATCCTTGGCTTGTATGTATGTACGTTACGAATACCTACTCGATTTGATCCTCCTGATTTGGATTCTTTATCTTCTAAGCCTTTTTCAATCTATACCTACTCTATAATCTATCTACACTAATATGTAAAGCTGAAGAATTTGTTAGTTTGAACGCGCTAATTTCAGGAACTACGGGTCCGATTTGAAACATTATTTTTGCGTTGGATAGCCCATTAATCCAGGAAGGCTTTAGGCTATATAACATCACGCTGCGACTAATAGGAGCGGAGCATAACTAACTCCACGCGAACGAAGTTGCTGGCGGCCGCTAGTATATGTATAAATCTGAAGAGTTTGTTTGAACGCGCTAATCTCAGGTACTTCTGGTCCGATGTGAAAAATTCTTTTTGCGTTGGATAGCCCATTAATCCAGGAAGGGTTTAGGGTATACACGCTAGAATTTTAATGGTCGTTTTCCCGCGGCAGAACGATTTGCTTTAAGGAGTACTTTCGATGAATAGAGTAAACGACAAAAATAAAAATGTTTGTGTTATAAAATAATAAAAAATAATTGAAAAAAAATCATCAACTCCAAAAATTGAGAAAAGTTAGTTGCGCTAGATACAACGTGTAGGTACTACTCGGAAGGGACATGGAACGGCTTCAAAAGAAAGCAATGCATTTAATGTACAGACCTTAATAAGCTCCCGCGCATAGTGATACAGCATAAAATAACTTGTAGGCAACAATCCATAAATTCATCGCCATGCCGACAAAAGAAAAAAATGATTAAACCAAAAAAACCTGTCATGTGCGTGTCATACGGTATAAAATAACTTACAATAAATTACCGCTAATAGTTTAAATTCGAAAGGCCGCTTTATAAATGTTCAAAGTAAAATAAGCTCTCGACTCTAGTGATACGACATAAAGTTGTCTGCGCGCAAAAATTACAAACAATTATCTTAGATAATAATTTTATTTTTGTTTTCAGTAAATTGCAGCTAAAAAGTATTTATGATAGTCCTAAGCCCGTAAACATATGAATGGATAATTGTTGAAGCACGCGGGTTAGTGGCCCCGCTCCATTCCGCTGTAGATTATCAAAAGGTTACTATTATTTCCTGCTCACTTTCGAGTTTTTTTTATCACTATGTCACAACTGCTATTTCGTTTTTCTAATAATTAATTTATTGATGAAACTATTGTATTATTAAGACAAAACCCTTTCGCTGCGGGAAAACAACCATTGAAATTCCACGCTGTATAACCTCACGCTGCGACCAATAGGAGCGGAGCATATAAAAAAAACATATCGAAACCTACGCGGGTGAAACCAACGGCGCAACTAGTAAAAGATATTTGGCTGGGTAAAAGACTTCCTGACTGAACGGTCTCTCCGAGTTGTTGTCGACGGTTGCTCATCTGAGCCCATGTCGACTAATGCCGGTGTTCCTCAGGGGTCTGTTCTCTCTGCAACTCTGTTTCTGCTACATATTAACGATCTGCTGATGCCCGGTATCTATGGGTATGCAGATGACAGCACAGTTGTGGAGAGATACCTGCCGGATGCTCGGGCTAGTAGGGAATCAATCCGGTCCGAAAGAGAGGCCATGGTAGAGCGAACGAGTGTTGCACTTCAGGCAGTCTCCGAATGGGGCAATGCCAATCTTGTAGCATTCAATGCCGCCAAAACGCAGGCATGTCTTTTCACCGCCAAAAGGAGCCCGTTCACCTTGGCTCCTACTTTTCGGAATGTATCCTTGGAGTGTACCGACCGCCTTCAGCTTTTGGGTATTGAGATTTCCTCGAACCTAAACTTTGGGCGGTTCATTGAGTCCAAGGCCAAGGTGGCTGCCAGAAAACTTGGTGTAATCGCAAAGGTCCGGCGGTACTTCACACCAGGGCAGCTTCTAATGTTGTACAAAGCACAGGTCCGTTCGTGTGTGGAGTACTGCAGCCACATTTGGGCTGGTGCTGCTAAGTGTCACCTGGCCACTTTGGATTCAGTGGAGAGGCGCGCGAAGAGGCTGATTGGTGACCCTGATTTAACTCGAGTTGGTCTCCAAAGCCTAGAGCACAGGCGTAGAGTAGCCAGCCTTTCGGTGTTCTATAGGATACATTCTGGGGAGTGTGCGAGGGAATTGCACGATTTAATTCCCCCATCCCCGTTCCACCATCGGACGACCCGTCGTACGGCGAGTTTCCACCCTTATGTTGTTAACACCTCTACGATCCGGACGAAGCGTTTCGCCTCCTCCTTTATACCGCGGACATCGAGGGACTGGAACAATCTGCCGGCGGCGGTGTTTCCGTCGGACTACAATTTGAGTGTCTTCAAGGCTAGAGTGAATAGGCTCTTAATAAACTAGTGCGCTTTACCATCAACGATTGCGTCACTGCTTACCATCAGGCAGGATTGCGGTCAAGCGCTGGTTTATACATTAATAAAAAAAAAAAAAAAAAAGTAAATTGATAAGACATAAAATCACTTCTAAAAGGATAAAGGCTAGACTCTAGAGGATTATTGTAAATGCAACGACATCTCATTAGATTTGTTTTCTCATTATATTATTAGGGCACCGATAGGGCAACCCGGGAAATTAAAAATTTTCTTACTTATTTCGCTATTGTCATGTTGAAAGTTGATTAATAAAATATAATTACCGGGCGTAACAAATATCTTTAATAACTTCAGGAAATTACAATAATTAAATTAATCAATTCTGGTCTCTAAGTTGATATAACTCTATTGAATGATAAATTATGAATTATCCAATCTCTAAGATCATTATTATAACCCTATTGAATGACTATATTTGATGAATTATCAACCCTTTTGCAGCTGCTAACTGTGTGCAGGTTATTCTCTAGTTTTTTTTTTTTACTTAAATCTTGTTGTAAACGCACACTGTGTGGCTATGAATATTATCATACATCGCTGACAGGGATGTTTGGCTTAAAGTAGATCAAGCTCCACAGTGGCTATAGCTATACAGTATGTTAAGAAAACCCTGTCCGACCCGTGAAGGTGTTGTTAGGTATCGATAACTGATTCTACTAATGGATACTAAACAGACTAAACTTAAAAAAAAACCCCTAAAAAATAAATATTATTTCGCAAAAAGTGGTAACTTAATAAATGTGCGTTCACCCTTCCGCGGGCGGCGGGCGGCAGGGCACGCGGCACGTGGTCGCATCGCTATTCGCTCATAATAATACCGGTGTTGTCACTTTTTTAAAAATTACCAAATTTCGGGGAAGTTGGAATTAATTCGCGGGGAAAAAAAGATTATTTCAAAATTAATTTGTATTGGTACTATGATGATTACGTAAAATTTTATATTATATTTGGTCATGTGTTTACCTAACCTTTATTATCCTTATGGGTCGGACAGGGTTTTCTTAACATACTGTATTGGTATTGTAGTATAGATTCAATTTCTTAGTATTGTATAATTGCATCATAGCACACATGTGAGTGTTGCAATTTTGTGGATCGGGCATATTGTCCGTAGACCTATGCCCAATGGGACCGACGGGTTCTCGAGCGGGAAACCGTTGGATCCGGGAGGCGCAAATCGGTCGTCGTGGAGATACTTAGGGGTGGCGTATGCCCAGCTGTGGACGCCTTTCGGCTGATATGATGACACATGTGAGCACTGTGTACATGAAGTAAGAAAATTCATATACTGGATACGTCTTTTATAGACTTGAATCTACTCTGGCTGCTGAAATACACATAACATGTTAACTCTAATGTCTCGCTTGTAGTGGCGTGTGGGTTGAATCATTAAATTCCCTTTATCCTGTAATATTACTTTACTAACTAATTATTATGAATATTTAACAATCTTACTTATCAAAAATAAAATCATAATCAAAATAAAAGTAGTTATAGCTCAAGGTAAAGTAGTTACGGATGAATTTGAAAGCAACTTTAGTGCTATCTGCTAACCGGCATCTAATTAATGTTCGTTAAAATGAACCCAGCTGCTGAGGAAGCCCTCTCCGACTCAACACTGGAAGGCAACAGCATAACTAAGCTAAGCAATTAATTATGTAAAAATCTCCCTCCTGTTCCTTCACACTCATATAAATGCATTTCATTTTTTATCTCGAGTCCCGAGCAGAAAGAGATCGGCATTGCAGCCCTTAGTAAATAAAACTTCGATCCAGTCGTCCATTGCTGTTCTCTCCAGCGACGCCCTAAGCCGAGGTTCGTACCCCACAGGGGGTGCCCTTAGCGTGTAGTCGCTTAGTTTTTAGTTGCCCTGGCTGGAGGCTTTAAATTCATTTAAGGCAGCCACAAGATAGTCTGGTTAAATAGTCACGACCTCTCAAGGTCAACTACGAGATGACATTAAAAAAAAAAGCAGTCCTTAGTTGTAGGTATCCATGTAACATGTTTAAATATTAAATGATGGATTTTGCAAGTTCCATGAAATTATTGAAATAAGAATAGAAATTGAAATAGAATTTAGGTATAGTAATATCATTTACTGTCCAGGCCCGCACAGTATGTGCCGGTAGTAGGAACTTATTGTTGAATATGCTATATTCATGTCATTTATTCAAACTAGGCAGAGAATCAGCACTTTTTGAACGTCAATATTACATAAGACATTCCTCCCTAAACGCTCACCCATCGCCATTTCCTAGTGCTTTCGTTGGGACGAAGAAGTGGCGGAACAAACATTACAATGCGGTAATTATGCGGAACAAATATTATAATGTAGATACAACCTGTAGACGCTAGTAGTTCAAGCTACCCGAAACTGACAAATTTTCCTAACCAGTCTGAGCGATAAAATTAAAAATCTAATAAATAAATATTACAGATTCTAGTAGCTTGATGTGTGATCGTCTGTACTTAAGGAAAAATAACAACCCAAACATTTACAAAAAACCTTTTTTATTTAAATATGCACTGAAAAACTTATACAACAGTTGAAACGTGAAGACGATACGCGAATGCGTAAGAAAACTTTGGCAAATACAATGAAAATACAAAAATAAGGTTTATATTATGATGTTTACGAACCAAATTCGAACGTATACGACACTAGTAGCCTAAAGATATAATTTATAGAATAGTTGTGCAGAATAGACACAGGTAGGGCTCTGCCCCGCAGTCTTTTGAAGCAGTTTATTGGACCTTGTAGACCCTGGTGCAGGTCACATCCTTCGCGGTCATCACCTGGAAAAGACAATTCATTTTAGCAATAGAGTAGTTGACTAAAAAAAAAACTAATTAATTTAACTAATTAAGCGGTTTGTCGTGTTCCGGCATGATGTCTGGTGAAGCCGTACGGAGGACGGGTCTGAGCAGTTGTGTTGCGATGTGTGCCGGGCACGATGCGCCAAATGTTATTGTGTTGGGAGTTTGGTCGTGGAAGGTCTTCAGATCAATCTCCCTTTGGCGCAGCATCGTTGGTCGTGTTGTTGTGTTTAACATTGCATCACGTCGCTCAACTGCTTTCTTCCTTCCTATTCGGTCAGTTTTTCTGACTGAATAGACTCTTAATAAACTAGCGCGCTTTACCATGAACGATCGCATCACTGCTTACCATCAGGCGGGATTGCGGTCAAGTGCTAGTTTTAAAAATTAGTCCGTCAGTCGGATTTCCAAAAACTACTAGACACGTATTTTTTCTTTTTTCATATATACTAAAAATGAAGACGACACAGTACGTTGAAAACTCGTGTGACGTAGTGACGTCACACGAGTTTTCACTTTTTAGCGAGCAGTGACGTCACCAGCCACCACTCCTGATCTTTTATGCCCTTTATATTTGTCAATTTTTATTGATTTGATAGAACAAAATATACGTATGTATCCAATATTTTTCTATAATCTGAATGACGGACTAAATAGAATCAAAGGTTTTTACCCAGGAAACATCCCTTTTATCAGGTAATCTTATAGAGGAATACCAAAGAAACTATGGATGGATTGTGTGAAGTGAAATATCTAGAACGAGGGTAAAAGAAATACTACAATATATTTTTTGCTACACAAAGTCATTTTTAATTTATACGAAACCTGAATATATAATTTTTACACCATGTTATATTTTTCCCAAAATTTAGAAATTGTTGCAGTGTGGTTACTGAGCGCATAACACAGCTGGCGGTAGAACATAGTACTACACTAGCACAGTGAGAGGGCCCCAAGGGCCACAGGAAAAGCCACAAGGGCGGCCGAGCGTGCGCTGACCATATTTTTTTTGGGACAACCAAGTGAAATAAGCTCATAACTTTGTGGTTTTCATTATATCTTTTTGAAATTTTGTACATAGATTTTTTACTTAAAAGTACTGAAAACGTGCTTCGGTTTTGATGCGGTGCAATGCAACTAAAAAAATTACGTTGACCCATAGTCCCATTGTGTCACCCTTTGTAAAATCTTCATATAATTTATGTTCTGTAATTTATATGGTGTATACAATAAAGAGTGTTATATTCTAATGTATTTTTGTGACTCGTTCAGAAACAGTGTCACAATATCGGCAATCGGATGTTTTGAATGGGCGTTGCGTTGCCGACCCCGTCATATAATGACACACGGTAGCTGATCGTACCTTTGTGAATCTATTCTAAACTCCGTCACTTCTCAAAATCCTTATATCGGTTATACTTACAGCCTTCATCTCCTCGGGTCCGAACTCTCTGGTGTAGGTGATTTCCATGCCATCGGCAGACTTCTGCACCTGCTTCAGAGTGTTACCTTCGAACGTGCACACTGACTTCACCTGTAATTCCAAATGAGAATAGGTCAGTCAGTGATGAATACTTAGCATTTCTATGTTATGGGGTTTGATTTCCGCACTTCGTCCTTCTAGTGGACCATTGTGCGTGGGCCATGACGGCCTTTGGCGGTTATTCAAACCAGCCCACCTCCCTCCAGAAGCCCATTAAGTCTCCTGCCTTGTTGAGAACATCTATGTAAGATCTTGGTGCCCCTATTTATTTTGTTATAATAACGGAGATGTGGTCTACCTAGTAGACCACATACATACGCTACGGCAGGTTATACAGAAGACCGAGGAGTATAACCTACCCCTTTGCTTGGCGTTTGTGGACTACGAAAAAGCCTTTGATTCGATCGAGACCTGGGCTGTACTGCAGTCTCTCCAGCGGTGCCAAGTAGACTATCGGTATATTGAAGCGCTGAAGGGTTTGTACGAAAACGCCACCATGTCAGTCCGAATACAGGACCAGACCTCGAAACCAATACCTCTCCAGCGTGGTGTCAGACAGGGAGATGTTATCTCCCCGAAATTGTTCACCGCTGCATTGGAGGATGTCTTCAAGGTTCTGGACTGGAAAGGACTGGGCATCAACATCAATGGCGAGTACATGACACACCTTCGGTTTGCTGATGATATCGTAGTCATGGCTGAGACCGCGGAGGACCTGAGTACAATGCTCGAAGACCTCAGCAGAGCCTCCGAGCGAGTCGGTCTTAAAATGAACATGGGCAAGACGAAAGTCATGTCTAATGCCCATGTTGTACCGACTCCTATAAAGATTGGAGACTCTGTTCTCGAAGTTGTTGACAGTTACGTGTACCTGGGACAAACTATCCAGTTAGGAAGGTCCAACTTCGAGAAAGAGGTCAATCGTCGAATCCAACTCGGCTGGGCTGCTTTCGGGAAGCTACGAAAAATCTTCTCGTCCGAAATACCGCAGTGTCTCAAGACAAAAGTCTTCGACCAGTGTGTGTTGCCAGTGATGACATATGGAATTGAGACGTGGTCGCTAACAATGGGCCTTATAAGAAGGCTCAAAGTCACTCAAAGGGCAATGGAGAGGGCTATGCTTGGGGTTTCACTGCGCGATCGAATCAGGAATGAGGAGATCCGCAGAAGAACGAGAGTAACCGACATAGCCCGAAGAATTGCAACACTAAAGTGGCAGTGGGCTGGACACATTGCCCGTAGGACCGATGCCCGATGGGGCCGACGGGTTCTCGAGTGGCGACCACGCACCGGAAGACGTAGCGTGGGTAGGCCCCCGACAAGGTGGACCGACGACCTGGTGAAGGTCGCGGGAAACCGCTGGATGCGGGAGGCGCAGGACCGGTCGTCGTGGAGAACCTTGGGGGAGGCCTATGTCCAGCAGTGGACGTCTTTCGGCTGAAATGATGATGATGATGAATAACGGAGATTTCTACCTAAATACGTGACATCCTGTAGCGATATCACACGGATTTTAAATTCTCGCAAGTAGAGTTTACAGCGCAACTAGCAAACATACTGCTGTCTTTAGAGCCTCTGATATTTCAAGCAGAACACAATAACTTAGGACAAGACAATTTATTTCGGTTAATCCCTTGCCTTATATACATTTTTCCAGGTAAAGATCCCAGCGCCATCTATCCGAGCTACCAGGTAGTTTTTTTAACGAAATGTTTTCGAAATTTTTACATTGAACGCAGTCATCTCCAGACAGTCAAATAATACTATAGCAGCTATACATATACTATACATTACCTTAGCTCCATCAGCCCTCTCCTCATCGAACTCTTCACCAGGCTTGAACTTGCACTCCGTAGTCTTGAAGGTGGATGACGTGACTAGGTTGTAGTTGTCTCCGTCCTTGCGGAGCTCCACCGTGGGAGTGACAGCGTTGGCGGCTTTACGGGTGATGAGTCCCACACCTGGTGGAAGAAAGAAACGAGGATTTAGAGGATGTGACTTGAAAATGTATTCTTCTTTTTGGTCCGTACTAAAGCTGATTATGTAAATAAATGTGGTGAAATTTGTAGCTATTGCTAAAAAGGTAAATTTTTGGTGGTAACGAAGCTCAAGGTTCCGGGTGTATCGGACGGTTCAAGAGGTAAATCGATTTGAACATTCTTATAATTTCTTATAGTTGTGGGTATTTTGAAAAGTTTATTAAATTAGATATGATTTAGTAAAGGATAGTCTTTCATGGGAAATTGAACATACAAAATAAAGCCCTATTGGTGGTTTTTCCAACATCAGATAATTTTACATGAAGATTCGTTTTGAATTTTTGAGAATTCTTTTATACAAAATCTGTCAACCTAATTTTAATTCCACGAGTAAATATCTGATGATTGTCAAGACAGCCCTAGGTCTTCTTACTAACAACCAATACTTTCTCCTACCCAGTAAAAATATCTTTGAAGATATATAGGCAGTCCTCGTACTTACGACATGTTAGGTTGTCGAATTATGCGACGTAAATCGGACGGATTAAAAAAGATACTGCATTTACAACAAAGAATATACAGACTTTCCTAACAAAAGCAAGTGCTTAGTAGCCGGCCCCACAGACACTTCGCGACAAGTGAATTATCTTATGCCGGAAATCTAAACAATTGACTTATATTCATTGACTTATACAGTATGTTAAGAAAACCCTGTCCGACACGTGAAGGTGTTGTTAGGTATCGATAACTGATTCTACTAATGGATACAAAACCGGGCTAAACTAAAAAAAAAAATCTCCTAAAAATAAATATTATTTCGCAAAAAGAGGTAACTTAATAAATGTGCGTTAAGCACCCTTCCGCGGACGGCGGGCGGCAGGGCACGCGGCACGTGGTCGCATCGTTATTCGCTCATAATAATATCGGTGTTGTCACTTTTTAAAAATTGCCAAATTTCGGGGAAGTTGGAATTAATTCGCGGGAAAAAAAGATTATTTCAAAATTCATTTGTATTGGTACTATGATGATTACGTAAAATTTTATATTAAGTATATTTGGTCATATGTTTACCTAACCTTTATTATCCTTATGGGTCGGACAGGGTTTTCTTAACATACTGTATATTACTGCGTATATTTGAGGAATACTGTCAAAACATTATTCGACGTAACTTTGAAACGACATAAATCGAAACGACGTAAGTCGAGTAGTATATGATGAGAAAAATGCCAAGCACTTTTTCGAAGTATTACGTAAACATAGCCAGTATTATTTGGCTGGTGATGAAATGAGGAACTACCCTGAATGCGCTGGATTTGATTTAATGTCGACATTTGCTTTGGATAACGACGCCGCCGTTGTGTGCCAAGTAATACTGGATAATTATAACCTATTTCGCAGGTGCATATCTATTTAGACATGTTGTGAAGAGGACTTATTTGATGCATCACAAGTCTGGTTGCTGAAGTGGTCTTGTCTTATTATCGCCATTGATTCTGGAAAGAGTTGGATGAAGGGTTTGCTACATAATGCCTTACCCCTGGATACAGCGAATTTTATTCTATAACCCGTGATAGCTCACTTATATAACAAGTCTTATCGAGGGATATCGTGTTTTATCCAGTAACAGGATTGTGGAAGTCAACGATTCATTTGCTCCACGTAATCATAATTAATAAATAATCTAATGCATATTATTCAGCTGCATCCCTACCCCAACATACTTGAGAAAAAGCTAAGAAAATGATATAGGGACGGGCAATAGATGTATGATGAACACAGTCTTTCTGTGTCAAATCAAAACTTGAACTTTGTATTCTAGTTGACTATTTACAGAACAAAACAACGTTTGGACTTTGCTTCGAGGGCACGTCAATGTAATTTGTAGAAGTTCAGTTGATGTACGAGGTCACGTATATTTTGCATGTTATATAGACATTTGGATGACATAGATGGATTAATACATTATAGTAATATTATATAATAAGTAGATCCACACGGCGATATACCAAGGTATGCATTGCCAGTGTTAGCTGCTCTCCCATTAAACAATGAACTGAAATAAGCATCTCAAAAAGCAGGTTTAACCAATGGGGGATTTTTTTTCTCATAGATCCAGTTCGCGTATCGATGAGCCTGCCACCCTGTACGGAGTAATCCAGAGTTGATGTATATGTATAAGTGTTTCCGTTGTAAGCGCTTGTTATCATTAATAGGCAAACCTGTATCTTTTTGTTCACTACAAAAACTGACCATACACAGTAATATGCAATTAACGGCTTATCCATATAGAGGCTACATTTCTTTGCACTTCAATAATGAAATGGCATTAATATGGAAGACGTGCGATGCCGATCGGAAATCGTTGGTCACAGAAGGCAGTACTGATCCATTTAGGAATAATTCAGATGATTTTGATCTTTTGTGGTACGGAATAAATACTTTATTCCTTTGTTTGATAAATAATTGTGAAATTAACAAGGGAGCTTCATAATTAGCCTGTAATGTTAAAATGTTCCCAGGCCTGGGACACAGGCATCCTCTGGGTGAGAGGGAGTGGGCCATAATCTACAACGCGGACCCAGTGCTAGTTGATAAGTGTCACGTCTTCGAAATTATGGCTCTAGGATATGCTGATTTCCTTCACCGTATTCAGAGCAGTAGCGATAAAATAATTTATACGAAGTAAAGCGTCTGACAGTAAGTCGTGGCTGATATTAGGCTGTCAATACCACTAGGCCACCGGTGGCCTTCGGGAGACCTTCACTGTACATCTTTAGATGTGAAAAACAAAGTCAAATAATTACAGGGCTTCAAAAAGATTATTCGCATCGCTACTAAAAGGAGCGTGCCCAAAAAGCTGGCAACATTGCCGTGTTGGATAGCAATGAGAGTTTTGGCGGGAAAGTAAAGCTGAGTGTCACGCTTATTTTTCATTGGACTTTTAAAATTATTTATAGTGTTGTTAACTAAATAAAAGCGCGTGATTTATGTAGTCAAAATGCATTCAGTGATCTTATCATGACTACCCCAAACCCCTCCTAGTCGGCTCACGCGGAAACGAAAGGAGATAGGTAAGGTTATTGCCTAATAAAACAACTGCTGCATGCATCAATTGATAAATCTTCCTCATTCTCCTGCCCTTGTTCCAATTTATTTGAAGGCATTATACAATATGTTAAGAAAACCCTGTCCGACCCATAAGGATAATAAAGGTTAGGTAAACACATGACCAATATAATATAAAATTTTACGTAATCATCATAGTACCAACACAAATGAATTTTGAAATAATCTTTTTTTCCCGCGAATTAATCCCAACTTCCCCGAAATTTGGTAATTTTTAAAAAAGTGGCAACAATAGTACCGGTTTATTATGAGCAAATAGCGACGCGACCACGTGCCGCGTGCCCTGCCGCCCGCGGAAGGGTACTTAACGCACATTTATTAAGTTACTTCTTTTTGCGAAATAATATTTATTTTTTAGGGGGATTTTTTTAAGTTTAGCCCGGTTTTGTATCCATTAGTAGAATCAGTTATTGATACCTAACAATACCTTTACGGATCGGACAGGGTTTTCTTTACATATTGTATACAACGCTAGTTTTTGTTTATTCGAAACCTAAATATATAGTTTGTTCAGAATAAGCAACTGAATCGATTCCAATCATTTTTACACCATGTTATATTTTTTCCCAAATACATTTAGAGTGACCGCAGAGTGGTTACCGAGCGGGTACGATAGATCACAGCTGACGCCCGGGGTCAACGCCCGCGCTCGGCTGCCCGTACGGACCGTTGACTATATGTTTGTTGAGACAACCGAGTAGAATAGCAAGCTCATAACTTGGTTTTTCATTATATCTTTTTGAAATTTTGTACATAGATCCTTTACTTAAAAATACTGGGCACGTGTTTCGTGTTCGCGTAGGAATGTTTTTCTTCCATACTTCTCTATTGGTCGTCAAGTCAGTAGTCGCTCACTTTCTCCCATAACATCAGTCACTTACTCCATCCAACGACTCTGGTCTTCCCTACTCTAGCTATCGACAAACTCATCACCCAAGCAAAGCCTGGAGCACGGCCAAGAAAGGCCAGCCTGGTGGCGTTTTATAGGATACATTTTGGAGAGTGAGCGCGGAAATTGCATTACGTAATTCGTCCAGTTCCGTCCATCGAACAACCCTATGATCCGGACGAAGCGTTTCGCATAGTCTTTTATACCGCATACATCGAGGGACTGGCTACCAGCGGCAGTTTCCGTCTGCAATATAAGTGTATTCAAGGCTAGCGTTAATAGGCTCTCAATAAACTAGCGCCCTTTACCATCAATGATTGCATGCATCATTGTTTATCATCAGGTGGGATTGCGGTCAAGCACAGTTTATAATTATAAAAAAGTCATACTAGTATCATAAACTTGTAAGTTTAGATGTACGTTTTTTACTCTTTCACGCAAAACTGCTGAACGGATTTGAATGAAATTTGGCACACGGATGGTCTCCGTGGTGAAGCGAACAACAGATCGCCTGCGACGAGGAGGCCCCGGGTTCGATCCCCGGCTAGGTCATGATGGAAAACAATCTTTTCCTGATTAGCCTGGGTCTTGGAGGTTTATCTATATATGTATCTATTATAAAATATAGTATCATTGAATTAGTATCCCATAACACAAGTCTCGAACTTACTTTGGGGCTAGCTCAATCTGTGTCATTTGTCCGTATATTTATTTTATTTATTTATTTAACCAGCCCCCTAATCGGCGAACACATTTTTGTCAAATAATTGCGACTAGCTGGGATCAGTTGGGATCGTTCGGACCGCCCATTGGTCCGTTCGGTCCAAACGATCCCAACTAGTCGCAATCATTTGACAAAAATGTGTAATCCCTATATTTCAACAAGCTCGAAACTTACAACTGGTGAAATCGTGCGGCGCAGCTAGTGGCTCACATAGATACACGAGGTGATGTGATAAGGGTCAGTCATTATCACATCACCTCATACGTGTGAGTCACTTTCAGAGAGAGGGTCAACGTTTTACTTACTGATAACGTATTGATTGACAAAAAGGGAAACGACTTTTATTGATCGGAATTATTAATGTACTACATATTATTTAAATTGAAAGATTCAATTTTATTCAATTTTTTATTTGTTAAGCGCCTCTAGTGGCACTTTCTCTATTCAAACAATTTTCACGCTGTTTTCTTCATGGGTACCTAACGCTTTTAGAGCAATTATATTTTTCTACAATTTTACACCTAGATTATACGCGCCCCTATCATTTGATTATTTCCAAAACCTAATTAATAGAAGAAATATAATATTTCGAAATCCTGAAAAATAACCCATTTTTACCGCCATCTTCAGAAGACTAAATTAGAAAAATGAGATAAGTTTTATATATATACTTACACATAGAAGTATATGACCGAATGCTTCTTCGAGTAATTATTCTTTTCCTATCTTTCTTTGGACCTATATCGATTGCTAGGCTGGTAACAGTCAGCCCTAACATAAAAATAACCGTCCTTAACGTCCTGAATTTAAACAACCAATCATTTCAATAACAAATACCTATAAAGTGTTGAAATTATAATGGGCACTTCGGTGCCATATCCACTGGTCGTTACATTTTGTACGTAAGTACTGGTTACTAAATTTAGCTTTTATGCATTTTTAAGCCCTCAGGTAAGGTGGAGCGACGATCTTCGCAGGATGGCTGGTAGTAACTGGATGTGAGTTTTCGAAAATGACTTACTTGAAAACTTTTAGAAGTCATATTTTTTTTAAACTAGCTGGAGCCGGCATTTCCTAACTGGACTACCTCTGAGAAGAAAAGCCGAAACAAACTTAGATATCATCGTCTTTTTACAAGTCCAGACATAAAAAATGAAAATGTTTACAATAACATTATGTGTTTTCATTGTACTAACAATCAATTTACGCGATTTAAATGTCATAATTGTAGTATAATTACGCATATTGCTTAATAACACTGTTTAGCAGAGCGAGCAGCTCAAGCCCAAGCTTTATTGTCTTCTAAATAATCTGAGATTTTTTAATAGCACTTTTTGTAAAGTTTGGTCTTACCGATATCAAATGATTAACTTTTAATAAAAGAACATGTTGCAAAAGACATGTAGTGTCGACCTCTAGCACATGGCACAAGACAATCTTGTTTCATGATAATCATGATAAGACTCTTTATACGAAATTTTTCATGTAAATAAGAAAGTTATGGAAGTACAAAAATGATAATGAATAAATGCTTTATACTTTTCTTTTAATACAACGTAGTAAGTAGGAAAGGAGGATGTTTTCTTAC
The DNA here is from genome assembly GCA_037179545.1 of Sesamia inferens. Classification (NCBI taxonomy): domain Eukaryota; kingdom Metazoa; phylum Arthropoda; class Insecta; order Lepidoptera; family Noctuidae; genus Sesamia; species Sesamia inferens. The sequence continues at coordinate 19,351,116 of CM073941.1, read as the reverse complement.
TATCAGCCAGTAGATGAAGACCGCCATTGTTGGAAACTGATAAACATCCTTGTTCACAATATTGATTTAGGTATCCGCTTCCTCGGCTTGGTTTTACATATCTGTGCTTACTATCTAAACTGTTACTAAATCATAGGTTCTCAGCGTGGGCTTTTGAGACTTTCAGGGGCAGTAAAAGAGACAAAGATTTTTTACTTACTTTAATGCCTCTATATAATTTACTAGTTTAAAAAAAAAATTGCCAATAGATACTTTAGATTCGCGACAGACTACCATCTGTTATCTAAAACATTCAATAAAATTATTTGGATTCTTAGAAAAAAAAAAAAAATTCTCCAGGGGGAAAGTAAGTTTGAGGACATGTGATAGAACTATAATATAATAATTATAATGAGACTACAAGTTCGTGGACGAGTGCTGACTTTAGCCAATCTGTTCTGTAACTATACCAATGTGATAACTTAGTGGTGGAGAGAGCTTGACATGAGCAGTCAATATTTTAAATTCTTAGCATCAGGAGGAATGTCTATTGCACGCTTGCGTCTGATAGCATTTCTGATCTGAAGACCAATTCTCGTAATTTAAAACGTTCAAAATCTAGTCGCAGTCTCATACCGGAGACAAACAAATGTCAAAAACTTGTCAAAATGTAGGGAATTTTGAAATACTGTTTGACAGCTTGAGACTGAGACCAGACTGAACGTTTTTAAAAATTACGAGAATTACCCCTTTGGAATTCTGTAGCATGCATAAAGAATGGTGAATAGCTTCAATATCGAATTCTCAATTCAAAACTAAGTGTCAGATCTAATTTTGAACGCGTGTGTCCTCTTTATTTTTTTTTAATTGTTTAAACTCAAGTCGTTTAGTCTCTTGACTATCCGAGGTATTACTAACTTACTTTTTTATTTATTTAGGCAAATAAGTATGCGAGTTGCTTAATATGTGAATGAAGATATGAACTAATAAATCAAATAAATAGGTATTGAAGCAAAAGCATATGTAAAATGGAATATGGATCTTGCTCTTGTAAATGATGATTTAAGTTGTTTATTATAGATAAGATACCTCCTGGCACATTGCCCAAAAGCCAAATAGGAACCTCTGCAACAGGTGACCTACAAAACACGACAAATTCGTTTTTTTGTGAGCATTGGAATGTTATTGCAGAATTATGATGCTTATCGTATTTTTGATAAGCATTTTTTTGAAAAAGGGCTGGAGGCAATTTGCAATTTGCCAGCGGCGGTGTTTCAGTCTGACTAAAAGTGTCTTCAAGGCTAGAATGAATAGGCTCTTAATAAACTTTACATTCTTTACCATCAATGATTGCATCGCTGCTTACCATCAGGCGGGACTACTGTCTAGTACTAGTTTATAATTATAGAAAAAAAAGTGTTTCTATCACATTTGCTGCAGATTTAACAAAAAACTTCTTGAAATGTTATCATGATTCATTACAACAGACTGCGATTAAAGAAGTCTGTGCCAATAATAGCTATTTAGGTATTAAAGTGCACCTATAGTGTATGACTAAACCCTATCGTATGCGCCGTCTGGAAATTTAATAGATAACACTGATAAGAATGATGCATTTCAAGTATATATGATTCATATCGCAGGGTCACCCCTGTTATTTATTAGTACCTATTACCATATTTTATCTGCTTTGCAATTTTACTCTCCCTGGATAAACCCATCCGAGGTACCTGGAGCACAGGCTTAGAGTTGTCAGCCTGTCGGTATTCTATAGGATTAATTTTGAAACAGGAATGAGGAGATCCGCAGAAGAACGAGAGTAGCCGACATAACCCGAAGAATTGTAGCACTAAAGTGGCAGTAGGCTGGACATTTCCCGTAGGACCAATGCCCGATGGGGCCGACGGGTTCTCGAGTGGCGACCACGCACCGGAAGACGTAGCGTGAGTAGGCCCCGACAAGGTGGACCGACGACCTGGTGAAGGTCGCGGGAAACCGCTGGATGCGGGAGGCGCAGGACCGGTCGTCGTGGAGAACCTTGGTGGAGGCCATGTCCAGTATCTATGTATTTTGAAATCTATATGCGGAAATTGCAAGACTTAATTCCGCCATTTCCGTTCCATCATCGGACGACTAAAATACTAAATAAGACCAAGACGTCAGTAAAGTATTAAATAAAAAAAAATAACGAGCGAGTGGTGGTGGAAAGAGTACAAAGGAACTCTATGTACAACTTCGTATAGTAAGGGTACAGACGACAGCACATCAAGCTACTACAATTTGTCAGATTTCTTTATTAGATTTTCAACTTTATCCGTCAAGAATTAAGGGTCAAGTTTGATTGGGAATATTTGGCAGATGCGGGTAGCTTGACTTGCTGTCGTCCGTACATTATATTATTTGTCTTGAGTTTCATTTCACTAGTTAATTCAATATAGGTATGTGTTTTTTACATAAGTAAGTACATATTAGACTCAAGCAAATGAACGAAAAGTCTACAAAAACTTCACACGGACTCGAGATCATAAACATGTCGGGCGGTTAGATTCTTTTGAAAAAAGAATTCAAAGTTCTTCGAATTATTTATTTTAAAATGGGCACAATAAAAGACACTTTTGAATGTTAACTCGGGGATTGAATGATATAACTGTAAGGGGATTTGTTCGATTTTCAAATAACGTAAGTTGGTTGATTTTTATTTTTCTGACTGTGTGAAAAGATGCAATGCGCAATTTATTGGATGGAGAAAAAGAATTAAATTCGCGTGAGCGTGACCGACCGACTGATCACTTTAGTGAAATATAGTATATCATGTATACTGTGTAAGTATAATTTAAGTATACAATGATATAGATTGCGTCACCGCTACAACTCTTCCGTTCTTTTGTTTGTTTTGCACTTGCTTTTGGTATTCTGTGTTTTAATTTCTGTCCGTCATTCCCATGACTGCTTTTTTTAAATGTTATGGCTTCTAGATCGTATCTACCTAGGTTTAAGTATTTCGTAACAGCAAAATCATGACCTAAGATTCGTATCTAACGTTTAGCTAATTAAAGAACATCACTTTAACTACATAAGCAAGACGCTAATTTACTTAACACAATATTCAGTGTTTTTGAAGATGGTGGTACCGTGTTTCAAAGTATGGTTTTGGTTACAAATTGCAATAGTATTTTTATACAAGTGTTTGGATATGTATGTATACAGTATGTTAAGAAAACCCTGTCCGACCCATAAAGATAATAAAGGTTAGGTAAACACATGACCAAATATAATATAAAATTTTACGTAATCATCATAGTACCAATACAAATGAATTTTGAAATAATCTTTTTTTCCCGCGAATTAATTCCAACTTCTCCGAAATTTGGTAATTTTTAAAAAAGTGACAACACCTGTATTATTATGAGAGCGAATAGCGATGCGACCACGTGCCTTGCCGCCCGCCGCCCGCGGAATGGTGAACGCACATTTATTAAGTTACCACTTTTTGCGAAATAATATTTATTTTTTTAGGGGGATTTTTTTTTTAAGTTTAGCCCGGTTTTGTATCCATTAGTAGAATCAATTATCGATACCTATCAATACCTTCACGGGTCGGACAGGGTTTTCTTAACATACTTTATAATCTATGACCAGCAGGGTAAATATGTAACTCACTATCAGTAGCAATGGGTTTCATTTTGACAATTCAACATTCATTGCATTATTTACGTTTTTGAGAAAACATTTTCGAACATACGGGGCAATGGATTAGCAATATGGTTCAAAATGACTCCAATTGATAGTAATTACGCGATTAGGGTGCGGATGTTAAAGCCATGGAAATAAGCAATTTATACTTTTTTGGTACATTTTATTCAAAATAGCCTTGACGTTAATGTCTATCCGCCGAAGCATTTGATAGACCAACCTGGGCCTTTTACACTACTGCTCATTCCTTAAATCATATTACAATTAGTTACTCATCTTTATAACAAAGCCCTTTTAAAATTTTTAAATAAGGATGAGGTTCTCATTTTGATGGCATCTTTTACTTCATAACTTTAAGACTGGTTGAACGGATTTTAACGATTCATTTTTGTTTCAAAGCTGGCCGCTTCCAGTTTGGTCCAGTTTTGATACAAGTCTTTTTGCGCGACATATGGACGAATAACTCAATATCAACCGATATTGAAGATTCTTTTTTATGAGAAAGGATATACTTCCAGTATAGTCCCATAGCAAATTTATTAAAATTAGTTTAGTAATTTCATTCTTTAATCTAAATCACAGGTAAAAATTTAAATAAAAGACATTGCGTCGTTTGCCTTCCACAACGAATCTACCTCGAATTTTCCCAACTATACCGAGACCAGTGCCCAGTCTGATGGGAAGCAGCTGGATACCAAAACTGACTACAGACTTTAAAAAAAAAGACTAGGTACGACATGTTTTTTTAAAATAATACTTACACCTAAAATGTAATACGTGTTTTATTTGAACGACCCGGTATAAACGCAGGGAGTCTTTATACGTACCAGTATAAAGAACCTAACCAGTAGAGAGCACATTAGGTACTTACCTTATAAGACAAGTCCCAGTGGACTAACGCATCGGTTCAGGAATGCACGCGGAAGAATGTGGTTTCTAGAGTGCAGTAACAGTTAGACACTGTAGTCTAGCCCGCCACCCACGTAGAATATGACTAACTTCCCGCCAATTCTAGCTCCACTTACGAATTCCGAAGAATCGAGTTACAATTTCAAACCAAGAGTATCTGTATATACCAAATAGGACGCGAGGGGACTTTGACGCCAAAACAAACTCATATTTACATAGATAAGTATCAATTTCCGTATGACAACATAATAATATAGTGGAAATCATTCACTGTAAAAATCAGTCACAAGTTCCTCCGAACCGTATCTCATCTCGCCTCCAATTATTATCAACACGCAGAGATGAATCGATAAACAATTCTGCGCTCCCATTGGATGAATAGTGGGCGCGGCGCGACGCCATTGGTAGATGTCTCGTGGTCTGACGTCAAGGGCGATGACCTTTAAATTGGTGCAATTTTTCAATTTAGAACATACTCGGAGGAAAGTTTTTGTCCATCAAATAACCATTTGTTTGAATTATAAAGAAGCAGTTATCGATCATAGATACAGACAGTTCTTGAACTAGAATTAATGAATTTTATTCCTTTGCCTTGGCTACTTGTACTTGTAATTTGTTTATATCTATTTATATCCTAATAAAATGTCATAAAAACGGCAAAATAACACAGTTGACCACGCTTTTACTGAATTTTATGAGGAAGTTTCAGGTTTTATCAGATACGAGTTATCATACCTCAAGTTAATATTTATTTAAATTATTAGGTTAACAAGTCGGGCCCTTTGAATTACAACTTTTTATCGCTATCCGATAGTTTTGAACGATGTTACCATTATAATGTTTCATAGTCAAGTATTGTGAAGTAAGTAAATAAAAGGTGGGACAACAAAAAGATAAGATAGGTTATACATATTGTTATCTGTGACATATCCAGTATCTGCTGTTAACACGTGAGAAAATACGCCCTACAAACTGATGTATCATGTTTTGGTTTCAGTAAGTGAAAAATGGCGCCGATTTTTTTGTTAATACACTAAACTAATTTCAAGTTAAGTGCATCTTTTTCTTTCCATTTTGTTAAGAAAAGGATAGAAGATAACATTTTACTTCAATCCTGTCAAATTAAGATACTCTATAGACAGTTTAGACGCGATTATAAACATGGCGCTAAAAATACGCCAGTTTACGCCAGGAGCTCACTAATTTGACAGGTTTAAACCGACATTTTATCTTCTGTCCTTTTCTTAATGAAATAGAAAGAAAAGTATGTACTGAATATAAATTTAATTTATGTTTGTGAACAAGAGAATAGAGGCCTATATACAGTATGTCAAGAAAATCCTGTCCGACCCGTGAAGGTGTTAGGTATCGATAACCGATTCTACTAATGGATACAAAACCGGGATAAACATAAAAAAAAGTCCCCCTAAAAAAATAAATATTATTTCGCAAAAGGAGGCAACTTAATAAATGTGCGATAAGCACCCTTCCGCGGGCGGCGGGCGGCAGGGCACGCGGCACGTGGTCGCATCGCTATTCGCTCATAATAATACCGGTGTTGTCACTTTTTTAAAAATTACCAAATTTCGGGGAAGTTGGAATTAATTCGCTGGAAAAAAAGATTATTTCAAAATTCATTTGTATTGGTACTATGATGATTACGCAAAATTTTATATTATATTTGGTCATGTGTTTACCTAACCTTTATTATCCTTATGGGTGGAACAGGGTTTTCTTAACATACTGTATATTTTTTGGAACAAACGAAAGTGCAAGCAGATTCCGCCTGCCATTGACCTGGTGGTCAAATATAAATAGAGCCTTCATAGAAGACCAATTAATTTCCTGAATCGACAACCAAAGGCATACATACTTGGTAAAGGCATACAGAAAGGCGAGGAGACACGACCCTAATTAACGGGATTAGGAACGAAAATAGGAAAGGAGACTAACCAGAAGTTACGTTATGTTGGAATTTTTATACCAGAAATAATACAATAATTTCTGGGCATATCATCATCATCATCATCATTTCAGCCGAAAGACGTCCACTGCTGGACATAGGCCTCCCCCAAGGTTCTCCACGACGACCGGTCCTGCGCCTCCCGCATCCAGCGGTTTCCCGCGACCTTCACCAGGTCGTCGGTCCACCTTGTCGGGGGCCTACCCACGCTACGTCTTCCGGTGCGTCTTCTGGGCATATATGTAAATGGAATATTGAATCAATATCAAATTATGTGAAACTTAAAACATTATATCCAGTGTGCTGACAGCAGGTCAAGCTACCCCAAACTATCAGATATTCCCAGTCAACCTTGAGCCTTAATGATTTAGAGATAAAGTTGAAAATCTAATAAGGAAATCTGACAGTTTATGTAGTTTGATGTGCTGTCGTCTGTACAAACACCTTTAGACGTCAATGAGGTTTAAACATTGGTTTGGATACTTTGTCTAATCCAAACTAGTTAGGTTGGTCAAACTACTACAATAGTCTGGTTTCCTTGTTAGAATTTCAACTTTATCTCTAAAGATTAAGGCTATAGGTTGATTGGGAATCGGGTCGCTTGCCCTGCTCTCGTCCGTACTTATTATTATGTGATGTTTACTACGGCACTTTAACATCTCATTTCTTATAAATATTCAATACGTCTATTGAATACGGTCGGAGCGTCCCTCGTTCTAGGTTTGTCGGTTATCTAAACGTTACAAGTTGATGTTGATGCAACTTATCCTAGTCAAAACTATCTCATAGAAAATGCACAAATAGCAATAAAAAGAAACGGTCACCAACTCGAAAAATTATTTTTGTTAATTTATGGAGTAAAGAAAGAGGCAAAAGATCAGCTGTTCAATTAAAGCGCGTTTTATAACACTTATATCAAATAAGTAGGTACCTACTGGATAAAATGGTAGATTTTTACGACGAGCATTATAATAAGACAGAACCGCTATTTTTTTTTTGTGTGTAAACCTATATAGCTTTTCCTTTACCCATTTTACGTGTTGCTTAAAACGTTCATGTAAAATTATACTTACTTACAATTACACTAACCATAGTTCTATGATAGAAGCTGAACAAGATTAAATTTTAAAATACGAAAAAATAGTACAGTATAAGATTTTAAATCCATGCAATGAACACATGCACTAGTAGTGCCACAGAGCAAAAATAACATTCAGTCATTACCTACCAGTCTAACAAACCACAAATAGTTTTTTCGTTCAGTCGTTCATCATTCTAAATTTAAAAATAGCGGCGCTAAGATTGAATGCCAGTGACATAACTATAATACAGAGGTTCAATGTCCATCTACCAACCGTATCAGTATGCAGTATAATGCATGTCATGATAAAAAAAAACGGCCGTTGCAATTTCAGTACGTTCATATTATGCTTAAGTAGGTAATTTAAGAGTAAATAAATTGCAAAACAGTGTTTACTGAAATTGATAAAATTGTTGTATTTTTGTTTGAAATGATTGTTAATTCATTGTTTACCGTTTCACAGAACTTGTACGACAGATAAAGAAAATTAGTGTATTTGACCTAGGTTAAGTAAGACAATAATCTTCTTCTTCTCGATCTTTTGTAAACGTTTTGTTTATACTTTATTTGATTAATGGGAGGACTTTCACACCCACAATTGTAAAGACTGTCTAGTCTAGACTAAAAATAACGTTTAGTAATTATCATTATGATTAATGAACGAAGCTTCGAAAACAGATGTCAAAAGCACGCGTGAATGGAAAATGAAAAGATTGTAGTTATCTGTTGAATTTAAGTAATATATCAGAGGATAAAACAGGGTTTTATAACGGTTTTACGATGTCAAGATTAGGTACGGTATGTTAGTAAAAGGTATAAATATACTTACATAATCATTAAATAATGAGTAGGTTAGTAATGATAACAATTTTATTAGATTACTAGTCTTTATCAACCTACAATAAATAACCCGTCGGTTTAATGACTCTTAAATTTATATAAATTTATTAAGGCCTTCGGTATTTATGAAAATAACAATAAAACAAAGTGCGCTGTATTTTTTTTTCATGAGCGTTTTAGGCTGTGGTAAGTTCACCCATACAGTCTGACTTTCGCATTGTTTTCATCTAAATTTGGAGCCTTTTGCCCTACGGTCCTATAGCTGCACAAAAGCCTCGGTGAGTGGGTAGTCTTGAAGGCTCGCCTTTTTCCTTTGGAAATGTCGGACCTGCAAACCTTATCTCCACACCACTCAGGAGTCCAGTGAGTAATGATCATAGCCTAATTCGTACTCTCCTTTTAGGCTGGTTTTTTGAAACTGACCGGTAGCAAAGATTCCGGATTAAATTCGCCTTTGTACAGACGCCAACACAAAGTTATTAGAATACTTGTCAAATTTATTAAACAGATTTTAAACTTAATGCTAAAACATTAAGGTTCAAGGTTGATTGGGAGTATTGTAGATTCGGGTAGCTTGACTTATTGTCTGTATAGTTTTGTGCATAGAGTTTATAAAATATTTACTACCACACACTAGGAATTTCTCCTGTATTGTGGGTGCGTTTACAAACATATAAACTCACATACACAAACAGACTCAGAACAACTACCTGTAGGCCATACTTTCAACTACCGCTTGACTGCAATCCCGCCTGATGGTAAGCAGTGATGCGATCGTTGGTGGTAAAGCGCGCTAGTTTATAAGAGCCTATTCACTCAGAAAAACTGAGCGAATAGGAAGGAAGACGGCAGTTGAGCGCGGTGATGCAATGTTAAACCCAACAACACGACCAACGATGCTGCGCCAAACGCGAGATTGATCTGAAGACCCTCCACGACCAAACTCCCAACACAACAACATTTGGCGCATCATACCACATCGCAACACAACTGCTTAGACCCGTCCTCCGACCGTCTGGTGAGTGGTAACTTCTGCCGGCGGCCGATGTTATGGTCTCCCACCGGGAGAACTATTTGTTCCGTATGGGGATCGAACCTGCGACACGCAACGCAGCAGTCAATCGTTCAGCCACTACGCTAACTGTGTCGTCATATACTTTGCGTATATTCGTAGAGTTTGTGATACTGTGGACTTTGAAGTCTTCATAATTAATTTATGAATAGACATCGAATTAGCATACAATATAGTACTAAAGTAAATAAGGTTTTACGGTAATAACAGATATCTTTGGTCTTTATTTCAACAAGTTGGTAATTAAATGATTACACTAGGTTCCTTAAAAAACAATTAAATTCAAATCCAATACATATCCAGTAAGCAAGTTCATCATTATGAATTAATAAAATATTTTATGCCGGCTTTGTTAAATATTGTTTACGTCTACCACAATTCAAAGTCATTTCTATAGGAATATTTTCTAACCGATAAATTTGCTAGAATGTATTAGACCCAGCGTAATTAAATCATTCAAAGTAGCGGAACCAGTGACCGATTTAATATGTAATTTCATTCAGGAGATTAGTTAATTCATTCGGTCTCGTCTCGAACGATCCTATTAACCGATGTCTATTGAAAATTGCAGTGCTCAGAGAAAGCACTGTGGCGAAGGGAGGCTGTCTTATGTAATATTGACGTTCCAAAAGTGCCGATTCTTAGCCCGATTTGAATAAATGACTTCGATTTTGATTTAATAATGTTAGACCCACACTAGTTTCGATAAAAATGATTAAAAACATACATATTTTATACATAAAACTTAGCAGTAAGTTTTTACTGCAAATTTTTAACAATCAACATTAATTAATTAATGCACCAGCCAGTATTAAAATAGATTTAAAACTTTGATAAGCACGAATGCAAAATGGCATAACCCTCAAAATATTTTTCCTGTTATTGTAAACGGTCTAATGAAATGAAAGTAAATAAAAATAGTTTAATTTTGCTAAAATTTTGATTAAATTGGAATGTTAGGTATCGGAAGCATGAAATAAATAGATTGTACTTGTAAGTCTTGAACACACTTGTGAAGCAAATCGTGGCTTCTAATAAATCTTCGTAGGTAACGCAAACGCAACGCAATGTCAAATTCAAATGACAGATCAGATTGTAAAATGGCTGTGTAGGCTTACACAGACTATATCCGCTGCTCCGACTAAGGCAAAGGATGCGTCTGTCAGGTTATTGCCATCAATTGATCTTTCAATCGGTTAAGATGATAATCTGTGTCTATTCCGACTCATCCGATCACATGTCTGAGAGGATATACGTATTCTAAAGCTCAATTTACTGCAACCTATTCATGTATTGAATGTCATTCAATAAAGAATATAACTGGGAACATTGTACCTATGCAGTATACAATATATAAAGAAAACCCTGTCAGATCCGTGAAGGTATTGTTAGGTATCGTTAACCGATTCTACTAATGGATACAAAGCCGGGCTAAACTTAATAAAACATCCTCCTAAAAAAATTATTTAGCAAAAAGAGGTAACTTAATACATATGCGGTAAGCAACCCTTCCGCGGGCGGCGAGGGTCGCATCGCTATTCGCTCCTAATAATACCGGTGTTGTCACTTTTTTAAAAATTACCAAATTTCGGGGAAGTGTGAATTAATTCGCGCGAAAAAAAAAATATTACCATCAACGATCGCATCACTGCTTACCATCAGGCGGGACCGCGGTCAAGCGTTAGTTTATAATTATTTAAAACAAAAAAAAAAAAAAAAAAACAAAATTCATTAGTATTGCTTTTATGATTATTACGTAAAAATTTAAATTATATTTGGTCAAGTGTTTACCAAACCTTTATTATCCTTATGGGTCGGACAGGGTTTTCTTTACATATTGTGTTTTACGCAAATAAATGATATTATTATTATTATTATTATAAAAGGACCCTGAAGAATAGTTAGAGAAACGGTTTATACATATAACAAGAGGAAACACTTTTCCATTTAAAATAGCTTAGCACCGACCACTAACAGTTATTAATAAAAATTTGCAATTCATAAAAAAATTAAAAAAACATTGTTTCCACAATGTTAAAGACTGCCCCCACTGCCAAACGCACAATCTTCCGAGATCTATTTACAGACACGGCTGACTTATTTATCAAAGCTCTGCCTGCAACTGACTAGAAATATTGTTTGTCCGAATATTATTTACATTTAAGAAAGGCTGGTGTTTTTGATGCAGTCCAATATTGCGTAGAGAACGCCATCTACGCCCCGCAAATCAATAAAAGATCCAGTCCTTACTAGATGCTTCTATAAAAAAAAAAAAAAAATCACACGACCCCTGTCCGCGGGGACCAATAAACATATGCGAATTAATACATGCACACAAAATAGAAAACGGAACTCTCGATCAGTATTGTTATAGAAAATGGCCGCTCTTAACAAACCGTCTCGTATCTTATTGACGGCAATTGAAGTTGATTGTCGTCCATTTTACGACAATTGCCCGTCAGTCGGTGTCGTCCAATAGCAGCTTAATCGCTAAACTATGTCGGGATATTCTCTTGCGATCTTCCTAATTAATTGAAAGTATATTTCGTTGTGGTAGGTCTTTGAAATGTATCACCCGTATTGTTGAATGCCCGCATACTTTGTAAGAGAATTAATTGAGTAATCAAAGCTAGTGATTTTACATATATGGAGCGAGTCGTCGATTTTAAGGCCGATGACACTTAAATTATGTCGGAGGACTTTAGATGACAGTTCAGACATCAATTCTATTCATTTCCTTAAAAATAGTCTACGGTCCATGAAATGAGAATGAGTTTTTTGATTTGAATTATAAAAAAACCTTTAGAAATTTCAAAATAACCAATAAAACTAAAGCCAGATTCATAGTCTATACGAACATCAGTGTGTATTGACATAATTATCGTAAGTAACGTAATATTAACCACAAGGATATACATGTCTCCTCTTATATTGGTTTGCACGTAATATCAATTGACAGTCTTAAGTATTTACGTTCACATAAGTACTTACTTATTGCCATGCCATAGACGATGAGTCGCTTTGGCAGGGGTCGTTAAAAATTTGATATGCCACATGAAGTGCATTCAGAGTGCAACATCCCTCTTATCTTTTTTATACATAAAGTTGTTAGTACGAAATATAAATAAAGTGCAGTCATAAAAATAAAACGTAATCGCTTTCACTTCGGGAAATTGGTTAGTGAATTATTATTATTAATCGAAAGATTAGAAATTTATTATGAAATGAATAGCGACTGTTATCATAGCAAATCTATAATCGTTTATTTCCTTTTAGTGTTTGTTCTAATGAATCACGTGCTAGGCAAGTAAAGCTAAATAAATAGGTTTTTATGTAATACAGATTTTTCCACTGCCATACTATTGTAAGCCCGTCAAGTTTTATTGAATTGTAAATATATGTAACAGCCAACTACATTTAAAAATCAGAGAATAAGTATGAAAAAGGAAAAATAATGTGGATATATGTTTTGAATTTCAGTAGGGTTTTTTGGTGAATCAGTGCAACAGCCAGTGAAGATGTAAACAGTATAAGAATGTAATTAAATATAATAAAGTTTCTATATCTAATTACATAATTAAGATATTATGAAAAAACAAATCCGTGAACTTGTTTATTTGACTTTTTTACAGATCGTCGATCTTTGGATTACCTACTTAAGCCTGATTTACACGGTGCAATTTAATTGATGCAACAAATGACTTGCATCGTCCAAATGGTATTTAGACAATGCTACTTTTATTGTTGCCTCAACTTAATTGAAGCCAATAGGCAATTAAATTGCACCGTGTAAATCAGTTATTTTCATAAGTAAACTGCATGAACTATTTTTCTCAAAATCAATTTTGTCATAGTGTAAATAGTATTGGCAAGTTTCCGAGTCGAGTCGCGAGTCAAAGTCCGCGCAACGTCCAAGGTCTGAAGGAATCTAACTCTGTATTGTCAGTTTTTGTATTTTTATTTTATCCTCTGCATTCTTGAGTGATGTTAATCGCGTGAGTGATATGCTGTTTAGTTAATAAGAATTGTAAATAAGAACGTGCCAACTGGTGACAGACGAGTAATTCACATGTTTTTACTTAAAAATGTTAACATAATTTTTTAATTATTTTTTTGATGCTTGGTTGTTTCGGTACATAGTTGAAAATTAATTATTATTCTGTTCAGTTATCTTATTTCGATAGGTAATTAAACGAAAATAATAACACACACTGTCTTCTGTCTACGTTTCCCGTTTTTTTTATGTAATCACATTCTTATCTCATTAAAGTTCAGAAGGTTAGTTTTATTCATTAACCACATGTCATGCTAATTTCCCTCAGACATTGCCACTTAAATCTAACAAAAAACGAGACAAGTGAAAAACGTGTCTGTTTTTTTGTTCCATTATCCAATGAAGGAAGTGAATCATTTGCGAGGCACCTAATATGCAACCAAGCTTAAAGATTTTTTATTCGTAAACGTTGTTGAATAATATTGGAAAAACCGTGGAAATTACATATTTATAATCAACACGCGAACATAAAAGTACAGTTACCTATCTATTTTAATTGATTAAGTCGTTAAGTCGGACAACTGAGAAAAATTTTCAAGTCAAAACGATTAAAAATTATAAGCAGTCTCAAGAAGTATTTTATTCATTATTATATGCTTATATGCTGTAAGTTTATTGAGAAAATATTTAAAAAAAAGTAACAATTACCCAAAGGATTATATCTAATAGAAATACAATATCAGAAGAATGATGAAATAAAGAATACTTGCGCGGCCACGTCTTCAAATTCTTTGCGTTCAAAATCAAACGCCTATCTGACCTAATCGACGTCGGCGATGACCCAACAACGAAGCAGCAGACTCATCAAGAAAGAATGTATCAATTTAACTCATTACCGATGAACAGAGATCATTCAACAAGCTATGAATTAAATCGCCACGATCTCAAGGGGGCCTGTTGTATCCCCATCTAACCCCGATAATGATTAACAATCGGCACACTCATTAATTTGTCAATGTGGTCATATCAGTACCGGTAAAAGTGAATAATCCTATTTTACTTTATCTCCAACTGGTAAAATTTTATGAGTAATTTAGATTATCTCTTCATTTAAAAAAATAATGCTGGTATATTCACAAGTCGTTTTATAAGAAACATTTTATTGATTTAGGTATTTATAGATTGAGTTTTACGGGTCACTTGCATATTCATGCCATTTTACTTGCTTATCAGGATTCTTGCAAGATCCTAATCAGAACTAAAGACTGAATATAATAAATCTTCCATGAGTTTAGTATTAAGAACTTAAAAATTTAGGCCAGCATTCTACCTTTTCCTTTCGTTTCTAACTTTTCTACTAACGTAAACAGAGCAGAATAGCTAGATATTTATTGATAGAAATGGTCCCAAGCATGTCTAATCTCCTATTTATTTTTTAAATTAGCAACTGCCTCCGTTGGCATCTTAGCCGCAATTTAATTGCCTATGGCTTTAATAAGTTGAAGCAACAATAAAAGTTGCATTGTCTAAACACCATTTAGATGTTTTTATTTTAGTGTAAATCAGTCTTATAAAGCCTGATTAAATAGACCGTAGGCTGCAAGTTTAATTTTTTCTTATTAATATAAGTGGCATAGAGCATGTACAAAAAACATTAAATATTTTCTGTTAGAACAATATATAAATAACAGTAAATGCACGTAGGCTAAAGCGTTTAATGAAATCGGTTTATCGTACTTCTGCAATGCGGTAATATGTTGGTTTTAAGTACATTTAATGTATAATGCGTAGTGTTTTCTAGTCATAACTACTTAAAGTAAATAAACTTAAACTAAATATACAGCAAGATCTAAATTAAAAAATGATTTGCTTTATAACCTGATAATTATTATTTGCTTATTCATCTATCGTAATTTTTGCCGTTAATATGTGGGTAATTCTAACTTTTTTTTCGGTAACCATACTACCTACATTAAGTATCAGTTTTTATCTAAACAGTGTTTTTTTTTTAATCAAAAAGTTCGATAAATATAATGGCGGATTTCCATAGAAAATTGTTTAATATTTCGTAATAGAATAAATTTTGCCAAAAACAAAACTATTCTTCACTGATAAGCAGGTAGGACTAATCAGTTATCTTACTTCCTATCTGGTCACACGGCAATGGATAACTAAAAGGATTACTACGCTTCCGCCAGGGCTGGGCAGAGATATAGTCAAAGAAGGAACACGGCTGGGTTTTAGTCAGTAAAAGTCTTAACACGCCCTTTCGCTCCGTCCAAGGCGGGAGGGAGAAGTTATTGATAATTAAAATAATTACCCAACTACAAAAAAAAATAATAAAATGTAGGTACCTGCTCCTATTATTAATCTGGAAGGGTTTGGTCTGATCTTTGTGGATGCAGTAACAATGGATTCCGATGAAAAATATTTTTTACAAAGAAGTTCGAAAGGCAGCTCGGCCGCTTTTCTTCAAAAATCTGAAATACAAGAAGCAACAGATTGTTTCTATATACTGGGTAGGTAGGTATACGAAACATCTGTTGCTTCATGTTGCACACTATCTAAGTAGAAAAGGCTCGCTGAAACGCAGTGCACACTGCTAACGAACCTAGAACGCTAGACCGGCTAGCTAGGTCAATCGATGATGACCTAAATTTGCTTTCACGCAGGATATAATGGCGTTGCAGGAATAAATATAAATATACCTAAAAGCCTAATAATCAAAACGTTTCAAACACCATGCAAGGTTTCAGGACAATGGGCGCAACTAATTTGTATGACCTGTTACCTCTATAGTAGGTAATGACTATTATTTCACTGGTATAATTTCAGAAGGTAGGTAGCTAGCAACTTATATTAAGTATGTACTAAGTTATAATCTTATAGGTAAAGAATTAATAACTCGCGATATCACAAAGCAACAGATGAGCGGCGTCCATTATTGTGTCAAACAGTAAATTCATCGTTCTTGATTCACGAAATATGCAAATAATGTAGGAAATACTTTTTTGTGAAGTACCTACTTAATTCCGATTAAACTTAAACCTTCTTGGTGCAAAGTCAAAAGAAAAAACCAGTGCATCCAAAGGCTTTAAAAAAAAAAGTAATTGGGACAAAAATGCATTGATTTTTGACGTGCCTACTAAGTCCCTTTTCACAGTTGGATTTTGGAGTACCTATTTAAATATTTTATTATAATGTAGGTATATTGATTGTTGTTAAAAATAAAGTATGAACCTATATTCTTGAAAGTGGAAGAATCACAAAATGGTGCTGAGTAGGTAGGTAGATGGAAATGGTACACATTTTCGAACTAAAATATCCACAAGAAAATAAAAAGAATCTACACTAACGAGAAGAGAATACATTTACGGCCCGCAAGAATAGAAAAACATTCAAGTAAAATAAGTGCAAAAAGGTGTCGGCTCGTTTCAGCCCGGCGTGGAGGCGAGCGGCCGGCCGGCATCCAACATTGATTTTTTCCTAGAAGTATTACAATGATATTACAGAACAAATAAACTCACCAATAGTCTTCATGAACTCGTCGAAGTTCTCAGAGGAGACCATCTTGTATTTCTTGCCGACGAATTCCATTTTTTAATATGAAAAATGCTTTTTATTGAGTTTAAAAGTATGTGTATCTGCGCTACCGGTCAGAACTGGAATGAATAAACGCGGCAAACGGTACAACTCCTCTATTGCTCGCTTCTGCGCATGCGTCAACGAACGAATGAGCGAGATGAACAGAATGAATGAAGTTATTGAACTGAATTGACCTTGACACCGCCCGGCGATTTTATAGTCTGTAGCATGAGTCTCTGAGAGATGAGGGCGGGGCTGTTATTGGTTGACTTGTATTATCCACAGAGCACATAATAATATTAATATACCTATAGAAGGTAGGTATTAATGCATTCAGCGAGATTTCGCGAGTGTCACCATGTTGTTTGCGTAGTAAATTGGATGGTACGCCTATTATATGACATGATTGTGCGTGGTCTAAGGCCTAATCTGGGAAGATTACAAATGTATGATATCTTATTTAGGTCATGTTTGCGGATTATTCTCAAGAAACGCATGGCTGACATCACATTGCGTGTAAACCACTTCAAATCCTTTCACCCCTCGTCATTTTAGCAAAAATAAAGTTGATTCCCTCCCTTTCCTTCATCGTAAAATAAGCGTTGCCATCTCTTTTCAATAATTCTATTCAAAGCCCCTATAATTTTAGTTACCGGATGAAGCTATTTTGTGTACCTACATACAATGATTTTGATTGTTAAGTGCTTTAATTCTTTTTTGTCACATCAATTTGAGCATAATGTGATTTATAAAGAAAAGTGGACTTTAAATAGTTCCCATATGAATCTGTATGGGAAAGTTTTGGGACAATACATTGGAGCCACAATTTGTCCACAGAGTAAAATTAATATACCTAAGTCCAGTGCATCTATTTCTTACAATTTCATTATGAAAAGGAAAAATTAGTCAGAGCTTGACGTAAATTGACGTATTTTTCGTACCCATATTTAAATCACGTCTTATTTGTCTATCATCATCAACCTTTTTATCGTCCCACTGCTGGGCACAGGTGACAGCCTCCGTGGCGTAGCGGTAGCGAAAGCGGCCGTTGCGCAAGGAGGCGCGGGTTCGATCCCGTATTATGAGTGTATGAGTATTTGCACTGGTCTGTTCGTGCCTCGGAAAGCACGTTAAGCCGTTGGTCCCGGTTGCCATACAAACATCTAGTGGCAGTCATTACGGGTTGTTGGAGCCTTCAAAAGTCTAACAATTGGTCTAACTGCAATGCTTAGATGTCGCCTTCGGGTTGTGGAGGTTAGACGGCAGTCGAAGTTTAGCTAAAATCAGCAGTTAGACTGGTAAAGCGGACCCCAGACTCCAAAGCTGAAAAGCTACGGATGCGACTGGGATTAACGCTGAGATGATGATGACTGCTGGGCATAGGTCACCTCTCATACAGAGGAGGATTGAGCGTAATCACCACGCTTGCCCAATGCGGGTTGGCGATTTCAGACTTAAAGTCCAGGTTTCCTCGAGATATTTTCCTTCACCTTTTTTAATCAGTCATTGGTGTCCAAGATATACTTAGAAAGTACATATAGCTTAGAAAAGTTACATCGGTACTTGGCTGACCTGGAATCGAACCCACACACTCATACTTGAGAGGTGTTTTAGGCCATCACGAATGTGGTGAAGTCTATGAGTGAGTACTTATTTTAATTTGACAGACAGGACTAAAATGATATATCATCTGCTGTCCTTTTCTTAACTCAATAGAAACAAAAGGTACACAGAATCTAAATTTAGTTTAGTTTTTGAAGAAAGGAATTTGTGATATTGTTTCAAAACTTTATTAAAAAAAAAGGATTTTATAAATACATGGTCATATTAAATTAGATCGCGAACATGGTGGATATTGTGTGTACTCCATTGTGACCAAATGTGGCAGGATCCTGCCTTTTTGGCAGGTTTAGCCCTTTATTTTACACTCTGGCACTTTTGTTTGACGTTTTAGAAATCTGGCAGGATTTGACAGTATTAAAAATATAAGCTGACAAATGTGGCAGTATAGCCGCTAGCCGCTACAGCCCACAAGAAGAGTAGAATGCAGTATCCAATTCAAATTCAAATAATACTTTATTGAAGTAGGCTTAGATACAAGCACTTTCTAATCGTCAGTTACAACCAGAGAACCGAGCAATTTGTTGTTAGGAACTCCTAAAAAGTAATGTCAAAAGAAAAACAAAAGTCTAGAATGTATATAGAACAAAATTCTTAAGTCAAATAAAAAAAAAATAATAAAAATAAACTAGAATGTTGTTTAATGTCGTAACTACATGTTAAACAGGGCATTAGTGAATATGGTGACTGCGTTTCATTCCAGCCAACTAAAGAAATGATTAAACAAATGACAAAAGCAATGTTTAAAGAAAGTGATCAAGAAGAATACGATGCTAATACGAATTTGTAATTTAATTCAGTTCACTTTTAGACTTCAAGATCAATTATTTTAAATAAAACTTTAAAAAATAATATGTTTCTTTATTTTAAACTTCTAGATTATATTGGCATTATTTTGGCATTTTCTGCTTCTGATTTTGGCAGGATTTGTCAGTTTTTTTGTCTAAGTGGGGCAGGATCTCTAATTTAAGGTTGGTCGCACTGGTGTACTCTTTCTCAAGATATAGACAGATTTTTCGAACTTTTTCTGCCTAGTTTAGGAAAGGAGTTAAAGTTATACTCCTTTCCTAAACTGGTATTGTTATAGATATTGGTTTTACTTTATAACATTTTAGTTTATACGGCACTTAGTTTGCCATGTACAAATTACATACTTATAAGTATTGCGTAGAGTAGCTAGCCTTTCGGTGTTATATAGGATGCATTTTGGTGAACTGTGTCCGAGGGAATTGCATGATATAATTATTCCCCCACCTCCGTTCCACCACCGGACGACCCGTCGTACGGCAATTAAATTAAGTAAATTAATTAAAAAAGAAAGAGGGAAATCAATAGATTAAACATTTATTACAAACAGTAAAAGAATTTAAAAAAAAAATGAAAATGAATGATGATAAGTGAGGTGAAAAAAAAAGAAAGATAAAGCAGAAGCAGACGCTGACAGCAGGCCAGCAGCAGCAACAGTTGAGGAGCGGCGCCGGCAGTAGGAGCGGTGCCAGCAGCAGGGGCAGTGCCGGCAGTAGGAGCGGCCCCGGCGGCGAAGGGCCGGCAGCAGCAGCGGAGGAGCGGCGTTGGCGGTAGGAGCGACGCCTTCAGTAGGAGCGGTTCCGATGGCAAAGAGCCGGCAGCAGCAGCTGAAGAGCGGCTCCGGCAGTAAGAGTGGCGCTGGTGGTAGGAGCGTCACCGGCAATAGGAGCAGTTCCAGCGGCAAAGGGCCGGTAGCAGCAGCTGAGGAGCGGCTCCGGCGGCAAAGGGCCGGAAGCAGCATCTGAGGAGCGGCTCCGGCAGTAGGGGCGGCGCCGACAGTAGAAACGACGCTGGCGGCTAAGGGCCGGGCCGGCAGTCTCATTTAGTAGCGTAAAATGGTCACTTTAGGAAGCTAATTTCTAATTAACGGCTTGGTTTTGAGATTTGAAAAAAATATATCTTGTCTATTGATTCATGTACAACATTTACTAAAGATGATTTTTTCGTAGGATTTTGCCTGTTGCCTTAAAAAAATATTTACCAAAACGCTATTTTTGGCTAATATTCGTTATTACTTCTAAACGGCATTGATGTGTGAAAATATTTTTACACTGAAAAATTCGTGGTTAGAAGTACTACACATATGTCAGAGCGTATTTAAATCCATAAACATTTGCCAAGAAAATATCCTTATTTTGAAACATAGGTTTAGAGGTGCTCTGCGCGGGCGCGGGCGGCAGTCGTGCGTTAGCATTCAGACGGGAGGGTTGTGTCGCTTGCTGCTCTGCTCCGGCTATCGCCGACTACGCGTGGTTGTCTGTGTGAGTGCAAATATTTACGAGCGAATCGTGTCAGTGTACGTTCATAGATTAGCTCGCAAATGAGAATTGAAGATGCGTCTGGTGGCGTAAGTATCTATCTACCTATACTCTTGTATTTATACCTACATATTACTGTATTTTTCTTTATAATTACTATTAGCTTTTGAACCATTTTTCTTTTACAATTAAAGTTAAACAATTACGAATTGTTCCAGGAAATCTAGAAAGAAATCTTTAGACTTGAAAGGCAATAATCCGACTAACTACATCCGCTGATAATATAGAAGACTCTATTCAGATAAGTAAACCCTCGCACTTATATTCTCGCCTAGCTCCATAAAGAATAGAGGTAAACAAACCAATTTAGGGTTATCACAACTCACGTTTTACAAATCTCCTTTTATTTACATGATTATCGACTTTTACATGCTTACTATTTATTAACAATTATTATTGCAGCATATTTCAATAGAATCACTAAAATAACATGCATAATAACTTGGTATTTCGAAAAACCATTAAAAAGTCGACATTAATTTTATGCGATAGCCCTACAGAAAAAGAAAGATGGATGAAATCCATGTATTAAACACATTTTGTGGAATCCAACCAATGAATAAAGTTGGGGCATTTGTCAATACAATTTTGCGTATTTTATTTATTTTCATATCAATTGCATAACACATGCATTGTAATACTTTCAAGTATGGACTAAGTATAACATATTTGTTTCAAAAAATTTAACCTATTAGGAAATTAGCTTACATGTGTGTCATATTTCATTAAAATCGGTTAAGCGTTCTATGCAAATCATAAATATCTAAACAAATAAACTGTTTACATTAGTAGGAAGTAGAATTATTACTTGTATGAAAATAATCTATCTAGAAAAGGTTGTTAACGTCTGTGTTTTAGGCGTAAACTACTCGTTGCCTAGCAACGGTTTGTTTGCCTCTATTCTTTATCGAATTTGGCCCAAGTATAGATTATAATTTATAGGTTTGTAAGGAGATTTAAAAATAAAAATCTTATTAGAAATTTACGTAACTTGAAAATGTGATTTTTTGTTTATGGTGATATAAACCAAAAATTAGGACTCAATTAAAGGTTTTGGTGTAAAAACAGTTTTACAAAAAGTTTTGAGTTGATAGGACTTTTAGTTTTTGCGATATTAGCAAAAATGTGTAATAAAAACTCTTACTTGGATTATTTTAAATGATTCTCCCTGTAAATATTTTATTTCTATATGTAATTGTTTAAAGTAGCCGAAGCCGATGGACGCGGGCTGGCGGGCTTGGAATGTCACAGTTATCAGTAAATTTTTTTGACGTCCTCCGTGGCGCAGCGGTCAACACGCCTGCCTGCGACGTGGAGGCCGCGGGTTCGATTCCCGGCCAGGTCATGATGGAAAACGATCTTTTCCTGATTGGCCTGGGTCTTGGATGTTTATCTATATATGTATCTATTATAAATATAGTATCGTTGAGTTAGTATCCCATAACACAAGTCTCGAACTTACTTTGGGGCTAGCTCAATCTGTGTGATTTGTCCGTATATATACAGTATGTTAAGAAAACCCTGTCCGACCCGTAAGGATAATAAAGGTTCAGTAAACACATGACCAAATATGATATAAAATTTTACGTAATCATCATAGTACCAATACAAATGAATTTTGAAATAACTTCCCCGAAATTTGGTAATTTTTAAAAAAAGTGACAACACCGCGGAAGGGTGCTTAACGCATATTTATTAAGTTACCTCTTTTTGCGAAATAATATTGATTTTTTTAGGGGGATTTTTTTTTAAGTTAGCCTGGTTTTGTATGCATTAGTAGAATCAGTTATCGATACCTAACAACACCTTCACGGGTCGGACAGGGTTTTCTTAACATACTGTAGGATATATATACATATATACTATATATATATATATATTCTGTTTTTCACAAATAATATTGTAATAACATTTTTCGACTTACAGAAAAGAAGAGAAAGAAACCAATCGACAGAACTTAAAAGTTTAATTTGCTTTTTAGGTCGAACACTAACGCAGTTGATTCTAGGTCAGACATCCATACAGAATGTCGTCAAGAAAATGATAATATTATATATCTCTATGTGCACAAAAAAAAACGACGCAAGTTCCATCATCATCATTCAGGTAAAATTATGCCTGCATGTCCTACAACCTATATTTTTAGTTTACAAATATATCATATACCTGTAAAATTAATTTTTGTTAATTCTTAATTAATTTTTCTTGATAAATTCTTCATTCCTTGACAAAAATCTCTAACAGTGTTGCCAGGGTTAATTAAAATGTATGTTATATCTTTTTTTAGCTCAAAATATCACCAAAACCTCAACAAATCTCAAGCTTGTTTCATCGAAGGGCGACGCATAATTAATATTGCTTACTTTTATTCAGAACTAAAGAAAATTGCCAAGCACGGAGAATTATAGACTGTGGTTTAGGATCTGTGGATATTGTTGGAGAACGACAAGTGGGACTACATTCCCTATTTATTTTTAAATGCCGTATGTGTATGGAAACATTTTGCATATCCTACAGAAATCAATATCAGCTGTGCAGTTGTAGGAACAATAGAAATAGACTGTGGCCATTCTCAACTGCAAGAAATTTCTGCAGCTTTAGATATGCCTATAATCTCGCATGTTATTTATTGGATCGAAGAATTAAAATTTACAGATTTTAAAATAACTCGTGTTTTATTTGAAACCTCATTACGACGAAGTACATTCAATCCGACGTCATTGACACAGTATAAATAGGGTACTATCTCTTTATGGAAAACGGCCGAAACTACGCGCTTTGTAATCTCAATCTTTATATAGAATAAAGCACGGTTAGCGCAGCGGTTAAGCTATTGACTGCTGCGCTGCGTGTCACGGGTTCGATTCCCGCGCGGAACAAATATTCAGAACATGTCCTACAAGTAGTTGTTCCGGGTCTGGCTGTATGTGTCTGTGAATTTATATGTTTAAAAATGCACCCACGATAAAAGTAATTTCTAGTGTGGTTCAACGTTTTTTTTTTTAATAAAAATATCACAAAGTGCCTAGTGCGCGTTTGTTTTACGTTAACGCGATGAACTCGTTTATGTTATTCGCATTAGTAATTAATTCAAGGACACTGCAAAGACATGATACTCATATACTGAAAAGTAGTGAAAAAAAAAATTCAAATATGTTGAATGGATAGATATTACCATCTACCATTAATTTTTATGTTAATGTTATGATATATTATAATGTGTGGGTACTTGTTTTACAAATGTCTGTCAGTCTGCGATCGGCCATTAAACTGTGTAACGAGCACTCCTTGATTTTATTTAAACATTGATCAAGAATACTAAAAATATATTATAGTACGATATTAACATTTATCAATGCAAAATATACATTTATCGTCTTGCATCCATACCCCCGTCTGAAATCGTAGGCACAAATCGCGACCTACACGCGGCTTGTCTGCATCTCTGGATATTCTTTGATTGTCGTTTTAGTTTAGCGCGCCACCGCGCGCATTTTACGAATTCGGGAGTACGGCGTTTAGCTCCGCCCACATGCACAAGGTCATTGAGGCTACTATAACCGTTAAAGGTTTCTGGAGGCAGCATTGATCTAAGACTTAATAATTGAAGCTACTTATTTGAAAGTCAGAGCTCAACTGACCACTGCACTGCGAGGATTTCCAAAGAAACCTCAGATAACGGTTGCAGGGCGAAATTTAAATACTCAAAAATATGTATAGACGCGGGAACGGTAAATAATTTTAACTTCAAAGAGTTCGGATCACAATTCCGAAAGAAAAATAGTAGGCCAACAAGATTTTTGATGAAAAGGTTGTCATAGTGACATCATCAACAATGTTGTCAAAAAATGTCATAATAATGAAAATGTTCTACAGTTTTGACAGGAAAGCTAAGATGAGTGTCACTCGCACTTTTCATTGGATTTTTAAAATTATTTATAGTGTCGTTTACTAAATAAAAGCGCGTGATTTATGTAGTAAAAAGTGCATTCAGTGAATAATTCATAAAGTACATTGAAATATCGTAGCATAGTGGCCACATCATGGCTTTGCATCAAATCTCCTAGTAGTCGGCAAACGCGGCAGTTTTTTCAACTGTCATTGGCGGTATCCGCCATTATTATGAAATAATTTTTTTAAAGAATTTCTATAATTTGTTACACGTGTTATTGGCAAAATTGTGGTGTCTAACCACAGAGGCCATTGAAGAGTTGAAGTAGTATTCACTCTTAAGAAAAGAAAGAAAGAAAATGTTCTGTAACACTGTGAATATAAGTAAAATTAAATTAAAAAGTGCTGTGTTTGGTTGGAAAAAGTAATACATTCCTGCATAGATACAGCTTCCTACCCTAAGAGGTCGCTAAGTCGCCGAAACTTAGGCTTAAAGTTGAGGACTGTGTCTGTGAATTAAATAATGAGTCCTGGTGTAGTGGAATATGATCAAAACAGAGCCTCATAGTAATGGAATGCATATTATGATCTGTGGCAATGAATGATACATTTATAAGTATGAGTATAAATAATAAGTGTGAGTTTTTTTTTTATAATTATAAACTAGCGCTTGACCGCAATCCCGCCTGATGGTAAGCAGTGATGCGATCGTTGATGGTAAAGCGGGCTAGTTTATTAAGAGCCTATTCACTCAGAAAAACTGAGCGAATAGGAAGGAAGACGGCAGTAGTGCGAGGTGATGCAATGTTAAACCCAACAACACGACCAACGATGCTGCGCCAAAGGGAGATTAATCTGAAGACCCTCCACGACCAAACTCCCAACACAACAACACTAGGCGCATCGTACCGGGCACACATCGCAACACAACTGCTCTGACCCGTCCTCCGTACGGCTTCACTAGACATCATGCCGGAACACGACAAATCGCTTGGCGGCAAGGTTTTGTCTGGTGGGTGGTAACTTCTGCCGGCGGCCGATGTTATGGCCTTCCACCGAGAATGAATGAATGAATATATGAATATGTACATAACATTACAACCCTTCGTTGTTAACACCACTACGATCCGGACGAAGCGTTTCGTTTCCTCTTTTATACCGCGTACATCGAAGGACTGGAACAATTTGCCAGCGGCGGTGTTTTCGTCGGACTACAATTTGAGTATGTCTTAAAGGCTAGAGTGAATAGGCTCTTAATAAACTAGCGCGCTATACCATCAACGATTGCATCACTGCTTACCATCAGGCGGGATTGCGGTCAAGCACTATAAGTTTATAATTTATAAAAAAAAACAGGGTTAATAAATTTATTCGGTCAACGACTGTAGGTAAGTACTATAGTTAGGTACCTGAAATATTTGGTTATTTATGTTGTATAACCTACATAATATACAGTATGTTAAGAAAACCCTGTCCGACCCGTGAAGGTGTTGTTAGGTATCGATAACTGATTCTACTAATGGATACAATACTGGGCTAAACTTAAAAATCCCCTTAAAAAAATAAATATTATTTCGCAAAAATAGGTAACTTAACAAATGTGCGTTAAGCACCCTTCCGTATACATATTGTATAGTATGTTAAGAAAACCCTGTCCGACCCATAAGGATAATAAAGGTTAGGTAAACACATGATCAAATATAATATAAAATTTTACGTAATCATCATAGTACCAATAGAAATACATTTTGAAATAATCTTTTTTTCCCGCGAATTAATTCCAACTTTTCCGAAATTTGATAATTTAAAAAAAAAAGTGACAACACCGACCACGTGCCGCGTGCCCTGCCGCCCGCCGCCCGCGGAAGGGTGCTTAACGCACATTTATTAAGTTACCTCTTTTTGCTAAATAATATTTATTTTTTTAGGGGATTTTTTTTATAAGTTTTGCCCGGTTTTGTATCCATTAGTAGAATCAGTTATCGATACCTAACAACACCTTCACGGGTCGGACAGGGTTTTCTTAACATATCTACTGTATATTCTTTCCTTACTCTTCAATTAAAAGCTACAGGCGACAGCATATCAAGCTACTACAATCTGTCTGAATATTTTATTAGGTTTTCAACTTAATCGTTACTGCTTTAAGGCTCAATATTGATTGGGAATATTTGACAGTTTCGGGTAACCAACTGCTGTGGTCTGTATCTGCATATAATTGGTTTAGAAGAAATAAATGCCAAGGCATTTACTTATAACAAAATCCAAATAAAAAGTTGGATTTCGTTATGACTATCTACCTAAGATCTAAACACTATTAACTCATAGCAAGTACCTACAATAGTAAGTTTTTTTTAAACGTGTTTATCGATACCTACCCGTCACGACTGCGAAGTTTCGCTCATATACATTGAAACCTGTTTAATTTTAATAAAAGATAACTACCGTACAAATTGTATTTTGTAAGGTTTTAAAGTTTTATACATATACCGCCTTATTCATAAACGCTGCTTAAAGTTAACTAGTGATTAGCGATTATTTCACCATACATTTTTGACCTTTTAACGTCACTTAACTTAAATCATCCTTTATGAATAAACACCACAGTGTTTAAGGAGTTTATCTATAAGCGATGATTAAAGTTAATTAACGTTAAAAGGTCGAAAATGTATGTTTAAAGAATCGCTAATCACTTGCTAACTTTCAGCAGCTTTTATGAATAAGGGGGATAATGATCTATTTACATTTAGGATAAATAGTAATTTTTAAAACAAGAAACTACCTATAAAAACTTTTTTTACAAAAAAAAAAAACAACCGACTTCCAAAAAGCACTACAAAGTGAAAAATGACTAATTTCAGAAGTCGGTGTCAAAAACTAATACACAAAAACCAAAGACACCGACTTCTGAAAGTCAAGTTTTTATTTTACTCTTTTTAGTTGTGAAAAGTGCTGCTACTTCAGTTGCATCCGGTTAAACTGGATGCTGACGCTAAAATACTTAATGAAAAAACATACTTCATACTTCATTCTTTTATAAAAAGAATGTGGTCCTGACCTAGGGCAACCCGCAGATCGACCGCTACTACCCACATTATGCTCAAAGTTTGTGCTAACATATTGAGCTTACACCACGCATTTAAAGCAGACTTAGTTTACGCCACGTTTCCTGAATATAATAATAATATTATCATCACAAAGGCTCACATGCGAGATGGACAACGTAACTATCATCATTTCCGCCTGTGTATAAAGTATATTAACTAAACAAAGTGTTTAACGTTAAACTGTGCAAACAAAGTTATAAACAAAACAATTTAAAAATTACCAATAAACGGTGTAACAACTGACGCCTACGCCCGTGCTGCTTGCTGCTATTGCTATCTCGCTCGCACCAGTGCTCGCTCTTTCTCGCACGCACCTTGCACATTATCGCACTCCGCTTCTACATTTTATTATTACCAAATAATTATAACGCTTGTTCGTTTCTGCTATACCGCCATATAAACATATATAAATCCGCTTAAGCAAAAATATGTCTTGCTCTGCTTGCTCTGCTGTCATAGATGAAGTTGACGGTAGTATCTGTTGCTCGCGTGGAAGCTGTGGCAAACTATACCACCCCACATGCGTGGGCATAAAGTTTCTAGTTGAAGTTGATGTTGATTTGTGGATATGCCCTGAGTGTCGCTGCGCTCTTAAAAAGGGAGGAGATAATTCTTTCACCCCAGTTGGCTCAAAACAAAACCCTAACGTAACGCTGAGAAAGAAAACTTTAACTGCGACTCCGACGATGAGTGCCAACTCTGTTGTGGGGGATATTGATCTTACTTTTGAAATGCAGGCCCTGCGCTCCGAGATGTCTACACTTAAAAATTTACTAACCAAGGCATTATCATTAATCAGCAGTCACGAGCATAAGTTAGAAAAATACGCTTTGCAAGTTGAACAGCTAAATGGACGCCTCGAGAAATATGAAAAAGAAGACGTACAGCTCAATAATATTTCCTGTGCGCAAAGTAAGCCTAAACCTCCACCTTGTTTATCGGATGAATTAGTGAAACAGACAAAAAAACAGCAGCCTAAACAGTACGCGCAAGTGGTAAGAAGTAGCCAGGAATCTTCCCAAAATCATGAACAGACTAACACTGATATTGTGACTGCTAGAAAACAAACACCGAATGATTCAGTACACTTTGTCACTCAAGAATCTAAATTGGCAGAGGTCACTAACGCTGATGGGGAATGGACTATAGTCAGGAAGCGTAGTAGCAGACCACCTATAAAACCACTGCACGGAACTGCTGATCCTGTATCCGTCAACCTAAAGGCCGTTGAAATTCGTAAATATTTCCATCTATGGAACATGGCATCAGGTGTCGATGAAGTTCGTCATTATGTTACCAGCTTATGTCCAGAAGCCAGTTGTACAGTGGAAGAGTTAACAGCCCGTGGAGACTATAAGTCGTATAAAATTGGTGTTGCAGCCGCGTTCTATGACGAGTTGTATTCTACGGATGTATGGCCAATAAATGCAAGGTTTAAACCATGGATAAACCATAGGAAAATAGGTCCTAACTCCAAGACTAACGATGTCGCTATTTCGTCAGCCTACGTGCCCTTTCGTAAACCCGCATCTACACAACAGCAGTAAAACTATTAAATCTAATAATTTCCATGCTTTCTATCAAAACGTTCGCGGTCTGAAAACCAAGCTTTCTACGTGGCGCAATAATCTATTGTTATGGGAACACAACCTAGTCGCTGTTACTGAAACATTTCTTGACTCGTCTGTAACAGATTCAGAACTCGAAAGTGGCGACTGGAATGTTCTACGTCGAGACAGAAATACGCCGTGTGGCGGAGTCTTGTTGGCTGCTCGATCCCCTCTTTTATTGCGTAGAAGACGCGAGTATGAAACGGACAATGGTGAAGATCTATGGGCTTCCTTCACGTGGCATGGTCGTGCCTTTATTGTCTGTGTTGTGTATATAAAACCCAGTGCTCGTGATGAGGAGTACATGCAATGGTTCTACAAAATTGAAAGTTTTGTCCAGAATTTTAAAGGTTTTGTAATTATAATGGGTGATCTTAACTTAAATAGCGCGTCAACAAATGTCGCGAATTATTATTATTACTTTTTGTCATTTTGTTCACTCTTCAATAAAAATGTTATTGTGAATCATCGCGGAGGTATGTTGGACGTTGTACTAGTTCGGGAAGGCTTTCATGAGGTGTCTGTTTCTAGGACAGATGGCATGGTTCAACCTGACCCATATCATCCTCCGCTGGAAATAGAGGTAAGTATTGAATCAGCTCATTGCGCAAATATAATGGATCCAAGTAACATAAGCCCTACGAAAGACTGGAATTTCAACAAATGTGATTATGAGCAGTTGTATCTTCTACTAACAGAGGCCTCTTGGGACCCTGTATTACATGCTGATAATGTTTCAGATGCTGTCGATGCCTTTTATAGAATAGTTTATGGCATTTTTGATAGTTGTGTGCCAAAAAAACATCGTTCAAAAACTGTCACTAAACGGTACCCGGTATGGTTTACTCCTGATATAATTAATGACATCAAACTCAAACTTAAATTACATGCAACTTGGAAGCGCTCTGATTGCCGCGATGACTACAAGGTCTTCGCTGCTCTCAGGTGTTCCTTGAAGCATCGTGTCGCGGAAGCTTACCAAATATATATTAAGCGCGTAGAAAATAGTATTAAAACCAATCCTCGTGAATTCTGGCGTCACATCTGCAGTTTAAGATCTAAGGGAGGGTTTGAATCGTGTGTGAACTACCGTGGTGACAGTTACAAAGGGACTGCAGCGGCTGAGGCTTTTGCTGAGTTTTTCGCGAGTGTGTTTCTGACAGATCCACCACAGTTGAATGCCGCAAATTCCTACAGTAGTGACACTGGTTATAATAGCAATTACATAAACATCTTTCACTTTGCTTCCGAGGACGTTGTATATGGAATAAATAAATTAAAATCTAGTACCTCGATAGGTCCGGACAGCATACCACCAGTAGTTTTAAAACATCTGAAATTATCGTTCGCTACTCCTTTATGTTATATATTTAATTTATCCTTAAAAACAGGTTTATATCCACATCAATGGAAAATCTCACGTGTAACGCCGATACCTAAAACTTCCAATAAAGTGAAAGTTGAGGAATACCGGCCCATTGCAATATTATCCTCACCAGCAAAAGTATTTGAAAATGTCCTCCACAAATTAATATACGCTCAAGTAGAAAAATATCTAAGTGAAGCTCAGCATGGCTTTAGACGCGGGAGATCCGTAGAGACTAACTTGCTGACTTTAACTGAATATATTACTGTGCAGCTTGACGAGCGACGCCAAGTGGATGTGTTGTACTTTGATTTTCAGAAAGCTTTTGATCGAGTAAATAATGACATCTTGCTTGCAAAGCTTAGCGCCATAGGATTTTGTCCTGGCCTTCTGCATCTGCTGGCTGATTATCTTCGCGACCGCCAGCAGTTTGTTAGGTTAGGAATTTATGAGTCCAGTGCCTACCACACTCGTTCAGGTGTAAGTCAGGGATCAATCCTCGGGCCGTTATTGTTTCTTCTGATGGTTAATGATTTGCCGACTGTTCCCAAGCATGCTAAATGTCTTCTGTATGCGGATGACCTTAAATTGTACGCTTCTGTCAACACTATGTCGGATTGTGAGGCTATACAGAGAGACATAGATGCAGTTTACAGTTGGGGGATATCTAATGGGATGGCATACAATTTTTCTAAGTGTTATGTCGTGACTTTTGGACGGATTCGACATCCAATTGACTTTGAATATAAAATAAATGGCACTATTATAACAAGGGCAACAACTATAAAAGACCTGGGTGTCGTGTTTGACCGGGGGATGACGTTTCACGATCATATTGTCACCGTTGCTAAAGAGTCCTTTAAAAGACTTGGATTTGTCCTCAGAAACTCGCGCGATTTTCGGAACGGACATGTCGTGCGACTCTTATACAGCACCAAGAGTGCTGTTAGAAGCAAGTTGGAGGCGAGCTCCTGCGTCTGGAATCCACATGAGACTACTTACGCATTGTTACTTGAAAAAGTTCAAAAGGCATTTTTGAGATTCCTATATAAAATCAGTTTTGGATATTATCCATATTTATACCCAACTAAATTTATCGCAGGATGTTTAGGGTATAATATGTTAGAAACTAGGAGAGCATATGACCAAACGAAAATCATGTTAAAAATCTGTAGAGGGACAACAGATGCCAGTGATATCCTCAATGAGCTGATTCGTTTTCACGTTCCTGGTAACTATCTCCGTGGCCGCAGGCACCGTCTGCTAGCTGTGCCTATATGTCGCACGGTAGCCCGTGCGTCATCCCCTATTCCTCGCGTTCTTTCCGCGCTGAATAGCCTCATGGAAGCTAATCCGAACTGTGATATATTCGCAGATGAATTTAAAATTTTAATGAGCGCTTGCTTAGCGTTCTGTGAAAACAAAATTTAATTAGTTCGTTTACTGTGTTATTATTACCGTTTTTATTGTTCCTCTGATTTGATTTGTTTTTTTTTTTCTGTATATGTTATGATTTATATTATTATTTGAATTTTATTATGTATTTTTTGTGTGTTATTTAATTTTGTATGTATGTTAATGTAATTGGCTTATGAAAGCCGTATTAACATAAATAAAATAAATAAATAAAATAAAATACAAACGCTCTGGTTGCCCCTACGATTTTTGAAAGTTCCCCTTTGATTTCTCTGGTCTTCCACCACCAAACCTTATGTACTTATCATGGGACCACCTTGGGAATGTCTTCTTTGCAACAGAAAAAGAATTATCAAAATCGGTTAATAAACGATGAAGTTATCCGCGAACAAACATAAAAAAGCATATATACGGTCGAATTGAGTAACCTCCTCCTTTTTGAAGTCAGTTAAAAAACAAGAACTATTAAAATTCGACCATTATATCTAAATTCAATCAAATTTTTACTTAATGTTGGTAAGAAGTCTTTTAATTTCACAATATCGATTTGCGCAGCGCCTGATTTAAAAACCATAGCATATTTAGACGACCAGACGAGCTTGTACTAGTGAATCCGTAGGCGCTGGCATATCACAGCCATAAACACTCTACCCACCAAAGACCGGCGGCGTATGTCGGCAACATTTTGCCGGCGGGCTAGGTTGGCGGTTTCAGTCATTGCCAGTCGTAAATCTTTGCCGGCGGCATGTCCGCGGTATGTCGGCGGCTCGAAATCGAGAAACTTATTTGGCAGTTAAAAACTAGCACTAGTCATTACAGCTGAAATGTCGCCGGGCAACTGGGTGCAAACCGCCGACGTGTCGCCGGGTAACACGCGCGGGCGAAGGTTGCCAACATGCTTCTTTCAACATAAGCTCATAAAGTTGTGTCGGCGGGCTGTACCGCGGGGCCGGGCTTTGGTGTGTAGTGCGCTTTACAATTTAGTTTGCAAATGTTTTATTAAGATCGACGTTTATTACACTTGTACTCACAAAAAACTTAATAAATACCTATAAAGGGTGGGAGAGACGTCAACGCGCAAACTGTAATCAAGAATACAAAATAATGATTCTAGAGTCATTTCATTACATTGTATTTCATTTTTCATGCTTTTTTTTTTCTGGATGGGAAATCATCAAACGACCTCCTCCAATCTGGGCGGAGCGGAAGGGCGTGTTAGACGTTTGCTGACTAAAACCCACCCGTGTTCCTTCACTTGTCTCTGCGCCAGGGCCACGGTTACTTTTTTAACCAACCTGCAACCCTGACCCAGGAGGCATTGGTCTTCGTGGACCCCGTCACGATGTGCTGACATCTCTTCGAGGCGCGCGTGGAATTTAACGCGCCGTCGAACCGAACCTGGTTTTTAGCGAGCAGCGAGTTGCCGCTTGCGAGCGGCGAGGGCAACCCTCGCCGCTCGCAAGTCCGCGCACTACGGTGGCCAGGAGTTCGATGTTGTCTACCAACCAGGGCGTCTCCTGCCGCGGCTAGGGGCGTTAAAGCGCTGAGATTGCCTCTCCCCAACGCAATCCGCCTCCTCTTATGTCAGCATCACTGCTTCGCAGAAGTAATTAATGTAACGTAAAAATAAGGCCTAGGGTCAGACGCGAGAGATAGCCGCTACGAGGTCACGGCGGTAGCCTTGCCTCCTCTCGCCAATCCCACATAATATGGGCGAGTTCTTTGGCCTCTAGATTGGTACCGGTTGCGGATAAAATTGCAGTTTGTTAGCTACAGAAATACAATAATATGCATATCACGTAACTATAATAGGGTAGGTGACTTATAAAAACTAGACAAGTATTTTTTCTTTTTTCATATAAAAAAATGAAGACGATACAGTACGTTGAAAACTCGTGTGAGGTCACTCCTTGCTACACTTTTTAACAACGAGTGATGTCACCAGTTCCCACGCCCAGTCACTTGATGCCTTTTAAATTATTCAATTTTTATTGATTTGATAAAACAAAATATACGTATCCAATCTTTTTCTATAATCTGAATGACGGACTAAATAGAATATTTTTTTTTTACCCAGGGAACATCCCTTATACCGTTCCCAACAGCCCGTATACCGTTTACGGAAGATAAAAAGCTCTTGGCAAAACTGAAGGCTGTATAGTCAGCCTACATTCTTCCCACTGTTAGGACACAGGCCTCCTCTCGATGAGAGGGAGTGGGCCATAATATAACACGCTGGCCCAGTGCAGGTTGGTATGCCAGGTAGGCTGGCAGTTGGTAGGCTGTATGTTAGCTTTTTATGAGTCTATTTGGGTATTGTAGATCATTTCTTCAGACATCACCTTATGTTTGAATATCGCTTGCACTTCAGAAAACGAACAGCAGCCGATCGATTCTGTAACCATTACACCGTGGAAACTTAGGTCAAGTGAGGTCCTCCTCCATGCATCACAATATCACTGGCATGATCTGATAAACAAATCTGAACCAAAACTGTCCTGTCGCTGAACCGGAGAAACAACTTCATTTGTTTCTAAATATTAATGCAACTTTCGGAATATTTGCACGACTTTCTAATGCTTTCAGGAAACAAATCGTAGCTCCTACTGGTTCAACTTTTGTATGAATCCATTTTCTTACACATAGGTTTTTTTTGTAATTTTTACAAAGGGGATCGATGATTTTTTATGGCGTAGGTACCTTACTGTAATTTAGTTTTTGAAGTGAAACTTCTTTACGCACGCTTGACTTGGGGAGTAAGCTGGCGAACGTGTGACGTAAACGTTACGAAAAGTGATCGGGCAAGGCGAACGGAAGTTAAGTGGGGGATATAAGCACAGAGGCGCGAGCTTGGTAATACAAGGTCTACAACGACTTTTTGTTTTTTTTTCAATAAAAATAGAAGATCTATGCAAAAATATTAATTTACCAATGAAACCATGAAATAAATTTAAATATTTATAGAAAATTAATATATGGATATGTGTATACATGTATATATTGTACACACACACATATATATATATATACATACAGATGGAGCGAAAGAAGTTTCACTTCAGTCGTGTGGTCATAAGCACACTCGTTTTTTTTTTGTTATTCAATACGGCAGCGACTATTAAACCTGGATTGGGGGCTGCAGGGTAATTGCGTAACACACAATCGTCTATCAGTAGCAATGGGTTTAATTTTGACAGTTCAATAATATTCATTGCGTTATTTACGTTGTTGAGAAGATAGATTTTTCGAACACATGGAGCAATGGATATGCAATATGCTTCAAAATGATTCCAATTGATAGTAATAGTGTGTTACTCAATCAGAGTGCAGTATAAATCGATAGCTGACATCAATGGAATGGAAAATATAATAGGACCAAACCGCGTTAAACTTAAAGTTCCCGATATATTTAAAGTTGATCATGTGACATCCATATTTTTTTAAGTCTTGCCAACTAGCAGAACTAAATTGAGGTATTGTACTCGATCTGCCAGGGCCGTGAGTTTTCCCAAAGAGACACCGTGGCCCCTGGTGCATAGGCAAGTGAAGGAACACGGGTGGGTTTTAGTCAGTAAAAGTCTGACACGCCCTTCCGCTCCGCGCAGAGCAGGAGAGGACATTTGATGAATTCTTATAAGAAAAAAAGGGTATTGCACACGACCGTGGTGAGAAAGAGAACTGTATTTGGTGAGCTACACTAAAGGCGATGAACACACGGCAGAAGATTCATGCCAGTGTAGGTATATGAACAAACTGGGCAAACCCGTTTTAAATCCATCCGCACGGACAGGCGCGTAAACCACGCTACCGCGAGGGTCACGCTACCAAATCAGCTTTACCGTCGCCGCCCTCCGCGGCAGTATGCGCCTTAGGTACTAAATCATTTGCCACTTGATTAAATTACTTACTACATCGTTCGAACTAGGTGTAAGGTTGGACAGAACGCAAGCAGTTTCTTCCAGAATCATTAAAATAAATTTAATTTTAAATGGCCCCGATTTACTTGTTCGTGTAGGTACGTTCGTGGACAATGTGAAGAATGGCTAGAAAAGGGGTTACCGAGATGAGTATTAATCCTAATAATATTATAAATGCGAAAGTTAGTGAGGATATAGATGGATGGATGTTTATTATGCTGTTACGCAAAAACTACTGAACGGATTTTGATGAAATTTGGTACACAGATGGTTTATAACCAGGACAGCCTCCGTGGCGTAGTGGTAGCGAACGCGGCCGCTGCGCAAGGAGGCGCGGGTTCGATCCCCGCGCAGTGCAAATATTTGCATGCATGAATATGAATATTTGCACTGGTCTGGTCGTACCTCGGGAAGCACGTTAAGCCGTTGGTCCCGGTTGCCATACGAACATCTAATGGCAGTCGTTACGAGTTCTTGGAGCCCTCAAAAGTCCAACAATTGGTCTAGCTGCAATGCTTCGATATCTCCTTCGGATTGTGGAGGTCAGACAGCAGTCGCTTCATGGAAAATATCGAAGTTTAGCCAAAATGAGCAGTTAGACTGGCAAAGCGGACCCTAGACTCCAAAGCTGAAAAGCTTCGGAAACGACTGGGATTAACGCTGAGATAAAGATGAAGAAGAGATAGTTTATAACCAGGAATAACACATAGGATTCTTTTTAACCGGATACTTCTACGGGATCGAATCTTATGCTGCTAGTAGAAAAGTATTGAATAAAAAGACATGTTGGGCCTACCCTAATTATATAGATTGGGGCAACGACAACAGAATGAATAACAATGTATGAACCTTTCAACACGACTATATTTTAAGAAATATTAATGTTGATTAATTATAAACATCAGATCAGCCACCCCATTAACTAAATAACCCTCTTATAAGTATATTTAGCAATGTATACAGTGTATATGGTTGCAAGTTGTATTTAATCTAAATTAAATCCAGTTTCCACTGCGGCGACGCGCGATAGTGGAAAATCGTTGCTGAAAATTCGACCATGACTTTCTGCTTGAAAATATTTTTCTTGATTTTACTTAAGCACTTTGTCAATGTGGTGTATTTAAGACATATTCATGCAAAGTTTCATGTGTCTAACTTTTTGTAAAGAAGTTAAGGACGGACGTAAAATGATGAAACTATGATGGTTCCGAGACGTGAACTACGGTACCTTAAAAAGGTTGCTTGCTTCTTACATATGCACTATATACTTAATCTATGTATACAGGTTACATTGCCTAGCTATTTCCCAATTTTGGTTATTAACCTTTATTGGAACGAAAAAAAATAGAAAAGTAATATTTTGCAGTAAGCGTGAC
The DNA here is from genome assembly GCA_037179545.1 of Sesamia inferens. Lineage (NCBI taxonomy): Eukaryota > Metazoa > Arthropoda > Insecta > Lepidoptera > Noctuidae > Sesamia > Sesamia inferens. The sequence continues at coordinate 19,313,352 of CM073941.1, read as the reverse complement.
GTATCTAAAGAAAAATTACAAACACGTAACAATAACAATGTCAATAACGCAATGGATGTTGTTCATCTGTCAAATTGAAACTGATTGTTAGTGAAAGCGTGTTACGCTCATTTTTCATTGGACTTTTAAATTATTTATAGTGTTGTTTACTAAATATAAGTGCGTGATTTATGTAACTAATAAAAAGTGCATTCAGTAAAAAATTCATAAAGAACATTGATATATATCACATAGCGGCCTCATCATGACTTTGCCTCAAACCTCCCTCATAGACGGTTCACGCGGCCGTCTTTCTCGACATGAATGAGAATTCATTACGTGACATTGACTAATATGCACAAACTATGCGAAGCCAAAGAAGAAAGAAATCAATAATAAATATATAAAGGGTGTTACGTAATTTCTCCCCTGGCAAATAAAAAAAAAATAGGTGATATGTAGTCACATGTCACCTATTTTTTTTTTTTAAATGGCGCTCAGGTACGGACATGCGTTATGTCTACGAAAATCAGGCATTGTAGTAAAACTGAAAATCGAAAAACTTATGGAAATTTACTTATAACGTCCGCATTGCTTTTAACTGGAAATAAATAAGTATAAATTCATATACTTAGCTCCAGACGCAATAAAACGAAAGAAACTTGTTTCCGAATAACATCATTTGCAATTTAAACAACAAAATTATAACTTTTAGCAAGGCAAAATAAAAATACAGCTAAAGGTTGTTAAGAATTTATGGAACTGGTTTCATACCATATCGTCTTCGTGTCTTGTATTTTAAAACCAGACTTCGAGAGAAAAAGACGTGTTTATTATTGGATACAATTTTAAATTTTTAAAAGTAAAAAAAAAAACTTATTTAATATTAATTGTCTGTAGCTCTTTTTGTCGTAGTGATGGAACTCACCTTTAAAATGGGTTCGTCGAGCGCGTGCGCGAACATTTTGACATAGGGCAGTATCTCAGCATCTTTCAGAATTTCAGTGTAGCCGTAGTGGTACTGAAAGCGCCCGCGTTCCACCGCCCCACGTGCACAAATTGAAAACAACGAATTCACAAACACATCACAGAATTTCTTTTCCAAGGTAAGTTTTATTTCTAGAAATTATTGCTAAATTAAAATATGCAAGAGACAATAGTATTTTTTTTTTCTGTGGTAATAATTTTCGGAGCCAAATGCACAGACACTATTTGGATAAAGAACCTTTTTTTGAATTGAGAATATGTATTTATTTTAAATAAGTTGCCAAATAATATCTATTCTGAAAATAATATCTATTAATAATAATATCTATTCTAATCTATTTTTGAAAGAATGACGGAAAATCACAAATCAGTCAGAATTTCTATTAAATGGTAATGAAGTGTAGGCTTTTGTGACCTACTTACCACTTTATTCTACTATAGGACTGTTAAATCATTATTGTTATCAATGTGGTATATTTGAATGTATTAATTAATACGAAAGGGTATAATTATGATTGAATGAAGATATTTTTGGGGAGGAAATAATGTTTGTTTACACGTAGGGAGTAACATCAATACCTAATGACATAATTTTCCTTTGTGTTTTCTGTTGTAACAGTCAGTAATTGGGTTATGGAGGTCAAATAGGCTGTCGCTCCATGAGAAATACTGGTTTTGCTGCATCATTCTCTAGGCAGCATTTCTTGGTGGTAGGCCATAACATCGGCTGCCGGCAGAAGTTACCACCCACCAGACAAAGTCTTGTCTACCAAGCGATTCATCGTGTTCCGGCACGATGTCAGGTGAAGCCGTACGGAGGACGGGTCTGAGCAGTTGTGTTGCGAGTTGTGCCGAGTATGATGCGCCAAATGTTGTTGTGTCGGGAGTTTGGTTGTGGGGGGTCTCCAAATCAACCTTCCCCTGACGCAGCATCGTTGGTCGTGTTGTTGGGCTTAACATTGCATCACCACGCTCAACTTCCGTCTTCCTTCATATTCAATAAGTTTTTTGAATGAATAGGCTTGATAAACTAGCGCGCATCCCTGCTTACCATCAGGCAGGATTGTGGTCAAGCACTAGTATATAATTATTTAATAAAAATCAGGTTAGACTGAGAGCTGACCCCAACATGCAGTTTAGATTTAAAAAAAAAAATACGAGTGTGCTTATGACCACACGACTGAAGTGAAACTTCTTTCGCTCCATCTGTATGTATATATATATATATATATGTGTGTCATTGGTAAATTAATATTTTTGCATAGATCTTCTATTTTTATTGAAAAATAAAATAAAAAAAAAACTCGTTGTAGACCTTGTAGTACCAAGCTCGCCTCTGTGCTTATATCCCCCACTTAACTTCCGTTCGCCTTGCCCGATCACTTTTCGTAACGCTTACGTCACGCGTTCGCCAGCTTACTCCCCAAGTCAAGCGTGCGTAAAGAAGTTTCACTTCAAAAATTTAAATTTAGTGTGGTTTATTTTAATAGATGAACAATAGGTATGTACTTTCTTGCTTAGTACCTGTAGTTATTATAAACTAGCAGGCTAATTGCCTAATACACTATCAGTAGCAATGGGTTTCAATTTGACAGTTCAACAACATTCATTGCGTTGTCTACGTTCTTCAGCAGACTTTTTTCGAACATAATACAGGGTGTATTCAGATACACCCTGTATTATGTTCGAAAAAAGTCACCCTGGTGGTCTAGCCTTTTCGCGAAGTTTGCGTTACGATGTCAGCATCGTAACGCAAACTTCGCGAAAAGGCTAGACCTCATGCCACTAATAAAATTATGATAGTCATTTATGTCGTTTATGAAAATTACAGAATACAAAGTGTTTAAAAAAAAGTGACGGCTCGGCCTTTGAACGTTGCAAGCGTGCCAAGGTAAAGCGCCTGACGAGGTGATCGAACCTACGATCCACAGCTTGTAAGTCGCGACCGATACCATTAAGCCAACACTGCTCCTATTTACAGATTTTTGTATATACTTAGATTGTATCATAGATGTCTTTGGACGATATTGCTAACTACGTACTATGATGTGCTATGATTATTGTGGGTTTTATAACTTTTAAATTTGTCGTGGAACACCCAGTTGTGACGTGATTGCTTTCGCTGTATATTATGTATTAAATAATAGGCATCATCAAATAAATTATTTTTTAAGAGGAACTCATGAAAAAATTAGAGACAAGACGTAGCGATCATCATCATCATCTTTTTTATCGTCCCACTGCTGGGCACGGGTCTCCTCTCATACAGAGAAGGATTGAGCGTAATCACCACGCTTGCTCAATGCGGGTTGACGATTTCAGACTTAAAGTCCAGGTTTCCTCAAAATGTTTTCCTTTACCTTATAATCAGTCATTGGTGTCCAAGATATACTTAGAAAGTACATATAACTTTAGAAAAGTAACATTGTTACTTGCTTGAACTGGATTCGAACCCGCACACTCATACTTGAGAGGCTGGTGTTTAAACCACTGGGCTACCACGACTTGACGTCGAATATAAATAAATCAATCGTAAATAGAAACACTTCTTACCATCGAAGCTCGCAGGACTCTTTTCTTCCATTTGTAATGATCCGGCTCGAAGGGTACGAGTAAAGATGTATGGGCTAATGTCTGTACAGGGAGATGTAAAGTGTTGATATAAGTATACATGCCTATTATTGTATACAGTCAGGGTTTTTTTTAATTGAACAGAAAGCTGTGTTGAGTTTGTTCCGCTTTTTCTTCGTCCCAGCGAAAGAATTTGGAAGTGGCGAATTTCAGGAGTTTTGGGGGACTGTTTTATGTAATTTTGGCGTTAAAAAGTGCTGATTCTCAGTCTAATTTCAATAAATTTCTTTAGATTTTGTTACAAATCACACAGAATGTAAGCAGGAAAGTTTTGTGTTACAGATTGATCAATTCATTAGATAAATAATATTTAGATTTACCTACTTAGAAAGTACATATAACTTTAGAAAAGTTACATTGTTACTTGCCTGAACTGGATTCGAACCCGCACACTCATATTTGAGAGGATGGCGTTTAAACCACTAGGCCACCACGACTTGATTGATAATCTAATATATAAAATTCTCGTGTCACAGTTTTCGTTGCCATACTCCTCCGAAACGGCTTGACCGATTTTGATGAAATTTTTTGTGCTTATCCGTTAACTATGAGAATCGGCCAACATATATTTTTCATCCCCCTAAATGTTAGGGGTAGTCCACCCCTATTTTTATTTTTATTTTTTAGACAAAAGTTTTTAATTTATATTTTTTTTATGATACAACATACAAAAATACATACAATCCTCAATTTTCACCCTTATGGCAAAACAACGTTTGCCGGGTCAGCTAGTACTTATACAGAATGTTAAGAAAACCCTGTCCGACCCACAAGGATAATAAAGGTTAGGTAAACACGTGACCACATATAATATAAAATTTTACGTAATCATCATAGTACCAATACAAATGAATTTTGAAATAATCTTTTTTTCCCGCGAATTAATTCCAACTTCCCCGAAATTTGGTAATTTTTAAAAGTGACAACACCGGTGTTTTTATGAGCGAATAGCGATGCGACCACGTGCCGCGTGCCCTGCCGCCCGCCGCCTCCGCCGCCTCCGCCGCCGCGCGCGGAAGGGTGGATAACGCAGATTTATTAAGTTACCTCTTTTTGCGAAATAATATTTATTTTTTTAGGTGGATTTTTTTTTTTAAATTTAGCCCGGTTTTGTATGCATTAGTAGAACCAGTTATCGATACTTAACAACACCTTCACGGGTCGGACAGGGTTTTCTTAACATACTGTATAAAATTCACCTGTCACAGTGCTGAACGGCTGAATCGATTACATTCGTTAGACCTGATACTAAGTTTTCTTTTATTTTTTATATTCATAAGTGTAGTCGTAGTTAGTATATACATAAAGTTATTTTGTGGTGAGCGCGATATTCGGCGCATGGAAACAAGTAAACGAAGAATTGTTCATTCGTTGCTTGTTAAGGTGAAAACTACCACAACACATTTCATGTGGGGTTACTCGTACATAACTGGAAAGTACTAAAAGAATCAAGAAAGATTACAGCAACAAATCAAATTAAAAAAAAAACAAATTCGATTCGGATTTTGCGCATGAAAGATTCCGTCTCTAAAAGGGCCTCTATAGCTCCTGAAGTAACAAAGTTATGTAAAAAAAATTAAAAAGCGTAAGCTGAAAGAAGATTACATGAATTTGATAATAGCGCATTGATCGAGTCTCAGGCTATGGAATGTTACATAAGACAGACTCCAGAGGTCTAATTGTGTGCCTTGTTTAAGTTAAAGAATAGGGTATTTGACTAAAAAATACTAATTAGTCCGTCAGTCAGATTTCCATAAAATACTAGATACACATTTTTTCTTTTTTCATATAAACAAAAATGATGACGACACAGTGCATTGAAAACTCGTCTCATGACACTGCACGCTACACTTTTTAGCGCGCAGAGACGTCACCAGCCACCACTGTCAATTTTTACTGATTTGATAAAACATAATATTCGTATCCTATATTTTTCTATAATCTGAATGACCGACTAAATAGAATCAATTTTTTTTTTACCCAGGAAACATCCCTATTGGTCTTAAATGAATAAATAATAATAATAATTAAGTAATCTAAGCCGTCACTATAATTTCCCTTTAAAGTCCATTGTGATAAGGAAAATAGTACAAAAAATCCGAGTATAGTCTGCAGGGTAATTGACCACAAAACACACTATCAATAGTAATGACTTTCATTTTGACAGTTCAACATCCATTGCGGTGTTAACGTTGTTGACCAGACACATTGTTCGAACATTTGAAGCAATGGATTAGCAATATACTTCAAATTGATAGTAATAGTGTGTTTCGCAATTAGGGTGCGAGCAAATCATGACCCTTTCGTATAGAAATAAAAATAAAACATACAAATACCTAAGATCAACAAAGCCTTCATTAGCATAACCACTGACCTTTAGAGCTTTTTTACTTATTTCGAATTTATATGTATTTTAAAACGGTTAGATGAGCAGGTTTTCCTTGCTCACAGTGAACCAGAAATTGTATATGAGTTTTTGATTCTACTATTCAATTAAAGGCTGCTCGGGCCGATTGAAGGTAACGATACGCTTGTTGCGGTCACTTCGGGGATGGGTAGTTAGAAGAAGCTTAACAATCTAACAACCAGTCTTGTCAAAGGGTATCATGTTTCCTATTATCGAAGTTATAGATTATTTTTTTTTTTTTTTTTATTAAAATATAAACCAGCGCTTGACCGCAATCCCGCCTGATGGTAAGCAGTGACGCAATCGTTGATGGTAAAGCGCACTAGTTTATTAAGAGCCTATTCACTCTAGCCTTGAAGACACTCAAATTGTAGTCCGACGGAAACACCGCCGGATTTTTTAAATAGTGTAGCGGTACCTAAAAACTCCACAAATAACGCCTCGTACTGACGTCACACGAATCCTACATCTCGCAAGCAGAGTTCACTGTACAATTAGCATACGTACAACTTCCCAAATTCAACTGTTGGGCAGGCCTGCCACACATAATACTTGTCTGGTCGGAGGATCCTCCCTTTTCTATGGAGGATGAGTGAACTTTACTCTCTGTTCCTCATGCCACCACAATAGCAAGTGAGCCGTTATCGACTATTCTGCCAATGTCACGCGGAGTCGGTCAGCGAGCCGTCAAACTTTGCACAAAAGTTATAATTGTCAGCATGGCAATTTTCTTAATTTAACACACGTTGACATGACGACTGACGATTGATTCGATCCCAGGTATTGGTATTTGTACCTAAGAATGCACGCGTCACAGGTATCAAAATAATTTGATAATTGCGCATCAAGAGCAGCCATCAGTGCCCTATTTCTGTTATGCATGGGCAAACGTGGCAGGTGAGGTCTGATTTCTGCCGACATGAAATTAAATTCCCGAATCGCATCCTTCAAAGCATTATTTAATTCCTCATTGCACTGGGTGAAGTATACATTAATAATTGTCGCTGATATGAAATGGCGACAAGATTTTGTGCGTTTTAATTATGGAAGTTGGCCTTCTGGTCAGCTGAATATCCGTACTTTCAAGTCACTGCCTGTTCCGTTTAAAATACCGGTTTTCAGCTGTTGTCCGTGAGGCCGGAAATCGACCGTAGATAAAAGTTTTGGCATAAAATGCAAAAACATTAACAAACTTTTGAACAATGAAACGAAGCTCCTATTAATATTCCGTCCAGCACTTCTTGCGGGGGTGCAGGAGTATCGAATTTTCTTTTGTCGGGACTGACGTATCGACCAGCAGTTTAATTAAGTAACACAAACGCCTATTGTGTTATTCAAAAACTAAACTAATTTTAAGTTAACACAACATCGGCTGCCGGCTGAAGTTACCACTCACCAGACAATGTCTTGCAGCCGAGCGATTCGTCGTGTTCCAGTATGATCTCTGCTGAAGACGCATGTAGGACGGGTCTGAGCAGTTGTGTAGCGATGTGTGCCGGGTACGAATGGCCAAATGATCGTCTGGCGTAGCATCGTTGGTCGTGTTGTTGGGTTTAATATTGTATCACCTCGCTCAACTGCCATCTTCCTTCCTATTCGCTCAGTTTTTCTGAGTGAATAGGCTTTTAATAAACTAGTGCGCTTTACCATCAACGATCGCATCACTGCTTACCATTAGGCGGGATTGCGGTCAAGCGCTAGTTTATAATAAAAAAAAAAAAAACATTCCAACTCTAAATTTATATGTATCACGAGTTCATTTTTGATTAAATTCAATGAAGCTCTGTTTCTTTCTTCTCGCCACTTCACATTCATGACCGAAAACACTCTTTCAGTAAATGCTGAAGTGGCGGGAACAGAGATATAGCTAATATTTTTTTTTTAAACAATCAAATTCTTCAGTACATTTTTTAAAAAGACATTGCAAATAAGTGCGTTCAGTAACGTTCGAATATGGATTGGGGAATCGGCGATACCACAAATAGTGGACTTTTTTATTCTGATTAAGGATTTTTGCATATTATTACAGACGACCACTAGTTTTAGTAAATATTTTGTAAAAAAAAAAAGTATTTTAGCGTACTTTATTAGTGTTATAGATTATAGAGTACGCCTACATGATATAGAGGACAATATTCTATTTTAGAGTATGGTTGGAACCTTAGTGCCGGGTACGATGGGCCAAATGTTGTTATGTCGGGGGTTTGGTTGCGGAGGGTCTCCTAATCTAATCTCAGTTTTTTTTAGTGAATAGGCTCTTAATAATCTAGCGCGCTTTACCATCAACGATTGCATCACTGCTTACCATCGGGCGGGATTGCGATCAAGCACTAGTTTATAATTATTAAAAAAAAATATGCATCTTTTTCTTTCTGTTTCATGACATTAGTTGTTAAAAGAGTACCTAACCGTGGAGTTTCTTGCTGAATGTTGTAGAAAATGATCAGTTGTTACAGTTTTTTTTTTTTATTTTGTATGGGAAATCATCAAATGTCCCCTTCCGCTCTGGGCGGAGCGGAAGAGCGTGTCAGACTTTTACTGACTAAAACCCACCCATGTTCCTTCACTTGCCTGTGTTCCAGGGCCACGGTTACTCATTCAACCAACCTGCAACCTTTTTTTCCGGGTGGAAAATCCTCATGGATGGACTCTTACTGACTAAAAACCACCCGGGTGTTCCGTCTCACACCTACACCGGGGGTTGCGAGAACTAATACTGCTTCCACAACCCCCGATTGGTGCTGGCCCGCCGACGTGGGCGTCCTCGGGTCAGGGGGAAAGTGAGGTGTAGGACTCCTCCCGTGACGTCTAAGAGTGGCGCGCGTGGAACACTTCGCGCCACCACCTCGGGTCCTGATGTGTGGGGGACGACAGATGTCCGCGAGTCTATCGCCCCTAGACCCATGGGTCCCGCAACGAAATTAATCAGAAAAGAATAGCGGAGGAGTAAGAAAAAAAAAAAAGCCCCCCTGAATAGGTTATGTTATTTAAGGGGGCTGGAAGAGGAGGTTATCCGCCCTCCGGCGACGCCCGGTACGCCTGCTGCGGGCCGGGTGAGAGGACGAAATCTCCATCTCCTTTTCCGCAGCCTCCTTCTGAGCCTGCAACCCTGGCCCAGGTTTCTCTCTCTTCTATCTCTTTGAGTTTGAGGTGCGCGTGAAACACAACGCGCCGTCGATCCGGGCCTGGTCCTTACCGGGCGGTGAGCTGCCTACTGCTCACCGCTCACAAGACCAATTGTTACCGTGCACCGTAAACCTACCCTGTGACGTTTCAAAGGTGCCACTGTGGGGTTGTGTGAAACTAACGGCCGCCAGCGACTTAGTTCGCGTGGAGTTGGTTATGCTTCGCTCCTATTGGTCGCAGCGTGATGTTATATAGCCTAAAGCCTTTCTGGATTAATGGGCTATCCAACACAAAAAGATTTTTTTTAAATCGGACCAGTAGATAGTAGTTCCTGAGATTAGCGCGTTCAAACAAACAAACTCTTCAGCTTTGTATACAGGGTGTATCTGACATCGTAACGCAAATTTGGCGAAAAGGCTAGACCGCATGCCACTAATAAAATTATGATAGTCATTTATGTCGTTAATGAGCGGTTACAGAAATAATAATGTTTAAAAAAAGTTTCGCCTCGGCCTTTGAACGTTGCAAGCGAGCCGCCGTGCGGGTTTATAGGTATGACATTGATCCCTGTTGTGAATTCTATTAAATCAGTTGATAAGATAGTTTTTCGAGTTTTGTTTTCATTGCGCTTTTTTGTGTAATTAGCAAATTAATGAATTTTTACTTTAAAATCTTATAGGGTTATAAAAGTATAGCAATTATGAACGGTCTAAAGTAAAAAAACTACACATATTTTTTTTAAATCATAAAATAGACGACGAAAAATTCCACCACTGGGTTCAGAATCATGTACTGGATCCATGGTACTCGTTTGTGCGTCGATGTCAGATACACCCTTTATGAGTATATAGATGAAATATTTTGATTTTGAAACGATAAACAGTAGTCGACAGCAATATAGTTGAAAATTTATTAAAGAAATTTGTCAGAATGTAGTAGTTTGATGTGCTGTCTGTACATAGTAGCTACTGTTAGTTATAGTGTTTTTAGTGAATAATAAAACTTTATTGTAACTTGGTAGCTCATAAGGTATAGTACGTGACGGTTGCGAATTCTAAATATTGTAGAATATGTTAGTAAATTTACTAGCCCGTTATTATAAGCTAGTTGCGCCACGCGGTTTCACCCGCATAAGTCAATTATTATTTATCGAGATAAAAAGTATTCTATATGTTATAAACCATTTGTGTGCCAAAGTCTTGCGGCCAAGCGATTCGTCGTGTTCCGGCATGGTGTCTGGTGAAGCCGTACGTAGGATGGGTCTGAGTAGTTGTATTGCGATGTATGCCGGGTACGATACGCCAAATGTTGTTGTATCGGGAGTTTGGTCGTGGAGGCTCTCCAGATCAATCTCCCTCTGGCGCAGCATCGTTGATCGTGTTGTTGGGTTTAACATTGCGTCACCTCGCTCAACTGCCGTCTTTCTTCCTATTCACTAAGTTTTTTAAGTGAATAGGCTTAATAAACTAGCGAGCTGTACCATCAACGATAGGATGACTTAAAAAAAAACGTTTTATCTTGATTCATCATCATCATCAACCTTTTTATCGTCCCACTGCTGGGCACAGGTCTCCTCTCATACAGAGAAGGATTCGTCAGTTTATTAGGTTTGAACTAAGTGTACTTATTTAACTAGATTGTAAGGACGACCTTTTTCAATGGTAAAATGGATGCCTTTTTTAACACTAGACGACAGCAAAACGAAAGCCTGAATAAAAACGCGTTGTTGAATATTCAACTTACAACACTGGGCCGAGCGTTGGAAATCCTTCAGCGTGCTTTGCGTGTAGTGTTAGTGAAAACAGGTATAACTCAGTAGTCTCTATTCTTTAAGCTCAGCGGGGTATTTACGTAACATACTATCAATACCAATGGGTTTCTTTTTGACAGTTCAACACCAATCACTATACAGTATGTTAAGAAAACCCTGTCCGACCCGTGAAGGTGTTGTTAGGTATCGATAACTGATTCTACTAATAGATACAAAACCGGGCTAAACTTAAAAAAAAATCTCCCTAAAAAAATAAATATTATTTCGCAAAAAGTGGTACTTAACTTGATAAATGTGCGTTCACCCTTCCGCGGGCGGCGGGCGGCAGGGCACGCGGCATGTGGTCGCATCGCTATTCGCTCATAATAATACCGGTGTTGTCACTTTTTTAAAAATTACCAAATTTCGGGGAAGTTGGAATTAATTCGCGGGAAAAAAGATTATTTCAAAATTCATTTGTATTGGAACTATGATGATTACGTAAAATTTTATATTATATTTGGTCATGTGTTTACCTAACCTTTATTATCCTTATGGGTCGGACAGGGTTTTCTTAACATACTGTACAATAGTGGCCCCGAGTCCCTTGTTCACAAACTAAATTAATTTAAAGTTAAGTGCATCTTTTTCTTTCTATTTCAAAAAGAAAAGGACAGAAGATAAAATATGCAGTTTTTTTTCTCTTTAGACCGTTCATAATTGCTATAACCCAAGTTAAAATTAATGTAAACAAAACTAGAAAAACTATCCTTAATCAGCTGATTTAATAGAGTTCTCATCAGGGGTCAACGTCATACCTATAATACAAACACACTCGGTGGCATGCTTGCAACGTTCAAAGGCTGAGACGACACTTTTTTTAAACACTGTGATTTTTGTAACCGCTTATTAACGCCATAAATGACTATCATAATTTTATTAGTGGCATGCGGTGTAGGCTTTTCGCGAAGTTCGCGTTACGATGTCAAATACATCCTGTATTGTGTAGGGCAAATAGACGCAAATGGTTCTGTATAAGTCCCCGTTTATACTTTGATTAGTAATAAGGGAAGTCCATATATGTTCTGCGAGATTTCCTTTGGGGGTAGCTGCCCTCACCTGCCCCCATGCCTGGATACGCCCATGTCCCTCACACTATCTATATTTTCTCTAGCCTCCCCGTCCCGCTCTATTCATCAACAATGTAACTTACAGGTCTCCCAAAGTGATAATGCGCATAGAAATCTTCGTCACTGTTCGGCAACTGTCGTATTCCCCGAGCGTTCGGAAGAAGATATGTATACAGTATGTTAAGAAAACCCTGTCCGACCCATAAGGATAATAAAGGTTAGGTAAACACATGACCAAATATAGTATAAAATTTTACGTAATCATCATAGTACCAATACAAATGAATTTTGAAATAATCTTTTTTTCTCGCGAATTAATTCCAACTTCCCCGAAATTTGGTAATTTTTAAAAAAGTGACAACACCGGTATTATTATAAGCGAATAGCGATGCGACCACGTGTCGCGTGCCCTGCCGCCCGTCCCCCGCGGAAGGGCGCAACGCACATTTATTAAGTTACCTCTTTTTGCGAAATAATATTTATTTTTTTAGGGGGATTTCTTTTTTTTAAGTTTGGCCCGGTTTTGTATCCATTAGTAGAATCAGTTATCGATACCTAACAACACCTTCACGGGTCGGACAGGGTTTTCTTAACATACTGTATAGAGTGGTTAAGTGCATAAAGTGGTTAAGTGCACCACTCTGTATACATTTCTTCTTCCGAACGCTCGGGGAATACGACCGTTGCCGAACAGTGACGAAGATTTCTATGCGCATTATCACTTTGGGAGACCTGTACAACGTTTCACAGATATCTAAAAGACTTTATCTAACTTAGTGTTATAGACTAATTAAGTAAACTCAGTGGTTTTAGAAACTGCACGTATTCAGTCGTATAGTGAACAGATGGAAATGTGGCGGAGAATAAAGGTAGTACCTCTTTGTGTTCGAATACATCGTTTTGTTTGTGGTTAACAAAACTGTTTGGGGCGAATACTCTAGAGGAGTACTAAAATATGTCAGTGTGTTATTTTTGTGCCGCAAAACTAATGTAGCATCGTGTTTCATTTGAAAAACGAGAATCTTGATGGTAGGCCATAACATCGGCAAAAGTTACCACCCACCAGACAAAGCCTTCCCGCCAAGTGATTTTGACATGACATATGAATGTCTGATGAAGCCATAGGTATGGAGGACGGGTTTGGGCAGTTATGCTGCGCTGTGTACCGATGCGCCAAAAGGGATGTATCCAAGGTATGAAAATAAAAAAAAAATAATTAGTCCGTCTAATAGATAATGAAAAAAATTAAGATCCGTATTTTTTATTTTGTCGAAATTACCAAAAACTACTGAGATATAGCGTAAGTATTAAAATTACGGAGTGGGGCTAATTACTTCACGCCGTGGTATATTTTATACCACGGGGTGACGTCATGCGACATTTCAAATCAATATATCTTCCCAAGTATTTGAATGAAAGAAAAAAGAAAAATACGTGTTCAATATTTTTTATAAATCTATCTGATGGACATTAAATTATTTTTTACGATACAACCCAAATGTTGTTGTGTCGGGAGTTTGGTCGTCGAGGGTCTCCAGATCAATCTCCCTTTGGCGCAGGATCGTTGAGTCTGACATTGCATCACCTCGCTCAACTGCCGTCTTCCTTCCTATTCACTCAGTTTTTTGAGTGAATAGGCTCTTAAAAAACTAGCGTGCTTTACCATCAACGATTGCAGCACTGCTTACCATCAGATGGGATTGCGGTCAAGTACTAGTTTATGATTACAAAAAAACCTGTTTTTTAGTGGTAAAATTGTATTGACAAATGTGAGACATTTGTCAAAATTTTATTCATTGGTTGGATTCCACAAAATGTGTTTAATACCTGGATTTCATCCATCATTCTTTTTTTGTAGGGTTATCACGTAAAATTAATGTCGACTTTTTGATAATTTTTCGAAATACCAGGTTATTATGTATGTTCTTTTAGTGATTCTATTGAAATATGCTGCAATAAGAATTGTTAATAAATAGTTAGCATGAAAAAGTCGATAATTATGTAGGTAAATAACGAAATTTGTAAAACGTGAGTTGTGATAACCCTAAATTGCTTTGTTGACTGATTAAAATGTGAAGGAAAACATTTTGAGGAAACCTGGACTTTAAATCTGAAATCGCCAACCCGCATCGAGCAAGCGTGGTGATTACGCTCGATCCTTCTCTATACCTAATTTTTTTTTTTCCGGGGTGGAAATCCTCATAGGATGCCCGCCGCCCTGGGGTGGGCGACGGGGTATGTCAGACTTTTACTGACTAAAACCACCCCGGTGTGTCTTCTATCACGAGCGCACGTGGGGCCGCGGGAGTCTAAATTCTTCCACGGCCCCACCCTCGTGCTGGCCCGGTCTGTCCGGGCCTCCTCTCCTACACGGGGTAGTGGGGTGTTAAACTACCCCGTGCATCACCTCAAAGGCGCGCGCCGACACTCGCGCGCGCCTTCACCTCGGGGTCCATCAATAGGGGGGCGGGGACTTCCCCATGTCCCTCGCCCCTGGACCCATTCATGGGGGGCGGAAGAGGGCGTTATCCGCCCTTCTTCGGCGCCCGGTGCGTCTTCTGCGGCCCGGGAAGGGAGTTGATATCTCCCTTTCCCGTTCCGCAGCTTCCTTCTGCGACATCACGTCCTCGCAGAAGGACACCACCGCGTCCCACGACTCTGAGCTGCCGACCATCCTCCGCACTACTGCCGGCAGCGTCAGGTCGCCTCCTACTTCAATTGTGAGGACACGGCGCTGCTCCTCCCAAGCTACACACTCGGAGAGCGTGTGCTGCGCCGTGTCCTCCCCGCATTGGACGCAGTGGTGGCACCGAGCGTCCGGCTCCCTGCCTAAGCGATGCAGGTACTTGCCGAAGCAGCCGTGCCCCGACAGCACCTGCGTCACCCTGAACGACAGGGAGCCGTGCCTCCTCCCGAGCCAGTCGTCGAGTACTGGCCGGATCGCCTCGACGGTAGCGAGGCCGGCGGTAGGGCGCATGAGCCTCTGCCGCCAGTCCACCACCAGGACCTGATTTAGCTCCTCTCGGCGCAGCTCGATCTGCCGCTGCACCGGACTGGAGCCCCGTGTCCGCTCTTCCTCGCGCCATCGGTACAATGACGCGAGTACTTTCGCCTCTAGGTCCCAGGGCGGGGATCCGGCCAGGACGCAAGCCGCCTCGTAGGATATCGTGCGATACCCGCGGACGACCCTGACGGCCATCGCCCTCTGCGGCTTGCGCAGAATGGCGAGTGTTCCGGCCGTCAGGTCCATCGCCCACACAGGGGCCCCATACAGGGCCATGGACCGCACGATTCCTACGTACAACCGCCTACAGGCGGCGCTCGGGCCCCCCATGTTGGGAAGCAACGTTGACAGCGCGCCTGCTGCACCCATCAGCTTGGGCGCCAGCCGCCGGAAGTGGGGTCCGAATTCCCATCGGCTGTCGAGCACCAATCCCAGGTACTTCATGGTGAACTCGACAGCTATCCGGGCCCCACTGACCACGATATGTGATCCCGGGGCCGGCGCACGCCGGGGGCCATGGAAAACCATGGCCTCCGACTTGTCAAGGGCCACCTCCAGGCCCAGGCGTCGGATGCGGTTCACCACCTGTGACACCGCAGCCGTGGCTATCAACGTCGCTTCCATGTACGAGCTCCCCCGGGCAGTGACAAGCGTGTCGTCCGCATAACACGTCAAGTCGGCGCCCGAAGGGAGCTCGCCTCTCAACACCCAGTCGTAGCCGATGTTCCACAGGAGCGGTCCCAAGACCGATCCCTGTGGAACACCGCACGACATTTGGTGCCGACCGGCACCGTCACGTCCCCGATAGATGACGCATCTGTCCTCCAGATAAGCCCCTACTATGCGGCGGAGGTAGGGAGGCACCCGATGGTATTTCAGGGCCTCCCTAATACAGCTCCAGGGTAGGGTGTTGAAGGCGTTGGAAATGACTAAAGACACCGCCAACACCACCCCACCCCGGGACACCGTATCCTCCGCCAGGGCTCTCACGCGCATAATGGCGTCTATGGTGGAGCGCCCTCGACGAAAACCGAACTGGTTGTCGTCCAGGTTCGGCCCCTCTCCGCACAAGTGGCCGACGAGGCGATCTGCGATTATACGCTCAAAAAGTTTGCCCGCCTCGTCGAGCAGCACTATGGGCCGATACGCGGACGGCGAGTCCGCGGGGCGCCCCTCCTTTCTGAGCAGGACCAGCTTCCCCTCCTTCCACACACTGGGAAACTGACCCTGCTCGAAGCATGCCGTGAAGAGCCCCCTCAGCTGGGGCTCTAGCTCCTTCAGAGCAAGGACGAGAGCTCGGCCAGGAACTCCGTCGGGTCCGGGCGCTTTATTCTTGGCCCGGAGCCGCGACACGGCCGCTCCCGTCTCTGCTTGCGTCACCACGGGGACATCGGTGCCCTCTTCTTCTGGAGAGTCTGTGGCTGAGGGTGAAACCATCGCCGGGGGAACATGTCCCGCCCGCTCAGGGAAGAGGGTGGATACCACCGCCTCCAGCAGCTGGGGTTGCATACTCTGCACCAGTGGGGGCGCCCAGGGACGCAACTTGCCCCGTACCCAACGGTAGGGGCGCCCCCACGGATCCCGATCTAGGGACCCCAGCAGCTCTTCCCTGGCCCGCGACTTGGAGTCGCCGATGGCCAGCCACAGAGTCTCCTGGGCCGCGCGGTACACCCCATACAACGCGGCCTCCTCGACGGGATCCCGTCGACGTCGTCTCCGGTAGCGCGTGTACTGGCGGCGAGCCGCGACGCACTGGATCCTTCTCTATACCTGTACCAAGCAGTGGGACGATAAAAGGTTGATAATGATGATCACTCAAATGACAGCTCACTCACCACGTTCTCTTCACCTAAGTTTTCCCAGAAAACGCAGGCAAATTCCCGGGCAAAAGCAAGTCTTCCCATTACGGATGAATGGAAAACAAATCCGTTTACAATGATTGCAGATGTGGCAAGCTCTCAAGACGTAAAATAAATAAAGATGGTTGTCTGTTAGTACCTTATCTGTGCTCCGAGAATACGGTTGTATATTGGCTGCGCCCACGCAGATATATCGACAGTTTTATGTTAAACGTGGAACTTTTAAGTGATAGGTGGAAACGTCTGGTATAATGATTAATCTTTTGCAGTGTTGGACTGCTCCTCCTGTAAGTTTATATTGTTTATATTTTGCTTTTCGTTCATCGTATGTGCGTTTGTTAGGTCCGGTTTGAATTCAAGTGGAGAGCTGGTGTTAAGGATGGATTATCTTGTTTTTATCTCGAAATTAGTTCTATTAGTTTCAGCCTTCTGTATTTTTACAGTCGGAAGCTTTCTGTGTTTGGCTAAGTCTTGTTTGGACTTGAAAATGGGCTGGTGGTACGCATGTCAGCAGGTGAAACTGTCAAATATTAGAATAGAATACTTTATTTCAGACCGGAATATTGGTTACTAACAATCTTACTTAACTTTTAGTATTAATAGGTTACAGACACAGATATACATACATAAAAATTAACTTAAAACTTAGCCTGGAGCTGCATCTACCTCTGCCACATGGGAGAATCCCACCGATCCGCGAATACACTGAGAATACTGTTATTACTGCGGCGAACACGCGTCATCAGGGATGCGTATCTACTGCTAATAATGGCAGTAAAACCATTAATATTATTATCCGCAAACATCCCTGACGCACTACAACCCCACGGCAGCCCCAACAGCACCCTCAGTCTCACTCAAACTTGAGTCTTTAATCTTCAGCGATAAAGTTGAAAATCTAATAAAGACATTTGACAGATTGCAGTAGCTTGGTGTGCTGTCATCTGTTCTTAGAATAACATCATAATTGCGTAACTCGCTACTAATTACAAACCAAAAGGATATTCCTAATCCATCGCTTCATAATTGTTCGAGAAAATATGTCTGCTAAACAATGTAGGTACATAACGCAATTAATGTTGATCAACTGACAAAATGAAAGCCATTGCTACTGATACTAGTTTTTTTTTTTAGTAATTTAAACTAGCGCTTGACCGCATTCTCGCCTGATGGTAAGCAGTGATGCGATCGTTGATGGTAAAGCGCGCTAGTTTAGTAAGCCTACTCACTCAAAAAACTGAGTGAATCTAAACATTGACCTTACTAGCAGTAAAAGCAGATCATAATTTGGGTATATTGAAAAAAAAAAAACCGTTGCCCCACACTAGGATACTCCTGTATTGTGACTTTAAACTCACATAAACAAACAGTCAGACCTGGAACAACTATAAGCTGTAACTACAAACCATAGTAGGCCATACAAATATTTGTTCACTGCACGTACCGTGTCGTCACGTATTGTCTGAATATCACCAAAAACGCACAATATTCTTTGCAAAACATCGCATTTTTAATAACAATGCCTAGCTCACACATGTGCTTCTGTATCAGGTCCCAAATATTGAGGTCGGCCTAAGGTCCAACATAAAGTATTTTTCATTTAAACTTTTTATAACCCGGACTTGAAATTCGAAAGGAATTTCCATAAACAAAGAACTTTATATAGGAGGTCCGAAGAAAGAGCCTTAGGGGCCTTACCCGAGAGAGCCTTGTGTTATATAGGAAATTACTGGGATTACTTGTTATTAGTGTTTAATTTCTGTTAGCTTAAATTTCTAGGTCGCCACTAGGGTATTTGACTAAAAAACTAGGTAGTCCATCAGTCAGATTTTCAAAAAATACTAAACACGCATTTTTTCTTTTTCAAATAAACAAAAAATTAAGACGACACAGTGCGTTGAAAACTCGTGTGACGTCACTGCACGCTACACCATTTAGCGCGCAGTAACATCACCAGCCACCATTCCTGATCTTTGATGCCTTTTATAATTTTCAATTTTTATTGATTTGATAAAACAAAATATACGTATACAATATTTTTCTATAATCTGAATGACGGACTAAATAGAATCATTTTTTTTAACCCAGGAAACATCTCTATTGTTATTGTTAGTAATCTGTATATATCATAGAAGGTATTGCCCTATTGTTATTAGCACAGATTACAGAATACTACGGTTATTAGGTATTTATAATTAGAACTCCTCAATAGTTGTTCAGTATCAAGATTTGTGCCCCGTTGAAACTTTAGAGGTATGAACAACAGGAATAAAGTTCATTCTCCATAGAAAAGGGATAATCCTACAATCAGAAGGGTGTTGTGTCTGGCAGGCCCAACGGTTGATGTTGGGAAGTTGCAAATATGCTAGTTGCACTGTAAACTCTGCTTGTGAGATGTACCAGAGACGTGGTGTTAGTAGATACTGCTATAATGGAAAGAGAATTGGCCGCTAAAAAAATTGCCTCTAATATCTCACTGCTGGCCAAAGGTCTCCTTGATGTCATAACCGTGTAAATTATTTCATCACCACTGCTCACGGTGAAGGAAAACATCGTGAGGAAACCGGCATCTCGTAGAAGCAAAACTCGTACTGCAGCCACATTTGGGCTGGTGCTGCTAAGTGTCACCTGGCCACTTTGGATTCAGTGGAGAGGCGTGCGAAGAGGCTGATTGGTGAACCTGATTTAACTCGAATTGGTCTCCAAAGCCTAGAGCACAGGCGTAGAGTAGCCAGCCTTTCGGTGTTCTATAGGATACATTTTGGGGAGTGTGCGAGGTAATTGCACGGTTTAATTCCCCCATCTCCGTTCCACCATCGGACGACCCATCGTACGGCGAGTTTCCACCCTTATGTTGTTAACACCTCTACGATCCGCACGAAGCGTTTCGCCTCCTCCTTTATACCGCGTACCTCGAGGGACTGGAACAATCTGCCGGCTGCGGTGTTTCCGTCGGACTACAATTTGAGTGTCTTCAAGGCTAGAGTGAATCAGGCTCTTAATAAACTAGTGCGCTTTACCATCAACGATTGCGTCACTGCTTACCATCAGGCGGGATTGCGGTCAAGCGCTGGTTTATAAATTATTAAAAAAAAAACCCATCCTGGGTTCGCGTGGTAGATTATGGCCCACTTCCTCTCACCGAGAGGAGGCCTGAGTCCCATGAGTGGGAACATTATAGGCTGATTATGTTATGTTATGTCTATGCCCAGCTGGGTAATTGCTTAACTTACTGTCAGTAGCAATGGGTTTCATTTTGACAGTTCACCATTTTTCGAATATATGCTTAAAAATGATTCAAATTGAGTGTGTTACGTAATTGGGTGCTTTTTTAAATAATTATAAACTAGTGCTTGATCGCAATCCCGCCTGATGGTAAGCAGTGATGCAATCGTTGATGGTAAAGGGCGCTATAATAAGCCCATTCAATCGATGTTTAACCCAGAGGGAAATTGATCTGGAGACCCTCCACGAACAGACTCCCGACACAACAACATTTGGCGCATCGTACCCGGCACACATCGCAACACAATTGCTCAAACTCGTCCTTCGGACGGCTTCACCAGACAACATGCCGAAACAGGACGAATCGCTTGGCAGCAAGACTTTGTCTGGTGGGTGGTAACTTTTGCCGGCAGCCGCTGTTATAGCTTACTACCGAGAATGACGCCAATCACTGATTACAAGGTGAAGGAAACCATCTTGAGGAAACCTGGACAGTCTGAATTCGCCAACCCGCATTGAGCAAGCAACAGTTATGACCTCACATTTCGCCAGTATGTTTAAGTAACACGCGTTGGGCGAAACTTACAACCCATGTAGGTCCTGCTAATGGCAAACGACATCGCAGCAGACCTAGAGGAAGATGGCAGAATATGCTGTATTTATTTCATGAGAATTGGTCCTTGGCAGCTCTGGACAGAGAGAGGTTAAAAGAGAGTAAAGGTCATAGCGCACATAAACGATTCTGCTCCTACCCGGCAAAAAGAATATTATTCAAATATGGGCTTCAAATATTGCACTTTAGATGAAATGGAATAGAATACTCTTTATTATGTACACCACAAACATAACATAAATATAAAGATTTAACAAAGGGAGACACAATGGGCGGTCTTATCGCTAAGAGAGGTCTTTTACAGACAACCTTGACCAATTGATATTGTTTATTCTGTAAATGAGAGGATATTGGAATCACTTTTACATTATTAAAAGAAAAGGTAAATTTAATCGACATTTCCTATCTGTAGGCCTAGTATGAGTTTTCAATACGAAACTCGATCGTCGATATCGAGCACGTTTGGCGCTCTCATTGGTTGAGAGTTCTTACGATCTTGAAGCGGGCCAATCGCTGAGTCAAACGCGCTCGATATCGACGATCGAGTTTCGTAATGAGAAGATACAAGGCCTACAGACTACCCTGAAGAATGATGAAACAAACTCAGTATTGCGTCGACATTGTCGTCGTAAGTAACATGGGACAAGGGAGGAGGTTGATGGTTGATAGCAACTTGATAACAACATAACTTACATTTTTTTTTGTGACAAAGTAATTCTTGTCTTCATTTTATTTATTGGGGAAAACAAATAATTGTAACTACATTACATGATAAATTTAGATATACATTGCTTTAAACAAATACACAAACCACTACGTTTCCACAGATTAGTTATGTTTTGGAAAGATAATACATGTATAAGAGTAAACTTAATCTAGGTTTTATTTACAAAGCAACTCTTTGAGACACATAACAATTTGTTTTAGACGCGTTAGTACGACAAGAAGCTACTGCAAAAAGGGGATAAGAGCGCACCTCTCGTCTCAGAACAGTTCTCGGCAGAACATAGCATAACTTATTAATTAATGACGAGTAATGAAACCTGTTATTGACCAGTCCATGTAGCATCATAGCTTGAAGCAACAAGCGTTTTGAACTTAAAGTTAACTAGGCATACTTATTTAAGGAGTCTTTATAGCATAAATGTTTAAAGTCATCTATACTGCATTGTTTTAAGGGACTTACGGTGAACTGTCTCAATTGCTTTAACATATTTTTAACACCCTCGCTCGTAAAGCTGATGTAATTCCACCAGTTTTTAATATGTAAAGCGGGCCATAACAAACGCGTGTGTTATCAAAGCAAATAGTTAAGTTATAGTCCATACAAATTCTATAACAGCATTATTTGCCATTTCAAATAATTATGGAACTGATCGCCGCCACACGGCTCCAACCAGTGAGCAGCGCGCTGTTCCATATTTGAAATGGCAAATAATAATACTAATGGCGGGAAAGCAACAGTGTGCATTCACAGATTGAGTTTATTTAAAGTAACGGATGTCTTATTTGAAATAAACAATTTTTTTCTGTTTCCTCGCAAGTGTGTTAAAAAACGTCATACGATATAGGTGCGTATTGGTTATAACATGCTTGGCTCAATTACGCCCTAGCATGTTATAACCATCATTACGCACAAATATCGTAATGTACTATTATCGTAATAAGAATCATACAAGCATATTCCAATTGTAGGCGCACCAAAGAATAAACAGATGTAAATATGGAGTAGGTCGCTTGAAATCTGTTGTAGTTCTTCTAACAAGGTTTTACATTTGAAATGCTTTAGAAATGATTTTGTCAACATACAGATTCAAGAGAAGTTTACAATCAAGAAGGACACCTAAATCTCTGATGTTAGTTTCTTTGACAAAAGTTTCATTACAGAGAGTGTTGTTAAAAGCAATATTTCTTTGTGAAATTTATATACTTACCCTTGAAATACTAAATTTTACATTTTATACAGTACTCAGTTAACCGGTATAGGTCTTCTTGAAGAAGGGTACAATCATTAGTAGGGTAACTTAGCCGGTTTGCCGGCCACCTCGGGTTTCCGGCCAGTACACCGTTATATTAACATAATAAGGATACTTTACCCTACTTATTTAAAAAACCAACACCTACTCAAGATATTGGTATAAACCTTACAACTTTTGAAAGTTGTAGAATTTTAATGATCCAACTGTGTCGTCAGAGGCCCTCCGAAAGTCACGTTAGTTACAGTACACGAGTATGTCCAAATTAGTGAAAAAAAATAGCATAATTTTTGCAAGGTACGTTACAAAGTTGTTTGTCGGTTTTATAAATATAATTGTTGTTCTGTGCAAGGTAGACAAGGTAAATTAGTGTTATTGTAATGAAAACGGAAGAAAAATTATGTATTACATTTAAATTTGATGGCCGGGAAACTAGTTATGATTTGGGCGAACTATTTACTTCTCGGCCGATCGGCCGAAAACTAGAAGAAGACCGTCTATATTTAATTAATTCTTTTGATTGTTAAATTAGAAATTCTTCAAAAAGAAATACTTTTTACATAAAGTAGAACCGCTTCTCATGTGTGTATTCAGATTTCGGTCCCATGTTTTGAGGTGATTATGTAGTAAAAACACTTTTTAGTTATTGAATATTTGATGGCCGAAAATTAAAATTTT
This sequence comes from Sesamia inferens, assembly GCA_037179545.1. Taxonomy (NCBI): domain Eukaryota; kingdom Metazoa; phylum Arthropoda; class Insecta; order Lepidoptera; family Noctuidae; genus Sesamia; species Sesamia inferens. Next base: position 19,289,987 of record CM073941.1, on the reverse strand, counting down.
AATATTTAGCTTTCGGCCTATGCCATCTAAGCGTCAATCCCAGTCGCATCCGAAGCTATTTCAGCTTTGGAGTCTGGGATCCGCTTCATCAGTATATTGCCGATTTGGCTAATTTTCGAAAAAACGAAATTAGAGTTATTATTGAAGAAGAGGATATTGATCACGATTTAGACATTTTTCCGTGATCTCAATTATTTTTGTTATGCCATATTATATTTTTTTCTTTTTGAACAATGCTCTTTCTTATTATGTTTAAAATGCTTCTTTAAGTTTAATATTTTAATTAAAATCCTTGATTCATACGTATTATTTGCTTTTAATCTAATACAGAACCTATTAGTTAGCAAATAGAGATCATTTTTCAAATAGCAGATTAGTGGCCGAAAACTAGCAAAATATCAGGCCAGAAACTTAAACAGGTGGCCGAAAACAGGCGAAATCGCTGTTTTCAGATATCTTAATTTTTATCAATTTTAATGTGAGGTTGACGGGTAAAAGATCTACAAATAACAAAACTACATTATATTTCGAGTTCAAAAATAATTACGTAACTAGTCTGCGACTGTAAGGTCATGGAGAAAAATCGTGACAAAGTCATAAGTTCCCTTAACTGGCTGAAAACCGGCTAAGTTACCCTATTTTTAATCATTCTAAAAAATAAAAAAAATAGATCAACAGCGTACAACAAAAAATTACTTTGCAAAACACAGCTACTAAGTCGTCAATATAGACAATAAACACCAATGGACCGAGAATAGAACCTTGGGGAACTCCTGAAGTTGTTGGAAATGTCGAGTTAGAGCAAAATCCATTGCTCACTACAGTTTGACACACACTGTCAGTTGATTTTGATTACTAATGTAGGAGCAAAACCATCGGAGTAAATTAGATTAATGAATGAGCTGTCAATAGTAATTTGAGAGATTGTATAAACTTGATGACCTGTCATCTGTACGGTTTTCCACCAGTAAAATCTAAACCACAATAAAAACAATTTCGCGTATCTGCAAAAAGTAAAAGGTCAGTTTCAGATCCAACTCACGTGAAGCTATGTACTCGTATTTACGTCAATAATAATGAGTGGCTAGTTGGAAAATATTGGTAACTTGTGTCTACATTCTACGGTTTACCTCTTTTGAAATAACACCTTGTGAATGTAGGCCAAACATTGTATTCAGTCTGGGAATTTTCTTTAACAATTGAACATCGATTTTCTGTCAAGACTCTACTGAACATAGATTTCATAACAAAAATATAACTACTATTTACTAAATAAAGCACGTGATTTATGTAGTAAAAAGTGCATTCAGTGAATAATTTATAAAGAACATTGAAATATTATAGCATAGTGGCCACATCATGACTTTACCCCAAACCCCTCTTAGTCGGCTCACGCGGGAAACGAAAGGAGATAGGTTAAGTTAGAATAAGTTTAGGATAAGTTAGAATAACTTACAAAAGAAAACAAGAATAACGAAGAAATGGAATGGAATGGAATGGAAAAAAAATGGCATATAGAAACCTATAATCGGAACTTAACCACAACATTTAATTTGTTTCAATAGACTTCATCCTGATAATCAGCCTGACCATGCTGGGATTTGGTACCAGGCTTCCTCTGTAAGAGGGAAGAAAATAATTCTTACGAGTGTATTAAATAAAAAAAATGATTTATTTGATTCTAGCTTACCACCCGCTTCCCCCGCGTGGAGTTCGATTATATCGCGCTTTATAGATTTCCCTCGGGAGTATCAAATTTTTCCGTCATAAAAAGTACCCTATTATTTAATCCGGACTTCTAACTTCACGTCTGCAAAATTTCAAAGCAATTGGTTCAGTAGTTACGGCGTAAAAGCGGAACAAACAAACAAACTCACTTTCCGATTTATAATTTAAGTAAGGATTTGCAAATATTATGATACGTGTGACTTAGATAGTCCATTACTTCACAGCGTGAAATTAGCGCTCGGTCGTAGCGAGGGCACGAATGCCGCATGAAATTATACAGTATGTTAAGAAAACCCTGTCCGAACCATAAGGATAATAAAGGTTAGGTAAACCCATGACCAAATATAATATAAAATTTTACGTAATCATCATAGTCCAATACAAATGAATTTTGAAATAATCTTTTTTTCCCGTGAATTAATTCCAACTTCCCCGAAATTTGGTAATTTTTAAAAAGTGACAACACCGGTATTATTATGAGCGAATAGCGATGCGACCACGTGCCGCGTACCCTGCCGCCCGCCGCCTCCGCCGCCGCCATAGCCGCGCGCGTAAGGGTGGATAACGCAGATTTATTAAGTTACCTCTTTTTGCGAAATAATGTTTATTTTTTTAGGTGTTTTTTTTTTTAATTTAGCTCGGTTTTGTATGCTTTAGTAGAATCAGTTATCGATACCTAACAACACCTTCACGGGTCGGACAGGGTTTTCTTAACATACTGTAGATTGCCTTGTCACAATATGTACCGCAGATTACCTACACTATTTGTCTCTCCTTCCCCTTGGTAATCCATCCAAAGCTTGTTGGTAAAAGATGGCTCTTAGCGATAAGACCGCCTATTGTGTTACCCTTTGTGAAATGTTCTTTCCATTGTTCACCCTTTCTGTAATTTATATGGTGTACTAATAAAGAGTATTTTCTATTCAGCAGGGTAATTGCGTAACACACTATCAGCAGGAATGGGTTTCATTTTGAGAATTCAACAACATTGATTCCTTTATTTATACTGTTGTGCAGACACGTTTTCGAACATATGGAGCAATGGATTGTGCTTTGAAATGATTCAAATTGATAGTAATTAGGTTGCTGTTCTACAGCCCATGTGACCTAAGCCTGTAAGGTCACCGTTTTCTGTGTTTTACATTATTAGGTAAGTCCAGGATCCAAACTTTTCGTACCAGTCTTCTGTAAAATTAGACAAATAACTTTTTTATTATCGATTTTTATGAAACCTTGCCAAATTTTGAGATTTTAATAACGCCAAATTTGAACGTACAGTCGAGTTTCTATACAAATATTAAGTGGTGAAGTTTGCGACTTTTGAGAGGTTGTACGGGGTAATCTCTAAATCTAATAAACCGATTTAAAAAAAGCAGTTCTTTGGAAATGTAAAGGCAATATATTGATTAAAAAAAGTTTTCGTGTTACTCGGATTTCATCACAAGTACGTAGGTACGGCAAGTTTCCACCCTTACGTTGTTGACACCACAACGATCCAGACTAATTATTATTTTTTTTGACTATGGCTTCTCGTAGTTGACCTTGAGAGGTCACTACTTAACGCCTTAACTTAACGCCTCGTATTTTATACCATCGAGGGACTGGACCAATTTGACAGCGACGGTGTTTCCGACTGACTACAATTTGAGTGTCTTCAAAACTTAGAGTGAATAGGCTCTTAATAAACTAGCGCGCTTTACCATCCACGATTTCATCACTGCTTACCATCAGGCGGGATTGCAGTCAAGCACTAGTTTATAATTATAAAAAAAAAAAACAGCCAAGTGCGTGTCGGACTCACGCACAAAGGGTTTCGTACCATTGATTTGTGAAATTAAAGGATTTAAGTTATTTGTATGAAAGATTACGTGGTAATAAGCGGTTTACGATTTACGAGGTATTAAAAAAAACTACGTACTAGATCTCGTCGTCTCGTCGTATAACCTGCACTGTTTGCGAAAAAGTGGACACAACTAAAATGTTACAGCTTAAACTTGTACCAAGCTTCCCAGTGCAGCACAATGGTTATTCCATTAAGTCCACAGAATGACCTTTCCTTTCCGTTGACATAACTCGCTTCGGTCGATAAGTAGTCGTATTGTTGTGTATTCCTTTCAAACCCAGCTTACTGTTGGTCTTAAGTGTTTTTATTACACAATAGGGTACGGGGCAGTGTCTTATTTCTAATATCGGACTGAAACTAGTTTTAACGCCGAAACCGAAACCGAATTTCGGCAACGGTCTCTGTTTCGGTCGAAACCGAAACTTTCTTACAAGGATCATGTTTTAAGGGTAAAATAACGACCACGTTGTTATAATCAGTCAGCCGTTATTGTTTTCTCTTTAAATTACAAAGATAAGCAGTAATTGTCATACACCCTTTATAACACACATGATTTTTTATTAAAGAAAAACATATTAGTTGCGCCTGAAAATACTCTGAGTGCTCTCAATCACTCAAAAACTCGCCATCGCAACAAAACATACCGAACAACAAACAAAGAACTAAGCGAATCGCGACATTGGCTCCGTGGGATTAATTCATTCAACGCGCCGAACATTACCGATCACAGCGCGAAAGCTCCCGAATTCACATTCGGTTTCGGTAGTAGTTTCGGCAAGTTTGCCGCCGAAATCGATATTAAACCGCAACTCGTGTTTTTGCCGAAAGTAAACCGAAAACGAAACCGAAACCGAACATTCTGTCGGACACTAGTTATTTCGTTAGCATTACAATTGTTAGTCCAGGAAAAAAAGGACTATAACCTGATTAATGATCTTACAGGATTTTGAATGAACTAGGCACCTAGTTGATCGAATTGACGAATAATTTTGTAAGTAGCGCGTTGAACGAAATTAATATTCCCGTTTTTTTAACTTCAACGTAGTTTGTGTTGTCGAGCTTCTAGTAGCCATGACACTTTTCTGCGTTATATTTCTTATTTTTTTAATAAAAAATTGCTGCAGTTTATATTACACCAGCTGTGGAACTAGCTTGCCAGTAACTGGACGACCCGTTTCGCTCGGATGAATCTTTACCGCCTCCGCAGAATGACAAGTGGCTTTAAATACTTGGTTTTCTTTTTATTTTGAAAGGATGGTGTTATAATAATGTCGAGATCGGAAATTAGCGCGCTACCTTTGCAACATTATTTATTGCATAATTATGCAAAACCCGAACCACGTGTCTAGTATTTTTATGTAAAGAATCTATGTACGAAATTTCTAAAAAAATATCCTGAATCTTACCTGGTTGTCCGAACAAAAATGCAGGCAAGGCAGGTGAGCGGTGCGTTGACTTGTGGCGTCAGCTATTGAGCGGGCGTGCGCATGCTCCAAGTATTATGTATATCTACCGTAAACTGAACTTGTGCGCTCAGTAACCACACTGCAACAATTTCTAAATGTATTTCGGAAAAAATATATGGTGTAAAAATGCTTGGAATCGATTCAGTTGCTTATTCTGAATATTTAGGTTTCGTATAAAGAAAAAATAACTTTGTATACTTAAACTTACAAAAAAAGCCGACGAAAGAATAATGTGGATACGCTTGGTAACTAACAATTGTGTAAAATATTTTAGTTTTTGTGTATTTATTGACTAGTAATTAAAAACTTACGAAATACCTTGTTATACGCTATCTGGTGGTATTTTCAGAAATATTTGTAAAAGAAACTTATGGTGGCATACATTTTAACCACGAGTACCAAAAGGGATATCCATATTTTGCTTTTGTCAAATCAAGTTGAGATATTTAAGCGCCGGAATATCCAACCTTAAGTTATATGTTAGCAAATACCGCTCTGCTGTGTCACCAGTATAAGTGTTGTGGGAATATCGGGCTTAAAGTCGTATCAAAGTCCAAAACTTGCAACCTAAATGCACACACGATCAATCACAATCATATCTGTTTAAAGGACATTGCTAAATCGTTGCCTCTTATCTTCGTAAAATTTGCCTGTTTAAAACTTAAATAGGTAACGTAATGAACGTTGTTGAACTGACGACACAGAACAGATAAAAGACATTAGAATGGAAATGGGTCGGGATTTGTGTTAGAGCTTTGCAAAAAGGGGTATTATAAAATCTCAGATTATTTAGAAGACAAAAAAGCTTGGGACTAAGCTGCTCGCTGTGTTAAGCATTGTTATTAAGCAATATGCGTAATTATAACGTAAATTATTGTAAACATTTTCATTTTTAATGTCTGGACTTGAAAAAAGACGATGATCCCTGAGTTTGTTTCGGCTATTTCTTCTCAGAGGTAGCCAGTTAGGAAATGCCGGCTTCATCTAGTTTTTTTTTTTTTAAAGCATGACGTGTAAAAGTGATCGGTGATCCTACTTGCTTAATAAACGATTTTATTTCATTTCATTAGCGCGTGTCGCCGCTTGTCTCCCCTCTTTAACTCCACTGTAAGCAAGACACCAATACGGAAGCGCATTACGCAGACAAATAAATACTCGCACTTAGATCATAAGTTTTTAATTGGTCATCACACTAACGCAGTGCATTTGACGTACACTCTTACATTCACAAATTTCTCATACACGCTATGGCGACCAAAAGGTCGATATTTTAAACCGATAGTCTATTTCGATAAAATTGACAGAAAAGGATTTATTGTGTTCATATACCTACTTACTTACTCGTATCTATTCCGTGGTTAGTATAGGGTGCTACGCAACTAGAATGCAGGTCATGTATCTCCGCTTGCAAAATTTATTTATTTTAATTAATTTATTTTTTTTACTCTTGTCATCAAAAGTTCTTCTAATTCATTTTTCATCAATGCAGTTATTTAGGCAGGGGAAAGGACCATTTTTGTTTAATACACAAACGTTGATTACATTTTTGTTTATTTTTATTCATAAACATATTTTATTTTATTCTTCTTTAATTTTGGAATCGATGGTTCAAAATATGCTTTCAAAAATATAAACTAAATGTATATTTCCAAACTAATGCATTCGCAGATAAATTATTTGAACCAATTCCCAAAATTGGTTTATTTGTTATTGAAGCGCTTTCAGCGGATGTGTTTGCGCTTCAAGAGTTCGCTCGCGGCGGGAAAATGCTCAGATATAACTACGTTTTAGCAATCGAAACCTATCATGAATCTTGCCAAATATAAAGTTTACAGTTGGAAATTGCGTTTTAGTACAGTACATGAGAAAACGGCGTGTTAAAATTGTTTTATTGGCTGTCAATTGGGTAAATATGCTTTAAGTTTTCAGCGTATTTCTGCGTACACTTATAGTGTCAAATTAAGATTACACTAATTAGTGTCAAATTAAGATTAAGCTAGAGCTGTCAAATTAAAATCAAAATAATATTAAAACCGCAGGGTAACACTGTTCCCAGCGCCCTCTCGCCTCTAGTCGCCGCAGGAGACGCCCTGTATGCCTAGTATGAGTTTTGATTACGAGACTCGATCGTCGATAACGAGCGCGTTTGGCGCTCTCATTGGTTGAGAATTCTTACATTCTTATTTGATCAAATATGTCCAGCTCGGTGTACTAACAAACGTTGATGATGAACTTTAAAAATAATTTCCCGAGCTCCACTCCGGTTTGTTTTTCTCATAGGTATTTAACACATTTCTTCGATGTTTTGTTTAAATAGAATTGAAAATGAATACAAATTTCAATAAATAACAAGTCACAAAACAAATCGATGACTGCCGATGACATTCAATGTATTTGTACTTACTAAGATTTAGTGTTGCCCTACTTTTCAAATGTTTAGTTTCAGAAACATCCATGTTCACGACTTTATATACAAGCTATATAATACAAAATGCGTGTGACTTTTAAAGATACGAGTAGGTATGTGACTTTAGTCATTTAAATATCAGACTGTCTAGATATCTACGTCACCACTGAGAGTATCTAACTTTAAAACTAATAACCTTAAAAACGAGTTAAAATGCGTTTTAAGATCACATTTATTGATAAGATTGAATCGGGATATTCATAAGCGTGTAGTGAAAATGGGCATCTAACATTAAGCTCAAACATTATTCTAGTATTAATATCTAGTTTCTATCCCCTATTTAGTTCGCGTGGTATACCTACTAAAATAACAGCCACATATATACATACAAAACTTGGCGTCCCCACTCACCATATCGTATCGCATCGCCCGCCCACGCTTTTATTTTATTTTCCTTTAGCGTTGTTTGTGGTCTATAAAGGTCGTAGCGTAAATATAAATTTACGTTATTTTTTTTGGGTAATGAAGAGCAAGAGGTTTTTTTTATCCGAAATATTAGTACAACGCAGACTTTTCTGCTTTATTATATTCAAATTTAAATTAATTTATTCTTCTTTTTCTTCTTTCTTTATATATTAGTACGTTCAGAGACACAGAGCATACTCTTCTGCTTTATTATCTTCAAATTATTTCAAATAGGGGGGCAGCAGCCGCCCCTACCCCCCCTCGGTACGCCCATGAGGGCCGGTTTTCTACCTTTACTTTTTCCGTGTTATTCACTAGTTACATTACTTTTTATTACTTTTGTTTTATTTAGGTTATTCCAGATACTCTTATGGGAGATAATGTATTGAGGCTTTTTATGTTCTATTTTTCCAATATTTAAACGTCTTTGTTTTTCTTTTTATTTTTAAATCAATAGTTCTAGAGTGTGGAGATAATCAATCATGGAAAATCTCTGTCTACGTGACGCTTGCTCCATTAACTGTTCAGCTTCTAATGTAATATTCTTTGTTCGTTTTTTTTAATTTGTAATATGGTGTAAACAGGTTAATAGGCTTATTGGTCGATAGTTTGCAATGCCGCATGGGTGTCCCTTTTTGTAAATTGATATTACTTTTGATTCCGTCATTTGTGTCGGTGTATTGTTTCTTACCTACTTATATATGGTGGAACAATTTTATTAAGTCAGCGGTCTGGCTAGTAGGGTATGAGTTGTTTAGGATTAATTTGTATTACAGTCTGAGCCTGGGATTTATTCATCTTCTAATATTTTTATTGCTTCGATAAGCTCATTACATCAAATGGTTGACTGCACCCCTTTTGTGTTCACGTCCGAAGTAGCTCATGTGTTGTTAGCGTTGCTGCTCTTGATTCTGCGCGATATAAAGGGTTTTGTAGCATTCTGTGGCTATATTTATAATGTCTGATGATTTAATTGTATTAAGTATATGAGCAGCGGTGGTCTAGTGGTAAGTTCGAACCCCATCAGGCGCTTTAATTTGTGTAAATTATTTCATCCTCACTGTTCTCAAAACGGTGAAGGAATACATATCATAGGGCATATGGAAGGCATATCCAAGGGCCAAAAAATAAATATCTAAGACATGCGACATCTACCAACCCGCACTGGGCCAGCGTAGATTATGGCCCACTCCCTCTTACCAAGAGTAGGCCTGTCTCCTAACAGTGGGGACATTATAGGCTGAATATGAAGTATATTTCGGTAATTTAAAAACGAAAAATAAATAAATAAATAAATAGATACCAGCTGGGTCATAATTCAAAATCAAAATCAAAAGTCATTTATTCAAATTAGGCTGAGAATCAGCACTTTTTGAACGTCAATATTACATAAGACAGTCCCCCAAAAACGCCCACCCATCGACACTTCCTAGTGCTTTCGCTGGGAAGAAGAAGTGGCGGAACAAACTCCCCAGCAGCACAGCTGTCTGTTCATTTTTAAAAAAACATGTCTTTATACAATACTATGTAAACAAACGATACGATAAAATACAACAATGAAATTATTTACCATATGCCAGCTACCACGCCAAAATACCAGCAAAGCAAAACAATATATTTATATTCAAATGAAAATGTAATTAACTAAAACTTGTTACTTAACTAAGAAGCCCCAGGCATAAAGGGCGTGACAGCTTACATATTTATGTAATGTAAAAAAGTAAATTATATGAACTCATATAACGTATCAATAAGCTAATTACTGAGAAAGAACACAAACATTGTCCTGAGTTAATCAGAGCGACCAGCTATTCTTGTCATTTAAATAATCATTCACGGAATAATATGCCTTTGAACAAAGCCTGGATTTAATTTGTGCTTTAAATGCATTGTAGGGCAAGTCTAGCAAAGCAGAGGGTATCTTGTTATAAAAAGCTATACCAAGCCCAACAAAAGAGTTATGAACCTTTTGAAGTCGGTGAAAAGGGGCTCGCAGTTTGTCCTTATTTCTGGTGTTAATATTATGAATGTCACAGTTTCTGGTGTACAAGTGAATATTTTGCCTAACATATAAGATGTTGGCTAAGATGAACTGTGAAGCAACCGTGAGAATACCAATGTCTTTAAACAAATTTCTCAGAGAAAATCTGACACCGAGCTGGTAAATTGCTCGGACAGCTCGTTTTTGAAGTACAATTATTTATGTATTTATTTTATTTTGAAGAAATCTTACAGACCAACCCAATGACATGAAGAATATAATATAAAAATAGCTAATAACAAGCCTCCACAGATAGGTAAGAAAAAAAAGTCGATATAAAAGTACAAACAATATTAATATAATTAGTTTAAGCAGTACACTACCAAAGAAAGACTGGCAGTAAATTATGTTATGAAGTAGGAAATTATGAAGATCTTGAATTATATAAAAACAAAGTAAGCTAAAACAAACATTAAAGTTAATCTAAGGCTTTATGCCAACATTACATAATTTAAATTGGACTAATTCAGTTTTCCTTACGTGAGTATGATAAGCTTCTTTTTAAGAACGCTGAACGCGCCCATGTTTCCGGCGCAATTAAATGCTTGACAGCTCTAAAGCAGTTGATTTTGTATCTGTTTTAATGACTTTCAAAATGGCGGCTACAAATTCGTTACTTACGTTCATAGACATATACTAATGGACATGCCGTATGCGTATAATCTGCAGTATTTTTTTGGTTTGAAAAAAGTGAGAGAGATGGCCTATGCTTTTGGTCTAGCACTATCTCTTTCCTCATAGATGATTGATGATTATCCTCATACGAAGCCTCAGAGTCACACAAAGAGCATTGGAAAGAGCTATGCTCGGAGTTTCTCTGCGTGATCGAATCAGAAATGAGGAGATCCGCAGAAGAACCAAAGTCACCGACATAGCTCTGCAAGTCGCTAAACTTAAGTGGCAGGGCACATTGCACGTAGAACCGATGGCCGATGGGGCAGTAAGGTTCTGGAGTGGCGGCCACGTACTGGAAGACGCAGCGTAGGGAGGCCCCCAACAAGGTGGACCGATGACCTGGTGAAGGTCGCGGGAAGCCGATGGATGCGGGCAGCACAAGACCGGTGAGCGTGGAAAGCCTTGGGGGAGGCCTTTGTCCAGCAGTGGACATCCATAGGCTGAAGAAGAAGAAGATGATGATTTTGAGAGAGATAAAGATAGACGAAACTTCATTTCCACTCTGTCTTTCGGAGTGCCAGAATTCTCATCTCTAAGGCATGTCCATTAGTAAAGTCGATGGTTACGCTTGTGTTTATTTCAATTTACAGAAACAGTCCTTTAAAACTTGATGAAAATAAAATAGTTCATAGGCATATATTTAAAAAAATATATAATATATGAAAAAACTGACTCTTCTAAAAATGATTTAACGTTTAAACAGAATCGTAAGTCAAAATTGCCTGTCTTTTCAACCTTAAAGGGGCAGAATCCTTCCTTTTTCCGGATCAAAGGACTAAATCAAAAGCCATCGATGTTCGAAATCGATTTTGACATAGAGAAGGTAGCTGGGGTTTAGGGTAGACTACGGCGTTAATTTGATGTGTTTACTTAGTTGTAAAAGTACTCTGATTGATATCCGAAAAAAATATCCCAGGAAAAATAATATTAATTCCAACACAATAAACCATCGAGATCCTTGGGGGAAGGCCTATGTCCAAAAGTTGAAATAATGATGACAAAAGTTGAAGTTGGCTGAAACGATGATGATGATGAAAGCGCAGTTTACAACTACACTACCTTCTTAGCGGTACTGGCAGGTGTACTTCCAGTCGATCTTGAGGTACAGCGACGTGCTTCAATGTACTACTCCGCGAGGGGGGAGGCCATGGACACTAATTTTGTTACACAACGCGACTTTAATAAAATTTCTAGATTATTTAAACCTCAGACTGAAGTCTGGGGGGACCTCTTATCCGAATGGCAAAGTAGGTGGGATAATTCCATCAAGGGCCGATTCTTTCCATCCGTTGGCGATCGGCTGGCTGACATGGCAAGAAGACATGGCTGTAGGTTGACCACTGCGTTGCCCAATTTCTCACAGGTCATGGTAACTTTAAAAGTAAACTGTATTCTTTTAAACTTGTTCCTTCGCCTTTGTGTCAGTGTTCTACATTGAACTGTGAATTTGTGTGTTCTTTGGCAGAATGAACGCAATATTATGTTGGATAGTTTACAAGTTACATCCGGAGTCGTTTATTATACGGACCTTGTAGAAACTAGAACCAATTTCCGTGCGTTCTGGCGATTTTGCCATACCTATTATTGGAATCAATTGTAACAGCTAATACCTACTTAGGACCCATTAACTTAATCAAATTTTATTCCGTGGTGTTTTTCTCCCAGTTGCAATAATGTCCCTTGGTGCTGATTGGCCTAGTTCTGTTCTGTCTCCTGCTTGTTATGGAGGAAAGTGGAAAAATATCTGTTTTCTTACTCCTCCACTATTCTTTTCTGATTAATTTCGTTGCGGGACCCAAGACTGTTGAATCGTTTCTCCGGGACTCGTCGAGCTCCATTGCTCGGCGTTTTTCTGGCGGTCTCCACTGTTGATTCTGGCTTTCAGGAGTTGCAGTGGGTGGGAAAAGTGTGGCGGGTTTTGTCCCGAAAAAAAAAAACTACAGTACCTTTCAAACATTTTTTCAACTTCAGTAGCTCTGCAATCAACTTAATTGCGGTTAAAATAAATGTAATATTTGTTTAACTTGAAATAACGTCAAATTGGAACAAATAAAATCTGTATTTATATGTATACTAGCGACCCGCCCCGGGTGCATGTATTATACATATAATCCTTCCCCTTGAATCACTCTATCTATTTAAAAAAATCGCATCAAAATTCGTTGAGTAGTTTTAAACATTTAAGCATACATAGGAATATAGGGATAGATAAAGCGACTTTGTTTTATACTAAATAGCGGTCGCCCGCAGCTCCGCCCGCGGAGCTATAAAATATATTTGTAAGTATTGTGGGTTTTTGCCTGATGGTGATAAAAGGCTACCAATGAGTGATACACCTTTTTTTGTTGGGATGGGAAATCATCAGCCCATTCACTTAAAAAAACTTAGTAAATAGGAAGGAAGACGGCAGTTCAGCGAGGTGATACAACGTTAGACCCAACAACACGACCAACGATGCTGCGCTAGAGAGGGACTGGTCTGGGGACCCTCCACGACCAAACTCTCGATACAACAACATTTGGCGCATCGTACTTACCCGGCACAAATCGCAACACAACTGCTTAAATCCGTCCTCCGTACAGCTTCACCAGACATCATGCCGGAACACGAGGAATCGTTTGGCGGCAAGACTTTGTCTGGAAGTTACCACCCAACTTCTGCCGGCAGTCGATATTATGGCCTACCACCGAGTAAACATCCTTCAAAGTAACTCCATCAAGAGCATTTAATCGAAAATCGATGTTGAATCATCCCCTATTTCTAGAATAGGTATATAAACAGATCTCCAATGAGTGTAATCATTCTAGTTTAGCTTTGGTGAACATAGAATTTAGATAGATTGCTGATGTTAACCATGGCCACGGTAGATTCGTAAATAGTTTTGATTGCAAGGTGAAACTCCTTGCCTATTTATATGAGGAGGTATCTATTTTCTTCGAGTTTTTGTAAACAATTCTCGTTTGGATGATAAGTGTTTATTCAGTATTTATGGAAGGAGAGAGTATAATTTATGTGTTATTGAAGCGATCTTTCGCGAAAACGCAGAAGCAAAATTCTGCACAGTTGAAATTACGAATCGTGATTTAAAGGATTGCTTCAAAAGTTAAAAAAATGACATTTTGAAAGTTGACAATGTCGCAAACAGATGTCAAAGATTTTTTAATAAATCCGGCCTGATGGTAAGCAGTGATGCAATCGTTGATGGTAAAGCGCGCTTGTTTGTTAAACCCATTCACTTAAAACTAGAATAGGAAGAAAGACGGCAGTTGAGCGAGGTGATGCAAATTTATAAACCCAACAGCACGGCCAATGATGCTACGTCAGAGGGAAATTGATCTGGATGGACCATGATCAAACTCCCGACACAAAATCATTTGGCGCATCGTACTCGGCAAGCTTCACAACACAACTGCTCAGACCATCCTCCGTGCGGCTTCACCAGACATCACGCCGGAACACGACGAATCGCTTGGCGGCAAGACTTTGTCTAGTGGGTGGTAACTTCTGCCGGCAGCCGATATTATGGCCTACCACCGAGTAAAAACTGCTATGTTTCACTGCTATGTTTTATTAATCTATATTACCAAATTAAATGACAATAAGTATAGGTCTTTGTTCTACTATAATATTGATTAGGTGGTTGTGAATTTTCGGAATACACCTCTTTACGTTGAACTGTGAAACTCTGTGTCATGGTATCTATTTTTTTTTATTTAATCGAATAGCAAACCCAATGTTCTTGACACATACCTAAAAAATGTTGACAGAATACTCTGTCGCATTTCAAAGCGAAAACCGAAATGCCTTATCATCTTCAAAACATGCTGTTCCATGCCGCTGTCAATTTCAATTGAAATTGAATAAGTCACAACTACTTGAAATATTTCATCAATTTATGGGATAACTATTGCAAATATTGCCTTTATCTAAAACTAAGTGCTAAAACAACTTCGAAACGCGCTTCATCAATCTCTCAGAGTTGTCAGAACTTAGCCGATAGTTCAGACCTACTGGTATCCACCTATTTCTCCAGTTTCTGCAGATGTATATAGTTACTTGTATTTTTAGAAATACTATGATGGACGAGTTGGTATAACCTAACGAGGTAGCCATTTATTGATGAAAAATCCTTGAATACGTTTCCAAATTACGTAACAGTCATAATCAGCATAAATGCAGAAATGTGTTTGTAGCCTTTAGCCTTCGAGAACACAACTAGCTGAGAATTAGCACTTTTCGAATATCAAAATTTCAAAGTCACCACCTTCTAATGTTATCGCTGGGAAGTGGCGCTACAACCTCCCCAGCAGCACAGCAATCTGTTAGAAAATGCTTGACTGTATACAATAGTAGATATGTAAAAATATTAACATTACAAGACCAAACCATTAAATTATTTATACCAACAGATTATACATATAGCAATACCACAGATAATAAATAACCAACAGAAAATTATTATCTGTCACGCCACGTCCTTAAAGTTTCTTAGAACGAATAGTTAGAAAGTATAGAAACAAACAGTTCCGAAACTTGTTACGAAGGAAACAATATTGATCTTATGATTATACCTAGTTGTAAATAAAGATAGAAAAATGTTTATTGTGCACAAGCAAAAAGGGCCGTTAAGACAAACCATAAAACGGTTAAAACCACAGACAACGGGAGCTGTATATTCACACAACGTTACTCGTTATAATTATCACTGATTGATCATAGCTTCATGCAATGGTGTAGGTAAATATGTACTTTCTGTGAGTAATGCTGAGTTTTCCAGCCCCATTTTGGCAAGCCAGTCAACGTCACACACGCATAGCCGCGCCATAAAATATTGACCTATCTCACCGGATTTGTGCGAAGCTTACTCTTGTAACCTTTTTCCTTATCCTCCCCTCCCCCCTCACGTGAATTAGATTCCAAAAAGTTAACAGTGTTTGTTTTTGCAGCGCAAGCTGGGCGGGCGTGGGAACGCCTGCTGCTCCGCGACGAACAAACGCACAAACATATTCTCCGCGGTCAACAATTTCTTCGCTGATTCGCCGTTGGTGAATCAGCTTAAAGGGATCATGGTAAGTGTTGCTAGAAGTTCTTTTTTGCATAATGCAATAATCAGCTTATAATGGGAACATTATAGACCGCTGGGACACGGTCTTCTCTCTTCGAAAGGGAGTCGATTGTAATTGGAGGTTTCGAAGAGAATCCCGGGATCCCGGTCATATTTTATTCACAACATTTTGGGGATTAAATTCAATGAAATCCCGGGATTTTCGGGACGGTTATATTTTTATACAATATGTAAAGAAAACCCTGTCCAATCCGTAAAGGTATTGATAGGTATCAATAACTGATTCTTCTAATGGATACAAAGCCGGGCTAAACTTAAAAAAATCCCCCTAAAAAAATAAATATTATTTCGCAAAAACAGGTAACCTTATACATGTGCGGTAAGCAACCATCCCGCGGGCGGCGGGCGACAGGGCACGCGGCAAGTGGTCGCATCGCTATTCGCTCATAATCATACCGGTGTTGTCACTTTTTAAAAATTACCAAATTTCGGGCAAGTTGGAATTAATTCGTGGGAAAAAATGAGTATTTCAAAATTCATTAATATTGTTTCTATGATGATTACGTAAAATTTTATATTATATTTGGTCAAGTGTTTACCTAACCTTGATTATCCTTATGGGTCGGACAGGGTTTTCTTTACATATTGTATAAATCAATAATTGATTATATTCGATTGAAGACACATTTATTGAACCATATGAAAGATCGTCGACCAAATGACTTAAGTGGAGTATGTTTATGATGTGAGAATATCAATTTGGAGACTGATTGTGATGTAAAAGAGTTACTTTCAAGTCCGAGCAACATGACAATAAAAAAACACAGATTATTCCGTAAACTGAAAAGACTGAAAACAGCGATAATAAAGAAAATGGCATAAACATTGAACGTTCGATTACAACTAGTAAAACTGATTTAACATTGAAAGTAAAGCTTCAGAACGAAATAGAAAACAGTATGAAAACTATATATCCAGATGCATATAAAAAAACACTGATCGTTCTAAGATCATTAAACAAGAAATGAATCTTTATTAGTCTACGTCCAGACGAGGTTATAATTTGGAGAAAACTTATAAAAAATTATTGACGAATCCTCCAACTTCCCTCGACCCTGAACGCGCTTTTTCCGCTTTTCATATTTGTGCAACAAATTGAAAAGTATGCTTTCGGATGAAACGTTGGATGCGTTGTTATTTCTTAGATTTTATTTTCGTAGCTTAAATAAGCAATTTATAGTTTTTGGTCTATTAGATTAAAAATATGAGTCATATAAACGTTAATCTCTTTTGCATTGTCTTTCTTATAGTATAATGGCATTTCTTTGTTTAGATAACCAAATCTTAAGAAGTCGATTATTTTATGTTTATTCTAAAATAAAATACACAAACTAAGCAATAATTTACGAAACAATTTTTTAAGGACTTGTTTATTTTATCAAAAGAAATTATAATTTTGTTTTGTTATTGATGGTAAAGATTGACTTTTTTTAAAGGTAGATTTTGATATGTTGTACTTTGTTTTTGTAACGACTATCCCGGGATTTCGGGATTATCAACAGTTAATCCCGGGATCCCGGGATAGTATTAAAATAATCGACCGGGATTGAAATCCCGGTCGATTATTCTATGTATGTAAAATTATTCTAATACTATGCCGTTAATATCCCGTTAATACTATCCTTTAATTGTAATCCACCACGCGGTCCAAGTGCGGGTGGGACCAGTGGTTCTTAGTAGGTACAGTAAGGGTCAAAAGTGCATTACCTCTTTTGAACTTTATTGCTCTAACAATAAGTGTCAAAAGTGGTCCTCCACTTTTGGACCCTTACTGTAAATGTCAGGTGCCTCACGATGTTTTCTTTCAGCGTTTTGAGAGCTGTGGCGATATTTTTTTTAACACAAAGTAAAGCGCCTATCTGTATTCAAATTCAGGACCTACGACTGGGAATACCCTGGACGGGTCGATTTCAAATTTCGAATTAAATTTATACTTTTTTGCATGATTTCTTAAATACCCGTTTTTTGGGTAATTAATGGTATAAGCTCATTCTTCAAGTACGATATAATGTATATAACGCTCTTATAAAACCTCACTTGGACTATTTGATAGAAGTATGGGGGACATCAGCCAAGACAAACATTCAATCATTACAAACGGCACAAAATAAGTTAATAAAAACACTCTTCCATTATGATTACAGTACACCAACACAAAAAATATACAATGACACCAAACTAATGAATATATCACAAGCATACATATACAATAACTGCATATTAATTAGAAAGATACTCAATAAAAACATTCACACGCAAATACATTTCACAAAAAAACATCAAATACACAAAATTGGGCTTAGAAATGCTAATGATATACAATTATACTCACCACGCACTAACTATGGCAAAAAAAAAGTGTAATGTACGAAGGTGCAGCATTGTACAATAAATTGCCAAAAACAATTAAAAACGAAAACTCTATGTCAATATTCAAAAAGCATTTAAAATTACATATATTCAATCAAGCGAGCGCACCTTAGTACATGCCACATCTAGTTGTGCGTGCTCCGTGTGTTGTTGGCAATCTACCCTACATATTTTTAATTTTTGTTTCTGTATAGTGTTTTACTGTTACTGTACGTTTTAAATATTTGTTTAAGTTAGTACTTAAAAATTTCTCATGTAAGTGATTAATTTCTTATGAGAAATAAAGATATCTCAAACCTCAAGCTCATTCTATGGGGCTATATTAACACAAGTTAAATAAAATATTAATGATTTTTTAAATAGAACTATTGAAAAATTGAAATCAGAGTGACACGAATGAGTGATGTTGTTACACTAATGAAATTATCTAAAACACTAATGAGATTAGATGCCTACTAATGAAAATATAATTAAAAATAAAACAAGTGAATTCCGTCATTGTAATAATTTTGCGATGAACTCTGTATGACTAAAACTAAAAAAATAACACCAACCCAAATAGATTAAATCAGTTTATTGTCTCATAACAATCATAAAAATATTATTTGGACGCACATAATTTTTCAGTCTTCTTAGAAGGAACCTTAGGAATATAATGTAATATATTAGTTTAAGAACAATCTTTAAACTTTTTTAAGTTTTCCATATTTCAATCAATATTTTGTATTTAACAATCCATAATTTTGCTGATTTTGGCTTTGATTTCCTTTGGTTTTAATCATTATTTATTTAGATTACCGTATTGTTAGAGGCATCTTGAACCTCAACATTAGGCTCGAACGCTCTCGACTTATTACAGTCTACACTCCGTCCAGCGTCAACCCAACTCCAAAACCCCGAAAGCTTTCAGATCGAACTGCAAAATCGCTTCGAATGCCTCGGTGAATGCGTAGATGTGGACGACTATAACAACAGGTTTGTGGAAACTCTCCAAACGGAAGAGTCCAAGTTTTACAAAACCCTCCGTTCAAAAGGACAGAAGAAGATCTCCGGTCCCACCCGTCGGCTAATGGAAGAAAGACGGGAGGTGGTCTTAAAATCCCCTGATGACGCTTCGCGTGTCAGATACCTTAACAGACAAACCTCAAAGTCTCTGACTCGCGATATACGCCAATTTAATACAAATTGTATTAAAGAGGCTATCGAGCGGAACAAAGGCACCAAAGTGTTCGCACGAGATTTGTCTGTTGGACAGAGCCTACTTGCAAAGCTGAAGACTGGGGATGGTAGGATCGTCACTTCCAAGCCCGAGATTTTGGGTGAGATTGAGAAATTCTACGGAGAGTTATACACATCAACACACGCACCTGTTGTAAGCCTGGCTAATGATCCTAGAGCCAGACTAACCCGACACTACACCGACGATATCCCGGACGTCAGCCTCTACGAGATTAGTATGGCCCTGAAACAGCTCAAGAACGATAAGGCTGCTGGTGATGATGGAATTACGGCTGAGCTTCTGAAAGCGGGTGGTAAACCGGTTCTTAAAGCGCTTCAGAAACTATTCAATTCCGTCATTATTAAAGGCGAAACGCCTAAGGCGTGACACAGGAGCGTGGTGGTGTTGTTTTTCAAAAAAGGTGACAATACCCTCCTGAAAAACTACAGACCGATATCCCTCCTGAGCCATGTCTATAAGCTGTTCTTTTAGGTCTGTTTTTTCAGTATTCCGATTTTTTTGTCTCGATTATTTTTCATAGTATTAATTTTTCGTAATTAATCGTCATTAATCGTCTCGTTTTTCGTAATTGTGACATTTCTTTCTTTTCGAAGAGATGCTTTCGTTTTAAAGCTTTAATTTTGTTCAACAAGATTATGTTTTTAACTTATTTTGTAGATCTGTATCAGATTCATCCAAAGGGTCGCCAATTTTATCATCAGCTGTAGAATCTATTTCAGTTTGTGGCACAATCACTTCTTGTATATTTTCTCTTTTAATTTATTCTCGTGATGACGTTTGGAATTTTACTCCACTTTTTCCATTGTAATCTTTGCTCTCTTTGAAACATTTGGTTAATATTTTTCACTTTTTTACTCTCTTTTCTATAAGCTTTTCTTTTTTTAGCTCTTTCAGTGGCATATTTTTCGTTTTTAATTTGTTTATATTATTCCCTCCTTGCTACGAGTATTCTTCTTCTTTGTAATTAATCTTCACTGATCCTTATCTTATTCGGCATAATGCCCTAAAAAAAAATTTTCGTAAATAACAGCCATTAATCATCATCATCTCAGCGTTAATCCCAGTCGCACCCGCTGCTTTTCCAGCTTTTGGAGTCTGGGGTCCGCTTTCCAGTCTTACCAGTCTAACTGCTGATTTTGGCAAACAGCAGTTAGACATGTAGGTAAATAACAGCCATTAAGTCCTAACTTAATTATACTAAGTCCTCCTAAATGTAAGTTCTAGCATAAGTTATTTAAGTTGCTGAATAAACTTTATTATTATTATTCCCTTTATTTCTTTATACATACATATTATTCTACATTTTTAAATATTTATATAAAAACATACAAAAACATTTAAAAATCTAAAAAATAGTGTTCCACCGATGGCGGGAGCGGGGTCCAAGCTACCGGTGGTTAGGGCTCCAGAGACAGGAACCTCCTCACGATGCGGGCCGTATCGAGGAGTACTGCCTTTTGAATCAGGCCTTTGATCCAACTGCCTAACGAGAGCCTCAATAGATGTTGGTCGAGGCTCTTGGCTATCAAACCATTGGCCGATACGACAATCGGTACAATGACAGCCGAGTTCACATTCCACATGTCAACAACCTCGTGCGCCAAGTCGAGATATTTAATTTGTTTCTCTTTCTCAGCTTTCACGAGATTCCCGTCATGTGGAATGGTAACATCGACAATCATTGCGAGGCGCGCTAATCGATCTATCACTACTATATCAGGCTTATTTGCAACAATAGTCCTGTCAGTAATGATAGACCGATCTCAGTATAACGTGACATGGCCATTTTCAAGAACTGGGTCGGGCACATACTTATAATACGGTACCTCAGAATCCACAAGTTTATATTTCAAAGCAAGTTGCTGGTGGATAATCCTAGCTACTTGGTTATGCCTGTGCAAGTACTCGCCATTAGCCAAACGAGAACAACCGGAGATAATATGTCTGATGGACTCACCCGGATGGTGACATGCCCGACACACGTCAATCGTCCCGTCCCTCATAATATATCTCCGGTAGTTATTCGTTAAGATAACTTCGTCCATAATTGCACAGACGAAACCTTCAGTTTCCCCGAAAAGGTCACTGAATCGTAACCAGGATACGGAGGCTAAGAAGTCTACATCGGGCTCATGAAGAGCCCGATAAAATCGCCCGTGAAGTTCCTTGCTTTGCCATATCATCTTGCGGTCATCAGTGGTAAGTATTATAGGCTTGTGCCAGTTCTCTTTCGCCATGGATAGCGGGGTAAGCCTCTTGTCTACCGTGACCACATCATGATGCATACCCACTACGGTTTTTAAAAAATGTTCTCTGAGACTGCATACTTCTCGGTTGTGGAGGATCTTCGCATTTAAAAAGCCTCGACCCCCGCACTTCCGCGGAATATACAGTCTCATCACCGATGATCGTGGATGATGCATCCTGTTTGCTGTCAGCAGTGTACGGACCCTTCTATCCAGGGCGTCGAGTTCGGTCTGAGTCCATTTAAGTATGCCGAAAGAGTACATCAAAACCGGCATGACCCACCCGTTGAAGGCGCGCACCTTATTTCCGCCCGAAAGAAGACTTTTTAATACCTTCTTCAGGCGACCAAAGATTCGCTCTTTCAACGATTGCTTCATGTCAGCATCGTTGATACCTAACGCTTCAGACATACCCAAATATTTATAGCTCTCGAATGAGGAGAGGGATCTAAGGTGTATGGAATCTGGGAGTGTAATTCCCTCGGATTCCATAATCTCCCCTCGATTTACATGCATGACTGCACATTTGTCCACACCAAATTCCATTCTGATGCTACTACTAAAAGTTTCAGTTACATTCAGTAGCTTCATCAGATGCAATTTATTGGGGGCAAAGAGTTTCAAATCATCCATGTAGAGAAGGTGAGATATGACCTGACCGCCTCTCCTCAATCGATAACCCAGACCTGAATCCTCCAGCAGTGTGTTTAGAGGATTCAGAGCTAAGCAGAACCATAGTGAACTCAGACTGTCGCCCTGGAATATTCCCCGCTTAATCCATACAGGTTCATCATTCCCCTGGATCTGTCGACTCCCTGGATAGCGAAGGACTGTCTTCCATTGCCCCATACACGACTTAAGGAAAGTGCGTAGAGTTGCATTTATCTTGTACAACCCCAGCACCCTCAAAAGCCATGTATGTGGCACCGAATCGTAGGCCTTCTTATAATCTATCCAGCAGGTTGAGAGATCCTTGCGGGATCGGCGAACCTGTTGGCTGATGGCCATGTCTATGAGGAGTAGCTCCTTAGTACCACGGGACCCGCTCCTACATCCATTTTGAGAGACAGACATGATGGTGTTGCTGTCAAGATGTTTGTTTATTTTAGCTTTCAAAATGGATGTAAGAACTTTATAGACCGTTGGTAAACAAGTGATCGGTCTATAATTTTTGGGTTCCGCGGTGCTACCTGATTTATGGAGCAGGTGGGTAATTCCAGTTGTTAAGAACAGGGGTAGCGAACCAGAATCTAAGGATGACTGGAATTGAGATGCCAAACAAGTGTGTGAACTACTTAGCCATTTTAACCAAAAGTTATGCAGCCCGTCCGGTCCCGGTGATTTCCAGTTCGGTAACGAACGGACTGCTGTGGCTACGTCTGATGATGTTATGAAAATACTAGCCATGTCTGGTAAGTTTTCACACCCTTGTTTGATATCCTGTATCCAGTCACCCTCAGTGTGACAAACGGATACCGACCATATACCGCGCCAGAATGCACTTGTGGTGGCATCATCTGGGCGGTACACGTCAGCCTCGTTTTGTTCTGGTCGCTCCCAAGTTCTGTATACCCACCTCTCATCGCTCTGGAACATGCGATTCTGCGTATATCGATCCACTCGCCGCTTATACCGCCGAATACGGCTCGCCCATGCACAAACTTTCTGCTTCAGGAAGTCGATGCGCTCTGTGACATTATTTATGTATTCTCGAGGGCTGATACCAGTCCCCGAGAATGCCTGTCTCACAAAGCGCATCACTCGTGGTCTAGTATTGCCCTCCCTGAAGCAGTATAGTTTGCCGATGAGTACCCTGGTCCCATCGATACGACGCTCGATTCTGCGTTGCCAGGCTGGTACGGTTGGTTTTGGTCGACTAGCTTCGTCACAATTTGGGAACTTGACTTTGGCTAATCGACATGCCGCTACAGCCGCGCAATACAGGATCGAGTGTGTATCAATGAGATCCTCGCTGCTCTCGAAGAAATTCTTGAGCTGCGAGTCCAAAGCACACACCAGCGCCCTATTTTGTTTGTGCATAGGTAGCCGTGGTAACCGGGGTCCAAGGTTGGTCGGAGTGGATCTATAGTCGCGGAACGCATCCTCCAGTGCGCTCCTCAGTCGGTCGTTATACTGGCTACTTACTGTTTCAACCCTATCATCCTCTTCTTCGACACGATTGGACCGCGGCGGAACAGCATCAATAATTGACGCTTGTGCCGCGGTCTGGGTCAGAGTCGGGGCGATTTGGTTGCTCAGTACCTCTGAGCGCAGCCTATCAAGTGCGATATCGTCCAACCTGTGATTGCGCTGGATGACCCGCACCTGATCCGATAGTCGTTGGGCCGAGACCTTGACAGTTGGTTCCAGTGCCTGAAACAAAGACAGCATCCTTTCACGGTACGCAGTGAGGTTAATTCCCCCCTCTGTAGCCCCGTAATATGCGCGCATGACGTTCTCATTCATTGTCTGAGTCCATCTCATGCGCTGCACACAACCACCGGCAGCGGGGACCCGGCTCGGGGCCGGACGGCCCCTAAGTCCCAAGCTCTTCGGTGGCCGGCGTCTCCCCTGCCGACGTACAGGTGTTGGCGACGTCGGCGGAGAGAAATACTCGTCGCTCGAGCTCGACGCAACTACCGCGGCCGGTGTCGTCACAGCGTTCCCAGTGAGGCTGGAGACCGGCGGCGGCGAGGCGGAGCTGGGCGACGAGTCCGGGGGTGGTGAGCGTGCACGTCGAGCGGCAGATCTTGTCAACATTTTCGATATTATTTTCTCATATTTATAATTTTTCTTGGTTTGGCATGACAGATGTCATAGGTTGTCTTGGCTATTTTTATTAAAAACATATTCCAAAAAATATTTTCCTTGTATATTTATAGGTTCCGATTTGTAGGTATTTCACGTATTAATATAAATTATATAAAAACAGCGTCTATTGTAATAATTATTTAGAAATATGAAGAGACAAAATAATCCTTGATGTTGACGTTGGTGTTGGTGTTGCCATTTATTATTATTATTAAACACCGATAATAATTTAACAAATTTCGTAGATAATCATGTAAATATGAGTATAACTGTGGATTTTCATCATATTACAGGCGGAATTATAGGCGGAAAAGCTCTTTTATTTAATTCATTATTATAATATTTCATTAGTGTCACATTCACTATCATTAGTGTTACTTGAGAAATTGACACAAATGACAGTAACACAAATGATATTTGGGACAAACTTAAAATTTTTAAGCTTGTAGACCTTTCTAGGCGGCAATCGAATACATTTAAAATATGCACGTTCCTGTTAGCTCTTAGAATTACTGGGTTATAAATATTTGATTACAATACCTTTTGCAATTACACTTTAGACATGAATGAGTAGAGTTTTGTCCAAAGCACGGAAATCGGTAGAAATATGAATATCTCGCAAAAAATATGTAACGCACCACCACTCCGAAGACACGCTGCAAGGCCAATGACGATGTTTTGGCGTATGAGATGAGGCGGGGTTCCAGGACCTCCATAGATTTAATATTATGACTGTATTAACTTAAGCTACACTAATGATAGTTAAACCTTGATTCATGTTTAAAACACTAGGATAAGAGTATTCTATTATCCTCAAATAAAAAATGTATTCTACGTTTGAAGGCTTACACATTATCATGATATAAAATATTAAATATATAGAATTTCTACGAGTAATTTCGTTTTTATACGACTTTATTTCAACGTAAACGGAAAATGTGCGCTATCTTCTTAAGGGACTAAATTTTAAAGTTTTAGTTTTCTCGCAAATGGTAAAATTTTGGGTATTGTTTTGTTTTGGAACGTAAAAAGGTAAATTAAGACTATGATATTAAAAAATAAAACAAAAACAATCGCAAACAAAATCAAAGTTATTAGAGATGACAACATTTTTAGCTCTGTTTGAAATCGACCCGGACCATGCTGCTCTTCTTTTTTTAATTATTACTCTCTTAAATAACTATCAACTTTATGTTTTTGTAACGGAAATTGATTTTTACTCTAACTTTTATGTATGGGTTTTGAAGTTTTAATTTTTCCAAAAAAAAAAAACAATATTTGTGTCCATGTTTGGTAACTAAATAATATTCTTTGCTTTACATAAATATGCTAGGAACACATACCGAAAATTCTATGGTTGTCAATATAGAAAGAAAATATAATTATTTACAAACTTGTCATCACTATAATTAACAGGAATTATTATCAACACAACTTTTTTCTTGTAGCCTTGGTTTGCTGAATCTTGTATAGATCGAGAGAACCTAGGGACCAGAAGTTATTACAATGTACCTACTTTGGCATATTTTAGAAGATTTTATCCCTTAATATTCATTACTACCTGCGCCATGCGGTTTCACCCGTGTAGATTTAGATATGTTTATTTTTTATATATGCTCTGCTCCTATTGGTCGCATTGTTGATAAGATGGTATATAGTCTAAAACCCTTCTGGATTAATAAGCTATCCAAGGCAAAAAGAATTTTTCAAATCGGACCAGTAGTTCCTGAGACTAGCGCGTTCAAACAAACTCTTCAGCTTTATATATTAGTATACATAGATTAAAGTCTTCCATTAACAAAGCCAATTAAAAAACCCGAAAATATGTAGATTTTGGGGCCATCCGTACGTTGTTACATGTTGGTGGAGTATTTAAGTAATGACGTGGCTGTATGCAAAGGCAATGAAAATTACTTTTTATGGTTCTGTACCTAAAAGGTAAAACGGAACCCTATTCATGAGACTTCGCTGTCCGTCAGTCCGTCCGTTTGTCATCGGGCTGTATCTCATGAACCGTAATAGCTAGACAGTAGAAATTTTCAGAGATTATGTATTTCTGTTGCCGTTATAACAACAAATACTAAAATTAAAACATAAATGTTTAAGGGGGCTCCCATACAGCAAACGTAATTTTTTTTTGTCGTTTTTTGGTCCATATCAATAACGGAAATAGACGCTTGAAATGTTCACAGAATAAAAATACATAATCGGTTAAGCCTTTTAGGAGCCACGATGGTGCAGACGACTGCAACACCTCTCTGTTTCCGTCGGAGGTTAAACTTTGCATTATATATATAAAAGGTATTCGAAGCATTTCAAACAAATTTTACAATACAATACAAGGAAATCCGAAATCCGTACAAATGTTAAAATATCCGGAATTTATTCCTTTATTGCGCAGATCAAAGTATCAGAATGAAGCGGATTTCGCGTGAAAATTGCGGGAAAGCGAGGGCTCACAGTGAATGGAAATTTATCGGATCGGTCCTGCAAATTGCTATTGAATATGTTACAAAGTGTATAGGATTGAATGGAATTCTTGTTTAGACTTTGATTCATTTGGAATGCTGTCGTTTTCTTGTGTACACGCACTTTCAATCACAATTCCAGTCTCTAGAGGATATTTAAATCTATTGCTTCGTATATTCGATCGTCTACTTAAGTAGTAGTAGGTATAAAGCGGAATTACCGTGGCGGAATTTTCCAACGACAGATATTTCGATCGTTTGTCATTTTATTTATTTATTAAAACTTTATGCTCAAAGAAAAACATTGTACAATGGCGGACTTAATGCCTTAGGCATTTTCTACCAGCCTACCTTAAGGTGATGCAGAGACAAAACATGGTAGTTTAGTAGAGAAGAAGAGAAGTAGTAGTTAGAGAAGTTAAAAGAGAAAAAAAATATAATAAATACATACATACAAAATATAAACAGTAGAGAGAGATAAAAAATAGAGATAGAGAAAAAGAATAAATTATATGTTTGATGAATCTGCCAATTTCTTGCGTAAATATTCCCGAGCTTTAATTTTAAAAGTATACCGACTGGTCAACGTCCTGATATTCTGAGGAAGATCATTTTTTTTAATAATTATAAACTAGCACTTGACCGCAATCGCGCCTGATGGTAAGCAGTGATGCGATCGTTGATGGTAAAGCGCGCTAGTTTATTAAGAACCTATTCACTCAGATTGAGGAAGGAAGACGGCAGTTGAGCGAGCTGATGCAATGTTAAACCCAACAACACGACCAACGATGCTGCGCCAAAGGGAGATTGATCCGAAGACCCTCCACGACCGAACTCCCAACACAACAACATTTGGCGCATCGTACCCGGCACACATCGCAACACAACTGCTCAGACCCGTCCTCCGTACGGCTTCACCAGACATCATTCCGGAACACGACAAATCGCTTGGCGGCAAGGCTTTGTCTGGTGGGTGGCAACTTCTGCCGGCGGCCGGCGTTATGGCCTACCACCGAGAAAATTATTCCAAAGGAAAACCGCCTGGACAAGAAATGAAGCCTTAAGAAAACCATAGCGGTGAGAAGGACATCGTAGAAGACAATTATTGGAAGAACGAAGATTCCTATTATGCGCAGAGCATAAATATTGAAAATGAGAAGTAAGATAAGAAGGAGAACAGGGTTTGTGTAGGAGTGAAAATAAGGGCGTCAAAGCTCTTAGAGCAAATATAATTTTTTTCTAACTTAATTTAGACCATCCTATTATTTCTTCTCTTTTTAGTTGTGATTTTAATTTTAGTATTTAACAATATTAAGTACCTAGCCTTAATTTTTGTTTATTTAGTCATCAATACCATAAAGAAATACGAAAAACTCCAATATTTTGTTTTTTTAGTTTCAAAAGTCTGATAACGATTTGTATACTTGAACATATTTATATTTTATGAGTATTAGTGTTTAAATTATTAATGTCCTTACCTTAATTAGAATATACTATACATAAAAAGCTGTTACACATAAATATTTGGCCGAAATGCACAATTTTGAAGAGGGCTGGACTTTCTCTGTAATAAAAATAAGCAATATGCCTTTTGAATATCAAACAAATCATCATACCTGTCTCCCAGAAGGGTTGGACAGAGGTATCCATACAACATACATATGTATAGAACATACACACACAAGACAACTTTCTTGAAACATACTTAAAAATTCAAGGTCTCCCTATCCTCTGGTTTCAGTAATGATCTTCTCCTTAAAATCTAAACGAAGTTTTAAACCGACTTCATCCACCGAGAACTTAAAAATATCAAAAATGTTCGGTTCCTTGGCTCACAAGGAAGTTTCTTTTATCCGAAAAACTACTGAATTTGTTCGAGTGAGTCGTTACCGTAGAGTACATTTATGTAAGAGGTGCTCTAGACGCGGTATGAATTCATGTCTTTCGCTTGGCTTCTGAATTCCATCTACGCTTGCTGAATTTTCCTATACCTATTATAGTGTGTTTTTCAGTTTTAAATCCTACACGAAACAATTTATTATTTATTTATTAACATATACAGCCATCATTAGAGGTAACCTTAACCTTATGTAATGGTTGTACCATTTAAATATATTTATATCTAACTATAAGTACACACATACAATACAATACAATATGCACATACCCATCAAAAAAAAAAAAAACATTAGTAAGTGATTATGTGTATGCAACACATGATCACTCACTTAATGCAATTCAAACACAACAGAATACATGGCCTTTGTGAACACACTAACTGAGCACGGAAATAAATCGAGCCGAGTGGACACCGTGTTGAGCACACGCAGCGTACGTGTCAGTGGCGCAAGTTGCAAAAGTTTGTGCGCGCATGCGGCACCACCAGGAGTGGCGGCCGTCTCCGTCGCCCTATGTATTCGTCCGGGAAAAACAACTTTACCAGTGACAAAACGGCCTGATCATGAACCATGCCACGAAGGATTTTAAATACATATAGGGCCAGGGTCACCTCTCTTCTTGCCTCCAAACTTTCATAGCCCACCATACCCAACACAAATGATGTAGGATAGAGAAGTGGGTATCCCGGATATACCCCATATAAATATTTGTATGGCCTGGCTGTTTGTGTAGGTAAGTTTAAATGTTTGTAAACGAACCCACGATGCTTAAGTATTTGCTTTTTTTAAATGACGGTCTAGATTTTATAGCAACGCAAGGTTACACTATTATGGGCACGCAACAATAGCGGCAGTAAGTCCCCGTTCTGAGGAGTGGCTACAAAGGCGCCACGGCGTCCTCACCTTCGCAGACCTGACGCAGGTCCTCACCGGACACGGCGGTTTCGGGAGGTTCCTGTTCCGTATACCTAAGGCGGGAGGAAACGCCAGGCTGTCACCACTAAAGGGTTCGCCCTGAGGAGCATTATAATAAATAAAAGTGTCAAGGAATTGAAGACCAAAAAATAAATACTGACGCCTACGTTCCGCAGACATCTGAAGAAAAAAAAAAGGATAAAGGATAGCAAATACTCAAAATCTGTGAAACTCATGCGATAGAAGTTATGAAACTTCGTTCGTGAAGAAGCTCTTTAAATTTTTCTTCTATAAATTCTCTGAAACCAATAAAAACTTTTAAGTAAAATTAAATAACATGGCAAATTAAAGCCCAAATACCTAATAGGTCTAAAACAACCTTGTACGATTTTTATGTATTTGAATTATCCACCATCGTCTTCGCTTTCTTCTTGTTTTCTTTCTTTTTCGCTTGTTTTAATTTATAATAAAAATATGTCAAACCGAAAGTAATACTTGCCATGAACGTTCACCAAGCATGTGGATGTCTGTTTGTGTTGAGTGATTTTTGTTGGATGTTTGGACTTTGTTTGCTGTTTGTGACAAACAGCCAGCGTGTGGAGGAGGCCTCCACACGCATAAACTTGCGTTCGATAACCACACTGCAACAAACTATATTCAGGTTTGGTATAAATAAAAAATAAGGTTGTATAAATAAATATAATAAGTAAATAAATAAATATATACGGACAAATCACACAGATTGATCTAGCCCCAAAGTAAGTTCGAGACTTGTGTTATGGGATACTAACTCAACGATACTATATTTATAATAGATCTATATATAGATAAACATCCAAGACCCAGGACAATCAGGAAAAGATCGTGATTTCCATCATGACCTGGCCGAGGTTGAATCCGGGGCCGTATTGACCGCTACTCCACGGAGTCCGACAAAAAATAAAAACAAAATAAAAAGCCGACAAATACAAAGTTAAGTTACTCTAACTAATAGATATCGACCAGTTTTAAACTGTTAAACGATGTTGCATGACATACCTACAAGTTCTAACCTCATTTTCGTAATGTTAGCTATATCTGATCTGATACAATGTGACAACGTTGTATTTTACCGACGTAATAAATAATTTCACCTATCTACGTAACAGCACCCTAATTGCGTACCACACTATTACAATCAGTTGTAATTGTAATCATTTTGAACCTTATTGCTATTTCATTGAGAAAGCTTTAATGTCATAGAAATTATGTTCATTTAGCCATTTGTGCAGCTTGTTTTTAAATGAATTTGCATTAATAGCGTAGTAGAAAAGACATCTAGCGCAGATCACAAATGAATTTGGATTGGTCGAGAGTATTTTGTCTACCTAAGTGGTCAAAATAGATAAACAACAAAAACAAAGACAGTCAAAATGATTATCTTGCATTCGCGAATTTATTTGCCAAGAAATGTAAGCAAATATATATGAATTAACCTTTTCTCGGTGATAGGCTACATCGGCTGCCGGCAGAAGTTACCACCCACCAGACAAAGTCTTGCCGCCAAGCGATTCGTCGTGTTCCCGGTACGATGCGTCAAGTGTTGTGTCGGGAATTTGGTCGTGGAGGGTCTCCAGATCAATCTCCCTCTGGCGCAGCATCGTTGGTCGTGTTGTTGGGTTTAACATTGCACCACCTCGCTCAACTGCCGTCTTCCTTCCTATTCACTAAGTTTTTTAAGTGAATGGGTTTAATAAACTAGCGCGCTTTACCATCAACGATTGCATCACTGCTTACCATCAGGCAGGATTGCAGTCAAGCGCTAGTTTATAATTATTAAAAAAAAACAAAGTCCAGTTTACATTACAAATTTAAACATTTTTATAAAGTTTTCACTCTGAAACTAATTCTTATTGAAATAAAATTGATATTTGTTCAACTTGAAAAAGTGTCGGGCGCAGAATAAAAAAAAAATTCATTAAGCCATAAGCGTTTATTCAGCTTTATTCAGCGTCACACCTTCAATTTCAAACCATAACTTCGTTTCGAAACCGAATATACAGTATGTTAAGAAAACCCTGTCCGACCCGTGAAGGTGTTGTTAGGTATCGATAACTGATTCTACTAATGGATACAAAACCGGGCTAAAATTAAAAAAAAAAAACCCTAAAAATCAATATTATTTCGCAAAAAGTGTTAACTTAATAAATGTGCGATAAAAACCCTTCCGCGGGCTGCGGGCGGCAGGGCACGCGGCACGTGGTCGCATCGCTATTCGCTCATAATAATACCGGTGTTGTCACTTTTTTATAAATTACCAATTTTCGGGGAAGTTGGAATTAATTCGCGGGAAAAAAAGATTATTTCAAAATTCATTAGTATTGGTACTATGATGATTACGTAAAATTTTATATTATATTTGGTCATGTGTTAACCTAACCTTTATTATCCTTATGGGTCGAACAGGGTTTTCGTATGTACTTAATTGTAAAACTCATTGTTCCAGACGAGACAAACAAACAGCAGCGGTGGTGAGCCAGGTCCTCCGGATGAATCGTCTGGACCTGACAGCAGAGCGCCACCAGCTGTGGCGGTCAGCCCTTCTGACAGGTTAGTTTAGTAATTAATGAATGAAAGGGTGCAATTGTTGTATGTGGAGCTAAAGGACCAATAACGTCTGTAATTCAACATTAAGTAAAACCATCTCAGTCAATCAATCAGTCTGGATCATTTTGATGCTGCTAATCTACTGTTGTCCCGTGTGGTACCGGGCTTAGAAAGTACCACCATCTCATATCCTCCCGTGGGTGTCGTAAGAGGCGACTAAGGGAACTCTCACCAGGAAAGCGGGCAGCAGCGCTTCTCCTGTGGAATATCAAATCACTGCGACCCCAAACCCCCCCCCCCCCCTAAGCGTGGGGATTATGGCAATGCCCTCCAATGGAATGAAAGCCTTGGGGGAGGCCTCTGTCCAGCATTAGACCTCTATAGACTGAGAAGAAGATATGTTTGAAAATATTATGTACTTTATTACAACGTAAATGACGCAATTAATTATTAAAGCATCAACATTAAAGTCATTGATACGCAATTCCTCCTTTAGTCTGTAAAAAAATGGTCCATTTATACGCACCTGTGCTAAGTTTTTCAGTCGACGTCACAAAAATAACACCTTAAACAATAAAAAGACGTTGCCTCCATTGAACTATATTACTAGCTCCATTGAACTATATTACTAATAGTAATACCTCAGTGGTTGCCTCACACTTGGAATTATTCCTGTATCGTGACTTCGTGAGTGCGTTTACAAACATTTAAACTCACATACCTACACAAACAAAATATTAGATATATCTACTTAATATGATCTTTTATTTACTCTCATATCAAAAAATTAAAAATATAAAACTAAAAAGGAGTTTATATTGACGTACTTTACCCATAGTATATCGAAAGGAAATTAAAAAATTAAATTATAACACTATTTCTCTAACAAAATAATGTTATAATAATTTTTTTTTCATTACCGTCCAGATTACAAACCATAGATAGCACTATTTCATTTTATTATCTGTGGCTGCGCGCGCTTTGGCGCGTGCGCTTTGATGCAGGGTGCAGAGTTTTGGCGCCAAATACGTTTCTTTGCATTGCGAGTCCTTGTTGTGTTACGCTGGACACATGATTATTATTGTTTCTTAAAATGTATGAGATTAGTGTGAATTATTAATGGAACTTATAGTGTCTGTAAAGAACGTTACAGGATTACAAATCTGAAACATGAGGGCTCTTAAAAATATGTACCTACCTACTTTCAACCCAGCTCACATAACACACTATTTCTATCAATTGGAATCGAAGCATATTGCTAATTCATTGCTCTATATGTTCGAAAAATGTATCTGCTTAACAACCTAAATTAGGCAATGAATGTTGTAGAAGTGTCGAAATTAAACCCGTTGCTACTGACAGTGTGTTACACAATTACCCTGCAATTTAGTTCTAAAAGCGTATACTTAATCTTCTTCTTTGGTAACTTAGATCCGTTCAATTTATTTTGCGATCAAGCTTTGAACAGTTTCGACGGCATTACTTTTCCATTAGCATTCAGCGGACGATAGAAGGCCTCGTTTTTGGGGTACTGTACGCAAAGGGTCAACGGTATGGTATCACAAAGGCTTCGTTAGCCGCCTGTCCGTCCGTCTGTCACACGGGCTTTTCTCTTTAAGTCCTTCAACGAAGATACGGCCCTATACGAAAGTAGTTGAGGCCAACGTTAATCTAAGTTTTCGTGGTTGAATACGAGGCTATTAGGTACCTATTTATATTATATTTTATGTCTTTATTATTATTGCTTTTTTGTCCGGAATAAACAATTTTTCTTTTTTCTTCTGTAGTCAAACCAAGGGTAGAATTAAATTTTTGGATCTGAAAAATAGTCGTATAGTGTATGTTGTTTGCGATTTTCAGTTGTGCTGCGAATTAATGTCAAGTCCGTATCCATAGGTAGGCTGTGAAATCCGGTATCTTCGACTGGGATTACGGGTGTATAGCTGTCAGTGCTTCATATTTTGAAGCATAACCATAACCATACATCGAGGGACTGGAACAATTTGCCAGCGACGGTGTTTCCATCAAACTACAATTTCAGTGTCTTCAAGGCTAGAATGAATAGGCTCTTAATAAACTAGCGTGCTTTACCACCAACGATCGCATCACTGCTTACCATCAGGCAGGATTGCGGTCAAGCGCTAGTTTATAAATTATATAGAAAAAAAAATAAAATTATGTAGGTACTATTAGTAATAATAATTTAATTTAAAATTACGCGAAAAATTAAAATTGTCACAGCCTCCGTGGCGTAGTGGTAGCGAACGCGGCCACTGCGCAAGGAGGCGCGGGTTTGATCCCCGCGCAGTGCAAATATTTGTATGCATGAATTTGAATATTTGTACCGGTCTGGTCGTGCCTCGGAAAGCACGTTAAGCCGTTGGTCCCGGTTGCCATACGAACATCTAATGGCAGTCGTTACGAGTTGTTGGAGCCCTCAAAAGTCCTACAATTGGTCTAACTGCAATGCTTCGATATCTCCTTCGGGTTGTGGAGGTCAGACGACAGTCGCTTCATGGTAAATATCGAAGTATAGCCAAAATTAGCAGTTAGACTGGTAAAGCGGACCCTAGACTCCAAAGCTGAAAAGCTTCGGATATGACTGGGATTAACGCTGAGATGATGAAGAATCTAATTTAAAATTAAAACGGTCATACAAGAAACGTATTTTTTTTAATCCATTGCCCCCCACTAGGAATGTCTCATATAAAAGATAAGATTAATATTTAGTGTTGAATATTGTATCGTGGTAAGGAACCCTCCGTTTGCGAGTCCAAATTGCATTAACCGCTTTTATATTCACTTCTATGAAAAAGCTATGAAAGGCGAAACAGTTTGTCATATTTCAATTTTCGTGAAAAAGAAACATGTAGGTAAATTGGAAAGCCATTAGAGTCAGTATATTTTCGAGATTACCTTTAGACATCGTATTAACATCGAGTTTATTGCTAGAGGGACCACATTGGTCGTGCGGGGAGATTTCGTAACACACAAAGTGATGACAATAATATTGATTGCAATGGTTTTAATTTTTATGGATATGCCACGTATTTTCATTCATCATTAACATCAACCTTTTTTATTTTTTTATTGCCGTCCAATTCTTTTTTGCCATTTATTTTTGCTGTCTTTTTCTTTTTACCGCTTTGCCTTTTTTGCGGCTTTTCCATTTTTCTTTAGGGTTATTCTTTTCCCGCGTTATTATTTCTTTTGTCATGTTTTTTTTTTTTAATATTTTTGTGTTACAGTATTGTCCTTACTTTCTATACTTATTCCTATACATATTAAAACTTTTACTACATACTACAGCTAATTTCAGTTACATTCAATGCTTGCCGACGGCAGCACTGGTTGTGCCGCTCACCTTGTCCGGTTTCTTTCAATGCTAGTTCTAGCGACCTTGAGGCGAAACCGCTCCAGATACGGCCTGGAGTGCTTATCAGCCATTAGGTCGGCGATGGTTGTTTCATTAATTATTCTTCCAGTACTTAACCATCAACCTTTTATTGTCCCACTGTTGGGCACAGGTCTCCTCTCATAAAGAGAAGGATTGAGCGTAATTAGCACGCTTGCTCAATGCGGGTTGGCGATTTCAGACTTAAAGTCCAGGTTTACTCAAGATGTTTTTCTTCACCTTCAGTCATTAGTGTCCAAGATATACTTAGAAAGTACATATAACTTTTAGAAAAGTTACATTGGTATTTGCCCGACCTGGAATCGGACTCGCGTACTCATACTTTAGAGTTTTGAAGTTTATTATTAATCCATTGCTGCATGATTTTTAATAAGTAGTCTGCTCTACAATTTTAATAACGCAATGAAAATACGTCGTGGTGGCCTAGTGGTTAAAACTCTCGATATGCGATTCATAGTGTTGTAGTGATACCTACAAACGCCACAAATAAACCGATGCGTCATACTGACGTCACACGAATTCTACATCTCGCAAACAGAGTTTACCGTGCAATTAGCATATTTATTTATTTATTTATTAACTATGGACAACTTACAGCTAAAATAAACAGAATAAAAAAATGTATGTCTGACTGCCAGCCAATTATAAGTCATCACTTATAAAAAACAGATTGTACAGAGATAGTGTGGACAACACAACACAGCTACCTAGCTTATAAAAATTAAAAAAAGAAAACGAACACTACAAAAATAAAACAAAAATTAAAAAACAAGCAATATAACATTCCAGCTTAAGTTACACACAAAGATAACAATGATATAAAAAAAAAATCCTAACATACATAAAAGTCTCAGTCAAAAAAGCTACGGCTCATGCATTTTCTGGCTGAGGAGACACTCGTTAAAAAGGGATCGAAATCGTGCCGTTTACACATGTCATTATAGGTTCTACTTGCTCGCACTGTAAATGAATTTTGTCTGTAATTTGTAGAAGTTAATGGAACACGCAAATGTGCATTCCATCGCTTTGGCCTCCCGGGAACGTTAAAATAGAATTTTGATAGAATATCGGAACTATTCATGGAACTACACACATCAAAAGTGTCTAGGGATCAAGCATTTTTATGCGGATTTCTTGAGATTGAGATGTGGCTTTGTAATAAATTTATGATTTTATAAATTTATATGGATCCTTTTTGGTGCATTTCATAATTTGAATCAGGAACTGTGAATCAAATTCGAGTAAAAGATGAAAATCAGCTGTCAATATTTTCCCTATAAAAACATACAACGCATTGAAGACATTATTAGTGCTACTGTTTCCCTACTACTGATTAAAACCAACGTTATTATGGAGCGGCGACGTCATTTAAGCAGGGAAGAAATGCTCAGAGCCGTGGGAATGATAGAAGCTGGTTCCCGGCAACGTACTGTGGCTTTAGCTCTGAATACAAGTCAGAGTGTTATCAGTCGACTTTGGACACGTTACCGAAGCACTGGTACCGTGGCTGAGCGCCATGGAGGACGGTATCGCTGCACCACACGGAGACAAGACCGATACATTCAAATCTTAACTCGAAGAGCTCCAACAATAACCGCCATGATGTTAGCCGTGAGGCTTCATCACTCTTCAGGGAACTTAATTAGCGACCAAACAGTCAGAAACCGCTTGCATGAAGTGAACCTTCATTCCCGAAGACCGCTACGGGTACCACCTATAGCAATGCACAATCGTAGGATTCGATATCAATGGGCTCTTGAACACAGAAATTGGGTAGAAGAACAATGGCGTTTCGTGTGCTTTTCTGATGAGTCTCGTTTTGGTATGAGACCGGATACAAGACGTATACGACACTGGAGAACCCCTGGACGCCAACAGCGATTAAAATCCTGCCAGGAAGTCCATCCTTATAGTGGTGGAACCATCATGGTATGGGCGGGTATTTGGATCGGTGGAAGAACTGAGTTGATTTGGATCAGAGGCAACCTCAACGCTCAAATTTATGCTGAGACGATTGTATCAGACGTCATCGTTCCTCTACAAGTGCAAATCGGTCCCTTATTTCAGTTAATGCATGATAATGCACGACCGCACACCGCAAGAGTTGTAAGACAGACTCTCGCCGCAGCTAACATCAATGTCCTGCCCTGGCCTGCTCAGTCGCCAGACTTGAACCCGATTGAGCATGCATGGGATATGCTACAGAGAAGAGCTCTGCCGAATATGGAGGGTATCCAGTCGCAAGAAGACCTTTTTTTGTTGTTGCAACGAACATGGGCGGCCATTCCACAGCGTGATTTGGATGAACTCATTTTGAGTATGCCAAACCGATGTTCTTGTGTTGTTAGTGTTCGCGGTAGAAACACGGATTATTAATTGTTTAAGTTACCCAATAAAATTTTAGAGAAAACTGTTATTTCAGTCTTTTTTTCGAACTTTTGTGTTAGTGGTTCAAATGTCAAATATCCCTTTATTAGGAAAATGGCAAATTTCTTTATTAATGCAAAGGTGACTTGGTTTATCGTTACTGTGACAAACAAAAACACTTTATTTGATGAATCCTTAAAGAAAATTTTAATTAATATCAATCAGGAGAAAAGTTATTGCAAAAATATATGTTGATCCCTAGACACTTTTGATGTGTGTATTAACTTCCCAATATCAACCGCTGGGCAAGTGCCCGCCAGACATAACACCCGTCTGGTCGGAGGATCCTGCCTTTTCTATGGAGGATGAGTGAACTTTACTCCTTGTTCCTCATACCACCACAGCGCCGTACTACTCATTAAGTGTGCTGGTTCTAAACTTTGTGAATTTATTGTAACGTTTCGTTGGAAAGCGGTGGCTGTCACATAGTGTCCGCAATTTACCGGCGAATGACGTCACTGAAACTTATCTAAGGATAAAGTTGGTGGATTTTCTTAGAGTGCTATGCGATGGCGTCCGGTTTTCTATTAAACCTGTTGGGAAGCTTCTAGAATCTAGATTTCAGTGAGTAATATTATGACTTTACAGTGCTGTTGATTTATGCTGTGTTTGATTAAAAATAAAAAAGGAGATGTTTCATTTTGGGCCACCACTGTGGACGCTATATAGATAAAAAGGAAAAATTAAAAGATTTTCATAAAAATACTACGAAATTAATTTGAATAAAAATAGAGCTATATATAATCAATTATTCGAAACGTTTTTTAGTGAGATAATCCTTTATTAAGGTAGCCATGACAGTGGTTATGACGTTTGATTGGCGATTTTGACAGTTCTATTTTCCCGTTGAGTTCGTGTCGAGTGTTGATTTGAGTTGATTGTGTTTATTTAATGGGCCGTATGTTTGGAACTCATGTTTTGTTTTTTTCGCAGTCATATGGTAGATAATATAGATACGATAGCCTTAGATAGGTACATGACACGTAAATCAAATGTCACTGTCAAAATCTTATTTCGCCTATTGCTGACCACCATATTTATAGTAGTTGTGTTGTACTCCTTGGCCGAGTTAAATAGAATCTGTTTAAAAACTAAGCCAAAATATAGGAAATTAACATTAAAAACAGTTAACTATAGCGTAACTATACCTAGCATTAAGTGTACAATGTGCTGGCCCAGGCTCAATCCATTTCTGAAACATCTCCTTTTCAAAGAAAATACCGCCGATTTCCTTGTTCATAAACTAAACTAATTTTAAGTTTAGTACTTTTTATTCTTTTATTTCATTAAGAAAAGGACAGCAGATAAATATTAGGTTAGTCCTGTCAAATTATTCAGGCCTTTAGGTAAATTGACGTATTTTTAGTCGCGTATGAACTATCTATGGAATATCTTAATGTGACAGGACTAAACTAATATTCTATCTTTTGTCCTATTCTTAATGAAATGGAAAGAAAAAGATGCACTAATCTTTAAATTAGTTTAGTTTGTGAACAAAGGAATCACGGCCTTACAACATTATTTTTGTTTATACGAAACCTGAATACAGTTTGTTCAGAATAAGCAACTGAATCGATTCCAATCATTTTTATACCATGTTATATTTTTTCTCAAATAAAGGTTGTATCTGACATCGACGCACAAACGAGTACCATGGATCCAGTACATGATTCTGAACCCCCCCCCGTGGTAGAATTTTTCGTCGGCTTTTTCATGATTTCAAAAAAAATATGTGTAGTTTTTTTTCACTTTAGAAAGTTCATAATTGCTATACTTATATAACCCAATAATTAATTATTTCGTTAATTACACAATAAAGCGCAGTGTGAACAATACTAGAAAAACTATCTTATCAGCTGATTTAATAGATTTCGTATCAGGGGTCAACGTCATACCTACAAACACGCACGGCGGCACGCTTGCAACGTTCTAAGACCGAACCGACACTTTTTTAAAACACTGTTATTTCTTTAACCGCTCATTAACGACATAAATGACTGTCATAATTTTGTTAGTGGCATGCGGTGTAGTCTTTTCACGAAGTTTGCGTTACGATGTCAGATACATCCTATATATTTAAAAATGATGCAGTGTGGTTATCGAGCGCTCAACACAGTTAACAGCGGATCATAGTGTCGCGCCGAGCCGCTATAGGCGCGGGTGGGCGAACGGCGCATAGACCATATTTTTGTAGGTACAACCACCTCTTTACAAGAAAATACTGGACACGTGTTTCGTATAAACAAAAAATAACATTATATAATCCTTTTATCTACTCTCATATCAAAAAATTAAAAATATAAAACTCAAAAGGAGTTTATATTGACGTACTTTACCCATAGTATATCGAAAGGAAATTAAAAAATTAAATTATAACATTATTTCTCTAACAAAATAATGTTATAATATTTTTTTTTCATTACCTTACAGATTACAAACCATAGATAGCACTATATTTAATTTTTTTTATCTGTGGCTGCGAGCGCTTTGGCGCGTGCGCTTTGATGCAGGGTGCAGAATTTTGGCGCCAAATACGTTTCTTTGCATTGCGAGTCGTTGTTGTGTTTCGCTGGACACATGATTATTATTGTTTCTTAAAATGTATGAGATTAGATAAAGTAGTGTGTGAAACTGTACATAATGAGGTATTACACACTCGTGTGATACTATTAAAAACTCGCTTCGCTCGTTTTTTAAACTCACACTCGTGCATAATATCCCTCATTATGTAACAGTTTCATAAACTACTATTATAACCATCAGATTATGACGTTCATCAGTGGCCGTTTGGACCGCAGTTGATATTAAGTGCGGTCCAAACGATCCCAACTAGTCGCAATCATTTGACAAAAATGTGTTCGCCGAATAGGCTGCAAGTTCTTTTATGCCTTTATCGGTTATCAGTAGGTTTGAGGGGCTCGTGGCCATAAAAAAATAGCTGCACAAATATCGATTAAACAATGTTTATACGTGATACTGAGAAGCGTAGACTGAAAACAAAGTATTGAAGTTAAATAGGGGCTAAAGTATGAAATTGCCGTTTTGCTGGCTTGTCGCAGCGGTCAACACGCCTACCTGCGACGTGAAATCCCATAACACAAGTTTCGAACTTGCTTTGGGGCTAGCTCAATCTGTGTGATTTGTCCGTATACATTATTATATTATATTAAATAATCTTCATGATTTGAGATTTTCGAATGAAACTTTTTCACCTGGTTTCTATGATGTTCTTCTTTTAAAAAATGTGAAACATTTGAATATCGTCTTCCAATTGTTTTTCTTATTCAATTTGGACAAGAAAGATATGGATACTGCGAAAATTCGATGATTTTTGGATACGAGTTCCGACGCGGAAGTATCGCGGTAGAAATAGCCCGCATTATCAATGTTGCGTTTCGAGAGGAGTCTATTAATATTTTTATTTTTTTTTTATTAATTTATAAACCAGCGCTTGACCGCAATCCCACCTGATGGTAAGCAGTGACGCAATCGTTGATGGTAAAGCGCACTAGTTTATTAAGAGCCTATTCACTCTAGCCTTGAAGACACCCAAATTGTAGTCCGACGGAAACACCGCCGCCGGCAGATTGTTCCAGTCCCTCGATGTACGCGGTATAAAGGAGGAGGCGAAACGCTTCGTCCGGATCGTAGAGGTGTTAACAACATAAGGGTGGAAACTCGCCGTACGACGGGTCGTCCGATGGTGGAATGGAGATGGGGGAATTAAATCGTGCAATTCCCTCGCACACTCCCCAAAATGTATCCCATAGAACACCGAAAGGCTGGCCACTCTACGCCTGTGCTCTAGGCTTTGGAGACCAACTCGAGTTAAATTAGGGTCACCAATCAGCCTCTTCGCACGCCTCTCCACTGAATCCAAAGTGGCCAGGTGACACTTAGCCGCACCAGCCCAAATGTGGCTGCAGTACTCCACACACGAACGATTTGCGATAACGCCAAGTTTTCTGGCAGCCACCTTGGCCTTGGACTTGGACAAAGTTTAGGTTCGAGGAAATCTCAACACCCAAAAGCTGAAGGCGGTCGGTACACTCCAAGGATACATTCCGGAAAGTAGGAGCCAAGGTGAACGGGCTCCATTTGGCGGTGAAAAGACACGCCTGCGTTTTGGCGGCATTGAATGCTACTTATTAAAGAACGCACCGTGCGATTTTAGTTTAAACGGTTTCGTGCTGGAAACTTCGACTTGAAGAACGAGCCACGAGGAAGACCGCCCATACAGGTGAATAACGATGAATTAAGAGAGATGGTGGAAGCCGATCCTAGTCAAACTGCCCAGGAATTAGCGGCATAGTTTAACGTTACCTTAGCGATATATTGACTCATTTAAGTCAAATCGGTAAAAAAAAAAAAATAGGAAAAAATGGAGTCTCATGATTTCACTAATCTGCAGAAAGAATCGCGTGTTGAAACTTGTGTTTCCTTGTTGATTCGATACAGAAATGAACGAATATTGGGCCGAATTGTGACATGTGATGAAAAGTGGATTCTTTATGATAACCCTAAAAGAAAAATGTAATGGCTCACCTCAGGTCAAACGCCACCACAGTGTCCTATAGCAAAAATTACCAATAAAAAAGTAATGAAAGGTAATTGTTTGGTGGTCTCAACGTGGTGTTATTCACTATAGTTTTCACCGATCAGCATCCTAATTGCCTAACATACTATTGCTATAAATTGGAATCAATTTGAAGTATATTTGCTAATCTATTGCTCCATATGTTCGAAAAATGTGTGCTCAACCGGCTCATTATGTAGATAACAAAATACAAATATTTATTGGCACAAAAAATAGTAGTTTATGAAACTGTTACATAATGAGGGATATTATGCACGAGTGTGAGTTTAAAAAACTCGCTTCGCTCGTTTTTTAATAGTATCACACGAGTGTGTAATACCTAATTATGTACAGTTTCATAAACTACTTTATCCAATCTCATACATTGTATTGAATATATGAAGTAGC
Source organism: Sesamia inferens (assembly GCA_037179545.1). Taxonomy (NCBI): domain Eukaryota; kingdom Metazoa; phylum Arthropoda; class Insecta; order Lepidoptera; family Noctuidae; genus Sesamia; species Sesamia inferens. The sequence continues at coordinate 19,246,877 of CM073941.1, read as the reverse complement.
ACTTTTATTCATTTTCCATGTTAAAAAATCTTGATAACATTTATCGTATAATTTCCTTGACTTAATTGGTAGTAAATTAGGACTGACTGCTGTCGCAGCCTCTAAAATATCGGGCGGCGTCAAATTTTCTTCATTGTCACTTGACATTTTAAGAAATAATAATAATCAATTTTGTGTCCAGCGAAACACAACAACGACTTGCAATGCAAAGAAACGTATTTGGCGCCAAAATTCTGCACCCTGCATAACCGCGCACGCGCCAAAGCGCGCGCAGCCACATATAAAAAATGAAATAGTGCTGTCTATGGTTTGTAATCTGTACTATAATGAAAAAAAAAAATTATTATAACATTATTTTGTTAGAGAAATAATGTTATAATTTAATTTTTTAATTTCCTTTCGATATACTATGGGTAAAGTACGTCAATATAAACTCCTTTATAGTTTCATATTTTTAATTTTTTGACATGAGAGTAGATAAAATACATTTTTTCATTTTTTGACATACATTAATATTGCATTACGATACGATAGGTACAATAGGTTTATCCCTGTCCCCTAAACTAGGCTAGGCCTGTATCTTAGGGGGCAGTGTTTGGCTCCAGGGTATACATATAAAGCAATTTTGGGCAGATGCGCCAATGGACTAGCAAATTCTTGAATTTTGACCTTGTAACTTTAAGAATATAAATTTTAAAAATATGAGAGAGAGACGGTGAAGAGTGTAATTGTATGGAGTAAGTGTGAGTGTTTGATGATTATGTTTACGAAGTGTTTGTGGTGTAGTGAATAATGGTGTAATGAATGTATGTTTGTATGTGAGAAAAAAAATAAAAAATAAAGGGTGGATTAGACATAAAGGGTGGGTATTTATTATATTGTATATGTTAAAAGTGATTCCGTACCGTGATAGTCCTGTTTCAGCAGCCATTCAATTAATGTACGTTTTAGTTTAAACCTTGGGAGACTGAGAATGTTACTGTTGTTAATTACGTAACATATTATTACCTACTAATAGTTGGAATCATTTCGAAACAAATTGCCAATCCATTGCTTCATATGTTCCAAAAATGTGTCAGCTCAACAACGTAAATAACGCAATGAATTCTGTTGGACTGTCAAAATGAAACCCATTGCTGCCGATAGTGTGTTACGTAATTACCCTGCTGACCTTGATTGATATTGGATTCGATTTCCATGTTCACAAATTAAATTAAATGTATCTATGCATCTTTTTTTTTCTATTTCATCAACAAAAGACAGAAGATAAAATGTTAGTTTAGATCTGTCAATTTAGTCCGCTCCTGACGTAAATTGACAATTTAGGGTATTAAACTAAAAAAAAAACTAATTAGTCCGTCAGTCAGATTTCCAAAAAATACTAGACACGTATTTTTTCTTTTTTCATATAAACAAAAAACGAAGACGACACAGTGCGTTGAAAACTCGTGTGACGTCACTGCACGCTGAACTTTTTAACGAGGAGTGACGTCACCAGCCACCACTCCTGATCTTTGATGCCTTTTATATTTGTCAATTTTTATTGATTGATAAAACAAAAAATACGTGTCTAGTATTTTTTGGAAATCTGACTGACGGACTAATTTGATTTTTTTAGTCAAATACCTTATTACCCTACTCGTAAAGGAATAACGCTCTTAGCGATAAGACCCCACATTGTGTCACCCTTTGTAAAATCTTTATATTTATGTTCTGTAATTTATATGGTGTACATAATAAAGTGTATTCTATTCTATTGTGCCGAACTCTGAACAATGTTGGCAAAACTAGCAGAAAGTAATACAGCCCCGACTCATGAATCTATCTTTACCATTATTGCTCCATGACAACGCGAGACCATTTTGACCCTTCAGGAACTGCAGTTAGAAACCATTTGTCATCCTCCGTGTTCGCCAGACCTTGCTCCAACGGAGTAGAATTTTTTGCTTGATTTGGACAATTACCTACGTGACAAGAAGTTTTCTTCCAGGGAGGAAGTACCAATTGCTTTCACACAGTTTGCGCAGTCTCCTCACAGTTCTATTGCAACGACATAAATTATCTTCCTATTAAATGGCAGCCATGTATAGATAATTAATAATGGTAACTGTTTTGGTTAAATAAAATAGTTAAATAAAAAATAAACAATTTAGATTTTCAGTGCAAATCGGCAATTTCATACTTTAACCCCTATTAAAAGCAGAATCAGCCGAAAAATACCATCTCCATTATTCCAAATGCCAGAAAGGTTTGCACAAAACACACTTGACACACACCGGAGACAAAACAGATCGATTACCTTCTAGAGCCGGGTACGGCACACAAGACTTTTACGTCTCTTTTATCGTTAATCTTCCGTTAAACTCCCGTTTGTCTGGTTAGGTGCCAATCTGCGTTTAAAGACGCTGTTGAAGGTTATAAGAGATTATTAAAGGAGTTTCAGTTTAGAGTCATTGTACCGGATTGATGCGCCGGTACTTGATTAAGATGCGAATTGTGTGGCCTGGATGTTAGTCTTTGAAGAATTTGCTTGGGTAAAATGGTAAAATAAAAAAGGTGCGATTGTGATGAAGTCAGTTCGGCGTGTGTATTCGAAGTAAATTACATTAGTCGAGGAAAGTGGGGTTGAGGAACAATATTATAACCAATAGCGGCGTTGCAGAGTAAAGTGTCACTGCTATGTGGAGTGCGCTGATTGGAGCATCCAAAAGGTGATGGCTGCCAGAGCACTGTTCGTTTTAACCGCGATTCCCAACATGCCCGCGGCCTTGGAAGCAGTCGCTTTCAAAATATATATAGCATCTTCACTGGTCCTCGTCATCCTGAAGGAGAGGACAGATCTTTGCGTAAGCCCGTCGCACCACGCCTGAAGCCGTTTGTAGATCAGCAACTCTCGCAATCCCATCCTTGCCTGGGATAGTACGGAGAACTCGACCCATGTTCCACTTCAAAGGTGGCAGGTTGGAATCCTTGATCAGAACAAGCGCGCCCTCCTTCAACTCTGCCTTGTTATCTGTCCATTTTGTCCGCACCTGCAACTCGCTCACATATTCTTTGGACCATCGAGTCCAGAAATGCTGTCGCATTTGTTCCACTCTCTGAAATCGCTTTAGTCTTAGCGCAGGAATATCCTTGAGGTCGTCACAAACAGGAGTAGTTAGCGGGCGACCAATCAGAAAGTGGGCAGGAGTAAGAGGACAAAGGTCTTTAGGATCTGGAGAAAGTGGAGATAGTGGTCGGGAATTAAGGACTGCTTCAATTTGCGATAGAACAGTGCAAAACTCTTCAAAGGTAAGGTGTGCGTTCCGTACCACACGGCGTAAATGGTATTTGCAAGATTTTACTCCTGCTTCCCACAGACCACCAAAGTGAGGCGAATATGGAGGGATAAATTTAAATTCAATTTGCTGGCTAGCTGCATATTCTATTAAACCAGAACTACATTTAGTAAGGAACTCTTTGAAATCATTCATTAAGCCAACGAAGTTACGACCGTTATCTGAAAATATAACTGTCGGCTTGCCACGCCGAGAAATAAACCTATTGAGTGATAGTAAATAAGCTTCTGAAGTGAGATCGCTGACCAGCTCCAAGTGTATTGCCCGCGTCACTAAGCATACGAACAAACAAATATACGCCTTAGTAGTTCTAGCTCCACGTCCTTTACGATTGAGTATGAGAACTGGCCCGCAGTAGTCCACACCGCTTCTATGAAACGGAAAACAAGCATCTATCCTCTCTATAGGTAGATTGCCCATTTGAGGCGTGAGAATTCTACCTCGAATACGGTTACACGTCACGCAAGCATTAACTACGCGCCTAGCTAAGCTCCTGCCACCCAAAGGCCACCATGTTTCGCGTAAATTACAAAGTAATGCCTGAGGTCCAGCATGGAGTAGCTGTAAATGCCCATGACGGAACAGTAACAATGAAAAATAATGCTTACTCGATAATAGTATAGGATGCATTTTGTTGTAACTAAATTCATGCGAGTTACCTAAGCGCCCACCTACACGAATAATTTTATTATCGTCTAAGAATAAATTTAATTTACCTAAATTACCTTTAATTTTACTATGCGAACTATTAGATAATAATTTATATTCATTCGGATAACTTTCCATTTGAGACCACCGTGTTAAAATTATTTGAGATTCATTCAATTCATCTACACTAATCATACCCGTACGTTTATTATTTTTGTTGCGAATATTGTTGTGAACGAAACGTAACGCATATGCCATCGCACGTTTCATTCGCTTAAACTGTGAAAATCTATTAAACGAGAAATATGTTACAATCGAATCATGGACATCATGAGTTACGAAAGAAGAGATAGCTGGCCTAACTTCAGGAAGTTCTTCATCCGCGTCTATGACCTTGTGATCATCCAGTGAGAAACTAGCACTTCTCAAAAAGTCTGGACCTTCCCACCACAATGTGGAAGAAGCAAGTTCATGTAAATTCGAACCTCGTGAAGCCAGATCAGCCGGGTTCTCCTTAGTCCTCACGTGGCGCCACTGAACATCTTGTGTGAGTTCAAGAATCTCCGCCGTCCTGTTCTGAACGAAGGTTTTTAGTTTGTTTGGTGACATGCGTAACCATCCTAGCACTATGGTTGAGTCAGTCCAAAACACTATGTTTCTGAACTCACAACGCAACGAACCACGAACCTTATCGAGTATTTTAGAACCTAGTAAAGCACCGCAAAGTTCGAGACGCGGTATACTTATAGGTTTCAGTGGCGCAACCTTAGATTTTGCGAAAAGAAGTCTAACTAAAACTGTATTATCCTTATTTACCGTACGAATATAAACGCACGCGCCATACGCTGTTTGCGAGGCATCACTAAAAACATGCAATTCCATATACATAGGTTGGCTACCTATAGCGTGACGAGGAACACGAATTGTTTCTAGCGCTTGTAAACAGATAACAAACCGGTTCCACGTTCGGGCGACACTAGATGGAACTATGTCATCCCAACCGATTTTAAGAAGCCATAATTGCTGCAATAATATCTTAGCGATGATTACCGTAGGGCTTAACAAACCAAGTGGGTCGAAAATCTGCGAAATGTTTGATAATATAGATCTTTTAGTGACAGGATTATCGTTGGCATGAAACTGAGTAGTAAAATAAAACGTATCGCTTACATTATTCCAGCCTAAGCCTAATGTTTTACTACTAGTATTTTCGTTAGGCTTTATTTCAACTGAACGATCTAATAAGTCAGTATTGGGACATGGAAAGTTGTAGACCCATTTTCGAAGTGGAAAACCACCCGCTTGTAAGGCGTTTTGTATATCTTTACATAACTGTAATAAAACGAACCTGTTATTATGTCCTGTCAACAAGTCGTCTACGTAAAAATCCTCCATAATTGCCCTTCGAGTTTCAGAGTCGGAAGCTTCGACACCTAGCTGTTTCAAACACCTAACACTCAGAAACGGCGCGGATGCGGTTCCGTACGTAACAGTGTTCAGTTGATATATACCCAACGGTAACGATGGATCATTGCGCCATAAAATCAATTGGAACTTGCGTTGGTCTTGGGCTACCATGCAATTCCTGAACATTTTTTGAACGTCAGCGCACACGACAAACTTGTGCTGCCGGAAACGTAAAAGAATAGATATCAGATCACCTTGTATTGCTGGTCCAACTAATTGCAAGTCGTTGAGTGACTTGCCAGACGTTGAGGCTGCACTAGCATCGAAGACGACACGTAACCTCGTTGTAGTGCTGTGCTCCCTGAATACGCCGTGATGCGGCATGAAATAACACGGATGTTCATAGCTGCTTACCGGACTCATATGGCCTAAGTCCAGGTATTCCTGCATAAAGTTAGTATATAATGATTTATAATCAGACGACCGCTGTAAACGTTTTTCTAACGCGTAAAATCTACGTTCAGCTTGGGCGTACGATTGGCCCAAAACATCAGGTGACTCTTTAAATGGAATGCGTACATTAAACCTTCCCTCACTATCGCGCGTAGTAGTGTGAACGAAATGGTCCTCACACATACGCTCTTCCTGAGTCCGCGTATCCCTGAGTTTAGGCAGCTCCTCGAGCTCCCAAAATAAGCGTAGTTGCGAATTTAACGAGTTACTTAAGTTACAGTGAATACGACCCGCGTTGCGCGTATTATATACAGAGCCAGAAACAATCCACCCTAACTTGGTATTTTGCAGATAGGGACCGCTGGGAAGTCTCATCTTGCCTTCCGCTAGCAAATGCCAGAACCTATCTGCTCCTATAAGTATATCTATACTTTTAGATTCGAAAAATAACGGATCGGCCAGTCTTATGTTCTCTGGTATACAGAGCTGCGCGTTTATTTCACATAAGGCCGGCATCGTAGAAGTTATTTGCGACAATACAAAACAAGTGATGCGTGTTTTGAAAGTATTATCGACTCGCGATTTTATTTCAATGTTACAAGTTTCGGAACATTGTAACAATGAATCACCTACACCCCTGACTTCGTAATTAGATAGTGACGTAGTAACGTTAAGCAAGTTACAAAACGATTTGGTTACGAAACATCGCTGACTTCCACTGTCAAGAAGCGCGCATGCTTGATGATAAACACCGTGGATGTCGGCTACCTCGATTACTGCGGTTGACAATAGCACGGAGTGCATATCTATAGATTTATTTTGTAGATGTGCCTTGTTTACGCGAATAGGAACCGGTTCGGCAACGGTCGAGGAAGCGGGGTCGGGGATGGCCGGCCCTGCGCTTGCGCTACTAACGTTAGAACGATCAGTCACTACACGTGAATGGAATGAGACTAGACCATCGCTGTTATCATTGTGAATTAATGAGTTATGTTTGCGGTTGCACTTCCTACATGGCCCAAACATACACTTCTCAAGCGCATGTCCCGAACGTAAACAATTCTCGCATAGTTTGTGATCGCGAATTAACTTTAATTTAGCGTCTAAGTCACTATCGATAAATTGTTGACAAGAATAAAGTGGATGAGCACCGTTGCATTTCAAGCAGGACCTTTTGAAAGGAGGCGCGCGGCTGTCGTTAGACTTAACGTGTGTGGAAACATTGCAATATGACGTGTTATGTGAATGTGATTTATGTTTTTTGTTTTCTGTTAGTGTACTTGTATTTTGTTCTTTACTGTGCGAAAGCTGCAATGTTTCCAACATATCTGCCCTGTCTTTTAGGAAACCTATCAATTCATCCACCTTGATTATGCGTTTAGAATTGTTATCGCTCGGAAACAGTGTACATTTGTGTGTCTCCCACTCGCGCTCAGTGGTCTTATCTAGTTTAGACACTATTATATAATTAATAAGCGTATCCCACTGATCAGTGGGTTCACCCAAGATTTTTAGTGCACGCAAATTCTTAAGAATCGTGTCAATTAGCTTGCGAATGGAAACAGGCGACTCTTTAGTTAACGAATTAATACTAAACAAGGCCTTCACATGGTTGTGCACTAGAAGTCTGTTGTTATTAAACCTATTTAGAAGTAGTTCCCACGCCACAATATAATTGTCTGAGGAAAATTCCACCGAGTTAACGACTAATTCGGCATTACCCTTTAGGGAAGACTTTAAATAATGGAATTTTTGGATATTGCTTATTCGTTTTGAATTGTGAACTAGAGATATAAATGTGTCACGGAACTCGAGCCACTGCTCATATGAACCATCAAAGTTAGGCAGCGTAATTGTAGGTAGTTTAACGTACTGCGGTTGTTCAATACAACAATGTTTAGCGTCGTTAATCTCGCCTTCATCGATCAAAAGGGATTCTGCGTGAGCCAATATGCTATAGTACGAATTTTCGAATGATTCTCTATGATCTAGCTGGTCAGCCATATCACTATCAGAAACATATTCCTCAATCTTAGCCTGAATCTGATTGAATTCGGTATATAAACTAGCAGCTCCATTTATGCGCAATTTTAAATCAATTTTAGCCCGAGAGGACGAATCAAGGTCATCGTTATTTTCTAACAAAATCAAATAGTTTGAAAATTTGGTAAGTCTGCCTTTTATAATGCCACGTTTACGTACTAATTCTCGGAGCAAATTGTTATCTTCACCTAGATTAGGAGACCTATCGCGAGATTTAGAATTAGCACCTTCTACATCTAACGTGAGGGGAGATTTGTCGCGGGATTTTGCAGTTTCTGTAGGCATTTTGGTGGTCGATGAAAACAGGAGTACTCACGGTTGGAATGCTTGATGAATACGTCAGCACTGCTATCTACGTCCACCAGTCTCGCGAAATGAACTTATTCAACACACCGTAACAATCACTGAAATCAGTTAAGGCACTGGTATCACGAAGAGAACAAGGAGATGATGGAGGAATGAAAGGATGGTTGGTCTCACCAGCTTGCGTATGATGTCTCGTACTAACAAAGGCGGCCACACCCGTAGGATGTATTCCGTAGACTCGTATTCCGTAGGAGCTGATTCTTGTATTTGGTTTCGAAGGACCACATGTACCGGATTGATGCGCCGGTACTTGATTAAGATGCGAATTGTGTGGCCTGGATGTTAGTCTTTGAAGAATTTGCTTGGGTAAAATGGTAAAATAAAAAAGGTGCGATTGTGATGAAGTCAGTTCGGCGTGTGTATTCGAAGTAAATTACATTAGTCGAGGAAAGTGGGGTTGAGGAACAATATTATAACCAATAGCGGCGTTGCAGAGTAAAGTGTCACTGCTATGTGGAGTGCGCTGATTGGAGCATCCAAAAGGTGATGGCTGCCAGAGCACTGTTCGTTTTAACCGCGATTCCCAACAGTCATGAATGTTGGTGTTGCTACTAGGATTACTAAAATTCAAATAAAAATAAGATAAGTACGGATACCAGCAGGGGTATTCCCTAGTCTGCTATTTTTATAAATTTGTCATTCCAACACGATTCCATTGTCATTGTGCTAAAAAGTTTGTAATCTGCTAAATTCATAATGATCGATCAATTATCTCAGTTGTCACGTAATAGAATGGTGATAGAATGACATTGCCGTATTGCCATTATTATAAAACCCGTGAGTAGAAATGATTTTTTTTTCGTAAAGTACTGCATTTGAACATTTATTTAGGTATATGGAGTGTGAAGTGAGGAGTTTCAGTGATTGACCACTGGAAAATCCAAATGACGCCTTTTTCTTTAGATTACGAAACTTATCAGAATCGTTAATTATGAGATCATTGATTGATCATTCTGACACTATTGTAATAGCAGACTAGGGACCCTGGTCAACATACCCGAAATTGTCAAAAAACTGCAATCAATCTTGAGCCTTAATACTTTAGAGATAAAGTTGAAAATCAAATAAAGAAATCTGACGGACTGTAGTAGCTTGATGTATTGTTGTCAAAGATATTAAAACTTTTGTCGTCTGTACTATTTTTAACAATAGGGATGTATCCAAGGTATGAAAATCAAAAAAATAATTAGTCCGTCTTATAGATAATAAAAATAATTAAGATAATAATTAATTATTTTTTATTTTGTCGGAATTACCAAAAACTACTGAGATATAGCGTATTAAAATTACGAAGTGGGGGCTAATTACGTCACGCCGTGGTATATTTTGTACCACAGCGTGACATCATGCGACATTTCAAATATTGATTTGATCTTCCTAAGATCTTTTCTTTCATTGAAAATGAAAGAAAAAATAATAAATACGTGTTAAATATTTCTTATAAATCTATCTGATGGACATTAAATTGTTTTTTACGATACAACCCAATTACGACAGATTTACATATAAAACCTCCGGTCTTATCCTACGAATATTATAAATCCGAGAGAGAGTTTGTGAGGATGTTTATTACTCTTCACGCGAAAAACTACAAAATTTTATACTTAATACTAATTTTTTTTTTTTTTTTTTTTTAACAAAATAAACTAGTGCTTGGCTGCAAACCCACCTGACTGTCTTCCCAATTTATATCCAGTATTAAAACATAGGATAGTTTTTATCCCGATATTCCCACGGGATCGTATGTTTCGCGGGCACATGCCTGTGCCATACTAAATGTATACTAATATATAAAGCTGAAGAGTTTGTTTGTTTGTTTGAGCGGGTTAATCTCAGGAACTACTGGTCCGATTTGATTTTTATTTTGCGTTGGATAGCCCCTTAATCCAGGAAGGCTTTAGGCTATATAACATCACGCTGCTACCAATAGGGGCGGAGCATATCGAAACCTACGAGGGTAAAACCGCGTGGCGCGGCTAGTCCATACTAATATTATAAATGTGAAAGTATGTTTGTGTGTTTGTTTGTCCTTCCTTCACGCCGTAGATAAGCAATCAATCGACCTGATTTTTGGCATACAGTTAGTTGAAATGATGGAGAGTAACATAGGCTACTTTTGGTCCTAAAAAACATCAAGTTCCTAAGGGAGATTACTGGAATATGTGTACACCAAATATCCTAATATTATAAATCGGAAAGTGAGTTAGTTTGTTTGTTTGTTCCGCTTTCACGCCGTAACTACTAAGCCGATTATTTTGAAATTTTGCAGACATAAAGTTAGAAGTCCGGATTAAATAATAGGGTACTTTTTTATCCCGGAAAAAAATTATATTCACGAGTGAAATCTAAAAGCGCGATATAACCGATCTCCACGCGAGCGAAGCCGCGGGCGGAAAGCTAGTTCATTATAAAGATGAAGAGCTAGTTTATTGGATCATTACCCATCGAGTTTAACAAAATATTTTTATATTTGATCGCCTATATCTTGTGTAGAGCTATAGGCCCTTTAACTTAGAGTCGAGTAACGACCCGTAAAAACGCGGGCTGTCGTAGCATCGCATCGGTAGGTCAGCGGCTGGGTAATTGCATAACACACAATTTGAAACATATTGCCATTGCTCCATTAGTTCGAAAATGTGTCTGCTCAACAACGTAAATAACGCAATGAATGTTGTTGAACTGTCAAAATGAAACGCATTGCTACTGATAGTGTTGTAGCGGTACTTACAACGCCACAAAGAAACAGCGCGTCATACTGACGTCACACGAATTCTACATCTCGCAATCAAAGTTTACCGTGCAACTAGCATATATACAACTTCCCAATTTCAATCGTTAGGCAAGTGCCCACCAGACATAACACCCGTCTAGTCGGAGGATCCTCCCTTTTCTATGGAGGATGAGTGAACTATACTCCCTGTTCTTCATACCTCCACAGTGTGTTAAGCAATTACTCATGATATACATTAATAAATAGGAGCAACTCCTATTAGCCGCAGGCTTCTATTAGCGGCTATAAGTGTAGGAATGCAATGGCGTAATTATATAACATTTCTTCTGCAACAGAATATGGCAAGAAAACATTCACAAAAGAAATAGAAGTTTAAATTAAAATAAAACCAGTCGAAAACTCTTAAATATAGAACGATGCTTCAAACATTAATCTCAAGAAACATGAAGGATTCTGGTAATTTAAGCTTCTCCCTCGTTCGGAACTGTTTTCATTAGAAACAACACCAAACTCGGTAAGCCTGCTCATAAAAATTTTATCGCTTCGTTTTATGTACCTATCTACTTGGATTCTTGTGATATACTGAAGTACATAGGTAAGTTAGAACGGATAGAATAAGAAATGAATACGGACGACAGCAGGTCAAGCTACCCGAAACTGTCAGATATTCCCAATCAACCTTGAGCCTTAAAGCTTTAAAGAGAAAGTTGAAAATCTAATAAGGGAATCTAACAGATCGTAGTAGCGTGATGGGCTGTCGTCTGTACATAAGAGTAAGTCTGAAAGTGACATCGGTAACTGAAAAGTTGTGTGGAAATCGGTTGCATGACAACCGATTTCCACACAGCTTTTCTGCGGGCATGTGTTGTGGAGAAATGGGGATAATGTTGTAAGGAGAGTTTTGAATATGAATGTTAATGGGTATAAGAGAAGGAGAAGACCAAAGAAACGATGGATGGAAGGTGTGAATGGTTAAGAAGGGGCAGTGTTTCCACAATGAGGGGAACTTCCCCTTTTGAGGGGAAATTGAAGTTCAGAGGGGAAGAAAAAGGGCAAATTGCGGGAAATAATAGATAAAACCTAGCTTGAAATATTGCAAATTAAGTCCTGAAAAGGGGAAATTTGAATTGAGGCGTGGGGAAACGAAATCATTATAGTGGAAACACTGAGAAGGGGATGACGTCTAATAGAGGGCTTTTTTAAAATAAATTATAAACTAGTGCCTGACCGCAATTCAGCCTGATGGTAAGCAGTGATGCAATCGTTGATGGTCAATCACGCTGGTTTATTAAGAACCTATTTACTCTAGCCTTGAAGACACTCAAATTGTAGTACGACGGAAACACCGCCGCTGGCAAATTGTTCAAGTCCCTCGATGTATGCGGTATAAAAGACGAGGCGAAATGCTTCCTTCGGATACAAACATAGGGGTGGAAACTCGCCGTACGACGGGTCGTCCGATGATGGAACGGAGATGGAGGAAATATTAAATCATGAAATTCCCTCGCACACTCTCCAAAATGCATCCTATAGAACACAGACAGGCTGGCTACTATTCGCCTGTGCTCCAGGTTTTGGAAACCGTTTTGAGCAGAATCGGGGTCACCAATAGCCTCTTCGCACGCCTCTTCACTAAATCCAAAGTAGCCAGGTGGCATTTTGCAGCATCAGCCCAAATGTGACTGCAGTATGGAATAAAAAGTCACATTGCGCTGACCGCTGACAAATAAATTGGTATAAGGACAGGTGAATGATGAAATAAGTTACGTACCTTCTTATAACGAATAAATATAATTATAAAATCGTCGAATGGAAACGTGTTTTTATAGTAATAAGGATCTAGAAAAATCCCAACGCCCACACAAAGGAAGGTATATAAAAACTTTCGCAATCGTATACAAGCTGTTGGGAGGCACTACGGGACTAAAAACGCCGAACAAGAAGCGTTTCTTGTATGAAGAAAGATTCTTGTGTAATTTAATGTTAGTAGCAATAGAAAATTTTGTCAACTAACTGTTTTTGTTTTCGTCTGTCAGATTCTTACTGACCAAAGGCCACCTCAGTGCAGTGTTCCATCTTACACCTTTCTGAAATACCTACAGTCCGCTACAAAAACTAGCGCAAAAAGTTTGAATAGTCCTGTCAAATTAGTCCGCGCTTGACGTAAATCGATGTATTTTATATCGCCATGTTTTTAATCGCGTCTAAGCTGTATAAGGAGTATCTTAATTTGACAGGAAGAAACAAATATACGGCTCATTGTTAGCGACCATGTCTGAGTTCCATAAGTCATCACTGGCAACATACACTGGTCAGAGACTTTTCTTGAGACACTGTGGTAATTCGAACGAGAAGATTCTACGTAGGTACCTAGCTTTCCGAAAGTAGCCTAGGCGAGGTGGATTCGACGATTGACTTCTTTCTCGAAGTTGGACCTACCTAACTGGATAGTTTGTCCTAGGCATACATAACTTCTAGAATAGAGCCTCCAATCTTTATAGGAGTCGGTACAACATGGGCATTAGACATGACTTTCGTCTTGTCCATGTTTATTTTAAGACCGACTTGCTCGGAGGCTCTAATGAGGTCTCCGAGCATTGTACTCAGGTCCTCCGCGATCTCAGCCATAGCTACGGTATCATCAGCAAGCCGAAGGTGTGTAATGTGCTCGTCATTGGTGTTGATGTTTAGTCCTCTACAGTCCAGAACCTTGAAGACATCCTCCAATGCAGCGGTGAACAGTTTCGGGGGGATAACATCTTCCTGTCTGACACCACGCTGCAGAGATTTTCGTTTCGACGAATCGCTTGGCGGCAAGACTTTGTCTGTTCCGTCGTTCCCGTTGTCAAGTGAGCCCATTTAAGAGTTAAATAAGAGATAAAGAAATAGCCTATTTGTTACATTAAGTTGACATATTAACTTACGGAATCCTAAAAACGGTGATAACTAAAGGCTTCTAACTATTCTATAGTTTATACCCATGTCCACCTGGCTACCACATGTATCCTGACACAATCAACTCAAGTAAAATCTTAACAGCGCGAAGTAGCCCAAAGTACCGCGTCGCTCGGGAAATTGGGTTAGTAATTTATATATGCAAACTAAACAGGTTATGTATGTTGGATTTTATTTATTTATTAAAACTTTATGCACAAAGAAAAACATTGTACAATGGCGGACTTAATGCCTTAGGCATTTTCTAGCAGTTTACCTTAAGGTGATGCAGACAAAACATGGTAGGTGCAACGATATGAAAGAGAAGTTAAAAAAAAGCACAAAAAAAACATTATAATAAATATATAAATACATACATACAAAATACAAACAGTAGAGAGATATAAAAAAAAAGACGTGTGGCACTCGGGGACTGCCGCGGTAAAGCTATTGCATAGCATTTTGTATCAATTTATGCAATTATAATTATTTATTTATTTTATTGGGCTTTATAAGTCTGAAATCGCCAACCCGTATTGAGCAAGCGTGGTGATTACACTCTATCCTTCTCTGTATGAGAGGAGATCTGTGCCCAGCAGTGGGACGATAAAAAGGTTGTTGATGATGAACGGTGTCGGTGTCGAATTATTTGTTATCAATTTAATGTTTTCGAGCTGATCTTTAGTAACATAATCACTTCTGATTGCGTTAACATCTGACCGTAGAATTAATAAATCCTTCATCAACTTCTTTACGTACGTTCTATGTAGTCAAAGCAAACTGGTGGCAATTTGTGAAGGTCATATGCCACAAAAACTGGGATTGTTCGGGATCCGTGATTTTAAACACCGTAATCGTATATTTTAGGTCTTTCTGCTTTTTGTTCTTACGCCTCGATACATGTTTTTGTCTTGTCTTCGTAGAAACAAACAATAACTTTTTTGCCTCATCAATGTCTTCCTCAGAAAAAGCCGACGAGCATATTTTTATTAAACTTTCGTTGTTTCGTTTCGGAGATAACAATATTACAACCCGTACACTTAAATGTACTCGTATTAACATTGTTCACCGACATCTTTCTGTAATATTTTATTTAATAAAAACTTCAACTTCAACTCTTGATCTGGTCCCTGTGGATAGATACCACAATTTTGCCAATAACACGTGTAACAAATTATAGAAATTCTTTAAAAAAATATTTCACAATAATGGCGGATATCGCCAATCACAGTTGAAAAAACGGCCGCGTGAGCACTTTTTACTCTATAAAATCACGCGCTTTTATTTAGTAAACAACACTATAAATAATTTAAAATTCCAATGAAAAATTAGCGTGACATTCATCTTAGCTTTTCCTTTAAAAAAAAAGCTATTTTATAAAAACACTACTAAATTAATTTGAATAAAAGTACTTAATAATTAATTATATGAAAAGTTTTTAAGGTAGCCATGACAACGTCGATGACGTCTATGACATATTTCTATAGAAGACCTATTTTAGACAGAAAATTAATCGCAAGTTTAGCACATCGCGACTATCAGTAACATGGCAAGTGTGTAGACCTGAGTTCGCGCCCTGCAATATGCATGCTCTTTTTGAAAATCTATAAATTGTTTTCAAAAGATGTAGTCGCACGCACACAAACATACCGTGCCGAAGACTGCCGAACTGAAACGACGTTAGACGATGTATACGGCCTTCAAGCCACACCTCCGTGCCCGTCGGAGTGGGGAGCGTGAGGTTTTTTCGTTACGGAATTTCTGGATTCGGTCCCCGCGCTCAAGGCCCGCGATAGAAGCTATGCAATAGCTTAAAAATAGATAGAGAAAAAGAATAAATTATATATTTGATGAATCAGCCAATTTCTTGCGTAAGTACTCCCGAGCTTTAATTTTAAAAGTGTACCGACTGGTCAACGTCCTGATATTCTGAGGAAGATCATTCCAAAGGAAAACCGCCTGGACAAGAAATGAAGACTTAAGAAAACTAGAGCGGTGAGAAGGACATCGTAGAAGACAATTATTGGAAGAACGAAGATTCCTATTATGCGCAGAGCATAAATACTGAAAATGAGAAGTAAGATAAGAATTTTCAGTGGTAATAGAATTTATCCCCTAAAAAAATGGTAGTCTTTCGGAGCAAGGTCCGGGGAATACGGTGGATGTCTTAAACATTCCAATTGAAGCTCCTCTAATTTGGTAGCAGTCTTTTGTGCAGTGTGTGGTCTCGCGTTGTCCTGAAGCAGCAGTGGGCTTGTGCGATTGACCAGTCTCGGTTATTTAGTGGCTAGTTTAAATCCATCATTATGTGGAGCTGCTCACAGTAGAGATCTGCAGTAATCGTCTGGCCAGATTTAAGGAAGCTGTAGTGCACCACACCGGCACTAGTCCACCAAACGCTGCCCAATAACTTTTGATTCTAGTCAATTTTCTCTTGGGGCAGAATTTGCATGGTTCACCGGGGTTCAGCCATTGCGATATGCGCTTCCTATTGTTGTAGAGTATCCACTTTTCATCACAGGTAATGATTCGATTTAAAATCCTTTTACCGATTCACTAATTCATGAGGTACCGACCTTTCAAGCTTTCTGATCTTCCCAATTTGTTTCAAGTGAATTCAAACTGTTTTATCAGTAACACCGCAGCCTGCAGCTAACTCGGAGGTAGTTTGCGATGGATTCGATTCCACAATAGCCTTCAATTCTTCTTTGTCGACTTTGGTCTTCGTCCGTCCACGGGGATTGTTCTGTAGGTTGAAATTTCCAGAACGAAAACGTTGGAAATAAAAAAAACACTGTGCTTTCACTGCCATACACATCATTAATTCTTCGAGCCGTTTCTGCAGCACTGATGCCACGGCGGAACTGATATTCGTAAATAACGCGAAATTTTATATTTTACTTTTTGTAAACTCAATGACGCAGAGAAAAACCAAAAGAAAAATAAAAAAACAAAAGAAATACGATTTTCGAGACACAAATTTTATGAGTAAATAGCTGTATAAATTTGAATTTGGAATTCTAAACCAAAGAGGAGATATTTGAGATCAAAATGGCCAGTACGATAAAACGCCAATTTCATATGTCAGGACCTAATAATTAGGGTTCTTAGTTGACTACGGCACCCTAAAAACCGTTTAATATCATTCAAAGAAATGTTTTTACATACCTTTTCTGCTACACTTTGTATAACTCATTTCCAAAGATCAATTTACCGACTCGAGTAGTTCTTGAACTATTTCGCTCAATGCAACTATTGACCTATAACAACTACGCAACTATGTGTAGACCAAGTTTGCTCAATAATTCCATTGTTAGGACTAACTTGTGCTACTGCTGAGAGTGCTCGGAGCACTTGAGGTTATTGAAAGTAATTCGTAAAGAAAAGGAAGATTGTGTCCCTGTTAGAGGGAAAGAAATTCTAAGTTGACGTGCTTTTCGGCTATGTCTAGCAGTGTCTAGCAATCTTTCGGATTAAAAGAATTAATAAGATTATTCTATTCTAACCTTTCTTAGATAAAAAGGTTACGTATCTATCTTGAATTTTTTATAACTCCATTGACTAAAGGGCTGGCAGATTAAGTCCAGTCCTACCATGTCCTCTTCAATCCATAAAACGTTTAAAAAATCATGAAGTTCACAAACCTGCGTCGTCTCCCAACGATCCAATTTAAAAATTCTATTTGCAGCCCCGGCAGAGGCTTGTTCAAACAATGTTGGGTCGGAACTTCGCCCCAGGAATTACGTCATTCTGTATATGTACATACAACTAATGTTTTCTCAAGCCTATAGGCACATAGCCTTCAAGTGTACATGTTTAAAATGAATCCGTTAGGTTTGGGTTTTACTTTTGGTGAATTTGTTTGAGATCAAATATACGTACCAGATAATGTTATTAGTTATTTGAGGACTGAAATAACGTGTAATAATAAAAAAAAGGTTATGATGAGGTTATGAACAGACCTGACAGTAGTCCATCAAAAATGGATTGACTCTTGGCCTGCGGGTAATTTAAGAAGGCCTCAAGAATAACCGCTAAGGCTCCTTCAACATCATCTCAACGTACCTATAATTCCGATTGGAGCCCGAGGTCCGCTTTCCTACTAATACGCCTCCATTTCGCACGATCTCTGGCATCCCGTGGTGTGAGATTGTTGGCACGCATGTCATCTCTTACAATGTCAAGCCAGCACTTCTTTGGTCTACCTCGGTTGTTCCGGCCCGGCGGAGGCGCCATGGCAAGACATTTGTTATTGACGTAACATTACCGTGCCAGCGTAGGCGGCTCTCTTGCAGTTTGTCTGCTATGCCATGGACACGGAGACGGCCACGGATACGGGAGTTCCTGATGCAAGGGCGGATCCAGCTTTGGCGCCATTGGGGGGTCACATAGTCGTGGTCAAGTCATAAGAAAGTTTAATTATATTTTGATGATAATAGATACAATTAAAGACAAGGTATTTTATTAATAAGTTATAAGTATTTAAAAATATCTAATTCAATAACGAAATCAATTTTTCTTTTACGTCTTGTATGTACATACGTATATAGCTCTGCGGAAATACATACTACGGTCTATAGTTCCCGAGAGTTTGCCGTCAAACAAAGTATTAAATTTGATTAAATATTGAAAGTACTTAAGTAAAATCCTCCGCCCAGAGGGGGGTCAAGACCCCCATGACAACCCCCCTCCCCCCGCCTTCTGGATCCGCCCTTGTCCTGATGCGGTCTTTCAAGGTAACTACACACATCCACCGCAGCATATTCATCTCCGTGACACGCAGCTCCTGCTTGTGTCGCTCAAGCACAGGCCACACCTCATTGCCATACAGAATAACAGGTTTAATGATGGTCTTATAGACCTGTCCCTTAAGCTTAAGCATTTAACGTCGCAAACAATGTCGCCAGACGCGTGGAGCACAGACCCCAAGTGTTTAACCGCTAAGACTCCTATAGTGGGCAATTTTGAACAGAGGATAATACTACAACATTCGGCCACCAGAGTGCACCACTAGCGCATACAGTAAAGTTTTTTGTAATGGTTATATGGAATTGTGTACTTAGATCGCCGATACTTGCATTTATTTCATTATAAAGTGTCATTTTCCGATCGTCGTTCGCTGTTGTCCGCTTACAAATCCCGCATTTAAAACAATAATTATCAGATTTCTTCTTAGATTCTCGTTGTTAGTGATGGGTGAGTACCTAGGTGATAGGTCGTGTTTCAAGTTGTAAGTATACCTACTTGATCGCCTCATAAGTTTACGTTTTTCATTTAATGGAGTAAATAAACTTTTGATTGTATGATCGCTTCCACTATATTAGTTTTTTACATTACAAAGTTATTGTTATCGGCGTATAATCTAAGTGTAACGAAATATTTAGTAAAATTATATTCTTTAATATTAAATTGAATAAAATATTAATATTAAAAATAGCAAAATTTTGTGAATGATTTTTTACCAAATCCTTTTTATTCCCTTGAAACTCGCACCACATTCGCGAAGAAGTGTCTTTAGATTATCCACTTTTAAATGGCCGTAGGATGCCAATATACATATATTATCTAGTTAAAATAAAAAAAAAATATAACCATTTTGATATATCTTCACAGAATAGTGAATTTCCAGTTGTTATATTTAAAAAAATCAGTATATACGACAAGTAAAAGAGTTTGTGCAATATGGCGGTTTGTTTACTGTGTGTCCTTGTGGCGTTCTCTACGCCGAGTTTTGCAGCGGTCAACACGCCTGCCTGTGACGTGGAGGCCCCGGGTTCGATCCCCGGCCAGGTCATGACGGGAAACGATCTTTTCCTGATTGGCCTGGGTCTTGGATGTTTATCTATATATGTATCTATTATAAAATATAGTATCGTTGAGTTAGTATCCCATAACACAAGTCTCGAACTTACTTTGGGGCTAGCTCAATCTGTGTGATTTGTCCGTATATATTTATATTTATTAACAGATTTTCAGTCTCAAATAATAAAGTGGAAATGTATTTGTTAACTAACTCTCTATTAACTATGTGGCGGTTTTGACGGCAGGGTTAGTGCAGTGGCTCAGCGATCGACTGCTGCGCCGCGTGTCGCGGGTTCGATCCCGAACGGAACAAATATTTGTGTGGTCTACATGTAGTTGTTCTGGGTCTGGCCGTTTGTGTATGTGAGTTTATGTTTGTAAACGCACCCACGATACAGCAGTAATTCCTAGGTTTCTTTAAAAAAAAAAGGGGGTACCTACTAACGCCACAAGGAGCAACGCGATACAATTTCCCAAAATCAACCATTGGGCAAGTGCCTGCCAGACACAACACTCATCTGGTTGGAGGATCCTCCCTTTTCTATGGAGGATGACCTTTACACATGTTTCCACAACTACATAGGTATGCACCCTAATTTCGTAGCATTCTCAATTTTCATCAATTTGAGGGATGCCTGTAGGGTAGTTGACTAAAAAAAACTAATTAGTCCGTCAGTCAGATTTCCAAAAAATACTAGACACGTATTTTTTCTTTTTTCATATAAACAAAAAATTAAGACGACACAGTGCGTTGAAAACGCGTGTGACGTCACTGCACGCTACACTTTTTAGCGAGGAGTCACTTCGCCAGCCACCACTCCTGATCTTTTGATGCCTTTTATATTTGTCAATTTTTATTGATTTGATAAAACAAAGTATAGATACTCTGAATGACGGATTCAATAGAATCAATTCTTTTTTATCCAGGAAACATCCTTATTGCAAATTCATGATGAATTTGTCATTTGTGCTTCATGTGTCCGAAAAACTTGTCTCCTCAACAACGTAATATGTATTCCTACTGATAGTGTGTTCCCAGTCAGACAGTCTCCATGGCGTAGCGGCAGCGAACGCGGCCGTTGCGTAAGGAGGCGCGGTTTCGATCCCCGCACAGTGCAAATATTTGTATGCATGAATATGAATATTTGCACTGGTCTGGTCGTGCTTCGGAAAGCACGTTAAGCCGTTGGTCCCGGTTGTCATACGAACATCTAGTGGCAGTCGTTACGGGTTGTTGGAGCCCTCAAAAGTCTAACAATTGATTTAACTGCAATGCTTAGATATCGCCTTCGGGTTGTGGAGGTCAGACGGCAGTCGCTTCACGGAAAATATCGAAGTTTAGCCA
Organism: Sesamia inferens; assembly: GCA_037179545.1. Taxonomy (NCBI): domain Eukaryota; kingdom Metazoa; phylum Arthropoda; class Insecta; order Lepidoptera; family Noctuidae; genus Sesamia; species Sesamia inferens. The sequence continues at coordinate 19,225,810 of CM073941.1, read as the reverse complement.
AAATCAGTTTTTAGCAGTTAGACTGGTAAAGCAGACCCCAGACTCCAAAGCTGAAAAGCTGCGGGTGCGACTGGGATTACCGCTGAGATGTTGATAATTAGTGTGTTCCCATTTTTCCCACTTAGAATTCTCTTTAGCTCTGTGGTTACTAGAGAGCTTACCGATAGCCAAAATAACTTCAACGCCCTTAAAGTACAGACGACAGAACATCAAGCTACTACAATTTCTCTGATTTCTTTATTAGATTTTCAACTTTATCTCTAAAGCATTAAGGCTCAAGGTTGATTGGGAATATTTGACAGTTTCAGGTAGCTTGACCTGCTGTCGTCCGTACAAACCCCGTATCTTATTATGTATTAGAAATGAGAAAGTGAGTTTGTATGTTCCGTTTTCACACCTAATACCTCCATCTCCGCTCCACCATCGGACGACCCGTCGCCGTACGGCGAGTTTCCACCCTATGACCCGGACGAAGCGTTTCGCCTCCTCTTTTATACCGCGTACATCGAGGGACTGGAACAATTTGCCAGCGGCGGTGTTTCCGTCGGACTACAATTTGAGTGTCTTCAAGGCTAGAGTGAATAGGCTATTAATAAACTAACGCGCTTTCCATCAAAGATTGCATCACTGCTTATTAGGCGGGATTGCGATCAAACACAAGTTTATAATTTATATAAAAAAACACCTTATACAGAACGGATTTGGATGGCACATGGTCTATAACTAGGCAGAACACATAGGATGCTTTTATCCCGATATTCCCACGAGATCAAACTTACGCGGGTGAATCCCCGGGGCTTACTACCGGGGCAGCTAGTAAGTTATATAATAGGCCTTTGAAGATACTTAATTCTACAAAGTTATTTGTTAGAAAAGGCAGCTGAATCAATTCCAATCATTTTTACACCATTTTATATTTTTTCCCAAATACATTGAGAAATTGTTGCAGTGTGGTTACCGAGCGCGCCACGCAGCTTACGATAGATCATAGTACTGCGCACGCCCGCGCAGAGCGTGGACCATATTTTTGTTGGGACAGCCAAGTAGCCTAACAATCTCATAACTTTATGGTTTTTCATGACATATTTTTGAAATTTTGCACGTAGATTCTTTTTTAAAAATAATGGACTCGTGCTTCGGGTTTTGCATAAACATAATAGGTTATATGTATAATTAGATGTCTTTAAAGGCTCACGTCAATATGCAGACTGCAAGTGTAAATGAAAATAAATGGTTAATAATCGTTGAAGTGAAACGAGATTAGTTTTTCTTAAGTGAGAGGATACGCTCGTGTAGGTTTAATGTTTTCTTACCAACATATAAATAGTTGGGACAAACCTCTTTTCTTAGTCATTGGTTGGGTTTAACTTGAGATACGCAGTAGCTTTTTATCAACACAATTAAAAAAGTCCTTTAACATACCTACTTCACGCAGCCGTCTCTTAATAAAACATCTAAACGGGATCTCCTGGCCTTGTTTCCAGTCAGCAGCTTTCGCAGCAGCCCTCGCCAACGAAGCCACCTCGCCAGGTGACGTTCCTGAAGCCAGCAGCAGACACCACCCTGGATCGAAAAGCTTCCATTGTTGATGAGACGTCCGGGATTACCAGGACGCAAATGAAAGGTATTGTTACTAAACTAATGATCCGCTTTGCTGCGCAAGATATTTCGACTTGATAAAATATTTTTTATTATAGTACCTAGGTATCTATATAATTTTAATATTGCTAAAGGTATCATGTAAACCTTCCGGAATTATATTTTTATTAATGATTGTGAGAAGTTTGTAATACTTCTCTTTAGTTAGTTATTCATAGAGCGAAAAATTTAACATAAGCCCGAATAGGTCTTTTTTTTTAAATGTTATCTTACTTTTGGAAGAGACAGTCGGTAGCCCTATGCGTTGATGGAAAGATAAATTGTTTGGTATTATTTTTACCCAAATAATCAAATTTAATAATGACCAATAGTGATGTATCCAAGGTATGAAAATCAAAAAAATAATTAGTCCGTCTTATAGATAATAAAAAAAATTAAGACCCGTATTTTTTATTTTGTTGAAATTACCAAAAACTACTGAGATATAGCGTATTAAAATTACGGAGTGGGGGCTAATCACGCCGTGGTATATTTTGTAACACGGCGTGACGTCATGCGACATTTAAAATCAATATATCTTCCGAAGTATTTGAATGAAAGAAACAATAAAAAATACGTGTTCAATATTTTTTATAAATCTATCTGATGGACATGTAAATTATTTTTTAGGATACAACCCAATTATAACTTTTATTCTGTTCAGTTCTTTTGTTATAAAACACACGGTAAACGCATCCAACTAAGAATAGAATAGAATAAAATAGAATACTCTTTATTATGTACACCATATAGATTACAAAAACATAAATATAAAGATTTTACCACGTAACCACAACCACGTAACTAAGCTACAAGTAGTGGGTAATATTGGATTAATTTGGCCTATCACAAACGAAACAACCAATCACCAAACTGTACTTTATAAGTCTTTAACCAAAATTATCATTTCCGTCAGAGTTCCGCGAGGCATTCCGTCTTTTCGACAAGGACGGCGATGGTACCATCACTAAGGAGGAACTCGGCAGGGTCATGCGCAGTCTTGGACAGTTCGCCAGAGTTGAGGAATTGCAGGACATGCTGCAGGAGGTGGATAGCGACGGTAGGCGGATAAACCTATTACTTATAGCTATTCTTCAAATTCGACTCGATTTCGATTCTAACCGATTTATCGGCAAGGAAAAGATCCTTCGGCAGCCTTACATGGAAGTGCTCACTGTCGGAAATTATGCCTTGGCATGCTGCAACATACCGGAAGACGCAGCGTAGGGAGGCCCCCAACAAGGTGGACCGATGACCTGGTAAAGGTCGCGGGAAGTCGATGGATGCGGGCAGCACAAGACCGGTCATCATAGAAAGTCTTGGGGGAGGCCTTTGTCCAGCTGTGGACGAAGAAGAAGATGCTGCAACGTTCTTAGGGATGACGAGGCGTCTCATACAGCACCGTCAGACCGCATACAAGCTATCTCCGAGTGTTGCATCGGCGCGGTGGACGATGGCGTACCGAAGGATCTCAAAGTATCCCAAAGCATCCTCAAAGCTGCTGATGCAGTAGCCCCAAGCATACCGAAGCGGTATTTTGTCGTCCTCCGTGGCGCAGGGGTTAACACGCCTGCCTGCGACGGGTTCGATCCCCGGCCAGGTCTTTCTGGAAAAAGGTCTTTTCCTGATTGGCCTGGGTCTTGGATGTATATCTATATATGTATCTATTATAAATATATTATCGTTGAGTTAGTATCTCATAACACGAGTCTCGAACTTACTTAGGGACTAGCTCAATCTGTGTGATTTATCAGTATATATTTATTTATTTTATTACCACAATCATATGTCATGGAAATTTCTACTTCATTGCCTTGAAGTTGTAAATGTATAATGATATTTGTGATGCCGATAATGCTTTTATCTCAAAAACCACCATTTCAATAAATGCGAGACTTTGCTCGAGACCGCAAACCAAGGAGCCAAAAGGACGTAATCAGAAATTACGATTCTCAATAACTAATTTTGCTTCCATCCCCAGGCGACGGAAACGTAAGTTTTGAAGAGTTCGTGAGCATCCTCTCCAAGTCCATGTGTGGTGGTGGTAGCGGTTCAAGTTCTGCTGAACAGGAGGAGAGGGAGCTTCGTGACGCTTTCCGAGTGTTCGACAAACATAACAGAGGGTACATATGCGCTTCTGATCTGAGGGCTGTGCTGCAGTGCTTGGGAGAGGACCTATCTGAGGAAGAGAGTGAGTAACGGATTTTTACAGTTTAAACATTTTTTTTTTTAGTAATTATTAACTAGCGCTTGACCGCAATCCCGCCTGATGGTAAGCAGTGATGCGATCGTGGATGGTAAAGCGCGCTAGTTTATTAAGAGCCTATTCACTCAGAAAAACTGAGCGAATAGGAAGGAAGACGGCAGTTGAGCGAGGTGATGCAATGTTAAACCCAACGATGCTGCGCCAAAGGGAGATTGATCTGAAGACCCTCCACGACCAAACTCCCAACACAACAACATTAGACGCATCGTACCCGGCACACATCGCAACACAACTGCTCAGACCCGTCCTCCGTACGGCTTCACCAGACATCATGCCGGAACACGACAAATCGCTTGGAGGCAAGGCTTTGTCTGGTGGGTGGTAACCTCTGCCGGCGGCCGAAGAACGTATAGAACGGTATACCTTACTTAACAAAGTTAAAATTCCCTTGCAAGCTAAAGCTTATTTGGACCATTTAATTACAAATGATCAAAGATTTTACAATTATACTTTTAAAAAGTAGATCAACGGTTTAAGTGAGTAAATTATCTTAGATTTTGAACTCGGCCACCAAGTCGAAGTTTGGCCAAATATTTATTTATTCTTTCGCACATGAATTGTACAATGGCGGACTTAATGCCTTAGGCATTCTCTACCAGTCAACCATAGATGGTGAAGAGATTAGATTGCAGATGCTTTTGTTAAATAAAATTAAAGAAAAAAGCTCTTAAGACTATTTAAATAAATACTTAAATAAACTTTAAACACATACATACCTACTACCTACTACCAAAAAAAAAAAATTGGATATAATGACTGAACTGCGTTTTCGACGAAGGAAAATATCGGGTAGAAAACTATAATTATAATTTGTAATGTGTTATGTCATCATCATCATCATCATTATCAACCTTTTATCGTCCCACTGCTGGGCACAGGTCTCCTCTCATACAGAGAAGGATTAAGCGTAATCACCACGCTTGCTCAATGCGGGTTGGCGATTTCAGACTTAAAGTCCAGGTTTCCTCAAGATGTTTTCCTTCACCTTCAGTCATTGGTGTCCAAGATATACTTAGAAAGTACTTACATGTAACTTTAGAAAAGTTACATTGGTACTTGCCTGACCTGGTACGAACTCGCGCACTCATACTTGAGAGGCTGGTGTTTTAACCACTAGGCCACCACGACTATGTGTTATGTAGTAGGTATATTTTTAATATAGGTATTATTATAACCAATTTCTTCTATGTTTCAGTTGAGGACATGATCAAGGAAGTAGACGCAGACGGCGACGGTCGCATAGACTTCTTAGGTGAGCTATACAAACAACCGTCATTGGAATAACTGAATTACTTACTTCTATAGAGCAGTGATGGCCCAGTAGAACTGGTTCCCTAATCATTTAACAAAATAGCGTCATTATGACTTTCCAGTGGTCAATCACTAACACTCCAATCCATATTAATAGATGTTCAAATTAAGTTTTTAGAAAATCATTTCTACAAACGGATTCTATAACAATGGCAATACAGCAATGTCACAATGACAATGGAATGACAAAGGAATCGTGTTGGAATGACAAATTAATAAAAAAATAGCAGACTAGGGCCTCTGTCGCGACTTACGAGTTTACAGGTTGTAGTTTCTAGCCCAGACTGGCGATTAACTTTTGTGAATCATCACTGACACTGATATCACCACTGCTCTCACCAGTCAAGGTCAACCAAAAAATTCGATTACCTATTTTTGACATCTATCAACAAGCAGCTTCTGACAGCCTCCGTGGCGTGGCGGTAGTGGAGGCGCGGATTCGATCCCAGCTCAGGGCAAATATTTGCATGCATGAATATGAATATTTGCACTGGTCTGGTTGTGCATCGGAAAGCACGTTAAGCCGTTGGTCCCGGTTGCCATACGTACATCTAATGGACGGGTTGTGGCATTCGTTACGGGTTGTTGGAGCCCTCAAAAGTCCAACAATTGGTCTAACTGCAATACTTCGATATCGCCTTCGGGTTGTGGAGGTCAGTCGGCAGTCGCTTCGCGGAAAATATCGAAGTTTAGCCAAAATCAGCAGTTAGACTGGTAAAGCGGACCCTAGACTCTAAAGCTGAAAAAGCTTCAGATGCGACTAGGATTCACGCTAAGATGATGATGATGATCAACAGGCACTTGGCCCGTGTAGTGGATTATGACCCACTACCTCTCAGAGAGAGGAGGCTTGTCCCAGAACGAGGAACATTGTCTTCAAGTTCCACCTGAATATTCACCATATTCCCTACAGCTACAAAGACTTATCTATCCCAACAGAATTCGTCCGCGCCCTCGGCGAGCCAGAAGATGCCTGCGACGACGAAGATGAAGATGACACGACAGAAGGTCAAGACCAGCCGCTTCCACGACCTGTCGCCGCCAACTGAACTACTGAACCTATACGAGTACGTAGCCAGGATTAGAAGGGACACGTATTAAAAAGAACTTTGTGGCACAGTTATGGAGTACATAAAAATGTATGCAATATCAGCAGAATTACTAGGAATATCAACCTTCCAATCTTGTAGTCAGTCAAAACAGGTAAGCATAGTATCTTAGGAGATCGACAATGCCTTGACATAGCTGAAGGCATTAAACTATCGAGACATAAAATTAGACGAAAAACTGCCTCTAGTTGAGTGTTTTCCCAATTGGACAAAAATATATAAATTAAAGCTACGCTTAATTGACCCAATGTCCTGGCTACGTACCAACACCGACCGCTTTATGCTAACGCTGGCTTTAATTAAATTATTTATTACGTTGTTTATACAAAAATATTGTGAAATTGGAGTTTGAACGCGCCTAAAGAAAACTTCCAAAATTCTTTAAAGAAAACTCTTGAATTGTTTTAGGAAGAAGAGAATAAACATTCGTACGAATATTCTAGACTAACGCTTGTGGCCCAAAGAGTACCTACAGTTCCCGGCACGTAACTTGGCAAGAGTCGTTCGATGCGCAGAAATCGTGTTTTAGATCTATTTGGTGGTGCGAGCGGGACGCGGGGTATGAGGTAGCGCCGATCCAAGCGCGCGATTGGTGCGTCAGTCGACCGCTGCCTCCCGCACCGCGTCTACATCTCGTTCGCTCCCGATTACACTTGCGTTCAGTGGTTCTCAAGTGCACCATGCTCGAATTTACCCCCACTGCGCCAACATACGTGCCGGGTACTGTATCTGTGCGGCCTTTTACGACTCGGCGGGCCGCATATTTGCTCAGTGGCCGTCGAGCTCTTCAATGAATCTCAAAACAAAACTTATTTGTCTTTGCCTATTTATGTATTATTTAAGAGACGTATCATCAAAGCCTGTGAAATTATTTTGTTAAAATTCAACGTCTTCTAACCATCTATGTATATGGTTTTTACATCACAGATGATACGCGTGTGAAATTGAGCCATATCAATAAAAGATATAACAACGAAGTCTTTCCTAAGACATTTCATTTAGTTCTTTTAAAGCTATCTTTTGAATTAGCCACGGATTCGTAAAAGCAAATAATATTAGTTTTTATTAAAATTCGGACCTAATAAATTGTAAAATAAGAGAATTATCGCCGGAATGCGCATCGTCTAAAACCATAAGATAAGCTGATAGTTAAATAATTAATGAATCGAATAATTCGTAATTGAGATAATTATGTATCTATTAACAATAAAGCAAATATCTAACTTCTCCGTGACTATTACACTATCGCAGGCTTCGGATATCCTTTCAAATCAGGGCCGAAAGATTTATGACCTGCGAAACGCTTAGGTACCTAGCTATGCTTAGAAGGTAATTTTTTAACAATATCTATCATATCAAAGACGAGTACAGCTTGATAATACTACTAAATGTACAACGTTATCTTTTGTTTATATGAAACCTGAATATATGTAGTTTGTACATAAGCAACTGAATCGATCCCAATAATTTTTACACCATGTGTAAAAATGTGTAGTTACCAAGCTAACACCAAAGTTCACATCGGATCATAGTGTCCTAAGGATCCCCCGCGCCACGCCGCTGTAGCCGCGAGCGACACGTTGACCACATTTTTGTTGGGACAAACAGGTAACATAACCAGCTCATAACTTTGTAATTTTTCATGATAGCTTTTTGAAATTTTGTACATAATTTCTTTACATTAAAATACTGGACACGTGTTTCGGGTTTCGAATATACAAAAAATAACGTTCTAGGTGAACAAAGGCGACTCTAGAACTACCCATATAATGAGTTAAATGGCCTACCTAAGCCGTGGGTGCACGGCCACAAAAAAACCTTGTTGAATGTAGTTTTTCCCTAAAACACCAATTTTTTTGATAAAAAAATATCTAATATTGTAAATATTTCGTCATTTTTACTCTTTCAAGATATTGTAATCAAGAGTGAGATATGTAATTACAACGTAAATCATACCTTATTTGTGACATTTTAATGATACCATTTACATTTAGTAACTACATCTACTGGCTTAAGATTTTTCTCTCGTTAGATATAATAAGATTTGAAATAAATAAATGTGCAGTGCTGGGCAAGATGTGACTTTCTCATCTGTTGTAAGGTTTTATTATTATTTTTCTAAAATAAATCATCTGCAATCAACGGCGCGCAAGGCAATGTTGAGCGGCTTGCGGCCCGGTGAGCTAATGGGCTCTATACACCAAAGCCTCGGCGGCATAGCCCGCCGACACAACCGCACAACAACGCGGCTTATGTTGAAAGAAGCAAGTTGGGTGGCTAGCCTACGCAAGCGCTCAGTTGCCCGGCGACATTTGAGCTGTAGTAAATATAAGTTTTTGATGTCGAGCCGCCGACATGCCGTCGGCAGTTTTACGACTTACAATGACCGAGGCCGTTAACCTACCCCGCGGGTAAAATATTGCCGACATATGCCGCCGGCTTTGGTGTGTAAAGCGCTTAAAATTCTGGGGCCTGCTGCTATTACAATAGTATCAGAATGCTTGAACAGTGAGATCACTGTTCGAGCATTCTGCGACCATTAAGCGATCATTATGAGATCATAATGATCGCTTTTGACAAGTTTCGTAATCTACTAACAAAATGGCGTCATTATGTCTTTGCAGTACGGTTTGTTGGAGCCCTCAAAAAGCCCAACAATTGGTCTAACTGCAATGCTTCGATATCAACTTCGGGTCGTGAAGGTCAGAGGGCAGTCGCTTCACGGAACATATCGAAGTTTAGCCGAAATGAGCAGTTAGACTGATAAAGTGGACCCCAGACTCCAAAGCTGAAAACGCTTCGGATGCGACTGGGATTAACGCTCGGATGATGATTATGTCTTTGCAGTGGTCAATCATTGACACTCCACTTCATATTAATGAACGTTCAAATTGAGTACTCGTTTTTGGAAACTCATTATCTACTACTAACGGGTTTTATGATATTGACGATACCTTTCCATTACGAGGTGGCTAGGCGACTGACCGAATTGAATTATGAATTTAGCAGATTGCGAACTTTTTAGCACAATGAAAATGGAATCGTGTTGGAATGACAAATTTATAAAAGTAACAGACTAGGGCCCCTGAATGAGTTACGTATTAATGGCTGGAGATATATCAATTCAGCAGGATTGATTGTTAAGAGGGACCTCTAGTGGTGCTTTTAGTCAACGTTTTCGTAGGTAAAATCAGCCAGAGCTGCAACTGTCTTTTTCACACTTTACCGGGAGAGGTAGGAAGCTATTTTCCTCTCTTAAATATCAAAACGCAAAAAATATTTTCATTGAATTTTTGAGAATATTTTAATCTCCCAGTTAGTAAAAATATACCAATCTTACTACGTGTCTACTCGCTGTAAGCAGCGTTTTGCTCAGCACTGTGTAACTCAATTATTTTTTGTAATAACTCCTTTAAGATTTTAATACCTAACTAAAATATCAACTACCTATTTATACCTCAAACTTTCCAACATATCCTAACAAGAATTTATATAATCAGAGCTTTTATTTCTTTAATAAAATTGCATGACTACGCATAAAAATTAACTGATATTTCGCAAACTATTGATGTTGTATGTACATTAATAATACAGAACCAATATACAAATAAAATTTTCTTGAACAGATGTGGTTTTTTTTTAAATTAAAAATGTGTTATGATCCCGAAACGGCTGTGATATAGAACACAGTATTTTATAAATCAGAATCTCAAGTTTCATGCGCAGGCATCAGTGTTCGCCAAAATTAGTAGGTAGATAGGTACACGGTGTGCGGTTGCTATTTTCACATTTCAAAGGTTAATATTAAAATAAATACAAAATATATCAAAATAATTTTTATTTTTGTTGTATATCATGTTCTTAGACGACAGCTAAGCTTTTTACACTCTGTAAAAATGTGTCATTAGAATTTCTGTAGCATTAAGGCTGAAGCTACCCGAAACTGTCAAATATTCCCAATCAACCACTGAGAATATTTTTGACAGCTTGACCCGCTGTCGTCCGTACCATAGATTTAGGTTTTCATTGCTACGCAAAAGATACACAAAGCGTGTGAGCGAGAGATCCTGATCCAGTTTATTTCAGACGACAGAGAAAGAGGCATCGAATAAATGACGGTTGACATTGTTTTTGCAAGTAAAGGCTCATAGTGTCCCAGTATGTTTTGTGACGTGGTATATTTTGAGCATTTTTTAATAATCCCTAAATTAAAGTTCAAAAAAATTTAAAGCTCTAGTAGGCCTAGTATGAGTTTTCATTACGAAACTCGATCGTTGATATCGAGCGCGTTTGACTCAGTGATTGGCCCGCTTCAAGGTCATAAGAACTCTCAACCAATGAGAACGCCAAACGCGCTCTATATCGACAATCGAGTTTCGTATTGAAAACTCATAATAGGCCTACAGCTATGGTGTCCTGTTCTGTGTGTGAATGTGATGTGACAAAAAGAAATAATCCGAATTAATACATTTTTTTTTTAATAATTATAAACTAGCGCTGGCTGTAGTCTGGCTGCTCTAAAGAAGTAAGTAATTAAGTTATTCCAATGACAGTTGTTTGTACAGCTCACCTAAGAAGTCTATGCGACCGTCGCCGTCTGCGTCAACTTCCTTGATCATGTCCTCAACTGAAACATAGAAGGAATTGATTATAATAATACCTATATTAAAAAATATACCTACTAAATAACACATAGTCGTGGTGGCCTAGTGGTTAAAACACCAGCCTCTCAAGTATGAGTGCGCGGGTTCGATTCCAGGTCAGGCAAGTACCAATGTAACTTTTCTAAAGTTATATGTACTTTCTAAGTATATCTTGGACACCAATGACTGAAGGTGAAGGAAAACATCTTGAGGAAACCTGGACTTTTAAGTCTGAAATCGCCAACCCGCATTGAGCAAGCGTGGTGATTACGCTCAATCCTTCTCTGTATGAGAGGAGACCTGTGCCCAGCAGTGGGACAATAAAAAGGTCGATGATGAAACTAGCGCTTGACCGCAATCCCGCCTGATGGTATGCAGTGATGCGATCGTTGATGGTAAAGCGCGCTAATTTATTAAGAGCCTATTCACTCAGAAAAACTGAGCGAATCGGAAGGAAGACGGCAGTTGTGTGAGGTGATGCAATGTCAAACCCAACAACACGACCAACGATGCTGCGCCAAAGGAAGATTGATCTGAAGACCCTCCACGACCAAACTCTCAATACAACAACATTAGGCGCATCGTACCCGGCACACATCACAACACAACTGCTCAGACCTGTCCTCCGTACGGCTTCACCAGACATCATGCCGGAAATAGACGAGAAAAAAGTAATTTCAATGCATTACTTATTCCCATTGTTGTATGTAAGTATATTTTGTGATTATAAATAGGATTTATGAAAATAATGTGTAAAAATTGTTTGTTTACGCTAGTGCTTGACAAAAGGGTTACGTCACAGTATCGATAAAGTATTACTTAGTTTTAGAGACATCGTATCTGGATTACCATACTATAAAAAGGGGTACCTATTATAAAATCACTGATTATTTAGAAGACAAAAAAGCTTGGGACTGAGCTGCTCGCTCTGTTAAGCATTGTTATTAAGCAATACCTATGCGTAATTATAACGTAAATTATTGTAAACATTTTCATTTTTAATGTCTGGACTTGAAGAAAGACGATGATCCCTGAGTTTGTTTCGGCTATTTCTTCTCAGAGGAAGTCAGTTAGGAAACCGGCTTCGTCGGTGTAAAAGTAATCAGTGATCCTACTTGCTTAATAAACGATATCATTTCATTTCACATATTTAACCAATTTTTTTCTAGAAAGTATTAAAGGAAGAAAGTACTGGAACTCACTAGCGCCCGGCTTTTCATTGCTTTTTACTAAATAATAGCTAATAAGATTTTGTTTCGTTTTTATTCTTTCAATATATGAATAATATATTGAAAGTGGTCGTAGTTATATCTGGTAAATTTGTATTTAGTTCTGCGAAGTGGCCACTAACTTACATCATTCATTTATTCATTCAGAATAAAAATATAGTAGATTCTTATCGCAAATAATATCCTGAAGATGTTTTACTATTACAAGGAACGTCTACGATTAACTTCCACTACTCCCAGTCAGCTACTTGGGTTTAAAGTGAAGTGCTGGTAATAAAAAAATTATACTGGAATATTACCGGAAACGACGCCTAAGGTTTTTTTTTTATGACCTCTTATTGACCACGATTAAAGATAAATAATATAACACATTAATTACATTTGGAGATTTTATTGTAATATAATGAACACTAAGTCACATAGTCGTATGAAATCTTAAAACATTCTGATATGGTAATGACAGGAGCTGACAAGCTTGTACAAAAATCTATACCTACTTCTAGCGTAGCCTACGACAAAAAAACAAAAACAGGTTTCATCAATTTATCTATCGTAGAGGACCGCAGTAGCTGCAAGGACTTTTTTTACATTGCGCTACACTACAAATTTCGTTTGTATCGTGGGTGCGTTTACAAACATATAAACTCAAATACACATACTCGTACATCCTGATTTGGATGGGAATCGAACCTGCGGCATGCAGCGCAGCAGTCAATAGCTTGAGCTGCGCTAACCGTGCAGTTAATACAAGAGTGATTGTGAGTTACTAGTTACTTGGTGACTTTAAAGTCATTCAGCCCAGTTTGGAGGTATGAGGAACAGGGTTTAAAGGGTACTCATCCCCCATAATAAAAGGAGGATCGTCCTACCAGACAGACTTACCCAACGGTTGATGTTGGCGAGTTGTATGTATGATAGTTGCACGGGAAAGTCTGCTTGCGAGATGTAGAATCCATATGACGTCACAGTTTTGTATGTCACGTTTGCTGCTACAAAGTTGTTTAGTATTGCTTCACGAAGAAACAGTCACCCATAGACAATTAATTATAAAAGTGAGATAATTCTAAATTTTAAGAAGACCTTTAAATGTCAAAAATATGTGGTTAAGTAGTAGGCAATCATTAGTAACTTTTATCACTTTTTATCAGGTTAGAAGATTGCAATGATTTCCTTCGATATAAAAGACACGGCAGTTGGCTCCATACGACATGTATCGGTACAGCATTTAAGTACTAGTGCCAGCCATTAAAACAATTATTCAATAGTTAACCAATAATAAATGTGTCACATGCACGTGACGTACTGAGGTTCCATGTGGCCGGTTTCCGATAAGCATCGGAGTATTACGTTGCCGTTCGGTAATATCGATAACTGAGTGATGGACGCGTGGTTCAAAGACATCCGAAGCCAACCTTCTGGTGGGAACTGGAGAGCTCTGGAAAACGAAAATAATAAGTATTTGTATTTCATGATAAGTACGCCTTTCAAGGCAACACATAGTGCAACGTATTGTTGTTTTTTAAATACAATCTGTTAACACCTATGTGTGCAAATAAATAAATTTGAATTTGAATGAAATCACGCCTTTATTTTACGATGATTCAGCAAGGTAATTGCATAACACACTATCAAGGGCCCTAGTCTGCTAATACAATAGTGTCAGAATGGTCGATCAGTGGTCTCATAATGATCAATTTTGACAAGTTTCGTAATCTACAAAATCGCGTCATTATGACTTTCCAGTGGTCAATCACTGACACTCCAATCCATATTAATACATGTTCAAAATGAGTAGTACATAGGTTTAAGAAATTTTTTCTACTAACGGGTGTTATAATAATGGCAATACGGCAATGTCATTCCATCACTATTCCATTACGAGACGATTGACTGATAATTGATCGATCATTATGAACGTAGCAGATGACAAATTTTTAAATTAATAGACTAGGGCCCCAGTAATGGTTTTCATTTTGATAGTACAACAACATTCATTGCATTATTTACGTTGTTGAAAAGACACATTTTCCGAACAAATAAAGCAATGGATTAGCAATATGCTTGATAAAGAATCAAATTGATAGTAAGTAATAGTGTATTACGCAAAATTGATAGTAATAGAGTCTTATGAATTAGGGTGGTTAGTTTGCCAGGGTCGCGGATCATAATGGCCTCAGTATCTTTTAATTAATACACGCTGAGGTCTACCTGCCAAGAGTGTTGACACTGTTTTATACCCTGTGTACGGTTCACTCTTATTTACCAAAATAGCTTATGTGAACGATAGTGACATAACGATAACTGACTGCCTCCGTGGTGTAGCGGTAGCGAACGCCGCCGCTGCGCAAGGAGGCGCGGGTTCGATCCCCGCGCAGTGCAAATATTTGTATGCAGGAATATTGGCATTGGTCTGGTCGTGCCTCGGAAAGCACGTTAAGCCGTTGGTCCCGATTGCCATACGAACATCTAGTGGAAGTCGTTACTGGTTGTTGGAGCCCTCAAAAGTCCAACAATTGGTCTAGCTGCAATGCTTCGATATCGCCTTCGGGTTGTGGAGGTCAGACGGCAGTCGCTTCACGGAAAATGTTGAAGCTTCGCCAAAATCAGCGGACCCTAGACTTCAGAGCTGGAAAAAGGCTTCGGATGCGACTGGAATTAACGCTGAGATGATGATGCTTATGTGAACGATAATGGTTCCGATAGTTAAAAATAAGACAGGTGACGCAATCGACACAAATATGACATATAAAAATGACAACACCTTTGCTACGGTATTATTATTAGCGATGCGACGTGCCGCGTGCCCTGCCTCCCTTCGCAAGCGTGTGTATTGCCTACCACACATGTATTAATTTTCCTCGCTTTTGCGAAATAATATTATTTTTTTTGGGGGATTCTTTTAAGTTGTACGGACAAACGTACATTAGTTTTATATACTTACATAATTAATTTGGATGACAATATTTCCTTATTTCGTCGTTCATGTAAACTGTTTATGATTAGTGAATTAAAGACACTCGCTAGTAAAGGTCGTTTTATCTTGACAACATCCACCAATTGACAATTCCTACTAGCTGCCATCATTTCATCACAACATTGACGTTCGTGTATCGTGGTCACACTACCCGTGCATAAGTTTAGCTCGGCTTTGTAAGCATTAGTTACTTAGTAGAATCAGTTACCGATACCTAACAATACCTTCACGGATCGGACAGGGTTTTCTTTAGATATTGTATGGTATTGTAGATACTAGTGTGCTCACCAAATAAACTAATTGAGATGGGTTCCTACAATACATTAACCAGCTTAAAAAGCCACCGAGTACCTAGCGCACGTGTCGGCTGCCACATTGATAGCACCTGTGTAAATAACATTAGTTACGCGGATGTC
The DNA here is from genome assembly GCA_037179545.1 of Sesamia inferens. Classification (NCBI taxonomy): domain Eukaryota; kingdom Metazoa; phylum Arthropoda; class Insecta; order Lepidoptera; family Noctuidae; genus Sesamia; species Sesamia inferens. The sequence continues at coordinate 19,210,224 of CM073941.1, read as the reverse complement.
ATGGTGTAGATAGGTCCCTAAGTGGGGTGAAAGAGTTGCCATCGACCTGCGAGATATATGCGGAGGTCTCAACAAAGAATAAGCTCTTGTTGTTCAAAGCCCCTTAACAACAGCCTCACCGTGACCCTTTTGCATATCTGAACGGCGCAGTAGGTACTCAAAATAGTCAATAAGTTCAAGTACCTGGGCCACTTTTTCACAGGTCCAGCATGTGTAATACATATAACCATGCAATATAAGCAAGGATACTATTGCGGCTGCCGTGACGTTGTGCGGCTGGTTCTCATGACATTATGCGTAAGAAGACAGCATCCTTACTACAACGTATACAGTCAGAATGGCATAGTGAAGATGATTACTGCGAGACCAGACTGCCTCATCCAAAAGCACCCAGTAGAGGTGGTAATGCGGTAAAGAAAATCTGAGTTCTTTACTCACATAGCAGATAAGCACAAATACTTCATTATTACTAACTATGTATTGACTGTATAATGTCTGAAATAAACCTTTCTTTTCATTTATTTATTTCCCATCCAAATAAAGGATGCTTAGGTACTACTGCTGAAGAATTACTTACGATGGCAAAACCCAGTGAAACTTCGCCTGACCCAAGAAAACGTCGCCGAGCAATTTCAGACCAGATAATGAAATCGAAATATTATGTGATAATTGGGAGCAGTGGTGACCTAGTGGTAACGGGCCATGGCCGTGTAGGTCGTGTTAGCGGACCCAGACAAGTGTTTTAAATTTTGTAAAACAGAAATAAAAATTCTTACTTGCAAACAAAGAAACGTATAACATTGGCATGGGCGACCATTAGCGTATAAGAATCTTCCGTCTGATCCGGTGGCGCTCTATAAAAGTAGCGCCTGAAGCCAGCTTCTATCCGTGCACCATCTTGATAGAACTGCTGAATGTATTGCAAAAGAGATTGCTTGAAATATTTCTTATGGAGCTTACATAAACGTTGCTTAAAGTTAACTAGTGATTAGCGAATCTTTAACCATACATTTTTCACCTTTTAACGTCCCTAACTTTAGTCATCGTTTCTGAATAAACCCCTTAAACAGTGTGGTGTTTATTCATAAAGGATGAATAAAGTTAAGTGACGTGCAAACGTCTAAAATGTATGGTTAAACAATCGCTAGTCACTAGTTAACTTTGAGCAACGTTTATGAATATGGGGTAATTCAACAAGGTCAACAAGTTGAGGTGGGCAGAATAAAATAAGCAATAAATGTATGTTTCAAATATGTTTTATTCAACATTATAAAATATTTACAGCTAGTTATTTATACATGATACAAATTCACGTTAACAAAATGCTAGAGGTAATTTGGCAAGTACGGTTTACAGTAATTGGTTTTTCCATAGTGTTATCTTAGAGCCCAGCTTACTAATTACGTTACACTATTACTATGAGTTGGAATCGTTTTGAAATATATTGTTAATCCATTGCTCCATATGTTAGAAAACGTGTCTGCTCAACAACGTAAATAACGCAATGTTGTTGAATTGTCAAAATGAAACCCGCTGCTACTGATAGTGTGACGCAATTACCCTACAGTTCCACATGGTACAGTTTAATTAAAGGCACTTTGATTAAACTGAATGACTAGTAAGTTTAAAGGCAAAGTCTTTAGAAAGATTTGTAATGTAGGTACAGACTACTTACAGCAGGTCAAGCTACTCGAAACTGCCAAATGTTTCCAATCAACCTTGAGCCTTAATGCTATAGAGATGTAACGGATAGTAGTTTGGCCGGATACCGGATATCCGGCCGACCATGTGGCCGGATAGCCGGATATCCGGCGAAACTTAGTCGTTTGCGCAGACGGCGATAACCCGTGAGCTAGATTTTTATTTCAAGTCAGTGCTAATTGATCGCAATTGCGAACCTTATTCTTGGTGGGCAGCTAACCCCAAACAATACTCAAATTTAACAAAGTTTGCTCAAATCTACCTTTCTGCACCTTGCAGCAGTGTGTATAGCGAAAGACTTTTTTCTGAAGCTGGCCTTATTTATGAAGAGAAACGCATCCGCCTGCTACCTCCCAATGCAGAAAAATTGGTATTCATTCAGCATAATTTGCCCTTAGTACAGTATAAGTACTAATTCATTCATTTTCTTTGTATTACATTCATTTACTATTGTGTGATTAAAAATATAAAACTTAAATTATTATTATTTTTTTTAATAATTATAAACTAGCACTTGACCGCATTCCCGCCTGATGGTAAGCAGTGATGCGATCGTTGATGGTAAAGCGCGCTAGTTTATTAAGAGCCTATTCACTCAGAAAAACTGAGCGAATAGGAAGGAAGACGGCAGTTGAGCGAGGTGATGCAATGTTAAACCCAACAACACGACCAACGATGCTGCGCCAAAGGGAGATTGATCTGAAGACCCTCCACGACCAAACTCTCAACACAACAACATTAGGCGCATCGTACCCGGCACACATCGCAACACAACTGCTCAGACCCGTCCTCCGTACGGCTTCACCAGACATCATGCCGGAACACGACAAATCGCTTGGCGGCAAGGCTTTGTCTGGTGGGTGGTAACTTCTGCCGGTGGCCGATGTTATGGCCTACCACCGAGTGAAATCAATTATATTAAAGTGATACTAACTAAATTAAGCAAATAATTACTCAAAAATATGTTTCATTTATCCAGTTTGTTCTATTTATTCGGCCGGATAGACATCCGGCCAAATATTAGCTATCCGGTATTCGGCCGGATAGTATTAGGACGGCCGGATAGGCCGGATACCGGATAGTTACCGGATATCCGTTGCACCTCTACTATAGAGATAAAGTTGGAAATCTAATAATGGAATCTAACAGATTGTAGTAGCTTCATGTGCTGTGGTCGGTATATTTGCATACAACTTACTACTCACTGTTAATAATCAAAGAAAATACTTGTGATACAACAATGAACATTTTGAGCACGCACAACATTTCACTAGACGACAAACTAAACTAATTTTTGAGTTCAGTGTATCTTTCTGAGTAACCGACATAGCCCGAAGAATTGCAACACTGAAGTGGCAATGGGCTGGACACATTGCCCGTAGTACCGATGCCCGATGGGGCCGATGGGTTCTCGAGTGGCGACCACGCACCGGAAGACGTAGCGTGGGTAGGCCCCCGACAAGGTGGACCGACGACCTGGTGAAGGTCGCGGGAAACCGCTGGATGCGGGAGGCGCAGGACCGGTCGTCGTGGAGAACCTTGTGGGAGGCCTATATCCAGCAGTGGACGTCTTTCGGCTGAAATGATGATGATGATGATGATTTCATTAAGAAAATGACAGAAGGTAAATATTAGTCCAGTCAAATTAGTCCGCGTCTGACATAATTCGACGTATTTTGAGTGGACATATTCTTAGTCACATCTAAACTACCTATAAAGTATCGTAATTTGACAGGACTAATGTTTTTTATCCTTTTCTTAATGAAACTAAACTTCTTACTGAACTTAAAATTAGTTTAGTTTATGAACAAGACTCTTTCATCTCAAACAGCTACGCAGACAATATTTGAGCAAGTTCAAAAACCTATGGACGTCACGTAGTCAACTTTGAACATTCATATTTAGGAAATGTGACATTTTACGAGGTCAGTCTTGGCATTTATGGCAGCTATCGATTTGTAAGTACAGAAGGACAATAGGGATGTTTCCTGGATAAAAAAAATTGATTCTATTTAGTCCGTCATTCAGATTATAGTAAAATATTTGATACGTATATTTTGTTTTATCTAATCAATAAAAGTTGACAAATATTAAAGGCATCATAGATAAGGAGTGGTCACTGCTCAATAAAAAGTGTAGCACGCAGTGACGTCACACGAGGTTTCAACGCACTGTGTCGTCTTCATTTTTTGTTTATATGAAAAAAGAAAAAAAAAAAAAACACGTGTCTAGTAGTGTTTGGAAATCTGACTGACGGACTAAATAGTTTTTTTTTTTTTTTTTTTTTAGTCAACTACTCTATTGTCGTAGTTTTTAATGAACGTTCCGTCTAATCAATCTGTCATAAAACACTTCTAATTTGATAAGTTTTTGAAATTCGATCTCGAATCGATTCGAAATGTAACGAAACTCCCATTGACTTTACCCCTCCCCCCCCCCTATTTTTGTCATTGCCATGTGGAGTGTGCAGTGTTAAAATCACGTGTAAGTATAACTTGTGAAAGAACGTTACGCTGAGACCCACGCGCTTCGATATACTTTGAATCCAAATGTTAAAATAATTTCACTAAACCTGACTAGCTTTAGCGGTAATTTAAATGAACACATTCTTTGCACCGATTCGATTATGCTATTTTATAGAACGAGTTTGGTATGTTTGTTGTTCAAGATATTTTCTATAAAATAGAGGTAGTGAGGCAGCGGTGGCGACTTGAAAAGTTGTAGGTCGTAGATTGGAAACCCGTCAAGGGCTTTTCTTTGTGTATTTAAATTATTTTAACACAGCTGCTCTCAAAACATTAAAGGAAAATATCGTGAGAAACCTACATGTCTTAAAAGCAAAAATTTCGAAGAGGAAGAGGAGGCCTGTGCCCATGAGTGGGGGCATTATGGGCTGATTATGTATGATAGAGGTATCTTTTTTCTTTCTTTTATGGCTTCGCACGGTTTGTGTATTTAGCCAATGTCACGTACAGAATTGGTCAATGTCGAAAAAGACGGCCGCGTGACCCGTCTTACGATGGAGGTTTGAGACAAAGTCATGATGTGGCCACTATGCTGCGATTTTTCACTGTTCTTTATGAATTATTTTCAGATTGCACTTTTTACTACATAAATCACGCACTTTTATTTAGTAAACAACACTATAAATAATTTTAAAAGTCCAATGGAAAATGAGCGTGACACTCAGCTTGACTTTCCCGCCAAAACCCCCAAAATAGAGGTATCATAGTTGTAGGTGATAATTTAGTCTATGGTACTTAAAGCAGCAGTGTGATTCTGTAAATATCTCACCGTGAAACTTAGGTGATCTGAGAGAGGAGTGAGCTGTCATTACAACTTATGTTAGGTATTGACAAATCATTCGAAGCTGTGTGGGTACCAGGAGTTTTCATTAAGAAAACTCGATCATCGATTGGCCCGCTTAAAGGTTGTAAGAACTATTAATCAATGAGAGCGCCAAACACGGTCGTTGCGTATGATCGAGTCTCTTAATGAAAACTCATGGTAGGCACACAGGTTGGCGCCGACTTGACGTGTTACGCGGACGACACGCTTGTCACTGCCCGGGGGAGCTCGTACAGGGAAGCGACGTTGATAGCCACGGCTGCGGTGTCACAGGTGGTGAACCGCATCCGGCGCCTGGGCCTGGAGGTGGCCCTTGACAAGTCGGAGGCCATGGTTTTCCATGGCCCCCGGCGTGCGCCGGCGCCGGGATCACATATCGTGGTCAGTGGGGCCCGGATAGCTGTCGAGTTCACCATGAAGTACCTGGGATTGGTGCTCGACAGCCGGTGGGATTTCGGACCCCACTTCCGGCGGCTGGCGCCCAAGCTGATGGGTGCAGCAGGCGCGCTATCAACGTTGCTTCCCAACATGGGGGGCCCGAGCGCCACCTGTAGGCGGTTGTACGTGGGAATCGTGCGGTCCATGGCCCTGTATGGGGCCCCTGTGTGGGCGATGGACCTGACGGCCGGAACACTCGCCATTCTGCGCAAGCCGCAGAGGGCGATGGCCGTCAGGGTCGTCCGCGGGTATCGCACGATTTCCTACGAGGCGGCTTGCGTCCTGGCCGGATCCCCGCCCTGGGACCTAGAGGCGAAAGTACTCGCGTCATTGTACCAATGGCGCGAGGAAGAGCGGACACGGGGCTCCAGTCCGGTGCAGCGACAGATCGAGCTGCGCCGAGAGGAGCTCCGTCAGGTCCTGGTGGCGGACTGGCGGCAGAGGCTTATGCGCCCTACCGCCGGCCTCACTACCGTCGAGGCGATCCGGCCAGTACTCGACGACTGGCTCGGGAGGAGGCACGGCTCCCTGTCGTTCAGGGTGACGCAGGTACTGTCGGGGCACGGCTGCTTCGGCAAGTACCTGCGTCGCTTAGGCAGAGAGCCGGACGCTCGGTGCCACCACTGCGTCCAATGCGGGGAGGACACGGCGCAGCACACGCTCTCCGAGTGTGTAGCTTGGGAGGAGCAGCGCCGTGTCCTCACAAATGAAGTAGGAGGCGACCTGACGCTGCCGGCAGTAGTGCGGAAGATTGTCGGCAGCTCAGAGTCGTGGGACGCGGTGGTGTCCTTCTGCGAGGACGTGATGTCGCAGAAGGAAGCTGCGGAACGGGAGAGGGAGATATCAACTCCCTTCCCGGGCCGCAGAAGACGCACCGGGCGCCGAGGAAGGGCGGATAACGCCCTCTTCCGCCCCCCATGAATGGGTCCAGGGGCGAGGGACATGGGGAAGTCCCCGCCCCCCATTGATGGACCCCGAGGCGGAGGCGCGCGCGAGTGTCGGCGCGCGCCTTTGAGGCGATGCACGGGGTAGTTTAACACCCCACTACCCCGTGCAGGAGACGAGGCCCGGACAGACCGGGCCAGCACGAGGGTGTGGGGCCGTGGAAGAATTTAGACTCCCGCGGCCCCACGCGCGCTCGTGATAGAAGACACACCGGGGTGGTTTTAGTCAGTAAAAGTCTGACATACCCCGTCGCCCACCCCAGGGCGGCGGGCATCCTATGAGGATTTCCACCCCGGCAAAAAAAAAAAAAAAAAAAAAAAAAAAGGCACACAGGTTACTTAACTTCACGGTGAGATCAACAGGTCCAAATACGTAATTTTATTAATAATCTATGATAGTATTATGTTCTTAAATAAACACTTTATTTACACTGATCAGTGCAAGTTGTTTTAAATATTTAATCAAATAAGAGTTGCCCAATACTTAAAATATATTTGCAAACTCGTTCTGATCGGTGTAAATATCCGTCAAGTCACATAAATAAAAACAGTTTTGTCCTGACAAAATATTATGATGAAATTATAAAGATTTTCGGCCTTATTACAAAATAAGTTCTATCTTTAGAATCAGATTTAAACCTTCGAACCATTTTTAAAATTCGAATTTTAATCCGACACAATTTAAAGTTCTTATTACAAAAATTTACAAAAAAAGACTTTATTTTTGTCGGAATAACGTTTAAAATACATTGTCGTGATGGGAGTTTTAGGCTACGTCCAAACTTACAACTCATTTTGTAATAAGACTACATATGTAAGTCTAACTTGCACTTAAATGATAAAAAAACATTACATTTGATATGATATAACGTCGCTTAAGTTCTAACACCGCGCAACTCAATATAATGAACTTTTCAGGAGACGGGGCGAGGCGTAATAACACGCCATCATTGGTTTAATCGCTTATTTGCGATTGGTCAAATGACGCGTCTTTCGATTCTTTATCCAATGACATGCATAACACATTTTGACCATTTTTTTGAGTGCCGCGGTGTTAGAACTTAAGCGACGACAAGAAACTGTACAGCCAAAGAGCTTATAGATTTTTTTTTAATTTTATTTATTTATAGACTTTTCTCGATCAATCACTAATAAGTAATACATATTTATAGATATATTGCATTGTATTATAGGCTGTAGGCTAGATAAAATCTGTTCAAAACATCCCTTTTGCATAACATATGTATAAGTAACATCTGGTACTACTTAAAAGGTGAAGGAAAACATCTTGAGGAAACCTGGACTTTCATGGTGATTATGCTCAATCTTTCTCTGTATGAGAGGAGATCTATGCCCAGCAGTGGGACGATAAAAAGGTTGATGATGATGATGATGAAGTAACATCTGGTATTCAAAACTGAAATATTCCAAACAAACAGTTTTACATAGCAAACGGTGATTGATCGGCCTAAGGTTTCCTTCGATTATGGTAATTACGACACTACATTTAAGGCGCATTTTGCATTGAAATTGACATGCTTACATTACAACACTGACTTCTTAAAAATTGTCGTGAAATATTACTAAAAGCTGCGTGCTGTCACATTGTCAGAAAATAAGATTGCTTTTAACATTCATATGACATTTGAGGTAAATTCTCGTATTTCCCGAATTAACAAAAAAGAAAATATATATATATATGAAAAAACGGCGTTTTCTGCTAAACTTATCCTGAGGATGAATTATTTTTTTTTATACTGTTCCGTGCCAAATTTTCTCAAAATATAAGTTATTCGACGTTGGTAAAATCAACAACTTTCCGTCGGGCGAGGACACAGGACGGGCGGCTTCCTATTCCATTCAAATTTTATACAAAGTGCATGGGAATAAAGCGCAATTTAGGATACACGGAAGGCCGTGGCTCGGGTGTGGATATGACGCGCCAATTTGGCGCCCAAATTGGGCTTTATTTCTATGCAATTGGTATAAAATTTGAGTTGAATTGAAAGCCTCCGCGCCATGTCTTCGCCCATCGTCTGACCTGCGCTTTTGATCTGTCAAAAATGACATTGATAGTAAACTTTAAATACGGGAATTGGTCTTCAGTACATTTTACATAATAAAAAGTCTTCATTAAACTACTTCATGCATTACAAGCAAGGTTTTATTAAACTGCTTGACTTTCTAAGTGTCTTACATTATGATTTACTTAAACAATACAAGATTAATACTTAATCATACTTAGGTTCCGCTCCAGCTGACCAGAATTATTCTTTTATCGCGAATAGTTTCCATCGACAAGTTATTCGAAAATTCTTTTTGCGATTATGAATCAAATAGTTCCTGAACGAACAGTGGCGTCATCTTAAACATCGATTACAACAAAAGTGCAGTAAGAATTATTTTTAAGTTTCTCACCAGTTCTGCTCCTTACTGAGTCTTGGCATTTCGTTTTAAGCTGCTATTACTGTAATCAGAACAACGTTGACTTCATAAGTCATTTGAAGCAGCGATTTATGAAGTGCAAACTTCTTTCTTTAGCGACGGCACTTTAATTTTTTGGACGGGGGAAAAGCATTGAATTCGCGTGAGCGTGACCGACCAGACACCGTGATCGCTACAGCGAGATAATGGGCGTACCCATGGGGGCGAGTGGGAGCAGCTGTCCCCCCTGGTCAATCTCGCAGAACATGTATGGGAGTCCATACATGTTCTGCGAGATTAACGAGTAAATATAGTGTGGTGCACGTTTGTTATGATTTGAATTTAAGAAACACACGGAACCGAAAGTTTAGTATAAATTGTTTGAGTATTTTGGTAATTTCGGTCTCCGTGGCGCAGCGGTCAACACGCCTGACTGCGGCGTGGAGGCCCCGGGCTCGATCCCCGGCCAGGTCATGATGGGAAACGATCTTTTCCTGATTGGCCTGGGTCTTGGATGTTTATCTATATATGTATCTATTATAAAATATAGTATCGTTGAGTTAGTATCCCATAACACAAGTCTCGAACTTACTTTGGGGCTAGCTCAGTCTGTGTGATTTGTCCGTATATATTATTATAATTATTTTATTTTGAGTTGAAAACCTTCCGATATCATTTTATATAATGTAAAGATGCCATGCCCTTGGTATGTATATGCCCTTTATGTTACACGTTGTATATAATAAATACATAATAATAACTTCAGATTTCACTTCTGTCGGTCAGTCTCACGACTACAATTTTCTTTTATACCTGGCAACACATTAAAAAATATCAGGCCAACTAAGATACACATTAAAAGTTTTAGCCTAATAAGCGACCGCTGTTCTTTTTTAACATGGCTACACATTAAAATTGTCAGGCCAACTAAAATACACATAAAAAGTTCTAGGTCAACAAGCGACTGCAATTTTTTTTATACCTGGCAACACATTAAAAAATATCAGACCAACTAAGATACAAATAAAAAGTTTTAGGTCAACAAGACATTTATACTTTTTTAGAGAATTACGTTGCCAGGCCGTATGATGTAGCGTGTTTTTAGTAAGTGGTTTGTTTCAGTTTAATAATAGCATTCTAATAGGGATATTTCCTGGATAAAAAAAAATATTCTATTTAGTCTATCATTCAGATTATAGAAAAATATTGGATACGTATATTTTGTTTTATCAAATCAATAAAAATTGACAAATATAAAAGGCATCAAAGATCATGAGTGGTGGCAGGTGACGTCACACGAGTTTTCAACGCACTGTGTCGTCTTCATTTTTTTATTATATGAAAAAATACGTGTCTAGTAATTTTTGGAAATCTGACTGACGGACTACCTAATTAGTTTTTTATAGTCAACTACCCTATTAGTCTACATGTACTAAAATAGGGTTTAGAATTTTCAAAATTGATCTACGTGTTAGTAAGTGACATTAAGCTACTGCACCCTAATTGCGTAATACAACTTTACTTTCAGTAGGAATCATTTTGAAGTTTATTGCTAATCCATTGCTACTTGTGTTCAAAAAGGAGTCTGCTCAACAACGTAAATAATGCAATGAATTATGTTGAACTGTCAAAATGAATCCCATTGCTATAGTGCGTTTCATCTAAGAGTTCCTTTGCCGTCATGTTGGCATTCATTTTTTGTCACTATCTTAAACAAGGTAAACGCACTCTGCGTCTCTTTCTCTCTCACACTAATTTGCATTAGTGCCAACATGACGGCAAAGGAACTCTTAGATGAAACGCACTTTACTGACAGTGGGTTACGCAATTACCCTGATGGTTAGTGTGACAAACACTTGAAAAATTAAACATACCTTGTTTATACTATAGTATCTTGTTTGTCAACAATACCTTACTTTTTAAGATCCAAGTTTTATTTTAAGTACGGGACCTTTTACAGGTCCCTGTTCAAAGCGTTTTAACATTAAAATTGACTATTTTGATACCCTGATTACAATTTAAAGGCGTCTTAAAGGCTGATTACGCTCTTAATAAACTTGCGCGCTTTACCATCAACGATGGCATCACTGCTTACCATCAACCGGGATTGCGGCCAAGCATTAGTTTATAATTTAAAAAAAAATACCCTTCACCTAATTAATTCAACGATTGTATATTTATTAGGCTCATAGCAATGACTTTTACAAAATTTAGAATATAAAATCACTGACATATTCAGTCTATAAGCATCTTTATCTATAAACAATACTAGTGAACTCAACCCCAGTGTTCATTTTGCAAAAAATATTTAAGTACCAGACACACCATAATAATAAACTAGATTTGAATGTCGATTCTCGTAATTAAAAACATTCAAAATTTAGTCGCTTATGCATCTTAGTAAGGCTCGACCGAGATAGGTTTTACTTACTCGGCCGAAACCGAGAATAAAATAATATCTCGGCCGAGACCGAGAATTGAAAAAGCGTGAAAAAAATATAAATGCTCAAAATGAACTGTTTTATGAATGAACTGAATCAAAGTTAAATAACATCATATGTACTATACAGTATTTTAAGAAAACCCTGTCCGACCCGTGAAGGTGTTGTTAGGTATCGATAACTGATTCTACTCATACAAAACCGGCCTAAACTTAAAAAAAAAATCTCCCTAAAAAAATAAATATTATTTCGCAAAAAGAGGTAACTTAATAAATGTGCGCTATGCACACCTATGCCCCATTCCGCGGGGAGCGGGCGGCAGGGCACGAGGCACGTGGTCGCATCGCTATTCGCCCATAATAATACCGGTGTTGTCACTTTTTAAAAATTACCAAATTTTGGGGAAGTTGAAATAAATTTGCGGGAAAAAAAAATTATTTCGAAATTCATTTGTATTGGTACTATGATGATTACGTAAACTTTTATCTTATATTTGGTCATGTGTTTACCTAACCTTTATTATCCTTATGGGTCGGACAGGGTTTTCTTAACATACTGTATACTTAACATAAAAAAGCAATTTTCAGTATTTTCGCCCTTCAAATCGCCTCTCGTCATACAATTGTCCAGCCTTGCTAAACAGTTGTTGACTTGCTAAGCTAGTAGACGGCGCGGATATAACTTATTTGCTGCAGGCCTAAGCACCTAATAAGGTGGAGAAAACCAATACTCAAAAAAAATATTAGCATTTCTTTGCAGTTTTGGCTCTCTAAGAAAACTACTTAAAGTCTCGGTCATGACCGAAAATCGGCTATAATTAGTCGAGAACCGAGATAAATTTCTCGGTTGGATTAGTAGCCGAGAAAGCCAAGACCGAGACCGAGATCTCGGTCGGGCCCTAAATCTTAGCGATAAATAATATTAAAACTGGCCCCGTTCCCTTGTTCAAAAACTAAACTAAATTTAAGCTCAAAATCTTTTAGTTATAAATGTTAGTTTAGTCCTGTCAAAGTATCTAATCGGCGTCTGACGTAAATTGACGTATTTATAATCCGCCATGTTTTTAATTGCGTCTAAAATGTCTATGGAGCTTATTTTGGCCGCAATAAACGAATATACATATTCTGCCTTTTTCATAATGAAATATAAAGAAAAAGACTCACTGAACTTAAATTTACTTTAGTTTGTAAACATGGGAATCGACATCACTATCAAAATTAGGTATATATTTGCTAGATTGAATGTGAATGTTCTTAAAAACTTGAGTCTAGTTACGGGTATTATGTGTCACAGTGTGGTTCATACTAGGGTTATAACGGAGGCCTTGTTAGCGGAAGCGGAGGCGGATGCGGAGGTTAACGGAGGCGGAGGCGGAGGTGAAACTAGATATAGAAAAAATTGAAATTTATGGTTAATTAAAACAAGGTTTTAATTTTAAATATGTACATTAATAGTAGTACACTTATTAAAAAATATTACGCACTAGTTGGTTGTCGAGCGTCGCAGTTTGCGCGTGATTTATTTCATAAATACGTAAATAAACCTGCGTTATAACTCAGCAAAAATTGTGCGGAAGCGGAGGCGGAAGCGAAGATACGATTTCTTGCGGAACTTCCGCAATAACGGCAGCGGAGGCAAAGCTCCGTTACAACCCTAGTTCATAATTACTTCAATACTGTGTCTACTTCTTAACTTAAGCATACTAACTAGCGCTAATGGCTATACCCAACTAACTACTTAGCTTATTGCGAAGTACTCGGCCGTTAATAACTGAGAACTGAGTGACTGCCATAAATTTTCATTTCGAGACTCGATCATACGCATCGACTAGGTTTGGCGCTCTCATTGGTTGAAGTTCTTACAACCTTGAAGCGGGTCAATCAATGAGTCAAACGCGGTCGACATCGATGATCAAGTCTTCGTAATGAAAACTCATGGTAGCCACACTGAGTGACAGAGACAGTAACAAAAGATTCGAACTTTCTAAATGCTTTTCGCATCGATGGTACTCGATTTTAAGTCACCACGTGCCATATTAATAGTCGAGTACCTACTGTAATTCAGTGCGTAAGAGAAGCAAGGTCCAAAATGGTAGATACATTATTTTAGTGATAGCATTACAGTTTTTTCCAGAATATAATTATTGCTTCTATATCACCGAATAATTTATCCTTAACCAGATTGTAACAGACTCTCATTAAAAAAAAAATCTAAAGGAGCGTCCAAATATTAAGCAGCAAGAGTATCGTATCTGGAAGTGTTTGCGCTTCTCAAAAATGGACTGGATGGGAATGGAAAAATCAATTAGACTGATTGAATTATATGGATCATTTAACGAGTTGTGGAATCCTTGATATAAAAAATATTTTAATAGTTTCAGTTGAAAACCAGCGTCAGGCACTAGTTGTCTGTCTTTTTTGCTGAACTGGACCTTTTTGGTGCAGCCGCGAGGCACGCATTGCTGCTATTTTTTTACATCGGGGTTTGTACTTTCAATTTGTTTTTTTTTGTTGCTAGATGTATTGTGTGTTTTTAAGTCTGTGCTGAATAAATATATTTATCTTCTCTCATATCAAAAAAGTAAAAATAAAAACTAAAAAGGAATTTATATTGACGTACTTTACCCATAGTATATCGAAAGGAAATTAAAAAATTTAATTATAACATTATTTCTCTAACAAAATAATGTTATAATAATTTTTTTTTTCATTACCGTACAGATAACAAACCATAGATAGCACTATTACATTTTTTTATCTGTGGCTGCGCGCGCTTTGGCGCGTGCGCTTTGATGCAGGGTGCAGAATTTTGGCACCAAATACGTTTCTTTGCATTGCGAGTCGTTGTGTTTCGCTGGAAACATGATTATTATTGTTTCTTAAAATGTATGAGATTAGATAAAGTAGTGTATGAAACTGTACATAATTAGGTATTACACACTCGTGTGATACTATTAAAAAACTCTCATCGCTCGTTTTTTAAACTCACACTCGTGCATAATATTCCTCATTATGTAACAGTTTCATAAACTACTATTCCTGTCTAGTAAAAAGAAACGCGAGATTGCGTCACGCCAATGCGTATCCTTTTTCATAATAAACGGCTCAACCAAGCTATGTAAATGTTTAAATTTTCCTAGGCTTTTCTTAAAAACTGTAGTGTTTTATAATGAATTTCGTAATCTATTGATTCTAAATTCTGTGTCCACCGCTGGTATAGTGGTTTCATCCAGCATGTTCTGGTTATAAAAGGATTTTCTAATAATAAGCTGGGCTAAAACGCTGATAAGCGTCTTCATTGTAGTTTAGGTTAGACTGACTGAATTCAATTACTCGGCGTGTCATATTGCCGTGCAAACATTTGTCTTATTGTCTTAACTAGGGCGCGACAGAATTGTTTCCTTGCCATGCCGCGTGTTGCTGCCGCGCTCTTGCCGCTTAATATTTGGACGCACCTTAAAGCGTTACGTCCACGATCAATCTGCGGTAGAGTATAATGAAACAGACAGTACAATTTTTTGTATATTTATTTTCACATTTGTTAAAATTATTATAAATTTTGCAAGGCTTTTTAAAGAGTATCCCGTTGACGAAACGCGTGCAACCTCTTTTACAAATATAGTGCAAAGTTCCCAATGCTTTATACTGTCAATTGACTTTAAAAAAATAATAACATTCTGCATTCCATGTCATATAAAGTAACCTCTACTAGCATATAATAAAGTCCTATTTACACGATGCAAGTTTCTTGCCCCTTGCATTCCTACATTAAAATTGAAGCAACTAATTACTGGTATTATCTGAACACCGTTTAGAGTAGACGATGCAACTTTTATTTTTACTTCAATTTATATTATGAAACTCACCCGTGTAAATTAGGCTTAACACTAGCACTAACAACTACACCCGTTCAAACCTCTTGTAAACACCTGTTTTACCGGCTAGTAATGAACTTAGGCTCCATGTGGCCGGTATCTGACAACGACCGGAGTACCACGTTGCCGTTCGGCATGATTGATATCCAGGTTATGGAGGCGTGGTTCAAAGATATCCGGAGCCAACCTTCAGGTGGGAATTGGAGTGCTCTGAAAGAAAGCAGATATGACAACTTGAGCAAAGGTAATAGGTAGATATCATGTTGATACATGATTTATTTTATCTATAATACAGGCGACATAATGTCGTAGTGGCCTAGGGGTTAATACACGAGCCTCTCAAGTATGAGTGCGCGGGTTCGATTCCAGGTCAGGCAAGTATCAATGTAACTTTTCTAAAGTTATATGTCTTTTCTAAGTATATCTTGGACACCAATGACTGAAGGTGAAGGAAAACATCTTGATGAAACCTGGACTTTAAGTCTGAAATCGCCAACCCGCATTGAGCAAGCGTGGTGATTACGCTCAATCCTTCTCTGTATGAGAGAACACTTGTGCCCAGCAGGGGAACGAAAAAAAAAGGTTGATGATGATGTTGTAAATAGTCAAGGTAAGAAATCTCATTGTTTTCTCAAGTCGTAAAATCTGTGCGAAGTAGACAGCGATGGTTAATATTAAATCAATAAAAAAGGTACTTACTTGCAAACGAAGTATCGTATAACATTGGCGTGGCAAACCAGCAGCGTGTAAGTGTCTTCCGTCTGGTCCGGAGGCGCTCTGTGGAAGTAGCGCCTGAAGCCAGCTTCTATGCGCGCGCTGTCCTGAAAGAACTGCTGCCGTGTCGAAAAGGAGTTTATTATATTCGTATGTTGCAATCTTAAATAAAACTAAAGTGCATAGAGATAAACTGGAGAAAAAAGAAAATTAGGACTTTTGTGTTCAAATAAATAAATAAATGTGTATAAAAATAAAGAATTAGTATCAGGACTAACAGTGCACATGCAGCTCATCCACCAAGCCTTTTTCCATGCTTTTTCGGCAACCATAGCTGAGACAAAACTTCTATATTGCACAAGTAGAATTTTATTGCTATATGAATTATTATATTAAGGTATCAATTGTGATTTTTTTTCTTTTTTTTATACAAATTAAATTTATATAAAAGCTGTAAGATTTTTTTTGCCTCAATGGCCCCATGCGACCCGCCATACAAAGCCATGCGACCAGCCATATAAACCGTGAGGCCTGTTGACCTATTTAAATTACCGCCAAAGCTGTTATTGATCTGTTAGATTAATTAAAACATCTAGGGTATTGACGTTGGTAGTGATGTAAACAAAGACTCCGAATGCCTTCACACAAACAATTTAAATTACTTTTAAATGTTTAAACGCACCCACGATATATGTAGGACATTACTCTTACATATATCGTGGGTGCGTTTAAATATCTGAAATTAGCGTGGGGCAACTTTATTTTTTTAAACTTATACTTTCTATATCATTACGAAAAAAAAAGGCAAATATAAGACGAAGTGTCTAAGCTGTCTCCGTCTTATTACAAAATTAAATTTAACTTCAGTTCTAGCCATAACCTTCGACCCAGTATTTGTATTTTGAACTTATAAATTTCTTAATACTAAAGTTACAACTTAGTACCGAACTAAGCTGTCATTTTATATAAATAACTGTATTTATATAATGGTTAGATTCATAATTTAATAACTATTGAGGTGGTTTAAACCTGATCTAAACAAAATCCTTGTTAGGAATTAAGGGGCTCTATGTCTGCTGCCATCCGTATCTATGGGAAAAGATAAGAATAGCCATAAAGTTAAAATGTTAGAAGGTAACTGGTGTACTCCGTGCAAGGGAAACATTACAAACATTTAAAGCAGAAATATTATTATATGCGGGGCAATTGCGTAATGCATTATCAACAGCGGTCTTTAATTTTGACAGTCCAGCATCATTCCTTGCGTTATTTCCGTTGATAAACAGAGTGATTATTCGCATATATGTATATTGTAAGGCTCGACCAAGATCTTGGTTTCGGCATTAAAGGCTGTAAATCCAACCGAGAAGCATTTCTCGGTTCTCGGTCATGACCGAGACGAATTTCTCGGTTCTCGGTAATGACCGAGACGAATTTCTCGGTTCTCGCTCATGACCGAGACTGTAAGTAGCTTTCTTAGAGAGCCAAAATTGCAAAAAAATGGTAATATTTTTAAGTATTGGTTTTCTTTGCCTTACAAGGTGCTTAGGCCTGCAGCAAATAGGAAAGTTTTTATCTGCGTCGCTTAATAAGCAAGTGAACGATTTTTATAAACTGAACAATTGTATGATTACAGGCAACACTCTTTGGAGGACGAAAATGCCGAAACATTGCTTTTTTAAGTTACAATATAATGTTATTTAACTTTGATTATTAAAACAGTTAATGTTGTTAAACAGTACTGTATTAAAATTTTAACTGTTGTATTGTCTGTTTTCGGTCTTGGTCGAGATATACCCTCTTATTCAAAAACGTTGCTTAAAGTTAACTAGTGATTAGCGATTGTGATACAATTTAGAGGTTTGCACATCACTTAATTTTAATCATCGTTTATGAATAAACCCCTTAAACACTGTGGTGTTTATTCATAAATGATGATTAAAGTTATGTGACGTTAAAAGGTCAAAAATGTATGGTTAAAGTATCGCTAATCATTAGTTATTTTAAGCAACGTTTATGAATAAGGGGGATTATTTTATTCTCGGTCTCGGTCGAGAACGAAAAGTCTACTATACTAAAGCTCGACCGAGATAGACTTTTATAGTAATGGATTAGTTATATTAGATATTCAAAGTCGTTCAGACTGAGATTGATAGTGTGTTGCACGATTAGATATAGATTGTTCAAGATAAATAGGCGCCGATTCCCTTGATAACAAACTAAAATAAAATTAATATCAGTTCATCTTACTCTTTGTATTTGGTTATGAAAAGGACAGAAGGCAAATATTACCTACTTTATTCCCAAATTAATCAACATCATCATCATCAGCCACTACTTGTCCACGGCTGGACATAGGCCTCTTCCATGTCACGCCAACAAGCTCGATCCTGAGCAGTTCTCCGCCGCCACTACCAGCCACCTTTTTGATGTCGTCGCTCCATCTCGCCCAAACGCGTCCTACGCTACGTTAGACGACACGCGGTCTCCACTCGACGACTCGTTTACCCCAGCGGTTGTCGGTCCTGCGGCATATGTGACCAGCCCATTGCCACTTCAGCTTGCTAATCCTCAGAACTATGTCGGTGACTCTGGTCCTCTGTCGGATCACCTCATTTCTGATGCGGTCCTTCAGAGAGACGCCCAATGTAGCCCGCTGAATAGCTCGTTGAGCGGCTTTAAACTTATGGACTAGTCTGACCGTTAGTGTCCACGTCTCGGCTCCGTAAGTCATGACGGGTAGGTAGGACGCACTGGTTGAAGATTTTAGTCTTCAAACATTGGGGTGTGGGCGACGAAACAACGCCTGACGTAAATTGAAGTATTTTTAGACGCCATGTTTTTAAACACGCCTAAACTGTCTATGTAATATCTTAAATTGACAGGATTAAACAAACATTTTATTTTCTGAGCTTTTCTCATTGATTTAGAAATAGATGCAGCTTAATTTGGTTTGTGTTACGTATTTTATCTACACGGACGTGGGACCCCCTGTACACAAGTGAAAGGCTCTGTAGCTAGCAACGCACTGCTTTTGCTTTATTCGTACAGGGTCTCAACGGGACAATATGTAGGTGGCGCCGCGCGCTTGCGTGTGCGCTCCTGGCACACATACATAACCGTTTGTGAAAAGAGAATGGGGCCCAATGGATTCCTACGCTTTGGTGGAAACCGGTTACGCAATTCGGGTATTGCGCGTATTCCCATAATGAATCGTAATCACTATCAAGCTGAGATGCATAATATTGAAGATTATTGTAAAGCCCATTGCTCCAAATGTTCCACAAATGTGTCTGCTTATCAACTTGTAGAGGTATGAGGAACAGTGTGTAAAGATCACTCATCCTCCATAGAAAAAAGGACCCGAGAATCCGACCAGACTGGTACCGTCTGGCGGGCACTTGCCCACCGGTTGATGTCGCAAATTGTATGCGTGCTAGTTGCTCAATAATCTCTACTGCTGGGGCTACATTAGCGGGCAAAGAGTCGTATCGCATTGGCGCGCAAAATATCCGTTGTCGGACATACACGATGTTCTTGTCTACATTAGCGGGCGAAGATTCAGCAAGCAAAATAACAAACAAAACAAAAACAATGAACAATTGAAAAAGAACACCAGTCCCACTTCAAAGTCTGGACGATACTGAAGTGACGTAGGTGTGGCCACTCCAGCGAATTTTGTCGCGACAAGTCCTTTGAAGCGCGCCACTTTACCGACAGTGCCCCGATGCTACATCGTTTGCGCACGAATACATTGCGTTGCAACGATGTACCCGGCTACATACATCCCCGTAGCCCGAATATTCGCCATAGACCGCTAATGTAGCCCTGGCCATACTTGCGAGCTGCAGGATTTGCGAGAAGTCAGTATGACTCGTGTTCGCCTGTAGCGTTGTAGGTACCGCTACAAAAAAATCAATGAATGTTGTAAAAATCATAGCTACTGATAGTGTAATATGTAATTGCCCCGCGGTCCTTCGATTAGCTAAAGATTCATGATCATTCAGATGAAATGGAAAATTCAAAGCTGGATACTAAGTAAATATGTTCAATTCATTTTAAAGGCAAATTAACAAATATCTAATCATTGGCCTTCATTTAAAACACTTACAACAAACAATGAGGCGTGAGAAATTTTCTTGTGCATTAATTAGCTAGTTGTGCATTAATTATTAGTTTTTGTACGAAAAAGAAATAACTTGGTTTTTGCATAGAATACGAAAAGTACTAATTAACACGACAATTTTAGCCGACAATGGCGCAGATTCTATTGTTCACAAACTAAACTAATTTTAAGTTAAGTGCATCTTTTACTTTCCATTTCGTTGAGAAAAGGATAG